>JBAMCM010000158.1:0-1283150 GCA_037075145.1 Scaptodrosophila latifasciaeformis
CCGATCTCTATATGGGCATTGGTCATTACGGATCGGATGTATTGCTCAATCCGATGAAGGATTGTGTGACAGTGTTATAGTAATCTGATCCTGAAATTCGGTACGCATAAGAATTCCGTTTAAGAGAGATAAATACATCAATGGTAAAGATATACCTGAAACCGATGCAGGTTGATATGAGTGCTTTTGATATAGTCCTTCCATCTGTTGGTAAAACTAGTCTAATTACGCTATGGATAGGTCAATCAATTTGTCTTTTGCTACTGACCAATTTGGGGGTCTAAGATGTCTGCTTTTGTGCTTCTTTTTTCTTTGAAAAGAGTACAAGAAACTGTGTTGTGTAATAATTTCGATTGCTTTGGAATTATTCGTAAATATCTATTTTTTCATAAGTAGGTTTCTTTTTCATTTCACTGAAAATGCTACGTTCCGTCGAAAGGCTAAAATTGAACTTAATTACGGACTGACAAAAGTCCAAGTCGAATGAATTAAATTTAAAGTGTACCAATAAAGCAGCCAGGAAGTTTTGTTGTTGGTCCAAGTTACCTAGGTTTTTTTCTATTTTTAAACGCGTTATGAATTTTATAGTTATTTTCTTGGCGCACGCTAACTTCTCGCTGACACTGTACGCGTGAGGTGAAAAATTCCTTTTGAAAAATATGCGCGCGTGTGTGTGTTTTTTTCAGGTAGTAAAAATAACATTATGAAAAATTGTAGTCTTTTTATGTGTGTGTAGAAAATGTAAAATAATTATATATACATTATAAAGCTTTAGACGCTCGATTAAATAACTTAAATGCTGCGCACTTTGACGCTCTTCATAGCGATGAAAATACCAACAAAAAATCTATAAAGTCAACCCACAAACAAATTTTTGTTCTAAATTAGGCGGTGGAGTTGCCACAGTCGGTTCGGTTCAGCTTAGTTAATCGGTAGTGGTTGCCTTACCCGCTTAACTGTGCTTCAATAGTTTCTAGTTTCTAGGTGGCTAAAGTGAATCTTGGAAAAAGCAGAAAATCAATCAATAAATCAAATCGTTTCAATTCAATTTCATGACGACAGCAAAATGCTGAAACAATGTGGATTCGTGTTGATCCTGGCCTGCAGTTACACCTTGGCAGCGGATATCCTGATGGCCACCATGGGTGGCACCAAGTCACATAAAATACCTTTCTGGGAGCTAGCCAAAGGATTGATAAACAGGTGAGTGAAGATATAGGAAACTATCTCTATACTCTTTGAATAAACTGGAAAGTTCAGATTTCCTGAGAATTTTTAGGGGAAGATTGAGGAATCATTTAGAATCAGAAATATATAGAAAACTTAATCTCGATTCTCCTTGTAAAAGGTGGAAATGGGTTAATTCAATTTTCCTGAGAATTTTTAGGGGTCTTCCGAATTCTCCTAAAAGATGAGGTAATGAAATTGAGGAATCATTTAGGATCAGAAAGATATAGAAAACTTAATCTCGATTCTCTTTGTTTAAGGTGGAAATGGGTTAATTCAATTATTCTGAGAATTATTAGGGGTCTTTCAAATTCTCCTAAAAGATTGAGGAATCATTTAGGATCAGAAAGATATAGAAAACTTAATCTCGATTCTCTTTGTATAAGGTGGAAATGGGTTAATTCAATTTTCCTGAGAATTTTAAGGGGTCTTCCAAATTCTTCTAAAAATTCTACTAATGAAATTGAGGAATCATTTAGAATCAGAAAGATATAGAAAACTTAAACTCGATTCTCTTTGTAATTCAATTCAATTTTCCTGAGAATTTTTAGGGGTCTTCCGAATTCTCCTAAAAGATGAGGTCATGCTGCATTCTTTAGGAAATTGAGGAATCATTTAAGATCATAAAGATATAGTTAGTAATCAGTTATAAGCTACATATATAATTATACGAAAAACCAAATGACTAATCAGTGACTGCTGAATGGAACGAGATTTACTATATGCCAAATCGATGACGGAACATTTTGCAACAAAATAAAAATATTTTCATTTGGCAAAGAAAGTTGACAAAGGATGACAGACAAAGAAATATGAATTATGAAAATCAATTCAAAAAATATTTACAATCCTCACCTTTTGTTAAAGTTATTGTTTTTATTTATTTATTTTTTGTTTTTATTGGTCACATATCTTTCCGTGTTCAAATGTGATTCAATGAGAGGTGTCTAATAGCCCGAGCGTGGAGTCATTTATCTAAAGTTAGTAAAACAAAATTAATATGACAGTTAAATGGAAAAACTTTCAACTAAAGAGATAGCAATTACTAAACTTTGCCTCTGCTATTTTGTTTAATGATCTCAAAAATGAAAAATAAAAAAAAAACAACAAAAAATCAAAAAAAAAAAAAAAAAAATTCAACTCATTTCGGTTTATACACCCTGTATAAGCCCATCAATTATTGTTGTCTGTCAGGCATTTAAGCTATTGTATTATTTTTGCGTTTATTCCAGAGGTCACAATATAACCTTCCTTAATGGATTTCCAGCAGACTTCCATCTGGACGGGCTGCACGAGGTGACACCCTCCGGTCTGGTCGAGTACATACAGAATTATACAAATTGGGATCTGCTGGGCTCTCGCATGGCAGGTGAGATGCCCATCAAGCCCTGGGATGGCGTACGTTACGCCTTCGAGGTAAGTTTCAAAGAGATGACATCAGTCTGTCAGCTACCAAAGAACTTATCAGCTATCATAGTCAATTCTCTGCTTCTGGGTCAAAAAATTAATAAAACAAAAGTCTCTTCACTAATTAAAAAAGACATTAGGCACAGATGAGACAAAAGCTTGTAAAGTGGGCGGGGTCTTTGGATATTTCGCTGAGTTATAGTTACTTGAAACCTTCGACAAAATTAGCCATCTTAATGTTTTTGTCGGAAATTGTCAACAGACGCCGCTATGGCCACGTGATGATGGATTTGTTACTGACTTTGTGATTTACAACTTTTTATTTTGACAGTCATGTGATGCCATGCTGGGAGATGCCGAGACCAAAGAGCTGGCGAATCGTAATTTCGATCTGGCCATATTGGATGGTGCCTTCCCGGAGTGTGTGCTGGGCATGATTTATCAATATAGAATGCCCTTCATGTATATGAATACGGTGGGTTTCTATACGGGAAGTCTTTCGTTGGCCGGAAACCCTGTCAGCTATGCCATTACGCCGAACTTTTACTCAAAGTTTACGGACAGTATGACCCTCTATGAGCGGGCAGTCAATACGGCCATGCAGATTGGTCAGAATATGCTGCATAGTGTGAGTATTGGAAAATCCTTTAAATTTCCTTTCAATATTCTAAGCATTTCCCTTGCAGTATGTGATGCGTCGAACGCATCGGGTGTTACGGGATCACCTGGGACCGCAGGTGCCGCATCCTTATGATATGTCCAGAAATGTTAGCTTCATACTTCAGAATGGCCATGCTGTGGTCTCTTATCCACGACCCTTTAATCCCAATGTGGCCGAGGTGGCTTGCATACATTGTAAGCCTGCTCGAGCCCTGCCCAAGGATCTCGAGGAATTTATAGCTGGATCTGGAGAATCGGGCTTCATTTATGTGTCGATGGGCTCTTCGGTGAAGGCAGCCAATATGCCGGAGTCCCTGCGTCGCATGTTGGTCAAGACCTTTGCCCTGCTGCCTTACCATGTGCTCTGGAAATATGAGGGCAGTGCTGCCGATATGCAGGATCTGACTGCCAATGTGAAGCTGTCTCGTTGGCTGCCCCAGCAGGATATTTTGGGTCATCGAAAGCTGCGTGCCTTCGTGACTCACGGCGGCCTCTTGAGCATGTTTGAGACGGTCTACCATGGAGTGCCGGTGGTCACCATGCCGGTTTTCTGCGATCATGATGTGAACTCGGCCAAGGCCGAGGTCGATGGCTATGCTATGAAACTGGATCTGGAAACCCTGTCCACGAATCAGCTCTACAAGGCCATTATGAAGGTGATACACGATCCGCGCTATAGGAATGCAGCCAGGTAAGACCTGCGGCCTTTTCACATCAACATAACCTCACTTTCGCTTTACTTTGTAGATATCGACAAAACCTGCTGCTGGATCAGCGCTCAACAGCCTTGGAGACGGCCATCTATTGGACAGAATATGTCATACGCCACAAAGGAGCCTATCACCTTCAGGCTCCGGCCCGCAATATGAGGTGAGTGTTTTCCAGCTTTCCTCGAACCAGAATAAACTTCAAAATCTGTTTTCCCCTTTCAGTTGGTGGCAATACTACCTGCTCGATGTGGTGGCCGTCTATTTGCTAGCTCTCTACGCCCTGATCCAGTTGGTGAGGCGTCTGGATTTTCGGTCGGAAAAGCTGCGTAGTCTGCATGTGCCCGCCCCCGCCTCACCGGTGGCAGCGAAAAAGAAATCGAAGAAACTGTAAATCTCAACTATGCCAGTTCAGTCCAGTTCAGTCCCGTTAGTTAGTCTTACTTATTTAGCTTGGCTTAAAATTAACATCAAAATTGTTTCAGGGGGTTTTCTGTTTGTTGTGATTGTTGTTGCTATTGTTTTTTCCATGTCCAAAATTTGTTTTTACCCAGTGAGCGGGGAGTGTGTGAGTGAATGAAAAGACAAAAAAAAAAGAACCGTGTGAAAGTGATACAGGAAAATATTTGAAACTTTTTCATAGCTGAAAAAGTATTTTTGTATATAAAAAGAAAATTTCTTTATTTAAGAATGCTAAAAGTACAGTGCAAAATTTATTTGCCTATGGAAAATGGAAAAGTTAAAACCAAAGTCTGCAAACTAAACAGAAACGAAATCAAATTCAATTTTCTTTGTGCGCATTGCAAATTACTTAGGAAAAAGGCAAGAACAAATACGAATCGAATAGAGAAAAAAAAAAAACAAAAATAAAATCACTTTTGTTTCTAAGCTTTTAAATGTAAAAGAATTCAAATTTTATTTTCTATTGATTCGGCAAGACTCGGTTCTGGTTCCACCTTATCGGAAAAAGCTATTCGCTTTCGATCGTTATGACGCAAGTACAGAAGGAGACCGCCCAGGCCGCAGCCCAGGGTACCCAGGACAATGGCCAGCCACCTGAAGACATTGTTGATGTGAAGAGGTCTGAGGAAAGAGATTTTTCACAAAATCCTGTGAGGATACAAAAGGCTTGGATTTGCATACCCAAAAATTTGTTTCTTTAGCACAGCAGTGACTGACTTTTCCAGCTTTAGAGACTCCTCAATCCAGAATAGCGGCATAACCAAGGAGCGCAGCTTAGCCATCTGGCGCAGGGCTGCCACTGGCTCCACATCTAAACTAAATTGCAGACGATTGTGCACGGCCAGCACAGTACCTGAAAACTTCGAGGGCAAAGATAAACTTGGAAGAGATGAATGACAATTTTTGCATAAACAAACCCTTTCAAAAATCACATCGGAACTGTGATTTTGTGCTAATGGATTGAGGCCATCGACCTGCTGGCGTAAGCTGATATCGGCTTTGTAAAAATGAGGAAGAGAGGCTATCATGGGTGTGGAACTGCAGCGCATGAGGTTCATGGTGCCAGCAGCCGGGCAAGAGTCGGGATAAGCATTGCAGAAGCATTCCAATTCGGGTCGCAACTAGAAAAAAGCGAATCGGTTAACCCTGGATTTGTGTGGGATGAAAGGTTTCTCACATTGGCATCACCAAAGTCCAGCTCATAGCGATAGGCTGGCAAGTCCTGATAGCTTGTCTTACCCACCAGCTGGGGCGACAGGGAACGGCAGAGTTGGGGTGAAAAACTCCATAGGCCGGCCTGAGTTCGCTTGAATGGAGAAAAAATAGTTCCATCGGTGCCACGCAGCTGATTGCAGTCTCCCGTCTCTGGCCAAACTTTTAATTCGGCTTCTCCATTGTAGAGCAAAACATGGCCAAGTAAAGTGTTTTTCGTTATGCCCCTGGAAACTTTGAAATGACCGGCATTGGTGTGATTGCCCTAGGGTTGGGGTGGGAGTTGTTTGGGCTTCTTAGAAATCAACACGAAATTTCATTACTTACGGCACCCATGAGGGAGAATTTGTAGTGTGTGGCATTTTGGGGTGTGACACCCTTTACGCCACCCGCTTGGAAGCTCTGACAAATGGCTTGGGCTGCTGGATGCTCTTGGGCGCAGTTCACATCGATCCCAAGATAGAATAGTTCCATGAATTTGGCCGTTATAAAAGCGCTTTTTGGCTGGAAAATTTTTTCAAGTCCCAAGGCAATAGCTTCGAGGTTTTCAGGCTGAAGTCGTTGTACGGAAATGGCCATGAACTGTTGATGGACTGTCGTGAAACGAATTCCTTTCAAGTCTAAGTGGCACCTACCTGAATCAGGGGATGTGGCAAAGTAACAAGCTCGGCTCCTGAGAGACCCAAGTCGGCGCGAAAATGAAAGGTATTTCTCATATTGAAACTTACAGAGTCTTCCTCTTCGATATCCTCGATATTGTATTTGTCTTTCCACTCTCTAAGCGAAGACTGATTTAAGGCGACTTGGAAAAACTTAATTAACAAACTTACTCAAACACAAAGGGACCCACTTCTTGCAGCTTGGGCTTTCCACCACTTTCAATATCCTCCGCATTGGTCACATTAAAAACGTACACCTTAAAGATCATGGGGAAGGGCATTTTCTCCCAGACTTTACGAGTATCACTGCCAGGCTTAAGATTTATTTTCTGTCAATTAAAACAGGCTTGTGAAATAAAAATCCTTTATTGTAAATTCCCATAAAGCTTACCCTTCTGACCAGCATTTCGAAAAGCTTAGGAAATCCTAAAAAGCCAACGAGTCCACCCAAAAGTAAAATCACGAACGAGATAATAATAACTTTCAAATACATTTTGAACTCTTCGACGGTTCTTTGACTTGTGACAAGTTGTGACCCAATTTTTACCAATTTATAGTCCTATTTTTGAATTATATCAGCTTGCGTGACTTTCTTCTTTTTCTTTTTGGAATTTTTAATGAAAGCAATGTTAATTTTTGATTAGGAAATT
The DNA here is from genome assembly GCA_037075145.1 of Scaptodrosophila latifasciaeformis. NCBI lineage: Eukaryota > Metazoa > Arthropoda > Insecta > Diptera > Drosophilidae > Scaptodrosophila > Scaptodrosophila latifasciaeformis. The sequence continues at coordinate 6,985 of JBAMCM010000158.1, forward strand.
TTCTCTAATTCACTTGTTGAAAATTTGTCCTCATTTAAATTTAGTGTCTTCTTATTTGTAAACAATGTGTGTAATTAGTTATGCCAAGAGGATTATTATATTTAAATAAGGAAAGTAATTAAAGTACAATTGAAATCTTAAGTAGGTCAGAGGTAGCGTTAGCTAAGGATTGCTAAAGTGCTCAAATATTTTTGTCATAATTTATATCATTTTTGAAATAGGTCTTCCAGTTTAATCGAAACACCCGGCTACTCGGCTACTCAGCTTCGGATATATTATGATATACTTCTTGGTCTAAAGAATTTAATTTAATTAAAATATTAAATTAAAATATAGTTAAAATATTAAATTCTAAATTCTGCTTTGATATAGATTTTCCATGTTTTGGATTTGAAAATTTTACTTTTGCTGTTTGGTCTCTTTCGCAAAAAAAGTGTAGCATACTTTTTGGTGTCGAAGAGAACTCAGCAACTTATACGGGAAATTTTGTATAAGACTTTTTGAAACTCCCACAAAAATACAAAATAAAATCAATTCGATTAATTTTTGCACATTTTTATACATTTATTGAATTAAATTTATTCATAAATTTGGCATTTCGAATATGATCAACATAATTTAATAGTCATTTCATAGTTTAAAAAATAAAATGCAATAGGTGCGAATATTTGTTTCATTATGCTATCAAAGATTACATAAATTTAGGTAAATATGCTTATTTGTATTTAAATTATATACACTTTGATTTCACTAAGATTGTATAGGATTTGTCTTTTCTTAAAACATAAAAAAAAATCTTTAAACTTAAAAACAAATTTGTACAGTTCTCAATATGATAGGACTTTCGCCACTGAAATAGCGATTCTTGTTTTTGTTTGTTTATTATTTTTATAAAATCAGTCGGAACTAGGGACATTTATACATTCAGATCGTTTGAAAAAGTTTTAAATGTAGAATAAATTGTGCCCCCGTGATATTATAATTCAGTCACAAGTAACACATAACCACACATATATATTATATATATATTTTTTTCTCTTGATATATATTTATGCCTCTTTTGGCCTTGGAATCGTGGTTAGCCTTTTTAATCCAATTCGACGTCCTTGTAAAGAGTTTGACTCTCTGCCTCACGTGTGTGCGGCAGAGACGTTTGATTTTCCCGATTGTCTTCATAGTCCTTGACTGAGCTCGGATTGAGAGCCTCACGTGTGAGCAGCATGCCACCCGGATCCTGGCAACTCAACTCCGTGCCGGCACTAAACTCATTTCCTGTGGTCAAAGCCAAGCCATGCGAAGCCGAAGTACTGGAAAAGTAATAAAAAAGTTAGATTTTTATTTCTCTATCCTCGACACGAATTCTTCACAACTTACTTGAGGGAGTAGGTAGAGCGATAGAGTGGTGGCGGCGTGTTCATGCGCACTGTGGCATACGCTGGCTGATGTGTTCCAGGATGATAGACAAAGGCATACTCATTCAGCGAAGTCAGATACGAGGGTGGCGGTGGTCGATGCTGGAATTCCGGATAAAGATAGCTGCCGGGCAGCAGGCGATTCGTGCAGTGCGGACTATTGCAGTTACGGCAGGTTTCCATGCGCCGGAAGCAGGGGCAGTCATCGGTGTCATCGGGCAGACTCAGGCGCCAAATGGCACCAGAAATCACAAGCAGAGAGACGCCAATGCCGATCATGAGCAGGGCAGCACTCAAATACTGGGTAGAGTGCTCGATGAGACCGGTGGAGCCGAGAACAATGCCGCCCAAGGTACAGGCCACACCGCCCAGGGCCAAGATGCCAATCACAAAGGGTAAAGAGGGACGGGCAAACCATTTCCGAAAACTATAGCCCAAGGGTGCACTCAGTTCAGCAGCCACGGGGGAGCTAGTCAAAGAGGTGGCGGTCAGATTGGTTGAGCCATCCAGGCCAGGTGCACCTGCCAGCGGTACAGCCACATCCAAAAGGGCCCTAGAAGACAGAGAGAGAGAGAGAGAGAGATAATCCAGTTAATACTTTTGGTTATTGATAAGCCGGAATCATTATTTGCCTGAATCAGGTAATACACACTATCAAAAACTAACACAAATCCAAGCAGGTAGCTGGACAAACTTTCCCCTACCACCTTCATTACATCATCTTGTTTCGGGAATCACATTAATTTTTCTGCCCCTAGATCCTTTGTTGGACATATGGCAGGCTCAGGGTCCTTTTCAGCTCGGTTATCTCCAAGTCTGAGCACGTTTACGTTTCTGCCTGCACCTTTTTTTCTCTATTTGTTTATCTTTCTATGATTTCTTCTTTTTTTCGGGTATCCTGGGCACATACGTCTGTCTTCTTGTTATTGTTGTTGTTATTTTCTTTTGTGTCGAGCCTGCATAAATTTTCAGAGTGAACCTAAGGCTGACACATTGCACCTGCCTGTCTTCCATTTGTCAGTTTGTTAGGCCTAAAAACATTTCGAAGTGTTTGTGTGCATGTGTGTGTGTGTGTTACAATGGTCCATTTGATTTTAGAACTAACTTGGCAGATGTTTCTCATTTGATCTGCTTTGTCTCTTTGTCAAAAAAAAAGAAACATAAATTGATTTCGAGTTTCTTTTTTACTTAGTTTATTTAGTTTTTCTTGTTATTTATTATACAATTCAATGGTTATCTTGACTGTTTATTTGGCAACAGGTTAGCTCACTTGCCCATAAAACTTAATAGTCTTTCGAATTGCACAAGCTCAAAAATTTGAAAGCTCACAAAGTGTGTACAGTCTGCAACGCCTTCTTTTGGTTAAAGACTGCCTGCATCTTTTAATTGAGTCCGTATAAAAATATGGTCAGAGAGTTGGGCTAGGTGTTAAAATAAATTTTATGGCAAGCCGTGCGGGCCAAATAGTTTGCCATAAAACTTAATATGCGCATAAATCAACACAGCGAAGGCAAAAAAAAGGAAACATAAAACAATGAAACCAAAAGGGAACATTTGAAAAATATACAAAACAACAACAACAACAACACCAACGAAGCAGACACTATAAAAAAAAAAAAATAACAAAAAATAAACTGTGAACAGAATAGAAAGAGGGCAAGGGGAAGGGGATGAGTATATGAGAGAAAGAACTTTCCTGAGATCGCAAGGAAATTGAGACAAAGAGGGTGCCCGATTCTCTGGAGTCTGCGATATTTGAGATTTCATTTAATTACACCCAAAACAGATGCGGGTGAGACTTATTATTTTTTCAGTTTTTTTTTGTTCAGTTTTTTGTCAAGTGGCTCTGCCACGTCACACTCAATTGTCTACAATTTGTCAACCAAAAATACTGGTGGCCTAGGCCGAAGAAGCCTTCTGATTGAGGCGTGAAGAACCTCATCAATTTCGAATTTATCAAAGCCCTCTAAAAAAAATAATGGCAGCCCTTTCTTTTTATATGAAGTGGTTCGGTTTATTTTTTTATGAAAAGAAAAAATAAATGAGTCCCTTGATAATCTTTGATGTTGGAAACTATTTTTAGTAAGAATATTTTATGAAAAATAATTTGATATTTTTTTTATCAGAATTTTTCACTATTTTTCTCTGGGTTCTAAATCTCTGATTTTAGGACTTGAGTAACTCAAATATATTTGAGGATATTTTTTTCCCAAAACAAAATAAATCTTATAATATTTTCTGAGGTGGAGTGGACTCTTGACTGTTCAATTTATGAAATAATTAATAATTTATTTTCTATTAGAAAGATCCTCAATAATAAAGAACAAATTATAAATTCTAGAATTATTTTTTAAAATAAATTTCTTAATTAATCTTAATGAGTTTATTAATTTAATCTGTTGGAATTAATTTTGGAATATTCAGATTCAGTTTTTTTTTTTTTTTTTAAATTTTTATAGGTTTTGCCATTTTTCATAATCTTTGATTTATCGAAACAAACTTGACTAATAAATTTTGTAGTTTTTTTTTTTTATGAAAAAAAAGAGACAAGAAAAAAAAAATTAATTATTCAATATGCAAGTCGAGTTCGGAGACTTACGACTGACAGTTCAAAATTATATTCCATATGCATTGAAAATGTCAGATTGTCTTGTTTATTTGGTTGTTGTTGTTGTTGTTGTGGGATCACCGCAGAGCATAAAACTGGATGGTCTGAACCATTAGTCATTTGTCAATTGGGTATTAACCGTTGGATACTGAAAGAATAAGCCTAATCAGAGACAATTCGAAACAGCATGTGTCTAACTAATTGTAAACAGTTAAGCCCAACGAGGGAAACGGGTTAAGGGCTTTGGTAATTAGAATTTCAGAGATTCTAACCAACTTCTAGCCAAGATCATTTGTCAGAGTCTGGGAGAGCGTAGCAAATTACCCGACACGCGTGGAAGAGCCAAAGGGAGAGGTCCCAAAAATATAAAGTTTTTTTTTCTTTTTTATTTTTTTTTATGTGAAATATGTCTATGGATTTACGAACCATTTGACAGTGCCACAGTTTTTAATGGCATCTAACAAGCTCGCTCACACTTGTATTCACACACACACTCACGCCTAGCTAATTTATGAGCTTTCTGGGGGCTGGCGGGGTAGGTGGAAAAGCCATTTGAAAGGAACTCAGCGCACACTCTTGAATGTTGCCAGCATTTATTGTTTTCCAAAAAAAGAAAAGAAAATGTTGGTGGGGCCATAAATAAATTCAGCGGGCTTCAAGTCTCGGGCTCAATCAGCAGTCATTGAAATTGAAATGATGCACGAATACATGCCACAGTGGCAATGGCAGTGGCAGGCTAATTGAGTTGCACAGACTGTGACAGTGAAAAGCGGATTTGAGTGGGGCATTTGTGTTTCTTCGTTTTGATATCGGAAAAGATCTCATTGGCTGCCTAATGAAGACACTTAGTGTCCCAAATGCCACAACTTCCGTGGCAATTTGCCTGGGCTTTTTGTTTGGCTTTGTTTCGGTCTAACTCACCACTTGTTGACCCAATTGTGGCGAACAAGCCAGCCACAGCCATTAGGCATAATTACTTCCTTAATCACAATTCTTAAGTAAACAGCAAACAAGTCTTTCCCTGGCCATTAGCATTGCGCATGCGTAACTTGTGCAAGTCCAACCAACGGAACTAAGACAGCCAAGTCAGAGAACTTGGCCATTTGCCGAACAGCTGTGACCCTCGAAATTGTCATTGTCACAAAAAGGCATAATTAACAATCCCATTAGGCCGGGCTGGGCCGACTTTGGTCAGGCCTACGTGTGAGACGATATCAAAGAATACAGCGGTAATTGACTGCCAAAAAAAAAGAAAAAAAAAAAATAGGAGGAAGATGAAGAAGAAGAAGCAGAAGAAAAACCCACTTAAGTACATAAAAGGAAATGCGTGTATTGCGTATTTTGTGGCACTTTTCGAGGGCGGTGTGAATTGAAAATGAAAGAAAATGTAAATGAAATAAAACGAAAATGTAATTAAAATGCGGTAAGACGCAGACATCTAGGCAAGAGATTGTTTCGAAAAAAAGCCAAGTCAAGATACAAAGAGACCGCCACTTGGTGAGAAACTGTTTTGGTTATTCCGTGGTTAAAATTATTAAAAGTGAATTAAAACACAAATTCTAGAAATTTTCAGCTCTCTCTCTCTCTCTCTCTCTCTCTCGATCAGGTATCATAAATTAGGCTCAGATGCGGAATGTGTCTCAAATGCTGCGGCTTAAGCTGCTTAAGTGAGGGCCCTAAGGGTCTGCGGACTTCTGCTATTTCACTATTGTTAACAGCTTAGCAGGGCTCGAGAACCCAGAGAGAAAACCTCTTAATGTGCTACCAATAAAAATAAGCCACCCATTTCACTGACATACGAGCCAAGAGTTCAACGTTCTCGGCTACTGGAATTCTGATGGACCAAAAGTGTGCAACACTCACGTGTGCTCTTGCTCAAGAAAAATGATGATGATAATATTGGGGAGCTGTCTGGTCCACTCTGGTCTGGTCTGGCCTGGTCGTGGCTATCATTAAGGCTGACTTGTTTTTTTTTTTTTTTTTTTTTTTTGGCCTTTGTTAATGAATACCCACATTAAGCTGCACTTAAGCTCTCTCGGCAGAGGTGGTGGCTTCAAGTTTCTTCTTTTCATTTTTTTTTCTGTAGACAAGCTAATGGATTTTTACTTAGAGTTTCCTCATATGGAAATTTCATTAGGTATTTTTAATGCGATTTAAGCCCGCCGAGGGTGTCGATGATTTTGCTCAAACTTTTCTATTTCTTCGACTTGGCCAAATGCCAAATGCTGCTGGCCCACGATAAGGGTTGTGCAACCCGCACACACCCCCACTCCACCATTAAAAAAAAAAAAAAAATTATATAAAAATTATTATCAGCTGAACGCCAGTTAAGCCCTCGAGTTCAGGTTTGGCAATTTTCAAAATTTAAGCCGACATGGACACCCGCATCTGCTGCTAGCTGTGAGTCATAAAATATGCAATTTAAATTCAATTTTCTCATAGGCAAAAACGATTTAGCCCAAGAAAAATTTGTCATATTGGTTGGACGGTCGCAACCCTAAAAAATTCATATTTTCCATTTGCGACTCGACTCGAGGGTTGTTGTGATTTGGCGGAAAGAAGCTAACCTGGTTTATTATCAATAAACACCCCAAGGGGTTAAGGCTTTCAGAGCATTTTTGTTGGCTTTGAAACTTGAACTTTGATGTGTAATGAGCCTGTCATGTCTCTCAGCGTGTGTGTGTGTGTGAGTGGCACAGATTAGTGTGCTCCAGGTGGAGGCATTTACTTATTAACTTGGAGCACAAATTATGCATGTATGTGTGTGTGTGTGTGTGTGTTGTTATTTGATACCTTGGCCAGCAGGATGAATGAATTTTTTTCATTCATTCAACCGCAAGGATATGAGCAAAGCCTGTCAAGCATATCGAGCCTGCTAGTTAAGTGCCAAGACTATAAAGAATAAGGGGAGAAATAAGCAAAAGAAGAAGAAGCACCAAGAACCACAAATGTGAAACCTCAAACCAAGTATTGATGGACTTCCTCCAACCGATTTGTCCGAGTGTGAGTGTGTGTGTGAATGTGTGTTTAGCTGGTGTCAAATAACCCAATGAAAGAATGTTTCGTAAAGAAGGAGAAGAAGAAGAAGAAAAGCAGACCAAAAGGCATAAAGGTAAAGACCCCGAGAAAATAACAAAAAAAAAAAAAAAGAGATAGCCAGAGAGACCTAGAGTTCAAGGAACCGGCTTGCCTGTTAGGCTGACTGGCTGGTTTTGTGCCTCACTGGCCGATAAGTCGAAGCGTTGTGAAATTTTAAGGTTGATTCTAGATTCAGCCGCCTTGTGCGCTCAAGCGGCAACAACGTATCGATTTTATATAGAGAAACTACAATAACACCAACACCATCGACACCACCAAAACCACTGCCAACAAGCCCAATTCATGGGCCCATGCTACACACACATTACATTGTCAAATAGATTTTCAAATTATATTGAAGCTCTTCATGTTCGTTTCTCGATTTGAAATTTGGTCTGTTTGATTTGTTTAGGCAGAAATTCATGTCTCTTTGATTCCACCAAATTGTTAGTGTGTGTGTGTGTGGGATTTCTATGAAACAAAGTCATCATCATTGGCAACATCATTGATGATTCGAAATATGTTGTATGCATTTTAGTAACATCAAACTCAATTGAAGTTTGAGTTCATGTTTGTCTAATTTGAAACAAGCCAAACAAGATTTGAAATTGATATTTCTGACATCGCACAGCCAACACAATTTAAACAAATACAAATAAACAAACATATATATTCAATTAACCAAACCAGAGATACTCAGAGTACTCGACATTTTTCTTAACTGTAAATAAATATTTAATTTCCAAAGTTGAGGTTAGACTCGAGGTCGGTCATAAATTTGTTTCGATCTCTGGGAATTATCACCAACAGCATCTCTCTGTCTCAGCTTGTTAGGGCTTGTAATTTCAGATTTATCAGTTAAACCGATTCGATTTTACTTGGAAATGGGCTATTTTGTATTTCGAAGAGTGTCAATTAGCTGAGTAACGATAATTTGTTTGCTGCAGGTGCTTCCACTCCAAATAGTTTGGCCACTCTTCGTTTTATATATTATATACTTTCATTAATCTTTTCGGGTATATGTCATATGACCCGTTTGATATTTTAATTAATATATACATATTTTTTTTCAGCTTCCTCCCTCGCTGGAACTACTTAAAATTCTTAGACATTTCAAATGATTAATCAAAAGAACTAAGTTTCAGTTTGCAAGACAAAAATTTATGCCAGACTATTAATAATTTTTTTCTGCCGAAATTCTTGGGAAATATAGACAAAAAATTCTCGATTTCCAGAGAACCATGTTTGTACTAGTGGAATTAACATATTCGTAGGGATCTGTGTTTATGTTTGTGCATATCAATGACTCAAAATCAGCCCAATAATATGTAAACAGTGACAGGCAAAAGACTTAAGTGCCCCACCGAGGGGCACCGAGACCGAGGGACTCTGCCATTGAGACCTAAGTGCTCATTCAAGTTTAAATCGTGTGCCCGTGCCCTTCTTCTTTTGCTTGTCTTTCTTTATTTTGTCTTGGATTATTTGTGATGCAAAGTAGCCAGGCAAATAACCAGGCTCCTTTAAATCTGTTGTCGTCGACGTCGTTGTCGTTGCCGTTGTCGTTGTCATCATTTTCAATGCTTTTGTCAACTGACAATGAAAAGAAATGAAGGCTCCCCCTCACCATCACTCCAGTTTTTGGCTTCCCCAAATCTACCGCCTGTCTCTTTTGGCAACGAGAGGTAGTTTTGCTTTAGTCAAAATTCTGGGCTGCTCCAATTTTAACAGGGGCACAGACAATTTCGGTAGCACAACATGGAGATGGCCTGTCAGCACGGGCTCCAAAATAATGAAGAAAACAAAAAAAAAAAACAAAAAACTAAATGCTTTCCTCTGTTGGCTTGGTTGGTTGGTGTGTGTCTTTGAGTGCGTGACATGATTTTCGTTGAATGATAAAGTTTTATTTTCGACAAGATGAGTTGGAAGCAGCCACACAGGCGGTCGTCTGAATGGCTCGACTCGACTTTGCCAAAGGGACAGAAAAGCACAACGAAGCAATCTTTTGCTCAAAATAATGATGATGACAATGATGATAATGATGATGATGTAGTTGCTGGGGTTTTCGTGGAGCCGGCAAAGCACTCTGGCCGAAGCAGCCAGCCAATTATAATTTTAAATGCGTCTGTCAAACTTTCAGTTTCGATTTCAGAGATACACATAAAAACACACAACAACACGCGGATTCTGAGTTTATACGAAAGACTAGAAAAATTTTGAGCCTTCGTACTCCAACTCAAATTGGACCAGTTTCTTTTCTACAACAAAACGAAAAGTTCTAAAAATTTTGAATGAGAAATCAAGCCAACAATGGGTGACTCTGTCTTGCCACGGCTGGCAGAGACCTGTTCTCCACTCTCATTAAAAAAATTAAATAAGTTTTAACTTAATTTAGCATTTAATTTTCTTATGAAAAGAAAGAAAAAAATTAGTTCAGAAAAACACGTTTTTCACTCCGTGTAAACGTTGTAACCTGGCTATACTCCCTCTCTCGCTCTTTCTCTCTATTATAGTCAGTAGATCTGTCCAGACAGTAGCCGCTTTTAATGGCACTTGGCCGAGACTATCAATGCGTGATTTTTTTCTTCTTCTTCTTACCTTTTTGCTACCTTTTTTGTGCCACTGTCATTTAAAAGTTTTTATGTCACTTTTTATGGGAGTTTAGTTAAGAGCCGGCGGCTGAACGATGAAGCAACTAAGACTAAGTTGGTGGATTGCGATTGTCTTGGCTTACCTGCGCGTATGGTGGAGATGGTGATGTGGGCCATGGCCCAGTCCCAAGTTGCCCATCATGGATCTCTGTTGATAGTATTGATGATGATGGTGATGATATTGCAGATAGTTGGCTGTCTCGGAGTTGACGGCTGGACCATTTAGAAATGGAGATGTTGCTGCCGCATTTGCTATTTGGCTCATGGCATTGGCTGCATTGCCATGGTGATGATGATGCGCGTCCAGGAAGATAGCCGTGTATTGTGGCGGATAGTTGCCAGGCACGCCAACACTGACGCCAACAGGTGCCGAGTTAGTTGGTACAGTTGATGTGGCGCCGGCGCCAGCGCCAGTCACTGCAACTCCCACACCCATGCCGACGCCCACGCCAGCGGCGTGGGCAGCGTTGTTGCATTTGTTGGTCTTTGATTTGTGGCCCTTACGACGCGTGCGCTTGCCTTGCCGGGACTCGGATCGTGAGCAGGCGCTCGTATTTAGCATATCCACGACGGTAGCTGCACTGGCTGCATTTGCGGCCTGAGTCCCTGCCGAGGCTGGCATTGATGCTGCCTGAGACTGAGCCTGTGTTTGTGCCTGTACCTGAGGACCGGCCAAGCAGAGGCTGGCCAGCGAGGGTGGATACTGAAGTTCACTGTAGATGCTCGACTCGAGCATGTTGCTTTCCGAGGTGGTGCGGTTCAGGACAAACTGCTCGAAGTCAGCTTCCTCTTGCTGTTGACCTTCCAGCAAGGCCGTGCTTTCCACAGCCACTTCCTCCGGCTGGCTGTTGGTCATATCACGGCGGCTGCGATGTAGACTTGTGGTGCTCTGGCTGGCGCTAATCACAATTTCCGGTATGACAAAGGGCTTAGCCGGAAGTTGGGCTTTCCCCTGCTCAGTCATGGCGCCCAGCATGGTGCCATTTTCAAAGACGATGGTGGGTGTAGCCGCCATCTCAAAAAACTTCACTTCTCTTGGATTTTTTTCTATCTCACTAATGAATATTTGATTATATATTTTTTATATTTTGTTGTTTGGTTTCTAATTTGCCAGCAAATCCAAAGTGCTTATTTCATTTTTTAGCCAAGAACAAACACACTCACACAAACACACAGAAACGATTGTATCAAACACGTTTTTATTTTTTCTTTCGCTTAAATTTTTTTCTTTAGCTACGCGCCAATTTTTACGCACGAGTTTGAAGCAAGATTGAGACGGCTTTTAGGTACGTTTTGATATTTTCGAGAAAATAAAGAAAATCTCAACGGAGCCCGCCTCTGGACAACCTACTCGATGCACGTACCGCCAAAAACTGATTTGTATACTTTCCGAGTTTGTTGTGTTTACGGCTTCTGGTTTTTCTACTTTTGCTGTTGCTGCTGCTGCTGCCGCTGTCGCTGCTTCTTCTTCCTTCTCTTCGTTGGCCTGTTCGCATCAACGTCGTCGACAATGACGAAGCCAGCGTCGTTACTTATGCTTTAGGCCAGAACAACAACCACCACCATTTGCCACCACCACTGTCTCAGGCGACGTCACAACCACCACCACGATAGACAACTTTTGGACGCTGCTGACTCTGCTGTCTCTGCTGTCGATGGTGCATCGACGACGTCTACATTGTCTGATGTCAATTCTGCTGCTGCAGCGTTGCACTGGCAGTAACACCAACACACTCACGCGGACTCACGGACACCCTTACTTATTCTCTCAATTTTTCAAGTTCGCTCTCGCTATCTTTAAGTAATTCTCTCATTCGCATGGCGCTCGCTCCAATGTTCAGGAGCGGACTGGTTATTTCAGGGTAGGGCGGAAATTCGTTTGCGTTCAATTTCAATTGAAAGCAAAATTGTTGCCTAAAATTTACTTAGATGATTTTGTGATATTTTGGGAAAAGGACTTACAAAACGGTTTAATATGTAGAAGAAATTTTTGGTTATCGAATAGTATCATTATAATTGTATATAAATAAATAATATATAAAGAACTCGCTTTGGGAGAGAAACTCCCACATAGGTTAACGTAGGCGCCCAACAAAATAGATTTGATCCACCCTCATTCTATGACAGGCGCTCCTGTTTTTGTGCTCTCTCATTCACACTTTTACTTAAAGAGAGTGCAGTATACGCTCTGCTTGGGCCCTTAAATGCTTCATATCTGCAATTCTCTTTGGTTCTACCCTCTTGCTTGCTTATTTAGGGTCAATTTTGAAAAATTAAACCAAACAGAAGAACTGTAGCCAATGCCGTGAAGAAGTAACAATTCAAAAACAACACCACAAAAGGACAAACTATTCCAAAGGCATTGAAAAAGGACACACACACATTTGTTTCGATGCTGAATCAATTTATGGAAAGGTGATGCTTTGTTAAATTTGAAAAGAAAAAAAAACAAGATTTCAATGGAAAATGGTTTCATTTAAGTTATTAAAATAGAATTTCTCCTTTTTCATGCTGAACAATTTTATTAATATGCAGATGCTTTTGTAAGAATATAAATTGTTGATTTTCTTTTTAAATTGTTTTTGCTTTTTTTATTGATTTGCTCATTGCTCTTCATCGTTGACGAAGAAGTACTGCGAGTGCCATTCAATTATGACTTTGCAGTGCTTGATTTTTATTTTGGGATTACCTGACTGACTTCAACCACTCTCGTTTCGGACGAGTGCCACTTCAGGAAAGGTCCTGCAGCTGAACAGAACAGAACAGAACAGAGAAGAACAGGCCAAAGCCGAGATGAGTTGGGCTGAGTTGAACTGAGCTAAGCAACTCTAACGCTGAGCTGAAGCAAAAAGTAAATATTTAATATTCTTTCGAATTGTGAAGTCTGGGTGGCTGTGGCCTGGAACTCATCTCTACGCGCTCCTTACCAACCCCATCTAAATGTATAACTTAGTTTTATTTTGGGGTTATTCAGTTCGACATTTTTTCGTGGGGGAGTTTGGGGTGGTTGGTGGCTGTTGGGGTGGATTTATTTTTTTTTTTTTGCTCAAGAGTCAACGAATACCACAAAATTTAAGCTTTCAGTGACTTACAAGCAAAAGAAAAACAAAAATGATAAAATTTAATGAGTGTTTAGCCAATAAGTGCCTTTCAGCAATTTATGAAATGGAAATTCGGGTTTCGAATCCCACAAATTAACGCCATTCAAGCATATTGAAACTGATTGCAAAGTCATGGTTATGAAGCAGAGCCAAACATGGAGTTATCTTCAGTTGGTATATAATTTCAATTTTCCAAGATTTGACACAAAAACCACAAATAGCTAATACTCTTTTCGAGATTGAACTTTGAAATTAGATTTCACAGCTTCTTTGATATTTATAGAATTATATCGATCTTATACAGACTATTTCATATTTTACCAAGAAGATAAGGAATACAGAAATAATAAAAGAGCCAAGCTACCCAAATTAGGCTTAATCATAAGGCCAAAAGCGGCTGCGCAAATTAGCCACATTTTCAAATGTGGCCCTGAATGGCGCTGGAGGCAACTTCCTTATGGGACTGGCCCCGACTCTGGCTCTTCTTGACCCTTTTCATTTCATACACACACACATACTCACATGAGAGTCCCTGCACTATTATTTTTTTTTTTTTTTTGGTTGTTTGGGAGAAGCACGCGCTCAGCTCATAATTACCAATTAGATGTTTTTCAATTTTTCGTTGCAGCAGCGAGTTCATCCAGTCTCGGTTTCAGCTACAATTTGAGTTAAAGTTTTGGGTTGCAGCTTCAGCCTGGGCTTTGATGGATGACTGCGGGTTGACCGAGTTGACCGATTGGCCGACTGGCTAAAGGACTGATGGATGCGTGTGCGCGTTGCATGTTGCATGTTGTTACTTGTTACATGGTTATTGTTGTCTCTGGCATTTTGTTGTGTGTTAATTTCGTGCATGCTCTGTGGTCACGTTGTCAGTCCGAGTCGCTCAAAACGATTGTCCTCTGCCAGAAGATACGCAATTCACACCAAATCAGAGCAGCATGAGCGAATCTGTAAATTTTGTGTAGGGTAACTAATGCCACAGTTGGTGTCATTGTCCTTAGCATTGATGCAACAACACGCGGTCTCACATGAAGCTGACGTTCTGAAATTACATGCAACCACAGTCATTTCACTTTGATGGTGTTGCTTGAAATTTTAAACCACACTTAAACCAACTCACACACACACACTCACACACTCACACAATGTTGTGCATTCAAGCTTAAACGGCGAGCTTGTTCGAATGAAGACTTTTGTCTTTGACAGCATTTTGCCACAAAATGTTCTATAGTTTCCGGTTGAATGTTTCCGCACAGACCGATATCGTTTTGGTTTTCTTCATCTTTCTTATTTTCGAGTCTCCGAATTTGAATTGGAAATTGCGGTCGAAGAAGTCAGCAGCAGATAAACAGCAAAACAACTTATCACCCACAATTCATTAAAGCGGCAGCTACAAATTATTATAATCCAGTCGTCTGGCCTTTTGTTTATCCAACTCATGCAAATTTATGTTAATCGCAACAAATGCGCCTTGTGACCAGTGAATGTGTTTAATAAATCATTAGGTCTTCTCGACCAGTCACCGACCGAATCAAAGACTAACAACAATCGAGTGGTCGTAATGGCTTGATTAGCTGTTTAGTGCGTGTTTTGTAATCAAATATAAATTGGATTACGCATACGCACCGTGACCAAGTCGAAAAAAAATACAAAACCATAATCATAATAATGATGCTGTAAGCAAAGACGAGTAGCTATTAAAAAAAAACAACACAGTAAAAGAAAACGATAAAATTTGAGACAATCTTGAATAAAGTTCCCAAAACAAATTCACCGATTTTGTTAAAATATTCAATATAATTCGTAGTCGTTGTTAATTTGTACACACTATTCTGAAATTAATATCTTCATATGTAAATCTATTTTTTGAATTCCAAAACTTATGAAAATTCATTAGCTAAATCAGATGTATCAGTTTGCTTTTTTAAGATTTGAAGAAGTTAAATGGCTCTTTTTTGATTTTAATAAAAACCTTTATATTTTATATTTAAATTGAGTTGAGTGGAATTTTGAATATAGAAATAAAATCAGTATTTTTCTAATATTTTGATTAGATTTTATCTGAAGAATATTTCTAATTCGAAGCTGGGTCTTGAAACTGGGAAGAAGTATCAGCTGAAAATCCATTCCGGAGTATTTCATCTATCTTTCTATCTTTTTATCTTTTTGTCTTTCTATATTTCTATCTTTCTATCTTTCTATCTTTCTGTCTTTCTATCTTTCTGTATTTCTATCTTTCTATCTTCCCATCTATCTATCTATCTATCTATCTATCTATCCATCCATCCATCTATCTATCTATCTATCTATCTATCTATCTATCTATCTATCTATCTATCTATCTATCTATCTATCTATCTATCTATCTATCTATCTATCTATCTATCTATCTATCTATCTATCTATCTATCTATATTTCTATCTTTAAATCATATATTTCTATCTTTCTATCTTTCTATCTTTCTATCTTTCTATCTTTCTATCTTTCTATCTTTCTATCTTATATCTTTCTATCTTTCTATATTTACATATTTCTATCTTTCTTTATTTATATCTTTCTATTTTTCTATCTTTCTATTTTTCAATCTTTCTATCTTTCTACCTTTCTATCTTTCTATCCTTCTATCCTTCTATCTTTCTATCTATCTATGTACCTATCTACCTATATATCTATTTCTCTATATATCTTAAAACTCATCTTCTTCTCCTTTGTTGCACAATGTGTATCTGCCAAGTATTTGAATATTTGCATAGCCAAGCCAGGCCGAACTCATTTTCAATGCCTTGCCAGAATCATTTCCGTCAACATTTGTTGAGGTGTTGGACCACCATTAGAATCATTGGGAAATCTCATATAGAAAATGAAAATCCAGCTAAATGGTAAACAGTAAGAAGGAACGAGGAGCAAAGCATTTAGAATCTAAAGAGTTGTTAGCGCTTTGATGCGGCCAATTGTGAGTTACGGCAATTTGTTTATTTTCTGGCCATTTGTTTATTTATGTCTTCAGGCCAACAGACTTGGGCTGCTAAAGTGTTAACAAAAAATGCCGAGATAGACAGAACAAGACAGACAGAGAGAGAGAGAGTGCGAAGGAGAGAGACCACTCGAGATATCAGCAAACAAGAAAAATAAAAACAAGTGGAATACACTTTTATGACGCTGCTAAAAATTTCCTATACACACAATCGATGCTGACGTTGATGTTGTTACCTTTGATCTTCCATAGATGTCTTTTGTTGTTGTTTTTTTTTTTTTTTTGAAACTGACAACGTTTTGGTAGATTGGCTGTGATCTCAGCCCCCGCCGCATTAGCATCAAATTGATTTTTCATTAGCTTGTCTCGCTTAAACTTGGCATGCGTGTAGGTAATGAATTCCATTCCGTTCCGTATCGCCACAAAATGCAGGCTTAAAGTCATAAAAATCACTTTTTAAAAGTTGTCTACCTCCGCTGTCCCAAGCCCAGCGCCAGAGCTGACTCTGCTGTCACCTCCACATCGATAACCTCAACTCTTCCTCCTCCAATTTTAACTTTTATACACTCTTCAGTGGAAGTTTTGCCTTTGTTAGGCAAGAGGCGTGTCTGTCTGGCCAATCTGTCCAAGAGTCCAGCTATCTGGCTATGTGTCCAAATATTCAACTGTCTATTTATCTGTCTGTCCCAGTCTGACGGGCGGCAAACTGTGCACAGCTTGCGTTGAAAAATCCCATTAATAAGATTTTTATGAAATATCTAGGTGGGTATTTTATATATTAGCCACATATTAGATTAGGTCTATTGATTGTGGCGTGAAGCATAATGAACTTGTTTTTTTATTTTCCTCTTTTTTTTGAAGTCTGTGAGTGTGTGAGTGTGTGCATAGCAAGGTCAATATAATGATTTTGTGGTCTAGACTGAAGCTGATAATGTGCATGCTTTAAATGGCTTTTCCAAAACTTTAAAGAATCGAATCACGAGCAAAGCAGAGCGGTTGGCCGACTAATAAATACTGTTTATGGGGTTTCTTTTTGGGTGAAAACTTCTTGCTCAAATGGATGGATTGTTCGGTTCTGGTTCCTTTTAAAATATGCCTGAGATATCCACCAACCAATTTGGGTTTAAGTTGATAACATTAGGTTTATATAGAGTTCGGATTCTATCTAAATGTCTGATATATTAATCGATTCATTCGGGCCTTTGCATTGGACTTTTGATTTATATAGTATTCCGATTTGTGTCCACCTCAGAAAAATACTGTTCCGATTCCATACAAAAATTTGAATGACAAATGCTATATTAAATTTTAAATTTGTCTTTGGTGATTCTAAGAAATATTTCGAGCTACCTCAAACTCAACCAGTCCTTTGAGAGTCTCCGACATTGCCTCTCAAGGAAACCATAAACAGGCAATTTTTCCCCTGCTAGAACTGAACAGAGTATGACAAATTTTATCTTGTAAATATTCAGGTGACTCAGACCGGCAAAAGCAGACGCCGCCAGGAAGGAAAAACGAAATGCGTATCACGCTCAAATTGAATTGGCCTCAGCAGTTGCTGTCGCTGTTGCTGTCTTTGGCAAATTTTCATTATGCCCAACAGGCAGCAGGCAAACAACAGAATCAGAGTTGCTGGCAACGCGTTTGAATCTACCATTTCCATTTAGCATGCCTTTCACAGGACACTCACAGTGGGACAAGACAAGTTTTGCCAAAAATCCATTATAGGGTGACATTTCTATTGACTCTTTTTGCACAGAGTAGTGCCTTGGGTTATGCCCAAATTGCCAGTCTACCGAACGGAAACGGAAGTGTAAACAACTGGCGAAAATACCAAAAAAAAAAAAAAAAAAACTGTCTTTGAGTCTACCACGGTCGATCAACTGCAGCTGAAAATTCAATTAGCCAACCCAAGAGTAAGATTTTTTGCATGCAAATCCCAATGCAACCGAATCGAACCAGCTACCGCCGCCATCGGCTGCCCGCAGCTGTTTTCAGTGGCAACAGCAAAGAGAAATAAAAAGACACCTATGCGCCTGAGTTGGCGAATTACTGGGCCACACCTTGGCCAGGTTTTAGGTTTCAGAGACAACGGCTGGCTAAAGTCAACATGCGTTATGACGGATATCAGCTGCAGTTTTCGCCACTCGCATACACACACACACACACACACACACACATGCACATGCATACACAGACGCATCGAGTGGCTTTGGTTGCGCTTCGGCAAACACGCGACCGACACGCGCTTGCCACCTACTCCGATTCCAACACCAACGACCGAGACGATTGCATTTCCTTCCGCTTTCAACCGGAACTGCCAACCCAAAGCGAGAGAGACTCTGATGTCTCCAATTCGGTTTGAAATTCCACAAGAATTGAATGGAAAGTGTGTGAATGATTAAATGCTGGGACATTTGTCGTATGGTTAATATCATTTGTAATTGTTTAGATTCGAAATGGTCTTTTACCCAGACGGTTGCTCTCTGGCCAACCCCTTTGCCCTTGGCTTGAGAAAGTATTTCCCCTCCCCTTCGAATATATAATTACAGTGACTAGTCTGGTTGCATATTTGTATGACAAATCAGGCACACCTACCAAAGCATTCATCATTTCACTATTTCACCCTTAAGTCCTCAGAGTCCTTTGTGACGGAGTTCTGAGCTGCTTATCGACTCTGAAAGATCTGAAGAGACAACAGAGAGCTCATTAGCCCAGCCTCCGGGCACACAGACAGAAAGTGTCAAAGGACGAATGCCTGCAACAAAGGATTCCAAAATCTTTGGTTCTAGATCTTCTGAAATTCTTTCATTCTCTCAGCTCTTCTTCGCCTGATATCAAATCACACAATGAACGTGGAGTCCACAGGCCAGGAGGAGGAAGGAGAGGAGGTCCCACAATATTATCATTATCATAATTTTCAGTCAAGGCGGACAAGGCATAAAAGAATACAGATCGCATCAGCAACAACAAGAACAACACTAAGAATATCAGCCATCATTGAGTGCCTGAAAAGATAAAAGCCGATTTGGGAAGTAAAAACATCTGCTGCCAAACATTTGAAAATTCTTTTCAAAAAAAAAAAAAAAAAAAAAAATTAACGAAAAACTCAAGCGGTGCAGCAGACTCTGCTGCCAGCAACCACGACATGATGTTGGCGTCGAGGGTGATGGGCCTCAGAGACTATGGGAAGGAGTAGACGATGAAGCAGCCACGGAGAGGGCAACAAGCAACAACAACCTCAAAATGTGTGGCATAAAATGCATAAACGAAATTGTACACGCCTGATTTGACTGTGTGTGTGTGTGTGTGTGTGTTTACACAGTCGACAAGATGAGCCGACTCGGCTCGGCATGCAACACATGCTGCAAGTCTTGAAAATTTGTTATTGGCGGCTGGCGAGCTACAACAACAACAACAACGACAACGGCGACGGTCACTTCTTCTTCTACAGTCCAAAAACCGCGTGGCAACTAATTTGATGCTGCCGCTTATGCCAAATGGCCTGGTATTCCGAACTCAAAGTCCAAGCCCAAGCCGAAGCCTCATGTCAATGGACTGTAACTGGAGTCCTGCAGATCAGCGATACGTTAATTCGATCGTCCTTGTCTGGCGGAGAGATTTCGACATGGTCGCTTTGCCTTCATCTAATTGTTTTCATTTTCTTGGGATTTTTATGGGCTGAGGGTAATTTGTTTGTGCCCTGCTCATTAAATTTTGCTACTTGGTGGCCATGGTCAGTTTATTTACTCAGGCGCCGTCATTTATTTATTTCAACTCTGTTTTTCTTTCCATTTTGGTCTGCCAAACCCTTCTCTAAATGCCAGTTGATTTGAGCTGTTGAGGTGATTTCCAAAATCATTCGACTCTCCTGGCGAAACTAAATACATTTGGCTTTAATTTGTTTAAGCTCTTCAGTGCCTTCCACATTTAATTAAATGTTAGTTCGCTCGAGATAAACACGCACACACACACACACACACACACACATCCTGTTGACGCAGCCAGAAAAGTAAAACATTTCCTTGTAAATAGACGACTCTGATGCTAGACAAAAAACACTAAGGAAATTACCTAAGCAAATGAAAGGAAATCAACGCTAACATCAGCTCAACATTAGGGTGGCTCAGAGGAATAATTCTTTATCAGAGAATTATACACAATTTCTAACTGATTGTGATTAAGACTTGTGGCTAGATAAAACTGAATAATATAGGGAAAATTATTTGTGGAATTGAGGTAGCCCTGGTAGTAAAATATATAGTACAAGCTATAGACTAGTCAAGCCTGAAAAGGGTCTGGGTTCGATTCCCATAATTTTTACCGAATGAAAGATTTCTTTCAATCATTAACGATATCTGATTTGCAAGCGAGAGACCAGTCAAGCCTGAAAAGAACCTATGTATGATTGACCGAAAGAAAGATCTATTAATAATTCCTGACCTGAATAAATATATACCAAGGCTATAAAGAGATATCACCTATGTGACTTAGAAAATGCATCTGAGAATGTCTTCGATATCAGCCAAGTTATAGGAAAATTGAGAAATTATAGCTTATCTTCAGGAGCAAATTTAGTTTACTAAAAACCTCTGAAGCTAAGAAAAAGATCAAATTATTTTCACCATATAATGTTTTTTCTGGGGATAAAAATTTGCCAATAATGTTCCTGATACATCCTACTGAAAATTAACATATTTTTCTGTACACATACGTAGTAATTACACAGTAAAGCACACAAATACTGAGAGACTCCGATTCCATTTCGTTGAAAGATGCTATCAATTCTGTTCTGAGGAAAAGAAGAAAAGAAGAAGATTCGCGTTGTCCTGGCTGTCAAATCTTGCAAGTCTTCATTGCTCTCTCCCTTTGAGAATGCCCTGATTTGTGAGTGTGTGTGTGTGAGCGTGTTGTGTGTATTTATTATCCTTACCAGTATCAGGATCTATGACAAATGTCTAGCTATTATTAGAGGCTTTTTGTTTGCCATTTGCCAGCCGTAAGGCTGAATCAGCCCTTCAGTTTCACCATGATTTTCGGTCTTTTGTCTTTGCCTTTGACGCTTGTGACGTAACCTCATCTCATTTTATTTTATGATATTTCTCAGTGCGTGCTTTTGTCTGTTGTCTCTGTTGGCTCTACCTCTCGGCATTCTCGGCCCTGCCCTCCCCGATAAATCTAATGCTGAATACCAAAAGACCTCAAATAAAAAGAGTGACAGAAAAGTGCGTGTGAAATTTATTATTGTCAGTTTTCGACAATACAAGCAATTTTTATTGTTTTACACATGAGTGACGCTCTCAATGTTGCTGTTATTGTTGTTGTAGTTGTTTGGTTTGTAACTGAAAGTCCGGGTAATAGTATCTGTATCCATAATTTTGGTTATATCTATGGCGCTGTCTGTATTTGCTTAAACATTAAAAGCCCTTTAAACATTTTAGCAAAAACTCATTCATACTTCATTCCAGACACTCTGACAGTTTCAGCTTCATTTGCCAATCATTGTCATCATCGGTTCATGTTTTCTGCACATATGATAGCAGTTGAACTGAGTGAAAATTGGCAACATTTTCAGCCCGCATTCACCATTGAGTCGGCTCAGTTCGCCTCATCCATTGGCTTGTCCGAAAACCAGCCAGATGGTCTCTGACTCTGTCAGTCTCTCCCTCATACGGATGAATTTGCGGCGCTTTTGTTTTGTTGGGCATACGTTATTTTGATGGATTCGACTTTATATTCTGCTGATTCGTTGCACTTTCATCAACATAAATACCAACTGATATAACATAATACTCGTACTCCATAGCCTAGCTGGCTCATTTGTTTGTATCTCTTCGACCAGGTTTTATCTACCTGGAAATCGCATTGCAATGTAATTTAGTTGTATAGCCACCACCGACATGTATACTATGTTGAACAACCAATTTCAACTGAACAGAGGTAATTGCATTTTCAAAACTGAGCTCGCCCCCGAATTGGAGAAGCATTTTTAATTAGTTAGCTTAAAATTTTCCATTTCTCTCGGATGAAACTAATGAAGGCTAAGCGTGGCTATTTCTTTTATGAATTTCATTACCAATTCATTCATTGGGTTAGTTTGGTCAGTTCACAGTAGCCAAGAGTATAACACCCTGAGGGTTGTTCCTGCGGCTCTTGGGTATTTGCTTGATCTTTCTTTTCAACATTTCGGGGTGCATATCAATTAGCCTGAATTAATTGACTGCCGACTTTGGTGGCTGGCAAGGAATGTCCCATATGGTCATTTGGTCAACAGTTACAAGTTTGTATCAGAAATGTACAAATTGTGGTTGGCAGTTTGCCATGACAGCGGTTAGTCATAATTTCTGACTACACAAAACCCACAAAAAAATATATATAAATATAATTTTGCAGTCATTAAAAGTATGTTTCGGCGGGTTGTTTTCTTATTTTTTATGAGCTTGCGTTTTACTATTTATGTGTGTGTTTTGTGGACTTTTACTGCCAATAAAATAATTATACAGTTAGCTAATACATATATGGAAATTTTAATTTAGTTCAAGCTACTTTATGAACCCTTGCTAGTATCTTTTTTTTTACAAAAAGTTTACTTCTCCTTGTTCAGTTTGGCATTGCAGGGGCTTCTGTTTTTTTTTCCAATTCGAACTCGCTCGGTTTTAATATCAAAAGCCTTTGACAAGTCAGTGACTAAGCACCTCCCATGAAATGCTTTTAATGACTTTCACCAAAGCATCACGGTATCTAGTGTAAAAGCACCAGCAAGGCTTAAAGTTTTACTGAATATCTACAAAAAAAATGCACACCTATCGGTCACAGGCTTGGTCAAAAAAGAAGAAGGAATCCTTTGGTTAGGCACCTCCCATGAAATGGTAACTTCCCCTTATGAATACCAAAGAAATGGGTTACTTTTTTCCCCATGAAACTTAAATTGGTCTTTTTTCATTCACTTCGAGATTTATTTAAAAGTCAGTCAGGCTTTCGAGTTGTTTTTATTCATACTCTCGTCCTCATATAAAGGAATTCAAATAATTATCAATTCAACCAAACATTAAAGCCAATAAAATGTTTATGGCATTGCCAAAAGGCTCAAAAAGGAAAATAGTTTTAATTTATTTTTGCTTTATGAAATCAAGAATCAAATTCTTAAGTAATTATATGATTTTGCCAACCAAATGATTTAATCATTGAACTGCAAATGAAACTAACTAAATTACATAATTGAACTTTGCTGAAGAAAACAAAACAAATCAAAGCATAAAGAGATTAAATTTCGTTTTTAAAATTCATTGCATCTGAAGTGTGTTCAATTAAAATTTTATATATTCTCTTTTGTGCGGCGGAGTCATGCATAAGTAATTCCTTCAGAAAGATGAATCAAAAATGCATAAGAAAGGACACTTCCAAAACTCTGAAAAAGTCAAAGTTAAAGACAAGAATTTTTCAAGCTTTATTCAAACTAGCTTATTATGCATTTATTTATTTATTTATTTATATGCTTAGTGTCAAGTTTGTGGCACTTGTTTACATTGCATCATCAAACTCACTGAGAAGGGACCAAGGACTATTTGAAAATTACCAGCGTTAAAGTATAAAATTACAAAAAATACAACGAACCAGAGGAATAAAAAAAAATATAACACACACACACACAGACATACACACTCATTGATTGCCTTTTTAAAATGTAATACGAAACCACAAGTCATAGCCAAAAGGTCCCCGGCCCGGCCTGGCCTGGCCTGGCCTCGGGTCGTCTGAGGGTTTTGTGGTTGAAAGGATGCGACAGGATGTAAGCTGTCTGCCAAGAGTGCCGAGTAATGCTGGAAAATGCATGTGTCTGTGGAAAGTGCTGAACCAGCGTAGCAGCTGTGAAAAGCCGGCAGTATCTTTTATTTTTACGTTTTCTGCGTCTTTTTAGTCTCGTTTAGTTTTTGCCGAATCTTTTGCAGCAACTTGGCAGCTTGGTATGGCTTTATTTTTATACCAACCGAGTTGAGCGGCTCTTTTTGGTTTGTTTCCCATGGAATGTCCGAAAAATCAGAGTCAAGCTAGACGCTTTGCCTCAGCTTTAAATGAGTTCGCATTTCAGAATCCAGGAATATTCTCTTTTACTAATCCCAGGCCGACGTGTGCAACACGTGTGCCAGCAATGTGTTAAACTCCCATAATTAGTAACAAAAACATTCAAAGTAAACTGAGATTTTTCATAAAACCGAAATGAATCGAACCGAACAAAAATAAAGCATCAATAGTGCTCAGCCTGGAAATCCGAGCATGGAATGGGATCAAAACAATAGCAAGAAAATACATTGTTCGATTTTCAAAAATTTTGCCTATCGCCTGGGCATAATCTTTAGACTAATCCCCCAGCTAGCCAGACGGGCTGCCATCCCATCCAGTTAGGAAATCCAGTGAGCCGGGGAATAATATATATTTTGAACATGCAAATCTGAGAAAACAATGAGTTATTTTTGGGTATGTTTGGCTGACTGGGGCAGGGATTTTTTTGTTTGCCAGCTGATGTATCAACAGATACGTAAGTGTATCTTTCAGATACAATAGAAAGTTTGTATGTGTGTGTGTATGCCTTTGGGCATCCAAAAGAGTGTCAGCCACAGTAAAAAAGCAACAACAACAAGAGGAGTGTTTTCTCTGCTTATTTGGCTAATTTGAAATTCAGTGAACTGGAAATCATTTTGTTTCTGTACCAAATTGCAGATTTATCTCTTTGTAAATGTAAAGACGTCGACCGATAAATGTTTGGAAAATAACGTAAAGCCAACAAAATAAAACAAAGAAAAATACAATGACCAACTGAACTGAATTGAGCATTTCCTTTTCCAAGGCGTTGTTCCTGCTCTTTTCGAAAAGGAAATAGTCTGCTTCGTTTATGATTCGGGACCCAGTATACCACAAATTTTGCCCGGATAAGTAGCTAAGCTAGTCTCTTAGTTTTTAAAGAATTGAGAAGAAATAATATAACTGTTCAGATTCCTATACCAAGTTGGTTAAATGAATATCTCAGACTGAAAGCAATTGCTATATAAGGGATCAGATTATTATTTCGAATAATTGGTATCTCTTTCTCTGTCTCTCTCTTTCTCTCTAATATATCTGAACTTTAGTATTCGGAGTGCTTAATCCCAAATAAACTTAACCCAAAAGGTAGACTACAAATCTAAAATACAACGTAGAGAGTATGCAGAATTCGTTGAAGTGAAACGTTGCATCTTTTCTTTCAGTTATTTCTTTTGGATTTGGAATAAGCTTTATTTTTGTGGGACTTAAGTTCTCAGTTCCGTTTTCATTTATGGCCTTAAACAGTTTTTTGATTCTCTTTGCTCAACCACATACACACACACACACACACACACACACACACACACTCGCTCTCCCTTTCTCTCATCTTGGCCAATTAGAAGGAGTGGCATTTACATTTCACTTTTTGCTTGAGATTTCAAGGTGTGTTTTCCAGCTAAAATTACATACAGTTATTGTTTTCTTTCAGCTGGGCTCATCTTGTATTGTTGCTGCTGATCGGAGGAGATTTAAAAAGATTTTATATTCGAGTTGTTTGCATTGGGCTCAAGCAATAAATTTCATTTTGGCCATACTCTACCCATCAATCCAGGGGCTTACCGGGCAGACCCATGTACAAAACAATTCGATGTTGACATTATAGCCAAGGCAAATCAAATTTCAACCCCCCCAAAACAGAGTCTTTAGAAATTTTATCGGTGGTTTTCCAATATCCTTTTAATTTTTTTTTTCTCGGTACAGCGAAGACAAACGAAACAAAACCCAAATGCAATTTGACCAAAACGAAAACGAAAAAAAAAATAATAATATAAAGAGTAAAAGATTTAGAGGACTTTATTATTAAGCGCCGAGCAAACAGTCCCGAACCGGACCAGGATAAATTGCCCGCTGTGTCCTGATGGCGTGTTTGGCAAATGGCAATTTTGGGGGTGATTTGATGGCACTTTCGTAGACTGAAAATCAATAGAGTTTGTGCCAGGGGAAGTGAGACCAAATAGATATTTTTCAGAAATCGACAAATGAATAGATTAATTTTCTAAGAATTTTTTGGCCTTTGTCTCCGAATACATTTGACAAATTTATTGGAAATATTTTGAGTCGGCAAATGAAAATATGGCAATTCACCAGGCCTGTCAATTGGCCTGGGAAAAAAGAATTGAAGTTCTGTTATCTTGTGGACCCCCCTCTCAGGTTGGTGTCCTGTCTTTAAATGTTCTGTGGCATTAAAAGCATTTAAAATTCTAAATATCTCGATGCCTGTTTGATGCACGAACTGCAATGAGCATTCGAGTGCAACGAAAAACAATTAAAACGAAATCAATTTCTCTACGAAAAGAGCAGGAAATGCAAGGCAGACAGGCAGCCCAGAGACCCATTTAAGTGCATTTGCCGTTAACTTATCGGCACACACACACATATACACACAGACATACACACAGAGAGAAAGAAAAACAATTTATAAACACAATCGGAGTCCCAGTCAGAGCAACGCGACAATCATAAATGCGGGCCAGGCAAAAGGGAAAACTCTTGACATCGAACACGAAACGGCCATAAGCCAGGCATATAAAGCACTTGTGGCACTCGGTTCCATCATTTAAGCAAGAGAGCAATCAACCAAGTCGGGGGTGTTGCTCGAACCTTATGAGTTTGTGTTTGGCCGTTTTGTTATCGTTTAACCAGTGAAGCGTTCGGAAATGTGCATAATTAATTAAGCGGTCTACGAGGAAAATCCTCTCCAGGCAATTGCACCCGAATGCCAACATCTGTGTGGGTGTGATAGCAGCAGATAACCAGGGATCCATCAGCCAAGTTCAAGTGCATTGCCCGACAGTTCAAGTGACCTGAATAACTTTCTTCCTTCTATATATTCATATAATCATCCGATTTAAATATATTTTTTTAAGTCACTGCCAACCACGAGAAGACCACAATGTGAGACGCTCCTGCTCGCTAATCCGCACAACTTGGCATTTGTCACGTCTGCCTGGGGAGGCCACACAGAACACGCTCGCCTTTCTTTTCCAGCTTCCAATTTTAACGATTCTTCTGGCTAACACCATTAGCGCTTGGCTCAGAGCTGAGCAATCCGAACTGCTTGTTCTGAATGTGAAGTAAGCCAAGGGGGGAGCATTTGGGGGCGTCTGCTGGCTGGCATATGGCGAGATTTTTTCAATGAGAATTGAGAATTGTGTGGAAAACTCTGGGAATGACTGGGCATGTGTGTGAGCATTGCATAATATCTATGCAAATTTGTAAAGCAATTTGCAGAAACTACTTGGCTGATTCCAACAATTGCAGCTGTGAAACTCGAGTGCTTCTTTTTTTATGATTTGCCCGATTTGCTGGAGATTCAGGAAATCCCAATTAAGCAAGTTAATCAGGCGATATATATTTGTAAGATTTCTCTGACAGAGCTCAGAACTCTTAAATTTAGAGGAAGATCATCTTGGCCAGTTTAAGATTTTCAATTTAAAATTGAAAATCAGTGAGAAATGTGATTGGCAATTCCCAGAGGCTTCGATTCATAATTTCCATATCTGTCTGGTCTGGTATGGTCTACATCATCAATTGACTTGTTGCTCACTTCCACAGCAAATCAAAAGTTGCATTTATCCTATGCTCCCAAGTATTGTAAATTGCCAAGGGCAGACGAATGACAGAGTGAGGCAAAGTTGGCCAAAAGGAAAACAATATTTGGCCAATCCTTTTACTTGTTTTACTTGCTTTCTGGCACTGCTCCTGTGTCATATTGCCAATCATCTGACGCAGACACAAACACAAACACACCAATGCTTATAAGCCTTATGATCCAGAGAGGTTATTCAGAATGTCTGTCTTTGCGGTAAGAGCAAAGAGAGTGGGACTGAATGAGCCGGAATCGTAAAGAAAAAAGAAGCTGGAGTGAGCAAGGAGACTTGATGATGCCGATGACAACAGACAAATGACAAAAAAATGTTCAGAATTTTGTTTCATTTTTTTTGTTTCCTTTCTTCATGCTACTTTTATTGGTGTCAACGTATTACACCAGTAAGCCCAAAGGAGCCATTCTGCTGACCAGGCGGTGTTCACACACACACACACACACACACACACACACACATGACACTGTTTATGGCTTGTTACTTGGCAACTTATGATGGCTGCCTCGCATGCTGTGTTTCCCAGGATATATTTTTCGAAGTATTTCATATGAGTTTTTTTTTTCCAACCACTTTTGCTGTTATTTTTCATGCGTATTGATAAAAGCATGAACACACTTACGTACAGCCATTTACTTTTATACAACGAGTCGGAGAGACAAAGCAGGGGGAGCTGTACGCACAATATAATGAATCCTGTTTTCAACCATTTTTGCCTAGCAATTGAGTTGTGTTGCTCTCTCCCTCTCCCCCTCTTTCTCACACACACCCAATCACGTTATTATTATGATGATGATGCCGCTTTTGTGCTCGTATATTTCTGCTGATGTGTGCTATCCCACAAGTTTCACGGATCCACTCACACCCACAGATTTGTATCAATGGCCAAGGATAGCTCTCTCTGTGTGTGTGTTGAAGTTCACTTCAACTGAATTCAGCGAAGTGAAAATTATAAATTACTTATCCAACGATATCAGTTTCGCAGAGAAAGATGCGCCGGAATAGATTCCCAGGAGACCATATGAATTAGTGCACTATTGAATTTAGTTTAGCTTGGTCCGGGCAAGTGTTTTGGTGTTTAGTTGAAAATTTATTGGACTGCCACTGCGCTTGTCCACGGCAAAGTTGGACTGCGCTGGGGGAATTCGAAAGCTCTAAATCAAAGTCAGTTCAATGTAAAATATCACAGACTGTCAGGCTTAAGCCCTGTCTGATTTTGGCCAAATCTTTTAACTGCATTAAATTGCGATTTTCAACACTTGTCACAGAGTTCCAAAGAGGGCCCAGCCTGGCTGCATTGATTGTTGGAATTCCTTCTTCTTCTTCTTTTTTTATCGAATAGATAAGCTTTTATTTTTATTTTTTTCGGCTATGCGACGCACTTAACAATTTGTCACAGCTACGCAAAAAATAGAAAATATTTTGCTACCCCCTTTGTGTTTGTGTGTGAGTGTGTGTGTGTGTGTGTGTGTTCTTATTGATGGAAAGGGTCGATGTTGGCTATTAATTTTCTGCGTCGAGCCCAACGGAAGTTGGTCTAAGCCCGGCCAAATTGAATTGCGTTTCACTTAACGCACAGACTGTTGTCTGAAAGGCGGCATCCAGCTTGAAGGATTTCCCTGCCACAGCTTAGCCAGTCTGTCTGTCCTTAGAACATGTTCCCCCCAGTATTTAGACAGCCTTTTTGGTGTACCTTGTCGCCCCGTTTTAAATTGAAAATTAAAACTGATAAATTTTTGAAAACTACACCAAAGGAAAATCTGAAGGAGTAGCCGGGAGAGCCTCTGGGACTCCTGGTTAAATTTACAACCCTCAAGTGCTGTCTGTGTCAAGGTTTGAATCTGGTTTCGTTTGGGGAATACCACAAAATTTCTTGCCAGACATTTTGGCTAATTTATTGTGTTATCGCTATTGGATTCATGTTGCGCTCCTTTGGGTGAAGTTCTCTTTTGTGGGTTCGTTTCACTGGCGTGTAAATTGTTCCTATCGTTTCTATTTTTACCAAGTTGTCGTAGTTCTTTTTCTCCTATTTTGCTGCCACAAAAAAATTAAAAAAAAGGAGCAGACAAAAGGCATTGCAGAAGCGATAAACGATAATAAATTGTTTTTTAGAGTCCGGTAAAGTGGCTGGCCGGCCGGCCAGGGGCGGAAAGTAAAAATATCTCCTTCTCTGAACTCGATGTGTATATATCAATTAAATTTTTTTAAAGCAGCCATAGAAAGCGAGCTCTGGCATTTTTTTGAAAAATGATTCCTCCAACAATAGGGAAGCAATTCAAAAGGAACCAGTCTGTCTGCAAAATGGTGCAAAACAAAATCTTTTGTTTGCCACAGTTTGTGGGTGTATCGATATGTCTGCCTGTCTGTGTGTGAGTTTAGAATAAATTTTTGTTGTGTCTTATTGCCTTTTGAAAGCAACACATGAAGATAACATTTTCGTTGTATTCTTTTTTTTCACATACACAAAAAAAGTAGAAGAAGAAGCAAATGTCACACACAAAGCAATCAATTTTGGAAAGAGGAAACTAGTCTGTGAAAATTGTGAAAATGCAGTGAAAATCAATTTTGTGTTTTTACCTCATAGCCAGCAGACACAACAAAACAATGCCCAAAAAATGCAACTAGTGCAGGTGATTTTATCTACCAACCAAGCCTTTTGGATACTCCGGTTATTTAGGACTTTTCAACAGGTAGAAACAAATTGTTGACAGTGTCAGTTTCATTTTTAGTTTTTTGGCAGATGTTTTGCAGCAAGTGAAACCTCAAAATCAGTTGATTATATTCTGCATTGAATTAATTATTTAATGGATTTTCCAGGTAAGTAAAAACTTTTAAAGTTCTCAAGGGAAACACACAATTTTGACAACTTCTTCCAAAAATTTCCAACTCACATTTCTCAAGGCATTAATAATCGTGATAATAGTGAGAAGAGCTCCAGACTTCCTTCGGCGAAATTCGTTAGTCTGGCTTTGATTTGGGTGATTGGTGGCTTGGTGGCTTGGTTGTCCACCCTTAACCCCCTTGTGCCCAATTTGTGTGGCATTGAGCGTTTGAAGTCGTTAGGTTGTCAGCACTTTTGGGCTAGATAAACCGGCAGAGCCACGTGGCTTTCTAATGAGCATTTGTTTAATAATCTATATTGTTAGGGCTATATTGTGTTCGTATTTGGGGGAGTCTTGTGGGCTATGCAAATTTCTCAATTTTTCCGAATTGAGCCACCCCCAACAAAAGAGCAGACATTTTGGAGGATTTTTACACCTCACTGGAACCACAAAGATACAGATTTTCATTTTTGTCACAGTGTGTGGGCCAGGCTTCATCGTAAATTCGTAAAATCGTAAAATCAAACTCAACCAGAAACACACAAGAAAAAAGTCATTTAGTTGAAGTACAAAGAAGGCCAACATATTTTAGCCTCATTTAGTTATCTGGAAGTCTGGCAGTCTGATGAGTTCAACTAAAAATCATAAAAATTTTATACAACTTTTTGTTTTCGCTTCTTGACATAACAAAAGGTGCGTGTGGACTGGCAGATAGGAGATGAAAACGGGGCCGGAAATTTGTGTTTTCCACCGTAATTAGATGTCGAGACTGCGCCCAACAACCACAGGCAGAGAGGGCTGAAAGTAGAAAGAGATTTATGTGGGCGCACCCATTTTCTATGGCACGAACAAGCCAAGTAGCAACTTTGGTTTCTATTTCTTTTTTTTTTTTTGGTTTTTGTTTTATTGAGAGTTCCTGTGTTGGTGGTCTGTCCGGAAATTGTAAAAGTGTTGTGAGCGTCAAAGGCTGAAAAATCAAAGGATTCCAGAACAGAGAAGGCTAACAAAAATATTGAAAACTGGTTAACTCTATTTGATTTTTGTCTAAGTTATACTTAAAGTCAATAGTCTTTCCCAGGCCATTAACATAACAGCTCAACAATTCTGAAAATTACTTCAATTTGTTAAAAGATTTACGACACTTTTGTTTTCTTTTGCCTGGGAAAAAATCTTGTAGATTGGCCTCGTTTCTAATTAAAACACGTAAATCATTCAGCAACAGTTCAATTCCAAAAAACTCCCCCTAAAATTTTCACACACACACACACACACAACCTCCCCAAAAATATTAAGCGATCTATTTCGGAATCCCTCGACAGAGAAGGTGAAGACAAGAGAGAGGGGTGGTGGAGGGTACAGACGGTATGGCGGTAATGATGGTGGTCTTTAATTAACATTCTATGCCAGGCAATGCAAATGCTGTGACCAGTTTTTCCTCTCGCCTGGCCAGGAAACCGCAAATGGGAAAAATACACACAATAAATTTCAATTAAAATCTATGACTTCAGGTTAAAAATGTCTGGAAATTGAGTTTATATATTTTTCAATTATTAAGTTGAGTATTTTTTATTTATATTTTTAGTATTTTCTAATTGTCATTTCAAATGGACTTGATTGGTTTCTCTCAGCCATTTGCCCCGCTCCTCTTCTTTTCGGAAAAAGGCAAATAACATTTTTAATAACGCGGCAATGGCAGTGGCAATTTTCAGTGGCGTCGGTGAACCCAATTATTTTCCTTTTCATTGCGTAAATCCTATTCAGCTACATAGCAAAATATTGAGGGAAAAGTAAAAGTAAATAGCAAAACCAAAGGCAACAGTAAAAGTAATGCAAACAACACTCACGACCCCGGTTCGGCTTGACTGTCCTTTACGCTCGAGTGTCTGCTTGAATATATTTTTTGGTGCCCTGGCGCAAAAAATAAATACAAATATTTGTGCAGTTATTAGAGGTGAGGGCCACAGACGAGTCGCACAGAGTGCCCCCTTTTTTATGGCATGTAGTGTGTACCTTAATGATTTGTCAATAGGTTTATGGGTCTGTGTTTGTGCCTGTTATAGCTTTATGTTTATGAGTGTGGTTCTTTCCCCTTTTTTTTTTTTTGCTCTCTACAGCAAATCGGCATTTTTATGCACATGTTCAATTACACAAACTCATCTTATCGGCATCTTTTGTGGCCCTTTCTGGACATGTGTTCGGTTCGCCATCTTCTGTCTGGCCCTGCTCTGCTCTACTCTGCTCTGCTCTGCATGTTGTCGAAATGCCGCACATGTTGCTTTTTGCCTTACGAAAAGTGTGCCAATATATTCCTAAAAAAAAAATAAATATGAATACTTTGGCTGCCTTTTGTTGATATTCATTCGCTGGGCACTCCTGCAGCGACATATCGGCATCTTGGAAATGCTTGCTGCCAAGCTGTGGCAGATGCTCACTGGAGACGTGCCTCAATGTTCTTGCCACAATATACACATTTACGCTTCTACACATTCGATTAATACACAAGACAAGCTGACCCTTTATGAAGTTATTTGGTGTGCATGGGTGTGTATGTGTATGTGTGTTTTGACAGTCCATCCAGCTTATCGGGCTCTGATCTGACTTGCAAATTATTTGAGCATACTTTGGTACATAAGGGATGAACACAACGAATAGAATTATTGTCTGAAGAGCCAAATGAAAAAATAAGAGTTCGATAAGAAATTTGATAAGAAATATTTTTTTTTTTAAAATAGTTTCGTTCGTATAATAATGACTTATTATTGACATAAAAAAACACGAGCCTTAAGTTTAAAATAAAATTTTAAAAAATATCAATTAGTCAGATCATTTACCTCTCAGAAAAGGACACACTTGACAAGGACCAAAGAAATTCAATTAACCAAAAGGCTTACTTTCAAAATGTAGAAAAAAACTAAAGCATACTTTTTGGCTGGCCAAAAAATGCACCAGAAATTTAAATGCCCGCCAAAAAGTATTTCCATTAATGAAATAAATAGAATAAACATGTAAATAAATATTTTTTTTACTGCAAATAAACAAATATAAAGTGCTATAATATTTCATTTTTATTTTATCATGTTTTTAGTTAATTAGACAGTTTAAGCGATTTTACAAGTCTAAAAGTTGTCAAATGAAAATCATATTATTTTATTATTAATTTAGTGATAAGCTGATTTAATACATCTTCAAATAGATATAAAAAGCAGGCTTAACAATATTTATATTTTTATGTTGCCACTGGCACTCATTAAAGTGGAGGCATTATCCTTTTGATTTCCAAGTGCACAATTGGGGCAACTCTGGGCTCGTCTTTAATTATAACCAAAGTAATGGGCTGTAACAACAACCAACTGAGCCAATTTCCGCACACTTCATACATACATAGAAATACGAGTAAACACTATTGTGCTGTGGCTGCCAAAGAAAAGTGGTCAAGTGGCCTTGGCCGTCACAGCCACAGACAACTGTGAGGTCAATTACATGCGCAATTGGTAGCTATGGAAACCCGATTCATATAAAACAAACCAAAACAAAAGGCCTGAGTCTCTGTCTGATCCCAGCGTCACAAACACTTAGGCAGAGATTAACAGTTGTGGGTCCAGCAATTAACACACTGAGGTCAAATTGAGCACCGCCAGAGTCATCTATTTCCTCCCCACCTCCAGCAGATTGAGCTCACTTGCTCTCGTATAACAATGAGCAAGTGTTTGGCTGGGCTTGAAAAGTCAAGATGAATGTAATTCTTTGGGCTACTTGTACCGAAAGCAAACACATATGTTTCATTTATTCGGTTCCTGGTTTCAGCTTGAGCAACTCAAAAATGTTATTGGTTTTGTCTGAAACTTGAACTTCAAAAGGCACCGAGAGCCCATGACCCAGAGTTTTTGGCCTTCTCATATCACACACAAAACGAATCGGAAGTGCGTTGACTGAAACTCAAGAATACCAACTGAGAATGAAAATGTCTATTTTTGGATACCTCTTGAGCGCTCTAGAAGTCATTTTTTGACTGTCTCATTTTCTACAAGTCTTTGAGACTCTTATTTCTAGCTTAATTTAGAATTTGTAAGCATACAAAAATTACTCAAATATTTCGTTTGACTTATAAATTAATAACTGTAAAATAGTTTTATATTTCTGAAGACAATAAACTTTGGCCATTTAATTTAATTGATAAGCAACAAACAAAATGAAATAGGAAATAATAAATAATATGCATCATTTATTTATTCAATCTTAGGCAATATTTTTGGCTTACCATCCATTCAATTTGGCTCAAATATTTCTAATTGCAATTCTACCTGGATTTAGTCAAATCGGTAAGGATTGGAAGCCTTTCCCTTTGATCTCGTTAAAATTATAATATTAATAAATAAATAAATACATTCAATTAATAAATTTAATTAATTGTAATAATTATTGAATTTAAATTGGAAAATGAATCTCAAGAGTACAATAATTGCTATTGTGTAAATGCATCACTAATTAATATCATCAACTACTCAAAATAATTATGAATAAATAAATAAGAAAAAATTGTATTCCAAAAATAACAAAATAATTATCAAATTATTTTGTTGCCATAATTTGCCAACCAAAAAATGGAAAAGCAACCCAAGAGGGATTTTAATAAAAAGCAATTGAAAGAGTCAGAAAAGAAGCCACTTAACTTGGCAAATTGGTAAATTGCCTTGCATTCAAATTGGCCTCATTTTAGTTTCCATAGCAACATCATCATTGGGGAGAAGTGCCAACAAAATAAGTATATAATTAAATTACATATAAATCAAAGAATAAAAAAAGAAATTTAAGCCAAAAGCCAGGTTGAGGAATTGGCGAGGGCTTGGAATGGACTGGCAATGGGCAAGAATTTAACCAGGTGAGCCTGAATGAAATTCTCATTTTGATGGGTTCGATGAGAATGAATATGCTGGTATCATTTGATATTTTCGGCACTATCATTAATTATGTTGACGCATTGGCTAAACTTGATCAACAAAGGGCGAAGGCAGCTGTCGTGTCTGCCACTGCAGCTTCTGTTATTCTTCTTGTTGTTGTTGCACAAAACACTTAAAATTAATTGATTATTAACAACCTTAATCGCATAGGACACATTTTATGAATGTGTTATATTACTTGTTGTTTCCCTACTTGATTCAAAGACTTGAAAAGGAGAAGCAGCCTTAATGAATACTTGAAGTGACAAAGCATATGATTAACATAGATTAAGTTGAAAGCAGTTGGAGCAACTAGAACTATTAACAGTAACTCCAGCCTAGTCCTAGCCAATTGGCCGAGCTTAGAAACACTTTTAAAATTCCTATTAAACAAATTTACAAAAAGGTTCAACATTCATTCAAATTGATTTAAATTTTACAATTCAAAATTCTACAAAAATATATTGGAAGAACTTGCAGCTTTGGAAACCACACGGCGCATGGCGTATACGCAATTTGTTTCTTTTCAATCTTTTCACTCATTTGTTTAAAGAAAACTCACTCAATTCATGAATTCTTGGAACTATAACATTTTGTAAATATTATATATAAAGTTGAAATCAAAACAGTTCAAAATAAAAAAATTTATATATCAAAAACGTTCAATGCACTGACCAATTTTCTCTCGCCACACTGAGCTCTGACATAACTTCGGTCCTGCCTGGCCACAAAATTGAAGGTCATTGGCCAAACAGACACACACACACAATTTAATCAACGAGTCGTGGATGTCCATTCAATGATTCAATTTTATTTTTTATTATATAAGAAATAATTAAATTTAATTGAGAGTTACATTTTAAAGGTAGCACGAGCGGTGTCCCACAAATTCACTCAAATTAACATTAAAGAGATATTCAAATAGATGTAAGGTGCCAGCAATTTAAGGAACGAAATCGTTCGTTCGTTAAGCTCAACGTTTAAATTCCTGGATACCATAATCCATAGATGGTAAGACGACATATCACCTGATAAATTGAGTCAGTCACAAGAATGGCATAAAAGGAGTCTAAAGGGCTATTTTAACATGATATAATATAAAGAACAAACTCATTAGTTTTTCATAAAGATTCTTGAACTGGTGCCCAACTTAAAGATTAAGATTATCCTATCCACCTGATGATTCAGAATTTACTTTCCAATTTAATTTGGTTAATTTCCTTGTTGTAGCTCAACTCTTCCTCGCTGCTGGAATTGCTTTTGGCAGAAGATTCTTTATCGTTGTCTTATTTGCATTTTTAATAAGACTTCAATTTGTCCACTTGCTCCATTGACGGAATTTTGAATTTGAAGTGAAACAAATATTGATACCTCGGAGTGTTGATCGACACGACGAATTGCAACTCTGACAAATATTTCAAGAAGCAGCCGAATTCAAAATATATTAGAATGTAAGTATTTCTTAGAATTGAATGAAAGTGTTTTAAAATTTAAAAAAAAAAAAACACATGAAAGTGAAAAGTGTTAAAGTTGCTGATTTTCGGTGTAGTGAAAAATTGTGTTGACAATTTGAGCAGCTAGTGCAAAAATAACATTTAAACATTGCGTTGCGGCGTCCTAACGGGACTTTCGTGAATTTAGCGTGTGTAGTGCGCAAATTTATTTATTTTAATGGTTTTTTCTTTTTGACTGCTTTGGCATTAAGAAAAAATTAAACAAGTTAAATAAAAGTGTGGCGACCGGCTCTGCCAGCAACCAAGCATCGAGAGAGCAGCGACGCAACTCCGATGCCTGGCAGAGAGAGCGACGATCACTCTGGTGCGGACAGCCGAGCAAGCCAAAATAGTACTAATAAAGTGACCAAATATAAATATAAGCATACGGCGTTCTTATTCATGAAATCGGCCAACTTTACAAACAGTATTTTTTAAATTTATATAATTTATATATAATTATTACTACTCAATAAAAAACGCATAAAAAAAATCATCAAAATGATTAAAAAACTCATTAAAATGACAAGGAGCAAAGAAATTAAATTCGCAGTCTGGCAACACACAACACAAACAACGAACTGGCAACAGTACAAACAAAAATAGCGATCTGGCAACACAGCCTCGGAATAATTCGAACTTCGAAAAAATTCGGAGCTAGTATCGTTTTTCTTTCTAGGTGGCGCTCGCGGGTCATTTAGAGCCATCTAGCTTCTTTTTATTCCACTTTCTGATTCAATATAAACGCCATCTATATGTGATATTAATAATTAATTAAGCGCCACCTAGATATATATAAATTTCTATTCAAATCAACAGTGTGGCAATATTATTATATGTCATGTATAAGAGCGAACTCCCTAATTTTTTTAAGAAGCAGAAACTTTTTTAAGTAACTAAGATCAACTTGTATTTAAATAAAAAAATAAATAAATAAGAACATAGCGCAAAAAAAAGAAATAAAATAAAAATTTATTTATTTATTGTAGATAATTCAGTTTCTAATTCTAATATATTTCTTAAACAGATCTTATACAATTATCACAAGTCAAATAAAAACAGTCATTTCATTTTAGCAAATCAATACAACAATGGATTTCAATGGGAATTTATTGTACCTGTTAGTTCCTTAAGTTTAGTTATTAATTTACGCATTGTCTACAGACAGAATGTAAATAAAGAAATGTAAAAAAAAAAAAAAAAAAAATTTAGCAAATCTACGTTACGTTAAATTTAATCTGGAATACTGCAAATTTTCACCACGGTAGCTTGTCAGCTAAGCCTTTGGCCATCAAATTGTAGAGTCCGCGTTCCTTTTAACGCATTGGGTGTGTCCTGGTTTGTGACTGTGTGTTTGTGTGTATGTGTGTGCAGCCGCATTCAAGTGAAAAGTTCAACAGGCTGCCCCAGTAAATCAACAAAAACACAACCGCAGAACTCCGATAAGAGCTGCTAAGCCAAAAGACGGTAAAGAGAGAGAGAGAGGGGAGAAAAGAAATACGAAGAAAGAGCAAACAACGCAGTGGGCCACTTTTCAAGGGAGACAAGAAAACAAAGGTTGGAGTGCGCCTGGACAGGCGCACTCATTCAAATGCCAAGACGGTATCTGCAGACAGGAAGCCAACTGACCCGTATACGGGCCGCAAAACAAACAAATGGCTCACATAAAATTGAAACCAGCGACAGCTCCAAACCAGCCAACGGAAATATTAGCGAAAACGTTGAAAATTTGTGTACCAAAGCAAAAGCAACAACAACAACAAAAAAGGACACATTTTGTAGGTTTCACTGACGACGCTGACATTTCTGTTGCTATTTGGATATGCCAAACAATTGAGTGTAGAGCCCGAGCAATGGCAGTGGCAGGGGCAGGGGCAGTCGAGGGTGACGAGGGTGCAGGCAAACCAAAAATGGTTATGCGTTTGACAAGAAACAATTGTTGTTGTTGTTGTTGTTGTTGTTGTTGTAATTGTAGCCAATGCAAGTTGAACATGCAAGGCAAAGCGAGAGTCAGACACTCTCCCATTGACATTGTGTATACGTACTGTGGTCCGCAATTAGCCAACTAAAATGGTCAGTTGAATAAGCTAATTTGTCTTTCGAAGAGTTTAGAATTTTTAAAAAACCAAAAAGCCCTCATCTAGTTAGTGAGACCCGAAACACGAACTAGGCTAGGTTCTAGGCTATCTCAACGATCTAAAATAATAATCAATAAAAGAAAAATTCAAACAAAATCAATCAAATTAATCAACAAAAAAATCAGTTTTGAAAATCCGAGAAATTCCTTTTTTTTCTATTGTCCATAAAATGTATTTTTAATGCAACCTCTTATTTATGTTTATTCATTTTGTTGTTGTTTTTTTTTTGTGAATAATTTTTTGACAGATTTTTATTTTATTTGCTCTGAGCACGCCTCAAACATTTCGAATATAAAAATAGCCCGAGCGTCTCCCCGATATTGATGCTTTATTTATTCACCTCATAGAAGGGCCAAATAATTTTGAACCCGACTCGTCTACGACTTTGCCAGTCCCCATAATTTCATGTAATGGCTTTGGCAAATAAATTAACAGAAAAAACAGAAAAAAAATAGTATTTTATGGATTTTTATTTTTGTATGCGTGTTTTTTGCCAACTGTTGAAATTCAACTCCATTTTCAGTAAATTTTAGTGGGATTTTAGTATTTTATTTGTGTATTTTGTTTGTTAGTTTAAGTCGTCAAGTTGCCAAGTCGTCAACTGAGACGACACTCGTGCCGCCGTCACTCTGCAAGTGTGCCTCTCTGTATGTATGTATGCGTGTGTGTGTGTGTGTGTGCTCTTTCTAGGTCTAGGGTAGTTAAAGTTTATCTAGACTCATTTGTTGTGTTTGTGTTTTTCTACCCAATAAACCTACTTTTTACGAGTGCGACCCACCAAAGTTAAAACATAAACAGCTATTTCAATTGAGGTAACACAGTGGGGGGGGGGGGGGGGGGCGAGGCTGGTAAAAGGTCTCAGTTTAGTTCCTCAAATCGATTTTATATTTTATTGTTATTCATTTCATTACGAAAAAAGAAGTTTTGTTTTGCCTTCTTATTTTAAAGCCAATCCCGTTTCTTTTTTTTCTTTCTTTGTCTTCAGTTTTTCCCAAGAGGCATAATTTTTGAGATAAGCAAGACAATTTCAGGGTAGTCTTTGATGGACTTGGTAAATTTAATAAGCTTTAATGGGTTGGAGCACGCGGTAGGCCAGTGTCTTCCTCTTCAACTATCTCATTGAAACTAAATTTTTTTTAGGGGAAAGAAAGAAATATCACTGGCTTCTTTCACTCCTTGTTTCTGCTCCTGCAGCCACTTTCAACCAAAATGTTCAACATTAAGCAGAATACTTTATGATTTGTCCAAAACTTTAACCTTCTAAATTGGTTCGAAAGGAATTTCAAAGGTGAATGAAAAAATTCGGTTTTGCTAATATGAAAATATTTCGTTTGGTCCACGGAGACCACAACATCAACATAAATCAATGAGAATTTTAATGACAAATTTTTCGAAAATACTCTTGTTGCTATTGTTATTGTTGTTGTTGTTATTGTTGTTGTATTCGCTAGATCATTTGAAGAAGAAAAGAAAAGTGTTAAGCGTAAAAAAAAAAGAAAACGGTGGACACAAATTATGGCCTCCAACCAAAAGAAATATATACCGAAATTTCTGTCTGACTTTTCTAGGCTATTTTTAAAAATTAAAAAAAAAAAAAAAATAAGACTACAACAAACAAACAAATTAATGTATGAGCAACAGGAGAAAGAACACACACACACACACCCCCGTGCTCAAATGACATTAGCCAGCCAGAGCAGAGATAGATACATTTTGAAAAGGCCGAGGGGGTGTGAATCGTGAAGAGGGGGGGAAGAAAAAGAATGAGATTCATGGCAAATCTACGGCCATGGCTGCTCATAGATTGCCAAAGTATTTAGTGATTTTTCTTAATCATCATAAATTTGAGTTTGTTTCACCCGCAACATTTGGCAATTGGCCACAACAACAACAACAACAGCACCACCAACAAGAAGAAGAAGAAGAAGAAGAACTTGCACTCCTGCGGAAACATCAATAAATTTGAAATGTTTAACCAGCGATGCTGAGGTTGACTGAAACTGAAACTGAGTGGGTGTCTGGATGGATGGAAAGATGGAAGGGGGCGAGGGGGGGGGGGGAGAACTGGCTGGTGGGGGTTAGAAGGAAAAATGTCAGTCCCCCAGAACTTATTGTCTGCGCCTTGTGATGGCTTTTCGTTTTTCTTTAGACATTTTCATCTTTGCTGCTTGTTGAACATAATTCTATGATTTTAATGGCTTCTCATCTGGTTCACTGCCCAACCAAAATGGTGGTTTCACAAAAAAACAAAAATGAAAAAGAAAATCAAATCAAATGAGTATGTTGATTATGTTATTTCCTGGGGTAGTTTTTCCCTCAGATCAAATTTGGTTGGTGCAAAATTTTCACGGATGCTGCGCATGACAAATCCTAGCAAAGGGGTTGGTCAGGAAGGCTTCACAGATTTCAGCCATTTTGTTGGGAAAATACAAGAAAGAAATGCTTATCAAAGTTTTCGAAAGAATAATTATTTTTATGAAAATTTTGAAATAAAAATGAAACCTGCCCTAAAAGTGCCCATAATCAGACTGGGGGCCTCCAATAACGTCATCGTTAAGCTGCACACACACACACTCACTCGAGAGCACACACAATTAGGAACACCCACACACACACACACCTACAGACACGTGCATGTATATGTGGAAACTATCAGCCCTAAACTGTCACGCAGTCGGAGTCGCCGCGAGAGCTGCTGACACTTTGCGCTGCCAATTAACGTAATTAAATGATGCGTAGTGCGGCGGAAATGATAGTGGAGGCGGTGAGGATAGAGCACTTGTCTGGTGTCCGCACCCAGGCTACTCCCAACCCCGGCTGGAGTCGGTCCGTTTCAGAGCGCGTATCGCGATGGTTAAGACTTGCCTTGTATCCTTTTTTGCTTAATTAATTTGGGACATGAAATTACTCACTGTAATGTTTTGGTGCTTCATTTTTCTTAACTGGCTGATTGACTGCTTGGCTGATATAATGTTTCAATTGGGAGTTTGTCAATGGTTTGGAGATGGGGTGGGGTCCTAGCAACCGTTTTCCCTTTTTGTTTTGGTGGGCACATAAACAAACCAATCAACGACTGAAATATGCACAAGCACAGGCTGAGGGGAAAGTGGTTGGGGTTGGTTGAGAGAAAATGGAAAACTATTTTGAGCCAGCACTCGATTATGTCACAGGATAGCTTGTCGGAAGCCCCACAAATGGAAACCCACAAAGTTGGTGGCTCTGTTTGCTTGGCGCGCCAGCTTTCGCTCAACTCCGCTCCGGACTCCGCTCTCGATTCACCCAAAATGCAAATGCAAAACTATGTCATGAATGACAACTATTAAAAAACTATAACTGTCATCGACTAAACAACAGAGTTGGGGTTGCTTCGCGTAGCGAGGGTGGGACTGATTGATGACGAGCCACCCTGGCGTATGCGCATTGTTCTTCTTCGTTCTCCTGCAAGCCAGCGATAAGCATTTTTGCACTCATAATGGTCACACTTTGTTAAATTTCCCAAGCGGGAAATACACACACGAATTGCTATACTTCACCTGGCAACAAACACTGAAGAAATGGCAAAGCCATCGGGACGCCGTCTCATTAGTGTGCCTAGTCAAAAAATATACACAAACTGCCAAGAATTTATGAGACCCCGCTGAAAGGACCTCTGTGTTTCCTAGGTATTTCAACTTTTATTTTCACTTGTCATGCCTGCCTCTCCCCCACAGAGGCCCACGGCAAAATTATGCTAATCAACAAACATTTTGTCGTCGACGTTGCCAACGCAAACGCCCCGGAAGTACGACGAAAATAATACCTGCAACTCTTCCAAAAAATTTCTCTTACCCTTTCATAGACATTTTGATTGCACCCAGACGACAAAAATTCTCTTAATTACAGTCATTTGTTTTATTGCACCTTGCCATTTTGGCAGCATTTAGGCCAATTCCAATTAATTAATTTGCCCGTTGCGCAAAAATTTGAACGAACGAAAAAATTCATTGCCTACTTTTGGGTCACAGCAAAAGCGGCCAGACGCCAAGGTCAATAACTTGATCAAGGCTAGAGCCGACTCAAGTGAAAATCACTGTAATCCAACCAGACCAAAATATATGCAAATGAATCAAATTTGCGTCGATTAAAACAGAAAACACATTTCAAATTCGCAACATGATGGAGAGCTGAAAATTTGCCATGTGATTCGTGAGTCAAATAAAATTAATTACCGGCTATAACGTTAGTTTTATTTAACTGTGCTTTTTGCCAAAAAACTTAGATAAAAACAAAATGAGAGAGATAGAGCACTCAAAGTGGCACAGTCCTAGCGAAAGAGACAGAGTGAGTGAGAGAGAGGAAGAGAGAGGGAGAGAGAGAAATATAAAATAAGCAGGAAACCCAGAAAAGGACGACAGTGACAGAATCAAGCTGATATACTATATACAAATTTATAAGGCTATAATGACGACAGCTACAACAACAAGAACAACAACAAGCTGAGTGAAACTAAATGTAACTGTAAACGTAAATGGAGACTGCCCACCAGCAAACAACAGCGACCAATTGCGGCAAATAGGAAACAAAACAGCACACCAAACGAATAAAATAAAATAAGCCAAAAATTCTATAAACTGATTCCAATGACTTTTAAATACTCTTTTGAATAGGCGAAAGGGAAGCTGCCTTTAACGGAACTGTACTTGATCGAGGGATCTAAAGTCTTTTGAATAGGCGAACGGGAAGCTGCCTTTGACGAAACTGTACTTGCTTAAGTTGTAAAATGGCTTTCGAGAGAGTTCAGGGATCTAAAAACTCTTTTGAATAGGCGAAAGCGAAGCTGCCTTTGACGGAACTGTACTTGGCCATCGAGAGAGTACAGGGATCTAACAAAATATATGTGACTGTATATCTGAGGATCTGGAGCTTTCGAATTCGATTTCAAACATAATGAAAATGATTCCATTACAACAATTGTTTTCACTAGTTTCACTAGCTTCAAATCTAAAGAATTCAGTCAATAAATATCCCAAAATTTTTCTATGCGTCTTTGGAAATATTTATCCTTTTTCGATATACTCTTTGTCCACCAATTTGATAGGGCATAAAGAATAAACATGCGACATACTTTCAGGCATTACAGCAACTTCAGAGCAGAGCTCGGTATTATTCGAGTACAAAGTTGGCGTGTATTTTGGCGATTAACATGATATGCGGAAATTTTTTCGTATTCCAACAACAAAAACAACAAAAACAACTGGCAGCAGCGGCAAAATGCAAATACACCTCCCCCCCGCCAGTAATTTGGGCGGCGGCCCTAGGAAATAACAGAAGCAAACTGCGCAGACGCCGCAACCAAGGTGGCA
This sequence comes from Scaptodrosophila latifasciaeformis, assembly GCA_037075145.1. NCBI lineage: Eukaryota > Metazoa > Arthropoda > Insecta > Diptera > Drosophilidae > Scaptodrosophila > Scaptodrosophila latifasciaeformis. The sequence continues at coordinate 51,220 of JBAMCM010000158.1, forward strand.
AACCCTCTCTGCCTGTCCAATAAGCTCACATTACCTTCCCCTTCAAAAAGAGACAGGGTGCACTGTATCTGGCTCTTTGCGGCATACTCACAGGCGCTGGGAAAGTAATGAAATTGTCGTACTTCTTACTCTGATATACAATTTCGGAGCAGTTCTGTGTTCTCTATAAAAAAAAAAAGGGAAGTGCCCCTTCCTGGCCCCTTGGACCCGACTCTAGAGAGCAGAGACCGACTTCGTGCCTGACTGACTCGAAGGCCTGGAGGATATGTGATGGCATTTCATTCTTTCAGTCTTTGAACGTCGCAGTTGCTGTCAAGTCAGCAAAGCTTACTACTGGTCTAAATTATGAAATAAATATAAAAGCTTTCTAGAAACCAAATTCAAGTGAAACCCGAAATCATTATAAATATTATAAATATTATGACAAATTACTGTCAAATTAAACCGACAAAATTCCTCAGATCAAGAGAAGAGGAATTCTTTTGCCAAAGAAATTCAGAGCAATAAGCCAGCTTAAAAGACAATAAAATTTAAACAAAATAAATAGGCAACAAACAAATAAATTTCGAATAGTATATTGAAATAGTTTTTGGCATTGGTGAAAAAAATACCGAGACTAATCTGTGGCAATAAATTCTCATAGAAAACAAAGGAAAGTCTAAAATTAAATTCAACTTTTTGGACAAACTCGAAACGATGAAATCATAAAAAGTGTCGCATTGAATTTTCCCATTTTATTTATTCTTTTTCTTAAAGAATAGCAAAAGTCTTACATTTTCTTATTCAAAATGTTTAAAAATAACAAAATAAATTCAAATCAAAAATGCTTCGCATTCGTTTCACTTGGAAAAATTTCCATTTAACCAGATTCCTCAACATTTCGAAATCGAGGTGAGTAAAAATATATATAGTATATATTTTTTTTTATGAAATCATTCTTGTGTTTTCTTTCATATTACTTTTCCAACATTTATTTTACTTAATATTTATTTATTTTTTTTATTTTATTTTTGATGCTTCTTTTTTTTATTAATGGCGCTTTCAATTTGGCCCCGTGGGTGTTGGCTTTTCTATATATTTTTTTTTGATTATTGCGTGTAAGATTGTCTCTTATTTTTGTGCTTTTAGTATTTTGAAAATTATTGTCAAGTCTATAAAATTTTACGAGTTTTGCTATATTTTTAGCCACAAAACGTCAGCAATCGAATCGGTAAAAATCGTCAAAATAAATAAAATTAGAAATGGCTTAGCTCGGTCATATCGAAGATTAAATACTTTTTTCTTTCTTCTTTTTTTTTGATTAAATTAAATAAAGTATTTAAGTAAAGAGAGGGGGAGGAATAAAAAAATTCAATTTCATTTTTATTAGTCTGATTTGAATAGCTGAGAGGGAGCAGGTGGGGCAGTAGCTGATATGCGGAAAGAAAATATTTAAATTTAATTTCGTAATAGACTCGTAAACAAATTATGACACTTTATGAGTCATAGAAAGATACAAAAGCAGAGAGCCATAAAAATATCTATGACCATTTGACAGTTGCCATTTCCGTTGGCAATTTCTACAAGCCATTTTGGCATTTTCATAATCAATTCGAAATTGATGTGAAATAATATTGATGGTTGGAATATCTTGTCAACCGTCTAATCAACCTGACCAACAACATAATCTCATTCAAAATCAAATTACCAATTAAAAAGACCGTGGAAATAATTTTGATATTTATGGATTAGAAATCATTATAAAGGCAACTCCGGTTATCGCTTATCTCAAACCACATCAAATAAAACAAATTATAAAAAAAAATATACTCAAATACAGAAATCCACATGTTTGAAACAGCTGTTGTAATTTTACGACTTGACGATAACCGATAAACCGGTCCATTGACCATTCCAACAACCTGAAGTCAGGTGTCTTTGAAAGGAATTCATACCTGTATATATATATATGTACATATATATATATAGTATGGTATATACAACAAAATGAGAGGCAATTTTTACATAAAAAGCAAATCAAGAGCTTAAATTAAATAAAAGCCGAAAAAACCAACAACAACAAAACTAACAGTGAACAAAACTAATGTCAATAAATTAAGTCAACAGAAATATCTTCAAGCTATAAAAACAACAACAACAAGAACAACAAAGGCAAGAGAGAAGGTGTGACAGCAGTGGAGTATGGCCAGAAGATGGCATAGATGGAGAGCTACAAATAGATGAAGAAGAAGAAGAGTGTATCAGTCAAAATCAGAACGGGTTTTCTAACGCGCACAAAGAAAATTAAACCTCAATTTAGATTCGTGTTCGGTTGAAACGGTTCGGATCTTTAAGTCTTTTCAAGTCTTTAAGTTTCTCGATCTATCCGGACCGGCCATTTCAATGGAAGCACTGACCACTGACGATGGCGATGATTTGCATTTGGTATGCGGCACCTTTTGCTCCTCACTTTGATTTCACCTGTTTTGTTTTTTTGACTGAGTATTTGTGTTGGGTTTCTTTATTTAATTTATTCTAATTGCTCGGCTGCTTGTGCTGTTACGATTTTGTAGCCAGTTCAATAGGGGAATTTCCCCTCGGAACACCTACCCCCTCTCCCCCCACACACACACATACATTTACTCTAAATCAAATAAAATACAAGACAAAATTGATTTTTGTTGACTTTTCACTTTGTTTGGCACTTCTTCTTAAATAACGGTTCGTTTTAACGGTTTGAGAAGTTTTTGAAAATATTTTTGTAAAGATTTTTTTTTTCCTTTTTAATTAAAAATTGAGAGTATCTTTTGTTTGAAGCAAATTACTCTTACAAAAATCTGCCAGATCAAGTCAAACCTTTTGTGAATCAAGATCAAAAGGAAAAATAAAACACACCACAATGGAATTAAATAAATTTTTTATGGCCCTGCAGCTCTTGTTGACAACTAATTAAATACGAAACACACAACAAAAATCTGGTCAACTATATACAAATATATATATATACATATATCTGTGGCATGTTTAGAAAAAAAAAGGTATAAACATTTAATTGGTGTTAAGTAAAATTTATGAGTATTATTTGAATGAGCCAAATGGAAATGCCAATGTTTGTTTCTTTGGTAATTTATGATCGGTGGAATGTCTACCGAAGGCAAAGGCAAAGGCGCAGGCGCACGTGCTACTTTCGAATGTTAAAAATATTTGAGCTTGTTCTTGTCACAGACAAAAAATAAACAAAAAAAATAAATAAATAAAATAAAATTATGATGGCAAAACGCGTAAATTACTTATTACGAGTGTGTATGACTTTCACGCCTCGAGGAACGCCACAACTGGCCAGTCCAAGTCGAGTGAGCTTGGCTATAACTTGACCAGTGTTTTACACACATTTACGTCACAACAGCAACAATAATGGACAGCTTAATGATTAATAACTTTTTGTCAAATACCTTTTCTTTAAACAAACTACAAAAATAGTCAAACCGATTTTAATGAATCACTAAAAAATTTTCAAGGCCCTCGAGAAATTTAGAAATCTCTTGAGAACTCTAAGGGCCTTTTTCAAATTTGACAAATTTCTTAATGAATTATATCATCTGTGCAAGCTAAAAGGTACTCAATCTTCGGTCCATTTTTGAAACAATACATAATTCTTTTACGAGTTTACCTTGCGACTCGTTATACGCTCTCTGGCAACTGTTAACTGCCTATTATTATTATTATTAAATATGATTAGACAAAGCGGAAGCCAATGAACCGCAGAGAGTCGGAGTCGGCCGGGCTATAGCAACAGCGGCCAGAGTATACCTAGCTTGTTTGCCTGTCAGCCAAAAGATACTTGTAATATTCAAGAAACACACTCATATGCCTGCCTATAACTGTCAATTGTTGTTATTATTGTTCATCGATGTTGGTAAGTGAATGAATGACGGACTGACTGACTGACTGACGGACTGACTGACTGAATGACAGACTGACGGACTGACTGACTGACTAAGTGAGTGAGTGAATGAGTAGTGTTTTGCTTTCAGTAGGTATTTATATTTATGTATTTCTTATGCTTATTATGACAGCAGACAGACAGACAATTGCTCATGCTGAAAGCTGAGCAGCCACTGTACCTCGAGACATTCCTACCATACACACACACGCATATACAATTTTTAAAATGTCAGGTAATAAAAAAGGTAGATAGAAAACCATTTTACCTCGAGTCAGATACAGATATGAAAGTGAAAACCCACAAGTGCCATGTGTATCCACAGTCAGAGTTAATACTCTTAATAAGTTGAATACAACATAATTGAGTTAGTTTCAAAAAAAAAAAAAAAAAAAACAAAAATTATAAAGCGCATTTGATTAGTCATTTGGTGATTTGAAAGTTGGCCCAGTTTGAATTAGGTTCTCTTCATTTCAAACTAGATCGTTCTCATATCGAAGACAAATTTCAAATTATAGAAATGGTAAGAAGAGTTCTTCACTAAATTTCAGATCCAGATAAAAGAACTGCCGAATTTCTGACCTTATCTTGTCTGATCTTTAAGAATTCTTTATCTGTTTGTTGTTTCTTTAATGAGTTCTATATATTACTATATGATCCTTAAGATTTCTTTATCTGTATCTTGCCTCTCAAATAGGTTCCATTCTAAGCTCTTTATTCGCTGACCTGATCTTTACAGTGTTCTTTGTGGAAAATTAAAATCCTAGCACCTTACTATCTGATCCTTAAGGTTTCTTGATCTGTTTCTTGCCTCTTAAATAGGTTCCATATATATCAGATTTAAATAGAATTCTGAGCTTCATAACCTAACCTATTGTCTGATCTTTAAGCTGGAACGTTTCTATATTGAAGTATAGACAGACAGAACAATTATTTTATATTCATAATTCCTTAATATCTGACATAAGTTTGTTTTCTTCATAGTTCTTTTCAGATTCAAATATAATTCTTAACTCTTTACTGGGTTGGGGTCTCTTTTGTTCAAATCTTTATCTGCTGTCTTCTTGTCCTCTTTATAATTTGGACCTAATCAAACCATTAATTTTCTCGAAAAAAACCCAGTATAACTTAACAGTCGGTCCATCTTTTAATAAGAAATTAAATACCCACAAATTGACATATCATCTATGAGAATTTGAAGAAATCCGCTTAAGTAATTAACCAATATCGGCATCACCTGGCAATTAGCACGTAAACTCATTTCTTTTGATCTCACATCGATTTTCTTCTTCCAAAGACTGTTCATTGGGTTGATGGGATTGAGAGCTTCGAGCAACCTCAATCGGTGCGAGTGTGGCAAATTTCAAATAACCAGAACTAATTGTATTTTATAAGTTCTTTTGCCCTTGCCTCTCGTGTCAAGAAAAACGCCAAAAATTAAGTTGGCCCAACATGATCATTAGTCTTCTCGGTTATGGACTTAGTTGATGGGAAAGAAATCTACCAAGTGTGTCTCCTTTGGACTTATTAAAAATGCAAGTCGGATGCCTTGATTATTTGGCTTAGTTTATTTCTTATTTATGATCTGTTGGTCACAAGATCGGCATACATAATTGAGATCATTAAGTGGAAGTGGCCTAAACTTGATTTGAACTGCACTGATTTACTACTATTTAGGCTCAATGAATGTGCATTTTATGATACCCGATTTTGGTTTAATTTTATGGCACTGCAATTGCATTGAATTGAATTTTAATTGTGCACAAAAATAGACCACAGCAATGGGAGCAATACTGAACGGGACGGTAAGCGCCCCTGGTTACCCCAGGCAGTTTATCTGTCGTTTCATGTAATAAAACGAGTAATGGACTTGGACGCCCATAAAGAAAACTTTGGCTGGGGAATACAAAAAAAAAAGACAACAACTGATATAGCAAACAATGTCGCATTCAATTGATTAAAAATTCAACTCATTTACAATAAATACAACACAAATGGGGGAAGGTAGACCCAAAGGCTTGAGCTTGGGCTTGGGCCAGAGGCAGGGCATTCATTGGGATCGATCATGGATTTGTGTGCGTTCCACTCTTCTTTATGTAAAACGTGTAGATTTGTATTCAAAAACTGACCAAATGGGCTTGCATACGCAATTTATAACAAACACACACACACACACACACACACACATGCTAACAATTATCAAAACAAGGAGTGGGGGCTGAGAGACTAGGTGAGGCGCTTCGAAATTACTCAGGCATTTCTTACAAACACCTAAGAGTTAAGCTTTTAAGACTTTTCAAGTATCGCTGATACCCTACAGATTTTGAAATTATTGATTTAAAATTTTTGATTCGAAAGTTTTCGAAGTTAAATCGAACTTAAGAAAACAAAATATTTTTTGATACCACGAAAAATTAAATATTATTTTGAGAAGTCTTAAAAATTTGGATGTTTCAAATTTGTTAAATTTTTGAAAATTTTCGAAAAATGTTTTTTATGGAATTCATAGACCCTAAAGGGAGTAGAGTGAGTGTGCCTATAAATGAGAATTCACTATACGATTTTGAAATGAATTTTAAAATACTGGGTCGGGGCATACATGCTAAATAATTTATATGCCATTGTACACACACACACACACACACACACACACACACACACACATGAAATATAAAATACAATACATTGGATAGTTCAATGAAAAGTTAAATGGCTTGTTTAAAGTTCTTTGGAGTTTTCCCTTTTCTTTTTGAAACCGAACTTTAGTCCTGAAAGTAATTTTTTATTTAATTAAAAAAAAAAAAAACATTTTTTTGATGAGCTTTTCAGAAGAATTTGTGTTGGTTTTTTTTTTATAACTTGATTATTTGTTGGTCTATTGATTTGGTTAGTCAGTCTGTTGGCCAAAAATAAATCGACCAACAAAACATTTTTGTTAACTTGCCAACCACACCAACACACACACACACGCACGCACATACATGAGAAATCGAGTCACATTTCAAAATTGACACTTCAAATGCAACGCTGCCAAGTTTTTTAGGATACAAAGCAACACACACACACACACACACACATTCTCTACAAGTCAGTCGTCTAGGTATGCCAAAAAACTGAACTGCCGAACAAAACTATTTGATGAGTTTCCCTTTTTTCTAAAAGCGGCGGCAAAGAAAGCAAAAACCAAAACGAAAAAAAAGTAGGAGAAGGAAAAAAAAACACGACCCAAACAATTAACAGCAGATAAGCGAAGCGTTCAAGTCATTTAGCGAGTGGTCCCCTCCGCTGCCTACCTCCAGGTCCCACAAGCCATTGATGCTTCTTGCCAGGCATAGATAGTTTGTCTATCGAACTATTTAAATTGTTCTTACTTTGTATTTCTTTTTTTTGTTGTTGCTGTTGTTGTTGTTGTGACGAAGACATCGAAGACAGGCCAGAAGAACGAGAAGAAAATCAAAGCAGCCACATCAGCAAATCCAGAGCAACTGGGTATCAATTCTCTCAGTATGCTGGCCGCTGTCCACTAACAGAGTCAACATTGGTAAAGGCGGACCGAGATGACAGCAGCACCGGCATCAGTTCAATGACCAAACGCCCCGTGCCGCAAAAGCCTCGGATTGCTTTCAGCTTTCATCAATGGTCGCGCTACATTGGTCACAGCAGCAGCAGCAGCAGGCAGCAGCGACAGCGCCAGTGGCAGTGGCAGCAGCAACATGAACGCTCTGATAGATACAAGCGACAAATATACATTCACACACACTCACACACACACACACATAGACAAACACTTAGCAATGGGTATATCTGTATGCTCATTTAGCGCTTAATTCAGCTGCATTGCTTTGACGTTTTGATTTTTTCAATATTTTTTTTTTTTCATTTTCTATGGCTTGGCATCAAATAGCAGAGGCAGCAATAAGCGGTGGCAGGAAAAATGTCACACGCAGCCAGAGTCGAGGCGATGCCACATTTTAGTTCAATTGCATTACAAAAGGCGAGACGGCAGAGGCATGCAACATCAGCCGCGGAATCGGGATCGACCAGCTAAGAGATACAAAAAAAAAAAATACAAAGACAGCTATACAGATACTACGAATAGATACATTTATAAAAAGATCAGGCCAAGTCAAACCAAGCCAAGCCAAACCAAACCAAAGCAAACACTTAAAAATTACAGAGAAATTGTTGCTATTGTTGTTGTTGTTGTTGTCGCGCGCGTCATCAGCTATTCAGCAAAAATCTCTACCGTTGACATTCTATAGAGAAAAGTATTTGGGAATTGCTACTCAAAAGAAGAGGCATTGTCAATCGATGGATCAGTTTGGCCGTTGGCAGCCCCCTTGAATCTTTTGTGCTTCCAAATGCGTTCGAGATTGAAATCATTTCCTCAAATTGTTGAAGGCATCTAAAGAAAGAAATAGAGATGAATTTTTGGTTGACTCATGAAGATTGCATCCATGAGTCATTGCTTCTGATATCCCACCAATCTCCAATTGGCAGGCGTTTCTTTTGTTTAATGAATCAATTTCCTAGGTAATTTGCTTAACAACTGATTAATACTTGCAAAGTAATCTCAATTGAAACGATAAGTAAGAAAGAAGGATTTAGTATTCGTTGGGCAACTGAAAAAGTTTCAAACAATGCGCGCTATTTCCGCCAATCCTTTCTCGTAGCAAATAGCTTTTGTGCGCTAGCGATCCCGTCTGCATACAACATAAACAGTTTAATGAATCAACTTCCTAGGTAATTTGCTTAACAACTGATTAATACTTGCAAAGTTATCTAAAGTTAAGCAATAACTAAAAAAGAAGGATTTAGTATTCTTTAGGCAACTGAAAAAGTTTCAATCAAGGCGCGCTATTTCCGCCAATCCTTTCTCGTAGCAGATAGCTTTTGTGCGCTAGCGATCCCGTCTGCATACAACCCTGGCCTGGCCTGGCCTAACTAGACTACAATCATTTTATTGAACTTAAATAAATTGTTGTTTGCATGCAAAAAGGAAATCAAAAAATTGAGCTCATTTCTTACACAAACACATAAGAGCATAACTGATTTAAATGTTTTGTATTTATAACACATGCAACACATTTGAATTCACACAAATGTGAGTGTGTCAGTCATTGAGAACGGAAGTGGTGGCAAAAGTTCACAAAATGTTTTGCTAAAAAAAAAAAGGAAAAGAAATAAAATAACAGAATTATTTGCATGCAAAAGTCGTGGCATATAGAACTACAAATAAGTGTGTATTTTGTGTGGAAGATGAGAGTGAGTAAAGCGAAGTGCTTGGACAAGAACGCAGTTGAATATAAATGAACGAATGGATGACAGTGTGATTTTCGGGCAATTAATAATTGGAAATACAACAATGAATTGGCAACTTCGCATTTGCACATACTTAAGAGCTTCATTAGCCAAATAAAGTGTTAATGTTGTGGCGATCTTTCGAATGGAGTTTTCTATATCTGCGCATCAGCTGTTTTATGCTTGTGTGAGTGAGTGTGTGCTTGTGTGTAAATGACAATTTAGTTGCAGCAGAACAAGTTGTGTACCGTTTTGAGCCGCTTGTCAAATACGTTCAAATGCAATCTTCCGGTTTTATGGCCAACAGCAACACCTGTGCTGCCAACAGCAACAACAAAGACAACAACAACAACAACAATAAAGACGGCAACCTGCCGCTGTGTCAAGTATAAATCGTATTAATTTCTAGATTGCCAGGCCTGTGTCTGTGTTTGCTGCAACAAGTTGCTGTTGCTGTTGTTGGTGTTGTTGTTCCTTTAATATGCAGATTGTGTCGCTGGCTTTTATGCTTTGCTACATCGTCGATCATTTCGGCTTGCCAGTTTGTGCCTCATGCCACGACACTGCAATGTTGCAGAAATGCATGTTGTACAAGCATTGTCGTCCATGTCCGTCTTGTTAACCTGCCACACACACACACACACGCACACACACTTGCTCTCTTGCACACACCAAGAGACAAGAGTCGGCTCGGCAATGTCGCTTCCTTCCTTGGCCAGCAAGGCAGCAAAGTCCACTGGCCACATTTTTAATTAAAATTTTAAAATATCCAAAACCACAGACATACATACAAAATATAAGTACACATTTGTCAGTATGTCTGCTGTATGAGAAATCAACTTAAAAGAAAAAAGTTCACAAAATGAAAATAAAACTAATAAAATTAATGGAAAAATAAAAGCAACCAAGGCAATCGGCGGATTGCACGCTGCACATGTTTTTTTTTTTGCCGGTTAAACCACTGCAGCACTCCTAGAGATGACATTATTTGATATATATCGTTGAATTCAGGCGATATATATCGTTTGGCTAGGACATGGATTTATTAAAAATATAGCGCTTGGATGAATTTATTTATGCATATAAATATATCAATATTGCTTCGGGGGAGCTTTTCGATGGATTTATTTGATATGGGACAATAGTAATAATTGAAAGACCATTAAATTTGATTAGTTTCAAGGCATCAAAATTTTATTAATATAAATGATATTTTAGCCATAATTTATTCAAAGAGTATAAACAAAAAAATCAAATATCTCTTTAATGGACTTTAAAATTTTCGACTAATTGTAAGTCCAAATTTTACTATCTTTCAGAAAAAAAAATCGATTTCAAAGACAAATAACCCAACTCTATTCTCATCACTAGTTTCGGATTTCAGTTCCCAAGCAAATGTAAATTTGTAATTAATTTGATCAATAGCAAATTCAATAAAAATCCCTGACGATGGCCAAAATCTTCAAAGAAATTTATGACTTTTTAATTTAATTTCAAATTAGCTTGCCTCTTCATCAAATTCCCATCACTAGCATAAAGATTTGAGTGCCCGTCCAAATGTCTGCATTTTCTCACCGAGTCTCTATGTCTCCCTGTGTGCAAGTGTCTGTGCGTGTGCGTCAGTGTGTGTGTGTGTGTTCAGTTTGAGTTACGCTTTACAGGATTTTACAGATTGGCAACATTAATTTTCATGCATTGCCCTGTGCCTCCTCCCAAAACAGAATGCCTCCTATCAAACCCAATTCACTATTCCCAAAAAAAAGAGAAGAATTCAAGAATTCCCCGAGCCATTGGTGGGTTCCCTGGTGGTCGTCGCACATGCCAAGTTCGTTGCAGTTTTTCTTTACTCAAAGATTTGTGTGTGTGTGTTTTTTTTTTTATCGAAGTGGCCTTCTGAAATTATGTACGGGGCGTGGTTGCTTGGCCACAAAAAAAACATGTGCAGTTATATTTATTTATTCTGTGAAATTACTGTCGATGGCAAAGCAGCTGATTTACGGAGCTGCGGGTTCAAATATTGTACCCCCCCACCACTACCAAATCGACCAACCATGGCAACGACAAAAAAAAAAAAAAACAAGAAAAACTTTACATAATTTAAACAATTCGAAAATAACAACAACAAATAAGAAAAGAAAACCCTTTTGGTAAATGGTAGAAATCGTTTCAGAATGCAAATGCCGCCACATCACCAACGCCATCGACCAAATATTCAAATTACACTGAGACCCATGGGTCGCAGCATTTCCTGGCGCTGCGTTTTGGATATTCGGGTTTATTTTATTTTTATTTTTTTTTTTTTGTTTGTCAAGCGCCATGGAATTAATGAGCCGCAACAATCGATGAGGATACCGATGCGTATCTTGCATAGCGAAAAAGTATCTCTTAAGTACATTTAGTCTAGAGTAAGACTAAAGCACGTGTGAAATATTTTCATATGACACTTAATTTATTTGCATTTACCTTGCCATTGTTGTTGTTGTTGTTGTTAGTGGTGTTGGACTGCCCAGGTGTGCTCGACCCACGTCGATTGTGGTCAGCCTCACCTTGGTTAAATTGCTTGGCCTGGCGTCTTGCTATTCTATAAATTATGCGTTCTTTTTGTTAAGTTCGTTAGTGTCCACCTTTGATTTGGCTCTCATATACACATTTTTTTCTCTTTTCCTGCAATTTGATGTCAATTTGTTTGGCGATATTTGACAGGTTGACGCCCCGATCTATCTATCTATCTACGTAGAATGTGTAAGCTTCAACTTGCTAGCCGATAGAATTTTTTTTACCACATCAACCTATTGAATTCATAGGCAATTCTCTCATAAACGCGTAGGCATGCCAAGAATTCATGCAATTTCCATAGCCAAATTAAAATTCTTGTCAATGCCAATGGGTGAACGGCTACAAAAAACTTGGCCACAAATAGAAATTGGGGCTTGGTTTGGTTTGCTTTGGTTTCTTATTATTATTATTATTTTTCTTTTTTTTGAATTGAAATGTCTATGCGATTGGTTTTCGTGATTACCATCATAATCTATGGCCATTTATGTGTCTCCTGGCATTTATGAGTTCGCTTATCAGTTTTAATTTTGGTTATACCAATGAAAATTAATGATTTTTTTTTTACCGAGAAGATTTTTGTGCCTTGGGACTTAATTAGGTAGAGAGAAGGCGATTGCGCTCAGGGGAATTATTTATAAAGAAAATCACTCTTCAAAGTTTTATCTTCGATTGGAGGTGATAGTTTCAAATTATTCTTCCCCAGAAATTTCTTAGAATTTAAAATAAAATATTTCAGATATTTTTAAAATATTTCCTATTTAAATCTGTTCAATTCAGATCAATATATGTCATACACTAACTCTTAGTAGTTGCTGAATTTTCTGTTCAAATTTTGTATTAAAGATTACGGAATCCTAAGAAATCTAATTGGAAGAGAAGAAATATTGTACTTTCAGGATTTTAGACAATTTAATTATAGTTCTATATAATCCAATTTTGTATTAAAGGTAACGGAATCCTTAGAAATCTAATTGGAAGAGAAGAGATATTTTACCTACAGGATTTGAGACAATAGAGTATCTCTTTAATTATAGTTCTATATAATCCACTGATTTGGGTGGAATATATAAATATTGGGATTAAGAAATTAGCAATTTATTTATTTATATATATAGTTTTATTGGATAATCCTCGATTCTTACAGCTGTTGTCTTCGATTAGCCTCCACGTGTGTGCTGTCAATCATGCGCATATCAATGCAGTTATCTATCTTTCTATCTATCTATCTATTTATGGTGCGTATGCATGTAGCAATCGAAATGTATTTTTTATATGGTATATATCTGTGGTACTCTAAATATAAGATAACCATAACCATAACCCAGGGCTTCGCAGCAAGGCGCTTTTAAGTCTTCTCAAACGAACCAACACACACACACAATTCCACAATTCATGGAGAATTGTCGCCGTAATCAATTTCGAAACTGTCACTCCCAAGACACTTGAATACTATTTCATTTGTGTTGTCGTGCTGTGCCAAATGTTTGTAGACATCATGTCTCTATAAGCTATTGTATTTTACTATATAGATACAACATGCGAGTATATTTCGAGTACATTTTTCTACTTATCATAAATGGTATTTTATCTCTGTTGGCAGTCATTCGGGCACTTCCATCTAACACCACAACTGGTAGATACATATTCATAAAATAAATATTGTTTTTCTACGTTTGTTTGACTTGTTGTTGTTGTTGTATTTGTTTGTTGGCAGTTTTAAGTATTTGTGTACACTTTGTAGGTGGCTTTCAATTATGGTGTCATTGCTATTGTTGTCCAGGTTGTTCTTTCTTGCTATTACGGTGGCAATTGGTAGTCTGGCTTGCCACCCCAGCAGTCAAATTTCTCAACTTGTCAAAATATCACACCAAGGAAACACATACAGTGAGAGCTAGGGCAATATTACCGGAAGTCACCTAAAATTGGTTTCTTTGAAGATATTTTAAAGTTTTTAATTTTCTCTCTTCCAAAGGAATATTGCATTCCTAGAAGAGAACAATCATAGGACTCTTTTACAAAAATTCCCAGGAATCGAAAAGTTGAAAAACCAAAATAATGATAAGATCATATTCCCCGAACTGCTTTAATTTTGACCAAATCAATTTAAAATTCATTTCAAATCCCATGTGGTTTCACAAAAAGTCAATTTTTGCTTGTATTGAGGGAACTCCATAAAAACCGCTGATAAAACCTTTTTTTTTTACCAACTGACATTAGCTGAAACCCTGGTTTGAATGCGACAGCATTATCGCCATCACACATTATTGTGTGTATTGTGAGAAAAATAAATATATCATATAGAGTATAGTGTATATTTTGTTCAAAAATATTTAGCAGTCAGAGATACCCCTGCCCGACCAAACTGTATATCCGCTCGAGTCAAATCGCAGACGAGTCAATCCTACTGAAGCATATCCAATAACCATTAAGCCCCACAACAAATGACAAACAAGACCAACGAAATAGTTGTATTACTTTTCAATTTTCAAAGGGTTTTCCTTGAAATTCAAATCTCTAGCCTGACGATACAATTAAGTACAGTAACAGGCCAATTCAAAAGTTTATAAAAAAAAAGTATTCAATCTTCTTCATGTTCAAGCTTAGTTCTCCTTTGTTGCTGTATTATTTATTATCGTCAGTCCGGAGTCAAGCCTGGGATTGTGGTATACTTTTGGTTTTGATATTTTGAGGTTGGGGTCGGTGGTTTGTTGCTGCCCTGATGATTCAATTGGCATACAATGGTCATTTTGTAATATGTACGAATTGAAGTAGCAACCAGCAATGAAAGCAACACCAAAAACTCAAAGAAGAACAGATTATGATATACCATATCACATATCTCCGTTCATTCAGTAATTTTTTTTTTTTGAGGGGAATCAGCTGATTTCAGCAAAATTTCTTACTATATATGAAAAATATATCACATAACCATTCGTTCGTTCCCCTCTACAGTGGCTTTTATGGTCATTGTCACCACATATATTTTTATTGTCTGAGAATGCTGGTGGGAAAATTTGATTTTTATATGTAAGGAATGTCGGTTTGGTGTTATTTTTTTTATATAAAAAAAATTAAATTGTTATACCCTGTACCTAAAAAGGTACAAGGGTATATTAAGTTTGTCAAATGTATGTAACATAGAGAAGGAGACGTCAGAGACCCCCCAAAGTTACCTAATGTATGATCAGGGTGACTAGAGAAATCGATCTAGCCATGTCCGTCTGTCTGTCTGTCTGTCTGTCTGTCTGTCTGTCTGTCTGTCTGTCTGTCTGTCTGTCTGTCCGTCTGTATGAACACCTCGTTCTCAGAGATGGTAAGGCCTAGAAAGTTCCGGTTTGTTGCTAATAATCATTTGTTCTGCAGGTTAGATCAAGTTTATTATATTTTTTTAATATCCGATTTAGGTTCGGAATAAAAAGTATAAAACCACAACAACCTCAAAAAAAGGAAAAAGTTTATAGGCCATAACTTTTTTGTTTGCTATCATATTATTACGAAAGCTTGCAGTTAGAAGTTCTTATATGTTCGCAATAAGGATGTGAAGTTTCGATCTGATCAGACAACTATATCATATAGCTCCTATAGGGCCGATCGAAAGTGCAAAAATCGTTTTAACGTCATAATTTCTTTATCTTTAAAGATTTTTTATTCAAATTAAGAAAAAATGTGAACTTAAAAATACTCAGCAGCTGTGCAAAGTTTTAATAAAATTGGAGATCTACATCATATAGCTTCCATAGGCCTAATCGGTCAAAAAATCCGATTTCTGTGTTTTTTTGTCAGAAAACGGGTTATTTATGAACCAATCGCAACCAAATTAAGCACAAGACTGTTTTTAGTATAAGTTTTTAATAACTCCAAATTTTATTGAAATCGGATGACTATATCATATAGCTTCCATAGGGCTAATCGGTCAAGAAATCCGATTTCTGTGCTTTTTTGTCAGAAAACGGGTTATTTTTGAGCCAATCGCAACCAAATTAAGCACAAGACAGTTTTTAGTATAAGTTTTTAATAACTCCAAATTTTATTGAAATCGGATGACTATATCATATAGCTTCCATAGGGCTAATCGGTCAAGAAATCCGATTTCTGTGCTTTTTTGTCAGAAAACGGGTTATTTTTGAGCCAATCGCAACCAAATTAAGCACAAGACAGTTTTTGGTATAAGTTTTGAATAGCACAAAATTTTGTTGAAATCAGATGGCTATATCATATAGCTCCCATAGGGCTAATCGGACAAAAACTCCGATTTTTTGTTTTTTTTTTTTGTCAGAAATCGGGTTTTTTATGCACGAATCGCAACCAAAAATACCATATGATAGTTTCTTTTGTAATAACCCAAAAAGCGAAGTTTTAATCTGATCGGACTACCATAATATATAGTCTCCGTATGGCCTCTTGGAAGTGCAAAAATCGTTTTAACGTCGTAATTTTTTTGGTCTTAAAGTTATCTCTGTTAAATTTGGGAATAAGTCGTGCTTTAGAACACCAATCAATTGTGCAAAATTTAATCGAAATCAGATGGTATTTTTATTATTTTGTCAGAAATACTGATTTACGCTCCCTACAGGTACAGGGTATCTCAAACTCGGCTGCGCCCGAGTTTAACGTTCCGAATTTTTTCTTTTTGGTTTTGCGGAAATTGCAGATCAGTTGGCGAGTACAACAACAACAACAACAAAAATTAATAATGAAAATGAAAATTCATTAGTGGATAAAATCCTTTGTCCATAGATAGAAATCTATGCAAATGATCTTTTCATAGGCAAGATCAAGAGACTCATCGAACAAGTGTAAAAACTTGGAAATAATAATAATTACCATAACTAAATAAAAATTATGATAGATGAATATAAAACTGACGGGCATTAATTGCATACTCACGCAAAACAAGTTTGTAAGATTTGCCAACAAAATCATTTAACAAATTGAATTTACATTTCTGAAAGTGTGCAAGCTCATAGATACATACGGATGGATATATGTATATTTATGATCAAACATTAGGGTGTACAGAGTAGACAATTTATTTGGTTTCTATTTTAAATTTCATTTAAAGATGAAAAAGTAAGTTTTCCACTTAGAGAAATATTCTAATAGTTCCGGAATAGGACTCTACTCCGATTTTAAATATTAAGACAAAAAGGAGAAGTTTTATTTCTAAAATCCTTCTCAAGACTATTAGAGATATGAGTCTATATCTCGGACTCTACTCCGATTTTAGTTATAAAGACAAAAAGGAGAAGTTTTATTTCAAAATTCCTTCTCAAGACTATTAGAGATATGCGTCTATATCTCTGGAATCACCTTACTAAACCAGACATTTCCATTTCAGTGAGTATATTTATATAGAAATATATCGTATGCTTAGAGAAACACTCAAGCATCTAGCAAACAGATGGAGGAGTCTATACGGCTAAATAAATATAAATATACAGACGTTAGTTTTGCGTGACTCTATTTCGGTGGGGGCGGGCTGAGGGGGAGAAGACACTGTATATATGTGTAGAGGCCTGCCACCACGCATTGCAAAATGTGTGAATGTGCAAGTGTCGTGCCGCAAATTGAAATGCTTCTCAGGCTAAATAAAAGCAAATCGAATGTACAAGCGAATGGCGCCGCTCAAATGAAATGCTTTTATAATGAGTTAATAAGTGCACACCTGTTGCCAAGTAGCCGAACGGCCGGCCCGGCCTACCGGACTATTCCACTGGTCAAGTGTAATTAAGAGATTTACTTGATCAGGTTAGGCCGAAACTATATAGCCAATCTATGTACGTCCATCCCAACGGAGGCAAACAAAGGCGGCGGCCCAAGTATCTTGACTTTCGAGTTGTTGAGATTTTGCAATTTTAATTGCTAATCAAAACGATTTGTTAGTCTGCGTTAAGTAATTTATTTATCATTCAACAACACACACACACAATGTAACTCAAATACTTTTCCAGCACTTGGGCGGGCAGGGGCAACGCGCCAGAGCGGTTCGAGGAAAATGCCAACCGCAACGTGTGGCGCCCGTCAATGCAGCGGCACAAAATTGTTCAAAATTAATTTCCGCCAACTTGACGCGTCAAAGGCGCTGTCCAAGGCACTCAACATCGTTGTAAATTTCTGCCAATAAAAACACACGCCACCATAACTCCCACTCTCCCCCTCGCCTTATCGGATTCAACTGGGTTAAATTCGACTTAAAAAGTGCAAGTGAAAAATATCAAATCAATCAGATTTTAGTAAATGAAACTTTAACTTAGAACAGACGGCTTGATTCTTAGATTCTAATCTGAATTCCATAAATAAATCTAAAAAAATATTAAAGACTATTTTACTTGAAATAGTTTGCTTGATTTTTGGATTCTAATTCGGATCCCAACATCTTGAATCACGTATGTCTTAGAGGGTCCATCTGGTCTTGTTGACAAAGTCAAAGAATAATTTATATTTTCCCCGATTTATTTCAATCTTGTCAGATAAATAGAGATCCATAATCAAAGGTTCATCCAGTCAAAGCCTGATTTGCTTGGGTCCCAAAGCAAAGTAGAATCTGTCGACCCACACAAAGTTGCAGATTTTCTTAATTTTTCCTATAAAAAAAAAAAAAAAAATGATACTACAAATGTTGCACAGACAGGGTGAATTTGTTTGCTGTCGAAATTATTACAATTTTCATTTGTACACCAGCGAATCCAACATAAACACACACTCAAATGTATGTGTGTGTGTGTGTGTATACATAAAAAAAAGAGAAAAAAATCAACAACAACAAAATAGTCGTACTGCCTGGCACATAAAAATATAAATTGACGAAAATAAATTTACACAATCTAAAAGATAGACAAACACACTCGCACACACACACACACACACACACACGTATAAGCAAATTCTGAGAGAATTTTAGAGGGAGCAGCTACTTTTTAGGCACTTTTACTAGCCAAGAAAAACCACCAACATAGCGCCTGACTGGCGCGAAAATTTTCAAACTATTTTTGGGTACAACGCGAATGATTTTTGATGCCGCTGGTGTGTTTTGAAAAGTTTTTAGCAAATTTTCTATGTTTCTGCCTGCCTCCCTAGCCAGCTGGTGATGGTGATGGTGACGAGAAGAAAAAGCAAAAAAATCTCACGAAAAAAATCTTTAAGTGCGAAGCATAAAATTTTGAACTTGGCACAAGAAACAAACAAACAAATTCTACCCAAGAGAGACAAAGACAAGCTAAATGGATTGTTTGCCTAGATTGTTAGATGGATGGTTGAGTTCCGCAAATTCTGAATCTACTAAAACAAAATTTTTGTGGTACGGTCAATGCACAGAATTGTCGACTAGACAAAATAACAACATTTTGCTCTGTTTTCCTCTCGCCCAAAAGTGGAGTGGAGGGTAGAAAGGTGGCGGTGGTTGTCGGAGACGTCACAACCGATAGTTCGGTGGGTGTTGGCGGTGGCGTCGTGTTGTCATAGATAGAATCAAAAAGACGTCGTCGTTATAGTCATCTTCCCATCATCATCCATATGGTAAACTATTTTTAAAAATGTTTTAATTATTCGCTGCCATATTCCTAGCAAAGTCGTTGCCGTCTGCTGCTGCTGCTGCTGCCTGGCCAGTAATTTGGGGCGACTGGGAGACCAAAAAAAAAAAAAAAAAAAAGGAACCCAAAAAAGAAGAGAAGAAGAATCTGAAAACATATGCAACTACTTTGGCGCTTTGTTTTCTCTTTTCGAAAAATACATTAAGTGTGAAGTTTTTTGCTATTACAATATTATTGTCGCGTCTCGGTTAATGTGTCGCAGATTGCATGTAATTTTTGCATCTTAAAGACACTAAATATTTTCGCCTTCGTCTGCCTAGGAGTCCAAATGAATTTTTGCTTCTTTCCTTTTTTCATATATAAAATTACAGCAGATTCTTTGCTGAAACTGTAGACTGTCACAGAGTCCAAAGGAAGCTTTATAAATATAAATTGCTGTCTTTTAGTTTTAAGAATTTGCTTCTTTTTTTTATTTGGTTTAACAAAATCTTATCCACCTTTGAACTCTTGAAACTGTTTTTTAAGTAAGATCTGTGATCTTAATAAATATTGTGAGCTTTTCCTAGGCTTTCTCCCTTTCTTAAGTAATATTTTTCAGGATCTCAGAAAGATTTACTTAAGCTTTCTTCTTTGCCTTCTTGACTTTATCTTTTCCAGCTTGAAGCTCTTTTACATATAAGCTATCTATATCTGTTCCTTGAACTGAATGAAAACTGAAAATTTTAGATTAAGCTTTCTTCCTTAGTCTGCCAGGCTTGATCTGAGAATTTTCAAATAATTTTCAATATTAAGAATCTTTGAGTTGTTTGATCTGAATGAATATTAAGAGCTTTCCTTAAACTTTCTTCCTTCCTTAGGTTTCTCAGCTTTGATCTGAATATTTTCCCCTCTCAGATTTTTTTTCGATATAATCTATCTTCTTTAATTACTTGATTCGAATGAATATGGACAGTAGTCCTTGCGCTGTCTTTCTGGAGTTTTTTCGGAATCTTTCCAGTATTACCCAAGAGTTTCTTTAGGACTTGGAATTTCTTAAGCTTACAACTTTTATAATGTCACACTAAGAAATTAGATTCCATTAATTTTTCATGACACGATCTTTTTTTTTTTTTTTTGAGGTACAAGAATTTCTTAGCCTTGTCAACATCTTGTGAAATGGGCAGGGCAAACAAGCGCCATCTAAACCAGCCCAAGTCAACCTAAGCATTTATTTAACCAAGTAAATGGCAAATGCGGTGGCACCACTCTGCGGCTTTATTATTATTACAATAAATTTTCTATTTATTTAACTACTGGGAGAGCCCGGACCGGCCCGGCCCGGCCAACAAATACCAAAGGCCAGCCAAACCAAACCAAACTAAGCCAAGCCAAACCGCATAGTTGTCGCTTTACGGGCTTCTCTTTTTTATTTTTTCTATGCAACAAACTCATGGGACTTAGAGAGAAACTGGACAGAAAGGACAGAACGTGGAGACAGAACGACGCCAATGAAGCGAGAAAAATTACTGTTTGTTGTAGATTTGTAAAGTGAGTTTGTCAACAAGAAGCGCGTGCATATCCAACAGATACACTCCACTCGAAGCCTCTTTATTTCATTTCCTCTTTAAAAATTGTTGTTTTCTTCTTCTTCTTCTACTTCTTCTATATTTTTCTGTGTACAACAATTTGGTTGGGGCGGGTTTAGGCAAACAAGTATCATTAACGCAATGCCAAACCGTTAGAGTGATAGAGAGAAAGACAGGAGAAAGACGGGGTGGATGGGAAGGGAGTCTCGGGAGTCTCTAAAGGCAAACTGAAATGCATTTTATGCATTTTGTGCATTTTACTTGGAACACAAAGCTCTGAGCGCGCACACTCCAAAAAGGTTCCAAACTATTTTTCAGTCGAAGATGCCAAGGGGCTTCGAGTTCCTCAGCCATTTGCCAGTGCATTGAATTGTCTGACTAAATGTAATTGAATGCCAAAGCCAAGACGAGACAAGACTCGGCTCGACTCTTCTTCGTTTTCTATGGGTTTGTTTATCTATATATATCTATATGTCTGTGTATTGTCTTGGCTGGTGGGACAGACTGGACGGTAGTCTATTTGTTTGTTTTGCGTTTGTCTAGGCGCGCACATTTATGGGTTGTTGTCTAGGCTAAAAATGGCCCGAAAGCCAAAACGACAAGGCTACTGGACAAGGTCTCTTTCTCTCTCTCTCTCTGTCTCTCTCTCTGTCTGAATCTGTCTCAGTCTGTCAGTCTGTCCCTTGCTGTTGTCAGCAATTACTCATTTATGGCTGTCCAGTGCATTTTTCACGTTGGCTTCAACGATTTTTTTTTCCTGCTTCTTTTTGTATTTTTGAAATAGTTTTTTTTTACATGTTTTTTTCTTTTTTGTATTGATTTATGCACACTTTAGTTAGCCCAGTTGAATTGCTTGACCGGATCAGCTTGGTTGGTCTAGGCCTACCTAGCCTGGGCCGGCCACTTCCATTGCATTCATGCATAAATCGAAGATGGACTCTCTCATTTTTATTTTTATTTTTTTTTTTTTTCTATTTATAAAGATTACGTGCAATTAAAAACTGTCCACAAGAATCTCTTAGCTGGCAGAGACTGTAAAACCAAATCACCAGCAAGTTGTTTTACTTGTTGTTCTGCTTTTGGTCTTGGTCAGTCGCAGTTGCCGTTGCCGTTGCTGTTGCCTTTGCCGCCATCGTTGTTGTCAGTTGATTTGATCCGTTGCTTGTGTGTTGTCAGTTGCCCGTTACCAGGGCGATGTGTTATAAAGAAGAAGATGAACATCAAGTCAACAAAGTAGAAAAAAAAAATCTATATGAAAACATAACTGAAAAGTTCAATTGCACTGATAGCCCCGGCGGCGTCAAATCTTGTCTCGGCTTGTACTTCATCTTGTTGGTGGTTTTTCAGTTGAGCTTCTGGTCCGACTATACCAGTCTGCCCACTTCAGACATGGCAACAACAACAAATATTATGAATTCCTCGGCTTATTTAGGAAATTTTCGGTCTCCAGTTAGCAGCAATTAAGCCGAGATGATAATTTTTTTTAAAATCTTTACTTTTCAGTCTAAGATTGTTTTTTCCTAAATTTTAACTTTTTATATTAAAAATGAAGTCCTTATAAAATTCTACAAAATTCAAACTGAGTTGCCAAATAATTTTCTGTTTAAGATTTTCTAAAAGCATCCAAATCCAGAACCAATAAATCCTAATCTTTTATAAGATTCTTTCGCAGAAATTTATGAAAATTCAGATCATTCAAGGAGACCAATTGAAAATGCTGGAGAATATATATAAATCTTTAGATCCTTGCAATATCTAAGATAATATATACCCTTTCTTATGTTTTCAATAGGTAAAGAGACTTTTTTATATTCTAGAAAGACCTGTCCTGACCTGACCTATAAGCTATAATTAATATCTTATCTACATCCCTGAAACCTGAAGTCCTATAAATGAAATATCTTAGAAATCCAATATTTCTCAGACTATTTCAGAGAATATATAAATTATTTCTAAAATCTCTAACCA
Organism: Scaptodrosophila latifasciaeformis; assembly: GCA_037075145.1. Taxonomy (NCBI): domain Eukaryota; kingdom Metazoa; phylum Arthropoda; class Insecta; order Diptera; family Drosophilidae; genus Scaptodrosophila; species Scaptodrosophila latifasciaeformis. The sequence goes on from JBAMCM010000158.1 coordinate 74,061, forward strand.
AAAAAATTTCTAAATTTCCAAAAATAAAATGCATTACGTCATTTAAGAAGAATAACCTTTCCACCCATGGTCCATTTGGCCTGTAAAATACGAAGCAATTAAAGCGCAAAATCAATCCGTTACGACATAAGAAAATATATTTTATAATCGCGTTTATATAAGACGAGTATGTGTGATTGGACCCACTATATAAGTACCGTTCCACTTTAATGACTTTTGAAACAGTGTCCGATAATGCGGCAGCCCTAGTCTGGCCAGATACAGATAAGCCCAAGTTATTTCGACAGAGCACCGATTTCTTATTCTCTCTGCTTCTTCTACTTTTTTTGAACTCTGACATATCCTTCGTTTGGCTTATCAACTTTTCAGCTTGTCGAGCCTGTTTTCTATATTCGATAAGAAAATGTTTTTTTTTTTTCTTCTTTTTGTTTTTGTCTAAATGTCAGTTTTTTCGAATTCTATTTTAATGGGGCATTAAAAATAAACGTTTATGTTTGAATTAATATTTTCCATTGGCAATTAAGATTATCAATTTGAAAATATAGTTTAATTTTTTTTTGAGAGAAAGAGAGAACCAATAAGGAATATAAATCTGTTTGCCTGACTTTTTGGGTTATCAGTTTTAACAATTTTGAAATGTTATGTGTCTAAAATATTTTGCTTTAACAGTTTGACCTGCTCAGGCTCTTAATTACCCACTGATTAACTAATGCCTCGACGCGATTCCTAATCTTCCCCGGGCTCCGATTTGAACAAAAAATTTGGGTCGCTGTTGTCACGCATGTTCCGACATGTACAGAGGCATATCTCTCTGTAAGCCACCGAGTTCCCGAACTCTGGAACCATAACCCATCAATTGACTAGAGAAAACTTTCGACAGAAATAAATTTACCAGAAGCTTCATTAGGATTATAAAGATTTCCTACAAAATCTTTTAGAAAATCTCACGAAATTCGGATAGTTTCGAGATTATTTTGGGCTGGATTAGTTTGATATTTATGTGTAAAGTCCTTTTGGACCCGCTTAAATGGCGCTCTTAAATTATTTCCCGCCTTTGGTGTTTTTATTTTTCTAACTTTTCAAATGTTTTCATTTTTCGTTTGCCAAAAAAATTTCTCACATTTTTAAGGCGATTCACTTTTGTTTATTTCTGAGTTTGCACTTTTCTAGTATTTGGTGTGTCTCTTGTTATTTTTTTTAGTATTTATTTTTATTTGTCTAGTATTTTGCATTGTCGCCAAAGGCCTGGCGACCACGGCAAATGTCTCCGGCCAGAGAAGAGCAGAGTAGAGCAGAGTAGAGAAAAGCGAGGGAAAACTGAGGAAAACTGAAAATGAAAATTGCAACTAAATGCCAAGCTCATCACTTGCAGACACTTTAGAATGCGTTACTGCCTCTCTTTCTATCCATACACTCCTCCCCCCTCTCTCTCTCTTTCTCTCTGTCTGTCAGTCGTTTGTTTTTATCTCTCTGGGTATCGCCTATATAGGCAGACTTCGGCCAGACACAAGGAATACTGCAATATAGACAATGTGGAATGTGTTGGAGGCGTGTTGACATACAAAAAAAAAAAAAAATTGTATATTTATTTATTTATGTTTTTTTTTTTTTTTTTTGAGTAATTTGCTCATTACGTCAAGTAATCGAGAACTAAATACGATAATCGTTGAGAGATGAAATACAGCACAGATCGATCTCCATGCGTATACAAGGCTCGCTCCTTTGTCTAGTGTTCGCTATAATTTTCCTGCCCTTTAAAATGAGCGTGTCTGGCTATCGATTGGCGTCGGTAAGCAATTGAAACGACTGCAAATTCTAAAAGACCTTTAAATTTTGGGATATTTTCGATCCTTCAGAGACGACATCAGAAACGGATGAGCATACCCCGAAATTTATACGCCGACTTTATCCCGTTATTAGGTGATAGTGGGAGTGGTGGCGACAGTGGCAAGACTGGGGGACTCCCAAAGGAATGCACGCCGACTGAGGATAATCCCAAATGCGATGTGAAGCATATTTTCCAGCAGGGAGATCCCAAGCAAAAGGCCTCTAGCATAGCGCAGAAGGCAGCTCAAGATGCCAAGGCGGCCAATGAGGCGCAGGCGGCTGCGGGGCAGGCGGCTGCCCAGCACATCAAGCTGGAGCTGGCCGAAAAGGCCTTTCAGTCGGCCAAGGCCGCGGAAGCGGCGCTGACGGGCAAGCAGATGGTGGTCGAGCAATTGGAGAAAGAGTCTAGGGAGGCCCAAGCGGTGGTCCAGGAGGAGACGTCATCGCTGCAGAACACCGAGGCCAATATGAATGCCGCCGTGGTGGCAGCGAGAGCGGCCACCTCCCAATACGAGGCCCTCACCGAGTTGCAAAAGACGTCCCAGGAGAACCTGGCCAATATCCAAACCGTGGCCATGGGCACCCAGCAAGAGATGGCCGCCAAGACGCAGTTGCTCGAGGCGGCCAAGAACCGTGTGGCGGCCCTGGAGAAGCAGCTCAATGAAGCACGAGAGGACTTTGAGCGTACAAAGCAGGCAGCCTACAAGGCAGCCTGTGCCGCTGTGGAGGCCAAGCAAAAGGCGAATGCTGTGGGACGTCAGAGACGTGTTCCAAGATATCAGATTTGCACGTGGTAGTGAATCATTGTTGCTTTAGATATTTCTATATTTTTTGTATTATAAATGCATTTATTTTTCTCCTTATGATTGAATGGTTACTTTTCAGAAGCGCTGTAAATTGGAAGTGGTGTGGGTTAGGCCTGGCCCGAGGCCAGCAAGAAAAAAAGGAAATGAAAGGTTCAAGAGCGTTAAATAAATGTGAAGGCATTATGCACTTCATTTATCTTTGACCAAAAGAGCAAGAGCAATAGGTTTTTTTTTTTGTTTCGTTTTTGCCAAAAACCGCCTCACATGACCTAAAAACCAAAGCCAAAAAATCTGTCCAAATGGAAACGGGTGAGGGGGAGGGGAAAAAACGAATGCAAAAAATAAGCTGACCACTTTGGGTGGTGTTGGTGGTGGGTGAGAGGGGTGATAGTTGGGCATATTTCTGGTTTCTGGCTCACTTTTCCCTTTACAATTTGCTTGTTTTTTAATTAGCCGCCTCGGGCAGCACAAGCGTACACATCTCATCGAAGACAGGCAGGACCAAAGTGGGCAAAGACATTGAGATTGTCCAGGCTGTTCAGGTTGTCGAGGTTCTTGTGGTTCTTCACCCCGAAAATGAGGCAAGCGAAAAATTGAAATTAAAAAAAAAAAAAAAAAAAACAGAAACTGAGAACCGGACTTGACAGGCGCGTTCGCTGTTTTCAGTTCAGAGGCCAAGGGAACTTGAAAGATGGTCAAGGTATAGCGGTCTGTCTTCCATCTTCCGTCGTCCGTCGTTGGTCGTCGATGCATTCAAGTGGCAATGGTAACGGGCAAAGAGAGAGTCGGAGACGAAAAGCTCTGGGCTGCAGACGAAATCGAAAGACCCTACCCAGAAGTCTTTTTGGGTTTTGGGAAAAATAAGCCACATTTGAGATGTGGGCAAATTTGGAGAGATCTTCCCAGGGACTGAGCTGGTAGGGTGCACACGTCGCTGTAGCTCTTATATTAATTGAGTGAACATGTCCAAAAATGGACAGGCGGCAGGCAATGGGCATCATCAGGAAAAGAAGAAGAGCGGCGACAAAAAGAAATTACAATACATGCCAAAAAGCTGAAACGCGTTTGGATTTTTTTCTTTCTTCTACAAATGTGTGTGTGTGTGTATGTGTATATTTTTGACAAACAAGAAATGAATTTCGCGATGAGAAATCACAAGCTGAAGATGCCGGTAGAAAGCATGGAAGAGGGGGAATGGGAGTTTTTTTTTTTCTTTCCTTTTGAAGTGGCAAGCTAAACTACGTTACGTATAATAAATCGACGTAACACGCATGTGACGTAAGAGACAACGCGATCAAAACGAGAAAGCCATGCGCTCACAACATGTTCGATGCGAACGAGATGGCACGAGGCGAGCAGCCAACCAGTGAAAAGCTTGAGGTTGTAAGAAAAGGATGCCAATAGTTTGGCTGAGGACCGGCTACGACGAAAATGTTTATGTATGAGCTAAGAAGCGTCAACCGAGCAATAGAGATGGGGCTATAGGTGATTTGGTAGTCACAGTGACCTAATGTAGCCTACTTCCTCTTATTAATTTTTAGCTAATAATATTAAGTTTATAATGAGATTATTTTTTTTTAGTCCACATCCAAAATTTAAATAATTAAATATTTATTTTAATTTCACAAATCTTTACAGGTCTGTCGTGACAGAATTCCAAAGTCACTGGCCTTCTCATCACTAGCTGAAATGTTGTGTCGCCTAGCCAGCAACGCACATGGGCTCAACTCGGAAAAGAGCAGACGTGAGTGTGTGAGAGACAGAGAGAGAAGAGCGTCAAACCGCGTGTGCTGGCTAATAGAAACACAACAACAGCAACTAGCAACTACAACAATGTATAATAGAACAGACACAGAAAAAATTCAGTCAACAGAAAAAGTCAGTCTTTTGGCTTGTATCGTCACTATGCCGTTACAGTTCAACAGAAAAACAGTTGATCGTGTGCCGTCGGCCGCGCGCGTCGTTGTTCTCCTTGGGCTTTCAGCTTTAAAGTGGCGACGGCGCACTGTGGCACAGTTAAATCATTTAAAAACACAAAAAACAAATTCAAACAGCAAAATACTGAAAAAGAAAAAATCAATAACTGTTACTGACAATAATAACAAGTGCGTCCCACAAACCAATAAACTCGGCCAGCTTCACAAAACAACAAAAAATTTAAAGCCCACAAACGAAAATGTTTAACTTGAAAAAGTGCTAAGTGGCAAACAAAGTTTAACCGCACACTTCGGAGTCCGAAAGTCTGAAAAAGGCGCGTGTGCATACCGTTAAAATTAGTGTCTGGAATGCATGTGTTTCTGTGTTTGACTTACCGTTAGCTATTGGGTCGGTCGGCCATAATAACGTCCTCCCATCGGCTTGCGCGTGTTTCACACATTTCCAATTAATTTTCGCGTCGTTTCTTGATCATTTTCCATTGAAATTTCAATTGAAATGAAGGAAACGTGTCCCAAAATGGACGTGACCACGTGTGGACAGAAATCCCGTGACTCACACACCCAGAGGCGAGAACAACGACGGCAAAGAGAAAACCGAAAGAAAGGCAGACTTCAATATTTGGATTTGTATGACCAACAAATAAAAAGCAATTAAGCAAATTTAGCATAAAATAATTCGTATAACAAATTGATTAACATAAAAATTAAGCGATGCCATAACAAAAAAAAAAAAACTAACTTAAAAGAGAACCAAAAATAACGTGTTAATTAAATCCATGCAGAGGAAATTTTTTTTAACTCTCCAAAATATTCGAAAAATCACGAGAAAGGGAATTCCGTCTTCTACAGGGCAAAGCTAATTAGGCAAACCGAAGTAATTAGAAAATACAACTAAAAAGCTCTAGAAAATCTTTAAAAGTCATTAGGAAAAAAAATGAAAAACCTTTGAACTAATTGCAAAGTTTTACTTTTCACATAAGAGAACGAAATTTTTATGAATCTAAGAAAGCAGGTAAATTCGAAGAAAATAGACTAGTCCATTTTGAAAGCTGAGCCCCCAGCGGTATGTGTGACGACTAGTCTCAAATTGTAGCTCAATTTCAATTTGATTAATCAATGAAATGAATAGCTGAGAGCAACAACAAAAGCCTAGCTAGAGACGGGTGTGAACTATACAAGAAAATAACAAACAACAAATTGTCCAATTCTCGAAAACGACGCAAGTTCACACAGTCACTTGACAGTGGAGAAATGCGCTCAACGGCGCTTCCACAGATATCCATCCACATGGGGTACCTAAACGGCACGCACAGGCAGGCAAGGCAAGGCAGAGTTTGACGACATAGCCGTGTGGCGGGGGCGTTGCCAACGAGAAACAAAAAATTGTTGCCATTTTCCATATTCAAATAAGCAAGCTAATTGACAGCAGAGAAAAGAGACGGAGAAGAAGAAAGAACCGTTGCAATTTGTGGCAGAGGCCGCACGCAAAAAGTAACGGCAATTTCGGGTTTCTTTTCCAAGATCAAGCTCAAGCGCTTCGAGGTTACGACTAAGTTATCCGTTAAGAACTTCTCGATATATAAAAGGAATACATATATGTGTGTGTGTATGTTTGTGTTCCAAGAATGAATTTTTACATATTTTTAATGCTTGGAATTTTTTTTTTTTTTAGAAATAATTTGAATCTAATATAATTGAGACAGATATATGCTGAAACTTCTGTTCTTGCCATCTCGCTCGGGCAAAGTTCGTATGAAGTCAAGCATGTTGCGAGCGAACATGTTGCCAACTGTTGCCTAGCAACCACGTTCGAAGCGATCGAGAGCGCGCGGGCTTTCAATTCATTTTTCGTGCTCAATCGTAACGGTGATGTTGTTCCAAATAAAAATTGTGAAGAAAAATAAAATAAGTTCTTTGGGTTTTGTATCCGCATGCGAGTGTGTGTGTGTGTGCGAGCTGTGTAAATATGTCCGCGCGGGCGTTCTTATTTCTTTTTTTGTGCATATTTCCGGTGGCACAAAAAAAGAGAAACAATCCAAAATAAATAAATAAATAAAAACGACAATCGATAAAGTGTCAAAGCAAAAAAAAAAAGGCTTTTATTTTGCCAATGCAACAAGGCAAGGCAAACCAGCCGAAACAACGATAGTTTACATACAATACAGCGTGTATACCCACACATATGCCCCGGCCTAACAATAACAAAAACAACAACGACAAGAAAAAAAATTATAATTTTTTTTTTTTATATACTTGCAATATCATCATGAATGCTATAGCGGTGGCGGTGGTGGTGAATTCGATTTAACTGAGGCGCGTATTCATTTCTGGCGCCAGACGTCAGCTTCGATTTGATTATAATAAAAGTTATAGTATTAGTAGAAGCTATATAAACAATACAATCTTACAGAGGCCGAGCGACAGATTCATTGCGGTATCAATAGCGAAATGTATATTGTTTTTTATATTTAAATATAGAAATATGTTTGCAAGTTAAATTGCAAGAAAGAACGAGTCAATCGGCCCAGTCGCTTAGCCGGCTAGGCCGGTAGGCGTTGCTTTGTGCTCTCCCTCTCTCTCTCTCTCGCTCTCTCTGTCTTTCTGGAAGTGTCGATCACGCGCGCCGGTTCAAAGTCGTCTTACACACCCCTTAAAATATAGACTAAACGGGGAGTTTGGTGGGCAGAGACTGACCTCTAATAGGCAGCTCAAATATTGTCACTATATAATATATTGTTAACTCTTCTCAAAATAAACGCAGAAACTTAATGATTTTCCTAAAAATAAAGGCTTCCGATTCTAAGTAAATTTGGAATTGGATGGGGGGGGGGGGGGGTGATGGAAGTAAGAAAAACTCGTTTGTGATTTTTTTGAATCAAAGCTACACAGCCAAATTAACAACTGATATAATTTGCATATAAATGAATAAACTAAACAAAGACGACGAACCCAGCAAGGATCTTCGCAAGGATTACAAAAAAAAAGAATGAACCAAAAAACCAATTCGCTTGCAATTTGCAAGGACATCTGTTCACATCTTACCGGGCAGCATTAGATTTTTACTTTAGATAACTCTAATACTGTCAGGTAAAGATGTCGTCCGTGTCCTTATCCATCATAAATCATAAAACCAAATGAAAACAATTTAAACACCCAAAAAAAACCAACGTGGCTTCGGCAGAAACAAGTTTCACAATTGTGCGTGTAGAAAAACTGATTCCGCTTCTCTGAATAAAAAAAAAAAGAAAAGACTTGAAGGGCAAAAAAAAAACAGCAGAAAAGAGGAAGAAGCAGCAGAAGAGGCAGAAGCGACCTCAGCGCCAGGGCGAGACGGACGAATTCCGTGGACAAGCGGCAGAAAATTGGTCATAAATTTTTATTTTATTATTATTTTTTTTTGCAGCAGACACGACGGCCACAAAGCCTTTTCCTTCTCTTCCTATATATGTGTATATATTTTTAAATATTATTACTGTTGTTGTTGTTGTCTTTTTTTTTGATGACATCAGTACAAGATTGGCTGCTGTGCAGGTAAACATTTAGAGAGAGATCACACACACACACGCAGATATAAACTCTCGGAGTCAGATGATTCTATAAAAAATATATTTTATGATTCGGTTTCTTTTTCTATCTTTTTTGTTTTTTTTTTTTTTATACAAGATATTTCGGTTTTGATTGTTGAGCATTTTATTTTATAGTTTTTGGCGGAGGCTGCTTGCTGGTTTCTTAATATCTTCTCGCAGTATTTAGTGACAAAATTTTTGTATTTCTGTGTTTTTTTTTTTATTGCCTCAAAATCCAAGAAATTTATGACTATAGTTAGCATAAATAGCAGGTTGAAGTTTCGTTTTTGGATGAAAAAATTTTGACCATAGATCTTAAGTTATTATATTATGCAAAATTTAAGGTTTTGAATATTTATATGCTTAGTGGAATTTTTACAATCGATTGGAGAAATAAAATAATTAACTTAATCATTTGAATCACTGGCGTGGCAACGTTTCCATCAAGATCTTCAAAGCTAAGAAAACAATTGAATTCATTGATGAGTCCCGAATTTAATTCGAAATTTTTGAAGCACTCCAACTGCCCCTGCCTAGATAGTCAACCTGAGATAATTTTTTGGCGCCTCTACCAAGATTTTGCCCAAATAAAAAAAAAAAAAAAACCTACAACTTGAAGTGGCACTTGAAGAACAAGCAAAATAATTGTTAAATTGTCGGTCTACTCCATGTGGAACATTCTATTTGCCGAGGTCTTCAGAGCTACCCACTAGGTACAAAGGTATACATATAGCAGTCAAGGTGGATGTTATACATATATGGCAGACATATAAGGACCGTAAACTGTTTTTACAACGCTTTTAAATTTCACAGTTTTTCGTCTAGAATCGTTGGGGCCCAGGTGGTGGGGTATTTCATTTTTTTCTTTCCCCCCTCCTCTTCTATATTTTTTATGTGTGTAATCATGAAAACCGAAAATACGTGAAATACGGCATTGCAATAAACGTTAGTTGCGCTCGATTTTGGCGTGAGTGAAGCCCCGACGACGACGACGACGTAACCAGATCGAATATAACACCTGTAAATGAACTTGGAAACTCTAATAAAAAAGAAAAACACAGTGACAAAAGCAAACCTGGTGCTTTTAATTTTTTTTTTTTTTTTTGCTGGTCATAAAAAGGGCGCCTCACCTCACGAGAAACGCCGCGGCGAAACATTTAGATTTCATTAAAACAGCGACTAAGTCAATTAACTCCAAGCTAAAAAAAAAAACAATAAAAGCGAAAAACAAAGAAAATATAATTCATTGAATTATGCATTAGACTTAACACTGGGTTCTTAAATCAATGTTAAATCGGAATTGCCCCCTCTACCAACGAATGAAGTAATTGATAAATTACTAAATAAATTCTTTTGAATTTTGCATAAGCAAACCAAATAAACCGAACTCTTTGTACTGATATATTCATCAAAATCGGGAATACTAGATTATTCCGATAGACCTTAAACTAGACCTCCCAAATCTACCCAAATCCAAAGATTCAGAATCCCCCTTTGACTTTCCAAATCAAGATAATTAGTTATCCTCATAGAGTCTACTAAAATGCAGAGATGCAGAACTCCCCATAGAGAGCGTAGAGACCACCCAAACCTAAGTATTCAGAATTCCGATAGACCTTTAAGTAAACCTCCCAAAACGAGGCATTTAGTCTTATTTATAAACTACCCAAATCCAAAGATTCAGAATCCCCCTCTGACCTCTCAAAGCAAGATAATTCCTCATACTCATAGAGTCTACTAAAATCCAGAGATCCAGAACTCCCCATAGAGAGAGAGTAGAGTCCACCCAAACCCAAGTATCCAGAATTCCGATAGACCTTAAAGTAAGCCTCCGAATAAACGAGGTATTTATATGAGTAAAATAGAGTCAATTATTATGAAATTCTTATCGAAACAATTCGTAAATAAACTTTACCCGAAAGTTTAACAGTCAGAGTACAATAATGCGGGCTGCTTTGGGTTTATCATTACCATTTCACAATTTAATTTGAAGTGACCGCATGGCTTGATAGCAACTGGGCAGACCAACCAATCCAATCAAATTAAAATTATAAAACTGCACTGGCAACAATCAGCCGATAGATTAACACGAAATAACCTTATTTCGGGTGGGTGGAAAGAGGCAAAAATTATAGATATATTGGCAGGTAGCCAAAGTTAATATTAGAATAGACAAAATGTAACAGAAATGATTGTATCGATTAGGCGGTGTTAGTCAACAAAACTGATAGTGCTCGACTTTTTTATATCTTCTCGAGCAAAGATAACGAAGCTAGAGTAGAGTAGAAGGGCCCATAAACAACTAAGCCTTGGCTAGAATGCTTTTGAATGGACTGTCAAGTATTGGCAGGCAGTTTTTAAAATTAATTTTGATATTGTTGCATATCTCTCTCAATATCTGAGTGGGTAAGTGTATCAGAGATACTTGAAAAAAAAAATGGAGAAGTCTCAGGAAATAAAATCAATTTTCAATGACCAAGCACTTTGATAATCAAAACTCTCTTTAATCACAGTTTTATTTTTTTTTTGTGGATGTGTCAAAATTGTTCATTACAATTCAACATGACAAAACAGATTGATTGCGACCTTAATTCTAAAAAAAAATAAGGACAAATATAAGCTATTTCTTTTCTTTATAAAGTGGCTAATCCATTGAGATTATCAGCTTTCTTTGATTACGGTAAGTACGTATAAGAGGAAACAGGTGAATATAAAATTCGGACATATCCGATTTTGATATACCCTAGACGAAGGTCAAGTTAACCTCCACTGGACTTTGAGGAGTCTTGAAATCTCGTACAAGTTACTAACTTAATATAGCCCAAGTCTTTTTTGTACAGGGTATAAAATATGTCAAAGATTGGAGAAAAAAAAACCCTTCATAGAAAAACCAAAAATATATACAACCCGTCTGCTTTAAACAATCTAATCAATATTTTTTTATAGATTCTGCTATAAGTATTAAAGGTATATATTTCCCTGACTTTTATCTCAATTGTCAGAAACAAACGTGTTCCCATCGACTACCACTTGAGAGATCTCCTGAAAAGATAAGAAAAACTAAAAGAAGAATAATTTAATGATTATATGAAAATAGAAATAATAATTATTTAAGTGATTTATTTATTTATTAAAAAAAAAAAGTGTCTTAACTATTTCCTGATTGAACTTCTGAAAAGAGCTCCGCTGACAAAATTCCATTTTTCCAAATAGATCTATGATGATATATGATCATTTATTTGGTTTATACAAATTTATAACACGTATAAAAAAAAATATTTAAATTATGATTAATGAAGTCATAAACAAAAGATCCGAAATTTAGAATTTCCAAAGGAAATAATATTTTGATATATCTCAGAGTTAGAGAAAAGGTCAATGATTGTGTGTAAATCAATATAATCAATAGAAAGATTAATTGAGCTCGACTGCTTCGAATTTAATGAATTATCTTTGAACTGATTTTGTCTTGACCCAAGTGACAATTACGCAACCAGAAAACATGATCCCCCCAGAGAAGGGAAAGACTTAAAAGCTTTTGATAATTTCAAAATTAAAATGCAGCTTGAGCGTGCGTTGTTGTCATCAATATCATTATCATCATCATCGTCATCATCATCATCGTCTTGTGGAATAATTGTTGTTGTCGTCTAATGAGCTCAGCGTGTAAATGTATCAATAAGCCGTGGATTGGTTTGGCAGAGAAGTGCCTGAAGAAGTCGAAAAGTCGTTGGAGACTAAAACTTTTTGTGTGCCTTTTGCGCATAAATTAGTTAAACACTAATTTCCAATTCCGATTTGAGTCATGCAAATGTTAATTGACCACTTAAGTTAAAACTTCATAATGATGGTTAATAACACACACACACACATGTATACGAGTATATATATAAAAATCGTAGGGAGAGTTGGAAGAAGAAGAAGCAAAAAAAAAAAGATAGAGCTTGCGATTAGGGAGAGTCTCTACTCTCAGCCACCAAGTGTAACCGAAAGAACAGGTTGAACCTAACTAGCCAGCCAGCAAGTTAGTTAGGCAGTCAATCTGTGGTTGTTGTTGTTGTAGAAGACCTGCAGAAACCTGAGAGCCCCTGGAGGCTCTTAACTGTGCATTAATGATCTTTTCTGCTAGCTCATTTTTTAGCCATGTGTTTGAGACCCTGAGCATATCGATTACAGTTGGAAAGTTGACTTGATATTCTCTTCTATTTTTTTTGTTTTTTGAAACTAAAACGAATCGGGGAAAAAAATAAGAAAATATTCCCAAGAAAAGTACATAGAATTAAACTGTTTTATTTTTAGACTAAATGTAGAAAATAGATTGAGTTTTTGTTTATCTTAATTGATCGGACAAATTAAGGGGTGTGTGTGTGTGTGTTTGTGTGTAAAAAGGTGTGAACTTCAATGAATTGAAAAACTTTTTATGTACAATTCTTGTTGTTGTTGTTGTTGTTTAAGACTGATTTAAAAATACAATCTCATGGTTTCTAATCAATACCAATGAAGCGATTTCCTGTCCAGTCAGCTTGATTGCATTGATTACCACTGAAATGGGTCAACATCTGAAAAATACACACACACACACACATACAAACAGAATAAGCCTTGAGTAAAGTTACAGTTTCTGGTAGAAGTGGCTGGTTGGCATTGCATTTTTACGCCCATTTATTTATCAGGTAAAACTTGCCTTTGAGACTCGTGCCACACTCGACAAACAATACGAAAACTGCTATGCCATGGCAGACAATTGGCCCCCAAACAATAAACTTTTCCTAGCGCAACTAACTTGGGTTTGATCGACTCCCTCTCTATTCCTTCTGCTCCCTCTCCGTTCTACAGTTTCATAGATAATTGAACGTCTCGCAAATTTAAGGCAGACACAACAGGCACAAGCCCCTGAATTTTCTGTGCGCTACTGTGCTGCGCCCAGAGTCTCTGACAGCCCAGCAAGTATCTTTGTGCCTCTTGGCACGCCTGCTCTTTAGCAGGAACCTTGATGGTAGTGATGGTGGTGGTGGTTATTGTGTGGTTGGCATGCGCGGCATTTTGCATCGCACCGCTGATCAGGCAACGTCATTGGGGTCTCTTCTGTGCTATTGTCGGTGCATCAAATTAGCGTCGTTTCCAGGCCTTGAGTTTGACCAGTAATGGTGGAGTGGAATGCTTTACCCACTGAATCTGAACATTCGGATTAAGCAGGCAAATTACGAATTATACAAACTCAGTCAAGACTAGCTAATGCATTCTAGAAACTCTGACTCACGTGTCCTCACTAACTACTGAGATCTTAATTAAACGAGTTTCCTTTAATTGCCTTGACTTGTCGCTAGGAGTTGACCGATTTCTCAAAAAAAAAAAATAAATAAATATATATATATATGATATAAATCAATTATTTATGGCAATCATTTATGGTAAATGTTAGAGGAAAAATAGAGTCTAGTTAGGTTTACTGCAATTGGAACAAGCATTTATGCATTATTTCATGGCCCGCATTGGAGACGGAGTCCAACATACCCACCTGGCTCGGTTCATTGGGGCTAATACGTTAGGCCATGGCTTGTAATTAAAAGCTCGAACTAATCAAATAATTAGCGTAAACCATGCTGAACAAATTCGCATCAATAAATACCAGAGACCGAGACTGTACAAATATGAACTCAAACGTCAAACAAAAGCTGAATGCTATGACAGAAAGGCTAGCACAGGGTGTAGCCTGAGAGCATTCAAGCTCAGTGAACAATTATAAAATAATAATAAAAAGTAAAATAGAAAACGCCTTCAGCCGACAGCACCGCCAGAAGATCATGAATATGCATGTTTCATTTCCATACCCCCAAACCGTCTGGCTACTTCAATCGGCTTGAAACTTTATAAATGAACCACTCGGCCCCTAACTATTAACTACCGATATGGCCAGCGCAGCGCCACAACAACAACAACAACGACTTTAACAATAAATATACATGAATATAATCTATGATATAAGAACTGGAAAAATGTCCAAGTCATACCGAAGTCTTAATGCCTTTTATACGATTTGAAGTTCAACTTTCTTAGGGTTCCAAGACCTAAGAAGAGAGCTCAGATGCTTATGCTAAATTTTCATAGACCGACTGATTAAAAGCTGTATAAATTTATAAAATACTACTGGAAATTTTCATAGAGATTGCAGAAGAATCTTTTTATATATAATATCTCAGAACTTAAGGATATCTTGAGAATAATTTGAAGGAATCTTTGTCCTGTTAAATGAATGGAAAGTAGTATACTTAGATCCTAACCTATAAATATGGCAGGGCCTGTAAGCGCCCGTCTAATCTTTTCATATATCTCAGATCTTGAGAATACCTCAAGGATTCTAACCTATAAATATGCCAGGGCCTGTCAACCTTTTCATATATCTCAAAACTTGAGAATACCTCAAGGATTCTTTGTCCTATTCAACGAATTCGAAATAGAATATTTAGATCCTAACCTATAAATATGTCAGGGCCTGTAAACCTTTTCATATATCTCAGAACTTGAGAATATTTCAAGGAATCTTTGTCCTATTCAACGAATTGGAAATAGAATACTTAGATCCTACCCTATAAATATGCCAGGCCCTGTAAATGCTTGTCTATAAATAAGTCCAAGTTTTAATTTAAAATAAATACAATTTTCTTGGAAAATTAAAGAAAAATATAGCATAATAAATTTAACACGTTTTAAAAAATTTGCATCGAAATTGCAATGAACCTTAGCTTCAGTGCAAAAAAAAGAAAAAAAAAATAGCAACAACAACAAATGCAACAAACTTGTTACTTTGATTGTTGTTGCTGTTATTGTAATTGTTGTTGTTGTTGTCACTGAAAGAGCCAGCAGACTTTTGAACCTGCGCCTGACTTTTTCAAGCAGGCCAACAAAATTAAAAAAAAAAAAAAGACAACGCAAATAAAAACAAAAATTTTTAAATAAAAAAAAAAAAACAGAAAAAAGTTCAAATTGCTTAAAAGTGTAAATTAAATACACTTTGCAATTAGTGTATGCCGAATAAAGAAAAAAAAAATATTAATAAAAAAAAAAAAAAATTCTTGCTAATTTTTATTTCTATAATTTTTTGTATTTTTCATTTAGGCTGGGCCCGTGTTGACCAAAAGCTTGCTACCGTTGGTAATTTTTTTGCATTAAATTTGTATATATTTTTTTTTTCGATTTTTTTTTTTTTTTATTTATAGCGCAAAATTCTGTAGCAAGTTTGCCGCCTCGCTCGGCATCCTGGCCAACAATAATAACTACAACAAAGTTATTAATGCTTGGAATTTTCATAATCGAAACAAGTTTTCAAACAGGGGCCGGGCAGACACTCAAGTCAGACCGGAGCTCTCTTGACCAGCCACAAAGCCAGTCAAAGAAGCACGCGCGTTTTGGTTATTGAGCTTGCCTCGGTGGCTATTCTCGTTTGCTGCTGCTGCTGCCTTTACTTATGTTGTTGTTATTGTTGTTGTTTTAATAACTAACGCCTTTTGCCGTCTCTCTGGGTATTCGCAAAAGCCAAGTTGGGTTAAGCAAGGCAAAAGCCCCGGCAAAAGTTATGGCCAGACAAGCACACGCCTTGCGCGAACAGGTGAAGCGCTTAACTGTGCGACAGACCAAACAGATAGAGACAGAAAGAGAGACAGGGAGAGAGAGAGAGAGAGGCAGGGTAGACAGGCAGTCGGAGGACACGGAACGGTGAGGAGGGCGAGACAGAGGTCGGAATGGTCGCTCATTTAGTTGGACTCTGACTCCGGCCACTTGTTGAGCTTTAAAGTAGCAATGCCTGCCATGAAAATATGCAATTCTTTTTTCATTCCTTTTACGTTTTCCTTGTCTTGTTATTTCGAATATGATAAACTATGGAATATGCGAATTTATAGATTTCAAATATTTAAGAAAAAAAATGTATATGGAAATTTATGAAATCAACAAGTTATATTTTTTCAGATTGAAAAAAGAATATTTTTATAAAAATAAAATTTAGGATTAAAGCAAATATAATTTAAACCTAGAGGAAAATAAAGAAAAGGTAAGTCTGAGACCCCATATTTTTTTTCTCTTAAGCAAAAAAAAGTTAATTCGGACTTAAAAAGGTAAAACCAAAAATTTAATAGAAAAATCCGAAAACTTTGTAGATCCCAAAAAAAATACTCAAGGCTATAAAAAATATATACATATAAATCTTTTTAGATCAGAAATAAAAATTCTCAAGTTTTTTAGAAAAAAAAAAAACGGAAATCAAATCCTATGAATATCTTTTTCTGTTCTTTTATAAGTCAAACTTCCTGCACCATGAACAAAAATTATCTTTTTTTTTTATTTATTTACCAAATACGAGTATATAAATATGCTGACCCAGTATACACACATTAGATTACCCCTGGAAACTTGGAAGCTTGAAGTGCTCAGCTACCCGCCCTCTTGCTATGCAAATTATGAATAATCGTTTCTCGTAGCCTTATGACAAGCTAAATAATAAAAGAATGAGAACAAGAAAAATACAAAACAAAAAAAGAAAAATAATAATAAAATACTGTACAAATGAAACCATCGGCTTGGCCTTACATGTTGCATGCCACAGAGACAAAAAAAAAGACTGAAAAAGAGGAGAAGGAGAAGATAAGGGAAAAGGTAGCCAAAGGCCAGCGCCAGGTAGCCACCAAATTGGCCACCATTTGGTTGGCAAAGCTGTAATTTTGTGAAGAGCAGCAAGAGCAAATAAAGGGTTTCAATGAACGCAGCAGACAGATAATGAAATGAGGGCTTTAACTTTAACTGCCTAAATGCCGGACGCATTGTGCCAGCCAGTCCCCGATGTCCATTCCATTACCCAGCAACTCGGCTCTGATGACAATGACGACAGAGAGATGACGACGATGACGAAGACGAAGACGACGTCCACGGAGATGACTGCGAGTCAAAAAGATCAGTGGCAAGTGCCCTGACCACGGCAATGACACTGAGCAGATCGTCTTCCCATCACTAGCTCTTTCACCTACCCCCCCTCCCCGGCCAATCTCAGAGTTGGCGTTTGCACCTGGCCTAGTCATAGATTTTAATTAAGTGCTTGTAGATTTTTGATGCTGTTACTGATGTGCAGCGACATTTGCATTACCCTCCCAGGTCCCGCAGGCAATGATGTGGTAAGTATTTATTTAGAAAAGAAAACAGAAATGAATTCACCATCGTACACTGAGACAAATCAGATAAGGCAGATAAAGCAAGGCTAAGAAAAATCAGTTAAGGATTTAATTAAATGAAGTGAGAAGAATATTTTCTCTCGATCTTTATCTATATGTTGATTCGATCTAAGCTCATAAAATTTAGATACTAATGAATTTCAGACAAATAAGCAAAGTAAGGGGAAAAAAAATTAATACATATATGGTATATATAGGTATATATAAAGAACCCACTTGTAGTGCCCACGAGAGAGAGGAAAGTCCAAAATGTCAAGGAATAAATGAGTTGGTTGCCGAGGGTGCTGGTGCTGGTGCTGGTGATAAATGCCCGTAGCCTGCCAAGCAAAACATCGATAAAGGCCGCATTTCATTTGCTTCGCTTTGCTTATCACACAAACTGTAGAAAGGAATTTATTCATAAAAGAAAAAAAAAAAAATATATATATATATAATATATATATATATATATATATATATATATATATATATATATATATTATATATATATATTTTTTTTTTTTTTTTTTTTTTTTTTTTTTTTTTTTTTTTTTTTTTTTTTTTTTTTTTATATATATGTATATATACATATTTTTTAAGATTTGAACCAAGACGCAGTGGGAAGTCGGGCCGACCAACACGCACGTACGCAAATATTCAGGAACAGGTTCAACTGGCAAGACACATGACAAAGAGAAAGAGATTTAGAGAGAGAGAGAGAGAGGGGAAAACAAATATGAAAGAAAGAAAAAAATATATATTAATATTTTATTATTAAAATGGCAAAAGTTCAATTCGGCCAGAGTATTCCTTAAATCTCTAAGGCTGAGCTTTTCGTGGTGGTCAGTCGGGGCTTACCCACTTTTGGCCTCTCCTTGGACTACTCCTCCCTTCAGGTAGCTGTCAGATGAGGCACGATAATCACAAGGTGTGAAAAATTTATGAACGCTGCGTGCAATTTTTTTTTTCCTTTTCATTTTTTTTTTTATTTTTTTTAAGAAGATAAAAATATAACAAAACCACATGTTTAGAACCCTCAGTCCATCAAGCCGGAGTCCAAGACAAGTTCGTGTTAATGAAAGTGAGCCGGAAGTAAAAAACATACATGCGCTCCAACCGACTCATAAATATCTCCAAGCCCATTTGCCCATTTTTTAAGACCTTCCTTTTTTGTGGTTTCGAATGCATTTAAACTAGTCATCAAAATTTTTACAACTTCAGCACAAGCTTCAGGCTAAAAGTTCCAAATGGAATGATCCATTTACTGTCAATCCAGACACAAAAAATTAGCTAAGCTCACAGGTGGAAGGAAGAATTTAGGTAATTTTCAATTTGCCAAAAAATCTCTGTTAATATCCTGGCCAAGTCCAAAAACTAAGAAACAAAGGACAAACAGAAGCTGTCCAGGTAGCCGTGGCTCTGGGTTCTGTTCATAAATAAAAGATTGCAAATCAATTGGAAGAACAATGGATTTATTTTTTTTCTGCTTGTCTCTTGGTTAAGACAAATTGTGTGATTTATTTTGGTATTGTTTAGGTTTTCCTTTTGCTATTGTCAAATCAGGAGTGGAGAATTTTTTATGGCTTAAAAAGAAGATATACGAAATATCAAAATCACAGGTGTATTAAATTCCTAAAAGACAGTGGGGAAATTTATGAAATTTTTTAATTAACGCCACGATTAGAACTCTGACTAATGAATTTACTGGGCTGAGAGATTTGGTTTTATGTATTTATAAATTTTTTTCTAGTGAGGAGCATTTCAGTTCGATCAGCTTAGCTCGATACACATTGGCCATAAATTTTAATTATACCCAGCGAACGATTAAGAGTAAGAAAAATAAAAAAAAAAAAAATGGGGGGGAAAAAAAACTTACTAAACCTGACTTGGCCAACTGCTAAGTGTGTCACACAGTCAGCGGCCAAATTAAATATTCAAAATAACCGAAAGGCAACTCTCGACGAAAGGTTTCGGCTATTTTTATTTTGTTTGGCTTCTTTTCTTCTTATTAATAAGCAGCGATATAAAAAGACATAAATTAAACACACACACACACACAGACACTCACACCAAATCGGAGACAAGTGGAGGGGATAAAAAACTAAAAAAAAAACGAAACGGTTGCCCTTAGAGACTCGAAGGCGATGTTATCGACCGAAGTGCTTATTGACAGTCAAGTTGGCTCAGTTCGATCGGTTGCCAGGATATGCCAATGACCCCTCATAGGCAAAACCACCACCAAGACCAAATCGACAAATCAAGCCCAACTCGTCCCGAGATATCGGCATCCTACTTGGTTAGGGTATACCATTCATTTCGTTCACTCTTCCATCTCACTTTCAGCTTCGGCTGCAACGCTTCATTGGCATTTGGCACCACTAGACGAGGGGACCAACACACTATCGACGGTCGGCTAGTGGAACTGGGAATGGGACAACAAGTGCCCAAAGAATGCCTAAGCATATTCATGTTTGACTGACTACACACACACACACACATACACATGCACACCCCAACCATTGGCAGTCCCACATAAACATCTTTGCATCTTTGAGATACGAGTATAAGCAGAGTATAAGCATTTGAGCAGAAGGTAAAGGTGTCAAATTACCAGCTAAGCAAACGGAAAGAAATATCTTTGGTACAAGAGTTTGCATCGTCGACTTGGCTATGCTTTCCTCTATTTGTCTGCTCAAGCAAAAGTATTGCACTTTTCAAGAACAAAAGCCAAGTCAGACAAAGATCGTTTAACCGGAAGATATATTTTAAGAATCTTAAAAAATACAAAAGTCGTTCAAAAAAGTCCCCAGTTTTCTAGATGGTCTAGCGGGACGGGTAACCCTTCATTTAAAGTTTTTGTTCTATGGCTCATTAAAATTAGGTAAAAATAGTCAGACCCATATGAATCTGTATGATTTCTATATCTTATTGTAGTTCAATCCAAGTGAAACTTGTTACATGTTCAGGTCGCTACACTATTATTTGGAATATTCTGTTCAAATGAGATTCTACAATAAAACTAGGAGCTTTTCCTAAAATCAATTAAGGCTTAAAACTATATGAGATAATCTTGTATATTTCAGTTGAGAAATAGTTCCCGATCTATTTTTTCGCTTAGGCTTTCTAGTGTCTCCTAGGTTGTTGTCATCAGCAATATCCTACCTATCATATGAAATAGGAAGACCTACAAAATCAGACGAACTCCCGAAGGAACTCCCATCTATTCCAGTCCTTCCTATTCTGTCTCTCTTGTATCTATGAAAATCTATTTTGAATCATAAATTAAAAGCAATAAATTATTGAAGCTTACGACCCCTAACCAATAGAGTTTCCTATATATAATAACTATGCAAATTATAATATATTTTTAAATATAACAAAAGTATGAAATAAATAAAAAAAAAAGAATGAACAAACAAGTTGACACATCTTTAACATGGATAACTTGTGGGTTAAAGACAAAAGGCTTTGAAATTTGAAAGCATCGGTAGTGTGATTGTTATAAATCAAAAACTTTATATCCTGCTACGGGTTCTGAGATCGGTAAAATCAAACATCAAAGACCATAACAAATGACTATTGAGTGCCTTCGAATAGCATAAAAATTATGATTGAACGAGAAGGTAAAAGCAAAAACTAAAACCAAAAAAAAAAATACCAAAAATAAAAATATGCAAATCTGAATATAAAGCAAGATAGACAATATTTTGTATATTCATTCAAGTGTCAGGAGACTCCTCGGAAAGTCATTAGCATGCAACGAGCGTCAAGGAAGAATTGAGTGAGGTTTCTTCTTGTTTCTGGCTGTCATTGGCAGTTGTCAAATGCACTTAGGCTCTTCATGGTAAACAATTTGTGACGAGTCTGCTGAAGGATTTATTTTAAGTGAAGACAGACGAAGAGACTCAGGTTTTAAGTAGTCAAGTGGCCCAAAGCGACTACTCTGCCCTGACTACCTGAAATTCTCAAGTTTACCATTTGATTTTGTCACCTAAGAAATTCAGCGTTTTTTTTTTTGCAAGGCTTTCAACTTTTTTTTTTCTTTCATCTCTCTTTATTTTGATCGTCAGTAATCAAACACAGCTTTAAAAGTGATTGTCATTTACTTTCCTAGTCAACAGAAAACACATTTCTTTAGTCAATACCCGTGTCAGAGTCTAGAATACAGGAATACAGAATTCTAGAGTCAAAGTGACAACTGTTTCAACAATTAAAAACCAAGAATTTCCTTTTCATTGTCTTTCGGTTTTTTATATATTTTTTTTCACTAAATATTCAGCTGTTTTATGGGTTAACGTAATGTTTATTTTGCAGCATATTCCTATTAATATTGACAAAATGTGAACAGAAACAAAAACGTTGTCCCTTTATTTCGAGATACACTTTTTCAAAACAGACTTAACAGATCCTGAAAATATATCTCCAGCTTTTAAGATTCAAAAACTCTGAATTTTGAAAGACCTCTTAATTCTTAAGAGATTTCTCACTTGATCTGAAAAAAAGTATTTGATCTTCGTTGTGGGATATTGGAATCTCCTCTTATACTCGTATTGTTCTCTTTCATAGCCTCGAATTCTTGAGTTGATGGTAAGTCAAATATTTAAAACTTTATATAGCTTAGGAATTAGTAATAGCAATTCTGAACAGCTGACAATACTATATATTATCTCTCTCCGTTTCTATAGATTTTCAAGAAAAAAAAAAAACTATATAAAAATCCATCAGAATAGAATGACAATTGATGGCCCGCACATTTGTCTTTCACTTGTTATATATATATTTTTTTATTTGGGCTAAACCTTTCTATGGCAAACTAGACAAGTTTATTCATTGTCTGTGGGGATCTTTTGAAGTGAGTTTGTGTAGAGCATTTTGACAAATGTGTGTCAATGCTGACTGACTTGGTTTTGGCCTGGCCATCACTAATGTTCTCTTGTACATTATTTCGGAATTATTTCATTTGGTGTGGACACAAGTGTCGACATTGATCAATTCAACACCTACAAATCATCAGAGCCGATCAATTGATTCAAGTAGCCAAAGGAAACCGTTTTGAACGTGACTTGAAAAGAATTTTCGAAGAATTATTTGGTGAAATGAATAGGCCCAGACCACCGAAGATTGTCAGTGTCTAAAATTGGAAAGCCTTAATTGCAAGTATTACGCTTGGGAATGATACCAATAAACAGCCATTAAGCTGGAAAACATGGACAGATATTGGTCGGAAAAGTGAGGCGACAACACGAACTAAATACATTTCATATATACTTTTAGTTTTTAGGTATTTTAAGAATTGCTCGAATAGACAAATCTAAAAAATGCCGTGAACAATTTTCAGAGAATTTCCATTCCATGCCAAGAGTATGGGGTGGGGTGAGTGGGATGAGTGGGTAGTACGGCCAGAACCAATTTTCCAAATGAAAATCCGCTCCATCAGCGGGCCAGGCTAAGCGAAACCGAAAACGACAAACACTGCTGGCGACAAAGTAGGAAGTGGACAGAATCAAATTTGAAGATGAAGAAAAGATATAGTTAAGAACAAAAACAATTTCAACATTTCTGCTTGACGAAAGTGAAACAGAAAACAACGCGCATCATTTCAAAACCCATCAACAGCAACAGCAACAACAACAACAGCAACGACAATGATGAAGACGACGGCTAAGAACCTCGGCACAGTTTTTATTTTCATTTCATTTTTGTTTTTCAGTTTTTCAGTTTTCAGTCAGAAATTAAGAGAGATGTTCTTTTTTTTCATGCCTCCCCTGAGCATATTTGGAGTAGCCAAAGATTTGTGTAGGTGGGTGTCATCAGTGTATGTGTGTGGGGGTGTACAATGAGCATGTGTGTGTGTGTGGAGCTGTCAACTGTTGAAAGATTTTCATGTCGCAGTTTTCTGTTTCCATGCCTCAGACAAAATTCTTGAAAAGAAAAGAAGAAAAAGAAAAATTCAAAAAAGTTGTACACTTTTTTTTATTTATTTTTTTTTATTTAGTTAAATATTAAGTTTGTTGTTGTGCTTATTTATTTGCGTACGTAAAAAGATTTAGCAATAGCAATGAATTTAGTTAATTTATGGCATTATTAATGACATTTCGAAATATTAACAGAAAATAAAAGTTAAAAAAAAAAAAACAAAAAAGAAAATATTGAGAAAGAAAAAAAAATGAAAAAAAAATTCAAAAGAGGAAAACATTCCCGACGACACTTTTTGGCTTTTCTAAAAATAAGAGATTCTTAATTTTTTTATTTAAATGATTTTATACAAGTCATGTGAGGCATTCTTGGACTTTTGAAAATGACTTTTATTTTATTTGCACGAAAAAAAAAAATGAACCAAGCAAACAAACAATGAACAAAATTTAGTTGGGTTCGGAAATATGCTGGCCTATAAAATGGTTGATATTTTCCAAATGGTTTGGGGGGCACCTGGTTGAGGGTTTTCGAATCAACCTGCATAAAATGCAAATCTGTATTCATAAAAAAAAAAACAAAATAACGAAACTCAAAATACACAATCGATAAGGCTTGTATGAATTTACGATCCTATAAAAATAATTTGCGTATTTGTTAAAAAAAAAATACATTTTTTTTTTTAATATGCCAAATCATTCAGCAGTTCGGCCTGATCAGATATATCTATATATATATTTTTTTATATAGCTATTGCATTTAGTATTATTGTTAACAGTTAGATGAGACGTTTCGAATCACAAAGCAAGCGAAGCAAATTTACATTAATTTGTTTATTAAGTTTTTATATTATGCAAATTTTATGAATGAATTTAAAAAGAAAAAAAAACATTAAAAAAAGAAACCCTTGGCAACACTTTGATTTTCTGGTAATTAAGTTACCCTTGTTTTTTTCAATTAAGAAATAAATAAATATTCACAAATAATTAGTGTTGTTTTTTTTCTTTTTTTTTGAATCAATCGCCAAAGGAAATATTTATGTTAATACACAAAAAGACACTAAAAAAGTATATGCCATAGGTGAAGGGTATAAATATATATAAAAGATAATCTTTGTATAATTTAGCTGTCTATGAAATTATATTATTTTTAAGCTGACAAACAAAATTGTGCGCCCAAAAGTGTCAACATTTAATCTAGACACTCTACGACCCAAAGCTAGCTGAGTAGGCGACTTAGGTATACCCTACACCAAAGACAAGAAAAGCCATAGAAAAATAAAAAAAAAAATCTCTGGTATTTTCTTGATATGAGAATAAAATATACTAGCTAAATTTCTGATTAGAATACTCTACAAATGTTCTATGCTAAATCCAAGAAAAGTTCTAGAAAAGTAACTCAAATGTCGAGAAATTTCTACGATTTCTTTTGGCATAATCTCTTGAGCCTGATAGAGAGAAGCCCTTTGGATTTGATTAAACCAAATAGGGTATTTAATGTACTTTTAAAGGTCTAGTTAGGTTCTAGCTGGACCGATAACCTCTTGTTTTTGGATTTTTTTTGAAATGCAATCAGAGGCGTCTCAAATGATTCCGAGACTTATACAAACAGATTTTCTATATTTCAATAATTATTAAACTCAAAAGTCGATTTGTACTACTTAAATCACACAATTGTTGCGTGTGCGCATTCTTTCGGCCACCTTTGAACCTTAAAATATATTTGAACAGATTAAATGAACTATTTATGGTAAGAAATCATATGAAATATGATTGCATGACGACAATCGATTGATACTTTGTATGTGGAAAATTATGAATGATTTTGACCTGAAAGTGTCTATTCGCCTAATTCATTCGGTTATTTTCAGCATCTAAAGAGATCTTTGAAAAGGTTTTAAATGCACATATAAATATATTCATGTCTCTTTCCTTTTGAAATTTTATTCGAAAATTTATGAAGATATTAAGAAAAAAAATTATCAACGCACTTTCACGTCTTTGACATTTTTATTGAGCGTCCGAGACCAACAAACAAACGAAAAAAAAAAATAATCATAATAATAATAAGTATATAAAATCATTTGAGAAAAATAGAATGAAATGAAACCTTAGGAATTTCAGGCTAGAGAAACTAAAAGAGATTTGTACCGTTCTTTATGCGACGAAGACATTTTAAATTAAAATTTTTGTCTTGTGTGTGGCGTGTGTTTTAATTTATTGCATAATTATGGCAAAAATATGGCAGCAAAATCGACAAATCTTCGGAAGCATGGCGACAAACAAATGGAAAGATTATCGCATTTTTGAAGCACCTCTAACCTCTCAGGGATTACGAAAATCTTTTTATATCTGTGATTTTTTGATTGAGTATAAATTAATTGATAAAATAAGTAACTGCTAAATGGGGATTTTATAGTTTCTCCATAAAAATGGTTTCTTAGGAAAATTCTGTTGCCAAGGGAAAAAGATGAATCGGCATTCTAAGTTGCCCGCCCAGCGAGCTAAATCGTCATCATTATGGAATGAATAATCTATAAATATTTAATATCTCTCATCCCCTTCTTTAGGATAAATTCAGGGTTAATTAACATAAAACCACCTGACTAATGTTAAATATTTTATTCTGATTAAAATGCCATGAAATGTTCATAAAGTTCGAGATAAAGCGGCAAAGAGAGCGTCTTATGATATGGAAACTTTAAGCCTGAAGAAAAAGAGGAGTCACAAATCTTTATACACTGAGAGAAGCCGAAGAAAATCACGACAAAAGCAAATCAAACAAACATTTTTGTTCTATTGAAAATCGGTTGAAATTCTTTCAGTGTAAACGGTATATGCGAACAACAGTCGAAGAGGAGTAATAAAAAAAATATGTGACTCTTTGGGCGCCTTAAATAAAATTCAGATAACACATTTGCATAAATTATCCAAATTCAAATAGTATTTAGCTATTTTACATTTTTAATGAACCACAAAATATTCGAATAGAAAATGTACATAACTCCTTGTTGCTTTTGTTGGAACATAAATAAGAATTTTATGATGAAAAAACAAAATTGTGTCAACGCTAAATCCATTAGTGTAGCCTACTGAAAGACGCATGAGCCGAACATTAAAATAATTTGATTTTAATTTTACAAATAGAAAGGAGGTTTTGTTTTTTTTTTTTTGGGAATGGGGGAAGCAAGATATTATAAATGGTGTGCCTAATTGTAAATGAATTTTGCAATTTAACACACTTGTAAAACACAACTACTTCTGACTTAAATTTTAATCGGATCTTTTACAAGAAATTTTTAGTTTCGCGCACTTATTTCAAAATTAATTAATATAAAAACCTGTTGCTTCAAGTCGCCAAGAGTTGGCAGCTCAATATCATTCATTCTAGGGCTGTCGTCTGCGTTAAAAATTGGCTTACAACATTTTACTACTGCCCTTGGGTTAAAAAAAAATGAAATAATTAAATATTTTAAATTATCTAATTTTATATATCTATCAATTTCTAAATATTTTGCTTAGCTACTTTTTGTGATGGAGTTGGCAGTCCCATCAGAATTCAGGGTCGCTTGCATAAGTATTGAAATCCGGAAAATGTATCGATACTTAGTTAAGCAGCCCCTGAAGTCAACACTTTATTTTTCTTTTAGAGTTTAATTAAAATTTTCAAACTGTAGCACAATGGATCCCCTGAAACCAAAGCCTGTACCTTTAGCGGCCGAAACAGTGCTCTGGTTTGAGTTTCTACTCGATCCTCACAAGATAACACACCATCTCAAACGGCCGAATCCTGGTAGGCGGCAGGCGTGCCAAATGTTTTTTTTTTTTTTTTTGCCATAAACACTTGTGGCATGGGTGCCAAATTTTTAACCTTCTCATCTGACCATTTGCAGAGCCCAGTGCAGTGGAGCTGATCATGCAATTTATATCAATGACACCAGACACATCGTTCTGCTCCTCTACAGTTGTCACGCCAGGCAGCGACCTGCAGAATTTACCTGGTGCCACTGTAGGAGGAGCCAATGCCACAACACCAGCAGCCTCAGCGGCGTTGATTGTGCCGCCTATTACCCCGCGCAACACAGATGGTCTACAATTATCCCGAAAACAACTAGCCTTAAAAATCCTTGAACTGAAAGTGGCCACCTGGCTAAAGTGGGATCTAGACTTGCTGGAGAAAAATCTGCCGGTGATAATGCAACTGGGACTACTTCGCGACCTCTGTACCATCAGTTACGGCCGGCCCGTCAGCATACCACTGCCTAGCGACTTTGACATGAAGATTGGTGAGTTGTTATACTCTCCCCCAAATCTTTGAATTAAATTTTCATTTTAAAACATTTTTCAGCTACCATTGGCGATGAACGTGCTGCACGCTTTGCTCTAACCATTTACCATCGCATGCTCCTGCGCCTGCAATTTAACAAGGACAGCGCCTTGAAGGCTCCGCGTATAATAAACATGTTCCAAACCGTCGACCAAATCCAACAATTCCTTGAAACCCCCACCCAACCTTCCATCGAGTACCTGCAGCAGCTCTGTGCTGCCAACAAACCCTTCTATGTCTTTCACTACGATACTTTCGTCACTCTCCAGTGTGACAATCTAAGCAGCGCCCAAAACTACGACATCATGCACCAGATCACCCCCCAAGAACTGCGAGCCCAAATACAATTTGAGTTGGCCCACTATTACCTCCACACCAAACAGTATGTCCTGGCCCGAGAAGCAGCCTCCGCCTGCAATATCAATGCCCAGGCCCTGCGTCATGCGATTACCCAGCAATTCTGCCACATACGAGCCACTGAACTGGAAGGCCTACTGCAGGCCTGTGGCATTAGTTCCGAGTGTAATACTCTGCTCGAGCGATTCCACCTTTCCCTGCTCTCCAATTATGCCGACATTGTGCCCATTCTGCAGCTCGACAATCGAGTCCGTGAGATACCCCTGGAGAATAGACGGAGCGTAGAACTGGATATCGAGGGCGCCATATCCACGGGCCTGCTCAAGGAATCGCGTGCTGTGGAGATGCAAGTCGCTGCCCTAAATGTGGTCCGCAACATCTTCGAGTGGGGCAACATCTTTGGCAGCGTCGAGTACTTTGAGAAATACAAGGAACTCGACTGTTTTCCGCCCATTTTAGAAGCCATACACGATGTGTTTGCTTACTGTGCCAAGGCGGAACAGACAGCTCTGAAACACTTCCTCATCGACTGCATTCTGAATCATGAAAATGGCAGGCAACTGCTTCAGACAGCCCAGGGCATAGGCAAATTTATATTTTCACCGGAGGAGCTGGAAGATTTGGATGAACAAATTGTGGAGTCCGCCTTGCCGGCCAACAGCTTAGCCTCTCTCAACGACTGGATCTGCCACTCGAAGAGTAAGTCAACCAGGTTCGAATTTCCATTTGGAGAAAATAACAAATTTCCTTTCCCTAGTGTCTCGCATTGAAGTGGGCGCCCTGGAGCGACAACTGATTAGCTGTACCAATGCCAACAATATACGGATACTCCTGGTGAAGCTGTGTGGCACCTCGCCGGAAAAGCCTCTGTGGGCCATCAATCCCAGCTGGGATGTGCCCCAGCCCATAAAGGCCCTGATTATGGCTATGCCAGTGAGTTTCCTGCAAGACTTCAGCTATGTGCTCCTGGGCAAGGCCCGGGAACTAGCCAATCGCGGTGACTACATTGATGCTGTCTCCATGCTGAGTGTCCTCAAGTCCGAGACGCAGCGCCAGGAGCTTGGCAACGGACAGATTATGTGCAAATTTCTCACCTGGGAAATTCTACACATCCAAATCACTCAGTGCCTCGAGGAGTGGCACCAGAAACCCCTGGATCTCCCGTCTCTGGCCAACCAATGCAAACAGTGCCTGAGAGCCCTCATGGCCAACGAATCCGTTCTGCCCCGCCTTGAAATTGTGGACAATTGCTGCATGATGCTGCTCAACCTGACCGAGTTTGCTCCCATACTCTATCTGGATAAGCGTGTGCCCCAACTGGAGCTGCAATGGTACTTTGCCTCAGCCTTTGTGGAAATGGAGAAGATGAAGGGACCAAAAAAAGTATGCCGCGATGCCTGGGAGCTGATGCTCTCCATGTTCTTGAATGTGCCCAAACGTGGACCCGCTGGAACTTCCGGCGGCACTCTACTCCAGCCTTTCCTTCAGCGCATACGGCATCACAGTGTCTTCGGTCTGGCCATCTCGATGCTGGGTAAAATTCACAACATACTCAAAGATGATCCCAACCACGATCTGAACTGTGAATACATGGAGCTCTGGCCCACGGCCATTACCAAGTGAGTCTTGCAAACCTTCCAAATCCTTAACTCTTCTCATGTCTTTGTGATTTTATTTTCAGCCTGGTGGGCTATAGTCTGCGCAGTGTGTGCGAGACCCTGCAGTGGCTGCTTACCGAGGCCCTGAACTACTACCCGCAAACCATTTCCTGGCTGAAAATGAAGGGCGATTTGGAGCTGGCCATAGGCAATAATGAATCGGCCATGCGCTGCTATGTGAATGCCCTGGTAACCGGCACTGATTACTGTACCCTGCCGCTCCAGAGGAATGTGGCCGATGATTATGTGATCAGGAAAATGATACGCTGCGCCGCTAATCTGGGCTGCCATATGCAGGCCACCATACTCTGCCAGTTTCTGGAGGAAATCGACTATGGCATTGTGTTCAAGAATCTCAGCGAGAAGTCATCCAATTTCACCGATGCCATGGATGCCTACTACAGCTGCATTTGGGATACCACACTGCTCGAGTTCATTGTCAATCTGCATGCCAAGCGTGGCGAGCACAGTCGCAAACTGGAGGCGGTAAGTCCCAACGATTCTATCCAAACTCAACCCAATTTTAATTTGCTCTTTTTGAAGATTTCCGTGATGGGCACCCTGGAGCTAAATGCCAACAACAACGATGAGATAAAACGGGAGAGCGCTATGATACGTAAATCACGCTTCCTTCGCGCTCTGGCCAAGCAATATTTACTGTAGTTTTCAGGGATTTCTCCCTCTTCCCTAGTGTTTTGTATTTTTATTTTGTGATCGTTTCATTGTATTTCCATTTTTCCCCCACATACTTCACCTTCAGGAAAAGACCAACATTTGTTGTAAGCTTCGAGAAAAGTTTTTTATTATTTTAGTTTAGGTTTAAGCTTAAAGATTTCTGCTTAATTTATATAGGAATAAAATATTAACTTGTAAATATTTAAGCAAAAATTTTGAATTATAAACTTTTTTCCAAAAATTTCCCACACTTTGATTATTTGGGTCGCCTGCCACGTCCACCACCGCCGCCAGAGACTTTGGGCTTTTTGTTGTTGGCACTCTTTTTGGCTTCCTCGGCTTTGCGCTTGGCATTCACATTCGGTGAGCTGGGCAGAGTCTTGAAGAAGCTGTCCAGACGCACCTGGGTCTGGGTCTGCTTGGACTTGAGTAGTTTTTTGGCTCCATTGCGGACACGCTCTTCATTGAATTGCCTGTCGCCGCATAGGAATTTGACCAGGCCCTCCTCGTCTGGGTCGACCCATTTGAGTTCGATGGTAGCGGGATCTGTGACTTCGGGTTCGATGAAGAGCTCTCGGGCCACCTTGTAGTTCCAGTTTTCGGGCACGGTGTACTTTTTGGTGTCAAGATTTTCGAGAACGGTTTCGATGTCGCGATAGGTGCTGATCAGTTCTATGGCTCGCTTGGGTCCGATGCCTTTGATACTCTCGCAGTAGTCGCAGCCTAGGAGTATGCACAGGTCTATGAATTCGCGGCTGGTCAGCTCCAGGGATTGCAGCATTTTGTCGTAGGTGAATTCTTTGACTGGCATTTTACGGGCTTCGCTGTAGGTTAAATAACGCAGTAATTTGCTGGAGCCGAAAGTCAAGGCGTCCATGTCCTCTGTGGCCGTGGCGTAGACCTTGCCGGATTTGACCAGGGCGGCGCATTGTGCCTCTGCCTCACAAGGAGCCTCTACATAGGGCACACCCATAAGCTGTAATAATTCTTTGGCCTCGCGGGCATGATCTTTTGTGACGCGCACCAGGCGGCGATTGAATTTTTCCATTTCTGCCTGATCACCAGCATCGGTGGCAACTTTCAGGGCCTTCTCTGCCTCTTCGCGACGTTCGGCACGCTTGGCCAGCTCGCCGGACTTGAGATCTGGGGGCTTACCATCAAATACGTAGACCGGCTTAATTCCATTGTCCAGCAAACGGATTGTGCGGTAAAACATGCCCATCAAATGAGAGGTGGGATCGCCGTTGACAGTAGCCAGCTGGGCACCTTCGGAACGCACGGCTATCAGAAATTGGTAGAGACACATAGAAGCATCAATTGCCACTTTGCGACCTAGAATATTAAGGATGGGTTTAGATTTTTGCGAGGAGTCGGCATTTTGCAATACGCACCAAAAAAGTTTTTTATTTCACTTTCGCGTATGGCCTGAGGCGCCAAGTCGGCGATGAGTTTGGACAAGCCCAAAATTCCCATGTTTCTTATTAATAATGAGTTAAATTTCTTTGGAATTTAATAAATAGTAGCGTCGAACGCAAAAACAACAGTGTGCGTGCGGCAAAATAAAGCGCGCAATTCTTCTTTTATTTTGAATGGCAAACACAAATACAGAAATGCCATTCACATGCGAAACTTTTTTTGCGAGTGCATACAGAAACATAAATTGGTTATCAAACAGTTATCGGCATGTGGCACATCTCTAGCCACACATAAGCAAAAGAAGCATGTCGGCTGACGGTGAAAAAGATAAAACCATTGAAAATATGGTACGTAAAAAGCTAAAAATGGTTTCAAATCCAAGTGAAAACTAAGGGAAATTATTTTGTATAGTTAAATGTGAAAGTGTTAATGTGTTTCGTGTGTAAATAAAGCGCAACAAATATTGCTTTCGACACTCGCTCTCCCAAAGACGCCATGTTTATACACACACACAGAAACGAGCGGTCGTGCGCTTGTGTGTCCGATTTTTCTGTGTGTGCGAAAGGGATGACACGTTGCATTTCCAATGTTATTTTTCAATTGCTTCTGGGGGGCTCTCTCGCTCTTTTGCCACTCACATACACGAACGTCGTAGAAATGTGACGGCGCAGGAGAAAACACGAATGCAAGTTCAAAAAAGAAAACTAAAACTTGTGAACCATTTGAAAACGCGCAAAAATTAACGGCAGCCAGCGAATAGTACAGACAGTATCGAAAACTCAATTAAACCAAAGTGAAATTTAAAAGTGTCTCTGTTTGTCTCCGTTTATCATGCAGGAAGCGAATAAAACACCAGATAAAGTGGCAGGCGCCGAAAATGCCGCCGCCGACAAGGTGGCCGAAACGAAGAAGGTGCTAGAAAATGCAACGGAGCCTGCAGCAGCGGCAGCGAAAAGTGACAGCAGCGAGGGTGCTAAATCGACGGGTGCGGGTGCCCCTGATGACGTCGCTGATAAAAAAGCTACGGCTGCTGGAGACGCAACACCAACATCGGATGCAGGTAAATAAGAACAACACAAACACGAACGAACACGCTCTCCGGCGTTACCGCCGACGATGACAGCAAAATTTTGCCTGTGTGTTTGTGTAAAGAAAGAGCGAGAAAAACAAAAATCATAAAAATGAATTTGCGCGCGTTTCACAAAATGCGGCGAATTTTATATTCTCCCCCAAGACCCCCACTAACACAGAATTAAAAGTTCTGTGTCATGTGCGTTTGTTTTTAAAGTCGGCCTCTCGCTCGCTCTGGAATTATCTTGTTTTGGACGAATTCCCTAACAGCACGGCATTGGTGCTGCTCTCTAAAACGTGCTCGCTGCTGCGCGCCTTTCTCTATTTCAGTTAGAACAGTCTGCCTTGTGTGATCGAATCCCTCTTCCGACCTTCTCGTTTTCTCAGAAGAGAAAATATTTCCTAAGAGCTTTTAAAAACGATATTATTAAGAATAATTAAAAAATGCTCTAAATCTTCCCTCTCATCCTTGGTTATTGTTCATACGAAACCCTCAACAATATGGTTGCGTATAGTAAATACTGAGGTAAATTAAAATCTTCATATTTCATAGTATTCTGCTGTCCCCAACAACAGTGGCAGTGTACTTCCCAAGCGTGAAGACAAAAAATCTTTTCCAAGTAAATTTAATTTATTTTTTAAAAGGAAAAAATTCAAATTCACCGAAAAATGTGTTCTCGTTTATTTAGCTTCGGAGAAAAATGAAAGTGCCACACCATCGTCGCCTACGGCGAAAAAACCAAGCAACAATTGGGCTAAACAAGAAGAAAATGATAATAATGAAGATGAGGAGGACGAAGGCGATGAGGAGGAAGCCAGTGCTGACGAGGAGAAGTCCACAACTGATAAAAAGTCTAACGATGCCACAGATGGGGCCAATGCCAAAGGAGCTGCTGATAAATCCGCTGCCAAGAAGGCCGAATCGAAGGCAAAGAATGGCAAAGTCGATCCAAAAGATGAGGAAGATGAGAATGAAGACGATGCCGACGACAAATCCGATGGCAACAATGCAGTGGCCGAAGATGATGTAGTGGCTCTGGCCGAGATCGACCGCATCAATGAGAGCATCAATAAGACGCGAGTCGACGGGCTGCAGACATTGCATGAGGTAAGTTGGAAGAGAAACTCAATGAACTCGATTTGATTGTTCAATTTATTTTTCTTTTAGCTGTGCTTTGATGCCCCAGGCAAAAACAATGTGGTCAAGAAGAATTTACGTTCGTTTGCAGGCTTTGAGTTTGCCAAAGATTCGGCAGAATATAAAAAGAAATACGAGGCGATCAAGAAGGTGGACAACAAAGGACTGCGCAACATTTGCGATATCCTGGCCTTGGAACGCAAAGGCAGCAAAGATGAGATAGCCAGTCGTGTGCTCAAATTCCTAATGGAACCGGATGAGTCATTGTGTGTAGAGGCTGGCGACGAGGAGGACGATGCGGAACTAGACGAGGATGATGATCTCGACGATGATGATGAGGAAGAGGAGCCGCTCACCGATGAGGATAAGAAACGCAAAAGCAAGGCCAGCAATGCCGGTGGACGTGGTTCGGCACGCAATTCCACCGGCCGTCCTAGACGCTCCACTGCCGGCAAGAGTAAGTATAAACTTTGAAAAGGACATACAAAAAAAAAAAAAAAACTACAATTGTGAAATTCTAGAAATGTCGGCATATGTGGATTTCTCAAGTTCGGACGAAAGTGAACACAAAGTGGCCGTGCCGAAGCGAAAGCGTAATGATGATTCCGAGTCTGGGTCAGATGTAAGTTTACAGAGTTTATTTAAATCAAAATCAAATCCTTATTATCTTTTTTCGTTTAGTACAATCCGTCAGCCAATTCAGATTCAGATGCTGGTCGTGGTGGTGGTGGCGGTGCCGGACGTAAGGGTGCCTCTGCCCGTGGCAGTCGCGGACGTCCAACACGCAAAAGCCGTCGAAGAAATTCAGACTCTGAAGATGAAGAGGAATCCGAATTATCGGATGCCGATAGTGATGTAAGTTTTTACAGCTACCAGAAATGGCTTCATTGTCTAATCTACTCATTTTTTTTAAGGCCCCAAAACGCAAACGTGGTGGTGCTGGTAAACGTGGTCGTGCAGCTGCTCCTTCTGCTGGTAGGCGAGGACGTGGACGTGGTGGTTCGGCAAGAAAACGCAAAGATTCCGAAAGTGAGGAGGAAGAGATATCAGAAGAAGAGGAAGAATTGTCCGAATTTGCCAGCGAACCAAGTGAGGTAGGTTTCGCCAAACTAAATTTTATCAATTCTATTTGAAAGAACACAAATGTATTCTTGTTGTAGGATGAACGCCCAAAAAAAAGTAAGAAGCCCCAAACGCCTGCGAAAAATAGCAAAGCTAATAATAAGTCAAAGCCAGCTGGAAAGGGTAAGTAAAATGAAGCAGCCCAACTGAATTAAATACATTTTTCATGAAACTTATAATTTAAGCCGCTGGTCGACCAAAAAAATCAAAGAAAGAATCTTCTGA
This sequence comes from Scaptodrosophila latifasciaeformis, assembly GCA_037075145.1. Classification (NCBI taxonomy): domain Eukaryota; kingdom Metazoa; phylum Arthropoda; class Insecta; order Diptera; family Drosophilidae; genus Scaptodrosophila; species Scaptodrosophila latifasciaeformis. The sequence continues at coordinate 109,295 of JBAMCM010000158.1, forward strand.
AGAGGACAACGATGACATTGATGATAAAGATGAGTCCGATGAAGACGAGCCACTAAACAAAAAGAGCAAATTGGCATTCCCATCGGTAAGCAAAATAAAGAAGAAGAAAACCACTCAAATACAAATAAACTAAATTTTTTATCCAACAGGACGAGCAAATCCGCAGTTATGTGAAAGAAATATTGGACAAAGCCAATCTAGAAGAGATCACCATGAAAACAGTGTGCAAACAAGTATATGCAAAATATCCCGATTTTGACTTAACATATAAGAAGGATTTCATAAAGGCCACAGTCAAGGCGGTGAGTCAGTCTGTTTGGAAATTTTCACCTCTTTCACTCTTTACTTATGAAGATCTCTCTTTCACAGTTAATTGCCGCATAAAACAACACAAAGAGAAGAAAATAATAAATAGGAAGTAGTAACTGAGAGCAGAATATAAAGGGTCATTGAGGGAGCCCTGTGGTGGGTCGGGGGGAAAAAGAAAAGAACAAGGAAAATCCACACCATGAGCTGCCCAGGATAAATGAGAAGCTCGTCGAATCAGTGAACTTTTGTAATTTTTAGTTTTTTTCCTTTACGATTCCTTCAATTTACTCTACACATAGGTTACGTAGAATTCGAAAACATTTTGGAATTTAATTTAAAAACCTTTTGAATTTTGTTTTTTTTTTTTTTTGTTTAAATCATGTATCACAAGACTTGGACCTTTCCTATATAGTAGTATATAAAGAAGAATATATATTCATTTGTTTTGTAATTTGTAAAACATTCGAAAATGTTTTCTTTAATTGCCCATTTGCTTGTGCTCTCAAAGGTGGCTCTACAGAAATATTCATGTAAATTAAGAGATAAAAACTAAATCTGTAAAAAAAACTAAATCAGAAAATGGTGACAAAAAAAAAAAAACAAAAAAACAAAATAAAAATTATAAGAATAATAATAAATATAAATACAATACATAAAATGTAGCGCTGATATTTTGGACGTTCACAATTGTGTATTTTTTAAATTTAAGTGTGAGGAAAATGAAAATAAAAAATTAACAAAAATTTAAACTCGATATTAATTCACACACTGGAAAACAGTACAAAACAAAATCCTAAAAAAAAAAAAAAAAATAGAATATTGAAAAGTTTTGGTAAACCAATATTTTGGCAAAGACTAGAAATTTGTTTCAGAAAGTGTAAAAAGAAAAAAAAAAACAAAATTCGGATTAAAAAACATTTTTGGCAACCAATTATTTATTTTTTTACTAAAACAAATTGGAAGGATTTTCACCCTATTACTCTATACTCTCCTTTCCAAAACAAGAAATGAAGCAGGTTTCTCGTAGTGCGGCAAAAATAATAAAATAAATAAATGCGAATTTCTAAGCTAAACAAATGGACTATGGATATATAATGGCAACACAACAGGATCAAGAAGGGCATATTAAATAAATAAAAAAAGAGCAAGTTAAATAATTTACACATATACACAACCACACATACATATGCAGTAACAAAAAAAAATGATGATAAATAAATAAAATAGTTGTATGTACATTTTACAAAATAATATTAAATCAAAAATCGATTGAGAATAAAAAATCAAATGGAAAGTTTCCTTTTTCTTTAAAAAATCACATCTCAATGTATGTTTTATTATTGTAGCCACATATGAAAATAAATAAATAAAATTTAAAAAAAAAACTAATAAAAAACAAATCGAAGAATTTAAAAATCAATGTCTGTTTAATAAAAACCCTAAAACTAAATATAACTTATATTTTTTGAATTTTTACTTTCAACGAAATACTAAAATCTACTTCAACTTACCTTCAAAAAAATCAAAGGATTTCGTTACCAATAAAAAAATATGAGTGTCTGAAATAAATTGCCTTTTGGCTGGCGTTTTAGAGCTTCCTCTAGGCTTAATGGATGGCTTTTGTACCGAGTTTCATCGATCTATTATATCAGATGTTTAGTATTTATTGACCAATCTGAAACAGTCTAAAGCTTTATCTATACCGAGAGATAACTACCAAAAGGTGTAACTATCAGGCACAACTTGGACATATCTCCCACATTCATAGACCGATCTTAGTCAACTTGGAGTTTAGAGATACACATATGTATCGAATTTCAGCTATATCTAACTCATATAACTTATAGCAGCCATAGATCATTTTTTAGACATTTTTAATTTATAAAATTTTTTTCTTCTAAAACTTTGGGCTTGAAACAATTTGGAAAATATATTTACCGCAAATAAATAAAATTTATAGGAAAGAAATAATTAAGAAGCTTAGAGTCAAGATTATATACAGCATTATTAAAGTTTGAAAAATAAAAAAATATATATTTATAAATATTATTGAAGTTGGTAATTTTCTCCCCTCAATTTCCGAATAATTTAAAATAGCCGTTTTGAAGGTTTTATTTAGTTAATAATTAGATTTTTATTATTTTCAACTGTCAACTTGACGAAGAGTTTATAATTTATATATAATTTTATGTGTGTGATAAATTAAATATGATAATTTCAAGGATTTAAAATATATAAAATAGAAAACTAGATCCGCATTGGATTTTAGCTCAAAATTACCAACACTGCTGTAATATATATTTCAAAAATATATATAAAATATTAAAAAATAAGAAGGAAATTTCAGATAAATCTAGTAATATTATCAATTGGTTTGTCTGTAAATATTTCGATATATGTAGGATACATCAATATTTTTGTGATGATAATAAATTGGCTCTGTAAATAGAGATCAAAAGCATAGAATTTTTTTTAAATTAAATATACACCAAAAAATATTCGAATTATTTTCAAAAAATATCATTTGATTGCGAAATAAACGGCTCGACATTTTACCCAAAATTAAAAAAAAAAAGAATTGAAATAATAAAAGATAATGAAATAAATTGGTTGTACTTACAAAGATTTGTTGTTGGCCCCATACCTACCCGAAATGCTGGATAATCGTGGTGGAGTCGAGCTGAAAGAAAAAAAAAAAAAAGAAACGAAACGACTTCCCAGAAATTTCTATTTCCTAAACCTTTTTATAAGATTTCCAAAATAATGTATATTCCTAAGGCTATGCCATTTCAGTGTGTATATAGAAAATATGGATATATATTATAAAAACAAATTGGAAAAATATATAAATATATTTTTGGGTTAAATATGGAACCGCACAGATCGCAAACAAATGATACCTTTGAGCTCTTTAAATATAAATTAGTACGGGATATTATATAGAATATGTATATATAAATATTGTAAATATATATGTACAAATCTGGATAAGGAATAGAAATATATCATGTATATAGATAAATGGTATGATTTTTGATCTCAAATTAGGAGGACTCTAGACCAGCTCAGAAATTCTCAACTATTTGTTTGGCAGTACAGCGCTCGAATTGGAAATCGGTTGTAGTTTCTATGGGGAATATATAGAAATATATATTGAACGGATATGGCAAATTGTATATGTTTAGTATAATGGCATATTACAAGTAATATAGGGTAATAATGGCGGCATATTATATAGATATATATATATATTAAATGACACTAAAAAAGAACCTGCTACATACCAAGCTAGAGAACCAATCAAAACGACAGCGAGGATAGAGAATCCCGAGCCCGAGAATGTCCCCGTACCCGTACCGTGCTAAAGATCTCTGAAAATACGCTCAAAAACGATTTTCAAATATTTCAGACACAATCAGCTGAGCGAATTCCAGTTTTCATTCTCTGGAATCCTCTCAACAAAATAAATAATTGTAAAATTGAGAAAATAAAATAAATAGAAACACACTTTTAATTGACGCCATAAAACGTTACGATTCGTGACGTCATATGTTATCGGTATATATAATAATTATCATATATGTATTAAATATTTATTTAAAAGTTTAATAGGCTCAAAGGGTTAGTAAGCTTTGCCGCCAGCCCACCAAAGGCTTGACAACTTGGCCCAATTACAAATATATATATATAAATTTTTTTTTCTTTCTTTTTTGTTTTTTATTTAAGAAGTGCAGGGGCATTACTATTTTAAATGTTTTTTCTTGTTTTCGCATTATCAATATTCATCAATGAGACGTAAAACTTACAGCTAATTATTGCATATTATGTATGGGAATTCATATAAATTTGTAGACCTAAGAAATATTTCTTATTTACTCCATTCAAAATTGATTTTTCAGTTACTATTATTATTATTATTTGATTTGTTGTTGTTTTTTTTTCGTATTGTTCAAGTACAGATATTTATATATATATATATAGAATTCAAGATTTGTAATATAGACACACACACACAAGAGAGAATTTCACTTTTGAATATCATCAAGCATAATGAAAGATCTTACCAAGTGTTGCAGGGCATTTACAAGACATTTTAAAATTGTTTTGAATTTTCGAAAAAAAATGGATCATTTTGTTTTTTTTTTCATACACCTTTCGAAGAAAAAAAAAGAGTATCTATAATCATTTTGTTCTAATGTTTGTAGTGCCCGGAACCAGACACTTTAGGCCCCGAGAAATTAACTTCATATCAGTTTGTGTCGCCAGACAAATTGGTTTATAGCTTTCCTTGTTGGAATCGGAATTATTCCAATATTTATTAATCGATCTCGATTTTTGTTTATGGTCGGATTGGACTTGCTCCAGCTGAACTACTCATAAAACTTCGAAAAGAGTCTGTAATCTTCGGGACCCCGAAGATAGCTTCAGAATTTTTTTTTTTATTTATTTTGTTGTATTTGGTTTCGGTTAGGGAGTAAGAAGTGGCTTCCAGAGTGCTGGCTTGGCTGAGCCCTAAATAATTTGCTATACCTGAAAGTACAACATTTTCCTAAAATATAAAATATAAATATTTCAAAGAGTGTAAATATAAATAGACCAGAAATATACAATTTGTTTCAACCATAACCCTGGCATACCAGCATTTTCTTTAGATTTTGATATAGATAATTTTTTTAAGAGTTTAAAATGTTTGCTCCAATTTGGAAAATTGGCTAACAAAACTTACAGATTTCTGGAAGAAAGTTAGGTTTTGTATACAAATATTATCGGGAGGGCGCGCGAAAAATATTCAAAAACTGAAATCAAAATTAATAATCAAATATAATAACAATTGCAAATAGATAAATAGTTCATATCAAATAGCGCATGTAAATAGATATAGCATGTGTGTGTGTGTGTGTGTTTAAAAATATCTTAAAGATAAATTATTATTTAGAATATTTCAATAGAGAGAATAGTTTGATGACAACATGGTGGCAAATTTATTCACACAATGAAATTCTTACCAAAATAAAAAATAAGTTTTTGCTGCACTTTTCTTTTTCCCCCTTTTGAAAAGAGCCCAAAAAAGCGCCTTAGGCAAAATTTTTAATTGATTTTTTTTTTTTGTTTTTTTTTTTCCATTCATTTTAGTATGTGTGAGTTTTGGCTAATATAAGATTTATGTGTGTGTGTGTGTGTTTTCTTTTAATTGCTTTTGCATGGAAAATATGTTCAGCTTAGCGGGTGAATTAAGCCCTAAGACACCAGCACTCAACAAAGGGTTAAAGTTAATTTCTTCTGCTTCTTCTTATTCCTCTTCTTGCTTTCAATTTCCTTTACAAATTTTCTAAGGATTTTTAATTGATTTCTTTGCACATATATATATATATGTATTTTTTTTTTTTGTTAAATTGAATTCATTTTGTTTTGACGGCAAATGATGATCAATGGACAGGATCAGCGCATCTCTTACTTAAAAGCTATAAAAATATTAAATATTAAAAATAATAATAATTATTTAAAAAAAAAAAATACATAAACAAATAAATTGATCAAGAATTCACAATTTAATATGTAGATATATATATAAATTAGTTTTATAATTTGTTTAAGCCATGACCCAAGAAATCGCGCGATGCTTTTTGTTTGCTAGATTGACTGTGTGATGGTGGGCACATTGGACTGATTGAGAGCGGCGCCTGTTCATTTATTCTTTAATTTTTTTTTTTTTTTTGCTATCTTTTTTATTTTTATTTAATTTTTTTTTTTTTTTTTGTGGGGAAGAGATATAGAGCACAATAGAACAATAGACCACTGCAAAGAATTTTATGTATGGGAAATAAGATTTTGGTTAGGTTTATGGCATATTTATATAGTAAATATCAAAAAATTATGCTTATAATAATTATCAAAATGTAAACAATTATGAAAATGTTTGATGGCTTCAAATAAATGTTTATGCATATTTATATAAATATATAAATTCAGGTCTCTCTAAAATGATCAAATATATATATATAGATATATGTACATATATATAGAACAAGAGAGACAGAGACCCTAATAAAAAGATGAATAAGAAGGCACAAATTAAATAAAAAGAATACTTAATACAAATTTCATTCAGTATACAAATTGGATATATAATATAAATATAAATATTTGATATTGATATTATAAACATACAAAAATTTGCGGCCTAAATTTTGTGTACTCACCCTGGTGGGGTCGATCTTCCAATTGGCTTCAATTGGCCTAATGTTTGTCATTTTTATGGGACTTTTGTTGTTGTTGCTGCTGCTGTTGTTGCTGCTGTTGCTGGTTACCACCACCGCCCGATGCATTGCCGGGATAGTTGCCATAGCCTGGATAGGCCCCGGGATAGCCGACTGGTCCGGGACCGCCTTGATTACCAGGCTGGGGCGGTTGCTGGCCGGCAGCAGCCGCAGCAGCGTAATACTGTGAATATTGTGCATATTGGCTAGGAGTCATACCTTGTGCATAACCACTGGCTGCCGCGGCGGCTGCTGCTGCCGCAGCTGCTGCATTGTTGGAAGCATTTGCATTAGGTCCACCTTGATTGGGATTTGAGACACCGCCGCTGCCATTTTGTTGCTAACCAGGGAAGAGTAAACAATACAATTTTGTTTTTTCTATGTGTAAAACTCACCTTGGCTTTGAGTTGCTTTTCAATGGCTTCTGCCTCTTCGATCTTGCCAACACTCCGGTAGTATTCGGCCCACTGTGCACTATAATCGGCAGTGGCTCCACCAGCACCTCCCTGCTGGCCTTGTTGCTGCTGACCCGCCGGCTGAGACTGTTGTTGCTGGGCCGCCGAGTTGCCTTGACCAGAACCGCCGATTTGCTTTGCTTTCATTTGCTGCTCAATCATTTCGGCTTCCCGATGACAGCCCATTTGCCTAGGTTAGCATGAGATTAGCAAAAGAATTTTTCTGGTTTTGGGGGTCTGACTTACTTATAGTATTCAATCCATTGGGATGAGTAATCTTGGCCTGCGCCGCCTGCAGCGGCTCCTCCAGCCCCTTGACCCATGGCCATCTGTTGTTGCTGCTGAGCTGCTGTGGGATCCCAGGCTCCTTGCTGACTATAGGCAGCCCAAGGTTGTTGCTGATAGGCAGCCGCAGCAGCATTCGGATCGCCGCCCTGCATTTGATTGGGATTTCCATAGCCGCCTTGTTGCTGGTTGTGTTGAGAGTTGGAATTGCCGCCTCCGCCACCACCGGAACCGCTGATTGGTTTGCGGGAAAGTACTGTCAGTTCCAAATTGATTTTCTCAGATATCATCTGACGGGCAGCTTCAACTTGTTCTGTTGTGCCCTTGGACTTGAACAGTTTCTCATTGGGTGGGTTGCTGGCATTACGATCCATTTCGGTATGCGCTCCGGACTGCTGGTTGATAAGCTTAATTGTTTCGCCACCTCGACCAATTACGATCTGAAAGCAATTACAGAATTAAAAATACCGCTGGCAAGCAGAATGATTTTTGAGCTTACGCCGCATTTTGAGGCAGGGACCAAGAAGGTAATCTCTTCCCGTCCACCTTGCTGGGCATGATTAACACCATAGCCATAGCCATAATTTGAATTGCCAGAATCACCGCCACCAGGACCGCCTCCGTTGTTGTTGCCACCGCCGCCATTACGATTCATACCATTCCGTTGCTATTGCAGATAAAAAAGAAGTTTTGATTTTGTTCATCAGAATGGAAATCGATTAACTTACCATAACATTTTCAATCAGACCATCGATTGTGCGCTTGGCATCTTCCACCTGCTGCCTTGTGCCTTGAATGAGACAACGACGATCTCCCAACTCATCATTCTTGCCCTGGATAAACTGCAATTTGCATCCGCACTCGGTTTGAATTTTTCGGATCATATCACCGCCCTTGCCAATGACTACGCCTACGGCTATTTTGGGGACAAAGACTTCCATGCTCTCGCCGCCATGCGAACCATTGTTAAAGTTATTATATCCTTGACCAGGACCACTGCCACCACCGCCGCCGCCATTATTACCGCCACCACCACCACCACCACCACCACTGCGACCGCCTTGCTGCTGTGATTGGGCATCTTTTTGGGCTATCAAATCTAGGACCATTTGCTTGGCATGTTCAATTTTCTGAGGGTCGCCGGATATACGAAGCGGCTTGATCACCTCCTGGTTGGGTCCATCCTGGATGATAATCATTTTGGCGCCAGTCTTTTCTTGTAATTGTTTAATGGTATCTCCACCCTTGCCTATTACCAGGCCCACCTTGGCGCCTGGTATCATAATCTCTTGGTATGGCGGATAACCACTCGGACCTGGCGGTGGCATATTAATGGTCAGCAAGACTTCCACAGTACCATTGCCGCCACTCCGGTTGACCATTTGCTGGAGCATTTCACGCCCCTTGGTGACACTTTCCCGCGAGCCACGCAGAGTTATTACACGCTCTTGATCTTGCATAATTTGCAGTTTTGCTCCGGACTCAGCTTGCAAGTGACTGATGGTATCGTTGCCATTGCGTCCCATGAAAGCATTGACTATGGAGTCTGGGATGCGCACTTGCTCCTCGCAAGTGGTGCCAGCCGAGGCAGCCAAACGAGCGGCCACTGCAGCAGCCTGAGCTATGGCTTGCGTAATATTGGCACCACCGGGACCGCCATTTCCACCGCCGCTACCACTACCACTGCCTCCACCACCACCGCTTCCACTACTCATGTTAGAATTGTTGTTGTGACCGTAGTCTGGACTGCCAAATGAACGTTTACAGTCGGGCCCACTATCGCTGTCGTCGTGATGTCGCTTGAAATTGTTTCCTCCAATTGGCAATGCCCCGGGACCAGGACCACCGCCGCCACCACCACTTTGCTGGGTCTGCTGCTGGTTTGGTTGTATTTTAGCGGCAATCTGCACGTCAATAAAAACAATAGATTTCACGATTTGAAAATACCTCGTGGTTTGCAAATATATCCCGGTCTAGTTGTCTTTTTGTAATTTTCTTACCTGTTTGGCACGCTGTATAGCAGCTGCCAGGGCCTGGGATTGACTTAAATTGGCTTGCTGTGTTTGAAAATCACTCATTTTCGCAGTTTGGATACTTTATTTTTTGTATTTTTAGGTAAAACAAAACAATCGGTCGCAATTTAAGGCACCCGTACACTCATTCACACGCACACACATACACAAACGCACGCTCGGCTTGAAAATTCAATAAACGCGTAGCAAAAATTTTTTTTTCGTAACGCGTTGAATTTGGGTCTGCTTTATCTAGTCTAAATCTGGTTGCACTATGGGTTTCTGATGCCCAAATCAAACGTGAAACTCTTTTGAATATTTTCCGGCCTAATTTGTTGCAATCACATTAATTTTTAATGCTTTTTTATTGTGAAAAAAATACGCTATGTAAAATTTTGTTCCGAACGAACGAGCTAACCTGAACTATCTGGCTCGATAATGGAACGACGCAAGTTCCGCAAATGCCAGCAGAGTTGCACTGGGTCTACTCGGTTTTTGACATTACTCTTAACATGTTCATTCGCTCTTGTTTTGCTGCCATTGTTTTGTGATTTGTTTTCGTTGCAGTATAAAGTCTACTTAGGCTTGAAAAAAAGAAATATAAATAAAAAATACAGAATGCCTGTGGATTGGTTTGGTTATGTGTATGCGGCCACAGTTGCTGCTGGCGGTATTATGGGATATGCTAAAGCCGGTATGGTTAACCGATCTTTGTGTGAACTATTGTGCAATCTATCGGCTTTCCCATTATATAGGTTCAATACCCTCTTTAAGCGCTGGTTTGGCTTTCGGAGCGATTCTCGGCTATGGGGCACATTTGAACTCCCAGGACCCACCACGACCGCTCCTCCAATTGGGAACCTCTCTACTCTTGGCCGGAATGATGGGTGCACGATGGAATCGCTCCGGCAAAATAATGCCTGCCGGAGTGGTGTGTATGCTTTCCATTGCAGCTCTGGTAAGAAACTTGTGTAAATTTTATTCTTTTTAATTCTTTGACTTTACTGTTGTTAATTTATTCAAGGTTCGGAATGTGGTTACCTATAATCAGCACTTGCCCCTGCCCACAAAATAAAATGCCTAAGTGAAATTAAATTGGACAAGGAACTTATATGCTTAAACTTGCCAAGGGGGATAATATTTTAATTAATTTGTTTTTAATATTGTATGACTTCTTGTTTTCGTTGAAGCACAATAAAATATGGTGGCTGGTACAATACTTATTAAAATATATATTTGCTTTTATCTTTTCACTGATAAAAATATTCCTTATCTTTCAAAATATTAAAAGATTAAATTTATAACTGAACACAGTTGTTTTGTTGTACCAAATGTATAATTTTCTTGTCCGTTTAAGCATCCTCAAATTAAATAGGTCAGATCTTTTGCAGCCGAATATAGCCACTAAAAATATATTTCTCTTGATAATTTAAAGTTGATCATGGCTAACCCAAAAAAATTAGAATTCTCACAGTTACTTGAATGCTTGATTATATATTTTGATTTCAATTGCAGCAGAGAAAGACTTAATAAAACAAAGTTGCTTTTATTTTTCGTAATATATTCATATTTATTTTAGGGGCTTATAATAATATATAATTTTTTTTTTTTATTTTTTGTGTGTGTGATAAATGTACAGTTGTATTTTTTTTATCCGATTTTCAGTTAACTAAAGACTTAAGCTTATGAATTAGATTTTAATAAAAATGTCATTAAACTACAATTGCTTAGAAATGTAAATGAACTTTTCATACTTTTAGAACTCATACATGTCTTATGTGGGCTTCTCTTAAGTTTTGTTGTAGGCTAAGTGCGGCAGGGGGAAAATGTCTACACTTTTATGTTTTTAACAAATGGGAAGTTTTTTTTTTTATCACATTTAATCAAATTTTGTTATATTTTTATAGATTTTTTTTTTTCTGTAATGCCAAAATGTATGCGATAAACTAGATTACAAAATTTTCATTAATAAAATTATTTAAAAATAATATACAATATACATAACATATACAATATAAATTTATATGCATTACATTTTGTTTTACTTTGTTCTTTTGGGTATTTTATTTATTTTATTTTTTTTTTTTTGTAACAAAATTTTTTTTTCTTTTTTGTTGATTTTTTCTGATTTAAATTAGTTGCAGTTAAAACTAAAAACAAATCAATAGATTATAAAAATAAATTCTAGCTAAGAAACACATTTTTTTTCAGTAACTGCAAATGAAATTTGTTGAATTTTCCAATGGCATAGCAATAAAAATGGATTATCAAAAACGTTGTGCCAATTCCAAATTGTTCCGGTGGCGTAAGGTCAAGGTGTGTGTACTGTTTAGAATTGAAACAGCTTCCAACTAACCACTATGGTTTTTTGTTCGGCCATCGCAAAAGGAGTAAAATAGATAATAAAATAAAAAAAAGAGAGCATAAATTATTAAAAGTTTAAATAAATAGTTTTTTGGTAAGTGAATGCAACTTTCAAAAAGCGTGCAAAAATGAAAATGTTTTTGTTTTTGTAGCTAATTAAAAAATAAAAAGGAGTAAATCGCAGTCGCCGCCACTTTGTGATTTGTGCGTATCCAAAATTCCATGCTTTTCAATTGCCTTGTTTTTAAATTAATTTTTGCTGATTTGTTGCTGTTGTTTTTGGTTTAATTTGATTGCCATTTGTTTTTGGTTTTTTAGTATGCAAATGCGTATCATTTATTTTTTAGTTTATTGCAATTTATAATTTAATTTAATCGCCATGCCGTTTCCAATCCAATTGAAATGTTTTAATTTTTATTTTAATAATGTCTACATTTCTATATGTTTTGATATTCATTTTGTTTATGAATGTTTAAGTGGATATATATGGTGTGGTGTGGGGTATGGTGTAGATGTGTGTGTGTGTTTCGTTTTGTGCTGGATTTGAAAAGTGTAAGTGTATGCGTGGATGTTTTCTATATGTGTGAGTGTGTGCATGTTTCATCTTGCCAATTTGGTATCGTATTGGTTGATTTTGAGTTTCCATGGTTTTCATATGTGTGTTCGATGCATTTATAAAAGACAGAGCGAAGAGTAGAGACAGGAGGGATATCATGAAGTTTAAAATTCGTTTTTTTTTTTTTTTATAGCAGCGATGAATGTTTGAGAAGCATGCTGTATTGATGATTTGAAATGTTTTGATTTGTCTGTAAATGTGTGGGGCAGCTATGATATTCCGAGATCTATGATACTTTTAACCTAAATCATTTATCAAATATTCAATATTCCAGGGCTTCCTTATTTCTTATCAGGTTGAGGCAATTTTCAAGTAAAACAAAATAAACTATATAAAAAAATGTTCATGCCTTATCCAACTAAATTTTCAAATTACTACAGCTTGGTACTCTTAAATACCGGGCTCAAAAGTATTTTCTACGAAATCTTAAAAGGGTTATCAAATTTATATATTTTTCAAATTTCAACCATGCTTCAATTTCTTAATATAAATTTATATATATTTAATGGCCAATTGCGTATGGAAATTGGTGACAAAATAAAAAAAAGTTTATGATTTGCCTTAACCTCAAATCAACCGTTTATTAATTTTAAATATAGCAGGCAGGTCTACGACAATATTAAAAGTTGATAAAGCGCGCCTCCAGGCTCCGATTTCTAAATAATTATATATAAGTCAAGGCGAAGCTTTTGTTTCTATTGTTGTTGTTGTTGTTGGTTTTGTTTTTAACTACTACCAAAAAAAGTACAGTACGAGAACGTAAGAAAACACTTGTGGTTTGAGCTTACCGCACATGTGTACGAATTTCTGGCGGAGTGAGGATACCGTTAATTGTATCAATTTCTCTTGGGCATGTGTTGTACGGAGTTGTTGTTGTTGTTGTTGTAGTGTTTGTGTTTTTGAATAGATAAACAGACAGTGTGAAGAGACAAATTGGTGTGGGGTGAGAACAAAAAGGAGAGCTTTTTTATTATTATTTTTTTTTTTTGATATTTTTCCTCTTTGCATTGCAGGCAGTGTTGTAAAAGCTTCGAAGCTAGCTGTTCTTCTAGCAGTGTTGTTTATTTTTATGTGTTTCCTAGTAGTAGACATAGTGTAATCAACCAAGTGGCGAAGGTTCATTGAGTGCTCTCGTTGTACCCAAAACACTTTTTGGGCTTACATTTGAATGAAAATTCGTCACTCCGTTTTATTTTTATTTTTTAACACTTCAATAGTAGTGGTAATAGTAGTTTTGCTTAGGAGAGCTTTAAAGCTTCTCTTTGTTGGTCCTTCAATTACATGACTCGTGTGCGTCGTATTAGTTTCTGGGTCTTGATCTTTTGCTTTTTCGGTGTTGCCGTCGCTGTGTTTGTTGTTGGTTCTGTGGAACTGTCTTGATCATATTGTATGGCAAGTGTTGTTGCCTTATGGGTTTCATTGACCAGAGCCAGGGATGGCAAATTTTGTGTATTATCGCCAATATAGTTGGTCACATAGGCGGGTGATGTTGTCTGTGGTTGATTCTGACCTTGTTGACTGTTACTCCTATTTTTATTGCTACTACTATTTCTACTACTATTATGACTACTATTATTTTTGTACGATTTACTATGATAATTTAGCGTACGTTTTAGGAATGGGCTGACATCGAATTGTTGTTGCTGTTGCTTTTGTTGTTGTTGTTTTGATTGGTGAGGGTGATAATGTTGTTGTTGTTGTTGCTTGGCCACCGAGCTTGTCGTTGTTGTGATCGCTGAGCTCACTGAGCTTGACACCGACGTTGTTATCGTATTTGTTGTGGCTGTATTGGTGGTGGAGGTGGTGGTGGCGGCGGTGACTGCCCCATCCAGTGTTGGTGAATGCAATGCTTGTTGCAGTGCTGTTAAGTGTTGGGATGGCTGGTTCTGTTCTTGGTCTTGATGTTGTTGTTGTTCAATGAGAAACTTACGTTTTTGCCGCTCAATTGCTTCATTATTCTCAATGCCGACATTTGCCTCATTTTCTTCATTTGCATTTTGCTGTTGTTGTAGTTGTAATAGCTGCTGCTGTTGCTGCTGTTGTCGCTTGTTGCCTTCCTTGATGTCTTGTTTGTTGCTCTGGCTGCTGCCATGTTCTTTGTTGTTGTTGTTGTTGCTGTTGTTGTTGGTTGCACTATAATTTGTATTAAACGTATTTGTACGTAGTTGTTTTTGTACCAATGGTAAAGGTTCAATAGGTTCTAATTTTTCTAATTTTTGTTGTTGCTGATTTTGTTGTTGTTGTTGTTGTTGTAACAAGTGTAAATAGTATTCAATTTGTTTGCGAAACTCGTGTGTGTAATATTGGAAAATATTGCCAGTTGGGTGTGTAGTGGTGGTGGTTGTTGTTGTTGGTGTTTTTGTTGTTGTGTGGTGTAATTGTGTGGTTGTTAGCTTGCCACTGCTGCTGCTGACGCTGCTGCTGGTGCGCGTCTTGACCACAACGCCGCCATTTTGTAGCCACTGCGTTTCAGTGTTCTGAGTGGCCAAATTGTCATTATCGGATTTTCTGTTGTCAGTGTTGTAAAATGCAATTTGCTGTTGATTTCTGTGGCCGGTCTGTGGCAACAATTGCTGTCTTAAATATTCGAATGCTTTGTTGTAACGATTGTTGTTGTTGTTGTTGTGTCTTGAAGTCGTCGGAGTTGGCGTCGTTGTGGTGTGGACAGATGCCCCAGCTGCAGCCGCGGCAGAGCTCTGTTCTATTTTATTATCATCTGGCTGATTGGGCTCCTGTTCTTCGCTACTGCTAGTGTTGCCCTCTTCATCGGCAGATTCTTCCTGCTCTGTGGTATCATTTTCGTTTTCATTCTCATTGTCAGTCTCTTCTTCATTGGACTCGTTTTCTTCGCTACTATTTTCAACATCTTCTGTTGTTTCAGGGGCTGCATCATTTTTGTGATTGTTGTTATTGTTGTTGTTCTTGTTTATTTCACTAGTGTGTGTATAAATTTTGTGTTGTTGGTTTTGTTGTTGTTTTTGTTGGAGTGTGTGGATAATATTTGTAAAGGTGTAAAAGTTTCAATATTAAAAAATTTTGTTCATATTTTGTGTGAAGGTTTTTGTGTTTTTTGTTCGAATCAATTTTTTGTTTTTTTCTTTTGAATTAAAAAAAACGCTTAACTTACAAAACAAACTACATAAATAAAAACAATCTCCGAGGGATTGTTTTTTTTGTAAATTTTGTGTACTTACTTGTATACTAAACGGTAGGGGTTTCCATAATTGGGTATAACATTTGAGGGCAGTGGTGTGCAACGACCATCCAAGCAGTGCTGCAAAGTGTTAAAGACTCAATTAGTATTGAAGCTTATATTGACAAGTACAGTTGACCTTGCTCTTTTTCTTAGTGATATTTCTTATACTTACATTACCATTACCGCAAGCCGAACCCTCGGCTGCTGGCCGATAGGCCACACAGTAACCTGTCTGGGCATCGAAGCAGAAAAGCTGAGCACACACTCGCTCATCCTTGAAGCAGGCATAAGTTCCACGATCCCGTCTGCACTGAGCATCCAGCGAGAGCAGTGTGCCTGGCAGAGAACGCCCCAAGGCGCTATCCTCGTGGGGAGCATTGTGCAAACAGGTGGCCGTATCGCCACTAAACAAATTATGGGGAATACCCATTATATAGGGGGACTGATTCGAGCTTTCTTTTGGTTGACTTACTTTAAGAAATGATGGAAACTCTGGACAGTGCAGGCCGACCATCTGAAGCCGCGCTCGGTGTGACGCAGATCGGACATGATATAGCCGTCCTCCCAGCGACAACGCTGTGCGCCCGGTCCGCCCAGATAACTGGGTGGTGGTGAACCGTCATGCACGGCACCAAGTCTGAAAAACAGAAAAAAAAAATGTCAGTAATGGCAAGTTTTGAAGAGAGTAAAAAAAAAAAACAAAATGTAATTGATCAATTGCCCGGCGAATGATGTCAAACGGAAATGCAAGCGAGTTTCTTTGACCAGTTTTGCGCGTCGAGGACCGGAAGCTATTTAAAATACCTGGGCCTTGGGTTGGCTTGTTTTCGAAAAGTATGCAAAAAACTGTTGACAATTCCGGTAGGCTTGGAAAACGAAAGTTTTCACGGCAAGTACAGTTGACACCAAAATATTTTATTAATTTTATTGTCTTTTTTTTTTGCTACTTACAAATGTCCCACTTCATGAGCAGCCACAATGATGCCACTGAAACCGCCAGTATCCTCAATGATGGCCACACTGTTCACCTTCTCCAGACGCTTGTTGACCACGCAGGCACCGCCAACGTACGCAAAACCTATAAGCCCATTTTGGGTTATTTTGAGTTTTTTTTGTTTTTTTTTTGAAGATAAATTAAGCAATTAGTTTTTTTTTTTTTTTGCTAGATATCTTTGGCAACAGGAAGTTGACAATTTCAAAACTCTAGAGTCTGTGGCTACTGTTATTAAATAAAAGCTTTTGCAGTCGGCCAAAATCATTTTTCACTTTCGAAATCTTGTTGAATTCAATTATTATTTTCCACTATCGTTTAGCAGATATTTCCTAAGCCGGCAAATGCTTTTATATAATATGAGTAAGCCATATTTCTATTTTTTTTATTTTATATAATACTTTTTGTATGATTTTTTTAGTGTGAAAACGAAGAAGTGAGAAAATATGAAGTTAATTCTTTTTTTTTATCTCACTTTTTCCCATTATCCCAATAAACCAAAAATGATTTGTTAGCTTAGACTTATTATGAGATCTGTGAGTTAAAGTCTTGAAATTTAGTTACAAATCTGAATAACTTTTACCAATTGTTAGGAAGCCATTATAAAATACTTTCACCAAATATTAATTACTTAAGACTTGACAGTTTTGGACCTGAAATATTCGTGGATTTGTATAAAGATTCTCACTTAAAATAGATAAAAATCACTTTCTCATATTTTACAATTCAAGTACCGTTGACTCAAAGTTCTTTCCCATCTCAGAATTATTTATTTTATTGGCATCAGTTTATTTCTCAAGCTGGCTGAAAAGTAATTCGATTCATTAAAATGTAAGACACAAACATGCACAGAGTAGAAAGAATCAGAAGGTTTACACAATTAATAGAAAACTTCGAAGAGATCATCGACATTGATATATACAAAAGAAGAAGAAGAAGAAGAGTATAACAGAGACTGTACAATTTGAGCTGTCGCCTTCGAAAGAGACTGTGAAAATGTTGCCTAAGCTAAACATTTCCTTGTTCTCTTTGACGCTGTTGTTCCTTTTTTTTTTGTGACTGTACAAAATGCGTGCGACACAAAACGGTTAAATTAAGTTCACTTCAAAAAGTTTAGAAAAGAGTTGAGCATATTAGATCACGCAGCGAGCAGGCAAGTAGAAGAAGGGTGGAGAGGAGCGGTAGGAAAAGTCAAGCGCGACAAAAGACAAATAAATTAAAAGAGAGAGAGACGTGCATGAAATTCAATTAAATAGATTTGATGATGGAGCGAACGGCAACCGTGCCACACCAACAATTTTTTGTTTTTTTTTTTTTTGGGGCGGTGGCCGCCTTTTATGTGTTTCTTTTTTTTTAACTATTTCGTTTTTTTTTTTTTGCATTTGTCTGTACATTGGCTCGAATTTGCTAGCGATTTGTTGATTGTTGTATATTTTATTTTTGTTGTTTACCTGCAGTACCACGATTACATTCACCATATAGAGAGGTGCGACGGCACATATCAAGTCTGCGGGCGAAATTGATTTAAAATGCGTAGAAAGATTTTAAGTGGATATGCTTTGATTCGGAGTATTTCTGGTATCAATTTGTTTCAATCAATTTTGCAATTTTTTATTTTTTTTATATAAAAATAAAAAAATGAGTGGGAAAAAAACATAGGAGATTCTCTGCCCAATAGAAAGGGTCTTTTTTTTTGTTTTGAAAAGGAAAGTTGAGAGGGAAAGTGTAAGAGTTTCATAAATCAAAACTAAACTAGTTTTTCCTAGATTTTCAAATATTCTTAGACATCTTAAAAATTATATTTTTAATAGTAAAATTTTAACCTTAAAATTATTAATTTTTAAGTAAAAACTAAAGAAAAGTTTTCTAAATCAAAACCAGATTTATTCTAAAACTTAAACAGTTTAACAAGTCAAACTAACCCAACCAGTATTAATAATATTTTTTTTTGGGATAACTTTAACCTCAGATTTAATATTTTGACTACTTTTACCACTACTATTAGGTTATTTCTTTTTGGTTATTAATTTATTTCTGGTGCATTTCAGGTTGTTTTTGGTGTCTGTGTTTAAATGCTTAAGTGTGTGTGTGTGTGTGTGTGTTTGTGTTTAAAACGGTTCCAGAGCTGTTAGATTCCAAGAACAATATCAAAACTCAAGACAATAACCATTACGATAAAACTATTAGCTAAATGTATGATTTGTGTTTTTATCTGTTTTCTAGTTGATTAGATAAATACAAATATTTTTCAAATGTTTTCAATTTATTTTTACCCGCTGTGCCCTTGGTGCAACGGCCGCCTTTACGCCTACGACACATATCATACCTGCACACAAGTAGACATTATATAGAATTTTTTTCCTTTTGATATTCAATTTTTCTTTTTTTTAATAATTTGAAAGGAAATTAAAGAATTTTTAAGAGAAAGAGAATAGAGCTAAAGAGGTAGTGTTCGAGGAGAGAGAGAGAGATCTCTATGGCGTTTCACCTGCAAGAATACAGAAAGAATATGCAGTAAAAATGTTCCGGCCTGAGGCCGGCTACTCACTTGGTTATGGCCACGGCAATATCGTAGACAGGCAGACGTCGTTCACGGAACAAATATTTGCCCATATCGGTGAGAGCTGCTGCCGAGTCAATGGCATCACGGCCCACACGATTACGCTCCAAATATGGGGTAGCATCACGACCCTGTAAAATAAAAGAGGAATCCAAATTATATATAAATTTTTGTTGAGTCTTACAAATACGTCTAGTCTTATTTGGGGTTTTATCACGACACTTTGAAGTGAAAGTGGAATTTGTGGAGGGCCTTAAAGGCACTTCCAATCTTAGTTGGGGTTTTATCATGGCGCTTTGAAGTGAAAGTGAAATTAGAGTTATATATGAATATATCGAGTGTTTCACTCCAGAGTTTCATAGCGATTTTTGGAGGGACTTAAAGTTATTGGTAATCTTATAATCTTGAAGGTATTAGAGTCATATCACGACTTAAAAGGACTTCTAAGTTACTTCTAATCTTGTTTATCTTATTCAATCTTGGTAAAAGGTAAAACAAGAATCCCATCACAATTGATCTCGAACATGTCAGGTTGGTTATTTATTTGAAACGCAGACAGCTAATCAAGTTAATTTCCTTGAGATTTAATGGATTAACTGGTGTCATTTATCAAAGTTACCTCAAAGTTTTTGCCCTGCCCAAGTCATGATCAGAAAGAAGGTTTCGATTCATTTGCATCTCAGCATCTCAGCATCTCAACTTCTCAGTAGTTTTGATTTGAGTTTATGTTTGTTGTTTGCTTGCACAAAAGTGTCACCAAAGCAACTGTTGACACTTTGACTTTAGTTTTATCACCTGCAGCACCTTGAGCAGTTTAGCCGAACTGGTTCTGCCGATGTCGACTCAATTAACATATTGATTAGCCAGCCTAGGGCCGCCAAATGATTGACAATTGTGTTATTATAATTTATGTACCTGTCACTTGTCACTGAGATATAAATAAGCTCGAAAAAAAACTACGCCCCAAACTTCAAAATATGTACCACACCGGATAAGGATTTTTCGTGTCTTTTTTTATTTTGGATTATGCAACGCACAATTGCAAAATAAAAATAATTAAAATATAAAGACAACAAAACGACTTTGACTTTGGCAAAACTGCACTTGCTGAAGCTTTTACCCATCCGCCAACTGGCATCTTATCAGTGCATCTTTTGGCCGGGTTTCAAGCCGGCAGCCACGTTGCCACTGTGGAGGCACGTTTTTCACGTTCGCTTGTTTCCGTTATTATTTGGCTTGATTTTATGGACCACGATGGTAAATTCGACACAGTCAAAAAACCGTCAACGCGGCCTACGCGCCAAAGTCAGTCGGGGCCGCCTCTTGAGCATTTTCACCAGCCAGTTTGTGGGGCATAAATATTTTTATTTGTTTCTTGCATTTCGTGCATTTCCATTTGGTTGATTTGTTTTGTTTTGTTTTGCTTTGTGTTGGCTTGGTTTGGTTTGGAAAATGCTAAATTGATTGCATAATCATTTTCATTAAAGGTTACATGGCAATCAGCAGGAAGCTAAAGGCATTCAAATTGCCAACAATTTTCATTTCATTTGTTATGGCTGAATTGTTTGGTTTGTCTCAGAGCTGGGTCTATTTGACATACATTTTGCCAACATAACTGCCAACAATGTGTGTCAGAAAAAGGTCAGCCAATAAGCTCATAACATTTTCATTCGCAATATTCTATAATCCCGCCACTTCAGAGGCCCTCAGAAAAGCTACTGAAATGCAGCAACTGTTGACATTTCTTGTTTCCATCAATTCAATCAAATATATAAGTTTGTTTTTTTTTTCTTTTTATTATTTTTATGTTTGCCTTAAGAAAGATTTAATTCGAGTTCTTGGTACTCGGAGCTCGGTTCTCTCGGTGTCTTGTTCTGCGTACTTTGAAAGCAATTCACACTTCTAGGCGAGCGTTTATTGCCGCCACCGCTAAGTAATTGACAATTTGACATATTGATCAATTGTGATTGCGGGCACGTCGACTCAAATGTTTGGTAATTTTTGCTACCATTTGGCCAAAAAAATTCTAAACACACCATACAAATCGAAGAATTTTTAATTGTTGGCCTTGAATGACGAACGGAGCACGTGTTTTTTTTTATATCATTTTGGAAAGTACTAAAATTCTGAGGCTATATAAAAGTTATAGGAATATTTTTAGGTTTTGCTATGGGAAACTGCCTAATTTGGTGAGCTGATTTCTAGATCTAGATCAAAAGATATTGAGGTCTGACCAGCTTGAATTTGGTATCATATAACTTTTCTCTATAAGTTAGAAAATTATCTTTTTGCATTGATTTATTTCAAATTTGTCAAATAATCATTGCTTTGGTCAGTTGTATTTAAATTATCACACATACGCCGCGTGTGCCAAGGCACAGTTGGTTGCTTATCAAAAAAGCCGTTTCATTTGTCTCAGTTTTGCATGTTCGGCTCCGACAAAACCTGACAATGCAGTACCTATAACAAGCTGTAGTAAAAATCGATCCTTTCCTGAATCCATTTTACCCTTCCCTCCCAAATCAACTCTTGCTATCCAGCAGGCCAACCTATTTCAACCGGTTTGCCTTTCCCAAAAACTCAAAGTTTTTAGTTCATTTTTTTTTAGTTTTAGTTTTGCTTGGCAAAGTCAGCGACAATTTTGCAATTTTGTTTGGTCTGGAAAAGGCTTTTGGCTTAAGAGGTCTCGTGCGTAATTAAAAGCCGACTTACAGTTTAATATTTTAATTTAATTTCTATGGCATTTATGGCCACATAAATCTTAGAAACTGTCAATGCTGCTGCCAGCGTTGCTGCTGTCGGTTTCGCTTTGTTTTTGTAATTTCTTTAAATACATTTCGAAATAGCTTAACTTGCGAGTGTTTTACTTTTGGGTCCACCCACTTTAGCCTGACATACGACTTGACTTTCGCATGCCAGCGGCGACGGTGGCAACGCCCACACATGCCCCACAAAGTCCACAAAAAAAATTTTCGGGCTTTCAATTGCCCAGAGGACCAACACCACCACCCACGGCGTTTGGCGGTACCTCAGCCAAGCTTTTGGGTCAAAGTGGCGACTTTGTCGCTGCCGTTTGATACTCGCCATTGTATGAATTTTATTTCTAATATTTTTATTTTTTTGGGACTTTTTCTTTTTGGCCTGCCATTTGCATTATACCGATTTATGTGTAAATTTGAGATGCCAGTCTGTGTGGCCTGTGCTTTCATTTTGCTCTACCCTCTCGCCTGGCCATATACATATATATATTTTATTTATTTGGACAGACGGACCAGAGCAACGATAGCAACAGCGTCTGTGACAGCGATGGCGACACCTGGTTGGGCCGATTTGGCTTCTGGCCAGTGGCACTCACAAATAACTAACTTCGTTAGCCAGGAATTCGCTATGACTTTTCAGAAATACAAGAAAACTGACGAGAAAAAAAAAATTTGTTCACCTAAAATTATGACTGGCTGTCTGGCAATGCTGGCAAAAGTTTCATTTATTTGGGGGAGCGGTTTCATATATATAATATTTATTTTTTTTTTTTTATGGCATTTCCGTGTCAATTGATAAAGTACAAAGATAAAGATAAAAAAAATACTAAATGAAAGACAGATTGTATGTGCAAAATTAGATTGTTGATTGACAGGCCCAAAAGAGACAAATTGATTTTCGATAGGAAAATATATATTATATTTGGTCCTAGCAAAGAAAATATTTTAGAATAAATGAAATCCGATCAACTCAGCAATAAGGTATTTATATATAATTAGCTTATTCAAATCCTTCAATTGAGTGATTGTCTTGGCCAACGCGAAATTTAAATAAATGTTTTTAGGTATTCTCGGTGCCGTTATAATTGTCTGCCTTTCCACCTGTGGCGACCATAAAAGAAAAAGAGAACAAGCAAACCGATTAATCACTAAGCCCTGGCCCCCCCTTCTTCTAGTCTAGAATAATCACAACAAACAGTAGCTTCAGATTTACATTGCCAGCTAAACAAAAAAAAAAAAAAAATGCTTTGGTATATAATATTTATTACTTATGTTAAGTAATTGTTAATGTGGGTAGAGTGAGTTGGTGCGGCTTAGTGAACTTTTATCTGTGACATTTAATTAACATTTTAATTAATTGCGGCAAGTTTCCGCAAGTTTCTGGCCTCCCAAACAAAACGAAAAGGCAATCTTGAGAGTCAAGCGTATCTATCGATGGAGTCAATGTTGAGCTGTCTGTCGATTGATACAAGTGGCAATTTTGTGTGAATTTAAGTAAACATTGTATGGTTTTGAGCTTGCACCACAAGCATTTTTCAAAAATGCCCATTGACATGTCCAACGTTGCGTATACGCAATTTAGCAGCTCGTTTGGCTGGCCCCCACTTGACTTACTCGCCTTGTGTTTCCCTTGGGTCCAGCCTATGCGTTTATTAATTTGTTGCACTCTGCTGGCTTTAAATTTGTAATTTGAGTGGCGTTAACCATTTGGCAGTCCACAGACTCAGAGTCTGCGGCTCCGTTTGGCAGTCGACTTGTTTAGAATTTCATTTTAAGGCTAATAAATTGAAACCGCAAACACCATCACGATCGACTTCAGCATTATTACTATTATTATTAAATTGGTAGCTGTAAACTTTAAACTGGGTTACCCCCAGACAGCAACACTCTTCAAGCTTATTGTCTATTCATTTTCATTCATCAAGTAGGGAGCGCAGGTGGGGCTAGGAGCTGTCTTGATTTATCGAAAAATATCGACTCTGGCAGAAATTTGTTGTCGCTTTTAAATAAGAATCAATTAATTGCGCAAATTTTTCTACGCACATAAAGCAATTTCTGATCAGACTTTTAAGTAATTCTACTAGTTATTTGTCAATAGTTGATTAATTTATGTGCAACTCTATTTTTTTTTTTTTTTTTTTGTCATTTCAAAATTAATGTGAACGAGGTCAAGTGTTTCTCTCTGTTTTATTTGATCTGAAACAATCAAAACCATTTCATATTCTTTGCCGAATAATTTGTAAAACTATTAATATTAATAAATTTACAACTACTGCTTCCGTGCTGCTGGTGCTGTGTCATTTAGTTGTTATCTTTGAAACCATCAAAGTGTCATAAAATAAATGATTATTGCCCGAATTCGCCGAGAGTCGAAACTCACGCATTTTGCTTTTAAAATAAAAATATTTGCAAAACATTTCAGCAGCTTATCAGATTGACTTTTTTTTCTTTTTCTTCATTCTAAAAGTATTGGCTAAATCTGAGTAATTACTTGGCCAGGCGACATGTTATTTTGAGTACTACAGATAACCGAAATTTTCCCTCTACCGAGTCAAATTTTTATGGCTTAGTGCAAAAACATATTTCAACATTAATTAGTCAAGAAATTGTAGCAGTGTGTTAGTTTGGTGTGCCTTGGTCACAGCGGATGCCGTTGTCTGCTATACAGAATATAGTGTAAAGATATATATATATATATAATATATATTTGTGGCATTTGTATCTATCAGATACTTGGGTAAATGTGGGCTGACAACTGTGTATGCAATAGCTGCAATTGCCTGGCATAGAAGAGGAAGTCTGCACTGTGTGAAATTGGGCTAAAAAATCTAAACAGCCGACGTCAAATTGTAAGCACTCTGTGCAGAGTTAGCAGCCCATTAGGTTATGTAACCAATTTCAGAGCAGCACCAGCACTAGCAGCGGCAGTGGCAGTGGCAGCAACCAACGCAGCAGCCAACCAACAAAAGCCTCTAACCGCAAAAAGCGCACGCCAACATAAAATATTAAACGATATACTGACACACACTCACACACACACTCACACACAGTCTGTGAACTGCATTATTTATGCTGTCTGAAAATAATTTTGTTTTTGTTTACGTGCGTTGCAGCCGCAGCAGCAGCGGCATCGGTCGCGGCAGCAATCTCAGTGGCAGTGGCAGCAATTGACGTACTTAGGGTAACCGTCGTTGACGTTGCCATAACCGAGGCAAAAGAGTGGGGGAGAGGGGCCTATAGAAAACAGTTACCCAAAACTCCCCCTCTTGCCAATCAAGTGAACCATTTGATGCAACCAGTTAGATGGTTGCGGATGGCAACTGATGTTGCTGCATTGGCTGTGTCGGTGTTGCTTTGACTGTGGCACAGACACAGGTGCCTTTTTTTGTGGTAAGTATTTTTGTCTTTCTGTTTGAGCCAATTTTCTACTTTCGTGTGCACAACTTCACTTTCAGTTGGCGGCCGCCGCTTCTTGCTTCTCGCTTCGCGCTTCTCGGCACGACAAATGGCTTCCTGACTGCTCTAGTTGATTTGTGTGAGAAAGTTAAGCGGTGTGTAAGCGTTGTCGATGCTATAATGTTGTCAAAGTGTTTTATGGCCTTGTTATATAATTTGCAATCCACCACACTAGCTCAAATTGTCAAAAGAAAAACTTGAGCTTTGAAATGAAATCAGATTCTAAGAGTGATATGATTTATATAACGAAAGAGTTCATTAAAAGTGAAATGCAGATAATGGCCATAGATTTATTCGAGAAAGACAAAAAGCATTTCGGTTAATAGGCTAATAAATAATTAAAAATCTGCTTCAACTGTTTTTTTTTTTTTTTTTTTTTTTGGTTTTGCTTTGTCTCAATTTCAATTGACTTCAAAAGAAAAAGTTACTTTTCCGCTGATTTTGGTTCACTCCCACATCATTTAACCTCAATAGCAGACCCGCTGCAATTTAATCTAAAGTCCCAATTTCAAATCCGAATTCAAATTGCAACTCATTCAATTGAGTTCGTTGCCTAAGTCTTTCGTTCGCGTGCGCCAAATTTGCTAATTTTTTAAACCATTCAGCAGTTATTTCTTTTCTAACAAAAACTACAACAACAACAAAAAAAGAGTAAAGAAAAACTTGTTAAAATTTGTTCATTAGTTTTGTTATGACCATAAAACGAAGTCAGGCCAAAAATAACAAATAACCAAAAATTGATTGTTCACATTTTTGTTCGAGGCAATCGAGTTCGCCCTCTCCTTTGTGCTCTCCCAATGGATTAGTTGACTCGAGTCTTTTGTATATTTGCTTTATTTTTGTGGGACTCATGCGTTGCATGTTTTGAATTTCAAACTATTAAATCGTGATATCTGAGTTTGCGAAAGGCAATACCCAGCCAGCCAGCCAGTCAGTCAGTCAGTCTGTCAGTCTTTAAACATCTCAATTGCCTGCCTTTGGCAGTCCTTTTGACTTCATTATGCACGGGTTAAAGTTGACTAGACCGATTAAGGAATAAACGAAAAGAAACCAAAATTATATTCCACTTACCCGTGAGATGATAATGCCGGCAATGCTGATGCGTATTCTGGGTCCTTTGAGCAGACGATAGCGCAGATCCACGCCATTCCAGAAGGAGATGAAGTAACGTTTGACCTGAAACCAAGTCAAGACACATTTATCAAAACAGAGCCGCTTCTTGGAGAATCTTTCTGGCTAATAAATTCGCTTGGCACATGAATGCTTAGAATATTTAATTAGTTCCCTGGCAACTTTCACGCACCTGCAAATTATCACCGCCATGCAAACGATAACCATCATAGTCGACTATGACCAAAACCTCGGGATAAATAATGTATGGGGCTTGGCGACGGGCACGTGCTCGGAGACGTATGCGAGACTCAGCGGCTTCACCAGCCTCTGATTCCAGGGCACCTTCATCATCGTCATTGAGATCTTCCAGGTTGGCAGTTTTGCCATCATTACTGCGACGCTGACGACGACGATTCTCAGAGGCTCCGCGTCTCTGACGGCTCTGTAGACGTTCAAGCTTTTCGCTGGCCAGCAAATCATCGGGTTCCATGAAGGCTGCAAAATAATCAGAAAACAATGAAATGACTTAATCATAATCCTCATGGAGTCACCAAGCCAGGTAGCTGCTCATTTAACTGTATTTAATGGAAAAATTAAAAAAAAAGAGAAGCCATTGCATAATCGACTCGGAATTTCTGGTAATTTTTAATAAATTTTAATGACTCTGGCGGACACAAAATAAAGAAATTCAAGTCGTAAGGTAAGTGTTTTTATTGGACTACATTGTGGTATTTTGGCGCCATCGACGACACCAGCACCGGCATTCCAATAAGGTAAATGCCTGATCTGAAGGACAATTGGTAGCGGAAAGTTCACAAGGTATTTCATGCATAATTCTTTCTTAAAAAAAAAATTACCAAGTCAATGGAAGAGGAAGTACTATCAACTGCACGTTGATCTCTTGGGTAGAGAAACCAAGACAGTTTCTAGTTCAATGTGCCCATTTAGATGCGCAAACATTTTAAAGATACAAACAATAATCACTTTGGGTGTGTCTCAGCTGAAGGGGTCAATGTCAAGAGAGATCTCAAGCCTATCTTACCAAAATCACTCATTTGTTCTTCGCTAGCTGCCGCCTCACGTTTATAGACAACGTGATGGGACTCCTCCTGGTTAGGGCTGAGTTCGTGTGGCAAGGGTTTAATCACCATATCGTGACCAATGCTGCCCTCCTGTAAAAAGAGAGAGAAAAAAAAATAATTTAAAGAATTAATCAATAAAGTCTTAAATGTGGTTAAGAAATTCAATCAAAAATTTATAAACATTCAGCGGTTTATTATAAATTTATTTATTTATTTCAACTGAGCTTGGCTGGGCCATAAAAATTAGCAGCAATTTACTTAGCTGCGGACTTTGGTTTTGTTGCCGCTTTTATGCAAATCCATTCTGATCTAGATAAATAATTGTTTTTGTTGTTTGGCAGTAATTTTATCGCCTTTGTAATTACAATAATTAGTGGGGAAATAGCAATTAACTTTTAACATGAAAATGAAAGGGCTGTCCATTAAAGCCGAATCATTTGAATAACACAAGAAGCCTTTGAGGTGATTGCTAAATTCAAAATTTGATTTTTTTGGTTAAAATTATGCAATGAACTATAGATAGACTGGTAATACGTAAATTATAAAGTGATTAAGAATAGTTAATTTATTTATTTTAATATAGATTAGATCAGAGAAGGCTACAATTAAACAGTTTAGTCCACTTGATTAGTTAGATCGAAGAGGGAAATAATGATTGTGGTATGCCAGTCTGATATATATAAATCATAATTTATTTTAAAGCTCAATCAAATAAATAAAAAATTCAGATTATTTTCAATAAATTTGAACTGCCTCAGGTTGACAAAGAAAACGTCATAAAACATGTAAATGACAAGAACGCCCCACTGGGCAGTTGTGGGCAGTTTCAAAATGTACTAGCCATTTTCTATATGACTATATAATTAAAATATTAATAAAAATTACGATTAGACCATTGAGTTAGCATTGTATTTGTATTTTTATTAATGCGCCCAAAACACGAATGTCAAGTTGGCATGCAAAGTAGCAGAACGATAACAAAAACAAATCAAAGCCCAGCTGCCTTGATGGTGGTCCAGCGGAAATGTTTCTACTGTTTTCAATAAAATGATCACCAAGTCAGACTGAATATATATATATAATAATAATTAATTTTGATTTATACATATGTCTGTGAGTTTATTACAAGGTGATGTGATTGATTTTCAGTGAGTAAAATCAAATTCAATTCCATTCAAATTGGTTTTGACTAACTCAAATAATTCCAGAAAATTGCATATATATACAATTTTTATCTAACTTGGCGTTAAGTTCAATGTCCCAGCAGCACGCATGAAAATGTCATGAAAAAAAAAAAATACAATACGAAAACAACAACTTGTGCCATAAACAAATTGCAAACATCGAGCAACAACAACAACAATAAATTGCAATTGCCATTGATGACATGCCAGGCAACTTCATTTGCCAGCCACTTGCGTTTTCAATGCGGCCTGAAAAATCAATTTTAGTGTTGTTGCCACAGCCTGCACTGGCTGCTTCAACTATTATTGTTGTTTTTGTTGGTATTGTTGATTTTATGAAAAATGTGTTTACTCA
Organism: Scaptodrosophila latifasciaeformis; assembly: GCA_037075145.1. Taxonomy (NCBI): domain Eukaryota; kingdom Metazoa; phylum Arthropoda; class Insecta; order Diptera; family Drosophilidae; genus Scaptodrosophila; species Scaptodrosophila latifasciaeformis. The sequence continues at coordinate 138,289 of JBAMCM010000158.1, forward strand.
ATGGCTTTTGACATTTAAATACACTTGGCTTTGGCCCAAGTGCGTGTGCATTGAGCAATTACTTCAAATTTGTTGAGCTTCAATTGAGGCGAAACTTTTCATGGGGGTTTTCCCCACTAAAGAAAATCCACAAATGAAAATAATTTAAAGCATTGATTCATCTTCTTCTTGGCTTAGAAAACAAATACAAAACCAGTCCGCAATTTGTTAACAATTTTTGCAAATTTATGCCGACAGTTCGAATTAAAATTTAGTGTTTTTTGTCAACTGACATTTTAATAGTTGCCAAATGAGTGCAGCTTTTTGTTGTTGCTGTTTTGGTTTTTTGTAGGCATTTTTCTTATTTAAATTTTTAGCATTTTATTTGGTTAAAGTTTGAAGCAAAAACGGGCACACATTTCAGTATGTTTTCTATGTTTTTTCCGCATTGATCAGCACAAACAGCAACAATAACAAATTGCATTTGTCAGAGACAAGTCACATGCTTTCCATACTCTTTTCGAAGCAAAAAGAGTTTACTCATTTCGCTCCAATACTTGCAACACACAAGATCAGACATCTCAAAAGTAAGATCTGTGTTTTTTTATGGATTTCAGATTTGTTTGAATCGATTGGATTGGACTTCTTAGGATCCTAATTCGATGTTAATAATATTGAGTGATTTCAATTAAATTAGGAATTCCTATAAACACAGATGGCCTAAATATCTTTAGAATCGAGCCATTAAATCATATAGATATCAAAGCTCCGACCATTTATGGAATAAACTATTTGTTATATAAAACGCTATATAAGGTATGTGTCTAATTTTTCGTATCGGATTATCATATCATATAGCTGTAATGCCAATCATAATCGGTTTAAAGAATATTAAACATCATCATTATCATATAGCCCACTATATAATCTATATGATATAGCCAGTCATCGAATTATCATATCATACAGCTGTGATATGAGTCTTAAACGATTTTAAGAATATTAGGCTTCATTATTATCGGACCCACTATCTGATACAGCACCGACATTTATTAACCGATCCTATCTAAATGTGGTAATTGAAATATCTAAACAAGGGTATAGCTATGTTCCAAATTTCAGATCAGGAATTAGTATAATCTTATTCATATGCCTTACGGCAGATAAAAAATTCAATAAGAGTCTGCAATCTTCGTCGACCCAAAGATATGTCTGAGATTATTATTATTACTTTTTTTTTTGGGCGTGTGTGTAACAGTTTGTTTTTTTAGCCTACAGATTTGATACGATTTTTTTTTGGTTTTGGATTAGTTTTTTTTAGATTAGTTTTTGGTTGATTCTTTTGCGTTTTTCCTTTTTGTGCGCACAACTAAAATGATTATGTAATTCTTTGCATATGCTGGTAATTTACCGAAATGTCGGCTACATAAATTTATGCGTCCAGGCAATTAATAAATTTACTTTTCTCATTTTTTTTTTTCTTTCTTAGCTGGAAATTAGATTTAGATTTGAGCGACTCATTTGATAGAAAAAGAAGTGTTAAAAATGGGTCTCTTGTTCGCAAAACAGTTGTCTTTTAGCTGAAAAGTCTTAAATAAAGTTGTCTAGTCGAATGCTTTATGTTTATGTAATCATCAAGAAACTGACAAACAACATGACTGTTGATTGTTGTCTGGTCTGTTGCTGTTATTGTTGGTGGGTCTGGAGCTAGACGCGGTTTGTTTTGTTACATGATTTCAAGCCACACACCTTTCACACACTCACACTCACATTCACACTCACATTCGGAGCCAGCAAGTGGCACCTGCCTTAAAAACAAACTAACGATTGTCCATTTGGATTGGTAACCCAATTTGGCCAAGTCTGTTTTCGATATACGCCCCCTTGCTGCCAGGCAATCATTCATTGACATCTGATGGGCTTACAATCACAAATTTTATCTGTTTTTTTTTTTTTTGTTTTTTGCCTGTCATGATCTGTTGTTGATAATATAAAATGTAATTTTTACATAATAATTATTATTTTCAAGCATTAATGATGTTCATTATTGGCCATGACAACCTGATGTTGGCTATCTTCTTTTATTTTTTATTTATTTAGACAGTTAACAGTTAACGCCCCTGAACAAGCTGAATCTATCGACTTCATTTTAATATTTTATATCTTGAATTGTTTGCCTTTTGATTTAACAGACAATTGCATAATGCTCTACATCAACATCTTTTAAGGAGGGGGACTCCTCTGTGTAAGTCAAGCTTATTGGAAAAGTTCACTGAACCAACCAACTGAAAACCATTTCAATATACAAGAAATTAACACCTATTAAGCTCTGAAATTGAATACACATTTTTTTGTGGTTTGTAATTTTTGGGGCAAATTAGCAAAATTTTGTGCGAATTCATGACACGCTTTGCTGAGAATTGCTGATCGATTCGAGATTATCAAGCAAATTCTGAAAAAACATTAATCGATCAATCGAGAATGCTTCCTCAATTGGAATTACCTCAAATTAAACGAGAATATCTATTGAAATTGTTAAGCAAATTTTCATGTTTATTTCTTTAAGAACAAACAAATGGAATTTTTTCTGACATCGTGTTAAATTGGCTATTTTAATGTTGAACCAGAGAAAAATGCAAATAATTTCCAGCCTTGAGGAGCTTTTATAAACTGCCCCCTTCCTCCTCATGAAATGCGTACCATAAAAATTTTTTAATAATTTTATTTATTTTTTCTTCTTTCGATTTGGGTGTGCTTTTGGTTATCATCTTGGTCAAGGTTAAATCTAATCGACGCTTAAAATCATATGTAGTCATAAACTAAAGCAACAACAATAGCAACAACAACATTAAGAACAAGAACAGCCACTGCAAGTTTTTCTATTTTTTTACTTGGGCCAGCGGTGTTAACAGTTTGTTTACACAAAGCAGCTCGTTAAAGAAATCCAACCAAGAAATCATAGAGAACCCAAGCTTCTGGCCCGAAGCTTGCCAGCACTTAAGCCCACACAAATGCACACAGATATATAGATACCAGATCATATGCAGAGTTGGCTTGGTCAATGAATATTTATTAAGACCAAAGCAGCCACCTCAGTTGCCGCCGCCCATGGTCAGTTGGGGCCCAAGAACTTGGTAACCAAAGCCATAGACGAAGCCACGCAATTCCATGTTCTCTGGCTATCTAAAAATCCGCTTAAATGCAATCAAGACTAATCAAAATTAATTTGTATGCTTTTAAAATATATCGGATAGATGAACACTTTTTGGCATAATTTGTTAAATTTGTTTTTCGTGGTTTTGTGCGTTGGCCGTTTTGGCCAACAAGTTCAATGCAAAACACACGGACAGACCAAGTCAAAGTGCGCTTTATAGTTGCCGCTCCAATAAGTCAGCCAATCGAGTTGAGTTAGTCATATAGCCTAGCCAGTTAGGTGGTCAGTTTGTCAATCAGTCACTGCAAGCTCCATTGAAGTTTCATTAAGTGTTTGAAGTAATGCAAGTCAAAGTCAAGTTGATTGGGTGTGTGCGTGTGTGAGTGCGGTTATCCTTGTACTTTGATTAGAATTGGTACACAAAGTGAAGGTCTTTTCAAAACTCAAGAATTCTAAAATGTTTGATTGGTAATATCTCAAAATAGTAGTGAAATATTTTTCGACTAAGAACTCAAAAAGAAAGTAATTTAGTCAGGGAATATTTCTGAATATTTATAAGATTTTTTTTTGAGCTGAAACATTATTTCAAGCTACAATTTATTGATTACATTCACTTAATTCTGAATTAAAAAATGAGAATATACTAAATTTAAGTGGGAGTCGTTCATTCTTTTCTTTAAATGGCAAAAAATATTCAAGTTTAATTTCTTGTCTCATTACTCTAATGAGTTGAATAATACATAAAGATCATAGAATAGTATTTTCAGATTTGTTAAAAAAAATCTCCAGGTTTTCCTTCAGCTAATCCTGAAAAAGTATCTGGGAGCTTGGTTATATCAGCCTATCGCATATTAATAATATTTCAATTAAAATCGGCAAACAAAGTTTATATAATCAAATGAATTGCCTTTTAACTAAATGGTAATTAAAATGCCAATCTGTGTGTATAAAAACACTAAAAACGGCACCCACCATTTGACGGTGTTGTTATCAAAAAAACTTTATCCAGTTCCCGACAGGCAAACTCACCATATGAGAGAGAGAGAGAGAGAAGAGAAGGAAGAAGGGGGAGGAGGTTGAAAGAAAGAGCTGAAAGAGGCAATTAAAAAGCATTTTTCATGAGGAAATTGTGGCTACCGGTCTCTAGAGTCTGTCTGAAAAATTTACTTTAAAAAAAATACGAAAAGAGTTTGATTAAATAATAGTTTCGAAAAGCTTTCGGGGCGGGAATAATTGAAAACTAACGGGCAAACGTGTGGTATGGCATGTGGTGTGTGCCTGAGATTGTTTGATCCTTTGTGGTGTTTTATATTTTTTTTTGTTTTAGTGGCTCATGCGTAAAGATTGCCAACAGCTGATGACAAGCCAAAGAGACCAAATCCATGTAGCAACATGTTGCAGGCGCCGCTGTAGCACGTCAAATCGAAGAGGTGTGATTTCTATAGCCTCGCTAAGTGTAATCTGAGCCACAGCTTGGACTGGCCAGACTTGGGGCTTGTGCCAGACAGTTGGAGTCTGCACACACTTCAATCCGCCACCTCGACACTCCTCAGCTCGCTCTCTCAACATTTTGGTTAAGTTCGAGAAGCTTGTGTTTGTGTTAAACGATTTTGATTAAAAAATTTTGCATGCTGTAGTATTTTTGGGCAATTTTTTTTTTTGTCAGTCGGTCGGTTGGTCGATTGGTCGGTTGCATATGAATATTTTGATACCAGATGTAAGTATGGGTAACATGCTTGTTTGTTATGTACGGCTGAGAGTCAGTTTCGATTTGACTGGGGTTTTTGTGTATTCCTTGCGGGCAAATTACTTGAGCAACCAAACTAGATCTATTTGGGGGTTGCGTCGCTTGCTTCTGTGGCATGGTGAAATTGTCGAGTTGCTTTGGCAATTGCATTTATCTATTTTGTTATAAAATTTATTATTGCGCAATATTAAACAAAATGCGATGGTTGTTGTTTATGTTGGCGGCACTTGACGATTAAAACCAATTTGGACCAATTAAAAAATTGAGATATCAAATTGACTAGCCAAAGTGACCGAAGTGCTCCAAGGAAGAGCATTTAATTTATGCCACAAATAAAGTCATTCATCTTAAAAAATAAATATAATTTTTAAAGAAAAAAAAAAAAAAAATAGCTGAATGTCATATAAATTAAAGAAAACGTTCCGTGCCAATGAATGTCAGATCGAAAGACTTAAGCGGCAAACTCGATTTCATTACAAATCTGAACGGCAAGTCAAAGATGGGCAACATGACATAAATTTTGTTATTTTAACTACAGATGCAAATCGACAAAACCAACAGCCAATAAACAAATAGAAACTGTTGCTCGTTAGAAGGCAGCTAAAACGGTGACTTTTTGTAAATATCAAGGCCATCCACACCAGTCGTCTAGAGGCAGGCATCATCGCGCCACACTCGAAAGCCTCAATTTGTTAGGCAGGTGACAATGATCGTAATGATCAAGCTGACCATGCTAATGATGTTTCCACCAAAGAAACAGAAGAAGACGAAAACGCAGAAGAACCGCAACCAAACTTGTTTTGCCATCAAAATCAAGTGGCAACCGAAAATTTTCTATTTTATCTTCTTTAGTTGGCCTAATGAAGCTGCTGATGCGCCTGGCCATTTAATGTGTCCAAAATGGCAACGTGCCATCTTTAAAGCTACCTAATAATTGTGCCTGTTGTTGTTAGTATTAATCTAGCCGACTAAATGGCATAAATGCTGTGATGTTTTTAGTTGAAACTCTGGCAAATCAAATGCCAAAGTGAATGTTGAGTAAAAGGGCAAGTCGATAGGCCAACTTAAGTACACATGTTCGGCTTGTTGAACAGATTTTTATCTTCTGATTGCTCAAGACAGAACTACAAATTATAATTTGGAAAATATTCTAAGCCACGCTTCCCACACAAATAAATCAGGGCTAAACTTTGGAACGGTCAGTGAGGTCGGACAACCTTTTTTTATTTTAGGATTTGAATTTTTGGGAGGTCTTCGGCTGGCTGGCCTGACATTTGCTGCAATTAGCATTAATCAAGCTTAGTTACACAAATCCAAAAGCCCGAATGGCCGAGTCAATTTGTTTGTAGTAAACATTAAATTCGTAGCTAGAAAAATGATGATTACGATTTGGTTTGTTTTTATATTTTTCTTCTTTTCCTTTTGCTCTTTTGAGCGCACATTTTTTATTTCTTCTGACTTGAAATAATTTTTTTTTTTTTATATATTTGATTGACGTCTTGGGGTGTTTCCCTTGAACTCGTTTTGAGAAAAAAAAGAAAAAAAAATATATATATAAAACAAATACACAACTTCTTTCATAAATTTAAGGCATTATTGAATTTTAATGCCAAAGAGCATTGCACTTTGTAATTTGGCACAATTTGTGCAAATAACTTTTTCAAAATTTTACCTTAAGGAAACTTGAAACAAACCAAATTAACTGCCTCTGAATTGTCATCATTAATTTGGCTTAACGAATTATTATTATTATTATTATAAGAAAGAGCAAACATATTCCAAACATAAAAGGCCTTTGGGCACTAAGAGTGTGTAATTGGCCATGAAACTTATACCGAATTTACCATATTGTTGTTTGTCTTTTGAATTCTGCTTCCCGGCGGGTGTTCATCTTAGGGCTTAGGGCATATATATTTATTTATAAAGTGTGCTTATTAAAGGTCCATGAAATTCCAATGTCAAATTGATTAAGTCGAGCGAATCCGTTGGTATGCTTTGGCAGTGGGTGGTAACTAAGTTGTGACCTTAGGCAAGGTTAATGTAATTTAGTTGCACTTGAAATTAATTGGGTTAACTGACAAGCCGATTAACCTTCCAAGATTAGAAATATTTGAAAATAATGCCAAAATAATTTAATGTTGATTAATTAAATATGAGCAGGGCTCATGGATGGAGTAGATAAATTATGATAAGTTTCCCAGCCTATATAAGACTCATTTATTTCTATAAATTTTCTGGAATTTATTCTTATCACTTTTTATTACCTAAAAAATCTCATTAAATCAAAAGGAAAGGTAAGAATTTATTTCTGCATAATCTTCAAATTGAAGTTCAAGTAAACCCGAAATTAATGGAAGTACTTCGGTTTCTGTCTTTGCCTATACAAATTGAGAGAATCATCTTTGCCAAGTCACTTTTTAAAAATCAAAGAATCTTTTAAGAAAATTTTCAAAGATTTCCAAATCAGTCGTTTATTTTCCAGGCGAAATCAAAGGGACTCCTGTAACAGCTTGGCTTCAGGCCATGAGTAGTCTTTTCTTGTGGTTGTTGTAATCTTTTTAATTGTTTTTGTTTTTTTTTATGGAATACTTTTACCGTCACGATGTGGCCAGATAACAGGCAGATTGGCTGGTGGCTTGGGTGTCTCGGGGGCTACTGTGTGTTACAATTTATGTAATCACAACAACAACAACAATAAGAAAATAGTGCGTGTAAAATGCTGTGCCAAATTTCTGTTGAGAGGTTTCTATACCAAAAACGTAATTAAATGAGCACAGCGAGTGACTACAACAACAAAAGCAAACATCTAATTGGTGGCCAGAAACTTGTGCAATGAGCCGTCAGCAAGTTTGTGTCTTAAGTCTTTTGTATTTATCCCCTTTGGATTTCGATATTCAACCAAAAAAAAAAAAAGTAAAGTAAATTTAAAGTAGCTGAAAACTTTCATTCATTCAGCCTTTGGCTTAAATAATGATTTACCATTGTCCAAAAATACCCCGCCCCTAATTTTCATCATCAACAGCAACACCCGAGAAAAACAGCAACAACAACAATAAGTGAGGTGAGGCAACTGCCTTGGTTAGTTTTTAAGTAGTTCACTGTATCGATTAATCCGTCAGATTCGAAAATATTTTAAATTTTTTGTTTCTACCAAAATAATTTTAAGTCCAAAACTAAGACATATTTATGACCAAAAACTGTGTATGAGTCTTGTCTTTTTTTTACGGTGTGGCTAATTAAAAGGCCATAAGCAGACCGACGGTATTGTTTGATCCATTGCGCAATCCGTTGGCCGTTGTCGCCTTACCAAAGAAATCTTCTGCTATCGACTATATTTTTATTTTAATTACAAGAAAACAACTGTGTTGGTATTTTCAAACCGTTTAAGGTCAAAGCTAAGCCGGAAGACAGAATAGTGCGATGCATTCCCTCAAGCCTCCCGCAATCGAATATTTTAGCCAACTCAGCCAGGCCGGGCCAGCCGGTCAGAAACAGCTGCGCGCCAAAGCCGAAAAACTTGCGAAATATTCGACGTTTTGCACTTTGAAATGTCAGCGAATGCGTTTTGGGCCATGCCACACAAGTGTGGGCATGTGTGTGTGTGTGTGCTTGAGAGCTTATTTATTTATTATTTATGAATTTTTCAATGCATTTGCTACATGACAAGGCGCACTTGGCCAGCCGCCGCAGCATCAAGTCGGCCAAGCCGATCAACCCAGTTAGTCAAATGTTTGGCTAGTCTTTCGGTCTATTGGCCGGCAGACATTGCTTCTCTGACCTTTTACTGGCCGGATGGGCCGGTTCAGTTGGCAGTTCAGACTTGGCAAACTTGTAATTATTATTAAAAATAAATTTTTCTAAAAAAACTTTTGTTTTTAAAAAACGAAAAACGAAGAGCAAAGTCAAAATGCCAGCCAACGATAATTGCCAAAAATCTTTGTTTCTTAAGAAGCTATTCGATATTTTATTTATTTCTTCTTTTGAGGCTTTTGATGTCTCACCGATTTAACAATTTGATGGTTTCTTTTTGTTGTTTCTATTGATTTTATTTTAACAATTTATTTAGTGACCTTATTGACAGCAATATGCTTTTGCATTTTATGGCATTTGTTTTTTTTTTTGTGTGCTTCAGCGGACTTGGGCGATTTTATTAATTGATGATTTTATGCAGTCAACCGATTTTAGCCAAATCAAAACTAAACTGTCATTATATATCAAAATATTTAATTAAAATATTTTTGGTCATGGTTTTTTTGATGGACTTTAATTTGGCTAGACTCGAAATGATGTATTTTTAAATGAAATTTAATTTTAAATTTTAATGCCAATAAATCAAAATCATTTAGAAAAAAACTCCCAAAAAACTTGGCAAAACTTACATTTAAAATCCATTTCCTTTTTTTAATAGGTTCTTAAATAAAGACAATACAAGCCCAGAAAAAATATTCCTTTGTTTATTTAGTATTTTTTTTTTAGTCATGTTTAGTATGAGTTTCTTTTTTTTCTCTAAGAGGTATGTTTCCGCTTTTGTTAAAAGTTAATTGCCAATTGTCTAGTTAATTAAGCGACACATAAAATAAAATTGTATCAACAGAAAATAATCTTGAACTTGTACTCGGTCAGTTTTTGAGAATTTCAACTCAACAAGTAAACATAAATAAAAGCAATTAACCTTCAAATCTGGAATATTAGAGAGGAACAAAGAATATTTGCCAAGCCAAGTAAATAGGGAACTAATTTCGCATTACAGTTTAGATTTTCATTTTGGCTTTATAAATAATTTATGCGATTTATTTTCAAATTGACTTGGTCATTTTTCAATGCCCAAGAAATATAGAAACCATTAGAAATAAATTTTTCAAGTCAGCCCCCACATTGGAGTCAATATTTTTTTTTTTTTTTTGCTTTTTGCGCTCAATCAAAGTATTAATTTTTAGACACCTTAAATATTAAATGTCTTCTCATTTATATATATATATATTTTTTTTTTTCGTAAAACTAGCAATTAAATTTTTCTTAGCTACTCTCAAATTAAACGCCCATGGTCTGCAAGACAATGTTTAACAATTTTCACTAGGCAAATTGGTCAAGGTGTTTGATTTGGACATGCTGACGACATTTTTCTGCACTTGGTCACTAAGATTTCTCACTGTCCATTTGTCTTTTATGGATTGGTTAAAAAAAAAAAAGAAAAACAGTAATAATAAAATACAAAAAAAATACGAATGTGAGCAAGTGCATTTGAACGTTGATAGAGATAAATTTGAGCTTAATCAGCAAAAATTGTCCAAATCCGCAAATTACGGCAAACACAGCAAATGGCTTATAATTGTAATGGCTGCAAATGTATGAATGAATGCAAATTTTAAAAACCAAAAATAAATTCAAATAAAAACAGTGTAAAAGGAGTGCCAAAGATTTGATACTCTTTTTGAACAGATCCCTTCTGTCTATCTTAACGATATGGATTTTTTGACGGATTCGGATAAAATTTTATATGCTTATTGAGATTGATAATTGATTGATATATCTTATATTTATATTTAATGGTCCCAGAGGTGCTGAAATATTTGAAGTAAGATATGATCTCTATTGAGCTATAGTGAAACGATCCCCGATATATAAAAAGAGCCTATACAATACCAAAATTCAACATTTTTCAAGAGCTCCAACTGAAACCTTAGACTTAGGCTTATAGACCGACGACTGCTCTAGTATTAGTAATCAATTTGGAGGGAACTTTTGGATAAGTCCAACTGAGATGAATAGGTAATACTCTGGCTTGAAAAGAGCATGAATAGCTAGTTCAAATGAATAGAATAAGCCCACAACCAAAAGCCAAAAGCAGACGGATAAATGGATACAGAGAGACAGATAGACAGTCCCTCCGACTGTCTGTGGGTTCAGACAGCAGCCGACATAAGACGGTCAACAATTGAAATTGCGAGTACAAGAATAACAACTACCACAGCCAGCACACTTGGCCCGACCTGATCAATGTGGCTGTCACAATAACAACAACCTCAGCAGCAAACAATACAAGACAAAAGAAAAAAACAAAAACAAAAAAAAAAACATAAGAGTTTTCAAGTTAGTAGTAACACGTTCGCTAATTGAAATTCTTATTGATTTGTGTGACCTTGTGGGGTCATAGAGACTGGCACAGTGAAGCTGATATGATATGATATCTTAAGAGTCTAGCACTTACCATTATCAAATCGCCTGTCTCTTGATGACGACGCATTAAAATTGCCGCCATATTGTCCTCATCCTGAAACACTTCGCCGACTTCTTGAGCATCGTGCTGAAAATGAAAAGAGTTGGAGAGGCTGTTTAGTTTGGGGTAATTTGATTTGATTTTTGGGTTGGCTTGTTTCAATTAAAAATCAATTTATTTATTTGCTGGCATAACTGAAATTCCTCAAAGCCTACACAAAATAAATGTAAAGCGATTTTTTTTTTGTAGGTTTTTTTTTTTTGTTTTAAATAATATATGCCGGTCAGTCAGTGGACCGGCTGCGCTTGGTCAGTGTGTATTTAATTAAATGCGCCCGAAGACAAAGACCAAAGAGAGCAACCACATTTGGTTGTAGTTTTGGACTGTGGGGCTAGACTAACTACCCGGACTGCTTTGATTTATGCGCTTGGCTAGCAAATTTGACGCCTCAGCTAGCAGCCTGCACCATGTCACTCATACGCCGTGTAGTGCGTTGCATGTTTTTTTTTTGTGTTTTGGTCTTTGTTTCTTATTGCCTGACTGCCTGAGCCTGACCATGAAAATTTTGATGCTGGGGCATTTGACATTTGTTTAACAGACCCAAATGCTCTGGTTTTTGCACATTTTTTTTTCTTTATTCCGACTACAATCCTTTGACATCGACATTCGGTATAGATTGATTTGAGTTTTTCCATTTTTCTTTTTTGTTTCAGTCAAGGCAATTTGGTTTTTTGCTGTTTTTGTCTAATTTTGTGCAACTCTCAAGGGGGGAAATTAGCTTAAGCCCGACTCTTTTGAGCCAGAGATTAGCATAGATTTATTCAGTTAAATTTTCCTAAATTATTTGGCAATTATTTGAATACACTTTTGTTTTTTGGGTATATTCTGTGTACTGTGGTACATTTTGTCTTAGCTTTCAATTTCAACTCAAATAGTGCGACTAATTAAATTAATTGTGGCTGCGCCTGCCCATTAATTCCGTAACAAATATCAAAATAAATGTAATCTGACACTTGACATCAGCATTTGGCATTGAATGCCGTTGGTGTCTCTGTGTCGCACTCGGCCCAGCAGAATGGCCAATACTCAAAAAATAAATATGAATTCAAACATGCATGCGATCAAAACTTGTTGGCGGCAAAACTATCAAATTACAAGCATAAATCATTTTTTATAACTGGCCCGAGAGAGCGCCACAAAAATACATAAAAAAAAATTGCTTCAAAAAACCCCTTCATATATATTTTGTACGAGTTCAAAACTAAGCCAAGTGCCAAAATCAAAGTCAGCTAAGTGGCCAGTGGCCATTTAATATGTCGTCTGACCATACAATTGATGAAAGCAGCCAAACACTTTGCTCTTGTGTGTCTCTCGATCATAAATCAGCCAAACAAATCGCACAATGGGTGAAAATTTCGAAAAGGCGTATTCAAAAAATTGTTTTTTTTTTTTAAAGAAAAGTGAATGGAGAGAAAATGATCACAATGAGACACCACCTAGGGAAATCTCTAAATCTTTTCAAAATTGAGATTTGAAAAAAAGGGAAACTAGAAAATGAAAGGCTTCATTAGAATTGCTAATTTGTTCTTACAAATCTCAAGCAAATTTCCAAAGAGGTATAAAAAGTTTAAATAATAGAACAAAACAATTTTATTTGTTTGTTTTTATTAAAAAGAAGTAAAAATTTCCCCCTTTATTGAGCATTGAAAAGCCATAAAATTTTCAAGAATTCAAGAAAAAATTTTGAAAAATTAAATAGAAATTTTTTATGAAAAATTAAGAAAAAAACTTCCAGTGTATTTAAGAATTTAATGAATAACTAATAAAAGCAAAAATTTTTTTTCTTTTTTGTATAATTAAAATATCTTTTTTGTGAGAATAATTTATTCCTACTGCAAAACCTGTAAAAAATTTAACACGCTTTGAGTCCAAATACAGGTTGCTCAATTTTATTTTGATTTATTTCTCAAATATTTAAAAAGGAGCAAATTAAAAAAGTTCTAAGACTGGAAACAAATTAAATTAATTTATGAACTTAAAAAAAAATAATAACAATTAAAATGATTTATTTTTGTTTTAATTTTTGAAAAATTATGAAATTTATTTATTTAATTTTTATTAATATTTCTCATTCAAAAAATATAATAAAATTAATTCTTATCTAATTATGCTTCAAATTTGAAATGTTATTTAATATTCAGGGTTATTTATTGGCCGCTTAAATGGAATTATTTTTGATTGGACTCATTAAGCAGTCGAGTCAATTACAGACTGCAAATTTTTATCTTAAGTACAGCTATCTAATTGATGGATCACTTGACTTCTTACAAATCAACAGGACCGCCTGACGGGGGTGTTGAGTTTGGGTGAGGTAATTGGTGACATTACGCATAATAATTTTTTTTTTATTGGAATTGCAAATTGCTTATCATGAAATTATATCGTTTTATTTGGCGTGTTGTAGGCGTGGCTAGGCGACCGCCAAAAGTTGTGAACATGCCACACAAGACATTTTTCATGTGCAACAAGCAGTTTACGGCTTAATTTGTTGTTGCTTGTGTTGCTGCGACCGCGGCCGCGTCTGCGGCTGCTGTGGTACGTGCAGTCAGGCTTAGCACTTGCCTGGCCGTGCTTATATTTTTGCCATAAGCGACCTTGTGAAAATAAGTTCAAAGCAACAAGTGCGATGGCCAATCCAACACCCCCCCCCCCTCTCACCCCTCTTGGAAACTGACAACGCCAGTGCTAACTGGCCAATTCCCAATGCATTCACGTATTTCGGCTGCAAAGTAAATCGCATAAGAATCAAGGCACTAACCATATAGAAGCTTAATATTGCTGCGGTGGTTATTGTTGTTGCTGTTATGGTTGTAAGTCTTAACTTTGGTCGGTGGCCAAGTGTTTGGCCATATACACACTCTAGCTGATATCAATTTATTAACTGCCTGGCTTTGTCGCTTTTGGTTTGGTCAACTTGAATAAACTTTATATTATTTATTTTTTTTTATTTTTTTGCTGCACTTGACTTCAAATTTTTTTTTTTGCATTTGACACAAGCCCACTCACCCCCTCGTCTGACTTTGTTTTGTGTATATATTTTTTTTTATTGCCAGCTGGATCAATTTCCTTTGTTTGACAATTGTGTGCCCGATTTGAGTTATGCATTTTATTTGTTTTTTTTTTTTGTTTTTTAATTAGTTAACCAGTTGATATTGTAAATTGTAAACTGTCATTAAGACGGTCGAAGCAAGAGCGTATAGCATTTGGTTGGCACTTTGCCACGAGTTGGTGTTTGTATTTGACTTTGCTTTTGTTCTAGCTATTTTATATTTTTGTTATTTATGGCATCGTAAATTTTAATTACAAAATGGGTACAAGACATTATGCAGATTTCAAAGCGCTGATAGCACACCAAAAAAAAAAAACGAAAAAAAAAAACAGTCATGATTTAAACAATTTAAATGACTTTGAGGGTATCAGGTGTACTATCAATTTCGTGTGGAACAATTTGTGAGCTCATTAAAATTATATAAAAATGAAAAGGCTAGAAAGTTGAAGCTGCTGTGGAAGCAGTGGAACTCTACCCTATTAATTTTTGTGGGCCATAACTCATCAGCAAATTAATGAGAAATTTAGACAGCGAATTTCGCATTTCTTTTATGAGAAAAGCAAGATTTTCCTAAATATAAAAATATACATATTTTTTTATTATATTCTTATTTAGCAGAAAGAGTATTTCTTTATCTACAAACCATGAAAATAATTTTTAATTTTTATGCTTTTCATCAACTCACCACACCCGCGGGGCTTTGTGCTTTTTTTTGCCTGCAGCCCAAAATGGAAAGTTAAATGCTTTCAACCACTTCCTGACCACACTTTGTGTGGTTTGTTATGCAAAAAGAAAGAAAATGTGAGAAAAAAAAACAGCAAAACTAATTTGCAGGGCCCCAGCAAACGAAAGACTTAGGCAACGAACTTGCCAAAATGAACTTTGTGCAGGTCAACTTTTTTTAAGTGGGTGGGTGGTTTGATTATTTACCATTGTTTTCTTTTTTCTCTACAAGCTCACACACACACTAATTCACATAAAAGGGCAAATCCAAAAAGAAAAAAAAAAAAAAAACAGAGGCAAATAAATTCACAGGCCATTTAACAAAAACCAACTGGCAATTAACGCATTAGCAACAAACTTTAAATGTCCATGCCAATGGTGGTACGGCCATGTAGGCGTTTGTTATTTATTGCTATTGTTGTTGTTGTTGTTGTCTTTTATTTTTTTCACATTGATTTGTTTGTTTTGTTGGCCATGTTACGCATTGCGCCGCATGTGTCTGAGTGCGCATAATAATTTTCATTTATCTGCGTGTGTCTCTTTCATTTACCAAGTGTGCCTGCATCAGTGTGCGTGTGTGTGTGTGTTCCTTAATGGTTAACCATTATTCATTACAACTGCGAAGTGTGGCTTACTTGACTTTGCTTTGGCTCTGATTGTTTTTGGCTATTGAGGGCGCTGGCGTCAACTTTGGCCGCCACAATGCCAAGGCTGGCCCGACTGTCTGCTTGATTGTCTGAATGTGCATTGTTTTGCCCATTATTTGGGTAATTATATCAATGTGCTCAATGATGATCTATGTCGAGCCTGAGTCAGCTTATTGGCGACAAGTCATTTGTTTGTTTATTTATGCAAAGCCGATCGTTTTTGACAACTCAACAAAATCGAGACTTTTGCATAAGTCAAAAAAAAAAAAAAATGCCAACCAGATATTCATCAAAACTGCTACACTTTGCTTGGTGTATTAAAACAAAAACCAAAAACGAAAAAAGGCAAAAGAAAGAGAGTGGGAGACCAAGAGGAAAAGGGTCAAAACAACAACATTTCTGATTTTTACTTTTTTTTGTTGTTTCCTTTCGACTTACATGCAACATGAGCAGTCATAGAAAACATGGCAAACAACCGACAGACTTCAGTTAAAGCCGCGCATTATGCAACCGATTGCAGAGACGTTGGTGGCGGACTAACAAGACGACAACAACAGCAACAGAAAAAGCAACTTAAACAGCACAAACCAAAACCAAAAAAAAAAAAAAAACAAAAACACAAAACCTAGCGAAATGCAATGCTTTCTATGGGGGCAGTTGCCGCTGTGCTTGTTGCATTTTTACTTTTTTCTCCTTGACAAAAACAAAAAAATGTGAGCCACAATTGTGCACAAATCTGAGCTAATTTCAAATTCATTCAAATGTTGGCCCATAATCCATTCAAATCATTCGTCATACACACACACACACACACACACACACACACATACACACTTTCCTTTAACTCTCTCAAGTCAACTAGATTTTGTCTCGATCTTGTGAAATAATTGAAATCGGTTTTACTTTTATTTTTAATTACCGATTTTGACTGAGTGGTAAGCCAATTAAATATGCATTTGCTTGCATTGAGAAATTATAATTTCTGGCTTTCAATTTTATTTCAATTACCTTTTACCCCAAAGAGTGAGAGAGAAATTCGAGATTGGAGTCAAAAGTTTTGAAGGAACCCAAGAACTCAGGCTTCCATATTTATCGAAAGGGCATAACGAATATTTCCCTATTTTGGTAGACCATCTGATTAGTCAGAAAAACAAGTTGTAAAAACTCAAAACTCTACTGCACCTTTTATTTTGGCCGAACCTGGTTGGTTGTGTTATTATTTTGCCTGACCTTTGCACAGCCTATCAATGATTGAATGCGGTAGTGGGTGTGCCAGTTACCGCCTTATATTTGCCTTTTTATTTTGACCAAAAAAAAATTACAATGAAAATTGAGGTGTAGTCGACGACGACAAAAGGAATCCAAGTCGGTGGTTGGGCTGGCTTTTGTTTTACTTTTGTTTTGTTTTTGGAAGAAAAATTTTCACTCGCTATCAGCTTGAAAGATGAAGCAAAAAGGAAGAAAACAAAAAGTCCAATTAAGAAAAAAAAAAATCTCGGAGATTTCCGCTAGCCAATTAGAAGATAAATTAATCAAAAATTCACCACATTTTTTTTTTTTTTTTGAAAGCTAAATTATAATTTTAGCCAAATTAAAAGCACCACAAGAAATTCCCTTGGCCAAAGTGAAACCAGGTCGAGAATAATTGTATATGACAGAAGGTCTCAGCCGGTGGACCAAGAAATTGGGTAATTGTGGTTTTTCCATTTTCAAATGAAAATCTTATAAAATCCTTCCGCATTCGTCAACAGTTTTTGAACATGAAATTATCACACATAAATCACAGGCGATCAGAGGAGATCACTGTCCAGCTCAGTTGGCCACAAATGACAAACTCCATAAGCAGACAACTGGTCAGACAATCAGACAACCCCCCCTCCAAAAGAAAACAAAAAAGCGGCCAATAGAGCAACTAATCAGGCAGCCAAGTGGACAACCGATCTGCCCGGCGACCAACCGACCGCCATTTCTTTGCCCGAGTCTTGTCTGGTCTCTTGACATTTCACTTTCATTTCCGAAGTCTCTTGTCTGGGGCAGCATTATTTTCAAAATGTAAAATCATTTTTATGCACACCAGGCAGTCATCCTATACAAAACCGCCAACCTCGTCACCACCCACCCCCTCCATACTCGAGCACCCACAGCCGTTACGCCCGCAATATGGCAAATTAAATGTGCGACTGTTTGAATTTGTCTGGGCTTTTTTGTTTTTGTTTTTGGATTTGTGTGGTTTTTTGTGAATGCAACGTAATGGCAATTGAAAGTAAAATTTGTAATAAATTGCGATCAATCGGTCGGTACACAAAATACTATATATCACAATATACCAGAGCAAAAAATAAAACAGACACGCCTATAAAAAAAAATCATAATAAATCCAAGAAATAAAAAAGGGAAATGAAAAATAGCCAGATCCATGCAACTTTTTTAATACAAATAAAACAATAAATTCGAAAAGAAAAGAAATAAACAAATGTAAATCAAGCAAGGTAAAAGAAAGTGAACTTTAATTGAAATAAGTCACGTTCATGGCTGCGGGTGTGAATAAGTGTTTGTTTCTTTGTATTTGTGTGGGCGTTGATAATCAGTTAAGCGAGGTGACTGTGAAATTTGTTATAGCTTTGAACTTGCCTTTGGGCCTTTCGAAAGGGCCATCAATTTGCTTGGCAAATTGTGAAAACAGTTTTGCTTTTACATAAAACAGAGATCAATTTTTTTGAGATAAATTGAGCAATTTTTTTTTGGTTATTGTTGAGCGCACTAAGATTTTTTAGTGAACCTTAATTTTCAAAAAAACAAAGAGGCGAGAATTATTCACGTTATAAATTGTATTTATTTATGTTGAAGCTTGGCCGAATGCCTTGCTTGCATGTAACAACGAAAGAGATCCAAAAACTAATGACGATTATGCAGAAGCTGGGCCAATTGCCTAGCTTGCAATATACTAAAGCGAGATCGAAACAAGATAAAAGCTTGTATAAGAGAACTTATGTGTAAGCTTAAGCGAAAGTAAGCACAAAGAAGATGACAAAGTAGGCAGTGCAATAACGCAATGATGCTGCTTAATAGTGTGTACATATTTGAACTAACTATATTAGTTACAGTGTTTGGCGGGATTTTTAAAAGAGAAAATATTTATGATAGATTTGTTGTGGCTGGCCCGAACAGTTATGTTAAGCTTAGCTTTGTCATAACATTAAAATGAATTCAGAAGTTTCTTTCGAACTTGAAATTTGTAAGAGCTTCTCTGAACAGATTCAACAGTTCAGACAACCAATACTTTGCACTCATTTAAGACCCTCAAATTATAGTATTTCTTATAGAGCAATACCCAGCTAACCAGCTACTTTCCAGTTATAGAAAAAACTACTTGTCCTTGACTTTACAATTTTAATAGACACACTCATTTCTAAAGGGGTCTGGGTGTGTGTGTGTGTATAGGTGTCTAATTATATAACAAGAAAATGTAATTAAATGTGAGATACAAACAATTTTCCGGCGGTAACTTAATCTGTTTATCACATGGCCAATTAATTTTGATTGGAAACCGAATCAACAATTCAAAGAGAAGTAAAAAAAAAAAAAAAAAAAATCATAGAAAAAACCAAAACTCATTGCAGCTGACAGAGACTAGCAAACGAAGCGCAACTAAAGCTCCATAAAGGTGTATAACCAAATAAATAAATAAAAAAAAAAGCTAATTTGGCTCCTACTCAACCGGAAGTCTTGAGAAACCCAAAGAGTAAAACCAAAATGGTAACAAATTTTTGTGTAACACGCAAGTGAAATGTAACGCAATAAATGCCACCCACTCACCTGCTCCAATATCTCCTGCATGTCCAGGCCATGTGTGGCATTGGGCTCACTGCCCACCGTCCACATGCGCAGCTGATGCGGCGCCCCCTTGAACAGTCCTTTTGTGGCTCGCAGCGTGAGATTCATATGGTTGCCGAAGGCACTAAGCGATACCTTGTGTGACTTGATTGAGCTCACATCGGGCAAATGATTGCGGCCGGCCATTTCAGCCTCGTGCTTCAGTTCACTGTAATAGGCATTCTTGCTGAGATCCTTCTTCACATGGTGGGCAGCTGGGCCAACCGGAGTCTGTGTGGACCCCGTTGTCTCAATGCTGCGGCGCCGGCGATTTTGGTGCGAAGATGTGTGGTGCACCAATTTGATCACCTCGTATTGGGGCACTTCGGCATGGCGTTCCACATGGAAAACTGACTGCAGCTGTTGTGGCGACATCTGTTTGTGTAGCTGAGGAGAGAAATGAGAAAAAAAAAACATTTTTAAGTATTAAAAAGATTGTTGAAAAATTGATCAAGCCATTGAGCTTGGATATTTGTTTATATTTTTTGGTCTTTTGGAAGTCGAGTGGTCTGGAGATTATCGTCTGGGCTTTGGTTTTTATATTTGACTCTTCAGAAAGTGGGTCAGGGTCAGAGCGTAGTTTTCGCTGGCTCAAGTCATTCAAATTTTATGTTTTTCGATAATTACATCAATTGAAATAATCTAATCCGAATTTTTCGGGGCTAAGCTAAAAATATATTTGTATCATTCTTGACGATAAATGATTTGACTTTGGCATTAAATGATTTATTTGATGATTTAAAATAAAAAAAAATAATAATTTCCTTCAAAATTCAATAAAAAATTTCTAAGATTTTTTATGTGATTGCTAAAAAATAAATAAATAAAAATAAAATATTTAAAACAATAATTTCCTTCGAAATTCAATAAAAAAAATTCTCAGATATTTTATTTGATTGCTTCATATGTTAATTTGAATAGTCTAAATATTTTGGAAGCTATTGACAAATAAAGCAACAAAAACGCAGCAAGTTAAGTACAAATTTCCGTTTTTCTATTTTTTTTTTTTTTTGCATTTGTTTTTGTTTTATTGCAATATTTTGTGTATGGTCCAGCGCTTACGGCAGTAGACGCATAACAACAACAACAGCATAACTGAGACAAGCGATAGTCAGAAATTGGTTACAGGGTCAAAGCAAAGTAGAATTTCCTTTAAAAACCAACAACAACAAAAGCAGCAGCAATAAATACGACAGGCCAAACAAAAGACTTAGGCAACGAACTTGCCAGTTGCTTGTAACGAAATTCTATGGCAATTTAGTCAAATTTATTGAATTTTTTTCTCGTTGTCGTCTCTGCCAAAAATGGCGCATGCCAGAGGCAAAAAAAAGAATCAAATTTACAGCAACAACAAAAATAAATGTTTATAAAAAGAAAACCAACAAAAACAAAAACAACAACAACTGAATTGATGTCTTAAAGCAGAAGACAAGGTAAACAACATTGACCGTATCGTGTTGGCCGTTTATTTGACAGCATCTGTACGAGTGTGTGTATGTGTGTGTAAGTTTCTGCCTCTGCTGTTGGCCAGCTTCTGCCTCTGATTTACAGTTGCGTTTCTTCATTTTCGTAACGGTAACCATGATAATTATTACAAAATAAGAATTAAAATGTAAACAAAAACCACAAGGTGAGATTTGTTGCTTTTGTATTTTGCTTTTAGTAATTCTTTTATTTCGAAAACAAAACACAGAAAATGACAGGTGAACAAACCAAAACAGCGGCAAGAAAATGCTTGGCAAAAAAGAGTTTTACTTTCATTGAAAACATGTTTTTATTTATTTCATTTTTTTCTCTTTCTTTAAAGCAACGACGAAAAAGGCCAGACAACAAAGCTGGAAAATTGTGAAGACCGAAAGAGACAGAGAGAGAGAGGGAGAAAGAAAGACTGGTCAAAAGAGGCGTCAGCTGACTTGTTGACTCAGGCTCAGTCAGCCAGGGCAGCGCAGTGGCTGCCATTGAAAGTGAAACTGAAACTGAAATTTTTATGCAGTTTTTGGTTTTTAAATGAATCGAGTGAATGTATATTCATGCATTCTAGACTTTTTAGGATGGATATAGTTTTAAATGAATTAAACACCTGCAGCTTTGGCATTTTAATTCTTTTAGTTTGCATATCAAAATAATGACCGGCACACCCAGCCAAGTCAATAGAAAACAGCTATCAGCACTTTATGGAGCGTCAATACAGCCCTACAAATACTAATATGAAAAAAAAAAAAAATAACAAGCAGGGACTGGATTTAAGACTTAACAGAAATTATGCAAATACCCGTAGAGCTGTGCAATTTTGGATGCCACTCGGCTAAGCTTTAGCCCATGCCCACCACGCCTCACAAAGCTTGACCAGCAGACTGAGACGTTGTTGACCAGCCAGCCAGCCATCGACAGCCAACGATTTGTCCAACTGGTAAGAGTGTGAGCTGATTGTGTGTGTATGTGTGTGTGTGAGTGTGTCTGGTTTAATTTTCGACGAGTGCAATGACGGATATTGTGAAATTTGTGTTTGTAATTTGTATGGCTGGTTGTTGGCAGTTGTTGTTAGTGTTGTTGTTGTAGTGGCTTTTTGCGCGCATTTGCAATTACTAAAATTGTCTGATTACTCATACGCCCGATATAACCGGCACGACAGCACCAACACCAACACCACCACAGCCAGCAATGGCAACTAAGTGGATGGCAAAGTAAAAGGTGTACCCGCCATATTAGTGCAAAATAAAAATAAAAAAAGAGATACCAACAAATCCGAAATACATATGGAAAAAAAAAGAGTGTGCTCCAAATTGGCGCTGAGGCCAAGTCAAGCCAAGCCAAGTCAGGCCAAGTCAAGTCGGGCCAACAGACTGTTTATAGCCACAAATGCGCCCGCTCGGACGCTCGGCGGCTTGGCGGATCGGCCGCTGGCTAACTCACTTAAAACCTCTTATCTTGGGTAATTTTCTTGCCGGTCAAAGTCAACAGCATACGAAACGAACGCACGAAAGAGTGTCACTCGACCTTTTTCTTTTGGCCGTTTTTGCCAAAGCCACAACAGTCACAAGGTATTGTTGTTGTTATTGTTATTGCTGCTGTCATACAAAGAAATTATTTACTTCAAAATGCCAACTACATAAAAATATTGCTAGCTTTTTTTTTCTTTGTATTTTCAAACAATTTCGATGGTTATTTTAGGTGTGTTGACCTTGCCACATCAGCTCGCCCCGACGCACCACTAAAAACTGACAGCGGAAATTAGCAACAGCTTCTGTTGGCCCAAAATTAACAAGGTGTGAAAAGTTCAGGGCCCGATATGCTAACAAAAACCAAACAATTTACAAAACAAAATTGGCAATTTTGCTGTTTTTGGCAAAATGAATCCATTTACGCATTTTGCCAAAATGGAGAGGGTCTAAGTCAATCCGAAAATTTTCAAGTTCATCGTTCTTTCCTTAGCTTATGGAAGGGCAACTTGGGGCAGTCATTCAACTTGTAATAGTAAAAATGTAAAATTTTGACAACTTTCTGAAGAAAATAAGTCAATTAAGGGGACATTGTTCTCAGACAAAAAAAATTTAAAAGGTGTCAAAAGAATTGAACTCTAAAAAGTCCCTTAAAAATCTAATAGATTGCTAATGATTCTAAGAAGAACTTCTCCAAATAGAATTAAGTAATTTCCCTCTTCTTTCTAAGAATTGTGAGAAGTTTATAAAATAAATAAAATTATTCGTTTTCACCTTTGCCCGAGTGAGAAGCAAATGTTCGGTTAAGAATTTTCGAGCTAAAATAAAAAAATTTGACTTCTTGAGTGCTTTCAATTTTTGCTACATTTAATTACGCATCGAAAGAGGAGAGATCAATTAATATTAATTAAATTGTAAAATCAATGGCCTCTTGAATGAATTGCCATTCATTCATTATTAAGCAATTATTTATTAATCTCTCAAGAGCACATCACAAACAAAGAAAACAAATAATCCAAATATATATTTTTTTCTTTTGTTAAGAATTTATGCGATTGGTAACCCTGTATCTTTAACCTCTCAAAGCAATACTCAAAAATCTGGCCCGCTGCATTTGCTGCCTCAGAACGTGACCTGAGACAAAGGCGAACACACCGTGAAGAATATGATAAACCGATCTTAAGAGCGTGACAAGCAGCCACCAACGCAAAGCTAAAAGCAACAAAAATTATATCGCTAGTGCCGGCAAATCGTGCCAGAAAAAAAAATATTTCAAATGTCCAGGTTCTTGATTTCACAATTAAAAATCTGATTTCGATGGCGGAAGGGGCTGAGGGTGCACTAGCTCAACATGAAAAAAGCCAAAACATAAAAATCTAGAAAACAAAATACTCAGGGAATTGCCGAACCGATGCCGTCAATGGCAAAGTTATGACTCATGGGCAAAGATTTTCTCGACAGTTGTTGTTGTTGTCATAGATTTGCTTAGCTGGTTTGTTGGTTTTCATAATTTTATGCTTGGTTGCGATTTGAAGGGCCTCGTCATAGTTAGCTGCCGGTAAAATCTAATTGCCGACAGGCATCATGTTGCATTTTGCAAGCGCCAGCGAGGCTGTTGCTCTGTCAAACTTGCTCCAAGATGCGACAGCCTCAATTTGAAGCTAAACCAGCAATTACATTACCACTAATTTGGTTTAATTTGACTACCAAAAATAAATAAAAGCAGACATACGGCAGATTTATGGTCTATAAATGACGTGACGTCTCAGATTGACAGGCAACAAACAAAAACACTCGAAGTTTATTCAAGACTTGACTACTTGAAATAATTACAAGAACTTTTTACTTCTGACCTTGGCCATAATTTGTTTGGCATTTGCTTTGTTTGACTTGCCTTTCTTAGCCAACAAACAAAAAACAAACGTGCGTCTCTTTTCTTTTGTTAAAAAAAAAATAATAATTTTTTTAATACTCTTCTAAATTATTTATTGATTAAAAACTTTATTTTGAAAGAGCTTAGCATCTTTTTTTTTACAAAAAAAAAGGCAATTAACTGAATTAATTTGAAACATTTTTCTCAACACTCAATGAATCATTTTATTTTTATTGTACGATTGGAGAGTATTCAAGTATCGTTTAATTTGAATGCCTTTAACCTTTTCTTTTTTTTTTTTTGGTTTATTCAATTTTGCATAACACTTGAAAATTACACATTGAAAAAAAAAAAACAAAATAATAAAAATAAAGAAAAAAACCTTCTTGTTGTTGTTCAGTTATTTTTAAGCGCTTTTGTAAATTAATTAATAAACAAAAAATGTATTTTTAAATGCTAATTATGCACAATACGCTCATGACAATGAAATGTCTTATTGTCTTTTCAATTTCTATTTTTTCTTGGCCTCTCTGTGTAAGTGTCCAGTCAAACAGTTCGTGGCCCTTGTAAACGTATCTGTCTCTACACATTCAATTGATTGATGAGTGTTCTATAACTTTGAAAACAAAACCGCTAACAACAACAAAAGAGATAAAATTCAACAATTTTCAACGTGACTTTAGCTTTGAGGGCTTAGCCTAAATTCCCATTGAAATTGGAGTTTTTTTTTTTATTATTTTTTTTTTTTTTTTGTTATTCATTTTATACTTACATCTGGCAGGGCTTGGCATATTGTGCTGGCCAATAATAGGGCTAAAATTAATCCAAATATTGAGGAGGACATTGTTTGTGGTTCTTAAACTGTAAAAATAAACAAAAAATTGAAGAAAGAAAAATAAAATATTAATTCAATTTTTTATAAGGAAAACAAAGGCAAATGAAAATAAGCAATGCAAAATTTGAACTCAATTTTTATTAATATTTTTTTTGGTGAAACCCTAAAAAAGTTCATATTATTTTTGATAATTCCATGTCCAAAGTCTTGTTTAATTTATCACCTGGTTTTATTAGAAATAAGAAAAGTTTTTCAAGATTAATTTCACTAAACCCTAAAATATGGAAATAAAGATCAGAATCCCTTAAAGAATTTAGATGAAAACCAAAAAATATTATCTAAATATTTTGCTCTATTTTTGTGAATAAAGAGTCTTCCCGAAAAAGAGCTTGCCTAAGATTCCCAAAAGAAAAAATCATTCCCACAACACTGACACAGTGTATAAGTCAATGTAAAAAGAAAATGTCCACAGATCTTGAATAATATAAAAAAGAAAGAAAGAAATTGACCCTTTTCTCTCTGTGAAAATTTTCTTTAAGGCATTTTTATTTTCCTATTGATTTCCACATTAAACCCAAGAGTCATCATGGTAACTTTGAAGGTGCCGTCATATATTTTTCTTCTTCTTCTTTTTAGGACTTACGCAATAATGCGCAAATCGATTCGGTTACACCTCCTCGTCCTCCTTTCCTGACTGTTTTTCTTTTTTTCACTCAGTGAATATGAGCCCGATGATTTTTTACGCTTAAATGGATAAAGACAGACCAATGTGCAAATATTGTTGCAATTGTTGTTTTTGTTGTTTTTCATAATTATTATTTTTGTTTTTTTGTAGAAACCTACTTTTCTGGCCCCTTGGACTGTAATTAATTCTTGCATAAAGTCCCTCATCAAATAAGGCAAAAAAAAAACACACTCCGAAGAATCAGAAGACTAAAAGAAACAATGTTGGAATTTTTTTCTTTGTTTTTTTTTTTTTTTTTGGCATTAAACATTCGCATTAGTGGACTCTTCTGACTGACTGATTCCGTCGTTTTGTTTTGTTTTGCTTTGAACATCCGTTTGTATCAAAATGCCATCGAATGCGGCTAATTGTCAATAATGATGCAGCGATGCGTGTCTATGCAAACCTACCAAACAAACCAAAGACAACAAATAAACAAACTGTCCGCAGTCTGCAACTGGAATCAGTCAGTAAGCCAGGCAGTCAGTTGGCCAGGCCCAACGGGGGAAAAAAAACAGCTGCCAAATTGTCATTCTTGTCCCCTCCCCATCACCATCTCAATGGTCTGTCGCAATGCGGCCAACAAATTGCATGACATTTGTCTGTTTTTTTTTCCTCTTTTTCTTGCCAATTTGAATTGAGATTTTGCAAGCTCTGTCGAAGGGGCTCAAAAGAAAGTCAGTTGGACTTATTTTTTTTCGTTTTCAATTTTGCTGAATTTAAGATAAATTGCAGTATAACAAGTTTGTTGCCTAAGTCTTTTGATTTGTGTTGAACCCACCCTTGCGGATGGTATCGACTTGCACTCTAATTACATGGGCACGCTGCTATTAACCCCATATGGCCCCAAAAAGCCAAATCATTAGCTTAATGTCTTTATTGGCCGAAAAACGAGTCATTAATTTATTTTAGTTTACCTCGAATTGGCTGACAAGTAAAAACTTACATGACCACGCCCCATCCACACAAATTAGCTGATATGCCAAAAGAAATACAATTTCAGTTCATGACCAGTAACTAACAATTAAAGAGCTTTAATTTTTAACATTTAAAATTTTTTTTTTTTTTTTTTTTTTGGTTTTTCAGGGTGAAAATTTCACTTTTCAACAGATGCTTTTGCCACACAAATAAACCGATATTTATGCATTTCTTTAGGCAATCGCTGACTTTCATGCTTATGTGTATGTGTGTATCTGTGTGTGTTGTGCATACGGAATCGGAAGAAAATTTGAGTGAATATGCAATTGGAGCGATTGCACACATCAACAACAACAACAACAAAAGTAAAAGCAACAATTTGGAGGGCTTTGAATATGGAAAATCGTTTTTGGCTTCATCTCAATTTGTGGCAAATTGTAAACATCATTTAACATCAGCTTACACATATGAATAACTTAAAAGCTTATTTCGTATTTTTAAGTGTTTGTCTGTCATTAAATTTCAATTCGATTGAGAGTAAATTTCACTTTCTTTACAAATTAAATCCAAGCAATTTTGAACTGAAATTGAAATTAAAAATTTTAAATTTTTTCAGAAAAAAAAATAATTAATTTTTGAATAAATTAAAATTACACTCATAAATTTGGCTTAATATATTCTTAAGAGTTCACAAATAAATAACCTCGAAGACAATACAAAAAAATAAAATAAAACAGAAAATTTGTAAATTCATGAACATTTTTTAACCTTCGGGGCTTACTTTCACCCGCACGAAATGTCAGAGCAAAAAAAAAAAAAAAGAAACAGACCAAATTCAAGGTGTTAAATTATGGCAAAATTTGAGCTACCGCATGTCAAGTTTGAAACTCTTCTCGAAATGACAATATAAAAAGCATAAACAGGAAATCACCTCTAACGAAAGTGCTCTAAGCCAAGACACAAACCCACTCAGACGACTCTTTTGTGATCACACAATTAAATTTAAATAAAATAAACGTGATGTGTTAAAGGGAACATTTCAAATGCATAAAAAATACATAAATAAAATTTCATATTTTTTTTCCATATAAATTTGAATCAAACAGTTATGAAGAAACTCTTGACAAACCAAACAGAAAGAGACTCGAAATGAAACTAGTTTTTCTTTTTTTTTTTTTTGTATTTTTCGTCTATCCTTTTCTTTCGTCTGGCCATTTTGTCATTTTTATGTCGTTTTGCATAATTAAGGTCGATTAGGGTTTTGCCTCTTTTTTTATTTTTCGTTAAGCCCGCATGTTTATAAAATGATAAAATTAATCTCAACACATAATTTATATACACACACACATACACACACACACAAAGCTCAAGGTTATGGTTATGGCTGAAGTGCTTTATTTTATTTTTTGGATTTAGTTTTTAGTTTTTTTTTCTATGTGATTGCATCAAGAAATTTTGACGTGCTTGGAGTTTTTTTTTTTTGTTTGTCTTCTAGTGTGATTTATGCTTTTGGTCAAAGATAAAAAATCTGTAGTATTTTCTGAACTTTGGAGATTGCCAAATGGTAGACGGCTTTCGGTTTGATTTGAGGAGGTGTTTGTGAGAGACTCTAGCATATTCTAGTTGTGTCTTCAACCCACCAGCTCGAACTTTGCAAAATTCACAAACATCGCGTGCAAGTCTATAAATTACATAATTCACCATCAACACCGACGGTAACGCAACTTTTTTTTTTGCAAACACCAAAAAAATTAAAACTAACAAAAAATAAAAGCCCAACGAAAAAAAAAAAAAA
Source organism: Scaptodrosophila latifasciaeformis (assembly GCA_037075145.1). Taxonomy (NCBI): domain Eukaryota; kingdom Metazoa; phylum Arthropoda; class Insecta; order Diptera; family Drosophilidae; genus Scaptodrosophila; species Scaptodrosophila latifasciaeformis. The sequence goes on from JBAMCM010000158.1 coordinate 166,822, forward strand.
AAAAAAAACATTTCGCTGGCAAGTAGCAAACAATTAAACTTTAAGTCAATTTAAAGACACTCCCCGCAACCGTCTGCCCCTCTCAGGAAAAAGACAAACTAAAATCGTAAAAATAAAAAGTGCAAAGAAAGGCGCCCGATTACATATCCAAAAACAAAAAGTGAGAGAAAGATTGCCTGGCCTGGCTGAGAGTGGCCAGAGCAGTGGTGAAACGAGAGACGGGACGGGACGGGGGAACATGGCCACATTTTAAGTGTGGAATTATGCCAAAATGTATTCAACGTAAATGTCAAAAAATTGGCCGCCTTTGGTGCGATGTTGCGAGCCGTGGCCAAAAAGAGTAAGTTGCATTGTCAGCTTCCGCATAATTATGCCCCGACAAACTACAACAACAACAGCAATCAACGACAGTAGCAATAACAAAAACAAAAACTCTTTTTACACAAGACATAAATTCACTTGCTTTACCAAAACATAAACCAGATATAACTTTGTGTAGCCTGCAACCTTCTGACTAAATCCAAAAAAAAAAGTAATAAAATTTCTTAAAAAAAAAAAAAATAAATAAACTGAGTTAATTCTCTTAAAAAGAGTCTAGACTCGTTGTGAGCTTTTGGGTGGTCTTTGCATTTATTTGATTGTTATTACTTTCGGCTTTCTTAATGAATTTGCTGACACAACAAGCCAAGCCACAATAAAACAGAATCGAAAGGGGAAGTCAGCAAAGACAGACAGGGGAAGCACCTATGAATTTGCCGGGGCAAGAGAGAAGAATGCTTTGCAGATATCAGCAGTTTGGCTTAATTGACATTGACAGTTGGCCACCGTCGTCTGCCACACGTTGTCATTGGCATTTTGCTGCTGATATCATCGTTTATATATATTTTTCTCATTATTTTTACTGTTATTTTTGTTATTGTTGTTGTCAACACCTGTTACAGCACTTTCGTTTATTTTTTTTTTGGCTTTAATGCTGAGTCAATTAAATTGAGCACAATCACAGGGCTGAATGAGTAACTCCAAAAAGTGAAACAATTTAAATTAAGGCTAAGTCGAAACTATATTTTTCTTATTTTTTTTATTTTCCCAGGCCTAAAATAAGACAGTTGACAAACTCCCACATAAATACAAAAACAACTAAGCCGTTGATATATCAACAATGACATAACAAAGTTCAACTATGAACGTTTTTGTGCCAAAAAAAAATAAACAGAGTAGATAATAAATTTAGGGTTTTTTTTCATTTACATTTCAAGTTGCAAGTTGCAAGATACGCAGCAGCTGAAGCAGATTACGTAAAGTGTCTGTGACCTGAACTCTTTTGCAGTTGCAGTTTTTTTTTTGGTTTTTGCAAACAATACACCCTCTCCCTTTTTTAGTGGGTTTCTGTGCACTGAAGATATATTTTTTTTGGCCATTGTTATGCCTTGGGCAAGACAATAGAGTCGCGGGAACTTGTACCTTGAATATGTGTGCTAAAAACAGACAACTTCAAAAAAAAAAACAAACTACAAATTTAATCAGACAGAAACACGTCAGACAAAAATATTTCTATTCTTCTTCTTCTTATAATTATTCGGATTTAATAAATGAAAAATCAACAAGAGGAAGCTGAATTGGTTGAAATATTTTATGGGCTCTTTATAAAATATACAAAGTCAAACAAGAATCAAAAAAATATAATTCTCGCCTAACTGAAAAGAAGTAAAAAAAAAAATCAATGGCCCAGGCTTGTGTGTGTGTGTGTGTGCGTATATAAAAAATTTTTCGAAAATTATTTGTGAATGTGTGGAACCAGTTTGATGAAATCTCTTGAATGCCTTTAAAAAAAATCGTTGTACAAATACTGAAAACTGCAGGCGAACGAAAAATACATAAAAGAAATACCAAAGAAGCGGCTAAGGCAGCCGGCAACATTGCGTATACGTAACACACACCAACTAATTAAATAAAACAAAGAGAGAAAGGAAGAAGCCAAAAGTAAAATTATTAAATCATCAAAAAAAAAAACAAATAAATAAAATTGAACAATTTTAAAGACATTTTTTTTTGTTTTTAATTTTCAAATCCTTCAAAGAACATAAAAAATAACATTTCGTATTTAAATTGTTTAAAATTTTTTATTGTTGTTGTTGTTGTATTTAATGCAACATTTGTGTGCATTGCAATTATTATTGCTCTTGTTGAATTTATTTATTTTTTTTTTTGTTGCTCTTTATTACAACATTCACATACTACAACAGCAACAACAACAAGACAAATGGAAAAATATTTTTTTTTTTTTTAGATTGCGTGTTTTTTTTTTGAAGAGTTTTCAAGTTGCGTCGTCGTTGCTGTTGTTGTTGTTGTTGTGTGATGAGCGTTGCGGTTGCGGTTACCGCAACTGTCGGAAAAGCTTTTTCAGCCGCAAAACGAAAGTGAAATTGAAATTGAAGAAGACGTCAGGCAGTAACCAATTCCAAGAGTCAACTAGCAACTACCAAACCACAATCGGCTTAATAGTCTCTGTTGTTGTTGTTGTTGTTTTTATTTTGTTTGCCAATATTTTTACGCATTTACATTTATTTTATTGTTTTTTTTGCAAATTTTATTTTTTTATACGCTTTTATGGAAATCGATAAAATTACTTTTGGCCAATTTTAGCACTTTCAGAAAATTTTTGACTTTACAAAAAAAAAATAAATAAAAAAAAATTTTTTTTCACCGTTTTAAGTAAAGTAAAAAAACCAACAAACAAAAAAATCAATTAAATAAAAATAAAAAAAAAATAAACTACAAAAATAAGAGAGACAAAAAAATAAAACAAGACGAACAGGCCAGGCCAACGACTACAACAAAACAAACAAACGGGTTACGCGAGTTTCATCTTCGGTGTCAATGAAAAAAAAAAATACGCAAATGGAAACAAAGCAAAATGCCCAAAGAAATATAAAATTGATTACAAAAAGTAATCAGCAACTTGGCTAAGCTGACTAATAATAATATCGATGGAAAAAAAACAAAAATAGCCAAAGTTTATCATATTTATTTATTTGCATAAAGCTTAAGGGCTAGAATAAAATTCAATAAACAATAATTTTATTATGGAAAGTGGAAACTTTTTGTCTGATAAACAAACTTGCCATACAACGATTCAAATTAGTGAGCAAAAGCTCACAGACTGGCCTGTGCGAAGTTGTTGCGGTGTTGAAAATGAAAATGAAACAGAAAAGAAAAAAAAACTGCAATCATTGCAGCTACCCAAACTAAAATAACAACAACAACAACAAGAGCAACGAAGACTGCAGAAAGAGCAAAGCGTAGCAGCAATAATAACTGTAGCAATATTACAAAATCATTACAAAGCTCAGACTGGTACAAAAAAATATAAAATAAACAGCGAGAGAGCGAGAGAGAGAGAGATAGGTGGCTTGAGGAGTTGGCTGAGACAAGCGCTCAGACAGGCGAGACGAACGACTCAACAGCAACAAACATAAAAATAATAATAATGAGAGCAACTCAACTACAACAACAACAAGAGAACTTATACACCCAAGTCTTTGGATATATATTTTAGGATATAGTTTTTCCTACATATAATTTTTTTCAATCATTTTGATATTTCATTTAATCTTTCTCTTTTCTTTTCATATAATCTTTTTTGTTTTGCCTGTCATTGCTAGCAATTAGCAACTCAAGAAATCTTTCAATTCAAAGAAAAAAAAACCACCTATGTTGTGTATTATAATTATGGAAAAAATTAAATATATAAATATATATGTATAAGTTTTAAAGCGTGTGAAGGTTATAATTAAAGAAACTTGTCCATAAATTAGTAAAAAACTACTAAAAAAATATTTAGTAATAATTTAACATATCCCACAAATAATAACAACAACAACAGCAACAAGCATAAGACTCTTGTATTTTGTTATTATTATTTTTGAATAGCTGACTAATGAATTTATTAGTTCTAAGCCCCAAAAATATATAGATTGATTGGCAGACAAACTGTCTCCAGAAGCTCCGCCTAGTACCACAAATATACTGAGAATATTCTTAGTATAGATCATGTGAGACTTCTTTGATCTTTGGCGAAAGTCTTCAATTTTACAATTCTTTTCTTTGAATTCTATGAAAAAGTTCTCCAAGTTCTCTTCAATTCTATAAGGAAATCTATGAAAAAGTTCTCCAAGTTCTCTTCAATTCTATAAGGAAATCTATGAAAAAGTTCTCCAAGTTTTCCTCAATTCTATAAGGAAAGCGATCCTGATTTATTCTCCTAATATATAATTATTTTATTTCTTAAAAGATCTTAAATTTTATACTGGAAAAGTTCGGATTAGTTCTTTAAAATCTGTTATAACCCATTTAACATTGTTGTAATTATCAACTTTGAATCAATATGATCTAAATTCTAAGATCTGTAAGTTCTGTATAATTTGATAGTGTTTTTTTCTCGAAATTTTCATTGAGTTGCAAATTAAATTTGTATACAATTTATTCAAAGTTTTCAATGATCTTTTGCCAAAGAGTTATATATCTTTTTCAAAATTATTCCTATTTATTCCAAAGCTTCTCTGATCTTAGATCTTAGTTCCGGCTTGGTTTCCTAATATTTTTGCCGAAGTTTTCATGATTCAAAATTACAAGTTATATATTAAATTTTCATAGTAGTTTCTCCCAAATTTTCATATTCTAAGATCTTGAAAAAAAGTCTTAAGTTTGTACATTTTTAAGCTTGTATAGCATTTTTTGCAAAGTTTCCCTGATCTTTATTTCTGTTTAGGTTTACTATATATTATTTCTCAAAGTTTCCAATATCGAAGATCTTGAGTTCTACAAAAGCTCAATTTTTCCTAGCCCGAATTTGAAGTGCTTCTTTAATAAAACCCCGAAATTTTATCTTCAGTCTTTGCAGAGTTCTTAAATAAATTTCCTGCATTTATATTATTCCTCAGACTTTAAAATATTTTTCGATAGCTCAAATGTTGAGTTCCAAAAATTTTGCACAACTTTCTCGCAAGTCTTATGTGGATATGAAAAGTACTTACCTAGGTCAGTTGGTTGATAATATTTTCAGGGGGCACTTGAGAATCGGTGGCTCGACAAAAACGCGCAGCTCGAAATCTTTTTCACATACACAGAAAAACAAGCACTTTTCTTGACTATTATTTCTTCGACAGATTAGAACTTTTCTTTCAATTTCAGCCGCTTCGGCTTGAACGGTGAATGAATCTTTAGATTGTCGAAATTCACAGAGGACTTTTTAGATTTATTAGGATATATTTTTTTTGGATATGTGTATGTGTGTAAGTTTTCACGCGGGCAAAGCACGATCGAAACGTTTGCGGGGGTGGGAATAATTTTATTTATCGATCGGATCGGTCTATCAGTGATGAGTGCAACAACAACAATAACGATATAGAACTTAGCTGAATTTCGCTTCTTGGGGCTAAGCAAAAGTTCAACTCGAACTTGGCTTGGCTTGGCTTGGCTTGAGTTGGCTTTGCAGCGGTAAGAAGCAGCACACACAGCAGAACAAACCGAACGAAACGGAAAGAAAGACGAACACCGATTAAGCTGGACGCGCTCAGTACGCAAAGATTAAATACGGCGTGAAATTTATTTTTGTTGCTGTAGAATTTTTTCTTCTTTTATTTTATTATTATTTTTTTTTTTTTTGTGCTGCCGCTGCTCTGCTCTGGCGACAATTCGAGTTGCTGTTGTTGTTGTTGGCTTTGTTGTTAATGAAATTTATTTTTCACTCATTTCATTTTTATTTTACTGCATTGCTGCTATTGCTTTTATTATTATTATATACTTAAATTTGTTGTTGCTGTTGTTGTTGTTTTACTTTTAACCTTCTGTCGGCCCAGAACACAAAAAAACTTAATAAACAAAAAAAAAGCCCGCAGCGTGCGACGTACGAGTCGAGTGTTTTGTTGTTGCTCGGTTTTTTTTGCAGTTGTTTTTGTTGTTGCTTTACAGCCGCACGACAAAAAGACCGTATAAAAAAATGGCAGAGACTGTAGACAGGCCGAGCCAGGTGTAAAGGTGCGAGTGAGAGGGCCAACAGAGACTACGACTGTGAGCGTCTGCGGCGGGGGTGGGCCAGACGATCGGGCAGATTCACTTTTGTTTTGGGATTTTTTTCTTATTTAATTTTGTTGCTGTTTGTTTTTGCTGTTGCTGTGTTTGTTTTGCTTTTGCTTTTGATTTTGCATGATACACGAACGGGCTCTGAGGGTGACAACGGCAGGGGGGGACTTACTGATCTTATGAAGGTGTTGTTGTTTTTTTTTTTTGGATATGATTAAAAATTTTTTTTTTGGCACTTGCACTTGGTTTTGGCTTAACTGTGTTGATGTGTTTTGCACAGAACCGTTAAAGAAAAGAAAGAGAGCAATAGCGAGGAAGCGAGAGAGAGAGAAAAAAATTGATGTTGCTTTTGGAAGCTTATGTAAGCAGCCAGCCGGACTCTCTTTTGTTTTGAAATATTTATTTTATTTTATTATATTTAATTTTGTAAAAGGTGCTTTTTTTTGGAGGAAAAAATTACTCTTTTTTTTTGTGTTTCTTTTGCGACCGCGGCTGTTTCGTCTTTTAGTTTTTCTCCAGTGCCGTTTTTGTGGCCGTCTACGGAAACTGGTCGGCGCACACTAAAGTTAACACTCGCCATGGCTGAGCTGCGCAGTCCAAAAAATATAGCTCACCCGATCGAGCCCCACCAAACAACAGCAACAACAATGGCAACATAACGCTTAAGTCAGCTATGAGCCCATGGCATTTGGTAAGCAAGCAAGAGAGGAGGCCAAAGCCAGCTAGAGAATGAGAGAGCCAGATTGTAACAAAGGGAGAGAGAGAGTGGCAAAGCATAAAGCTTTGGCCACGGGCTGTTGGCCTAAACGCCAAAGCTGCTTTGTGGCTTGGCTTGAAAGTGTAGCTCAGAGCTCTCAAGCTGCCATTGCCTTGAAAGCTCCCAATGAAAGCGAAAACACTTGCAGTTTTCATAGATCAAAAACAAAAACAAAAAACTGGCTCAATTTTTTTTTTAGCTTTTGAGTGAGTCAAATTGAGTGCGGATTTTCAAAAAAAAAATCCCAACGTTATCTTCGGGGTGCCGAAGATTACAGACTCTTTTCGAAGTTGTTTCTGCCGTAAATCACATGAACGGGGTTGGTCAGTTAATAGGGCCGATTTCGATATGTATGACAGCTATATGATATAGTATTCCGATTTTAATAAAATTTAGCACAAATGCGTATATTTATGTAGAAAACGTGTTAGCCGAGTTTTGAAAAGATCAGTCAATAAATGTGCGAGTTTTGTGCGAGTTTCTCTTAAAACCGATTTAGGTTCGTATGGCAGCTATATGATATAGTCGTCCGATCCTTACAAAATTTGGTACATATATTAATTGCTATAAAAAACATATGCATATTAAATTTCAACAGGATCGGATAATAAATGTGTGAGTTATTCGCTAAACCGATTTAGGTTCGTATGACAGCTATATGATATAGTGATCCGATCCAGGCGAAATTTGGCACAATTATCTATCGTTATATAAAAAACACGCATGCCAAATTTGAAAAGAATCGGATAATAAATGTGGAAGTTATTGCCTAAACCGATTTAGGTTCGTATGACAGCTATATGATATAGTGGTCCGATCCGACCGATTCAAACTAGTGTACTACCTAGGTAAAAAAGAAGGCTATATACCAAGTTTCAGCAAAATAGCTTTTAAACTGACGGAGTAAATCTGATATGTACAGACGGACAGACGGACAGACGGACAGACGGACAGACGGACAGACGGACAGACGGACAGACGGACATGGCTATATCGACTCCTCTAGTGATTCTAAGTATTCTAGATGTAACTTTTGTGGGTCTACGATGTTTGGTTCTGTGCGTTACAAACATCAGAGCAAAGTGAATAGACTCCTTTTTCTTCGAAAAGAGTCTAAAAAATAAAAATAAAAAATGAGTAAAAGTTAAAAGATCAACAAATCGAGTGAATGACATTTTGAGTGGTAAAAACTTTTTGTAGTTGTTGTTGTTGTTGTGATTGGGGTATGACCGTTGCTGAAAAGCCTTTTGATTAATATTGCTGGAAATGCATATCAATTAATCTTCAGTTTGGCATCTTTATTTTTTTTAATTCAGGGAAATTGCTGACAATATGCAAATACCGAACTGACAATATCGACATTGTTTAATTAGCAAAGAATTTATAAATACAATTTTTGTTTATGCAAATCAAATTAGAAAATAAAATTTTATTAATTAAACAAATGTTTTATTTCGATTTTAATCATGTAAGCGCCATTGACAAATTGACAAAAAAGGCCTTAAAAATTGCAACAGGAAATTGTTGAAAAATGAATAAAAAAAAAATTATTAAAAAAGAAATGAAAGAATGATTTATATTTTGAAGAGAATAAAAGATATTTGCTGAATTCCAAAAGAAGAAAGAATCCAACTTTTTCATTTAATCATGAATAAAAATAAATCTTGCAATGATTAATCTGGGTTAATTTGAATCTTTATTTTTGGGTGAAAAGTGTTGAGTAAAGTTTCGTTAGAATTTGACAAGTTCAATGGCAGTTGTTATCTGTTATTCACTTAAATTAAAAAACAAAAAAGAATCGAAAAGATTTGATTAATTTATGCACTTCATAAAATGAATACAATAAGCCAAACAACAAATCAAAATGGCCTAATTAAAAGTTAATTGTCAACTTAATTGAATAATCTTAATATGACGTCTGACTGTTTTAGAGTCTCTCTCTCTCTCTCTCTCTCTCTCTCTCTCTTTTAGTGCGTGCGACAAAATCAAATGATATATTCCATCAGATAATATGTACAAAATAATAACAAGTCAGGTCCAGCGAACTTCTCTCCAAAAAAATTGGCTGAGAGCTGCAACAAAAAAGGCAAATGCCGTTGCCGTTGTTGGTCGTCTGGGTGCAAAAGCCAATGAACCTGATCGAAACCAATCAGCCAAGCCATCAAATCCAATAATAAAGCTGACTCAGTGCCTTAAAAAGACCCCAAACCGATACGCAATCAAAATTATCAGTCAAAAAATATATTTCAATTTTTGAACCTTTTTTTTTTTTTGGCCCATAAAAGAAAGAAAGAAAAAGCGTGAATACTTACTTACCCTAAAACAAAGTCAAGTGCCACATGACCACCTGACCTCAATTGCCATTTTGAGATTTCGAGAAATTCAAATGCTACGCTAACCGATTATATAACTTCCTAGACTACCTCTGTCTCAGCTGCTGTCATTACATTAATAGACAGTCAAAGAAATCGAGTGTAAGATACCGAAACCATTACATATTTAGGGCCACATTTCAAGCGACATTTACCCCAAAAGAAAAAAGAAAAAAAAAAACCAAACGAAACTTTTGGTGATAAAAATCTATTAATGAGCTGTGATATTTCCCCTTTTTTTCCAGAAAACTTTTCCCATCTTCTCCTTCTTCTGGGCAGTTGACTAAGCTCAGTTTTTCAGTTGAACTGAACTCATTATTTTTATGTATATTTCGTGTTAATTACCTGGCATTTGTTTACATTGCCTTAAATTTGTTGTGTTTATTGTTCGATTAGTTCGAAATCCACTTTCTCACACAAATACACAGAATCGGTTAAGCGACTTGATCTGCATAAAATATGGAAGCAATTTGACACTTTTTGTGTGCAAAGTGATTTGTTCTCTCACTGAACTTGACCAAAAACAAAAACAAGTTAGGTAGGTGACATATATTTATTTTTCTGTTTTTTTTTTTTTTTGAGAATTTAATCACGTGAATGGGTGATGAAGTTGCCTTCAAAACTTGACCCATTTTGTTTTATGTCTTACAATATAAATCATTCTAATGGTTATAAAATTTTAATGTACTCCTCGGAACAAGTCAATGTCAGTCAATTGGCCAATAGCCGAGACCACAACCATATCGAAAAAACACACCCAACCAATTAACCAACTCAATGACAAAGTAAAAGACAATCATGACATCTTGTTAGAGTCATCGAAAAGCATTAACAGGTTGTTCGATTATGGTCTTAATGGCCAACTTAAGAGCCCCATAAAATATGAGAGACCAGAAAAAGAAAAAACGAAGAAAGACCGGCACAAAATGCATACCCAGATGGTAATCATATTCCCCAAAAAAAAAAAACAAATTTTAAGGTATACCTAGGGTCTTTCAAATAAAAAAAAATATATATATATCGAACCAATCAATAGAAAAAATTTGCATAATTTTCAACATTTTGCGGCGCTGTTGCCGGTCGGTTGACTTGATTGTATTTGGAAATTGGAGGGCGGCAAAAGGCAGCCAGCAGCTAACAACAAAAATGCATATATGAGAAGGAGAAAAAAAAACAAAAAAATCCGCCAACGAATTTTACGAAATTTGTTGGTCATTTAAATGATGCAACAATAAAAACAACGAAAAGCTAAAACCTGAAAAAGAAATTGTAACAATAATATCGAATATGAATATGGAACAAAGCCAAGTTGGGTCAATCATGGCTAAAAACTAAAACCAACAAACATAAAATTATTATTGAAAAAAAAAAACCAAACCAAACCGCTGAAGAAATGTGCATAAATTAGAGAAGACAAAACCAAAAACAGTGCAAATATTTATAAAAATAATAAAGGAAAATACCAAAAAATAAAATCAGTCGACTGCAACCGCATTGCAAACTAGTTCAAAACACAAAATTGGAGCATTATAAAATATTGGCTTGAAATCGATTATATTATTATTATTTCCATTATGTCAGCTAAAGCTAAACTTGTCGTTGAGTACCACCTGTCTCTCAGTCTCGATCCATTTGATTTTCCAGCCTCAATTCCCATTGGCCCAAGCTAACTAGCTCTTTGCTAGTTCCAAAGAGGACCTGGCCAGAGCCTATAAAGCGCCGCTTTGTAGTTGTCGTTTCTTTTTTTTTTTTTTTTTGTCCATTAAGACCATAAATATGCATAAGCTGGCTAGATTGTTAACTTTGGAAGTGTAGAGCTCCTGTCTTTCGTAAGTCTCCAAATTGACTGGGCTTTGTTTTGATTATTGTTTGACTGTCGGCATTGTTGTTGATTTTTAACGCTTGGCCTATTAAAGCAACCGATGCCAAAGTGTTGTTGACTTATCAATACAATTACAAGTTTGACTTTTGATTGGTAGTTTTGGCATTTAACTCACCCAGCACACACACACCTCAAATCATTTTTCGGACCAAAAGCAAATAGAATTAAAGGTAATCCTATCACTCTCTCTCTCTCTCTCTCTCTCTCTGTCTCTCTCTGAGAATAACTTAATATTTTAACCCTTGGATTTTATTTCTGATCGCTGTCAAAAGGGCAGAGAATTCAATTGAACGGTCAATGATTGTTAGATGCGGAACTGAATGATTTTTTTTTAATTTGAAAACACTTTTGCAAAATGTTTTGTAATTGTTTACATTGCAAAAATTTGACTGCTTGCCAATTGAGATGTAACAAAAATTTCATATTTTTTACTCCAAAGAGAGTGAACGAGCTGTAAGTGTAAAGGAAATGATCAAATTGTATGATGACTCAATCAGTGTCAAGCTCAGACCGAGAGTGAGAGAGGGAGAGAGTATGGTGTGGCCGTGTGTAAAGTTGATTGAACCTTCTGGACATATTTTTGGTGATTTTGTGGTTTTTGTGGTAGTCAATGCCTGATAAACTGAAAAACAAATCAATGCACTGTTCAATTTTTACAGGGCAAATGCAATTAGCCATTTATTGTAAGTGTTTGTTGTTGTTGTTGAAATACGATTTTGATCAAGATTGATAGTGTACTAATTGCAGTCAAATTGATTTTGAAATTGTACTTTTGTTTATTACAAAAATTCGAGTACTTTTTATTTTGGCAATTTGATCAACATTCTTTTCAAGAGACTCACTCATATTGCCGGGAGCAAGTTCGTTGCTTTAGTCTTTTGTTTTTGATTATTTTTATGACTGGCGTCTGATAATTAATCAGCCATTAAAATAACAAATCATCAACACTTTCACACTCATACACCTACTCAAACTGCAATTAGTATTCAGACCATTATTATTAATCCTTACTCCTAACGTTGCACAGACTTTTCATTCTGGTTTATCGCCCAACAATTACAAGGCAATTACAATTTGTTTTTTTTCCCCCCACAAGCCGACAATCTACCAAAATTTGTCCAAGCAAGGCTGGATTTGTCAAAAGATGATTAATTTTATTTTTTAAAGCTTCACACTTCCAGACATTTTAGCTTGCTACCGATCTGCAGCAGGCTCAGCAGCGGCAGCGGAGGCAACAAAGGCGATGACGGCAACAATGGCGTTCTATTTTTTTCTAAAATGCAAAATAAAATGTACCAAGGCCAAAGGTCGGTCACACAGCCACAAATTGCCTAATAAAAATTAATTAATTTTAGCTATGACCGAATTGAGTGTATCAATGATTTTTGGGTTTTTGGGTTTTCAGAAAATGCCAATGAACCTTTGTTTTTGTGTAAATAAAGTCATTTTGATTTAGTAATTGTCATTCCAAGGAAATCATAAATAGAGCCTACATTACTATTTGTCTTGTGAATCAGTTAAAAGAAATTTCTCGATTATCTCAAAAAAACAACAACAACAATTTTAGTCATAAATTTCTTTAGAAAATAAAAAATATTCCCCTGCATTTGGGTTACAATTTTTTTTAGGGGGTTCAGTCACTTTTGTCATATAATAAATAATTAAATAAATTCAACATTTAATTTATTTATTTGTTAAATATAAATTAAATTCTTTGTTCTTACAAAATATTTCAGAACATAAAATCCTGCATATTTAATCAAATTTCTAAAAAAATAAAAAAAAAAGTATAATCGATCTTTGAGTTGCCAATTCGAATTATTTTTATTTATTGCCAATTTTATTAAATTAAACAATTACAAAAGTCAACAAAAACAATTTGCCAAAAAAAAAAAAAAATACATTTATTGTTATTCAAATTAAGATTAAGCTGAGGCTTTTCGTCGCCTTTATGATTTTTGTAGTCGAGTCAATATTTTTGCGGGCGGAACAGCGCGTGGCATTTTTTGGACAGGCTTTCATTTGTTTTGCAATTGTGAAATTTGTGACAAAAAATTCAGTTGAATTTCTACTCTCTTTTCAGACAAAATGCATACGGTAAGTCAATAACTTTTTTTCAAATTTCAGTTCCTTAGCCTTTCTGTCTTGGCTGGTTTAATTCCATTCAAATTTGGGTTAATCAGCGATAAAAAGCACATTGCCATTAATAAGCGTGTACGAATTTTTTTTTTTTACAACATAAAATTTATCTTTTTCAGCTAATTGTTTTCTTATTAATTTTAATAATTAAAAAAAAAAATTAATTGCCATTTTAAAATTAACACAAACACACTCGCAGACTGAGAGAATCACAACACTCACACACTCTATCAATTATGGAGATTTTCTATTGAAAATAATTACTTCCTAGGCGTATGTTTTGACAGGGTAAAATAAAAATAAAAAAATATTGAAATAATATAATAAAATATATAGTGATGATGTTCGCCTTTGGGGGATTTTGAAGCTGCGCCAGTGTCCGCCCCAAACATTATTGGAGATGTTGGTTTGAGTTCAAGTTTTTGCAATTGACCCACAAAATTAATTATGCATACAAATGAATGTAATTGAAACCTTATTACTGCATAGAGCATAAAGCACACAAACATTTCGATAGTTTTTTTTTTTTCAATTTTTTTGTTTCCGTCAACATATTTCATTTATTAGATACAATTAATTTTTGAGTGCCTGACTGCCTGCCAATCTGTCCCGTTCAGTATTTCTCAAGTATTTCTGGCATGTTGAATGTTTCGGAGCATTTTTTTTTTTCTTTTTCTTTTTTATTTGTTTAGAGTGCCTTTGAAAGGTTATACTTTTTTTTTTTTGGTATTCATATCTGGAAATGCTGAATTTCGGGCTAATACACTATTATGGATATTTAATTTGGTCTCTGCAAAAGTCATGAGCGTGCATGAGCAGGGTCACGTGGTGGTTTCCAAAAATATTAAAAGAAAAAAATTGTGCCAGGAAATCGTACATTGATCTAGTTTTTTTGCTCAATTATTTGTTGAAATCTTTCCGAAATAACTCAATTGTTAAAAACCTCCGATTAGTTAATTTTATTTATCTCATATAATTTATTTTCAAAACAAAACCAAAAACAAAAAAATTAATAAAAGCTTTTAAATAAATTTAAGTGTCACATCAATAAGCCGAATCATATCCGTAAAACGACTGAAGAATTGAACCCTAACGATATTTTCAAGTTTAATAATCCATATCGAAAACAAGTGAAATAATAAATATTTTTAAACACTTCAAATTATTCATTTATTTATTTATTATATTTTTAAAAAAGGTATACAAACCTATCAATTTGCGATTTTTATTTCCCTTTTTCAATTTAAAGTTATATTATATATGCCATCGCCATAAATCGCTATATATTTATATATTCATAATTTATCTTGATGATTTGAAAAATCCAATTAAATCGCTTATTGAAATGACAAAATTTAATTTGACTCTTCTTTTTCGAATGATCAATTTGCATTTAATAAGACAATTTTTTCGGTATTGGTTTATTGGATCACTTAATTACTTTATTTCGATTTTGACATTTATTCGACAGACTTTCATTATCATCCAAATAATTGGGACTTCTGAACTTAAAGTAAGTAGTCGGAAATTGTGTGGGTGGTTTAATTGAAAAAAAATATATAAGAAAGATAAATATATGAAACGTGTGTACCAAATTTGAGAGAGATCGGTCAATAAATGTGGGAGTTATTCCATAAGCCGTAGTTCCGATCTGGTCGGTTCCGACAAACCTGAAAACTATGCATATAGGGGGACTGTATTTCAAATTTAATTACGATACCTATAAATCCGAAAGAATGGTTTTCATAGAAACAGACGGACAGACGGATATATTTATCTAGCGATTAGACTATTTGGGAGGTAACTTTTGGGGATCTACGATTATAAAAATTAAAAAAAAAAAAACCTTTTACATTTCCAAAAAAAAAAAAATTTCAGGAAGTCCCTGAGAGCACCTATTAGTGTCGAAAAATTTGATTCCATGGAGTTGCTTCTATTTTTATTCATTGAGGGAAAAATATACCTTAACTTGAGTCCTTTCCTTGCCATCAAAACTGACTGTGAAATAAAGAGCGTATTCCCCAGAAGGCAAAGGTATTAATCGCAGAGCCTTGACGGGGAATCGAAAATTTGCTAATGTAAAAGTGTTCTACGAAAAGAATAAACGAATATTAATCAATAATATTATTGGTCTTAGTTTTAGTTAGTTGAACTTACCGGCAGGGGACATTTGTGTATATTGGTGCGATTGGCGAAACTATTAAAAATAATATTTACAAATGGATGATTACGTTTCTCCAGATAATCGCATATATCGGCTAGTGTGACATCGTAAAGAAAAGGCTTATAGCCACTGGCACGTTTCATCAATTGAAAACGTATCTGTGAGAGAAAGACTTGATATATTTAATTTAGCTAAGAAATTAATCTAGTTTGTTTATTGTACAATTTGAAACCTAAGCAGACTCTGCTCCGATTGTTCAGCTTATTACAATAATCAAAGTTTGTAAAGACTCGACTTGAAAATTCGAAAATAACCGATTTGGATACTCACAATCTCACAATAATATCGTCATGAGTTTTCTTTGCTATATAACACGGATTATCATCTCTCTTTATGGGACCTTGAGGCCAGCCTATCATACCTACAAATGCCTGACTAAAACGAATAATCAGGACTTAAATGACTGGTGCAAATTTTGGATAGTCTATGCATTCCTGATGATCCTGGAGATTCTGGCGGACTTTACATTATATTGGATGCCCCTGTACGAATTGAGTAAATTAATGCTAGTGCTGTGGGTGGCCATTCCGGCACCGCAGGCCAGTGTCTGGATATTTCATTCAGTGCTCTGTCCATTGCTGATAAATCGCCAGCATCAAATTGATAAGTTTTTGCTTCATGGTAAGAATCGATTTCTGCTTGATGCTTATCGATATTGCGCCGAGCTGGCCACACGCACCAAAAGCTTAGTGGTGCCAGCCTTAAAGAGATTATGGAAAGTATATATGGACAAATTGAAATCGGAAGTGAAAACATCAAAGGAAGAAGACGCCATTAATGTGGAGCCAAATAATCTTAAAACATATCCAATGGATACCCCTAATCCTAATCCCTCACAGTTTTTAGACAACACTGCTTTTGGCAATGCCTCTTTAGTGCAGGACTGTACCAGCGATTCTAGTGTTGATCTCGCTGTCCACGTCTGTGCCAGCAGGGAAAATCAACATAATTCGAAACTATTACGCTCCCTAAGTTCTTCGGATATGCGTGACATATGTTTAGGTCAGGTATCGGATTTGAATATAAAAATCAAGAGAGGGATCGAAAATTCAGGTGGTCATAGGCTAAGCAACAATATTGAAACCCTAGAAATGGACTTGAAAGAAATTGACCATCAAAAGGAACTTTCTGATCTACTGGATAAGTCGAAAAGTTATCGTTCTGGTGGAGAATTAAGAGGACGTACACAGTACACTCGCACCTAAGAAATACTTATTTCTCGAATAATTCCTACACAAGTACTATTGTTTTTAAAATTCTCTGTTGCTTAAATTTATGCTAACTATAAAGAGTAAATCACTATACTTACCATCAATGGCATCTTGGGCATATTTAAGATATTCGCATGCAGACTCAATTCCACCACGTCACGCTTGATGGCATGCAAACGGCAAAGCTCATAGGTGGTGAAATTTGTATCAAAGCTGCTGCAGACCACATTTGTGAACTTGGCCAAGACGTTGGCCTAAAAGAAATTGTTTAACAAAATACCTTGAGCCACTCTTCTCCCATTTCAGACTTACTTGGGTTAGTTGCCAAAGGTCGGGGCTTGTTAAGACAATCATGGCAATAAGTTGCCAGATCCAATAGAATTTCATATTCGAAACAGTTGAGGCAAAGCTCTGTCAACGATTCTGTTAAAATGACAGTCTAAATATGATCCATATGCCTGTCTGACATCGACTGATACATCATTAACTAACTGGCAATTTTTTTAAACGATTTGAAACACATCAATGAGTATCGATATAAACATGATTTTTATAGAACGGAAATGTTTAACAAAGAGGTATCTGATTTTGCTCTATATATTTTTGCCATGAACGGCTAAATGATTCGGCTTGAGCATGTGTGGCTGTGTTGTTTATTTAAATATCTAAAAATCGCTTAATGTATAAAACGAATGAAGTTAATGATAATAATGCAGTTGAATTTGATAGCTTTAGTCGCTGGCATCATCATCATCGTCGTCTTCGCTTTCGTTGGTTTCATCTTCACTAGCATCGGCTTCTTCGCTTTCATCGCTGGACTTTTTGTTTTTTGCATCACTTTCGGATTTTTTCTTTTTCGGTGCTGGGGCGCCGCCCTTCTTGTCCTTTTTAGTATCTTCGGAACTGGAGGAATCATCTTCGGAAATGTATTCCTTGCTCTTGAAACCGCTGCCCGATGTATTCGATTTCTTGCTGGGTGAAGCATCCGATTTGCGTTTCTTAGATGATTTGGATTTGGAGTCGCCTTCATCGTCACTGTCTGCGCCAGGTTTGTAGTTACGCATTTCATCATGGTAGCGTTGCTTGTCCTTGGCAGCCGCTTCCTCCCATTTGCTTTTATCCTTGAGTTCTTTCCACATCTCGCCACCCTTTTTGGCAATTTCGGTGACCTTGATTCCAGGATTCTCGCGTTTGATTTGCTCTCGTGTATCGTTAAGCCATAACATAAAGGCGGTGGTTGCTCTCTTGGGCTTGTTACTATCCTTCTTTTTGCTCGATTTTTTCTATATAAATAAAATAAAAATTAATAAATCGTCTTTCCCAAAAAAAAAAATCTGTTTACTTACCGAACGCTCCTTATCTTTGCTTTTTTCTTTTTTCTCTTTCTTTTCGGGTTTTTTCTTCTTTTTGGGTGATTCGCTGTCATTACCGCGTCCACTAATATCACTGCCATTACTCATATCGCTGTCCTCATCGGAACCGCTGCGGCCATTGCTGTCATATTCTACGGCAGCATCATTAGGATTAAAGTCCTCATCCGTGGATTCTTCATCGGAGCCATCATCATCATCGTCTTCTTCTTTCTCACGTGCCTCAGCCTTGAGTCGGGCGAGGTAGGCATCCGGCTCGTTCTCATTGTCCGAATCACCGAAGTCGACATCCTTATAGCCACTCTTATCTTTGCCCATATTGCTCACATGTAGCTTCTTCTGGGTAATGAAATCAAACAGTTTCGAATACTCTTCCTTCTCAATGGAGGAGAATATATGGACAGTGCCGTTCTTGAGGGTGACTTCAAAATCGAAGGACCGAGTTGAGCCGCCGCTACGTGCAAAATTAACAGAAGCAATTTCCTCAAATCGAATGTGCAATGGTGGTTTGTGAATGTAGATGAAGCCGCGCTCCAAGGGATACAAGTAACCGGCAGCTGCTTTGAAGGAACAGCCAACAGCAGCAGTGCCTGAGTGACCAATGAAATTGCCTGGCCCGGTTATCTTACGACCAATGAGGACTTTCATTACCTTGCCCATCACCTCGTAGACAGGACCGGAGATTTCCTTTTCCAGCTTGCCTGCGTATTTATCGCGCAGTTCGGCCTCACTGAAGGGCAACTCAATGGTGGTTTCCTCGTCTGGAGCAAAGAGTAGCACAAGATAGTGATAGCGAGTCTGACCCTGTTTGATGGGTGGATCTAGTGAGAGCACAAAGAACATTTGCCGATTATCTTTGTGCGGCAACATAAAGAGACGCAGTACCGAGTCCATCGGAATTTTGTAGTCAAACGTTTTGCCGTGCAATTGAAAGAAGGTTGAAAAGATTTTGATGTCGTAGCGACCACGCGGGGTCAGAATATGAATTTCGCGGAATATGGCAATGGACTCGCCCGAAGCAGATATGACAGAAGCTTTAGTCATTACATTCTGGTGGAATTTCTCAACAGGATCATCGTCCGCTGACTCTACAGCCGGTATATGAAATCTCATTTCCAACAGACCCACAGGTGCATCGTCATTCTGATGAAATTCCAAAGTGACTTCATTTTTACCTGTGACGCACTGCGACACATGTGACAATGGTACTTCGAAAATTGTCTTGGTATCTTTATCGAAGCTAAGTACAGAGCCCATGAATCGAGCGGTGCCCCAGTTCCAGCCTTTAACGCACATTTCTTTCTCGACCATTTCCTGGGAATAGGCATCCTTTATGAATTTGCCTAGCTTTTCGTGTTCGCTGTCACGGAAACCGGTGAAACGATGCAGAGCTCCACTTTTGGTAAATACGCGCAGTCCCCAGGTGCCCACAAATTTTTGCGAATTTATCAAATCAATATCGTCCGCCAAAATTTGCTCGACCTTGCCCGTTTTATTGTTCTTAAATACAATACTTTGTTCGGAGAGTTTCAAACGTCCAGCCGACTACAAAGAAATGTTGAAAATTTGTTTTCATGAAGCCAATTTGGCGGGTAGAGGAATGTGAAAATGTTTCCAAACTTACCAGAACGCCGCGGACCTCAGCGTTTATATCATTGTATTCTAAGGTTTCCACCATGATGGATGCTTTGATGGAGAATAATTGCAAGGTATGTTGAATTTAATATCTCACAATAATTATTTAAAACAAAACACCACAGCTCGAAACGTGCCAAATTATTTTTTTCGGCAAACGCGCCGCCTCCGGCTTTTGTGGAACGAACAAACAGAATGAACAAGTTCTTTTGTACAAGGGCTACCACTTTGCGAACCAGGGAATTCAATAATAATTACTTACAAAGAAGAATATTTAAAGTTTATTATTTTATTTATATAAAGTACTCAGTTTCCGTTTCAAAATGCAGCGTGGAAAAATATCGTTTGGCAAAATACAGCTGAACGTAAATAAAACGCCTGCTGAAACTGCTAGCAAGTCTGACGAAAGCGCAGAAGAATCTGCCGGAGGCGGTTTCAAGAAAATAAACAAACAACAAATGATGAAAATTGAAGACGTAGCCGAAGACTTGGAAGGCCAACATTTAAAGGATGTGATGGGAATCAGCGGATTTGGACGCAAAGCAGCAAAAGTCTTCGACATTAATGAGCAAATTGCCAAGGCTCGTATCGCGGCTCCCGCGCCATCGCGTGCAGAACAGGCTGCCGAACGGGAACGCCAAAATCAAGAAAATGAAGATGACGACGAAGAAGACGTGATAGGTCCATTGCCAACGGCTTTAAATGATGAATCTACTAAAGAAACCTCCAAGAAAGAAAATGACGCTGACCCAGATCAGGATGACTCTGATGAAGACTCTGATGATGAATCCGATTTAGCCAAACGTATTCCCTACACCCACGAGGTAAAAATGCAGCACGGCTCTAAGGCAGTACTTGCCCTAGCTGGAGACCCATCTGGTGCACGAATAGTCTCCGGATCTATTGACTATGACATGTGCTTCTGGGATTTCGCCGGCATGGATGCTTCCATGCGTAGCTTTCGGCAACTGCAGCCTTGTGAAAACCATCCCATACGCTCCCTTCAATATTCGGTTACCGGCGATATGATTCTAGTGATCTCAGGCAATGCACAAGCCAAAGTTCTGGACCGTGATGGGTTTGAAAAACTGGAATGCGTCAAAGGTGACCAGTACATCAGCGATATGTCGCGCACAAAGGGTCACATAGCTCAGCTTACTTCCGGTTGCTGGCATCCTTTCAACCGAGACCAATTCCTTACGGCTGCCATGGATGGCACACTACGTATCTGGCAGATCAAAGAGCAACTACAAGTGATTAAGACCCGCGCCCAAGGAGGCCTCCGCACAAGCGCCACAGCGTGCAATTTTAATCGTGATGCCACGCTGATTGCTGCCGGCTGTGTAGACGGCTCCATCCAAACCTGGGACACACGAAAAATGTACGTCAACACAACGCATTGTGTTAGGAACGCGCATCAAAAAGGATCTGAAATAACTTCAATCGTGTTCTCCTATCGAGGTAAGTTTTCTTTGGAAGCAAATAAATTGATAATAATTGAACTGATATTTCTGTATTAGGTCATCAGTTGGGTACCCGCAGTAATGACGAAACAATGAAACTCTGGGATCTTCGTAATTTCAAAGAGCCGATGCACACTTGGTCAAATCTTTACTCTCGCTATGACACCACCGACTGCTGTTTCAGTCCAGACGATCAGATGCTGGTCACTGGCGAGTCTCTGCCCAAGGATCAGCCTGAAGCAAACCTCTACTTCTACAGTACCGAGAATTTTGAGGAAGTGCAGCGTATACCTGTGGCCAATTCGCACATTATCAAGACCCTATGGCATCCCAAGCTGAACCAGCTCTTTGTTAGCTGTGGCAATGGTATTATTAAGTGTTATTATGATGAACATCGAAGCATACGAGGAGCCAAGCTGTGTGTGGTTAAGACTCATAGAAAACGGCAGCAAATGGAAATGGTTGGCGTTACTCAGATCATCACGCCGCACGCTTTGCCATTGTTTCGACAAGAAAAGTCACGATCCTCTCGTAAGAAAATGGAAAAGGCTCGAATGGATCCGGTCAAATCGAAGCGACCAGATTTGCCTATCACCAGTGGGCAGGGTGGAAGGGTGGCCAGCTCTGGTGGCACACTCTCCTCTTATGTCATACGCAATCTCGGCCTGAGTAAGCGTGTGGATGATGACCAGGATCCACGAGAGGCCATTCTTAAGTATGCCAAAGAAGCAGCTGAAAATCCTTATTGGATAGCTCCGGCGTACAAGCAAACGCAGCCACAGGCCATATTCTCCGAAAAGGTACCCACAACGTCTGAGGGCAAACCCCCGCCATCCAAAAAACCCAAGAATACAAAGGAATCCACATAGAATAAGTTTAATCTAGGTCTATTCACTATGTATAATAAAAATATAACTACTTATTGAAGTTGAGTCTTTTTTCTTCGTTTTCTGTTTACACAATGCATTCCTGCAGACGATAGCAATCCGATGCAATCTTCCACTTATCGTTCTCGGCAGTGATTATAAAAGATTGCTGAAAGTTTCGAGACGGCTGTTCTGCATATTTCACCGTTCCACTAGCCAATATACAGTATGTCAACTGAGAGCCCACAGCCGAATCTAGAATGGGTTGAGCGTCTAGAGTCATGAGAGTGTGTGTTGATGCTGGCAGCTCCATGAAATAGTGCTCTATCATTTCACGGCCACTTGCTCCATTTCCATTCCAGCTGAAGATAGCAGTATCAATGTAAAGGCGTCCCATTTGCTGCGTAAATGTAAATAAAGTATATAATTTCATAATTTTTTGCAATTGTTTACAGAAGCCGGCAAAGATGAAACTCACGTGGCGCCGATTGTCAAAGGTCGCATAATATAGTCGCGTGAAGTCTTCAGCCGTGTGGCTGCAGCTCTCGACTTTACTTTTTATTTCCTAAAAGTGAAAATTAAGTATTTTATTTTAATATTCTTTATTTAATATTCTTTTGAAATATATTTCAGCTTACCCCTGGTGTTACCATAATTAACTTCAACTCAAATGCCGCAAAAAAATACCAAAAAGAAACTTGCTAAAAAATCCTACAATTCGAAACTGCATACACTGAACCAGAAAGCAGTGTTGAAAAATTCGCATAAACAGGGCTGCACAAATGCCCGCCAAGTTAGTCTCAAAATTTAAATTTGCTTTGATAGGAAAATATGATTTCCCATCAATATAATAAATTGAGTAAAATCTAAGTTGACTTAAAATAAAATGATTGGCCTGATTAAAAAAAAAACAATAGTATAAATTTTAATACAAATAAGACAGTAACAGAGTTGTATATCAGATGTATTTTTATTGATTACAAAGCTAATAAACAATTATTGAGCCTAAGTCTATTATTATCGAATACAAATCACAATTTATAAAGCTACATTTAGAAACATTCGTAAATTTTTCATCAGTTATCTGCATTTGCTGAGCGAAATCAGTGGACTCTCAGCAAAAGCGATGTATAACGCTACTTAAAGATCTATGGAATCATATGAGCCCTGTATAAGAAATATTTATATCCCCCCAAACTTGAGATTATGTGCGCTCCGAATTCTCTTCCAAAGGAGCCTCTTCCTTTTGTGGCTGCAGTGGCGCTAGGTTGACGGTCTTGTAGCCACGATCACGCTTAGACCAGAGCCAATGGTCACTTTTAAAGTAGTCCTCAATATGATCCAAGCTACGGCCCTTTGTCTCCGGCTGGAAAAGGCACATAAAGACCGTCAACATAAAACTGGATGCAGCAAAAACCATAAACACCCCACGCATGCTCAATAAAACTTGCAGAGCCGGAAAGCTCTTGGCAAAAATAAACAGGGCCACATTCATCGAAGCAAACACACCGCCAGCAGTACGACCCCGTATACGAGCCGGAAAGAGCTCACCGATCATGATGCCAGGCAGAACCATCAAAGCCGTATTAAACACAATATAGCCCAGTAGACATGTACAGGCCACAATTAAATGATAAGGTGCTGAAGGCTGGCCAACTCGCATATACATAAAAATGCTCAACACTAAACAGAAAACTCCCGAACCAATGCCAGATACAATCATGATGAGACGCCGGCGCACCACAATCAAGATGCCACAGAAAATCATGCAACAGAGCACTCGAACAGCCGCCGTCAAAATGGCCGCCTGTTGCGTATCAAAGTCAGCTCCAAAGTCCGATAAAATGTCCATGGCGTAGAAGATTACAATGAAGGTGCCCGAGAACATCTGCAGCAGCGAGAAGACAATCACAATGACCAAAGGCTTGATGGCCACCCGCTGGCAGCAGAGCTTGAATATGTTCTCATTGGTCTTGGTGGTGGCACGTTCCCTATCCAGGCGTTGCTTCATATCTTTCAGTTCTTTCTGGGCAGCAATCTCACTGCCACGCAAATATTCCAAGGCCTTCAGAGCGCGCTTCTCTCGATCATTGCGCAGCAACCAAGCCGGGGTCTCCGGTATGCAGTAAATGGCCATGGTGGCCAGGGCAGGTAAAATGTTGGCACACCAGGCCACATCGCGCCAGGAGAGTATAGAGCCCATACTGTAGACAATGAGTATGCCACAAGAATAGGCCACATAAGGAGCCCCGATGAGCAGACTTCTCAGGTTTGGCTCAGCCGTCTCCGCTATGTAGACCTGTGAAGAAATCGAGAGTGGTTTTCTTTTAGTAAAAGAATAAAATTCCCAGCCTATCGAGAATAATCTAGATCCAAGTCTATTGAGGTCAAATCTGGCATACCCAACTTGGTTTCAAAACATTTTAATCAAATTGAATGTCAGGCAGGGTCACAAAAATCTAAAGATTCTAATCATAAAATCAAACATCCACAAATCTCTGGCCGCAATTATCCATAACCTAAAATGCGCAACCAGTCACGGTGCCACGCTTACGAATCTTTTCGCTTTTATCCCAAGAAGCAAAAAAATATAAATAAAAACAAAAACACAAAAAAAAAAAAAACAAAACAACCGGTCAATCTGTCAAAAAAGTCAGCAACCCAGCAACCCAGCAACGGCTACAACAATAAAATTATTATAGACTAAGGTCAAGAATCCGGAACTTTGTGTGTGTACGGAAAGCGACGCTAATGCAAATCCGCGAACTATTTAAGCATGACAAACGATGACAGATTAAACGACACCCGTCCCATCATTTCGTTATGATTTTGGCCGTTTTGATAAGTCATGGACATATCCATAAGATACACAATCAAAACAACTGTTTTGTCGGCGACTGCTCATCTTATCTTGACATCCAGCGCCCCCCCCTCCCTCTCCTGCCGATTATCTCTCAAGCCAACGTATAAACGGACAATGGCATCAAGTGAGCAATTGAATTGTGGACACATGCGGCTTTATTCCCTTAATCTATTCTAAGCCAAGTGGCCGTTATTGAACTTAACTTTGAATTATTAATGTTCTTAGTCCGGCTCATTCGGTTAATGGGTCGGTTCAGATAGTAAATGTGAATGCCCCCCTAATACGACCCAATGACATACTAATCACTCACCTGGCCGGGTCCACCCAAAATGCCAGTGGCAAAGCCGCACAAGAAACGGGCAAATATCAAGGCAGTCACAGACTGCGACAAGGCCATCACAGACCAGCCAAAGAATATCGGTATCACACAGACCAGCAAGGTCTTACGCCTACCCAAATAGTCAGCCATGGGACCCGATATCAAAGAGCCCATCGGCGTGGCCAAGCTATGGACACTGGCTGTAAAATTCAATAACTTAAATAAATCGAATTCAATTATTGAGCTTTTCACTTTCACTCACCTATCCAGGAGCCCATTTCCACGTCGATGGCAATTTCAGTCGTCGAACTATTCGTCAGCTGTGGCAAAAGTACAGCCGAGTAGCCAATGGGCATGCCGCAGGCAGCCGATAACAGCAGCACAGCGCAGGTGGCCAAAATCTAAAAGCATTTGCGAAACAAAACAAATAAAATATAATTATTATTACACATCAAGATCAGAGTTTTCCAATGATGGCCATATTTAATGGACTTTTCACTTTGTCCCCGCTCGATCTTTCTTGTACACAAATTGTGTTCAATTGAATCAATTAAAGTAGTAAGTTTTGTTTTTGTTTTTGTTTTGTCTTGGCGTCATCATCAATGAGAAACTAAATGATTTGAGGTGATATTAATAAATTAACAAATCATAAATGATTTGTGTGCCAACAACAATTGATTGTCTTGTTCATTTAGGGCAAAACATGATGTCAGAACCTCTTAATGGAATCTATCAAATATTTTCTAATCAGACGAAGAAAGCTATCTTATCATTTTGTCCTTCAATAATTATTATTTCGGACTATTCAAACGGATATATACAATTTATTTCTCTCTCTCACACACTCTCTCTCGCTCTCTCTCAGAAAGTCTTGATTGATAGGCGAATCAAACAGGTTTTGAAACAGAATCGAAGCTCTCGAATTAAGCTGATATAATCATGATGAATTGTGAATTTTTTTATTTGTAAATACAGCAGAGCACAACAAAAAGCAGATTATACAATTTTTATTTTATTTTTCGCACTTATTTCAATTACAAATTACAATTGGCCCTAATCGAGAGTAATTCAGATTTGACATATTTCTTTGGAAACGCAAGTATGCTTTAATAGAATAAAACAAAAAAAAAATTTTCCCACTCACTTGATGGCACATGCCTTTACGGTTATCGTGATCCTGCTCATCAATTGTCGACAATTTACGGTTAGCATGTAAGCCCAATTTGCACTGAAAGTCGGCACTGGTGGGTACCACATGATATGGCATTTTTTCACCCACAAATTTGCAATACTCATCGTCGTCTCTGCAAAGAAACAAAACATATACGAATTGCATACTTAAACCAAATCGTTTGACTGATTCACACAAAGAAATCGAAATGCATAAAAAATTAATTAGAATGAACTTTGAAATTGATTTAAAAAAAAAAATCAAATCAAACATTATCGACTATTTTATGCCTTTCTGAATATTGAAAGCGTATAATTTGAGACGGCACTTACAGTAATTACACGCTACACTGAACCATGTGCAAAATTTACCTAATTCGATTTGTAATTCGAGTTTGGCAAAATCGTAATCATTTTATCAGGCAGCCAAGCGAGCAGCCAAGCGAGCAGCCAGTCAAAGCTCGTTCAACTGATCAAATTTCTAGAGCAACCCTCGCTCAAATATTTGTGACTCTAAAATTAATTCAAGAGTATTCGAGTTTTATTTACATTCTTCTAATATTTTGTGTTTATATTGATTTTGTCTGTCTGGGTCGTGAGAGCGGAACTTGCCACCCTATCTCTCTCTCTGTCTCTCTCTCTCTCGCTAGCTCGTTCCATCTCTATCGTTTTGTGAAAAAAATTTGTTTGGTTTCGCTTTTGCTTTTAATTTTGGCTAATTATTATAATAATAATTGATATTTTAATTGTGTAATTTTGAAAAGTAATTTTGATATTTTTGGAGACATTTTTTTTTTGCTTTTGAGCGTGTGCGAAATATAATTCAACTTTCGAGGTTATAAAATGGCAGCACGTTTGATTTGGTAGGTAATCTTCGATTAACTCAACTTGTCTCCTTGAGTCTCAGGCATATATATATATATATTTGTTTTGATCGAAAATCCGTCTACCTTTGATTTGGCAAACAGGTATCTGGTCTCGTCTGATAATGGCTTTGGGTTCAATGTGCCAAATCAAATTTTAAATAAAATAATTTTTTTTTTTAATTTAAACTTTACAAATTATTCCAGTGGCAACAGCCTGATTAAATGGCTATAACATTAAAGCCAAAACTGCCAATAGTAAATTTGTGATAAGCTCTGATTGATGCGATTGGTAAGAATTTATGCATTTAATTGGTTTAATTATGCCTCATGGAATTTTCGTAAAATTTATGAAAATAATTAAATCATTTCTAGCTATTAGTTTCATCATTAGGGATCATTGGTCAATAGCAATTTTCGATTTTGGTGAAATCTCAACCTATTCAGTAGCCATGGTCACGTTGTGTATGAGTAATTAAATTTTATTGAGACAAGCCGAGAGATAAGATAGCCTGGCGCAGACATTCATGCTTTTGCCAATAGCTTTGCGTGGGAAATTCTTGGTAAATAAATTTATTATATTTTCAAAAGGCATCCGCAGTCGCACCCGCCCGACTCGGCTTATCAGACTAATTAAATTTTAAACATACGAAATAATTAAGCAAAAGATTGCAGATAGGCTTACTTGCTGGACCTAATGGAAAGGTCAAGAGTTTGACTTTTGGCATTTAAGATAGCAGAAAGGGGGGATCAATATTTACTTTATCAAACATTTTGATAGTGTGGGAAGAGGAAGAAGAAGAAGCATTTTTTGGTTTGACAAAAACGAAAAGAATACCAATTAATTATGACTTGCAGAAATTGTTAATGGTATCAATCAATTTGTACATTTTTTAATTCACCTCAACAATTTGAAAAATTCTTTCTGAGAAAGAAAAACAAAATAATTTTTTTTAGAATTTATTTTTAGTCGAACCACAAACAAAATAATTATAAAAAATTTTCTCACAAAGAAAATTTCTGTTTTTTGTTTTTTTTTTTCTTTCCCAATTCGTTTCATATAATATAAAGTTAATTTTTATTTTTAGCAAATTTTAGGCAAATTTGAGCATAAATTTGCTTTTTATTGATTAGCATGCTTTTTTTTTAATAATTTGTTATTTTTTTTTACCTTTTGTTGCTCATTTTGTTTTAATTATTTGCTATCACTTTTATTGTCAAGCGAGACAATTTGCCAAAACACTTCTCACTTCTCACACACAAAGAAAGGAGCACGCGTAAAAAATTATTCCGGTTTTTACTTTTTTTTGTTCAAATTGAGATTTTTTTTTTGTCGCTGTCAAAACGCGTACTGCTCCGAGAATGAAACTAAACTTTGGCACCGGAGGCTTTTTATTTTAAACGGAAACCTCAACTTTTTATACCTGCACCTAAATGTTAGGGTATATTCACTATGTGGAAACGTATGTAACATGGAGAGGGAGATGTCGGAGACTCCCCAAAAGGACTAGGGAAATCGAGATAGACATGCCCGTCCGTCCATCTGTCTGTCCGTCAGGATGAGCACCTAGATCTTGGAGGCTATAAGATCTGGAATAACCCAACTTGGGATTCCGACTACTTATGTAGGTTAGGTTAGGTGGTATCCACTAGCATTTCCTAGAGCTTTTAGATTTCAGTGTTAGTTTATTTCGAAAAGTTATTCCAAATTCAAAAATCTTGATATCAAATATGACTAAAATCGGATAATATTTACAAGGGTTATACGGAAACCAAAATTTCAGAGTCAAGATTTTCCCTTTGCCCAAATGGGAAGAGGGCGAATCGAAAGTCCGATAGATGGCGTGCTTGGCTTCTTGTGAACAACGTGTTGTTGATTTCAAAGGAATAATAGGACCACAGGTTTTATGTGGATGTAGCCAATCATGGTTACTACCAGGGCTTCCAACTTTTTAATTTTTATCAACTAAATATAGGGTATCCAAAATTCGCCAGCGGCCGAGTTTAACATTCGGCTTCATTTTTAGCTATTTCTGCAATTTCTAGCCTTTTTTGCCACGATCACACACTCACACATGCACACAACTGTATACAACTTTTTGTTAGCCGGCGCACTCTCACCCTCTCTCTCTCTCACTCTCTTTGATTTGTGGAGATCTTAATTGTGTCTCTCTTCTTAAAAGTTTTTTTCTTAGAAAGCTTTTAGCTAAGACACAAACCAAATTTAAAATGCTCCACAGTTGTGAACAGTTAAATGGTATTTATTTGATAATTAATTATTTGAGTCCAATACTAAATTTAATATGACTAATAGAAAAGTGAATAAATTGATTTACTGGGAAAACTGTTTGCTCTTTGAATTTAAATATTTAATTGATAAGATCTCTTCCACGTATCAAGTTATTCAAGCAGGCAATTAGAATCTTTTAGAACAACTTCAACAGAAACATTAAAAAAAAATAGGTATATATGCAAGTGGGTGTGAGTGGTTTGCAGTCTTATGATTGTCTGAAAGGAAAAAATGAGCACCCCAGGAAAATCGCAAACTAAGTGAGAGATTTGCGTTTTCAATTTTGCGCACCCACACACTTTCTCTTCTCAGAAAAAATGCAAAACAGAACAGGGAAGTGCCAACAATTGACAGGGTTTTGTGTCTTTTTTTTTTTTGCTACATTCCAACAGGGGGGCGAAAAAAAAGCTTTTCATTCATAGCCTTGCACAACATTCCGTTTAGCAGCTGATGGGCAGAACTAAGTCAGGAACCAGAAAAATTACCAGGAAAAAAGTTGAGATAAAAATGAGGAAAATCTTTTCCTATTTTTTTTTTTTTTTTTTTTTTTTGTGTTTCACTATTTTACTCTGAGCTTAGGGATTTGGCTAGAAAATTCCTTTGACTGGCCCAATGTCTAGGTCAAAGCAGCTTTTTGCTTTTCGATTTGATAACAAGTGAAAAAAGCATCCCACGCGATCCCTTCATATCCCAAATCATTTCATTGCAGTGCTTTTGCCTTTGCCTGGATAGGAAGGTCATGTGAACTCTCGCCAACTCTTCCGTTTATTTGCACATACATATTTAATGTTTGATAAACGGAATGGTGTTTGGTTGCTTATCGACTGCTGGAATATGCTTTAAAGGACTCCCAAGTTCAATGGCAACTAATCAAAAAGAAAGAGAGAGAGAGAGCAAGGTGAGAGCATAAAAATATAGAGAGGGTATGAGTGAGAAAGAAAAATAAGGAATAGTTTTATAATTGAAAAGCAAAAAATTGTTGGGCTTTTTAATCAAATAGGAAAGTGCAAAAGAAGAGAAACGTTTGAAATCAAAAAACTTATGCCATTCCGGAAATTTTGCTTTCGAATTCCGTTGGACTCACACTAAGCTAAACACACACACACACACACACACACACGCACACGAGCACTCTCGGAATCATAATTAAGTGAATTATTATTCAAGGACCAATCCACAATAAAACACAAGCAGGCAGTCAGGCAGTCAGGCAGGCAGGCAGACACACCCATACAACCATAAAATCGCATATCCAGACGCAACTAATGGATGAAAAAGAGCGAATAACACAAATAAAAAAGCTCTTCTCCCAAAACCCTAAAAGCCAGCGTCTGCCAACACAGCCAGTAAATCATACTGTAAATCAAAAGCAGCCGCCATCTGTTTTTGCAGTCGGCGTCGACGTTGCTCTCTCTCGCTCTCTCACGAGAAACAAGCAAACTGCATTGCTCTCTCAGTCACCCACAAGACTGCTGGTATATGTGTGACCAGTATTAAAAGCTTTTCATACCCTGCGCCTTGTGATGGCCGGGGTATATCAAATCTGTGCAAGCGTAAGTAACATAGAAAAGAAGATCTTAAAAATATACAAAGAAAGGGACCTTGATCTTGTTTGTTAAAATAAATTCATCGGTCTAAAAAATTGACATAATTTAATATTATCTGGAAATTCTTTCGGTTAGAAAATAAGACTAGGAAAAGAAAAGTTCCTCCACCCAAAAAGAGTTTTCATACTCCCCATAGAGTAGTATATATGTTAGCTTAGGTTAGACCGGCTGACAACCGCAAGGGTGATCACATAAAGACCAAAGTGATCCTCGGTGAGGCCGGTGCCGGATGTGGCCGAAGTAGCGAGTTCTGCGTAGTCCCGGGAGTTCTTCGCTGTGCTTCTCTTTGTTAACTTCCTGGAGTGTTGCAAAGCTTGGCACCTGGAAGAAACTTAAAGTATTTAAGTTAATTCAATTTTAATTTTTTTTTTAATATTTAATTAATTTGTTTTTTCCATTAAGCTAACCATCTGGGAAGGGTATCTGGAATTCCATCAGCCTGTCTGTGTGCGAGCTTTTTCATATTCGTGTAATCTGAGCTCACTTAAAGCTCTGTTAGGCTAGGTTGCTGCCACGTTGTGGGTGACTCGCGTCGACGTCGGTGTCAGGCGTCGCTGCGAGACGTCATTCCGCTTAGACTCTCTCTCTCTCGCTCGTTTTGTTTTGTTATCGGTTGTGCTGTGGCTACATTTCTCTTGACTGGCTAGGTAGTAATGCTTTAGGCCCACTGTACAATAGCGACATCGCTCTCTCGCTCGCTCTCATTAATTTTTTCTCTTGACTTGGTCGGCCGAGCGAGCGCGGAAAAATCTCTTTACGTTGCAGTGAAAATTTTTCATATGAGATAAGATAAGAGTTGAGCCTTTCAGTTACTTTCGAAATGTCCAGCACATCGGACGCTTTACTCAGTGCTTAGTTCAATAATTTCTAAACTCACCTATAAAAACAAAGCCTACAGAACAACTACAACAACAATAACAACAAAAGAAATAACAATTGCTGCTGCTTCTATTCGAACTTTCACTGCATACAAAAATTCAGTGTAAGCATAATTTTCAAACATTTTCAAGTTCAATAAAACAAAAAAAAAAATATATACAAAAAAGTGCTGTTAAAATGAGCTGCCTAGGCCAGTGTGAATGTCTGTGTGTGTCTGTGTGAGTGTGTGTGTGTGTGTTTTGAAAAATGTAAATGTGGGTGCGTGTCCTTTGGACGTTGTAACTAAGCTGCAAATTTTATAAAACAATTAAAAACCAAATGACAGGGCACAAAATCAAAAGCCAGCCGAGTCCGAGTCCTTGCATTTTGACCCACAGCGAAGGCCAGCGTCGAAAAAAGTATGACAAAGCCGCTCACTAATGCATTCAATTTTTAAATCAATTAAAATGGCCCGAATTAATAATGTATTTTCAATTGATTGATTGAATGACTTTCTAGTAGTAAATGGAATTTTTATTAAACATTTTAATTGGAGCCCAAATGAGTTATATCTGACAAAAATTTTGTTTTGTTATTAGATTCCTTGGTGAACATCTTGGCCTTAACTTAATTGTATAAAAGTTTCCTCAACCGTTCTGAATGCCTAGATTTCTTTTTTATTTTCTTTTCTTTTTTATATTTTTTTCTCAACTTTTCCTTTCTACAAGCTTCTTAGTGAAAGACGAAAGTTTACCTTGCGCCAGCTGCCCCAGTTTGCTGGCAACTTTTTACGGCTGGTTTAGCAAGTTCTTTGGCAGACCAGCAGCCTACCGCTTTCTCTCTTCAGTCTTTCAGAAATCTTGTGCTGTTTTTGTTTTGCTTGTCTCTGTCTACTTTCCGTTTTTTGTTGTTGTTTTTTTTTTTTTTTATTTTTTTTTATTTTTATTTGTTGTTTTTTTTTGCTTTTGCTTTTTTTCATCTCTTTTGTTATGTTTTTTGTCTTGTCGTGCTGGTTCTGATTCCCTGCTCGTTATACTCAGCTCTGCAAATTCATCGTCGTCTTTGGCTGGAGTTTTTTGACTGGGGTCTTTTTACTATTTTAACTAACGAAAACAAAAAAATCCTCTTAAACTAACTAATCAAATTCACTGATACCATATTCGATCTGCGGCACAACATCACGGCGTATACGCAATGTCCACACCATTTATCCATAGTGAGACCTTGAAATAAGGTTAATTGAGTTGTTGCTCACATTCATATAGTGATAGCTGTTGACAGCCCATCTACAGTTTCAATCAATTATTTAACTTTTAAAGGGTAACATTTTTTTTCGCTTCCCCAAAAAGTATGCTATGAAAAAGTTAAAAATCTTTAATTCTGTGTCCAGGCTTGTCTTTTCGCACCACAACCAATGGTGTCGTTTATTTCTTTATTTTAATTGTCTGAACAATAAATGGAATTATAAATATTTATGTATTTGTTGTTGTTTTTTTTTATTTTTTTACCTGCAAAGCAGGTCGAAGGCTTGAATGGGAATATTTTCATTGTGTCCCGATTGAAACACTCTGAACTTTGACCTACTACTACTCGCAATGTAAGCTGTTTAACAGCTTGTCCTGCCAGCCGGTCCCAACTACCAACTCCCCCCTTCCCTCTCTCTTCTCTCCAACTTTCTCTGATGTCCTTTTATATCCTTTGCCATGGCTCCCGTTACATTTTTATGACAATGCAACTGCAGTTTGTCCCGCATATATATGTGTGTGTGTGTGTGTGTGTACGTGCGTGCGTGCGTGCATGTGTGCATGTCTGCTTGCTTAAGTCTGTCTGCAAGGCTGTGCAAGTTTCTGTACATTGCGTAACTGATTGAGTTAGTTATTTGCGGTTAACACTGACATTTATGTCCTTTTAAGCGTCACAAACTTATACAAACACTCATACAATTTCACATACCACAAACGAGTCCTCCAGTCCAACCACAACAAACCTGTCCTCTTAAAGTCGCAAATATTAAACTTTCTTATTTAAGAAACAGAAAATATATAATTGTAATGGGGATTCATATTTTATTTTCACAAAAGAAATAGGTTCTTCGATTTTAATCGATTATTAAAGAACAACTTTCCCATTCATTTACGAAAATTGAAGACATCTGGTAGGCATATGTTATGCCCAGATAGTATTATATCTTACTTGCTACATACATATATGTATTGTGTCATATCCTTGTCAGTTATGCTTCAACGCGCACAATTTACATATTTTCAAAATGGCAACAAAACATTTGCGCCTTCGATGCAGCATACCGGAAGTCCAACCATTTTTACCCCCAACCACAATTTCCAGATATCACACCTAAGTGGTAAACACACACACACACACACAACCATACAAGTAGTTTCTCAGAACTCTCTTGTTAGGAATTCCCTTGTCCTTAACGTTATCATCATTGCCAGTGTACTTACCTTAAATAAATAAAACTATGCATATACATACATACATACATATAAATGCAACAACAACTACAACAACAATAACAACAATAACAATACGTGGAAAAGCTTTTAGCCTTGACTTTGAAAGTGCACTAAAGTGGCAACTTGACATCTGACTGAGATTGTTTTTGTTGTTGCTGTTGCTGTTGCTGTTGATGGCAACAACATGCCGGCACCTCGACATGCCACCACTGGGTGCCTCACATAATCTGACTGACATAAAGCAAATCTCTGAAACGGACAACTGTGAATAGTGCAAAAATATATGTATGGATTCATAAATGGACTGTCATATGGTTCCCGGAAAGCTTAACCAAAACTTTTAGGATTAATTCATAGGAATTCCATTTGGGATTAAAAGTGACCAACTCATAGTAGTTTTGGAAATCTAAAATCGAAATTCACCTGCACTTTTTCAAAAATAAAGAAAACTAAGTTATTTTTGAAAATATTTTTTTTTTCTTGGTTTTTCCTTTTCACAGAAATTTTGCTGTTTCGTTGTGATAAGCTTGGCAAGTTCGAGGTCGTTAATTGTTTACTCTAAATTCCGAGAACTCCTCAAACACCTACTCAAAAAAAATATAGAAAGGGAAAAATTTTATGCAATTCATAAAACAAATTACAATTTTTATGGTCCAACGAAGCTTAAAGATAGTTCAAATTGAGTCTACCTAAAGCATTAGGCCATACCATTTTCTATTGTAAACTAAAAATGAAGCCGAAAAAGCCCTTATGGACACTGAGATAAGAAAAATTTCTATTATTTTTTTAACACTCTGTTGAGTCTATACAAGCGTCCATAGCCAATACGGTTCTGGAGGTTGTAGCCTTCCAGCCATCGTAATCCCCTAGCAGGCAATATCGGCAAATGCAGTCTGCAGCACCAGGTGTATGCAAAAAGGTTACCTCCAGGACACAAGCTGATTCCCCATTGACTGGGGGCCAAATAATGCTCTGGGAGCGTGGTGCATAGATATCAAGGCCCACGCTAACCCGGGAGGAGGAAGTCGAAGGCAAGCGGCATTTGGGTGATTGCTGACGCAGGCGTTTCTTGCGATGCATGCAACCTGTACAAAATTTACAATACATTTGTGCATCTAGACTTATCGGCAAACTTACCAAGGCAGAGGATTAGGCTAAAAAATGTCAAGGTCAAAATGAAAATATAAAAATTTCGTCGATCTTGTAGGCTCGGCAGGTCAGATAAATTCGATTCCTGACTGAGCTCCTTGACAGTGAAACTTTCTCCTTGACTTTGGCCATTGTAGCATTTTACATATAAAAGGTCGGCTGATGTAATTAATTCGTAACTCATAAAGTAGCACGCGCTCGCATCGGCTATTCGTCTCGTCGGAAAAGGGGGGGGGGGTCTATTGGCTGAGTTATAACGCGAATTGCCGACAAAAAAAACATAAATAAAAAAATCGCGTGCTAAAGAAACACAAACAAACAAAGGATAGAAAAGTGAAATTTAGAAATCGCAGTCCA
This sequence comes from Scaptodrosophila latifasciaeformis, assembly GCA_037075145.1. Taxonomy (NCBI): domain Eukaryota; kingdom Metazoa; phylum Arthropoda; class Insecta; order Diptera; family Drosophilidae; genus Scaptodrosophila; species Scaptodrosophila latifasciaeformis. The sequence goes on from JBAMCM010000158.1 coordinate 202,775, forward strand.
TCAAACTATAGTTCTGCTGTTTTCCTTTTTCTTTTTTTTTTTTTTGGATGCATTGATAGCATCATGAAGCCCACCCTACCATGATCACTAATTCCCAAATTAAACCAATAAAGCTAGTGATCCCAAAAAAAAAGAAAAGAAAACGGCCAACTATTCCTCCCTGACTTGCACCTACATGACCCTCAAAAATAAATAAATTAATAGGCACTCATTTTTGAATATAACTTAATTATAATTACAAATAAAAACATTAATAAAGAAAATCTTAGGACAAGGCATACGTTGCTTATTAGAATTAGATTATTTTTAAATTGGGCCTATGTCTATTTATAATTTGTGGGACTTAAATCTATTAATAGAAGTGGAACCTATGTCTATTTATGTATTAGGGATGTGCATAGTGTTGTTGTTTTTTTTTTTCTTGTCTTTTTAAGCCCGCGCAAAATTTAAGCGGGAACTAAATTGAAAACGAATTAGACAAGGAACGAAAAGGGGGGGGGGGGGGGAAATAAAAAAATCTAAAACTTCATATATATGTATATCTAGAGAATAATTTTTTTTTTCTCTTTTTTTTTCTTTTTTTTTTTTTTTTTTTATATGTAAATGGTGGTACTCACTTTTTCATTTCTCCACCGATGAAAGCGCTTCCATGGGCCGGTAAATGCTGAAACACCTTATATAAAAATATGTTTTTTTTTTTCCTTTTAAATTTTTTTCTTTTCCTTCTTTTCCTTCTTTTTAGACTCTTTTCGAAGAAAAAGGAGTCTATTCACTTTGCTCTGATGTTTGTAACGCACAGAACCAAACATCGTAGACCCACAAAAGTTACATCTAGAATACTTAGAATCACTAGAGGAGTCGATATAGCCATGTCCGTCTGTCCGTCTGTCCGTCTGTCCGTCTGTCCGTCTGTACATATCAGATTTACTCCGTCAGTTTAAAAGCTATTTTGCTGAAACTTGGTAAATAGCCTTCTTTTTTACCTAGGTAGTACACTAGTTTGAATCGGTCGGATCGGACCACTATATCATATAGCTGTCATACGAACCTAAATCGGTTTAGGCAATAACTTCCACATTTATTATCCGATTTTTTTCAAATTTGGCATGCGTGTTTTTTATATAACGATAGATAATTGTGCCAAATTTCGCCTGGATCGGATCACTATATCATATAGCTGTCATACGAACCTAAATCGGTTTAGCGAATAACTCACACATTTATTATCCGATCCTGTTGAAATTTAATATGCATATGTTTTTTATAGCAATTAATATATGTACCAAATTTTGTAAGGATCGGACGACTATATCATATAGCTGCCATACGAACCTAAATCGGTTTTAAGAGAAACTCGCACAAAACTCGCACATTTATTTTTTATTAAAATCGGACTTCTATATCATATAGCTGTCATACAAATCGAAATCGGCCCTATTAACTGACCAACCCCGTTCATGTGATTTACGGCAGAAACGACTGCGAAAAGAGTCTGTAATCTTCGGCACCCCGAAGATAACGTTGGGATTTTTTTTTTCTTCTTTTTTTTTTTTTTTAACTGTTTATTGCCATTGGGTTGGCAAGAAAAAAAATTGACTACACTTGCACTTCCACAAAAATAATAATAAAAAAAATTAACACAGATATAGATTGAGAAAAATTAACTCACTAAAATCATAACAATCAAATAAAATTTAATTAGAAGAAACCTACTTAGGCTAAAATCATTTTTTTTTTCTTTTTTTTTTTGGTTTTTTTTTTTTTTTTTCTTTAATTTGGATTTAGGCACTCGGCGGCGCTTGGTAGCCCTCCGCGACGCTTGCAACTTTTCAGGTGACGTGACGGTTCTAGACTGGCGTTGTCTTCCTTTAGTAGTCTGTCTACTTCTTTTCCTATTTTTGGTTTATTTTATTTGTTTGACAATGACCAGCAAATTCCCTATGGGAAAAAAATATATATATTTTTTTTTCTTTTAAAAATGTTTGGCGGGATTTTTTTTTTCTTTTCAAAATTTTTGGCGGGATTTTTTTTTTTTTTTTTTTTTATATAGTTTCTTTTTTTCTAGCAGTAACAAAACAATTATTATCATTTTTTTTCTAAAGTAACTTACCCTACGGTATTGGCGCCTGAGAGTAATCTGCACTGCACTTTTTTTCTTTTTTTTTTTTTTTTTTTTTTTGTTGGTACTAATTTCGGTGCACTTATATTATTTATCTATCGTTTTAAAATACTTAATATGGTTACTTTTTTTTTTTCCAAATAAAAGAACGGAGAAAATGAATGCCGCCGGGAACACTGTTGCCGCCGAATAATCTTGACTACCGGCGCACTGCCTTTACTTATAGCCAACGACTAATCGACGCTGCTTAATTTTTTTTCTATTTTGGAGAAAATTTCGCCATTTTCCAAAAAAAAAACAATTTTGTGTTTTCTCCTCTCTTTTTTTTTTTTTTTTGTTTGTGTTTTTCTATTACTCTCCTCTCTAAAAATCAAACCAAAAACTATTGCCAGAAAGCTCTATTTACGCTCAAAGCAAAAAAAAGAAAAACAAATCATTACATATTTTTAGGAGGCACCTGAATTGTTACTACAAGCTCCACTTCAAGTCGCCCCCACCAAAATCACACTTTACTGAGTCAAACTCGGAAAGTGGGATTCAAGCTTGGAGTAACCCATTATTGCTTTATATCTTTTGCATGATATTTGCCAATAAGACGACCTTGACAGTCTTCGAGTTCGTAATAACTATTGCCCAATCTACGCCTTACTCTGGCCTTTATAAAAGTTGGAGCCAATTTCGCGCTAAATCCTTTCGAAAATTTACTTTGTTGAAAATTTCGACGGTAAATTTCTTGACCTACCGCGAAAGAGGTATCTCGACTTCTAAGGTTATAGAGTTTTTCATTTCGACTATGCTGGTTCCTCATGGACACGACTGCTTTGTTTCTTATTATATCAAAAGAGTCATTTCGACTAAAACACACAGACCGATCCTCAAGCAATTCCAGTTGGCGCAACAGTTGATAAGTAGACCCATTAGTAATCATATGTTGTCCAAACGCTAATTGATACGGGGAAGAATTAACGGCAGTATGAAAGCTTGACCGCAATGAACAGCATATTTTGCTCAGCTGTTCATCCCAATTCTTTTGGTTCGGATGTATATATGCCTTTATTGCTGTAATTAAAGTTCGATTTACTCTCTCTGAAGCATTACCTTGGGGAGCATAAATGGCAGTATAAGAGTGACGTACACCGTATTTTTTTAACAAATTATTAAAAGCATGTGAAGTAAACTGAACCCCATTATCTGAAACTACTACTTCGGGTACGCCAAAACCATGAAAAAGTTCACTCTCAATGTATGGCAATATAGCATCAGCTGTGAATTTCTTAATTGGCTTTAAAAAAGGGAATTTTGTGAAGTGGTCTAAGACCACAAAGACACCCACATTTCCTGATCTAGAACGGGGATAAGGACCTATATAATCGACATAAAGTTTCTGAAAAAATCTCTGTGTTTCTCCCGTTTTATTTAAATTAGGTCTTAACGTATGATTTGGATGTTTGGTACACTTGCATGTTTCACAACTGTTTATGTAAGCTTTTACATCAACAACTAAATTTGGCCAATAATAGTATCGTCGCAATTTTTCCAACGTTCTATTAATCCCACAGTGAGACGACAACGGATGATCATGTGACAGTTTGAGAGCAACTGGAATTAAGCTTTTAGGTAGCCACAGTTTCCAAACAGAATCATCGCCGATTTTATCACCAGAAGCGTGTTCGGTTCGGCGATAAATGAGATTATTTACTATTTTTATATCAGGCAACGGAGACTTACTAACTTTTTCCCTCAGTATTTCGTATTCTTCAGTTTTAAAATGGTCTGATTCGATATCTATGAATGGATCGATTTCCAGAGCTGAAAGATCCTCAGTAAATGCTCTAGAAAGCGTATCAGGGACTATATTTTGGCTTCCTTTCCTATGCACAATATTAAATGTATAAGCTTGAAGTTTTAGGGCCCATCGAGCCAATCGACTACTCAAGTCCGTCTGAGACATAAGCCATTTTAGAGAGGCGTGATCAGTCACTACCGTGAATTCATGGCCTTCCACATATGCTCTAAATTTCTTTATTGCTAATATTGCAGCCAGACATTCTTTTTCAGTGACAGAGTAATTCCGCTGACACTGATTTAATTTTTTTGACATGAAAGAAATTGGAACTTCTTCGCCATTACTATTTAGTTGTATAAGGACACCTCCTACCCCAGTATGACTAGCGTCACAATGAATAAAAAATGGTTTCTCAAAATTTGGGCTATGTAGAACTGGGGCTTGGCATAGATGAGCTTTCAAGAGTTCAAATGATTTTTGAGCTTCGTCTTTCCATTCAAATTTTCGATTCCTTTTAAGTGCATCAGTGAGAGGCGAAGCGATAGAAGCATAATTTTTAATAAATTTGTGATACCAGCCAGTCATGCCTAAAAAGCGGCGAAGCTGTTTGACTGATCTGGGTATCGGAAATTCCTTTATTGCAGATAATTTGTCCGGGTCAGTGGAAATAGTTCCATTACCTACAATATGACCTAAATAATGAACCTCTTTTAAACAGAATTTGCTTTTTTCAACATTGATAGTCAGGCCAGCCTTGTCGATCTTCGATGACACTTCCCTTAGGACTTCTAAGTGTCTATCAAATGATGAGGAAATTATTAGAAGGTCATCTAAGTAAATAAATACTTCGTTTCTTAGATTAGCTGGTATTATTCGGTCCATCAGTTTTGACATAGTCTGGGGTGCATTACATAAGCCAAAAGGCATAACGGTAAATTGATACAGGGGTCGACCTGGAACAGTAAAAGCTGTTTTGTCCCTTGACTTTTCATCTAGAGGAATCTGCCAGAATGCATCTTTAAGATCTAGGCTTGTAACAAATTCAGCTTTTGGCAGCCGGCTCAATATTCCATCAATAAATGGCATAGGATAGGCATCTTTTTTGGTCACTGAATTTACTTTCCTACTATCTAAACATAATCTGACTTTCCCGGGCTTGCGCACTAACACTACTGGCGACGACCATGCGCTCTCCGATTCTTCAATTACCCCTAAAGCCAACATGCGATCAATTTCCTCATACATTAATTTTTCAATGGCTGGGGACACTGGAAAATGTCTTTGTTTAATAGGGGCGGAATCACCAACGTCGATACAATGAGAAAGCAAGTTGGTTCGGCCTAAGCCTTTTTTTGAGAAGGATGGAAATTGTTGTATGACTAGTTGTAATTGTCTATGTTGTAACTCAGAAAGTTGTCGAAGTACGGGTTCTTCCAAACTGGAGATATTATTAGTATTGGTCTTAAAACATGGAGGTAGCAAATCGAAAAGATTCCAAAAATCGATACCTAAATATAAATCTTGCGAGAGGGACGGCACAATATAAAGAGTTAAAGTTTTTTCCTCGTTTGAAAATAGGACGCCTGTTTTTATTTTTCCTACAATTTTTTGAGATTTGCCGTCGGCAGTTCGCACTGATATTTTCATGGGTTTTACATTTTTGTTTTCTTTTAATATCTCGCAAGCCAATGAACCGCCTATACAGCTGATTGATGCGCCAGTGTCTAATAATCCCTCTAATTCTTTGTTTAATATAATCACTTGCGCATATGGTCTGACGTCATGCACGTTATTTACAACCGCGGACAACAGTATAGCATGCTCTTTCTTTCTTTTCTCTCTATACGTTTGTAGTCTCTGCAGAGCGCGCGATAACGGAGGCTGCAAAAGAATTTGAGGTAGGTCAGGGCTTACGACAAGTTCTTTTGTTATTTCTTTTTGTTCTATTGTTTGCTTTGATTTTGTTTGGTGGGATTGTTCTGGGCACTGTGTAACGGTGCCCGAGTTAGCGAGTTTTTTGAAGCCTGACATTTTTGACACGTTGGCCTATAAGTGTTCGGTTGACCACAGCCATAGCAAAATACCCTTCGAGCTGCTGTGCAGTCATGGTATCTATGACCAGTCGCCTCACAATTCCAACACTTCAATGTCACTGCCGCTATTTCGTCTTCTATAATGAATTCCTGTTCCTCCACTTCTTCCTCAAGGGGTTCGGCTATTTCATTAATTTGCCGTTTAACAAAAGGCCGGTTTACTGGGATGGCTGGTTTTATTATTTTATTTTTGAATTGCTCATGCTTTCTAACAGCTTGACGCAATTGGGAAATAGTTTGGATATCAACATGAAGTAATTCATATTGAATATCCGTAAGTAGGTTTGTTCGCAACAACCCCAACATTGATGATTCTGGCATTGGATGTGACAATTGATCGGACATTGTTTGAATTTGTTGATAGAATTCATCAAATGATTCATTTGGCCTTTGCCGTCTTTGGTTAATAGCGGCTTGTATTTCCCAATCAGTCCTACAATCTTTAAACTGACTCTTTAAGGCCACACATAAAGGATACCAGGAAACACTTTTTACGCTTTTATGGTATCTCCAATACCACTCAGCGGCAGCACCTTCAAAAAGATTGCTGGAATAAAGTGCTAATAACTCGAAGTTACCATCTAAGGTTTGAGTTGCTAAAGCCTCCGCACGATAAATGAAGTCGTCGACCAATAAGGAAGATTTTCCAGAAAATCGTAATTTCCAATTGGAGATAATTTGGATAATACGATCAGCTCGGAATTCAGGTGACGACGCATCCCTTTGAGATGCCGTTTGGTGAAAACTTGGTTGAGTATTCGCACTTGATGTGGTTGGTTGTGGCTGGACTCCAAACATTTGTTGAAAAGTATTAGCTTCGATTTGGGGAAGTGTTTCAACTTGAATATTAGTAGGTGAACCGCGACTTGAAATTTGGGTAGCAAGTCTTTGGAAACCAGCTTCCAATATATTTGCCATCCTTTCTGTTTGTCTTTCTGCAGCTTGGGACATGACTTCCGTTTGTCTCAAGGTGGCAGCAGCCATGGCATCAGCTAATACGCGCATTAAGTCTGGGGATTGTGTGACCGGTGCGCTGGTTGAAGAATCTGAAGAACTAGAACCCTCTTGCCCTACTGTAGACATGGTTTGTATTTGATCGGCTTTTTTAGATTGCAGTCGTGTGTTATGAACTTTAATAGGGGTTTTGACAGCCTGACTGGAACTTCCAGATTCTAATAAATCGGACGAAGATTGTAGTGAGGTTGTACAAACGGGACAAACTTTGCTATTTGCTGAACTCCCACTAAAACAAATTCGATGGAATGTATGACCGCAGCTAGTAGTTAATAATTGAGCCTTATGTATAATTGGGGCTGAACAAGTGAAACAAATAGTATTACTTTCACTAAGGCTAGTGAGGTCTTCACAACTACGGGCTACAGGCATGTTATAATAAAATCCAAGAGAAAAATATCTTAATTGAAGAAACTAAAACTTAAAGCAATGCTTAAATTAAAAAAAAATTTAAAAAAAAAATCCAAAATAATGATTTATATGGGGAGTAAATATGATGTAAAAAAAACTAAATATAAAATACGAAGAACTAAATGGAAATAAGAATAATCAAAAGCAAAATAAATTTCTCGAACAAAACGATCGTAAAACAACAAAATTCATATTAATATGAGGGTCTATGCAAGTACAAGTAAATGAGGTATGAATGTTTGCGATTAAAAGAAGAGAGAAGAAAGAGATCCACAAGGAAACTGCTAAAACAACAACAAGTGGGCGTAGCGCCAGTGTTGTTGCTATAAAGTCAGAAAGTCCCCAAAGAGACAGAGAGAAAACAATAATAAAAATTGTTTCGCCGATTAGAATTGCACTTATTTGAAAGAGACAATTTTTCAATAATACGATGAAATCAACCTTTATATTTTAATTTAAACTCGAAAGGGTTGATTATTATAATATTAAAGACAGACAGTAGTGATTACCACTTTAATCCATTATCAAATTTAATATCTTACTAATACTCAACTGTGTGGAAAAGGGAGGACGAAAGAAGAAAATAAAATAGTTAAAAATAGATACACTTATAAAAGGGGGAAAAAAAGAACGCATTTCTATTGGTCTTATATATAAACAAAATATCAGCTGGAGGTGGCCTTTGTAAATGACCACTAATCGGAACAGCTGAATAAAATTGTATGTTATTTATTGTATCGGTGACTCACTGGGAGAGCCCATAGAACTCGTCCATAAAAAAAACTCTATATCACAGTGGACACCGGATTCACTAGAACGAACTAAACAACAAATAACTCAACATGATTATCAATCATGACTGGGAGAATTAATCACTTACATATATGATCTAATTATACTACCAGACCAATAGTAATAGGAAAACAGATCCTCGGTTAATATTTGTGTGAAATTGTAAGCCGAAACAGTATAATTGAAAAATTATTATGTTTATTGGTGGTATTGGCTTTAATTTTTATTAAAAAGGGGCCTGCCGATTTTCGGGCCCCACGTTGGGCGCCATTTTTATTTATGTAGCATTTTACATATAAAAGGTCGGCTGATGTAATTAATTCGTAACTCATAAAGTAGCACGCGCTCGCATCGGCTATTCGTCTCGTCGGAAAAGGGGGGGGTCTATTGGCTGAGTTATAACGCGAATTGCCGACAAAAAAACATAAATAAAAAAAATCGCGTGCTAAAGAAACACAAACAAACAAAGGATAGAAAAGTGAAATTTAGAAATCGCAGTCCATCAAACTATAGTTCTGCTGTTTTCCTTTTTCTTTTTTTTTTTTTTGGATGCATTGATAGCATCATGAAGCCCACCCTACCATGATCACTAATTCCCAAATTAAACCAATAAAGCTAGTGATCCCAAAAAAAAGAAAAGAAAACGGCCAACTATTCCTCCCTGACTTGCACCTACATGACCCTCAAAAATAAATAAATTAATAGGCACTCATTTTTGAATATAACTTAATTATAATTACAAATAAAAACATTAATAAAGAAAATCTTAGGACAAGGCATACGTTGCTTATTAGAATTAGATTATTTTTAAATTGGGCCTATGTCTATTTATAATTTGTGGGACTTAAATCTATTAATAGAAGTGGAACCTATGTCTATTTATGTATTAGGGATGTGCATAGTGTTGTTGTTTTTTTTTTTCTTGTCTTTTTAAGCCCGCGCAAAATTTAAGCGGGAACTAAATTGAAAACGAATTAGACAAGGAACGAAAAGGGGGGGGGGGGGGGGGGAAAAAAAAAAAATCTAAAACTTCATATATATGTATATCTAGAGAATAATTTTTTTTTTCTCTTTTTTTTCTTTTTTTTTTTTTTTTTTTATATATGTAAATGGTGGTACTCACTTTTTCATTTCTCCACCGATGAAAGCGCTTCCATGGGCCGGTAAATGCTGAAACACCTTATATAAAAATATGTTTTTTTTTTCCTTTTAAATTTTTTTCTTTTCCTTCTTTTCCTTCTTTTTTTTCTTTTTTTTTTTTAACTATTTATTGCCATTGGGTTGGCAAGAAAAAAAATTGACTACACTCGCACTTCCACAAAAATAAAAAAAATTAACACAGATATAGATTGAGAAAAATTAACTCACTAAAATCATAACAATCAAATAAAATTTAATTAGAAGAAACCTACTTAGGCTAAAATCATTTTTTTTTTCTTTTTTTTTTTTTTTTGGTTTTTTTTTTTTTTTTCTTTAATTTGGATTTAGGCACTCGGCGGCGCTTGGTAGCCCTCCGCGACGCTTGCAACTTTTCAGGTGACGTGACGGTTCTAGACTGGCGTTGTCTTCCTTTAGTAGTCTGTCTACTTCTTTTCCTATTTTTGGTTTATTTTATTTGTTTGACAATGACCAGCAAATTCCCTATGGGAAAAAAATATATATATATATTTTTTTCTTTTAAAAATGTTTGGCGGGATTTTTTTTTTCTTTTCAAAATTTTTGGCGGGATTTTTTTTTTTTTTTTATATAGTTTCTTTTTTCTAGCAGTAACAAAACAATTATTATCATTTTTTTCTAAAGTAACTTACCCTACGGTATTGGCGCCTGAGAGTAATCTGCACTGCACTTTTTTTTCTTTTTTTTTTTTTTTTTTTTTTTGTTGGTACTAATTTCGGTGCACTTATATTATTTATCTATCGTTTTAAAATACTTAATATGGTTACTTTTTTTTTTCCAAATAAAAGAACGGAGAAAATGAATGCCGCCGGGAACACTGTTGCCGCCGAATAATCTTGACTACCGGCGCACTGCCTTTACTTATAGCCAACGACTAATCGACGCTGCTTAATTTTTTTTCTATTTTGGAGAAAATTTCGCCATTTTCCAAAAAAAAAACAATTTTGTGTTTTCTCCTCTCTTTTTTTTTTTTTTTTTGTTTGTGTTTTTCTATTACTCTCCTCTCTAAAAATCAAACCAAAAACTATTGCCAGAAAGCTCTATTTACGCTCAAAGCAAAAAAAGAAAAACAAATCATTACATATTTTTAGGAGGCACCTGAATTGTTACTACAAGCTCCACTTCACCATGAAGAAGAATTAAAAATTTTACTAGAAATCCCAGCATTGCCACTTTACCAACAGACTATTGGCAATATTAACCAAAGGGTTTTTATATTCATTTATTTTGCTCAAGCCTATGGCAAAAAAAAATACCAATTGCAAGAAAACAGCTGCTTTCAAATCCTAGCAACGACATCTCGACTCATAATTTTCCATTACTGTCAGATAAGACAATTGAAACTTGCCATTTCTACCATAATCTCAATCCACTTTAAGCCATGAAAACCTCAACTCACCTCACCTCTCTCACTGCCACTGCCACTCACTTGTGCCACTCAGCTTTATGCTCTTATCATTTATACTCTATATAGACGAGATAGTTTAGACAGAAAACGTGCCATTTCGCAGAATTGAAGACCATGAGGAACACAACGAAAAATAATAGTCAAAATAAGAGAGTTTTTTTTTTTTGCTAGGTATTTAAGATGTTTACATAATGAGCAAAAGAACAAGAACTGTTTATGGCAGAAATCTATTTATTTTCTTTCACTGGGAATTGGAATTGGAATTTATAGCGAAAAGCTTAAGCCAATTATTGCAAGCTTAAAACTTGCGTACAATTATGTTATTATGATTATTTGTTGGTCTGCTTCTAATGTCGGAGATGGCCGAAGTAGCTAGTTCTGCGTAGTCCCGGGAGTTCTTCGCTGTGCTTCTCTTTGTTAACTTCCTGGAGTGTTGCAATGCTTGGCACCTGGAAGTAACTTGAAGTATTTAAGTTAATTCAATTTTAATTTTTTTTTTTAATATTTAATTAATTTGTTTTTTCCATTAAGCTAACCATCTGGGAAGGGTATCTAGAATTCCATCAGCCTGTCTGTGTGCGAGCTTTTTCATATGCGTGTAATCTGAGCTCACTTAAAGCTCTGTTAGGCTAGGTTGCTGCCACGTTGTGGGTGACTCGCGTCGACGTCGGTGTCAGGCGTCGCTGCGAGACGTCATTCCGCTTAGACTCTCTCTCTCTCGCTCGTTTTGTTTTGTTATCGGTTGTGCTGTGGCTACATTTCTCTTGACTGGCTAGGTAGTAATGCTTTAGGCCCACTGTACAATAGCGACATCGCTCTCTCGCTCGCTCTCATTAATTTTTTCTCTTGACTTGGTCGGCCGAGCGAGCGCGGAAAAATCTCTTTACGTTGCAGTGAAAATTTTTCATATGAGATAAGATAAGAGTTGAGCCTTTCAGTTACTTTCGAAATGTCCAGCACATCGGACGCTTTACTCAGTGCTTAGTTCAATAATTTCTAAACTCACCTATAAAAACAAAGCCTACAGAACAACTACAACAACAATAACAACAAAAGAAATAACAATTGCTGCTGCTTCTATTCGAACTTTCACTGCATACAAAAATTCAGTGTAAGCATAATTTTCAAACATTTTCATGTTCAATAAAACAAAAAAATATATATATATATACAAAAAAAGTGCTGTTAAAATGAGCTGCCTAGGCCAGTGTGAATGTCTGTGTGTGTGAGTGTGAGTGTGTGTGTGTGTGTGTTTTGAAAAATGTAAATGTGGGTGCGTGTCCTTTGGACGTTGTAACTAAGCTGCAAATTTTATAAAACAATTAAAAACCAAATGACAGGGCACAAAATCAAAAGCCAGCCGAGTCCGAGTCCTTGCATTTTGACCCACAGCGAAGGCCAGCGTCGAAAAAAGTATGACAAAGCCGCTCACTAATGCATTCAATTTTTAAATCAATTAAAATGGCCCGAATTAATAATGTATTTTCAATTGATTGATTGAATGGCTTTCTAGTAGTAAATGGAATTTTTATTAAACATTTTAATTGGAGCCCAAATGAGTTATATCTGACAAAAATTTTGGTGTTGTTATTAGATTCCTTGGTGAACATCTTGGCCTTAACTTAATTGTATAAAAGTTTCCTCAACCGTTCTGCCTGCCTAGATTTCTTTTTTCTTTTCTTTTCTTTTTTATATTTTTTTCTCAACTTTTCCTTTCTACAAGCTTCTTAGTGAAAGACGAAAGTTTACCTTGCGCACAGCTGCCCGAGTTTGCTGGCAACTTTTTACGGCTGGTTTAGCAAGTTCTTTGGCAGACCAGCCCAGCCCCTACCGCTTCCTCCTCCTCCTTCAGTCTTTCCAGAAATCTTGTGCTGCTTTATTGTTATTGCCTTGTCTCTGTCTACTTTCCGTTTTATTGTTGTTGTTTTTTTTATTTTATATATATATTTTTTTTTATATTTTATTTGTTGTTTTTGTTTTGCTTTTGCTTTTTTTTCATCTCTTTTGTTATAGTTATTATTGTCATTGTCGTGCTGGTATCCTGATTCACCCTGCTCGTATAATACCTCAGCATCTGCAAAATTCCCAATCGTCGTCATCATCGCTATGGCTGCCGCTAGTTTTTGCCTTCCTGTGCGCCTTTTTCCTTCCTGTTCAACGTGAACGTGCGTTGTTTCCTTCATGTTCGTTCCTTTTCTATCGGTGCGTGTGTGTGTCTGTGTGTGTGTATATGTGGACATTTGGCATTGGCACCTACCTTCAGTTCAGTTTTCGGTACTATTTTAACTAACGAAAACAAAAAAATCCTCTTAAACTAACCAATCAAATTGACTGATACCATATTCGATCTGCGGCACAACATCACGGCGTATACGCAATGTCCACAACATTTATCCATAGTGAGACCTTGAAATAAGGTTAATTGAATTGTTGCTCACATTCAAATAGTGATAGCTGTTGACAGCCCATCTACAGTTTCAATCAATTATTTAACTTTTAAAGGGTAACATTTTTTTCGCTTCCCCAAAAAGTATGCTATGGAAAAGTTAAAAATCTTTAATTCTGTGTCCAGGCTTGTCTTTTCGCACCACAACCAAAGGTGTCGTTTATTTCTTTATTTTAATTGTCTGAACAATAAATGGAATTATAAATATTTATGTATTTGTTGTTGTTGTTTTTTATTTTTTTACCTGCAAAGCAGGTCGAAGGCTTGAATGGGAATATCTTCATTGTGTCCCGATTGAAACACTCTGAACTTTGACCTACTACTACTCGCAATGTAAGCTGTTTAACAGCTTGTCCTGCCAGCCGGTCCCAACTACCAACTCCCCCCTTCCCTCTCTCTTCTCACTAACCTTCTCTGATGTCCTTTTATATCCTTTGCCATGGCTCCCGTTACATTTTTATGACAATGCAACTGCAGTTTGTCCCGCATATGTGTGTGTGTGTGTGTGTGTGTGTACGTGCGTGCGTGCGTGCATGTGTGCATGTCTGCTTGCTTAAGTCTGTCTGCAAGGCTGTGCAAGTTTCTGTACATTGCGTAACTGATTGAGTTAGTTATTTGCGGTTAACACTGACATTTATGTCCTTTTAAGCGTCACAAACTTATACAAACACTCATACAATTTCACATACCACAAACGAGTCCTCCAGTCCAACCACAACAAACCTGTCCTCTTAAAGTCGCAAATATTAAACTTTCTTATTTAAGAAACAGAAAATATATAATTGTAATGGGGATTCATATTTTATTTACAAAAAAAAAAAATAGGTTCTTCGATTTTAATCGATTTTGTTTAATTAAGCAGAACAACTTGCCCATTCATTTACGAAAATTGAAGACATCTGGTAGGCATATGTTATGCCCAGATAGTATTATATCTTACTTGCTATATACATATATGTATTGTGTCATATCCTTGTCAGTTATGCTTCAACGCGCACAATTTACATATTTTCAAAATGGCAACAAAACATTTGCGCCTTCGATGCAGCATACCGGAAGTCCAACCATTTTTACCCCCAACCACAATTTCCAGATATCACACCTAAGTGGTAAACACACACACACCCATACAAGTAGTTTCTCAGAACTCTCTCGTTAGGAATTCCCTTGTCCTTAACGTTATCATCATTGCCAGTGTACTTACCTAAAATAAATAAAACTATGCATATACATACATACATACATACATACATATAAATGCAACAACAACTACAACAACAATAACAACAATAACAATATGTGCAAAAGCTTTTAGCCTTGACTTTGAAAGTGTACTAAAGTGGCAACTTGACATCTGACTGAGATTGTTTTTGTTGTTGCTGTTGCTGTTGCTGTTGATGGCAACAACATGCCGGCACCTCGACATGCCACCACTTGGTGCCTCACATAATCTGACTGACATAAAGCAAATCTCTGAAACGGACAACTGTGAATAGTGCAAAAATATATGGATTCATAAATGGACTGTCATATGGTTCCCGGAAAGCTTAACCAAAACGTTTACGATTAAATCATAGGAATTCCATTTGGGATTGAAAGTGACCAATTCATAGTAGTTTTGGAAATCTAAAATCGAAATTCACCTGCACTTTTTCAAAAATAAAGAAAACTAATTTATTATTGAAAAAAAAATTTTTTTTTTTGTTTTTTCCTTTTCACACAAATTTTGCTGTTTCGTTGTGATAAGCTTGGCAAGTTCGAGGTCGTTAATTGTTTACTCTAAATTCCGAGAACTCCTCAAAAACCTACTCAAAGAAAATATAGAAAGGGAAAAATTTTATGCAATTCATAAAACAAATTACAATTTTTATGGTCCAACGAAGCTTAAAGATAGTTCAAATTGAGTCTACCTAAAGCATTAGGCCATACCATTTTCTATTGTAAACTAAAAATGAAGCCGAAAAAGCCCTTATGGACACTGAGATAAGAAAAATTTCTATTATTATACCCTGTACCTAAAAAGGTACAAGGGTATATTAAGTTTGTGCAAATGTATGTAACATAGAGAAGGAGACGTCGGAGACCCCCCAAAGTTACCCACAATATGATCAGGGTGACTAGAGAAATTGATATAGCCATGTCCGTCCGTCTGTCCGTCTGTCCGTCTGTCCGCGCGTACGCCTAGATCTTAGAGACTATAAGAGCTAGGATAACCAAACTTGGGATTCGGACTCCTTATGTGTGTACGCTGGTCAAGTTTATTTTTTTTTCTCCCCCCGCCCCCCTTCCAACCCCTCATTTTTTCAAAGCCATATAATGTCTAAACCTTTCGGATTTAAGTATTAGTTGCTTCTGAAAAGTTGTTAGGAATCTAAAAATCTTTCGATTGATATCAAACATGACTAAAATTGGACCATATTTACTCGAGATATACAAAAAACAAATTTTGAGGGTCAAGATTTTAATTCCCCTTGCCTAACTGGTAAACTGCCGAATGAGCAGTCCGATAGATGGCGTGCTTGCAATATTGTGAACAATGTGTTTTTGGATTCAAAGGAATATTAAGACCAGAAGTTTTATGTGAATGCAGGCGACCAGGGTTACCACCCGACTAGGGTTGCCACCTTTTTTTTTTTAATTCCGTCTACTACGAGTTTAACGTTCGGCTTCATTTTTTTAACACTCTGTTGAGTCTATACAAGCGTCCATAGCCAATACGGTTCTGGAGGCTGTAGCCTTCCAGCCATCATAATCCCCTAGCAGGCAATATCGGCAAATGCAGTCTGCAGCACCAGGTGTATGCAAAAAGGTTACCTCCAGGACACAAGCTGATTCCCCATTGACTGGGGGCCAAATAATGCTCTGGGAGCGTGGTGCATAGATATCAAGGCCCACGCTAACCCGGGAGGAGGAAGTCGAAGGCAAGCGGCATTTGGGTGATTGCTGACGCAGGTGTTTCTTGCGATGCATGCAACCTGTACAAAATTTACAATACATTTGTGCATCTAGACTTATCGGCAAACTTACCAAGGCAGAGGATTAGGCTAAAAAATGTCAAGGTCAAAATGAAAATATAACAATTTCGTCGATCTTGTAGGCTCGGCAGGTCAGATAAATTCGTTTCCTGACTGAGCTCCTTGACAGTCAAACTTTCTCCTTGACTTTGGCCATGAAGAAGAATTAAAAATTTTACTAGAAATCCCAGCATTGCAGCTTTACCAACAGACTATTGGCAATATTAACCAAAGGGTTTTTATATTCATTTATTTTGCTCAAGCCTATGGCAAAAAAATACCAATTGCAAGAAAACAGCTGCTTTCAAATCCTAGCAACGACATCTCGACTCATAATTTTCCATTACTGTCAGATAAGACAATTGAAACTTGCCATTTCTATCATAATCTCAATCCACTTTAAGCCATGAAAACCTCAACTCACCTCACCTCTCTCACTGCCACTGCCACTCACTTGTGCCACTCAGCTTTATGCTCTTATCATTTATACTCTATATAGCCGAGATAGTTTAGACAGAAAACGTGCCATTTCGCAGAATTGAAGACCATGAGGAACACAACGAAAAATAATAGTCAAAATAAGAGAGTTTTTTTTTTTTTTTTTGCTAGGTATTTAAGATGTTTGCATAATGAGCAAAAGAACAAGAATTGTTTATGGCAGAAATCTATTTATTTTCTCTCACTGGGAATTGGAATTGGAATTTATAGCGAAAAGCTTAAGCCAATTATTGCAAGCTTAAAACTTGCGTACAATTATGTTATTATGATTATTTGTTGGTCTGCTTCTAATGGAAATAGCTGAGGCAAGGTTGCCAAATGATTTTGGCGAGAGGAAAATTTCAATATTTTCAAATTGAGAAAATTATATAATTTAAGCATTCTTAAGCAATTGAGGTGAGACTATCCTATTAGCACGCCATCTAGTGGATAATACGAAAAACTCCCCCTTACAAATATGCTCTGTAATAATGGTTCGAAATGATCTTATCAAATACATTTTAGGAGCCAGTAAAGAGCGAGTGAATTGGGAAAGAGATAGAGTGTCTTCTTCTTCTTAGTTGGGGAGCAATTGAGGTGAGACTATCCTATTAGCACGCCATCTAGTGGATAATTCGAAAAACTCCGCCTAACAAATATGCTCTGTAATAATGGTTCGAAATGATCTCATCAAATACATTTTAGCAGCCAATGAGGAGCGAGTGAATTGGGAAAGAGATAGAAAATCTGGAACCCTGGGGTAAACTCTTCAAGCTTTCCTTTTCATTAGATTCCCTCTTAAGGTTCCCCCAACTTTTCTGTACTAACCTTTTTCAATAATTCAATGAAATATTATGAAAAGCAAATATGATTTCAGCCAAGGCACTCTTCTGTTTATTAACCTTGGCTTGTCAGAGTTTTGTTTTTTTTTTTTTTATGCTATTCTGTTTGATGCATAGTCCCCTGGTTTAGCTGTCGACTCCAGTTAAGCTCAAAAAAAAAATATATATATCCAAATACTCTGCACCCAAAGCAAGCCAAATAAGCACGCTTATGCGTATAACCTGAAAAATTACATTTAAATTGCAAATTAAAAAAAAAAAAAGCAAAAAATATCAAGTCGGATAGAAAAGTACAGACACACACAGACACAGAGGAATGACAAATTTATGCAAAGGTGAAACCAAGAAGATTTCTCAAAACTTTGGATAACACATTAATTCACTTAACTTATCCTTTATCCACTTTATTTACTTGCGCCCCTTTTTGTCTGTTGGGAAAATATTATCACTTTATAAGATGCAAATGGAATGCATTTTACGGTATAAAAAAAAAAAAAAAAAAAAAACCTTTTTCAGTTTTTATCATTGGATTGCTAAAAACAGATGTCAAAAACAAATGCAATTGCTAAAGTGTGAGAACTAAGACATTACTCCTTTTCATAGAGAAGAGGTTGAGGCTATATTAAGATTGTCTTAGCTTATGTAACAAAATGAAGGAGATGTCGGAAGAAAAATATTGAAGGCGTAGATCTGGGTTACTATAAAGGGTAGAGCAACCAAACTTGGGATTTGGACTCCTCATGTTTTTTATTTGCTCTCCTCAAGGCCCTTACTTTTCTATAACTCTACAAATGTTATAAGCTACTTCTAGACCTGGCTTACTATAAGAGCTAGAGGAACCAAGCTTGGGATTTGGACTCCTCATACTTTTTGTTTACCCTACACATACTTTCTTTTTTTTTAACTTATTTTCAGGGCTCTTACTTTTATATAACTCTACAATTATTACAAGCTACTTTTGAATAAATGCTTGACCTAGGTTACTATATCTTTCTACTTCTTTATACTTCCTTCTCCTCATTTACAAAGAACTTTCTCTTCTATAACTCTGAAATTCATAGAAGGATCTTCTTAACTTTCGATTGATACCAAACAAGAACCCAATCGGTCCAAACTTTTAAAAGTTTCAGAGTCAGTCCGATAGATGGCGCGTTTGCATTACTCTTTTGATTTCAAAGCTATATTTGAATTAGACTTTCAATGTACAGGTTCAGGGTATCTCTAGCTCGGCCTTCATTTGGACTAGAGCAATTCAAAAATAGAAAACATTGCTTGGAAGTTAAAAAAAAAAGGAAAGTTGTCATAGCATTTTCTTTTAAATAGACCTAAGGCAGAGACAAAAATAAAACAAGTGAAATTCATTTGCCATTTATAAGTTCTGCCAACAGTTGTCACAGATAAAAGACGACAATCTTGACGAACCTTGAAAAATCCTGAGCCAGTCAGTCAAAAGACTGACAAAACAAGGTTATAAAAAATTACAAAACAAAAAAAATATATATATATATATACCTATATATTTTTAAATATAAAATTACATTGTAAATTTACTTAAATTATTAAATATTGATTTCAGGCAATAATCAATTGCCTAATGGAAAATCGTGAAAATATGGCGATTGTGGGTGGAGGAAAAGTGTACCAAGTCATAGTCAATTGCATTTGAAATGCTTGCAAAAATTCGAGAAAAGTAAAGGGGAAACGAATGAAAAGAAGACTCTCGCACAATTGCCAACAGTTTGGTATATATGTGTTGGGTCTGGGAATGAATATTGTTATAAGTTGGGCCGCCTCTTGGCCTCTTTTGTACCATTCAGTCTGTTCAGAAAGGTCGAGGCTGGCGTTCTCATTCGGTTAACTGCGCAAAATGCGCAACCTCCATCATCGCCTGCGACTCGTACCCACCCACCGAGCAGTGAAACCTTCCAGGCCTTAGTTACACAGAGAGCAACCAGAGGATCAAGTTCAAGTGCTTCTATGCAGTTCGCCTCCCGTTCTCGTTGGCATTGCTGGTTTAATAGCAATAATTGCTGACATGATGACGATGCTGAAGGTTTTTGCCTTGGGCTGTAAATGGCTAAAAGTGGTCGGCTTAGAGGGTGGTAACAAATTTAAAAATGTCAACAATTTATGCAGAAAAACTACACAACGGAAAAACCTCCAGGCCAGACAAAACTATACAAGGACGACAACTCAAATCTAGCTCACAATCAAACTAAATCGCCCAAAATTGTGTGAAAATGTTTGGGGACTTAGAAACCTGCGGTATCCCAGAAAAGTGAGAAAAGGAAATGCGTTCAGCTGTTTGCTTTGTTTTCACACCTCTCCCACGCCCACTTACATGCCCACGGCCCCCGCCCATCTTTATTATTATTTTTTTTTTTTTTTACTCTTCAAGGTCAATGTCTGTGTTTCTCGAGTGGGACGCAGGGGGGCTTGGTGGAATCGTAGGGCAGCGAGTAAGTAAACAAGTGAGTAGCCAACAACAACAATTTCTCGGTAAATTTCACACTCGAATTGACCAAACAACAAACAACAACAAGAGCAGGCAAAAAGGCTTAAAGCTTATGGTCTATGGCATAGAGTGTTATGTTGGAGGGGGGGAGATGGGATGCCGTTTGGCATATACATAACACTTAATTGCTACTTTTGGATTTTTGTTACACATACGTGCCGTTGCACATTAATTAATAATAAGTTTGCCCACAACTACAATTTTTTTTTTTGCCATGACCAATGCCATTGCCATAGAACAAAATAAAAAAAATGGAAAAAAAAACTTTTCTGATGTATATTAAAAAGTAAACAGAAAACTTTATGAAAAAGAAAAATTAAAGAGAGAGAGAAAAAAAAACAACAAAATTCTGCTTTTCTTCAAGGTTAAACGGGATGGCTTAGAATTTGCATTCATTTTGTTGCCATGTGACATTTGCAGTAAATGATAAATAAATACAAATACAATCAAGAAGAAGAAGAAGAAGTAGTAGAAAATAAAAATCAATTTCAATTGATGCACATGATTGCAAAATTTTAAAGATTTTCACAATTTAAGATGCTGAATTGATTTGCCACGAAAGTGAGCTCTTTCAAAAATAGATTCAAAGTGGAAAAGAAGCCATTGAGTGTGAAGTGCAAAGCATAGACAAAATTGTTTCGTTTCCTTTTCACCTCAATGAGTTTTGGAAATTTATAATCAATTTTGTTTTAAGTTGGCTTAATGTCTCCAACCATTTACACACAATTAAAGCCATGGCCAACAGCGATGCCAACTATTTTTGAAACCAAAAATTGCCACACAATTTTCACAAAAACCCACAAGGCTACCTACCCAACAACCAACCAAACAACCAACCAACCAAACAATCTAAAAACAAGCCGGCTAAATATTTTCTAAATTCTCTCGACTTTGTGTTGGCTCGTTGTTGCCTGGCCCAAAGGCATTGGAATCATTAGAAACTATTTGGAAACTAAAGCCGCACTTCAAATAAAACTAACGAAAAGGAACGAAAAGAATTTTAAGCGAAATAGTTGAGATACTTTCTTTTTTTTTTGTACATTTTTTGACCATTTGCAAATTGTTACGTTTAAATCTCGGAATAAATCCGATGATAAGCCAAGGATTATTGACCAATCTTAGTTCAACTAAATTTGGTAGCATACCCTAGCCCACTTCCGTTTGAGAGTGTCATACAATTTGTTGCCTAATTAAGAACACATCCACAAATTATCCAAGCGAAAACAACAATAACAACAACTGAAAGTGACCTGCCAAAGCAAACAATATGAGGCGGAAAAGTTAAACACAAACATTTGCACAAAGACAACATCACATGCTGGTCAACTGCTCATCATCATTGCCAGCCCCACCCCACCGCTCCGCTCTGTCATTATTATTATCATCATCACAAACACTTGGCTCACATCTTGGATATTCTCACACATCAGTCAAGAGTCTACAAAATGCCAGACTGACAATTTCGGCTTAAGTGCGAGGCTTTTCCGAGTATGTGTGCGAGTGTGTGTGTGTGTGTGTGTGTGAAGCAACCTCAAGTGTCATTGACGTACGTCATTTTCTTGAGTACTCATTAATCTCGGCAGTTGTGTCTCGACATTCCTTGTGTTTCGTGCCTGGCGAAAGTTAAATCAGCAAAAATGACACCAGTATGAGACGTGTGAAAGAACTGCCATTTCCCCATTGGATAAAAAAAACTCCCATTCTAATTGAATTTCAAAATCAATTGGCTGGCCTTTGTTTTTCTGGCTTTAAGCTTGGATAAGTGTCAATTTTATGGCCTGAATATTGGACTAATTTTTTATGTTTTCACACATTTCACAATGTGAACTTTATTTTTATACTCTTTTTAAAGCCAAAAGAGTCAGAGAGTAAAACTAATCGTAGACCTCCAGAAGATCTCAAATCGATTAAGATATGTCCTGTCCATTTGTCAGTCTAGTTTCTCTGTTTTGAAAGTATTGTAATAGATCCTAACCTTAGTTAACCAGGAACTAACGAGATCGGTAAACTATAACAAAGATATTGCTGTACCAAATTGAAAATCGAGCTTTGTAGTAATTCTGATATCACCCCACTTTCGCTTGTGGAAATTCATATATATGGGAATACTTATTTCTCATAAGTCATTTGATTAGGATCGCCCTGATCATATCATATCGATTTTAGGAATAGCTCTAAAATTTTTTTAACAAAGCCTTCATCCTAAATTTAAATGTTCTTAAGCTTCAAAAAGAGTCTGTAGTATTCATCACCCCGTGGATAGCGTCAGTCGCTTTTTTTACAATTATTTTTTTTTAATGTAAATTGCATTAAAATTTACACATTGCTTTAAATTACACAATTATGTGAAATTAATATGAAATATATAAAATGTGGTTAGTTAGTTAAACAGATCAAATTATGGATTTATCAATTATGAAAAAAATTTATATATTTTTTCTCTCATTTAATTTCAGTTTTTTTTTTCCAAGCCACAAACAAAATGAAGAGTAATCTTCTCTCGGTGTTTAAACAATAAACAAAAATATTTCAAACTTATTCACTAAATTCAATTTATATTACAAAAAATCCCAAGCAAAGAGCACCCATGAAGTTATCCATTGGGCCACCAGGCCGGTTCGGATATCAAGAGTAAAAACCAAAAAGACAAACGGTAACAGGTGCTTTGGATTGGCCAAGTTTACTAGCCAAACTGGCAAATCGCCAAATAATCGAATAACAACTCAGACAGGAAATCAAATAAAACTAACAAATCAAATCAAATCAAAAAATGGATAAAAAATCAAAATCCAAATCAAAAATGAAAGGACTCAAGCCAAACAAAGAGTCCAGCACACACTTGGATGTGGATCTCTGGGAGGTATGTAAAATTGAAATATTTTAAGTTAAATTAAAAATTAAATTTTCAGTTTCCTCATGAAGAAAATAAGAAAATTCTGAATTTTTTAAATTTTTTTTCAATTTTTTTTTTTTTTTTGTGGTGAAATTTTTATTTTATTTATATCCAGCCATAAATATGGAATATGCATACAAAATATAACACCTCTTTGTTTTTCCTTATTTGCCTATTTTTTTTATTCATATTAAAAGAAAAGTTTTTTTTTTATTGAGAAGGTCAAGTGACAGCAACTGTTACACTTGGCAGACAGCCAGACGCTTGTTGTACACTTTGGGCCAATGCAAATGTGCAAAGTGGCAATTTCTAGCCAAGAGTAGAAATCAAGGTTGTCCACAGTTGGAGCTTTGATGTGTCACAGAGGTGGATGCATCTGCCATTGATAGGCATTCACATAAGTATCTCTTGATTACCATTTGCAGCAAAATGAAGACCGCTTCACCACGATTGACTTGCCTGGCACCGCAAAGCCAGTTTTAGTTTCAACTGCTTCAGTTGTTGCCAACAATACGGGCAAATCGGCCCTTAATGCAGTGGTATGTCCGACAAGCGGTGAGGCTCTATCCGCCAAGGTGGCCGCAAACAAAGAGGTGCCAACGGCAGCCATTGCCTCTCAGCTAAGCACAACACCAACGGCAATTAGCATTGCTGGCTGTGCCTCGGGTACGGCCCTGGTTACACTGGATGGCGGGCAGGTTGGGTTGTGTGGCACTGAGCCAGCACGTGGAAATTGGACGGGTCGTTTTGATTTTCTGCTTTCATTGTTGGGCTATTCAGTGGGTCTGGGAAATGTCTGGCGATTTCCCTATCTCTGCTATAATAATGGAGGAGGTAAGCGCCTTAAGGTAGGCCCTCTTTAACTAATCGAGACTTGAGAAAATGTTATATTTGCAGGAGCTTTTCTGATCCCCTTCACCATTATGCTCATAATTGCTGGCCTACCGCTAATGTTTATGGAATTATCCTTCGGACAATATGCTGCCCTTGGACCTGTGGCTATCTATCGACGCTTTTGCCCGTTATTTCGTGGTCTCGGCACTGGAATGGTTATTGTCTCGGCTATTGTTATGCTCTACTATAATTTAATTATAGCTTGGACTATTTTCTATATGTTTGCATCGGTACGAAAGACGCTACCCTGGCAGAACTGCGAGCCCGAATGGAGTACAAAAAGTGAGTTGAATTTGCTTTGAACATTTCCCCCAAATAATCAACATCAAGAATTCACAATTTCAATGCTGAAATACTTTCGTATATAAAAGAAAAGATTCATTAAAGTTTTCTAGGAAAAATGTCCTCAAATGTTTGGGGAACACAACAACTGAAATCAGCTCTTAGCTAAAAAAAAACGAAATTCTAGAAATTGAGCAATTATGTAAGTGTTTGACATTTCAAATATCTCATAAAAATAATAAATAAAAAATCACAACGTACACACTTTCACTTAGATCTGAGACAAATCTACGACTATGAAATACTCTCTACCCTCAGCAACCAAAGAAAACCTTAACGGAGAGCTAAACCAAAGACAAAGATCAGATAATTAGGAAAGAATCTAAGAAACATTTTCAAGGAAGGAACTGGGAAAATAATATCTATCCGAGTAATCTGAATATAGTCTCAGATTGTTTTGATTGAGTCTATGAAAGCGATAATAATAAACCTGGTAACAAAATAGCAACAAGATGGCTTTTGGGCTCCCAGACAATTGCGGTGACTTTGGAGGTGCTGAACAACGCCGTAAAGTAGGCAATTGTTTTTGTTGTTCTCTAGATTTTTTCTTTTATTCGGAATTGTGTGGGTGGGGGAAATTTAATACAGACAATGTACGCGTGTGTGTGTTTCTTAAGCTGCGTGGGTCGAGTATATTATATGAGCCTAAGTTTGCATCTGATTTCTACATTCTCTCAAGACACACGCAGGCACAGACAATTTAAAATTGCCTGCCACGCGAAGGACATAAATCTTAACGAGCCATGTGGGCTACACTGCAACCGCCCAGCTTCCTGGCGACCTCCCCAGCTAGTCCCGTTGACCTAGAAGCTAGAAGCTAGGAAACCGAAGCTGCTTGGCAATTTATTTCGTTTTTTTTTTTTCTTTTATTTTCTTCATTTTTAACATTCAACTTGGTTAGCCTATTCTCGAGTCTATATAAGACGCACAAAGCATCAGCATCAGCATCATCTAATATGGCTATGTACAGTCATTGATACAGGCGGCATTTCCGGTCGCCTCTATCGCTTCCGTTGGTAATAGAAATCGATATAATTGTAGTTACGGATATGACATTGTTTGCTCATCAGTCTCGTCTTTTTGAAATTGACAGCATGACAACAATTATACGATTTAAGCATCTCTTATTTCAGTACATTCGATTGGCTGCTGATCCAGCTTGTTAGTTTTTTATTCAATGTTTATTATTTAGTTCAAGCTCTTCCAAGACGAATGACGAAAGAAATTCTTATAAAATTTATTTTATTTACATTAACCCAGTCTGTTATTCTTGATGCTACTACACCGACATAGAAAGCTGTGGCTGCTCTTCTCTGTTCTGATCCCTTAGCAATGACATTGAACTGATTCTCCATTCGCATCTTGAGGAGAGTGTTTACTTTTAGTGTCATGATTAAAATGTGTTTAACTTGTTTGTATTGATTGATGTCACGTTCGCTCACACACATAAGGACAGCAGCTCTGAGCTTAGTTAGCAGACTATTTACCCATATTAACGATTGATACAATTTCTTCCCTTGGGTAAATATTGTCTTCTGTTCTGTTGGGATCAATAAGGAAAAATTTTAAAAAGAACTTCAATAAGGAACATGTCCTGAAAAATAAAAACAAAATAAATACATATATATAAATATCCGTTTCGTTGGCAGGAAAACTTTAAAGCAACCCCCAAAAACTTAAAGGTCACAAAATTTTGATGGCAATTCCCCAAACAGGATCTGAGCAATGTACACATAAAACTTGCCGCCTCCTGCTCTCTGGCTGGGCTATGGGTGAATGTGTGTGTGTGTTTGTACTGTCAAATGTAATCAAATGTGAGATGCTGTCAGTCACACACACACACACGCACACGCATACGCATACCAACATGGCCGATACGCTTGAGTTGGCCAAATTGAAAGGCAGCGCAGAGGCATAGACATTCGCTTGCCTGTAGATTTCTATGATATTCAAATAAAATTTATATGATTTGTATCTACGGGTAACACATGGAGCTCTAAGCTGATGGATGTGTGTGGTTCAGTGTGGTTCTCTGCGGCACTGTTTGGGAATCTGGCGTATGTGTGTGAATGTGTGTGTGTTTACGTAATAAAATTAATTGCATAACAAACAAACGCAGACGGGCACACATAGACATAGGCAGCAGGCAAACAAAGCTCATCCAGCAAATTAAATGCCGAGTAAACACTTTGAAGTTGCCCAAAAATTTTTACAATCAGCGCTTTCAAAGCCCTAAAGCCAACAAAAAGGGGATATATCCACCGCCCCCTTGTTTTGGAGAGAAAAAAAAATATTTTTTTTTTTTTTTTTTTTGTATATTTTTTAAAAATGGTGTACATTATAATTTTATATTATATATTTTTTGAAAGAAAAAAATAAAAAAAAAAATTAAAAAAAAAAAAGAAATTTTGGTAAAAAAGAAAAAGATATTTTTTTTTTAACTCATATGAATATGAATATATCTCATTTTACTGTGAATATGGCATAATTAGCCAAATTAACTCAAACATATCAGCCGCAATAATCAGACCAAAAAAAAAAAGGATATTCGAAAAGTCCCAAACCACAGACAAAACAGTGAAATAATCCGAATTTTAACCACAGACACTCAAATTGTTTCCAAAGAAATTGACATATATCGGCCCACTTGAAAAGCAAATTAAATTATTTAATTTACCAGTGACGAGATTTTCAGGGCTCTTCATATTTGTTTGCTAGCAATCTGACATATCAAATTCCACGAATAATTTCGAGGGGGGAAAATTTACAAGCCAACAGCTTGAAAAAGCTCAGGCTTAAATAACTTTACCGAAAATATTATTTAAACAATTTTTCAGATTCTTTAAATATTTAATTTTCGGAGTTCACTTGTCTGGATTAAAGTCACTTTAAAATTGAGAACTTTTTTTATGAGCTTATTAAAATTATAATGAGATCAGGTTGAAAATTAGTTTTATATTTACCAAAAAAAAATAATAATGAACCTCTGGTTGACCTTTAACCTAGAGGCCATGTCTTTGCCTTAAGTTTTAGTTAGGGCTTGTCAATAACAAGGAAGTGCCAAAAAAATGCCGAGCCGTTTGTCTTTCATTTACATTTGAGCCCTTTTTTTATTTACTCATTCATTCATTCATTCATTCATTGCTGTCGCCTGTTGACAGAGAGTGAGCGAGGTGAAGGATGGAGCATAGGGCTCACCCGGAAAGTTCAGATATCAAGCTCGGGCTCTTTCGTCCTTGCCTTTTTCATGCTTTTTACTGATTTGTTACTTTGTCCTTTTAATTATGTTGCGGCCCGAAAGTTCATGTCATTTTTTGTCTCTCTTTCGTTTTTGCCCAAATTTTGTTTCTGTTTAAAAAAAAAAAACCCCAACTCTTTCCAGACAAGAGGAAAGACCGTGTTAACGGTATTCATTCATTGCATAATTAAGTGAACGTGGAATTCATTACATAAACCGGTTCCGCTGCGTATACTTAATTTTTAACGAATTTCTTACTTTTTTTATGATAACCAAAAGATTGCTTCTCTTATGCGATGGCCGATCAGTGTGAGAGTCAAAATGGCACTTATTATCTGCGCACCTGTTATAATGGCAGTATGGCTGAGGAACTGAATATTGCGGAACTGGCACTTCATGCTCTGAAACGTCCACCGGCCGAGGAATATTTCAAGTAAATTGTACAAAGTTTCCCCTATTAGTTAAACTGCTAATTTCTTCGCTCTCTCTTATCAAAAGCAATCGGGTGCTGGGCATATCTAGTGGCATTGAGGAAACTGGAAGCATTATATCCTCATTGGCCATGTGCCTGTTTGCTGCCTGGGTAATTGTCTTTCTTTGCCTCTGCAAGGGAGTTCAGTCTTCGGGTAAGGTGGTCTATTTTACGGCTTTGTTCCCCTATGTGGTTCTGGTCATACTCTTTGTGCGAGGCGTTACACTGCCTGGTGCCAGTACGGGTATCTTGTTCTATCTCACACCGGACTGGAAGCAATTGGCCAATGCACAGGTGAGAGGATTTTGAAAATGAATAAAATTCCAACGTTTTATTCGGGGTGCCGAAGATTAACAGACTCTTTTCGAAGTTGATATCAGGGGATAATTGATATCAGCTATATGATATAGTAGTCCGATACTTATGAAATTGTTTACATCTGTATGTCCCTTTATATAAAGTTACTGTCCCGTATTTGAAAGAGATCAGTCAATAAATGTGGGAGGTATTCCTTAATCGCTTCAGGTTGGTATGACAGCTATTTGATATAGTCGTCCGATCCCTATGAAATTTAGTATATGTGTGTGTCTTTATATATGAAATTCATGTCCCGTATTTAGAAAACATCAGTCAATAGATGTGGGAGGTATACCTTAACCGATTTAGGCTGATATGGCAGCTATATGATATAGTAGTCCGATCCAGATGAATTTTGGTGTATACGTGTGTCTCTAAATATGAAAGTCGTGTCCCGAATAATCGTGGTATGCTTATTCCTTAAGCTGATATATGTTCGTAGGACAGCTATATGAAATAGTGGTCCGATCCGGCTGGTTCCGACAATTGTTCAACCTATGTATACCTCGAGGTAACTTTTGGGGGTCTACGGCTCTGGGCGTTACAAAGATCAGAGCAATATGAATATACTCTCTTTTCTTCGAAAAGTGTATAAGTATTAATTTTTTTTTGGGATTTTGAGAACATTTTCTAATTTTCTAAAAAAAAAATATTCCACAGGTTTGGGGCGATGCAGCAGTACAAATTTTCTTTGCCTTGAGCCCGGCCTGGGGAGGTTTGATAACTCTCTCCTCCTACAATAAATTCACCAATAATTGTTACAAGTAAGCTAATGAATTATTTTGAAAAGTTTGTTTAAACAAATAAACATTTTTTTTTTTTTGGTTTTGTAGGGACGCTTTGATTGTGGCTTTTTGCAATATAGCCACATCGTTCTTTGCTGGCCTGGTTATATTTTCGATAATTGGATTTCTGGCTCACGAACTTGCTGTTGAAGTTAAAAAAGTCGTGGACCAGGGTGCTGGTTTGGCTTTTATTGTCTATCCGGAGGTGGTCACGCGTCTGCCCATTTCTCCGGTTTGGTCGATTTTATTTTTTGTTATGTTGCTCACGCTCGGATTGGATTCACAGTTTGCTCTAATGGAGACCGTTACCACAGCTATTTTGGACAAGTTTCCCAAATTTGAGACAATTCAAGACCTGGGTTGTACTATTTGTGGCTATATTTGGTTATGTCGGCGGACTTGGCTTCACCACCAATGTGAGTAGCATGATTAAATTATTCGATCTTTCCATTAACTTTGCTATATTTCATCTAACAGAGTGGCATGTATTGGCTTCAATTGATGGATAAGTATGCTGCCAATTGGTCTGTCCTGCTGATTGCCATTTCGGAGTGTGTGCTGATTTCTTGGATTTATGGATCACAGCGTTTCCTCAACGATATACAGGGTATGATTGGCCAGAGATCGCGAGCTTGGAACCTCTTTTGGAGCACCATGTGGCGTTTTATAACACCAGCCGCATTACTTGTGAGTAGAGTGATAGGTTAAGCTCAAGGAATCTATGTTATCTCTATGATTCTTACAGTTCATTTTGTTCTTCAATTGGGTTGAATATAAGCCAGCACAATATGGACATTATGTGTATCCAGAGTGGGCTGACAATATCGGCTGGTTTATAGGTCTTTTGCCGGTATGTGTCATATTTATGATTGCTTTCTACCAGATTTGTACAGCTCCCCGCCATCTTACCATGTACGAGCGTCTTAGACTACTTATCCGGCCCACAGCCGAGTGGGGTCCAGCGGGTATACCACGTGTGAATCTACCTATTATTCGTTACCAGGGCCAGATAGAAGATGGTATCAACAATACAGAAATTCTTATCGAGGAAGCCGCCTTGGAGGTGATACCTTATCAAGATGACCTTGTCAATGACAACCGTGACGAAGCTCTGCAACTCTGAGAGCGGGTTAATGCATCTTCGGATGCGGTTGCTATCGTTGACGAGACTCTTGAGGCTCACGATCGTAATGGTGTCACAGCCACTGTGGTCAAAAGGCCCGGCTCAAGTATACTCAAGAATGCCAGACAGAATCTCAAGCAAGACTCACCTGAGAGTGGCAAACAAAAGCCAGTTGGCATAGAGACCAGCACCACCAGCAAACAGCCGCTCATCGAAACCGAACCGAGACATTATGTTAGTGCCTCCTTCGTTGAGGGGGGCCCAACAAATTCTACCACAAAAGTCCTGGCTTCAGGTACCCTAAGCAGTGGACGCGAATGCCTGGCCATGTCTACCTTTGCCATTGACTCTAAAGATGTCATGACTACCACTACTGTCAACTCAAAGCCCATAATGACTACCTTAGTGGGTAAAAAGCCAGACTCAGCACCAGCTAGTAAGAGCCAGAAAGAGCTCCCAACCATTGAGGACAAAGAAGTTGAAAATTTCATGATGAACAGCAAAGCCGATTCAAAACCAAAGCTAACTGTACAAACAACAGAGCCAACCACTTTCACTACAACCAAATCAAACACAATCTCGATTACTACCAAGCCAACTGATAAGCCCCAGCAAAAACAGAACAATCCAACAAAAGATATACCCAAATCTGGATCCAAAAAGTCCACCAATGATAACTCGAAACTAGCCACTATAGCTCTCAACAATTCGAAGCCAGGTGCTACAGAAATCCAGGCCCAAAAAATTTCAAAGCCAACAGATTCTAAGCCAGCTGCTACAGAAATCCAGGCCCAAAATATTTCGAAACCAGCCACTATAGCTCCCAACAATTCGAAGCCAGCTGCTACAGAAATCCAGGCCCAAAATATTTCAAAGCCAACAGATTCTAAGCCAGCTGCTACAGAAATCCAGGCCCAAAATATTTCGAAGCCACCCACTATAGCTCCCAACAATTCCAAGCCAGCTGCTACAGCCACTATAGCTCCCAACAATTCTAAGCCAGCTGCTACAGCCACTATAGCTCCCAAAAATTCTAAGCCAGCTGCTACAGAAATCCAGGCCCAAGTCCTGAAAAAAACAGTCTCAATAACGCTGGCTGAGACTGCCAAGCCAGCAACAACTTCCGTTCCTGCAAGTAATGTTGTGACCTCTGCTCAATCTACAGAAAAGTCAGCAAAAGCTCAAGATAAACCTGCTCAGATCCCAGCAAAGACAATATCCGATATAGCAAAATCTAAAGCTGATACAGCCACAGTCTCAACAAATCCAAAACTGGCTGAGACAACAAAGGCATCAACTGTGGTTGCAACTGCAACAACAGCTCAAGGCCCCAGTAAAAAGTCAACTAGCTCTGCGGAATCAAATCCTAAAGCTATTCCTGCTATTTCCAAAACTGCAACAGCAACAGTTGCTGCCAATTCAAAAGCTGCCACAACAGTTGCTGCCAGCTCAAAGCCTGCAACTTCAACAGTTTCAGCCAATGTCAAATCAAAAGCCACACCAACTGCTGCCACTCCAAAGACAGCCACAGATGCCCCGATTAAAGGCACACCAGTAAAATCAACAACGGATATAGCAAAGCCCACAAATCCAGTGACCACTGCAACTCCTTCAGCCAGCGCAGCAGGCAAAAAATCCCTGACTACAGCTTCACCGAATATGGCAAAATCTAAGGCAGAAAAGCCAGGATCAAGTCAGGCAGTAAATAAGAATAAAGATTCCCCGAAAAATCTAAAATCAACGGAAACAAAATCGGGAGCCCGAGATGAGATCAAGACGACAACACCGGCGAATACCCAAAGCAAATCCAAAATGGGAGCAGCAGCAACAATAAAAAAGAAGTAAGCAATTGATTCGAAAGGTAACTAAACAAAAAAAAAAACAAAGATATATATTATATATAGATAAATCAAAAAAAAAAAAAAATAGTTCCAATATCAAAACTATTTTTAGAAAAACTATTTTTAAAAAATAAGTGTAACTACAATCTGTGTAAATTGTTGTTAAACCGAAAACTAAAAATGCAAAGGAAATAATCAAAACAAAAAAATAAGAAAACCATAATATATACAAAACATATACAAATGGTGTCTCAGATCGTTTATATGAAATAGTTTAAGAGTTTTATAAACATTTATTTTGAGTACGTATTACTTTGGCGAAGCTAGTTAAAAAGGGAAAACAGCAAACTAAGAGAACTGAACGAAATTGAGTGAAAGTTGCATAAAATAACTTTTCAAACACTTTCTCAATAGTTCCTCCAAACGATTTGCCAGAGTTTTTTTTTTCTAGAAAAAAAATAAAATAAAAAATAAAATTGAAATGTTTCCTAACCACACAAACACTTTGGCTCATCGAGTGCTGTTTAAGAAGAGAAAGACGGCAAGTGAATGTGTTACCTGAATTGAGACCTCATCTTAATATACATTAGACATCATAGACTCATTGGAATTATCAAAAAGTTAACGTAATTATTTTTAAGATATTATAAATTATTGAAAATCCAGACGGAAATCAAGAGAAAATCCTAAGCTCTTTGCAAAGTTTTCTTCTGCCTAGGTTGGTCAACCGATCTGACTGAAATTTAAACCCAAGTTTAGATATCAAATTGGATTATGATCGGTCCACAAATATCGGAGTTAGTACCACTCCGATCCGGCCTATTCTGACAAATATGTTGCGACTGAGAGAACCGAAGGAAGGACTAGACTTAATCGATTTGTCAAGGCCTACTGACCCATCTGGATCAGAACAAAATAAATACACTTTTTTTTATAAAGAAACCAACAACCAAACAAAATTTTTTGGCATTCATACATAAATCACATACTTATAGGAAGTATCTGTCGGATGGATATAGTAGTAGATATAGTCATATAGTCATTATCGTATTTTACAAACCAATTGAGAAATTTGAGAGCAATGAGCAAGTGCAATGACAAGTTTAGTGAAATGTGTGTTTTTTCAGTTTTTCTGTTAAATATAACAAAAAAGATTGAAATGAAGAAATGGATTTTTTAGAAAAAATATGAAAATTTTTTTCACTCAAGAAATGGAAAGTCTGGTAGGGTACTAACTAAATGGGGCTTCAACTTTTTATATTATATATTTTTATGCAAATTCTTTTGTTCATTTTATACATACATATATATATTTATATATATATATATATATTTGTTTTGATTTAATTCTTCATTTTGATAAACCTATAATAAATGAGAGACTCGTGTACCTAAATGAAATTATGCTACATAATGACAGTATTACCAGTTAAACGAAAGCAAATAAACAAATATTATATATATATTTAGGGTAAATAATTTATGTTTTATGTAATTATATTGATGTTATAGACTATGAATAGCCCCCCCCCCCCGCTCCCATCAAAAAAAAAACCTATTTAGATGAATTTTATGTGCGTTGTAGAAAGGCCACAATGAAAAAATTGAATTGAAAACAATCCAAAAGAAAATATTTATATATATATTTATGAAATGTTTAAATTAATATTTATATAGCCAAAGGTTACATATGAAAACAAAAAAAAACTTAATCAATAAGAATAATATATTTATATGTGTTTGTACGTGTAATAAAATTAGCAAAATAAAAACATTGTTGAAAGGATTTTATTTAGGGCTTAAAAAAATATTAATTATGAAAATTTATTTTGAAGAAAAAGAAAAATAAAATTATATTTAAATAAGGCTCAAAAATTGAAAAAAAAGTAAAATAACATTTTTTAAATAACAAAAAAAAAAAAAAATTAAACAAAAATAAGACTTGTGATATTTGATTTAATTATTTTTTTTCAAAATTTTTATTTTTATTTATAAAAAAAAAAACATTTGTTGTGCATCACAGATTGTATTACTTAGCAATCGGAGAAGCTTAAAATAAATGAATAATTATGAGGATTCAAACCTAGTTTGATCCTTTCGAAAAAATATAAATAAAACAGGAATTTAAAAATAAGACCTTTAGATGGTTGTTGTATTTCGTTGTCGTGTTATCTTGTGTTTAGCGCTATAGCTGTGAGACTAACCTACTTATGTACCTAGCCAAATCGAATGACTCAATAATGAATCAAATAAATAAAGATATATATATAAAAATATTTTACTATATGTGTATATGATACAGATACTCGAGAATTGATGTTAAATATTGTTGTTTAATTTATTGTGAATCCATTAAAAACAAAACAAATAATTAAGTGTTTATTGGCTGTTAAAGAAAAAATGTTATAACCTATAAAATAAATTATAATAAGAATTATTCAAGGAAAGAATAGTTTTAGATAAATAAAAAAAAAAAAACATTATTTTTTTAAGATTTAATTTTCATAAATTTATTAAAGATTTTTTTAAGATTTTTGCAGTGATTAAGTTTTTGGTAAAACTGTCAATTCCGACAAAAAGTATTAAAGTGCAGGAAATGTAAATAAAATAATTTAAAACTAAAACAAGATTCTGTCATTAAAATTATTTATAAATGTAAATGTAAATGTAATAGAGACTTTGGCATCGGAGCTTGAAATTTTTGTATGAAATTTTCAGCTTTTGTATAATTAAAAACCAAAAACAAAAATAACAAATATTTTTAGCCAATAAGTGAAGCAAAAAAAAAAAAAATAAGAAAATTACTTCATATCGTTATGATTAAATATGAATGTGTTGCATGTTTCAAAAAAAAAAAAAAAAAAAAAATTATTCCACCCACCTTAAAAAAAAGCAAAGAAATCAATTGACTTTTGAGTTTTTACAATAAGAACACCATCGCGTTCAGAGAAAAAGAGTATTAATATATAAAGTTAAAAAAAAACAAATAAATAAAAAATGTTTCTTTAAAAGAAAAAGAGAAAATTCAAAATTTTAATGAAGCAATTAAAAAAAAAATAAAATAATTTAATTGACAGTTAAAAAAAAAAAAAAAAACTAAGCACGAGGAAAAATAAAAATCGAAAAAAATATATATTGATGTTTGCTTGTGTAATTCAAATTTCATTTATTATAAAAAGAGAAATATAAATAAATAAATAAATCAAAAAAAAAAAAAAAAAACAATTTTCGTTTTAAGTACAGTTTGTTCCAAAGGAAGCGTATAACGGTTTAACCGTACATGTAAACAGGTTAAAGAAAAATATATATTAATGTATTCCCATGTGGCCAAAATAAAAATCCAAAAACACACAGATAAAAAAATTAAAGGGTATTTAAAAAGTTTGTTCAAAAATATACGATCCGTAATGAATTCATTTGCATTTACCAAAAATATATATAAATAAAAAAAAAAAAAAAAGAGTATGCAAAATTACATAAAATGTCCACATCCATTCGAAAGGAAATATATAATCAACGGTTAAACCGTACATAAATTTGGTGTAGAAAATTATGGATGTGTAAGCAAATTATTCAAAAATATATTCCTACATAATTATGATACATGTAATTATTAATTTACGATCCGAAATGAATAAATATTCATGTGTTTTAAAAAAATTAAATTGTTATTATAAATAAAAAGAATTGTGGGGGGAATCGAGGATGATCGCTATTCCACGGATTTACAACCGTCTTGGACACCGAAGGCTTATTCCCACCAAATTTAATCTGCCTCCTCACGCATAAACGGTATTAATTTTCGATATAAACTAATCCGGCCAAAGGGAGGGGCTCTCTGCATCGACGTTTTTTGCTTCGAAAAATTTAACGTCTTGGTCTCCGTTCATAACTTGGATTACATTCTAAAGGCAACGGAATTTGTACTTGAGAATTATTAGGGAAGGTAAAGCAGTGCTTTGTCTATTTTTAGATATTTGTCCGTTCATATACAGACGCACTGCTTAGCATAGACAACAACCCTATTTTTGTCCATTTACGTGTTGTCTCTTTTAAAATTTAACAAATTTATTTAATTCGTTCTGGATGAAATTTCATTTACAAATATCAAGTGTATAAAATAACCTTTTAGTTCACTTCTTACACTTATTAAAATGACTTTGAAATATTTTGCATTATTGGTAAGTTTTTTTTTGAAAATTATTAAACCGTTTGATAAATTTCTGTTTTTATTTCTTTATTCAGATATGCTTTGTCTATTTGGTTAAGACCATCTCAGCATATTCTGAATACAAATGGTGCACAACTGTACGAAATGGCCAATGCATAGACTAGAAACACATTTAATAAATAATCATATGTAATTTTTAAAAAATAAACCAAATTTACTCTTAATTCCAACTGTTTACTTATCTTAAGCCCTGCTTTTTTTCTTAAATAAGCAAATTTTCAGTCATGCCCAGTTTAGTTACTGTTTCGCCGTTTTCTAACAAACATTCAAAATGTCCAGTTTATATTTGTTATTTTCATTTACCCATATTTCTGGTAAGCTTTGACAACCTGAAATTTTAAAACGATTTAGAAACTCACTAACAATTCAAGCCCATTTAAATGAGGAAGTGCTCAGCGATGTGGGATTTGAAGTTAATCCCATTTGGCCTTATTTAATATTATTATTTTGGATCCTGTTTGTTTGTATGAAGACTTTGATTTTAGTTAAATATATATTATTTTAAGCTAATTTTACCCACAGGCTCGGCCATTTCCTGGTGTCTTCACTGTAAATTTAGGCAAGCCAACTCAACCGCCTCTCCAGTGGATTTATAAAATCCAAATGAAACGCAGTCATTATTTGTCATTTTTATTCATTTTTATACATTCATTGTATAATGAAAGCTTACTAATTATATTAATATTAAATACAAGCCATGCTTATATGTTGGCACTGGAGTTGAGATTTTTGTCATTTGGCATTCTCCTTTGGATCACAAGGAATAATTGTTAACCTCCTTGGCTTTATAGAAAAAAAAATTTAAATAGCAGATGTATTCTTTGATATTGTGAGAAGTTCAGTCTGCATTGCAGATATAGTTAGGCTATAACCATGTTCGGACACCATGCGCCGCAGACATTTGAACTCAATTTCAGAGAACTGATTTCTTTGCAAATTGATTGATAGAATTTGTGCTTGGGCAAATTGTGTAAAGACATCCAAATAGGCTTTTTTGAACTCCTCATAGGTTTCAGGATCGATATCATCATCGGACTTTTTGGAGGTGTCATCTTTTTTGCTCACGCCCAAGGCACGGGACCACATATCACGTGAGACGGATTCGTATTTGGAAACGCGCTTGTCCACTTTGATAAGCTCTTCGCTAATTTCCTTGTTCCTTGGCTGCATGGATTGGGCCTGTAAAAATACCTGGCGTCCTCGCTTATATTCGCCCAAGGCCACCAAGGCACGTCCTTCCTGGAAAAGAGCCTTACAGGAAGGCTTATTCTGGGTTAAATATCGTATGGCCTTCATGGCATTGCAAACGCACTTGGGCTTGCCGATTTTGTTGTAGCAAATCATTTGATTCGTATGGAGTTTAATTAAGAATTCAGTCTGCTGGGCCATTTCCTCCTCGTTGGCCATGCGACAATAGTTTAAGGCTTCAATGGCGCGGCCAAAGGTGTTGGAGGCTGCATTGTAGCAGCCGCGTTTCACGCAGTCCTTGCCCTGGAGGTGCATATCGACCACCTTGGGATAAACAATGGCAAACTTGTTCCTGTCTTCAGGGTCCACCTGATCCAAGGCTTTGCCATCTCCAATTAGGGTGTAGCTTATCAATTCAATTTTGAATAGACCATCAGCCTTGGGCTTGACGCGTGGTGGGCAGCCCAATTCGTGGAAAAGCAGCTTATAGGAAATTATAAATTCAGCTTGCTCGTAGGGGTACATAGTGCGAACGGCGGCCTCCAAGCCCTCAATCACAACTCCCTGGCCCGTTTCAAATTCGAATTTTGTGCCACGCAGCAGTGAGGAATCGAAAGGTGCACCCTCACCCTCCCAGTAGGCGCTGTAACGCAAAGCCACACGAGCTTTGTCCGGTACCAGGCCACGCTCCTTAATCCCCTCACGTGTAATCCGCTTGTGCATGTATTCCCCGACCGGCTGCATCAGAGCGCGCAACTCATCAAAAGAGCGGGACCAAGGCGAGACCAGTTCTTCGTTACTAACATTCTCAGAATCCAAATCGTTTTCGTTGAAATCGTCAAAAACACCTTCATTGACATCGCCCGTGTCGACTTCAAAATGTGCGCCAGAGTTAACCAAGTCGCTGCATGTGAAAAAAAATTTAGGAATTTTCTAGATATCAAAACTCTATTCTTTTTTCATAACTTACGCAAAGGAGACCGGCTCTTTTAGCAGATGCGTGGTATTCGAACTATATTTATCTTCCATTTTCAATTGAAGAATTAAAAGAAAATTTTAAGAACGCAGTTTCAGACGCGTTTCAATGTCAGCGGCGATAAAACAGGGTTGATGCACATAATTTATCGGTGATGACTGAGTTGCATTTTAAATTTCTAAATTCTTTTATTTTATTTATTTATTTATTAACAGAGGTAGGTTATAATCAAAATTAAGGACCTAACTTAAGAAAAGCATGGCTTCTAAGGCCTTCAGCTTATTTTCTTTTATTCATTTTATTTGAAATGAACACATATTGCGCTCAAGTAGCAACTCATATTGTACAATATCATTTTTGGTGCAACATTACAAAAATAAAAACAACATTTCAAGGAATGATAGATAATAACGCAGGTTAACTTAAATAAAATAATATATCTTCATGTATGATGATTATGTATATGTTTGTATAAATAAATTATTAATAATTTTCACATTTTCAAAATTTGTTTAATCCTGGTTCATTTCTTTAAGAGCTTTTTCATTTCCTTATTCTGCTTATTCACCTTCATATCCACATTTTCAATTTTATAGTTCATATCGTCGAGGAGTTCGTTTTGGGTTTCAATTTCGGTTCCCAAATCGGTGGCCAAATATTTTAGGCGCGACAAGCTATCGCACATTTCTTCGAGATTCGATTCCAATTGAGCTTGGAAGGGATTGCTTTGTTGCTGCTGGAGTTGTTCAAATCCTCCGGAGTCACTGCGTAAACGACTAACGGGATGATTATCATATCTTTCCGTTGGTGACATTGCCGGATATTGGGAACTACTGCCAGCAGTGCTCCGTGGTAGCGTTACATTCGAATTAGTCTCTTGGGATTCGAAACTGCCCGTGGGTGAAGCCGTGTTAGTAGGTGGCTGATCCCGGTTACCAGAAAGATAATTCTTAAGGCCGCCGAAGACACTTTTCAGTCCGTTGAGATGGCGCTGACTGAATCGAAGCGTTGAATTAATTTCGTCTAATCGGTTGGATGTTCTTTCCAACTGCTCCCGCTGCTTAGCCAATTCCGCAGCTGTGGCCTTCCCCACATCCTCCGTTTCATAAAGCAGACCTACATTTTTTTAATTTAGTTAAAATGACTAATTTTTTTGATAACGCCCCCTCCAAAACTTCACATACCCAAAGTTTTTTCAGTCGCCCTCAAACTGTTTTCCTCGATTTGTCGGCGCCTCTCAGCATAGGCCTGTCTTTGGGCGTCCATAGTGGGCGATAAAGGCTCATCGTCTACTTCGAATGGATTGGTGCTTCTGGTTGTTTTTTTGGTGGCCCCCTGACGTGTGTTCTTCAAAAACAAATCATCATCAACGTCTGCAAACTTGTCATTGTCGTCGTTGTTAAGGTCGAAATGATTATGCACGGGCTGCAAGTAGTTGTTGGCCATGATGGGAAACCAGCCAATGATGATTAATTTATAAAATTTTGTTGTATTTATTTTTATTTATATCTTTCACTTAGTTTTGTGTTGCCCTTTGTTTTTTTTTTTCTCGCTCTCTATCGAGTTATCGTAATTAACCGATAAGGCAGTTTTCAGTGTGGCCACGTTCTTTTGGAATTTTCGGAAATAATTGAATGACTTGGCATGGTCACACTGCCATAGACATTCGTACACATTTTCTCAGTCAGAGCGTAAACCTTTTTATTTCCATTTTATTGTGTGCTCTGAAATAAAAGAACTTTTTGATATTTACATTTTAAACAATACAATTTAGAAATCAAAAAAGACTAAAGTCTTCGTAAGCCCCCTTTCATATATCGGCATTAGGAAAATTCACTGTAAAAGAAAACAATGGTGCAAATAGTGGCCGCGTCATGTGTGCTCCTAGCGGTACTGCTTGCGGCAAATGCATCTACCGCGACTTTAATCGAATTGGATGAGGATAATTGGCATTTAATGTTAAAAGGCGAATGGATGATTGAATTGTGAGTAGAAGCATTTCATGCAATTTTAGGGCCACGTTGTGTTTTTCTTTTTTTTTGGGGTGTGGTGTGAGCTCAGCGCAGCGCTACGCAACGCAATTTAAGATCATGTGCAATCTGGTTTTGTGGAATGTTGTGTTGCGCGTTCCTGATTGGTTACCCTGCCCGCCCACGGGTTCCGTCTTTGTCTATTACCCCTTTCTTAATTGACGCATTTTCCGGCATGCCGAGTCTGCCTTTATGATTTTTATTAGTCACGTTTTCACAGCTGTTTCATAAAAAAATCTGTTACCGTTTTTTTTTTTTTTCTAATAAAATTTTAGCTTTGCTCCTTGGTGCCCCGCCTGCAAAAATCTGGCACCCACCTGGGAGCGTTTC
Organism: Scaptodrosophila latifasciaeformis; assembly: GCA_037075145.1. NCBI lineage: Eukaryota > Metazoa > Arthropoda > Insecta > Diptera > Drosophilidae > Scaptodrosophila > Scaptodrosophila latifasciaeformis. Next base: position 243,568 of record JBAMCM010000158.1, read on the forward strand.
GCACGTACAGCCAAAGATGTCAATGTTCAGGTGGCCAAGATTGATGTAACCACTTCGCCCTCTCTAAGTGGCCGTTTCTTCGTCACTGCCTTACCGACAATATACCAGTAAGTGTAGATTCTCAAAACTTCTTTTCCGTTTCACACTTCTCATTAAAATATTTGCTTTCAGTGTTAAAGATGGTGAATTCCGACAATATCGCGGTGCCCGTGATGGAGATGCCTTATTATTCTTTATAAGGAAACAGCAATGGGCTAGCATCGAACCACTTTCGGCCTGGAAAAAGCCTGACACCATTCACATGTCTGTGCTGTCGTATTTCTTCAAATTGTCGCATACTCTCAAGGTACATTAACCCAATCAATTCATTGCAAAGAAAAGGGGGGCAAAGGTTTCTATTAATCAGTGCAATATTGCTTTGCGATGTGGCGACTTATCAGTTTGGTCACTGACCCAACTGATCCCTTCGTATTATGCTTTAAGTAATTAAGATTTTTGATTGAAAGGGGCCAGTGACTTGGGGCCCCATTTCTTTTCCTTTGCCCAACTTTTTCATACATCTCAATTGTATATATAAATTAATTTAGCACGCCCAAAAACTCTTTAAGGACTTCAATGGCCGCTTGCAAGAGGAGTACGGACTGCCCACCTGGGGATCATATGCCTTGTTTGCTGTTGCCACCATATTTGTGGGTGCTGCCTTGGGCCTGCTGCTGGTCTGCTTAGTGGACCTAATTTACCCACCGAAGAAGGCTCACCGTCAAAGCTTCTCCGAGTCTCAGGACAATCTAAATGAGGGCGTGGAGGATCTGGCTACCGAAGAGATCGAGGATGATCAGGACAACGAAGATGAAGATGAGGAAGGCGACGAAGATGAAGAAGCTGAATCCGATACCGAAGAAAACAGCGCCCAAAACGAAAAGGATTCCGAAAGCGAAGCTGACAACCAGCAAGTAGGCGACAGTGCTAGCCATGCCACAGATAAAGCGGAGAAACAAAGTACAGAACAAGTGCGCAAGCGCAAACCACGTAAAGCTGACTAACCATATTCGTCGCTATCTCGAAAAGTGTTTCAACACAAAATCGAAGAAAAAAGAAAAAACACAAAAGACTAACCATTAACTGAAAATTGAATTGAATGTCTTACAAGCAGCACGTGCCTGAATTCAAATTATTTTGGGTCGTGACTTTAGAAATTATCCTTAAGTTTTCTATTGGGCTTGTATGATTGATTTGCGCACAAAATGTTTAAATTGTATTCCTTTTTGATCTGCTACATTCTCGAGCAATCGCAGAAGCAAAAAGCATTTAACAAACTTAATTGATTTGGGTTTTAAAAAAATTTTTTTTTGTAAATGCTTTAATCACGTCCTAACACCTCATGTATTTCTTAAATTATATTAACGTAATATTTGAATAAGTATTTAATTTTAAATTTAAAAATTTTTATTTTGTTCAACGGTGAAATATTTTTGTTTTCTATATTTCATTTTAAAGTAAGCCAGAAACGAAAGTCTATTGAAAAGAAAACCAAAACTTTTTTTTTTAACTTTTAAAATATAAAAATCTTTGCAATTATTTACAATCCATCAAATCTTGTTAAGCATTCGCATGATGCACTCAATAAAAGGAGAAACTGTATTAATATAAAATAATTTATGTTTTTTAATTTGGTCTTAAATTCTACCATTACTTCTTTTATGAGAACTATCAAAATATTTTGATTAAATTAAAGAAAAACTCACGACCAAAATAATAAATGAAATAAATCGAAACTATAAAAATTTGCGATCTTATTTGATTCACTCTTAGTGGAGGGAAATATCGAAGTGGCAACACTTAAATGGTACGCCATCTAGCGGATTATTGTTGAACTCGAATGCCAGTTTGAAGGATCCAAAGCCTTTTGAGATAATTTAGCCCCATTTGATGTAGATCCAAAAGTTTTTTATTTCAAATCAAACTACAATTTTATATTTTCAGTTCTTTTTTTTTGTGTTTACATTTATTTTGTTTAGTTATAAATACAATTAAATAAGAAAATATCCCTGCAATTTTGTTTGTATTTAAGAACTATAAAAATTATATTGGAAATATACGTAAGTGTGTGTGTGTGTGTGTGCCAAATATTTTTTCCTCTATCCATAAAGAATTATTTGAAGCCAAAACTCTAACTATTGCATATGTTGTTGTTATTGTTACAATTGTAATAAAAAATCGTACAAAATATTAGATTATTAAATTGATTTTCTTCATTTGTTTTTTTTTTTTTTTATTTATTTACGGTTTTCTTTACCGCAATTTACAATTCTATGTTCTTTTTTTTTTTTTTGGCACTTGCGTGTCTCTCTGTCTCTGCGTGTGTGTGTGAATTAACTGTCTGTTTATTTATAATTAAAAAAAAATTACAACATTTTGATTGATAAACAAATAACATTTCCTTTTTTTTTAACAAATTGCTATGGCTATGGTAACTATTGTTTGATCCTTGTTATATTGTAGGGTATATTTGGGGGAATATTGGTATATTGATGAGGTACTTGGTGTGTTGTGTGTGTATAAATAATTTTTCTATATATAAAAAATATATATTTGATATATATTCTTATTTGGTTGTATAAAATTGTACTATTGCAGCGTATGGAGGATATTCATTGGAGGAATTGAAAGGAGGATGGTATGGGATGATGGGATTGGTTGGTTGGTTAATGGATTCTTGTATTTGTGTATGTTTTCAAATACTTTAAGTAATTGTCTTGTGTTTGTTTGTGTGAGTGTGTTTTGTGTAAATTTTGAAAATTTCCTTGTTTGCATATTCAATTTTGATCAGTTAATTCGTTGATAAATAAAAAGTTAGGCAAGCGCCAAAAATCACTTGCACAACTTACATCTTTGCTTTGCATAGTTGTGAGTATGCTTGAGTGTGTAAGTGTATGTGTGTTTTGTGATTCTTTAACAAAATTAATAATTGTAATTACTTTAAATATTTAAAAAGCACTTAGTGTAAAGGATTTGCGAATGCAATTGAAAGCAATTAAAAATCAACTTTTCAAATATTTCAATTTCAAATTATTTCAATGCGGGCAAAGAATTAACCAGTGTTGGTAAATTCGCAAAGCCACACAAAAAATATACAGCGCTGCCTAAAACAATTGCATGCTTTCGCGATCACTCAAGCTTTCAACTACATTCGTTATGTGGGTAAAATGTGAGTGTGTGTGTGTGTGTTGGTGTGTTACGGCGCGCCATTGTTGTAAAATTCATTTTCTTTTCATTATTCTGTGAATCTTAGTGAATTTTAAAACAACACGCTGCCCATATCTTTCTTCAGTTTCAGTTTCCTTAACTAACTAAATAACTATTTGAGGTATGAGTTTGTGTGTGTGTGTGTGTGTGTGTGTGTGAGGTGGAAATTTCGTTTGGTCAATTTGTAAGAATTTTGTAAACCGGTCTATTGCATAAAATTGCAGGTTCGTTGGTCTGAGCAACGAAAAATTAAAAGAGAAGAAAAAAAAAAAAGAGTATAAATGAAATGTTGAAAACTAGTTTCGCAGCACGAACAATGCCCATGTCCGTAGGTAATATCGCTATGCCACAAAATCGAGCGGTCTGTTAAAGCCACCCTTGCGGTTCATATACTGACGATACTTGCGCTTTAGGATTACATGCACTTCTCCGACATCGTTGCCCTCGACTTTCTTGTTTTTGGTTGTGTCGAACGTGCAGAAACCCATGGTCTTCAGCATTTCAACCTCTTCCGGTGATTTACCCTCCAGATCGGCCTCATCTATTTTAGGCCGTTCGGCAGCTGCCGAGTTAGCTGCATTGTTGCGTGTGGCACGTCTTGATGTTGATGGTCCTGAACTGCCGGCCGATCCACCGCCGCCTCCTCCTCCTCCTCGGGAACGCGATCTACATAAATATAAATTGGATGTGACAATGGTCTGCTATCTTTGCCTTTTTTTATGAAGTGGAAATTAATTGCATTCTTCCTCTTCTTCATTAAAAAAAAAAAAAATAATAATAATAGAAGAAAAAAAAATTGAATCTGGATCGTTTTGAACTTGTCAAACGCCTATAAACATGGTAATGAAACTTGAAGTTTTAATTATGAAATGTGACACTTTTCCATCCCGACTATAAAACCGACAATCTTCTTTCTTTTCTGTATGTGTGTGTGTGTACTTTGCTGTATTTCGATTAGGGTCTTTAAATGAAGCTTTACAAAATATAACAAATTCATGGATTGGAGTTTTTTTTTTTTTTACTTAAATCGAAAATAAAAGACAAGACAGCTGGGCTTGAGCTTAGGACATGCCCTCGATAAGAGAAGCGCGCAGCTTGGTTGTGACTGTGGCCGGCTGTGCCTGGTTGAGCTTGAAGACGCTCTCGATAACAGAAATCTCGGTAGCTGTGGTATTCATGCCCACATAAGACATCCAGTCGTTGACAACCATGCCGGCAGCTAGAACCTCGCTGCCGCGATTCACTGTGCCTGCCACGAGGGGTACTTGGAGTAGTGAAGACAATTCATCCTGATCCTGAATTGTGGTCTTGGGATGGACCATGCCTCCCTGATTGCTGAGCACTGTGTATGAACCAACCAGACTGTTGTCGGCTATGGTCTGACGAAAGACCTCCACATTCAGTACATCACTAATAATTTCCTCGGTTTCCTTGTCCAAATCGGGATGCACCAAGGCCACATAATCATTGCAGGCAACCACATTTCCTAGAGCGGAGAGTCGCTCTTCTACCCGCTGTATTTTCACTGCATCGGGCAAACTGTTGCGCAAATGCTGCAACTCCTCGTCTGTGGTGGAATTTGGCACCAACAGGCCGTTGCGATTGCCCACGGTGAGGCGGCCAATAATGCGACAACCGCCTATATTTGCATGGATCACAGGTATTGTCTCGTTCAGTTCGGCCTCAAATGCACTGTAGAATGTCTCAGAACCACCTATGGCCACCAGGCAGTAGGCATTTGTTAATTTGCTGAAGACGCCAATGTCATCGTTGTTCTCGAATTGCACGCGCAGCGCCATTTTGCCGGTTCTGATTTAGTTTATTTCACTTTTTCTTAATGCTTATCAAGTGGTAGTCGGTTCCTGAATGATTTAGATTACCAGCTGTTACGCCTTTATATTTTGTAGATTGTTTTTACTTGTTGTGATGAAATTCGAATAATTTCGTTTCACGTGGTAATTTTGGTGTTGTCGAAATGAGCAAAAATGAGCAGTGGAAATGTCAAAACACACACACACATATATAGAACTTAGTAACAGTGTTGTAGGTCGATTGAATGGAGCCGGTTGGCAGGTCTATCGCGGTTTTTACTAATTTTAGTTAATAAAGAGGATAGTACTTTATACTTATCGTTGACGATTGTTTGGTACACTACACTTTCTTATTCACCTCGAACGCCTGCCGCGAGCCCGATCTCTTTCTCTGTCCCGGCTGCGGCTTCTTTCTCTTTCACGTTCTCTCAGCCGATTGCTATCTCTCTCGCGCGAGCGTCGTTCCCTGCGTTTTTTGCGCTCTGTGCGCTCTTTTTCTCGTCTTCTGTGTGCGGGGGAAGCGGGGCTGCGGCTTCGACCCATTTTGTTGCGTGCGTTTTGTTTGTGATTGTTGAACGTAAAACGTTTCACAAGTTGCCTAAAGAATTTCAATTTCGTTTAATTTTCCCAAATTTCACTTGGTGGATGTTAGCACTGGACTTACCGTTGGTTAACGCTGTGTCTCGCTTAATTTTGGCGACACCGGCATTTATTAAAAAAAAACGCGCTAAACTTAAAAACTAAAAAGACCTAACAACGGCGCTGCTTAATGACAGAGTGACGACGAAATAGTGTTGTCACCGACATCTTAAAAAAACGCACTTCAAAAATCACCTAAAAAAAGCCACCCAAAGCCTTTCGATTCTAGCGGACCTTTTTCAAAATTTTGATGAACTTGTGATTTTTTAGTGTGTTTTTGCTGATGTACCAATTCGCTTGGCATATTTGAAATTGCGCTACCTGGCAACACTGTCAGAACCAGTCGAAGCGTACACGCATCACGTCGTCACGTCGGTGTGATTTTTGCATTTAAAAATTGTAAGGAAGCGTTGAAGAAATACATAAAAATAAGTTCTAAATAAACTAGTTCACGTGCTTGAGTATGATAAAAATATTTTAAAGATATAGAATTAAATTTAGTGGTTTTTATACAGTCGCATTCGCATCGATTTTTCACGCCATTGCCGGGCGGCGACAGCGACGCAGTGTTAATTTATTGTGTGCGTCCGTGTGTGTGCATTTGTCTGTTTGTATAAAATAATATGACATAATCGACGGTAGATTAATTGGGAGAGTTAATTTTAAATATTTGCTATTTTTGTGAATACCTAAAAGTGCTGCTAGTGTCGTTTTTTTTTCTTGTGGTTAGCAGCCATCAGGACAACTTGGCATTTCCTTTGCGGCTCTGTTTTTCTCACCTATGCTTTGCTCAACAGATTCGTTGTTGCTAACATACATACACACTCTTTTTTATTTGGGCGTTGCAGGATGAAACAATTTCTTGGCGCGACCTCAGCTAGTCGTCTCTTTTGCTCTCACCTAGTACGGGCTAAGCAGCTAGTTCGGCTAAGCAGAGGGCCAAGTTTTCACTCTTCTGCTCATTCTTCGTCGAGCTGTCAACGTGTGCTGAGCGTTTTGCCGTTTTCTTGTGTTAAAAAAAAAAACGTAAAAATTTTTGAAAAAAATAATCTAAATATATGCGAGCACATATATACAAAAAGAAATTTATGAAAATTAGCTCATCATTTTGTTAATTAAATTAACAAATGAAAATCCTGTATTAAACCAAGCAAATTGTGCAAGTGCTGTCAAAAAAAAAATAAAAGAAACAAATCCTATTGATACCGTTATAAATCGAAAACGTGCTAGACTCGGGCATCCTTTAACCATATTAATTTTTCACATAAATTGATAAAAAAAATTTGTATTATTTTCACTAAATAAATTTTTCTTTTTTCCCCCCCTTTTATGTTTCAATCGCAGACACTTTACCGTAAAGTTTCTGTCAGTGTATATGTCTCTGTATTACGTATATAAAAGAAAAAGGTAGCCCAAAGTGAGAGAGAAATAAGAAACGCACGCGAGCGATCGTTTATCATAGTGTCTGTGCCGGTGTTATATGTATATAAAAAGCAGCACGCAGCAATAAGAACGAACGAAATAAAATCTGAGAAAAAAAACGGTGAGTGCCAGTGCCATTTTATATGAGATTACTTTTTGGGTTCTTCCTTCCAAAAACGAAACGAGTGGGTTGATATTAATTTTTATTAAATTCAATGCATTTGAAAGTGTGTGGTTTATGCTTGTGGCCTTAATTAAATTTAGTTAAAAGTAAAATTTGTGTGCGTTTATATAAATTTTTTTTTCTTTCTCTTGAATTTCTCTTCAATTGCGCGCAATTGTGTGAGTGTGTGTGTCTACTGACCGTTGCCGGTGACGCCATCTTTTAACTCATAGCAACAATTTGTTTTTGTTATTTTTGGGGTTTGGTCAAATATTTCGTGTGTTTTTGTGTTCTGCTTTGCGTTTGATATTCGCTTTGGCGCAAGCTAACACAAGTTTCTAGTTAAATTTTGTCTTCTTCTTTTTTCTCATTTTTTTCTATACACGATTTTCATTTTATATGTTTTATATATTTTTTTTTGGTGGAGTGGGTGTGCTCCCGTTATATATATATATATATATACTTTTTGCACATGATTCATAACGGGACTTTCAAAAGCATCGTTTTATGGACTTTCTACAAATTCCTTTTTTCCTTCAAATCTTTGCTGTCAGCTTAAATATGCCATAAAAAAAGACAACAACAACGCCAAGAAAAGGCAGGTTTCTAAACCGAACCGTGTTTTATCAGTAATTATTTAGTTTTTTTTTTATATATATATATATTTTCTCAAGCACACACTCAGACAAGGCACTTGGCAAAATCTGTAAAGATTTGCAGACAAGTGTGTAATGCATTTTTGCTGATAAATTGCCTGCCTGCCTAGCCTGACTATGGAGCAAAGTGGCGCATCTGTTCAACAAGAAAAGTTGTTCACTAACCTCGTTGCTGTTCTTGTTGTTGTTGTTGTCTGGGCCTTTTTGCTTGCTTGACCTACTTTTTCCCCCTCTATTCTAAGCCCGCCCGGCCAACGTGTCTATTCAATTTGGCATAAACCTACTTACAAGTGTGTGTTGTTGTGTATAATAAATTTGAAGCTATAAACAGATTTGTAAATATTGGCAAACTGAAACTTGTTTACTCCATTGACATATGCCCAGACCGAATCCGGCCGACAGGTGGTCAGACTAGGGCGTTGGTGGCAGGCAACCCCACCACCAAATGTGTGCCAGTGCAATTTTTGTGGCTCTACACTTGTGTTCCACCTAATCAAATGAAAATCGAAACTATTTTTAAAAGGAATTATTTTTACTTATTTTTTCCCGATCAAATTCGATAAAACTACAAATGTTTTATTTGTTGTTGTTAACGCTTATCGGCACTGTCAGGTGTGTGTGTAAGTGACGTGTTTTCGTGGCTACCTCATTTCGAATCTAATCAGAAGTTGTCTATTTGCCGATGTCATTGCCTGCCATAATTCCAGCACACACACACACACATTTATGGACTCGAACTTTTTCATACATTCTTCTGGGCAGTTAACCTCATTTGCCAATTTTTTTTTTATCAAGTTGTTTTCTAATTAATTTCTCCATGTGCCAGTTTAAATTTCATTATTTATTTTTACAATTATCATTTACAAAAATTTCTCTCTCAAAAAAAAAAAATCAGTTTTTCAACGCTGCCTACGCAACTCAAAAAACTCGACAAAAATTTATTGGTCTTTGTTTTTCTTTTTTTGCTGCTTTTATTACTTAGCCCATGTCCAGTTATAAATATGTATTTTTATTTTACTACCTCCCCCTTTTTTTCCATACAGTAACAAAGTGAATATTCTGAGGGGTTCCGTTACTCGCTCATTCTCTCTCTCTCTCTCTTTCTCGGTCTATGCAAATAATTTTTGTACTCAATTGGCTTCATTACGTATTTAACAAAGCAGAGCATAAAAAGAACACAAAAATAAATGGCAGAAAATTATTGAACTAAATTCAAAACCACAAATATTTGGTACTTCAAATTAAAAATTTAAAACCAAAACATATATTTCTAATTTTCAAAATGTAAAAAAAAGAAGAAAAATTAGTTTTGTTAGATTTTTTTTTCCGGCAGTCGTTAAAAATTCAAGTGACAAATGAAAAAGAAAATAACAAAAAAAAAATAGTGTTGAAAGAGTGGGAAATTTATATTTGTGTGTGCGTGTGTGAGTGTGAGGGAGGAAGTGCATAGTTAAAACTGTAAACAATTGTTCTGTAGGCAAATTTGTGTCTGCCTGAATTCTGAGTGAAAACGAATTTGGTTTTGATTTTTGTTATTGTTTAGTTGATCGTGTCGCAACTGCAAATACAAAACAGACAAAAAAGAAAAAAAATTCACATTCTCACACAGCAGAGCGCGGAGTATGTAAATTAAAAGACAGACCTGATCACATAAAAATGAATTGAAATGTCAAAGCAGTGGGAGAGCATAAAAGACAGAAAGAGAGAGAGAGAGAGGGAGAGCATACAATTGTTTTGAGTGCGCTCTCTCTCTCCTATGGATTATTTACGGTGTTGCCAAACGTGACTCAGAGATTTGCTGATAAGACTACAAGAAGGGGACCCCTTCAGCCTTCTTTTTTGAAACTGTGTGCAACTGCTTTTTTGAAAACTGCATTACCAAATATTTTCTCAACTTTCTAACTTTTATATGGTTGGGTGCGGCCTGCATATAATATTCTTTTTATTTTTTAACAATAAAAACTACTTTTCGTATTTGGTAGGGGTAGTAAAGCAAATGGCGTTGACATTGATTGGCTCAATCGTTAATGATTTGTGATTGAAAATTTGTTTACTCAAGCGTATGGCGTCGTGTCGTTGCTTATCTAATTTCCCACTGACGTCACTCTAGGATCCATCATCTATGATTAATTGAAAAATACAAAAAACCTTAATTTTGATTAATGAAAATTGAATATCATCTAGGTAAATGAATTTTTTTGTTGTTGCTATCTGGCAACGCTGTGACAAACTGCAGTCGCGTCTCAAAATATTTTTTTTTTGTCAGGCAATTTGTCTAAAAATGGGGGGAAAAAGTAAATGTCGAAAATTGATTGCTCGATGCTGTTGCCGCTACAAAGAAGAAGAAGAAAACAAAATGAAAAAAAAAATAATATCAACCTACACAAAGAAGCAAAAGTAAACTCGTCTTGCCGCGGGCAATTGACAAGCGCTTGATGCAGCACACACACACACACACACACATCAAAACACATGTATAAACATTGGAGACACCCATACAAATGCATAAATAAAAAGAGGCGTACGTGCCAAGCTTCAAGCAGAGACACATAAGTAAGATTAAAAAGAGATGTTGCCTGGCTAAACACTGCAGCTCATCAATAAAACAATAACAACAACAAAAAGCAGCAGACAAGCAGCCTAAGCAAAAGCAGTAGAAGAAGAAGAAGTTGAATGTGCTTACAAATGTACAGTTGCAGCAACAACAACAACACCAACGGCGACGACGACGACGAAGACTGAGCAACAACACAGCATAAATCTTATAGAAGAAAAATAAAAATAAATAAGACAAGAGCCTGCGGAGCACAATAGAAGAGTGGGAAGAAGTAAACCAAGCAGTCGAGTTGCAGTTGCGTTGGCTTGGACCGGCTCTGACTGTGACTGTGACTCTCAAAGCTTTTAAAGCGTCTCGTCAAGCCGGCAGTCAATCAGCCATAGAGCGCAAGAGGGGGCGAAGAGGCAAGCACACAGACAGACGCTCACGACACAATGTTTGATAATTATGCCGATGTTTGGAGTGCCGCTTTTACGGAATAAAATGTACACAACAAATAAGAACAAAAACAACAACAGCAAAAAATGCGCTTGAACTTCAATTGAAAATGTCGAAAGAGCGAAAGAGAAGGAAAGTTTGAAATGAAATGCTTTAAAGCAAGACAATTGATATCAAGAATTTACATTATTATCGGGGTTAATTCTGGACCCAAAATTTATTTTACTTGTGTGGGCGTGGGAATCTTTTCTTCTCTTTTCAGTAAATTACCACAAATTGTTGTAATTAATGTAATTTATAGACAAATCAGTGTGACCATATTAAATTTAGTTTTTTTTTTTCTCCTCTCAGATTAACCCACTTTTACACAAATTAACCAATAAGAAAAATCTTTTTTTTTTCAAACAATATTTCATTTGCTTTCCAGATTGCTTAACAATAAAAGCAACACAATGCAATAAAAAATAATAAAAAAAAATAATAATAAGTAACACAAGACATAATAAAGAAGACCAACACAATAGTCAAACAATAATAAAAAGGCAAACGTGTTGCTGCATAAATGAATTCATAATGCAAAAATGAAAATAAACCAAGGAGTGGAAGAAAGGAGTGGGGTGAGAAGAGAGACGGGCTTAACACGATACGATACCGGTTTACATAATAATTTTTATATCGTTTTAAATATTGGCAAAGCCGCAAGTTTAAGCTTAGCCAGACAATTTGGCATTTTGTTTGTTGAGATTGCATGTCCAAAAATTTAACACTTTCATTTTCATTTTTCACCCATCATAAACTTGGATAAATTACATCTTTAAAGATTTGCCAGTGTGTCCACATACCAAATGAAAAAAAATAAAATAGTTTCTATGCAGTGCTGCCACTTGGCTTTGTATACAAAAATTGATAAACAGTTAGGACACACCCCGCTTGCCTTGATCAATGGCTAAATTATTTATTTTAATTATTATAGAGAATTGGCAGTGATTGTGCGCTGTGTGTGTAAAAGCTAAATCGTACACAAAACAACAACAACAACAACAAGAGTAAAAATATTAAAACACGCGCTAACTAAAAATATTTGCATGACATCATCAGCGCCTCATCCATAGCGACTTCGACATCGCACAGAGGCTGAGGCATTTTTCCTCAAAAAAACCCCTCCGACACAGCATCAATAATTTTGTTGTTGTTCTTTTTATAATTTTTTTTTTTCCTGCATAGGAAATATTTATAAAAATATATGTGTGTGTGTGTGTGTTTGTATGGCAAAGGGCGTGTACTTTACTACTTAATTTTTTTGTTTTCCTCATATTTTGCGCTTTTATTAACCAAAGCAATTTTCCTTTTATTTTCATTGCAGTCGACACATAAAAAAGTATTAAACAACAACTTCATTTTTTAAGGTGAGAATTTATTTCATTTGTCTTTCTTATCAAACTGAGGGGGGGGGGGGGGGGAAAGAAAAATAAAAATTTCTTATCTTTTTAAAATATTTGCAATATCGGTAAACTTTATACTCTTTCGCCGTCACTTGTCATTCTATTTCCGCCTTGCACTGATCTGTCACCGAGCAAGAGCATGACATAGCCAGAGAGTAAGAGAGAGAAAGAGAGAGAAAGAGAGAGAGCGTCACCTGCCGCACCCCAAAACTCGAACTTTGTATGCGAGTTTTTGCTCTTTTAATTTAGTCGAAAAAAAAATAATATTTTTTTCTTTAGCTTTTTTTTCTACCTCCCAAACAAGTCTTTCGCCACTGTTTGACGCCATAATTACTATAATTAGGTTTGACTTTTATAGTAAAAAAAAAATGAGCCTGAGATAATTTACAATTGTTAAAAAAAAGCAGTCAAATTGATGCTTCCCTGTCTTCTGCCTATCAAGCTCATTTGTTTGTTTGTCTTTTGTCTCGCTCTCTCCTCCGTCTGACTTTTTCATAATCAATCAAGCCAATGATGTCACTCAGTGCAAAGCCCAAAGCAAATGAAAAAAAAAGAAACAGTCTGTTATTTTACATATTAATTTGTAATCAATTCAAGCGTAGAAAAAAAACACACATTTTAGTGTCAAAGTAAACTTCACTTTCGATTGTACGAAAAAAAAAACAAAAAAACGGTGTGACCATATTTTTTTTATGTATTTTTTGACTCTTCTCTTTGACTTGGCGTTTCAGCTGAAGGTGTCATTTTCTTGATTGCCTTTTGTCTATTAAACCAAGGCTGATTTGCAAGTTTTGAAAAAAAAAAAATGTTTGTTTTTTTTTTAAAGGCAATAAAAATTCTCAAATGTAATAAAAATTTTGATAAAAATTTTAACTGTTGATAAAGAATTTTCTAACCCTAAAATTAATGCCAATTTCATAGTTGTATAATTTTGATAGAAATATAGTTTTATTTAAATCGGTAAAATAAGCTTTTTATTCCATATAATTTTTAGCTCTAATTCAATTAGATTTTTTTCTATGGACAGACCACAGACCTCTGGCCCCTCTCTGGTCATTTCATAATTCCTGGTTTCGTCATTTCGAATGAGGGCAACATTGTCGGCCTTTGACTGGCCTGTCTGATCTCTGGTTTATTTTATTTTCTGATATCACAGAGCATATAATTTTTTTTTGTACTCTCATTTTAATGTGTCACGCTGCTCCGACGATTCAACTGACCATTTCAACATAAAAAATTATTTTAAACTTTCTAACAAAGAAGAAGAAGAGGAAGAAAATTTTGCAAAAAAAAAAAAATAGATTCGGGTCATTGAACCGTTAACTTGATTTTCTATTTTGAGCCATTCTCTTTGGGACAAATTAAATTATCCTTGCAAGCTTTTTGCCTTGTTGGACGGCAGGATGACATCATTTTGTCTGTGGCAGGAGGAGGAGCGGGCAACGCACTTAAGCAAGTAAACATAAAGTTCCAGCCCCTAAAACAAGCAGCCATGACGTCACTTCCTGTTATTAAGTCAACCACCACCCGCCTTGCCTAGGATATTTTTATGAGCCTTTGCCGCCCTCTCAACTTGGCGTGCGTGTTTTCCCTCTCTTTCTCCTCTTGGTTTCAATATGAAATGGAAATTTTTGGGATTTTTCCCTCCAACTCCAGAACTGGCGCCACTCTTCTTTGGGCAGAGTCGGCAACAAATTGCTTGGTAACCAAAAATGCCGGCCGGCCGGGCGAGCGGGCCAATCCATCCAATCGGTCGGCAACAAAACCCACACAAGTCGGGAATGAAATAAAAAAAAATGAGGCGTGTCCTCAGTAGGAGTTTCTGGGTGGCAGGCAGGCAAGCAGGCTGGCAGGTACATTTAGCTTTGGGTTTTGCAATGGTGGTGGTAGATGGATTTGTCTGCGACTAGGCGCGGTGGGTGGGGGGGCTTACTCCAATGTCGTTGAACTTGTTATTGACACGCGACCCACATGTGTCACAACCAGTCAAGCCACGGCGCCACAAAAGCGGATATTTTTTTAACTGCTTTTTATATCTTCCAGTTTTATTTGAGCAAGAAAAATCAATGAAAATTTGTTGTGGGGGTTGTGTGGATTTTTGTTGGCTTGTGGGACAATTAAAGTATATTTTAATTGTTGTTTGCCTGTTTGGTTTTATTTTTATTATTTTGGGGGTGGTTGCCAGGGGTTAATGTGCTTTAAATTGCTTTAAACAGAGGTGCAGTGTTTAATTAACGGTAAAAAAGGAAGCAGAGAGTGTTGCCAGATTTGGCAAAAAAAAAAAAAGAAAATGTTGCCTTGGCCATTTGTCAAAATGTTTGAAATTGCCTTGGCTCACCGCCAAGTAAGTCAAGTTTATCAAGAATAATAAAAAAAAATATATGAAAACTGTTGAAATGAAAGAAAAGAAATTTCAATTGTTGATTTATTTGCTGGATTTAAATGGCAACGCCGGACAAAAGAAATGTCGAGTGAAAAGAAAACACTGCATAATTTTATGTATCAAAAGGAATAATGCATTTTGATTGACTCTCAGATTAATCTGACAACATTATTAAATGCAATTTTGTAATTCAAAGCACGCGACTCACACGCGACTTTCGGTGGCTTCTTCCAAAAAAGAAAAAAAATACAAAGCAGCAGCTGTCGGCATTGCGGTGTACGGACAGAGAAAGAGACAGAAACAGAGAGATAAAATTGCACACAGCGATGACAGCTAAGCTTATTAATAAAACAAACAAATAAGTAAGAGAGGGAGAGGGAAAAAACTTGCCTCTATCTTGATTACAAAATTCCGAGCACGGGCATATTTTGAGAGTGTCAAAAGAAACACACCCACATGCAAAAATAATTGTATTGACAAATAAAAAAGGGTCGACTTAACTTGTTTCTGTTTTAATATAATTTTTATTTATATTGAAAATATTTTAAAATAAAATTCTAAAAATAAATTTCATCTGTTTCCGCCCGGGATCGAACCGGGGGCCTTCTGCGTGTTAGGCAGATGTGATAACCGCTACACCACGGAAACAGTTATCCGACTGGTGCCTAAGTTCACATGTGACTTTGCATAAATTTTACACTTGCTTATTTTTTCAAAATCAACATCACAGTTTTTAGCTTCATTTTATAAAATTTAAATATTTAATTTTAAACTAATTTATTAATTCATTTTAAAATCTGTTAAAATGTTTCTATCTAGAACTTGTATTGTATATCGGTTAAATGAAACCGCACATTCCACGATTATTTTATTCTCAGCATGAAAATATGCAATTTGATATGGTAAATTCAGATCTTGATGAATATTTTTATTTTAGAATTGACTGATTTTAAGGCTTAAAATATTTATCTAGCCAACTGTGGCTGCTGTTTGGACAGGGATGCATCAGCTGTTTCCGTGGTGTAGCGGTTATCACATCTGCCTAACACGCAGAAGGCCCCCGGTTCGATCCCGGGCGGAAACAGACTAGACACTGTTTTTTTTTTTATTCAATTTCTGATTAAGAATGTTACAATTTTATAAACAAAAATAAAAAGTAGTTGAAGACAAAAGCTGACGATACTTTATATATTTTTGACCAAATTTTTTTACCTATTTGAATTGCATTCAACTTTAATGCAAGTCTCATAAAATGTTTGAATGTGGCTTGATTAATTATTTTTCATTTATCTTTTGTTTGATTAGCTATTTCTTAAAATATCATTAGAATTGTATCACGGTAGATTCGATTTTCAAATTGTTTATACGGAAACTACAAAATTGTGCGAGCACTTTGGACAGGTCAGTGCCAACTGTTTCCGTGGTGTAGCGGTTATCACATCTGCCTAACACGCAGAAGGCCCCCGGTTCGATCCCGGGCGGAAACAGACGATTATATTTTTTGCTGCTTATATATTAATTGAATTACTACAAAATAAATTTTCTTTCAATAGTTCTCATTTTTAGATCAATAGTTATTTTTACCTAGAATATACATTTCATAAAATATAAATAAATAAAAAAAAAGTTTGTCAGTAGCGCTGAAAGAAAACACAAAAAATAAAGTTTAACCTGTTTCCGCCCGGGATCGAACCGGGGGCCTTCTGCGTGTTAGGCAGATGTGATAACCGCTACACCACGGAAACAGCTGTCATGTGCTGGCATAAGTAGCAAGTATTTAATTCTACTCAGTTTGCAAGTATAAACTTCTGAGAATAAAATTGTTTCATTCCAAACAGTTCCAAACACACAGCAAATACGCATTACTCCTTATAATTTGAATAAAATGTTTTATAAAAATAAAACGAATAAAATGTAATAAATGCAAGCATATTCTTATGCTCAATCGCAAAAAGTAAAAAACATATTTTTCGCTCGCAGCCGGTAGGATTCGAACCTACGCTCCCAGAGGGAATCTGATTTCGAGTCAGACGCCTTAACCACTCGGCCACGACTGCTTGTTCTTGTGGCTTGCCAAATGTCAAATGTATACCAGCGTTGATTTTTCATGGTCTGCATTTTGCTTTCTAATTGTTTGTTACTTACTTTTCATTAATTTTGCAATGATGAAAAGTACTCTAGCAATGATAAAAAAGTAAACATTCAAGTAAAAAATGAATGACACATAAGTTTTGAGGAAATTTTCTATTGCAATTCTAAAACATATTGACGTATCTCAAAATAATTGGTTTATTTCATATAAATTTTTATAATTTTGTTTTTAAGTGAAAACAACTACGTGTCTTTCGTAGTAGAAGCAAACAATAGACGGTCAATTCAAGTAGTTATTTGACCAAGGAGTAGCGCGAGCAGTCGTGGCCGAGTGGTTAAGGCGTCTGACTCGAAATCAGATTCCCTCTGGGAGCGTAGGTTCGAATCCTACCGGCTGCGTAGGAAATTTAATTTTTTTTTATTTTTTGAAATTATTTTATTGCATTAATAGTTAATATACAAATGTCAAGGATAAACTATTTTTTATATGAGAATTTAAAAATTGTGTGTCTCATTAGTATTTTTTAAACGTTCTGAGTTTCTCTTAAAAAAATTTATCCAAAATGTGAAAACAACAAAGCGAAAACTTTTTTCTTTTTTTTTTTTTTTTGTCTAAAAAAATAAATAATGAAATCACTGACAAGTACAAATTATGATTATTTACATTTGGCGTTGTTTGGTTGTTTAGTTTATTGCACTCGTCGCTCTCTCTCTCTGAGTCTGTTTTAATGATTGTCAGCAAGTTTGTATGTGTCTGTGTGTTTGTGTTTGCCCAAGTGATTGAATGAATCTTTAAGCTTCGCTGACTGACCGACATTTTTTTTTTCTTTTTTTGCGAGACAGTCTTGACTTGTTGGATTATTATTAAAAATGAATGAGATTGTCAAGTCGACCTTATTATTATTTTTTCTTTCTTTTTTTTTTTATTTTCTGTCCCACTTTGTTGTGCATTCAGCTGAGCTGATTGAAAAGAAGAAGAAAAAAAAAAAAAAATTGGATTACGTAAGATTTATTATTGTTTGTTGTTTACCGTCTCTTTTGTTAGTGATAATTGAATACTTGAAAAAAAAAACAAAAATTAATTAACGCCTAAATAAGAGTAAAGTGAGGCTTGCAAATGACCGACCGGCTAGTTAAGGTTAATTTGGCGTTATCAGTGTGGCAACGCCTAAGTCAAGCCTCTTGTTTTTTTTTTTCACTCAATTTATTTAATTTGTGTCACACGCACACACACACATGCACAGCCGCAGAGAGTAAGAGAAGAAAAACGAAGATTGCCCAAAGACTTGGGTGTGTCTCTGCACTCCGAGCAAGCTAGAAAATGCGTAAATATTTGTGATGTAATTGTGCATAAAGAACAACAACAAAAATAGCCACAAAAAAAAAAAAAAACACACACACACTCATGCCCAAAACAAGCAAAAGAGCGAATTGACAGGTAAATGCAACTTTGACTTTATTTTTTGTTGTCGTTCTCGAATAGACATACCAATGATTTAAAAGCAAGAACAACAGTTGAATAAATTTATTCGCATGCATTGACACTTGGTATCGTTTTACATATTTCCAACCGCAAGCTGCTGCTTGGTTACCGCTATTTACACATATTTTTTTTTATTTTTTATATATTATATGATAAGCTAATTCGATTTGCTATAAATTTGTAGACGGACGACACATAATAATGAAATCGGATTAGACATCAAGCGATGACGATTGGCGATGGCGATGACAACAAGGTCAATCAACTCGCCAGCCAAGTTACAGAAATATGCTGTTTTCATTGATAACTGACTGGCTGACACAATTGACCGTGTTTGATGCATTTGATTTTAGTCAAAGCAACAAGTCTCTGCTTACCGGATATGTGAAAAGAACAAAAATCAAACCTAATTAAACTACTTGGGGTTTTTTCTTCTACTTCTTTTTCTTCTTCTTCTCTTACCTACGCAAACGCACACGCACACCTACGCGAAACTTAAACTTCATTTAAGGCAATTGCTGCACTTGTGATAGGGCAACACTGGCACAAGCACCTACACAAATTTCAGCTCTCTCGCTCTCTCCTACACACTCTCTCTTTGGAACTGCCTGATCTTACACCCACTCGCAGACAGGCAAAGCATTTTTCTGTCCTTCTCTTTGTGGTGTTCATTTTGTAAGCACTTAAAAATAAAATAACATTAATTGTACATTACTTCTTGTTTGATTTTTCTACTCTTCTTTCAACTCTTAACGCCTACACGCTTGCTTACCAAAAAGTTCAATTACCTGGGTCGAAATGTTTTTATTGAAATTTGTTGTTGCTCACAACAATAGCAAAAACAACATCAACATGTCGTCATAAAAAAAAAGCTGACTATTTGCATTCTCATTGCTTCTCGGCTTCTGCTCAAAATTATGCCAACTAGAAAATACTACAAACCAACAAGTGTGAAGACATACAAACAGTTTCTTTTCTTGGGATCGTTGCAATAATAATAAAAACATAAAATGCACAATAAGCATTTGAACAACGAGGGTGTAAGACTACAAAGGAAAATTTGCCGACAATTGCCCAGCAGAACTTTCTTTTTAGCAACGGCAAAAAAAAAAAGAAAAAAAAAAACCTTGTGCATTGTGCATTTTGTTTTATTGCAAACTTATTAAGTACCGTTAGTTGTGAGCGCTGCTTGTTTCTCTTTCAATTAGCTGTGAGCACTGCTTGCTTCTCTTTCAAGCGAAAGAACATTTGTGTAGGTGAGTGCAGTTGAGCTGGGAAGTGTTTGTGTGTGTGTGAGTTATTGCTGGAAATATTTGATTTGTGAAAAATTAAATAAATAAAAAACCAATATAAAGAATAATTGAAAGCTCTCAAATATGTTTATTTCTTTAAATATCGAATTTATCTTGTGCAAGTTCATCGTTTTTCATTTTATTTATATGATCTTTTCATTGTTTCGGCCTGGCTGCGCCGCCTTGCTTGGTTTATTTTCTTTTCTAGACTGTTTTTTTTTTTTTTCTTTCTTTCAATTTTTTATTTATTTAAGCAAATCGAAAAATTGAAGGTTAATACCGCCGAGGCAGCACATTAGTCGGCAGCGGTAAAAGAGCAACCCCAACAACGCCGCCACTCGACTAAAATTGAAAGGCAAAACGCATGTTTTTTTTTGTTTCACTGTTGTTTTTGTTTTTGTTGTTCATTTGTATTAAATGGCGCGCTGTTGTCGGCCACTTTGCCTGCAGTTGTTGTTGTTGTTTTCCTTTTTATTTAACGCTTGAGTTGCACGATCTTGACTGTGCCGTTGGTGGCTGCCCCCTTCAGTTTTTTTTTCTTCTTTTTTTTCATTTTCTTTTGCTGGCACTTTCTCAATTTAATTTTGTAAAAATAAAAGCAAAGCACACATAAACGCATTTCAAAATAAAAGTCAATGTCTTAAAATAGTTTTTGTTTTTATTTCTTGTTGTTGTTGTACATTTTTTTCTTCTCCCAAAAATATATATTTTCACACTCTCATAGACAACGCCGGCTGCGGCAATCAAATTGAACACACAAAAATTTTTTCCCCACCCACAATTTTGAAATAAAAATTATAAATAAAAAAACAAAGAAGAAATTTTCTGGAAGTGTCAACTGAAAGAGTAAAAAGCTGTGAAAGTCATTTTAAATATTTTCAACATATTTTCAAAAACCACTGAAATAAACGTTAAACTTTTTACTCATTTTAAGTTGTTTTTTTTTTCATAGAAATTTAATTCGGTACTTTGATTTTTCATTTTTTTATTCAAAGTATTGAAAATTCCAATTGGATTTGACTTGGGTTAAAAATTGAAGCGTATGGAAATATTTTTTGAAAATCACAAAAAGGTTCGAACATTTTCTCACAACTCTTTTTTTTTCTCCCACCAACAGGGAATATTTTCATTTGTGTTGGCAATGCCGCCTTCACATTTACTGTTTATGCAGAACTGCTGTTTGCTCTCTCTTGCTAGCACTGCTCTCTTTACGCTCTCTCTCTCTCTGTAAATCAAACAACTGTTATATTTGGTTATTGCTTGAGGGGGTTACAAGGTTGATGGAACCGCATTAACTGCATTTTCGTATGCAGGTCAATCCAGCCTGAGAATATTCTCAATCAGTTTGATTTGCTCTCTCTCTCTTGCCCTTTCACCCTCTCTCCGATTGGTTGGTCTGCCACCCCTGAGTGTTTGTTTTAAGGTCAGTTGAAAATTTTCTGCTAACCAGAGAGGAACAATTTCTTCTTCGCCTCCCTCGAACCGTTTTGAACCGGTAGCAAAAATTTTAATTTATTTCATTTGATAAAATCAAATTGACAAATAAAGAAAATAAAATTGACGAAAATAACACAAAACACCTATTTCTCTATATTTGCAGCATTTCAACTAAAAATTTAAAAAACAAAATAAGAATACAAAAAGAACAAAAAAAAAAAAAAAGAACGATACATTAAAGGAAGTAAAGAAAAAAATTAACCATGACTGACGTCGAACAACCGCCACCACAAAATGGCATAGATCCAAATGCAGGCGAAGAAGATGAGAACAGTAAAGCCCGTCCTGCCGATATTGAACAGGTGAGTTAGTAAAGAAAAAAAATAGTTATTCCCTTTGACTGACTCATTCAATTTTCTTTTTCATATGCTTAATTTGTGCACCCCTTCGATACCACAAAAAAAAAGGACATGCGCGAAATGGAACGCCGCAAACGTGTCGAGGCCATAATGGGCTCAAAGCTCTTCCGGGAGGAACTTGAACGCATTGTGGACTCGGCTCGTGAGGGTGGCGCCGGAGCCAGTGGTATTCTGCAGCAGCTATCCGATATTGTCGGCGTTCCAGTTTCCCGAGTTGGCAGTGTCTTCAAGTCGAGCAATTGCATGGTACCCATCAATGATATACGCGGCGTGGAGTCAATGGGTTATGCTAAGGGTGAGAAAATTCTCCGATGCAAATTGGCCGCCACATTCCGTTTGCTTGACTTGTATGGCTGGACACAGGGTCTGGGTGCACAAATAACGGCACGCCTAAAGGTTGATCAGGAATATTTTCTGGTTAATCCATATGGTCTTTTGTATCATGAGATCACTGCCTCGGCCCTCAACAAGGTTGATATGCAGGGTCAAATTGTGGAGCAGGGCACCACCAACTTTGGCGTTAACAAGAGTCGTAAGTTCTCTAAAATTAAAATTGACATAAATTCATTTAAATTGATTTTCTTTTTGTTGAAGATTTCGTATTGCATTCGGTGGTGCATGCTGCACGTCCGGATATACGTTGCGCCATTTATATTGGCTGCAGTCCAGTTGTGGCCATATCCTCATTGAAAACCGGTCTACTGCCATTGACCAAGGATGCCTGCGTGCTGGGCGAGATTACCACGCATGCCTTCACCGGCATATTGGATGAGGATGAACGCAATCGTTTGGTGCGCAATCTGGGACCCAATTCCAAGGTCATGTTGCTGGCCAACCATGGCGCCCTCTGCTGCGGCGAGACCATCGAGGAGGCCTTCTATGCTGCCTGCCACATTGTCCAGGCCTGCGAGACACAGCTAAAGCTTTTGCCCGTAGGTGTGGACAATTTGGTTCTGATTCCAGAGGAATCGCGCAAGGTCATCTATGAGCAATCGCGTCGTCCACCAGAGGATCTGGAGAAGAAATTTGCCGCTGTCACAGCTAATGAGTCTGAAGCAGCTGCTGCTGCTGAGTCGACCCCCAAGGTGGGTAATCCCCCCAAATGGCGTGTGGGCGGGGCTGAGTTTGAGGCCTTGATGCGTATGTTGGACAATGCTGGCTACCGTACCGGTTATATCTATCGCCATCCTTTGATCAAATCGGATCCACCGAAACCCAAAAACGATGTGGAACTGCCTCCAGCCGTGTCCTCTCTGGGCTATCTTCTCGAAGAGGAAGAACTCTTCAGACAGGGGTAAGTCAGACTCTCGCAGAGAGAAAAAAATAAACTTGATTAATTTGTAATTTCTTGTTTCGATTTGAAAATAGCATCTGGAAGAAGGGAGATTTGCGCAAAGGTGGCGATCGCAGTCGCTGGCTAAACTCACCGAATGTGTATCAAAAGGTCGAGGTCCTGGAAACTGGCACTCCAGATCCCAAGAAAATCACAAAGGTAGAGATAATCACTTTTGAAGACAAACAAATGCCACAGCAGCAAACACACAAAATTGTCAACCTCAAGGAAATCGAGGGAAATTAGTAGTCAAAACAAACCAACTAACTAACAACAAAAAACACCAAAGACACAAAACGCCCCCCTCAAAGTTTCTGCAAGGGCAAATTTTATATATAAAATGAAATAGGGAAAAAATGAATAATTCCATGGCCCTTTTATTTTTATTATTATTTATTTCTTTCCTTTCAATTGACTAACATTCCATTCAAATTGGTCAACAAATAATTTCTACCATAAACAAAAACAAAAAAAATCAAAACTATATATTTTTAAGTCATTCAGAAATTGATTTATATTTTTTCAACCAGCTTATTCATTAACTAAAAAAAAAAAAAACAAACAAGCAGCTAAAAATTTGCAATTAAAAAAAAAAAAAAAAAAACAGTCCAATTTTGCTAAAAAAAAAAAAATTGAAATATTTATTGCTTTATACAAATTGTAATTGTGTGTGTGCATTAATCAAATCAAATATATAAAAATAAAATTTATTAAAAACAAAAAAAAAAACAATTGCATAAATGATTTTGTGCCTTGGAAAAGAAATTAACACTTTTATTTTCTAATAATTTTTCTGAAGTTTCGCTTAAAAAAAAAAGACAATGCAAAGAAAGAGAAAGAAATTTGTTTTTATCAAAAAAAAAAAAAAAAAATTTGTAATAAACCATTAAATGTCTCATAATTTATTCACAAAAAAATAAAAACATTTTGAATTGTTTTTAAATATTTTCCATATTTACTTCGCTCATTTCTCAATTTCTTTGCATGTTTTTTTTTTTTTAATTAATTTTTGTTTTGTTTAGGCACAAAATCATTTTATGCTTATTTTTTTTATTTTTTGTAAATTTTATTTTTTCATTTTATTTAATTTTTACTCATCTTTCGATGTGCTTGTGAAAATGTTTTTTTTTTATGGGCAAAAAAAAATGATAAAAATTAAACTAAATATTTTTAGAATAAATCAATTTTTAAAATTAATGCACTTTTCTCACTTAAAAAAAAAAAAAAAAAAAAAAAAATCCTAAATAAAAACAAATTTCTTTCTCTTCTACTTTCATTGCCATATTCCACTCTCTGCCCCGTCTTGTTTTATTTCACCCGAAAATCTTTATGAAAAAAAATCATGAAAAAACAAAAAAAAAAATCAGTGGGTAGCTGAAGGCTCACCCACCCATTCGACACCGGTTCGGATCGAAGATCCCTTGCAATTCGTGCCAGCTGGAACCACTACCAAGGAGTTTAAGCGTGTCCAACAGCAAGTCAGTATTTTCTTTAAAGAATTTCCTGAAAAAAAAAATGTATAACTTATAATTTGATTCATTTAGATCAAGGACAATCGTCGGGCCGATAAGATATCGGCTGGTCCACAATCGCACATTCTGGAGGGCGTCACTTGGGATGAGGCTAATCGCATCAAAGATGCCACTGTCTCACAGGCCGGAGATCATGTTGTCCTCATGGGTGCCGCCTCAAAGGGTATTATACAGCGTGGCTTCCAGCATAATGCAACCGTTTATAAAGCCCCCTATGCCAAGAATCCCTTCGATAATGTCACAGATGATGAGCTAAACGAATATAAACGTACCGTTGAGAGGAAAAAAAAGAGTATTCACGGAGAATGTAAGTCGGAAGAATTTGCCAATGCCATCCTATAAAGATTCAGTTCGGTCAAATCAGTTCTACTCATATTACCAACACTTACTGACCCAATCTTGATCGAATTATAATATTGAAATATTTATATATAGGGATATAGCTATACAGAGTTTGATTTTGAATCGAACTACTATATCATACAGTCAGAATATGTTTTTAAAGACTGTTTATGTATTCATTGATCAATCTTGTTAGAATGAGAGATTTTAATCATTTATATAGGGACTCATATGTATATCTAGTTTCATCTGGATCAGACTTCTATATAAAGTCCTAACAAGTAGATTATACAGACCTAGATTGGTCTTAGAAATATTTAGTTAGAAGTAGAAACCTTATATGGAAACTCATATCGTTACCTAGTTTTACCTGGATCGAACTACTCTAGAAAACTAATTTACTATATAGTTCTGAACCTAGCCAGATTTTTTTTTAAGCAACATTTTATTTATTATTGATTATAGTATTATACTCGTATATCTAAATCCATATCGGCTATTTTTTGACTTTGAAAAGATTTTGTGATTTTCCAAATTAATTTTAAATTTTTTTTCTGGCAGATACCGATACCGATTTCTCAGAATCTGAGGCTCTGAATTCGATGCAAGTGGCGGCTGCTCAGCACACAAAACATGCACAGAGTGAACCGGAAACGGGTGAGTTGAAAATTTCCTCCTTAAAATCATTTGATGAACAATTTTGCCATAAGCAAAAGTATCGATACTTTATCGATATCTTCTCTAATCAAGCTTTTAATTTTTTAAGAAAAAAAATATAAATTTTTTGAAAATTTCCTCCTTAAAATCATTTGATGAACAATTCTGCCATAAGCAAAAGTATCGATACTTTATCGATATCTTCTCTAATCAAGCTTTTAATTTTTAAAGAAAAAGAATTTAAATTTTTTTTTTTTTAATTTGTTTTTTCAGAACATCAAATTATACAGATCCAAACGCAACAGGCACCCATACCCAGCCAGGCGGAGGTAGTGCTCAGCGATGGTAAGTCAATTGTTATATATATATATATCCCCCTAACACTCCCACAAAAAAAATATATATATATATCGATTCGATTAGGTATTTTATTTTATATGATTTTCGAAAACTATTTTTTATGCAAATCTAAGTATTTCCTCAATATTTTATCAAATCAATATAGATCGTGTCCATTATACCAAAAATATCATTAAGCTTTAAAAAAAATATATATTTTTGTTTAATATTTTATTTTTAAGTTTTAATGTTCTTTGTTAAATGATTTGTGATTTTCTTTTCTGTTTTAGTGCATTTGTTATTTTGTTTATTTATTTGTTTGTATTGTTGCCTAAATCTTTGTAGAATTATTATTATTATTGTTTTTTTTTAGAATATTTAATGAAATCTTTTAAAATAATCTCATATTTTTTATTAAATTTATTCTGTATTTAGTTTTGATTTTATTTAATTTTTTCTTCTAATGCTAATTTTTTCTTTTAATTTTTTTTTTCTGAACTTTTTTTATCATTTTTTTTTAACTTTCATTTGACACACACACACACACATTCACAATTTCTTTAAAAAAAATTCTTTTTTAATTTTTAAAGTTAATAAAAAATTACTCGTAGCTCTCGATACTGTTTCTACTTCATTTTTATAAATAAAATAGAAGCTTTTTTTTAGCTGCCACAAAAAAAAAAAAAATAAAATATTAAAAAATTTCCCAATCTCTTATCCGATCTTTCTATTCGATCTTAAAGCAAAGCGCAAATAAATTGGCGACTTCAATTACTTTTTTTTAATTAGTATTTAAATATTTTGCAATGTGTGTGTGAACAAAAAAAAAAACAAACATTAAAAAAAAAACATTTAAGTTTAGGGTCACAAAAGACAAAACATTACTTCCTTTCAACTATTTACACTGCTGCTCCTGCTGCTGCCAACTAAAAAATAACAAAATAAAACACAATTTTTTGAACTTTTTTAAAAATTCATATAAAAAAAAAATATAAAATAAAATGAAACGATTTTCAGTTTTTTAGAGGTGAGTCCAAGCAGCCAAAAAGAAAGTTTAGTTTATAGAAAAAAAATATATCACAAAAGCAAAAAATAGTTTATAGAAGCAAGGCAAATCATTAAAAATCATATCTTTTTTTTGCTTAGCTTAAAAAAAATATATAAATTATTTCAAAATTTCATAAATCATTTCAATTCTCATTAAAAAAAAAAAAAATTCTAAAAAAAAAAATTGCGCTCAAAATTAATTGTGGTTTGCTTAGAAAAGCATTAAAAACACTTTTAATTTTTTAATTAAAAATAAAAAACTGAATATCATTTTTGAATGTTTCAACTTTTAGTTAGCCTGCAGCTTTTCTAATCAACTTTACTTTTGGCATGCTAACACTCCTCTTCTTCTTCTTCTTCTTCCTTCTTTCTATACCTTTCACACTCTCTACACACACCAGAAAGTAGTAACTAATTTTTTTTTTCCTATCCACTAACTAATTTTATTTTGCTTAGTTTCGTGTTTTTTTTTAAGGACTTTTTAAGTATTGTTTTTATGTCTGCTTTGCTATCTTTTAATGTATGTTTTATCTATAAATTGATTTATATTTATTTTTCAATACTATTTTAGCCACTCTTAGTTTTATAAATGGCGAACGTTCTCACACAGCCACAAATCGCAAGCCACCAACTGGCCGAGGTAATAAAGCAAAGATATATAGAACCCATCCCCTAGCCCCCACCCAAACAATGTATATACATATATACTTCTTCTGCCTTGTTATCTCAATGGACGTTTTTGTCATTAAAAAGCCTTTGTGAATATTTAATTCTAGCCAAACTAAACATCCCGGTTCAGTTAACAAAATAATTATTTAATTATAATCGAATCACTTTATTTTTATAAACTTATTGTTGTGCACAAAATTACTAAAAAAAAAAAAGTGACAGCCATTAAAACATTATTTCATTTCAAAATCCCAAGATCACCTTCATTGGTTTTTGGTAAACCCGGCAATGCTGCTCCGGAACGACAAGTTCATTTTGTGAACAATATGGGTATTCCCTTTACAGCAATCAGGGTATGCAGGTTCAATTTTCCTCACAAAAAGACAACTCAAACGAAAAGTATTTTTATGAAAAGCTTAAAAGTCAATTTTAGGTATATGATAATTTCTTTTCATCATAAGTATTCAAAATTACGCATACAAGAGGGGAGAGTAAATGAAGCTGCTCATGACTTTGTTTGGTTTAAGTTTTTATAATGTGTGTGGTCTTTTTTTTTTTTTTTTTGGAGTATCCATTCGCTCCCTTTCTCTCTTATACACAACAACGCACACATTCAAAATCCTTTAATCAGATTGAGTAGCTTTTCTTTACTCTCGTTCTCTTATATTTTCTACGGCTTTTGTTAAGAGTTATGTCTGAAGTAGAGTTTCTAGATTTTCTCTTTGTTGACTGACTTATCCTAATTATCATCATCATCGTTTATTACCCAGAAACTCAAGAAAATCAAGATTTTACAGTGGGCAGTACAAAGCAGCAGTCGGTTCAACAAATTGAAGAAGAAGAAGCAGAACTGAACAAGGAGAATCGGAAGATTGCCAGCGCCTCGACTAGCAAGTGTCGTCGCGATTTGTTTAATAATCTCAATCGTAAAACTTTCACTCAAGAGGGGTCTGACTTGGGGCATACTCTAGCTTTGCCAGTGGCATTGAATGCACCTTCTTTAGTTCAAGAGCTCTATTCGTATGGCTTCGGTCGGGTATTCCAGATTTCTCGGGATTGTACTCAACCCAAAGTTTGCTCAGCCCTGCTGAGTGCCTTGCAACAGCCGTCAACTTCAAGCCATTGCCAAGCCCTGTCGTGCTATTCAAATGTTCCGTCCGTGGCCACCAGCACTGCATCGGAGCCGTGTAGTCTGTTGCGTAAACCCTTGCAACAGCCCCAGGCGGACTCCAAAGCACCACCCTATAGAACACTTTCGCATTTCGGGTTTAACTCACCCAGAACCCTGCCAGTCACTGAACATAAGCACCTGCCAGCTGTCCTGATGGGTTCTACTAGTGGCGAATGCCCCAAGTATGTACCCATGCGTCGGGCCATTTCGTATGAGGAAATCTTTGCCACACCACGCTATGATCAGTTGTGTCCCTTCTGCCTGGGCCAGCTTGTTCGTCGCAAGCCTGAATTGAATAAAGAGTATTCCCAGCTATTAGTGGGGGCTGCTGCAAATATGGCCAGCAATTCCAGTGAAGCCCAGACCGATGATCTGATTAGTTTGGCCAGCAGTGTCACCACCTATACGGGTCTATTGCCTACTCTACCCGAATTGGAAGATGAATACGAAGAAGGGATCGTTCAGTCGGAGGAATTACGCTTTTATAATGGCCTCGAGGTCAGCAATGTGGCCACCCAGACCAAAGGCGGCTCTTCCGATTTCATAAAGAAAATCGAACGAATGAATTTCTCCGAGGAATCGGCTAATGACAATTTCATACCCAGCTCCAAACAAAATGCAAGTGAGCTTAGCCTGGCCATTTTCTCCGAGGTGTCAGGCAGTCCACCGGCAAGTGCCACCAGTGCACCCTCATTGCCTGTGCTGCCGCCAGATGCCACAATTACCGGCATCACTGAGGTCTGGCACTTTGGCAACTGGCAACAGCGAGATACTCACTTGGATGAAGAGGAGGAGGGCAATGCCTCTGAGTTCCACCAAAGACCACAAGAGCCGCTGACCGAAAGACACATTACCGTGGAGATAACCCAGCATTTCGGAACGCCTGGCCCGGCAGATCCTGAACCCGAAGAAGGCTTGCGGCAACTGATGTCGCGGGATGAACGTAATCGTCGCAAAAGCGAATTCCAAGAATTATGGCAAGATCATGTCCAATATTTCGAGGCGAAAGCCCAGCAAGAAGATGAAGAAAAGGAGGAGCACCAAAATGAAGAAAGCAATCAGAATGAGTTGAAGTTGCCGTTGGACAATCTAGAGGCTCAGGCTATGCATTTGAAAAGCTGGCTGTTAGCTGCAATTGATCAAGAAGAAGAAAAGGAACCACGACAGAATCTTAACGAATGCCTTCAAAATGCTATGCAGTTTGCTTCGGATCTACCTGAACTTGGGCAATTGCCGGAAATCTTGAATAAATTCGATGAAAACTTAAATGCGGCCAAAGAGAATTTGGCCTTGATCGTGGCCACGGCCAAAAGATTGCAGGCCATAGAGGAGGATATACCAACAGGTCATGGACTCTTTCGTAGCCGCAGTCTGGAGGATATAACACAGGCCAATGACTCAGCTTCCATAACCGAGCCAAATGATTGTCCCAACCAAAGCATCAGCAGCGAGAGCTTTAGCTCCTCTTTGAGTGATCATGAGGAGAAACGAGACAATGAAAAACCAGTGAGAAACTCTCCACTGCCCGGACTAGAGCTAGAAACCTTTTCAAGCTATGAAAAAGAACAGGCGAATGAACGTGCTTTCGATGAAAAGGATCATCTTTCTGATAATCCCGAACAAGATGAAGAGGAAGAAGAAAACCAAGAACCTGAAGTGACCAATACGGATATGCCAGAGTCGCTGTCCACCACCACTCAAGAGGTAGAGAACTCGATGGATACTTTCTCACCCTTAGAATTGGAAATCCTAGAACGCATTGAAGCCAATAAGCTAAAAGAAAGCGAGGAGATCTTTGACAAAATCGATCACACCATACGAAATAAGCTCACACCAAGCAAGCTGAATCGCATAGTCAATCCTGAAATGGAGGAAACCTTTAAGACTTGGACCCACATCTACACGCCTCCACCATATGTGCCAGCCAAGCCTACACCCACCCAGACATCCACACCGCATCAGACCAACTCAAATGAATACTCGCAACGTCATCTCTTTCAATTTGTCACTTCAACCAGCAGCAGTGCCGAGCCAAGTGGCTCCTCCTCCTCCGCTCAGAATGTGAGTGAGCCACGCCATACCAGAAAACCCAGGGGCATAGCTCAGCGCCTATCGCGCTCCTGGACCGGCCCAAAGGGTGACAAGGTAGACCAGTCGGCACCGAGAGAGCTAGAGCGCAGCATTTCCTCGACCACTTTCATCTATCGGCGCACTCCACGCAAGGCGGTGCCCAAGACCACTTACAAGGCACCGCGTAATTTTATCCTGGAGAACATACGCAATGCCAGCAAGCCGCGACAGATCAGGCAAAAGTCAGCTAAAAGTGTGGCCCCTCATAAAACAACCAGCCAGACCACTAACGCAAGCATCACATCTTCGGAGTACTCCTCTACCTCCTCTTCGGTGTGTACTTTTCAGAGCAAAAATGAAGGGAATGTTGCACGCCTGTGGGTCTCTTTGCCTAGCTCGCCGCGTGAGCCACAGAGACGTCATTCCTCCAGTCCTTATCTAAAATTTGCTGGAAGCCACTCGGTCAAGCATTCCATAGCCAAACCACAAGCCGCCGGTATATCCAAACGTCATCGAAGTCTTAGATCGGTCTCCTCCTCGTCCTTATCGAATATTTCCAACACTGCCTCGAGTACCGCCTTCTTTGTGCCCTTAAATGTGGCAACGGTGGGTCTACTTGGGACAGTTTCCTCCACCTCTGTCGAGCTAGATGAAGAGCCCAACACCACACGTATTTCTGAAAATAACAACAACAGTTCAATTTACTACAGTGCCAGCACTGGTGGTGGCTTTGATTTGGATAATGATATATTGGAAAAGGTCCAGGCAAATGATGAGACACCCGAACAAACCGTAACCACTCAAATTGGCTGCGAAAAGGATTCGATTGAAGCTATGAGCTTTCAGGACTCAAGTAGCAATTCTTCAAATCATAATGATGAAATTTTTAATTTCATGTGCATTCTGCTCGACCAAACAACCGATGGTATTAGGGAAACTGGTGGAGCAACCACAAAGATGAGTCGGAATACTGAATCGGAAGACGACTTGCTAGATAATGAGGAAGAGGATGGGGGAGAATCTGTGAGCAATTCTAATGTAGAACAGTGCTCATCGGGTACTTCTTGTCACAGACGACAGGCTTATGTTTTCAGCCAAATAAATCTTACAAAAAAAGAAACTGATAAGAAAACAGACCGTAAAAAAGGCGGTGAAAAGGATCAAGAATTTATGACTGACAGTGACGAAATCGACACAAAAGAAGGAGAAGAAGAAGCAGAGTTTTCCGGTACAAAAGTTCAAGAGGAAACAGCCGATATGAAGGAACAGGATGAAGATGGAGGAGAAACTGAAAACGCAGCAGCTATAGAAAACTTGAAGCGACAAACCGGTGGTAAAGAAAAATTCCTGAAAATCGAATCCCAAGAGGTTTGTACCGTCTCAATGGAAAGTGAAAATTTTGACGAAGATATGGTTATAATGGAAACCACCTGCATACTCAATAATCAAATAATGCAGGTATCAGAAGTCGAGCACTCTATGTCCTTAATCAATGAAATTGAAATGAATGCTCAGGTAGAAGCAGAAATTGAAGAGCCACGCTTTATCCTTGATCATGATAATCAGCCCAGATATTTAAATGTAGATTTCTTTGATATACTAGAGGAACCCGACGTTAGGGCCGTTGAAGAGGAGATTGGGGACCTCTTCGATGCTTATGAAAATGAAGATAGCCTTGAGGATATAGAAAATGAATCGGATGATGATTTGGAAAATGAACTTGTCTTGAATACAACATCTGAGCTTGAGTCGGATCCACCTGTTCACGATGAAATTGTTGAGAGTGAACCGTATTCGGAACTGTTGGGTTTCAATGAATCTTTCGAGGATTCGGATAACAGCTTGGATTTGGAAGTGTTTTTCGAGCCTCCTCTAGAACTGTTGAGTGACAGTCCTTCCCAAACTGATCTAGAAAGTTCGAAAAAGCGTAAAAACCCTGGTGAAACCGACACTGTATCGAAAATTCCGCGAACCAGTTCTAATGAAACTGAATCATCCAATGATGAATCAAATTAAAATTGATGGGGAAAGACAAAGCATTTGTGGTGAAGATGCGAAAGTTTGAATAGAACGGCGGTGGCAATGGTTTTTCTCTCATGTAAAATGAAATCTTGTATTTGAGTAAAGAGGGCCAGAGCAGCCTACCCAATAGTATTTATTTGGAATTTTTTCTTTGGATTTTTTTTTTATTCTTTTGTGTTCTTGATAGCAGCCCAAGTCGACCTCTAATTTTTTTTTTTTTTTGTTTTATTAACCTTTTTTTTACATTTTGGAAGTGAATGTACTTTATTAATCTATTTTCTAATTAAAATTATAATGCTTTTTTGGTAAAAAAAAAAACAACATTTTTGCTTATTAAAATAAATTTTGCACTTATTAATTTAATTGGTGAGTTTGGTTTGTATTCTATTTATTTATATTTATCACTTAAAATTAAATAATGGTGGGTCAGTGTATGAAACTGTTTAAGTTATCGATATTTTTATTGCTCGAGATTGTTATCGAATCAGTATCGTTTGTTTGTTCATTTCGGAACTTGTGCTGTCAATTGTACGTTCATTGTTTAAAATCAGCGAAATTGTGAAATGTGAATTGTCGTTTTTGTTTTGTGATGTCGAAACTCTCATGGCCAGCAAGGATAATCACATCTATCATAAACATATTCGCTTTGTGTGCTCATTTTCATTTGCAGTTGCCGTTTCATATTTAAATCATTTGCAATTAGCCGCCAAATATGCATTCCTTTATGCACCAACCCGTTACTTGGAGACGGTTAGCAGTCTGCCGAGTTGCCTTCAAGTAGGTGTCATACACAAATTGGAGACAAACGGCAATAAACACTCGTATCCCTTGGTTGGTGAGAACAGTGATCAAATTGTTACTAGCACTCCAATACCCTTCCGGACTTTATCGCATTATGGTTTCAATAGTCCTTTGAACAGTGTACCCTCTATACCCTTGCATCCCATCAATGATGTGACCTGGCAAAATGTGGCCGCACATCGAGATCGTGTGGTGGCCTTTATTGATTCGGAATCCCTGAGCTCGGCCAATCGAAAAATGCTGGACTTCCTAAACAGTTCCAGACGGAATATTGATGCCACTCCCTCAAAGTCAGAGGTCAGCACATCAACGCCGCCCTCATATATTTCCATCAAACAGATTGAATTAAAACAACCAGCCACAAGACAGCATCCACAACGAAACAAAAGAGCCGTGGCTTCCCCCGTGGCCGCAGATGCCAGCATTGATTACCTTACAACAAGGTTTTCCACATTAAGCATTGGCGAGAACTCTTGCAAATCTCCAAGAGCCACGCCCTTGCGGAACTTTCTGCCCGATAATCATAGTCTACCACGTGATGAGAATGCCAATGCCAACCGGTCAGAGGCCGAGCAGGCCATTTATAGCCAGGAAGTGCTGGACAGTGGCATAGCCCAAAGTGAGACCAGTCTCTGTGAGCGTCGAGAACGTACCAACACCACAACCACTTGCAACTCCACCACCGCATCTGGCTCCCACAAGGCCGAAGCTTACAGCCAGGGAGAACGTATACACTTGTCTCTGAGCAGCTCCACCGGGGAGGCCATCTGCAGTGCCCTCAAAATCGAGATAAATATTTCGGTAAACAATAATGCTGACTGCAGTCACACGGCTCAGAATGAGCGAGAGTTTCGGGCGAAGCTAGAACAGATCTGTCAAGATGAGATCCAATACATTTCGCAGCAGTTGATCCGTCAGCGCAAAAGAGATCTACTACCCGAGCCTTTGCAACGTGGGCCCCTGGCTCCGCCCTCGCCCACACCAACTCTAGCTTCAACCTTGACGCCGCCACCAAAGTTATGTCCCTCTTATAGTTATGTTAGGACGGGTGAGCTGCCGCAAGCTCCGCCCTGTACGCCGACCTCCTCGAGATATGCCACCACCGAATCCGAATTGAACGATGAGTTCCGTCATCTTGAGACTGGGCTTCAGCATTTACTAAATAGCGTCGTGCGCACCCATGAATTACATAATCGTGCCTTCATTAATGACTGTCGGGCCAAATTCTCTATACTCTCCGAGGATCTTAAATCCGTAGAAGCCAAAATTGGCCAAAGAACCAATTCAAGAAATTAGAGTTTTCTTTTTATTTTATTTCTCAATTTATAAATTTCATTTCATTAAAGCCAAACGAAAATATTGTTAAATTTGTTTTTGTTAAAGAAAAATTATCCTTTGTAATCATTTTTTTTTTTAATTAATAAAAATTAAGAACTTATAATTTTGAACTTAATTAAATTAAGCTAAAAAAAAAGT
Organism: Scaptodrosophila latifasciaeformis; assembly: GCA_037075145.1. Taxonomy (NCBI): domain Eukaryota; kingdom Metazoa; phylum Arthropoda; class Insecta; order Diptera; family Drosophilidae; genus Scaptodrosophila; species Scaptodrosophila latifasciaeformis. The sequence goes on from JBAMCM010000158.1 coordinate 278,506, forward strand.
TTGATTTGCACAGGTAAAAGTTTTTTGGTTAAAAACAATTTATTTATTTTTTTTTAAGCATGCGAGGAAACAATTTATTTTGCCATCCTTTTTGAATGTTTTTTTCTTTGGTATTTTTTAGTATGTTTTGCTTGACTAATAAAATTAGGTTTGAAATTTACTAAAACAAAAAAAAACTGCATTAATCAAATTGACTTAACACACTCATAGATCATTCACCGTGTACTCATCACTCTCCCCGTTTGTATATGTATAGTCTGCGTGCGTGTGCGTGTCCGTGTCTAACGGTATCAAGTTAAGATATATATAATTCTGTGTGCGTCCAATGAGTTTCAAACTGTAGAATATTCCCCTTGTCGCATCCTAAACATAGACAAAAACATCCTAAAAATTAAATCAACTAATTTGATGATAAAATTATTTTATTCATTAGGTGAGAACGTACAAAATGGCGATCATTCGGAGGCGCATTTGAGCACATTCTCACAGAGCAGTAAAGAGGTAAGTACCAAAAAAACATCAACAATCATACGGTTTGGGTTTGTTTAAACATCTAATAGCATTTATTTTGATACTAACTGAATTGCAAACGATATTCTCACTGCAAATTTCTATTACGGTTCCAGGATGTGTCCACGGACGGTTCACCCAAGAAAGACAAAAAGAAGAAGAAGGGACTGCGTACACCATCGTTTTTGAAAAAGAAGAAGGAGAAAAAGAAGGCCGAAGCCTAAGCTAAAGACGACAACTTTTTCAGCTACCAACCTCGCGATCAGCAGCGAAAAAATGTTGATAAATGTGCAGAGAACGGCAGACAGACAGATAAATAGACAGGCGGGACAATGAAGTGTAAACGTAATCGAGTAAATAAGGATAAACGATCTAAAATTGAAACGACGAAAACAAAGTAGCTGAAGAAATTGATAAAAGCACAGCAAAAAGCAGTTTAGTGTTTTTTGACCAATGCATTGAATTATACAAAACAAAAACAAAATATTTATATAATAATTTTCAATTGAATTTCCCTATATACCCAAGCAACATACACACACACACACAAACACCCAATTTATAAGAATCGCATGCAAAACACAAAAGAAAAAACAAAACGCCGCTGTTCAAAAAAAAAAAAAAGAAAAAAAAAAAAGAAGAAAATTAAATGAACCCGTTTAGTTATTTAAGCGCTTAAATACTACGTAAAAACATTACATAGTAAACAAATATAGGAAGCAAAACAAAACAAAAAAAATGAAATATGCATAAAACAAAAAAAAAAATTAAATTATGAAAAGAACGAAAGTGAGCTGCTTGCAGATTAATTTGTTTATACAAAAAAAAAAAAAAAAGAAGCAATCAAATCTTATATATTTTTTGCATTGTATTTTTATGTGCTAATTTTATTTATATTTAAAATACCCCGACACACACACACACACATATATATATATATATATATAATCTATATATTTTTATAATGAAAACAGAAAAAGAAATTGATTGCAATTCAAAAGCAAAAGTAAAAAACAAAAATTGATATATTTTTTTTTATTTGCCTAAGAAATGCATGTGTGTATGTAATACTTGTGCGTGTGTGTGCGTTTCAAAAAAGGCTTCTCTTTATTGGTATATGTTTTAGTGCTTATTCGTTTTGTTTTAGTTTTTCTTTTAAATAAAAAATTTTTTTTTGTTTATATATATTAATATATATATTTTTAATTAAAAAAATGCAATACAAATAGAAGGCCACACACACACACACACAAACAAACCAATACACAATTATGAAAGCAAGCAAAAAAAAATTATGTATACAAAAGGCAGCATTGTATTAGATTTTTTTTAAAGAAAATTTATATAAATAATTGAATATATTTTATGTACGTACGCAAATGTAAAGCTGTTTATATACATATATAAAGAGTAATAAATTATCAAAAAAAAAAAAAAAAAACACACACACACACACAACACAACAAAAACATTGAAAAGCAGAAACAAAATTTCAGACAAAAAAGAAAAAGAAAATCTATAAAGTTTTCAGCATTTGTTTTCCAGCATCTCGTATAGTAAATAACACTCTTTGTAAGTAGATATTGGATTTTTTGAATCCAGTTACTATTTTAAAAACATCAAATCACCCACCCTGCATGTTTAAAAATTTAAAATAATATAACAAAAAAAATATATATATATATCCACCACATTAATGATATATAAATATAAAATTTTTAAATTAATTAAAGAAGAAAAAATTAAAATAAAATTAAAATACTGCCATAGCATTTACAGTTTTAAGGCACAATTTAACGGCATTTTTCAATTTTTCAAATTAAAAAATAAAAACTTAGTATAACATACGAATAAAAAAAGAATTACATTCTATCAAAATAATATTTAAAGTTTCTGCTTTTCTCTGTTAAAACACTTAACAAATAAGCTGCTGTGCTGAGCCTTAGAAAATTTCATTTCTTGACCATATTGATAAATTCAATCATATATTTTTGCCCAACGATCGAAGCTTATTTCTAACCACTTTTTGTTGCAATCGCAAAAAGATTGTGTTAATTTTCTTAACCATTTATAGAAATATGTCAACATTCTTTCTTTTGTGCAAAAAAAAATAATAAAAAAGGAAACTGAAAAGTTATTTCCCAAAAAAAAAAGGATTCGTTAGCTTATAAGTAAATGCATATATATTAAAATAAACTCGTATTATTAAAACACACGACACAAAAAAAAAGGAAAGCGAAAAGAAATAAACACATGGAAAATTGTACAAAATTAAACAAAAAATTGTATTATTTTGAAATACCCGCTATACTTATCGATACTTTGTACTTGCGAACAAAGACAACTCTGGTGTGACGTCACCCCACCCTTTGTTTCTTTATTGTAATTTGTTGCTGCAAACAAAATACGCATTTAATCAGATTCGTTTCATTCACTGGAATATATAAAGCCGATCTCTCGCATTTCAACTAGTTACAAAGTATCAGAACAAATAGAAGCATACAAAAATGTCTCTGGTTACAGATGAAGAGTGGAGCGCCTATAAGGTAAATGCAGTTCAGTTTTTAGATGTACGATTCTTCATTTAAAACATCAACAGGTAAAATTCCAAAAAACCTATGAAGCAGAAGAGGACCAAATGCGTCGCGGGCTTTATGAGAAGACAAAAGCGAAAATCGAGGCGCACAACCGTAAATATGAAAACGGCGAAGTGACCTGGACAATGGGCATTAATCAGATGGCAGACTACACAGAGGAAGAGTTGTCCCATAGGTGCGGAGGACGGATAAACAAATGAGAAAAATCTCAATTATTGCATTTATATCTCAGTATATTGTTGTATTGGAAATTCGAATAAATAATGTTTAAGAAGATTTTAAAATAAAACAAAGGAATTTCTTAAGTCGTCCACTTGAGTTTATTATTTACAATAGGTGGCGCCAGCTACTGCACTGTTTCTGTGTGACCAGACTCGAAAAACATTTAATCTCAAAATAAGCTTGATAGACAACGGCACTTGCATCTGGGCACATTTATCCAGTTTCAGTAGGTGGCCAGCGGCTGTTTCCCAATATTTGAAAAGTTTGTTGCGTTAAAAAGGAAAAGTTGTTGTATTATTTTAACAATTGTTATCGACGGTGGTGCGCGCGCAATCGAAATTCTATTAACGAGTCCAAAAATTTTACCCACACGCGTCGTAACTACGTCAGATAAAAACAGGCGACAACACTTAAAAAATAAACCAACCCAGTAGTCCCCGCAGTCGAAATGTATAGAGTAATGCGTGTGCCATCGATTTTGGCGAAAAATGCCGTCGCCTCAATGGTAGGTAACTTACTCGAATGGGATGTGGATACGTGCAGACACCTCGTCAGCTGCCTGGATACCGTTTACTACAATTTCTCAACTCAAATTCTCGTGGATTACCTGTGCAGAAAATATAAAAAAAAAATTTGTATTTGGCCGTAGCCAGAAAATTGCCAAATACTTGTTATGTAACTAGTTAAATTGCACTGCCGTCTCTAAGCTGCAAAAAAGTTTTTCATATTTGCAAAGCCCCATTACCCCATTGACTAAAAGTGCAATTTTATTAGTTTTCCGTTTTGAATTACTGGTAATTTTCCTTGCAATTGCATGCTGAGGTTATGTTTGGCAGTCGCTCGCCCCCCTCTTGCGACCGCTCCACTCGCTTTGTCTGTAATGTTTTGCCGCAAATGTGTGGGTGGGTGTGTACATTTTCACAAATAAAGCCACTTTGATAGGCGCACTTGGCAATTTAGCAAACAATCCCTTGCCTGCTTGCTGCCTCCCCCTCTCCGAGGGGAATTGTGAAATTCCCTGTGACCCAACAAAATCAGCTGTTCTATTATACAATTTGAACTTGTGGCTGGACAAGAAGAGCAACCATTTCGGTTAATTATTGTTTGTCAATTTTTTCTATATTGCGTAAGAGAGTCTTGCCGGCGCCGTCAATCAAAGCCACGCTTCCAGTGATTAGTCGCTTGGATGGAAATTACTTTCACTTATCTGGACCCTCGGTCTTATCACCACTAAGCCTGAACAAATATTTTTATTGCAAAAGTATTTTCGATTTCATAAAAAAAAAAAATAATAATAATAACAGAACTTAATCGATATTAAAACCAAGAAAAAAAATATAGTTATTTTTTTGTTTTTACCTAAAATGGCAAATTTTACGTAACGTTCTTTGGGCAGCTGAAGCAATGATTTTTCAGAAATTAAAGAAAATTTAATTGACTTGCTCAATTTAATTAATTCACACCGATCTAATGACTTTTGTTTGTCGTTTCAGCAACGCGTTGCCGCTGGAGCAGCTCAGCGTAGCTACCACATAACAAATGGAAGGCAACAGGCGACGGCTGCCAATCCGGATGCCATTTCCAAGCAATATCCCGTCATCGATCATGCCTATGATGCGATTGTTGTGGGTGCCGGCGGTGCTGGTTTGCGGGCTGCCTTTGGCCTGGTAGCCGAAGGATTCAAGACCGCCGTGATTACCAAACTTTTCCCCACCCGATCGCATACAATTGCGGCCCAAGGCGGTATCAATGCTGCTCTGGGAAACATGGAGGAAGACGATTGGAAATGGCATATGTACGATACCGTCAAAGGCTCCGATTGGCTGGGAGATCAGGATGCCATTCACTATATGACTCGGGAGGCACCCAAGGCAGTCATTGAGCTCGAAAATTACGGCATGCCCTTCTCCCGCACCCAGGATGGTAAAATCTACCAGCGTGCTTTTGGTGGTCAGAGTTTGAAGTTTGGCAAGGGTGGACAGGCCCACAGATGCTGTGCCGTGGCTGATAGAACCGGTCACTCCCTGCTCCACACATTGTATGGCCAATCGCTGAGCTACGATTGCAATTACTTTGTGGAATACTTTGCTTTGGACTTGATCTTCGAGAATGGTGAGTGCCGCGGCGTTTTGGCTCTGAATCTGGAGGACGGTAGCCTGCATCGTTTCCGCGCTCAAAATACGGTTATTGCCACTGGTGGCTATGGACGTGCCTTTTTCTCGTGCACCTCGGCCCACACCTGCACTGGAGATGGTACCGCCATGGTGGCTCGTCAGGGTCTGCCGTCACAGGACTTGGAATTCGTGCAGTTCCATCCCACTGGTATTTACGGTGCTGGTTGTCTCATCACCGAGGGCTGCCGCGGTGAAGGTGGCTATCTAATCAATTCAAAGGGCGAGCGCTTCATGGAACGTTATGCCCCGGTTGCCAAGGACTTGGCCTCTCGTGACGTGGTCTCGCGTTCAATGACTATTGAAATTATGGAGGGTCGCGGCGTTGGACCTGATAAGGATCATGTGTACCTACAGCTCCATCACTTGCCACCCAAACAACTGGCCGAGCGTCTGCCCGGTATCTCTGAGACCGCCATGATCTTTGCCGGCGTAGATGTGACCCGTGAACCCATCCCAGTCTTGCCTACAGTGCACTACAACATGGGCGGCATTCCCACCAACTACCGCGGCCAAGTGCTCACCATTGACAAGAACGGCAATGATGTCATTGTTCCTGGTCTATATGCTGCTGGCGAGGCTGCTTCCAGCTCCGTTCATGGTGCCAATCGCTTGGGTGCTAATTCCCTCTTGGATTTGGTTGTATTCGGACGTGCCTGCGCTAAGACCATTGCTGAGGAAAATAAGCCTGGTGCCCCAGCGCCAACTCTCAAGGATGTAAGCAAAGCGAATTGAATTCCTTCTGCCTCTTAATAATTTTCTTTTTTTTTTGGGTGTAGAATGCTGGCGAGGAATCTGTGGCCAATTTGGATAAATTGCGTCATGCCAATGGTGGCATTACCACTGCTGATTTGCGTCTGAAGATGCAAAAGACCATGCAAAATCACGCAGCTGTATTCCGTGATGGACCCATCCTTCAGGAGGGCGTGTCCAAGATGAAGGAAATCTACAAGCAATTCAAGGATGTCAAGGTCATCGACAAGTGAGTGGAAAGAAAGCCTTTCATTTGAAGTGTAAATGAAATCATTTTTTTTGAATAGGTCGCTCATCTGGAACTCTGATTTGGTGGAGACACTGGAGCTGCAGAATCTGCTAACCAATGCTCAAATGACCATTGTGGGTGCCGAGGCACGCAAGGAATCCCGTGGTGCTCATGCCCGTGAAGATTTCAAGACGCGTATCGATGAATTCGTAAGTTTCGCTCTCAACCTGAAAAGTTGACCAATTTACAAATTTGAAAATATTTGCAGGACTACAGCAAGCCAATTGAGGGCCAAGAAAGGGTACCCCTCGAATGCCATTGGCGCAAGCATACACTCTCCTGGGACAAAGAGGGCGAGGTAACATTGAAATACAGAAATGTCATTGATCACACCCTGGACAGTGAATGCCAAACTGTGCCTCCAGCAATCCGCTCCTATTAAAAGCAAAGCAAAGCAAATCAAAACACTCGCAGCAGCACCCGCAAATTATTAAAAAGGAAGAGTCTATTATGGACGCATACTTAAAGATCTGCAACTACTATTGTGACTGCGCATTCTATGTCCCCTCTTTGATATATAGAATTGTATATATCTTTGTAATTTCAGTTTATTATTTTTATTTTAAGCTTTCGTTGCCCTCCAGAATAATCTTATTCTCTATTTGTTATAACAAAAGCATCAATATGGAAACAATAAATTGATAAATGTAGTGATGCAGATCGACCACTTCAGGAATAAATAAAACTTTTTAGTATTTGTTAATAAATTTATTAAATTATTATGAACGAAAAATATGTAAAAAAAAAAAAGAAGAAAAAATATAAAAATAATATAACAAAATAAAATTTCTAAAACAAATTGTAAAAATCTGGATCATCCCTGAAAGACATGCAACTGGTCCATTTTAAATTGCAATTGCCTTAAAATATCCAGGGCTGCTGCATTGAAGGCATTTGGTCCACAGATGGCCACATAGCTTATCACCTCCTGATTGGAGTTCTCTTTGTGAAGCAACGGTTTCAGCAGCTCTTCAGATATGCGACCGCCTCCATCCTGCGAGAGTATATCGGTTTCGGTGAAGCGCTCATCTTTTTCGGCCAACAAGTCAAAGGTTTCCTTCAGCCAAATATCTGCCCTTGTCTTGTTGAAGTACATCAAATGCAGGCGTTCACTAAAAGATAACAATTTGTTCATTTTCCATGTGCTTTGAGAGGTTATTTATTTTTTTGTGTACGTACACACGATTTGTGTTGCGCTGCAGAAGTGCTTCTATCAGGCTGAACATGGGTGTGATTCCACTGCCAGCTGCCAGTAAAAGTATATTTCTATGGGCAGCCAAGGCCTTCAATTGAAAGCTGCCACGCGGCGCACTAAGCTGGACCGTGGCTCCTATTTGTTGTCTCTGCAGCTCACTTGACATTTTTCCATCCACATAATGTTTGATCAAGAAGCCATTTGAATTGCCACAACTCGAGGGCAGAAAACTTTGAGGTATTGGGGTGTAACTTCTTTGCAGAATTTCACCTAAGAATTTGGCATAATTAATAATTATTTTTTTGTAAAAATTAAACTGTTAAATAGTCACCAGAATGAGGTAGTTCTATGGCCACATGATAACCCACTGGTGGATGCATTATTATTTCTTGCCTCAGGCCACGCAGTGTGAGTTCAAATGAATCATGATTGAATTTATTATTTGCAATAATTTCAAAGTCATATTTTTCTTCTTGTGCGCTCAATATATTCAGCTTGCTGGCCTTGTGGCTTCCATAAGAGTTCCAAGGCTCGGCTGTCTGCTTGCTGAGAGTAACTTCTATTTTGCCTGTTTCAGCACCTACTCGAACTGCCTTGGGTGGCCAATTGACGGCAGCGGAGAGCTCAAAATCGAATAAGTGAAAATCCTGGCCGAGTTGAACACGCAGTTCAAGTAAAGTGGAAGTTTTCAGCTTTAGTATTAAGCCAGGATTAGCTAGTTGACGTGTGTAAAGGTATAAAGTTAATTCACTTCGTTGTTGTATCCAGTCGAAGCGGGGTGAAATCTCTATAGCAGGCGGAGTGGGAGGCTTCAATTGATTCTGGTTAAGTTTGGGCTGCAGTAACAATTTCCTTAGGTCATTGTCGACTCTGACGGCATTTTGAAGTGGTCCCACATAGCACTTTCCAAGCAATTGGGGATAATTGACCCAGGCATGCACTTCGTCAAAGAGCTTTGTGGCATCTCGTCCAACACCACGCATTAGTTCTTCAACACCACCAGGATGGTAGTCCATGTATCGAGTGACATTAAAGACCTTGCCTCGTATAGCCATCCAGGCATCCTCCACCTTGTTATGCTTAGCCAACTCCTCGCAAGTCACAGGAACAACACGTCCTCCAGTGCCAGATAAGTCTGTCCCAGAATTGCATAGTCGTACCCAGGCCATAAGCGAGTAGCCAGGTTTGAGGGCGCACTTGTTGCGCGGATTGCCTGTTGCCGAGCCTGAGCTTGGGATCAGTTTTTGAGGTGCTGAAACAGGCGCGCTAATGGTGGACGGAGACAGTTCTCGACTGTTTGTCGGTGGCTTCAGCATTGAGTCCGACATTATACGACTTAGTAGTGTTTCTTATACCCTCAAATTAAGTTTTAACTAAATAGCATTTCAAAAATAATTTTTACTAGATTTAAGTACAACACAAACAGCTGTTGGCTGCTATCGTCGCATCGACTTTTCTGTGAAAACAATTCACATTATTTACTTAAGCCAACTGGAAATGTTTTTGTTAAAAGTCGTATTTTCTTTATTAATTTTGGAATGTCTTTTAATAAAACCAACATTAAAATGAAAATTTATATCCAATTTATTTATTTATTAATAGAGTGTTGCGATGGAAAAATAATCGATAGCATTTACCACAAGTTTTCGTCGTTTTAATATATAAACTTTATAATAGCCCAACTCTTATCTAAATGGACAATCTTTATGCTACGCTAAATACTTCTAAAAACCCCTTCTTTAATGTAAGAACATAATTTTCTGACAATTAGACCATGATAGTTCGCCGTCTGTTTTGAATTTCTGCCGCTCTACCTTTTTGATTAATACTACAGAGGGCGCGAGAGTCTTACGATATCAAATGCCTTGCCGGCATCGATATCTGCGTATCGATAGTAAAATGCACATAGTTTGTATTTATATAGAAAATTTCTGTGCCAGTGTACGCAAGGTTTGTTTTATTTTTTATTCTAGAGATAAATATATTGTGTGTTCCAAGTCGAAAACAAAACTAAGCTTGCACGTCATAAATAAAATTGCAATAAATTAGACTTTGTGCAAGCGCACTCAAATGCGCAAATTTAAGTGTGATTAAACCGGTTCGTAAGAATAGAATAAAACTGTCTTAAAGAAATCCAGAAATACGCGAGAAATATTTCCTGTTTATTGAATATTCTTATGGAACCTAGAATTTTCAAAATTTCTTGAATAATTTTTAATAACTGATGATTTTGTCAGTAGTGCGAAAAAAATGAATTATTAATTTTCTTCTTCCTAAAACATGAAATTAATAAATTCGTCGAGCCCAAAATAATGCAAATTTACCTGATTTTAGTTTGGTAAACCAGTCGGGAATGGTGGGAAATGATGTCATATCATTTTGCTACACACTATACGTTTCGTTCTCAAAACTAATTACAGTAGCGGACAAAAAAATCCGAACACCCAGAAAAGCACACATTTTTGGATATATCTTTTTTCCCATGTAACTTAGGATTGTAATTTAAATTTATTTCTTATTGTGGCTTTGCCAGAGTTATACCAAGGAATAAAGTTTGAGTATAACTTTGAACCAAATTTTTTGAAATTAAAAGATATATATCCTTAGTTTCTGTTTTATAGGCTAATGCTTGAGTTTACTAAAATAACTCTTATGAAATTCAGCTTTTTATTGTAAAATAAGGTTTTTTCTTACAAAAAAATATTTAATAAATATGAGAAAAATATTTCCAATATTTTGTAGGTACTCCATTAATTATTATGACCGCCTTAGCTTGCCTTGGCATGGAATCTATCAGAGCCTACAAGGTTTCCGCTTTTGTAAATTCGTATCACTCTTTCTCAAAAATTTAATTAAGCTCTCGGATAGGTGTGGGCCTTCGTTTATCGATTTTAAACTTCTTTATAGACAAAAGATTTCCTTTTGGGTGTAACTCAGGACTATTCTCTGTCATTCAAAGACTTGACTGCCTTTTTTCCGAATAGATTCTTTTGTTTTTAAAAAAGTATGAGGAAAATTAATATTTTTTTGAGCAGAATTAAACAAACACAGTGCAAGCTTCATAAAAAAAAAACAACCCATTAATAGTGCTCGACGATTTTGTGAAGAGCCATCTTGCAAAACGAAGTCATTAGCTGCGCCATAATGATGCTCAATCGAGGGAGTCAGATTTGTCATAAAAAAATATTTTTTACTGCTTTGTGCCTAGAGTCCCGTTATTTACGGATATTTATCCTAGATTATGACAGAAGAAGCATACCCATACCATTCGACCACCATATTATCGAGCAGTACTTTTGATGCCATATTTTGTATACGGATCTCCTAGTAAGCGTCGTACGTAGTTCATGGTATTGAATCCAAGGAGGTTAAACGTGCTTTCGTCTGGATAGATTGCCTTTTTCCAACTATTCTTTGCCTATTTTTGGTACTTTTCGGCAAACTGAAGTCGTTTCTCACTCATTATTTTAAATAAAAACGTGTTTGTTACAGGTAGGTGGCCGGTTAAATCCTCGTCGAGTAACCACCAACTAACGAGTTCTTGAGCTTTTTCATTTTTTTTCCTGCTTATTTGATTACATTCTATCTGTAATTAGTTGCTTTGAAACGATTCTTAACAGTTATCCATAAAATATTTCAGTCCACAAAAGGACACAAATTTCTCTACCTTGCAGAGCAAATAATACGGTATATTGTACCCGTATCTAAAATTTTTTTAATAAATTCAGCCACAGAAAATTCCGAGAAACTAACTTTTTTACTTATCTCACTTAAGAAGAATATCTGGCACCACAAAGTTAAAAAAAACTCTCCTACCGCGATCGTTCAAATTCCTTGAGTTTAGCATTAATTCGCTTGATTAAAATCTTTCATATTTTACAAAAGCAAATTTCAAATTTAGTATACGATATCTTTTAGCTTATGAACTAAATAATTATAAAAAAATATTGATTTAAATTTTCATGACGCCTCGCACTATTTATAAAGATATAATGTGCGGATATCTAGGTGTTCGGATTTTTTTGTCCGCTACTGTAGTTTCCAGAAACCACAGACATTCCATCACCCTCCCTCCCATCTCTCCCTGGACTGTCCTTGTTTGATTGTTTATTTTTTTCATTCTCATTCAAGTTAGCAACAAGTGCGTTCAAAACATTTCTATTATTTCTTTGTTCTAAGCTTTATTTTGGCTATTTGAGATACAGGCCAAGTTTAAAAATATTCATTACTCATATTTGTGCTTATCAGTGAACAAATAATCGTGCTTCTTAAGTATTTCACGAGCAGCTGCTGAAAATTAAAGAATGACAGTACAACGAATGAGAGATGCTCTTTCTCATAATTTGTTTTTTTTTTTCTTATCTTATCGTGAAATTAAAAAAGAAAAATTATTTCGTCTGGGTGAAGCAAACACCAAAACATGGATATAAGATAAGAAAGACCAGACGAATAAATTGCCAATGACGAGCAGACGAAACCACTGTTCTTTGCGGTTTTTTTTTTTTTTTTTGTTTTTTTTTTTATCAAGATTGGTTATTTTGCAGGTATTTACCACATGTATAGAGACTATCGGGAAACCCATTTAAGACAGATAAGATAATATGCGGATTAGGACTTTGCATATGGCTAAAAAAAAAATTATAGAGCTACTTAATGATTAGCTGCAGCTGTGTGAATTCTAGAATCTACTCCATGCATAGAAATTAAAAAAAAAATTTATTCCAAAAATAAAATCAAAGAACTTTTGTTTATCTATAAAAAGTTTTTGTTTTTTTTTTTTTTATAAAAGTATAAATTCTTTGTGAATAAAGCTTCTCGAAATTATATATGTAAATGCTTAATATATACTCTTACTTTTTCAAATTTTCCTTAAACATTTTGTTTACAATTTATAATTGGGCGGCAGAAATGAATTGCACTTTAATATAGTTGGATTTTTCTTTTATTGCATTTGTATCTGTGTGTGTGTGTGTGTGTGTGTGTGCCAACTCACAGCAACAACTTTTCATTGCGTGCCAGAAACATTTCCCTTCCGCCTCCTGGCCAGCTGTGGGTTAGTCATACGCCCACGATAACACGATCAATAAAGTGCAAAGTTCTCCCAATGCCTTTTAATATTTCCTCTCTCTCAGTCCGTCTCTTTCTGTCTTTGTTGGGTTCATTCGATCAGCTTAAAAGTTGGCCAGTTTATTGTAGAACGTGGTACTTTCTGTATGGTTCAGTTTTGAGTTAAAGCGTTTATTATTATATTTATTATATTAAAATAAAAGAATTTTATTAAGAATTAAAAGATTTCATTCTAATATTTTTCATTTACCTTTATTTTTTTATGTTTTTTTTCCAGACAACAAAACCAACTACATGGGAAACATTTAAAATTGAATTAAGTATTTAAACATTCCATAAAACTTTTTGTATTACTCGAGTCGTAGTCTCCCATCAAATCCATTATGACGCAGTCAAAGCCACTGGGACGCACATTGGGTGCCTTTTTCTTTGGACTGTTGCAATCGATTATCCGTTGTGTTTTCCGTTTCATCTATGGCGTGAAAGGAGAGAAAATGCCACCCATCACAAATCCCATTCTACTCGAATCGGCCACTTCATTGGCACGAAAAATACGAAATCGAGAGGTAAAAGAGCTTCATCTATTTGAATGAACAATTAATAATATTTTATTATTTTTCCTTAGCTAAGCAGTGTTCAGGTTTTGGAAGCCTTTATTGCCCGTATCAGAGAAGTCAATCCGACTCTTAATTGTGTGGTCGACGAACGTTATGATGCTGCCTTAAAAGAGGCAGCCGAGGCTGATGCTCTCATCAAATCTGGCGAGTACACCGTAGATCAGTTGGCGTCTACTAAACCATTTCTGGGCGTACCCATTAGCACAAAAGATTGTATTGCGGTCAAGGGTAATTCACTTAATTCAAGGTGCTCTGAACTCAATGAAATAGAATACTTTTTTTATTTTAGACATGTTGCACACGGCTGGGCTGTACTGTCGTCGGGACGTGCGAGCAACTCAAGATGCTGAAGCCATGGCTCTGATGCGTAAAGCTGGAGCAATTCCATTTGCCCTAACCAATGTGTCGGAGGTTTGCATGTGGTGGGAGTCAAATAACACGGTCCATGGACGCACACGCAATGCCTACGACTCCAATCGCATTGTGGGAGGTTCCAGTGGCGGAGAGGGCTGCATCCAGTCGGCAGCTGCTTCAGCCTTCGGTTTGGGCTCGGACATTGGTGGCTCGATTCGCATGCCGGCCTTTTTCAATGGCATCTTTGGACACAAGCCCAGCAAGTTTACGGTCTCCAATGTGGGCCAATTTCCCGCGCCGTTCAGTGCAGAACAAAATTCGTTCTTGGGCTTGGGACCCATGTCACGCTTTGCCGAAGATCTGCGTCCGATGTTGCAGATAATGGCCGGCTCTAAGGCCAGTCTACTGAAACTGGACGAACCCGTGGCATTGGATAAATTAAAATTCTTCTACCAAGAAACCGATGGTGGTGGTCGCATGATATCTGCTGTCGATGCCGATATATTGGCAGTTATGCAACGAGTTGTCCAACATTTGCGCCATAAGTTTGGCTCTGGCCAGATCGAATGTGTACAGTTGCCTCAGTTCCGGCAATCGGCGGCTATTTGGTTTGCCAACATGCGTGATGATAGCGGCCATGGTTTTGCCTATCAATTGGGTAATTTACGCGTGGATATCAATATAGGATTGGAGCTCTTGAAATGGTTTGTGGGCGCCTCCAAGCACACCTTTATAGGCCTAATCACTGCCCTCATGGATAATAACCAGTGCAAATATGGTTCGCCCAAATATCATCATTTGGTGAAGAAGCGAGATGATTTACGTTCCGAACTGCAACGTCTCCTGGGAGACAATGGAGTCCTGCTTTATCCCACTCATCCCACCGTCGCACCGTATCACAACGAGCCAATTTTCAGGCCCATCAACTTTTCCTACACAGGAATTGTAAATGTGCTGGGCTTTCCGGCCACAGCCGTGCCACTTGGCCTGGGCAGCGAGGGAGTGCCACTCGGTATTCAGGTTATCGCCAATTTCAATCAGGATCGATTGTGCTTAGCCGTGGCCGAGGAATTGGAACGCGCCTTTGGAGGCTGGGCCAAGCCAGATATCCGGCTGTGAATTGTCTCCTTTGTCTATTGTAAATTGTAACTGTTTTAGTGTATGTTAGTAAGGGTTAAAAGTTGTCTTCTATGTTTAAGCCCACCTCCAATCTGTAGCCACCTAACCAACCCAGCTCGGCTTAATAGTATTTGTTAAATCAATTAAAAAAAAAAAAGAAGTAAAAATAAAAGTAATAGGATTTTATATATATCTATATATATATATATACACAATCATGTGTAATAGTGCCTCTCAATGTTGTATCAATGTTCTTGCAAATGGAAAAGTCTAATTAAAAAAAAAAAGAAATCTTGGATATTTTTGTATATCTCTTAAATGGATAAGTTTTTATACTAATATAAAAATTTCGAAATATATATAGAAATTCATTGGGTGTAATCATAAAGTAGAGAAAATATATATACACATATATATATAATCATAAACAGAATCCTAAAATTGTGCATTTACAAATAACAATAAAATACGAAACTAACTACAACTTGGAATACACACAAAAAAAAACAGAAAAGGCTAAATTTATTAGAATTAAAGGGACTCTGACGAATTTACAAAAGAAATAATTGTATCCATATATCTATATAGAACCTACTTGGTAACTAATTGGTCAAAACTTGCTGATCAATCCAAATTTACCAAAGACACATCAAATTTTATTCCACATAAATCCAAATAAATAAACAAATGCATTTTTAATAAACAAATCATTTATTTTTTCATTCTCTTCTTCAAAGTCTTCAAGTAAAACTAAGCCCCTCTTAATTAGGTTACTTGTGTATCAAATTTAATGTTTGTTTTAACCATGTGTGGTGGTGCTTGGCACTGTGTTTGGGTACAAAAAAAAATTAAATAAATAAATAAAACTAAAAAGAAAAATCATATTCAGTTTGGAAGATCATCTTGCGATCAACTCGATTTTTTTTTTTTTTTTTTTTTTTTTTGTTAATTCCCCCCGTTTTTTTTTTTTTTTTTAATTATAAGCGTATGCGTTGCCTAACTTACTAATTCTTACAATTAATATCCGATGTGTTGTTTAGCCCACTTAGGCTTTGCCACCAAGCGACAGGATCAATTTTAGCAACTCACTGCGCTTAGCCTTAACGCTGTCTATGTGGAGGGCTGTCAGGCCGTCAATCACCTCATAGCGATTTACATAGTCAGCAATGTGATCGGTCATGCAGAGGACATGTATGCCACAATCGTAACCATTGGCTTGCTGTAAACAGCGCATGGTACGAAAATTGGCTTGATGACCGCCCAGCGAATCCTTAACCTTACTCATAAATTCCAGCGATGGTCCAGTATTGTTGTTCCCATATGAGTCGAAGTGATAGAATGTTTTCTCGGGACGCGAAAATACCAGGAGGGACCAATGTGTGCCGCCAGCTTCAGTGGTCTCATTGTCGTTCAGGGCAAAAAATATGAATGGCTTATTGTTGGCATTGTGCTGTTCTAGCAATATTTCCAATTCATCATCATCCATGAACTTCATGCACTGGGTTACCTCGGGTGCTACGAATAGGAAGTCTGCGTTCGACTTGTACTTGACATGCGATAAGTATTCATAGTAGAAGGACAGAATTTGATCATTCAGTAGGTGGGGTCCCTGAAGCAGCTGCACATCTGACATACGCAGGCAGGCATCATGGAAGCTCAATGATATTGGATCCGCCTTGGAGCTGCTGGCCATCTTGTGGTGGCTGTGATGAAGATGTGCCAAAGAAGACCTCTGCTGAGCTGTTGGGAAGCTTGTAAGTGTTTGCTGTCTTGTCTCAAAATTGATTGGCTTACCTGAATGGTGTTGGTGATTTATGTTATTGTTATTCAGTCCTCCTGTGGTCAGTCGGCCAGTAGAGCGCCGACCGGCTGCAGCTGTTGTTGTTTGATTTTGACGTGTGTTTTGCCTGATGGGGAATAAGCAAATAATTGAACTCTTTAAATGACTTGAATTTCAAATGAAAGCACAGCATAAACATGTGTATATTTCTAAATCCTGTGAAGTTTTCTATGTGTCGATTTTTGATGAAATTCTTGCATTGAATTAACTTCAACACTAACATTTCTAAATACAAACGTTTACCGTAAAACTTTGTGGTCCTTTGGCAACATTATGGTAAATAAAAAATGTGACTTGCTTTTATGTTCTTCGGAATAAACTAATTTCTGAGAATATTGACGAGCTAAAAAGAAAGACCGGCAAAACAAATTCCCAACGCTTACTATTGACCAGTGCTGCCATATAGGCAATTTGTGGCTAGATATAGCAAACATTTTAAATCGAAGTGTCAAATCCAGCACATTTTCGTTTGGTTTTATTGACTTACACTTTTGTTCCCGCAGCGAAGTTTTTACTGAAGTGGCGCTGTTATTATTATTATTTTTTTTTACAATAACGTTCTAAATTAGTTTTTAGATTTAATTTATTAGACTTTTATATAATATTTATTAAATTTCTTTCAATATTTATAACATTAAATAATATATTCTTATTTGCCATTGCAATTAGAAAGAGGAACTGGAGCTGGAACCAGTTCAGTGTTGCAAATTGAAAAAATTATAGAAATCTTGTCACGGAACTTATTGGACATTTATTATGAAATACGGTTTGCAATGATAAATATTTTTTTAGGAACTATAATGGTGATGAATTCTTGAGACCTTTTTTCCTGGGGCCCATACAATAGACATGTATATTTGGTTTCATAAAAGATTTTATCGATCTGCGATCGTGACACACCAAAAAAAAAGGTAAGACTCACATCTCTAATGCAGGGAGAATTTTTCGAGTAATCATTTTTAAAATTTCGAATAAGAAAAATTTATTTACTTTGCTTAGGGTTTCCTGTCGAATTTATACATTCATTAACTATTATTTCGGCTTGATTTGAATATAAAATGTCTGAAACTGAATCAACACTTTCTGGTGATAGTACCACAGATGACAAATCTGGATTTGATATGGAAGATTTTATCGATATAGACAGTTGTCGCGTGTGCAAAAGTAATAAGGAGGACGGTGTGAAACTGCGCCCAATTTTTGTTGGGAATCGCTTAACTCGCTTAATACAGAACACTGTACATTTGGAGGTATAGACAAAATTTATAGCGAATTTTTATAACAACTACAATATAAATACTCAGATTCAAGATAAACCTGGGCTGCCACGCTTTTTGTGCGATAAATGTTTAAATGTCCTTACAAAATTTCAAATGTTTTCAGTCGCTTTTCGAAGATCTGAAGAAGGATTCATGATGGCTTTAGAAAATGAAAGGAATCCTATTATTGACTTTGCTGAAAGTGTTATGATAGACCGGCTACGGGAAAAAGAAGAGAAGACCGCCATTACTGTCCCCAAAAAGTCGAAAAAATCGAAAAAATCCAAAAAATCCAAGAGATAATCCAGATTGTTTTATTTTCATTAATTTTTTTTCAAAATTTTTGCCAATTAAAATAAAAATTTTATTGTCTTACATTTGAAACTTATTCAAATTGGAGTTTATTCAAAATTTATTGGCAATTGCTTGGTTGAAAATTTTCGGGACACACCTCTTTCTCATAATTCATACAGCCTACGCTAAGGGAAGAATCACCTATTTTGATGTCACTAGGATTTTCCTTTTTATCAGAATTCAATTCGCTGGTCTTAGAAAACAGCATTTCCCCATCACCATTAGACCATGTACCTTTTCTTATTTGGGAATTAACCCATGCCAATTGTTTATTTACCTATAAATATGATTTGTAAGAATTATTTCCCGAAAACTTTGGAACTTATCGAGCGACTCACCAATCTGATTAATTTCGTGTTATTCTGGCAATGAAAAAGCTCAGCAGTGAAATCATATATGGAGTTAGCATTAGTTCTAACAGCTTCACTTATAATTACACGAATTATAGCACGAATCTGCAAAATTTATTTTGATCAGAATAAATTCTTTATTACGCCATTTTGCTTTTACCTCAGGGTGCTTACACAAATAGGTCCAGTCACCCTTCCGCATATTTCGGGAAACATTAGCAACACTCTCATAGAATCTGGCCGTCTCTTCTTCGATTGTTGGATCGGCAAGGTCGGCTTCTTGAACATTTTCCTGGCAGTTCATTTCGAGTTTGGAAAATTTTTAATTTCTTTAACGGACCAATATAAAATACAAATGTAAGCTAAAAATTTTGTTGATAAAAAAATATTTATAATTATCAACTTCGTGACAGTCGACTTAGAATGAAAAGTAAAAACTACTTGTTTTAGGCACATTAAACTAACAAAATATTTTATCAAAAAAAAAAAAAAAAGTAACTAACCAACTCCGTGACAATGCATTTTGGAGCATTGCCGTGACCAGGATTCGAACCTGGGTTACTACGGCCACAACGTAGGGTCCTAACCACTAGACGATCACGGCCATGTTGGTATGTTAGTGGCGGCTTGCCAAAACGCAATTTTACTGGGCTGCGCAATTTGAAATGATGGAATTGAAACATAAGCAAATCAGAAGATAACTTTTCGTATTCAAAAACAATTTAAGTGTTGACACAATACAATCGTTTTATTGGTAATTTAATATTTAATTACAATAACAATCTTTATTGCGTTTTAATTCAAATTTCGTCCTACGAATTCCTCTTGGTTGAGTTTTAAAAATATATTTTATATAAATGTAATAAATTTTAGGCCTCCAGTTTCTTAAAAAAATCTGTTATTACAGCTTGTAGTGAAATATTAAATCTAAAAAAAGAACTATCCACCCAACTCCGTGACAATGCATTTTGCAGCATTGCCGTGACCAGGATTCGAACCTGGGTTACTACGGCCACAACGTAGGGTCCTAACCACTAGACGATCACGGCTATGTTGGGTTATGACGTATGGCATCCAACTCAGATTGAAGCCGCAAGTAGATTTGTTAGGAGATTATTTCATTTAATTATTATTAAAATAATTTAGTTTGTCTTAAAATGCTATTCAAACTTGACTTCTTAAATTTTGGTACCTGTATAAAAAAAAATTGAATGCGCACTGCGCAAACAACAGACATTATACAACACTTTTTTTTTACAATTTCCAGTACTGTCCTGTCAGCTGTTGTCTTTGAGAAATGTGTAGCGTCTTCTTAATTCGCTAAAAATCACGTTTTTTTATTCCAACAATTTTTATGTTTTAAAAATAACAAACAATAAAATTAAATATCGCGTTTGAATTCAATAGATTTGAAACTTCCACAAAAATCAAATAGATCTATTTATTTAAGACGTACTTATTCCTATGCATACAACATAATTTTGAAACTGGAGGGTTAAGTGTTTTGCAATTCAAAAAGTGAAACATGGAAAATTCATCGATTCAAATCGACGACTCCGACGAAGAAACGAGTAAAGTTGACTTGGCCAAGCTTACGGAACGAGAAAAAACGCCACCTTTGAACAAGGGCAATACAATGGCTTTTACCAACGAACGAACTCCTGAAAAGAATACAGCAAATAGCAAGACCAGCAATGGAACCGTAATTTCACTATCAAGCGCATCGGAAGGTACACAGATGGCGCAGTCCTCGACTTCAAATTCGCCACCATCGGACGCAACAATTTCCCCCAATCAGGGACAAGGTAAAATGGGTCGTCATCGGTCGCGAAAGACTCAACACCAAGCATTACGAATGAGTCCAGCAGACTTACAATTCGAAAGCATCCCTCTGAATGTGGAAGCCGTTGTCGATGAGGAGGCCGTTTTAGCAAAGCAGGCTAAGCTTCAAATGTCCGAAAATAAGCCAATAAACGTGCAGGAGGCAATTAATAATATGTTGCAAGAAGAGGAAGTGAAGACTCTGATTCAAAGTATAGCTGAGGATCGAGTACGATGCAATTTCTTGCTTTCTACATACCAGTTGCCCGATATGAACTTCGCTCTCAGCACTCCTTTAGAAGTACTCAAAAGTCAGTTGGAAGAGCGCTTGAAATACAACGTTAAGCAAATGGAAAAACGTGAGAGTACTGCCACAGAATCTACAAATAAGTCTGCCAAATCGGAATAAAATCTCAACAAAAATAATAGTATTAAGAATCTAATCTAATGTTATATGTTCAGTGAGCTATAATTATGGACAAGCAAAAAATAAAGCTAAGAAATATTTTGAAAATGCTGAAATGAGCAGCAACAAATTTAATACTTTCCCGCATTTTTTCAAAGATGTCTAACAGCTGACAGTGCTGTAAAATAACATGTGGAAAGTGCACAGTTAAAATAGGCTTGAAAAAATTAATAAGTAAATTAACATTTTTATGGGTCACATAAAGTTAAAGCTAAAATTGCTGAAAAAATTGCTTATTTAAAAGGAATTGATTTTGTCGTTTCGAGCTTAATACGATTTTGACACCTTGTGCTTAAACACCAACATAGCCGTGATCGTCTAGTGGTTAGGACCCTACGTTGTGGCCGTAGTAACCCAGGTTCGAATCCTGGTCACGGCAATGCTGCAAAATGCATTGTCACGGAGTTGGTGAGACGGATTTTTTTTATTCTTTTTATTAAGAATAATTACAAGATAAAATAGCTTTCATTGTTATAGCACATGAAGTTGTATGAATTCATAAAATATATTTATATGCCCTATAAAAAAAGTGTAGTAAATGTTGAAACTTTTGCAATTGATTTTCATTCGTTAGAGCGGACTTAATTTCTTAATGTCAAGGTCGTTTAGTCAATGAATTGCTTATGTTTCAATTCCATGATTCCAATTAAAATTGTTTTGATTGATTTTGCCATGACTGCGCACACAAGTGTCGATTTGGCCAGCCGGCAACAACAAGCCAACATAGCCGTGATCGTCTAGTGGTTAGGACCCTACGTTGTGGCCGTAGTAACCCAGGTTCGAATCCTGGTCACGGCAATGCTGCAAAATGCATTGTCACGGAGTTGGTGGAATCAATTATTTTTTTCATATTATTAACAATTTTCAACATTTAATAGTTCCATCGAAAAATATTTGTAACATTGATAAAGAAACAAAACTACATATTTTATTTTTTTGTAACTTTTTTTTTTATTGAATTTTCTTTTGTTTATTTACAATTACCACTTTTGTATAACATACACATACATACAATCACACTACTTATATTTATATAAATAGCATTTTTAATAATTTTTAACTATATAATTTTATTTACTTATTTTTTTTTTTTTTTTGCATTCCTAACATCAAAGGATTATAAAGCTTTAAAGACTTTTATGCTATTTCTCTTCAGATTGCATAAAAATTTCCAAGTATTAGACGTGATTACACTCGATTTTTTCAAGTTAGACGGCAAAGACAAATAAATAGAATTGATTTATCATTAGAGCAGAGAAATTGACACAATCTGGGACCTATTTATGCTTCTAGGGTAACTTTTTTTTTGGGGGGAAATATAAGGTGGATAAAATGCAAAAACCAACTTGAAATTTAAATTTTGTGGAAACTGGATTTTTCTAGACATTGTCTAACCTACTGCTGACCATATAAAAGTTCAGAACCTGGTGGAATGCTGCTCGGATCAACACTAGCATTAAAATAATTGGCCGGCGTTGCCATGCCAGGAAAGACTTGATGTGGCTGCTGTGTTTGTTGCTGCGGAGGTGGAGGTGGTTGCGCTGACATCGCTGATTGCGGATGTGGATGGGGTTGAGCAACTGTACCAGCCAGACCCATTTCCATGCCGATTTGCTGCTGTAGTGTCAGATTGTAGGGATTCTGCATGTAATCCTGATAGATATCCAGAGCGGCAGCGGCTGGTGCATTGCTGCCACCTGTGGTGGCGACCGGCGCCGGGGCAAAACTATGCACAATGGCCGCATTCGGCATTTTGGGCAAAGATGGATACTGATGGCCAGCTAAGAGATGACTTATTGGCACATTGACGGCCGGATCGCTAGGTGGCGCCACCTGTTGTTGCTGTTGGTATTGCTGATAATATTGGTGGTATAACAGTTGCTGTTCTGTCTGTTGACCCTGCTCATTTGGCGTTGGAGGCAGCTCAATGGACAGCGAGAAATTATTGTAGGTTGTGTTGTTGGTTGTAATATTGTTTGTTGTTGTTGTTGTGGGCGTTGTTATTGGCAAGGAGACCGGCGTCTCTTTGACCGTAGACGTGGGTGTAATCTGTCCAGTGGCAGCTGCTGCCGTTGCCTCATTTACCAGATCCGGCAATGTGGCATTAGTATTTAGCTGCTGAGGTGGTGGCACCACCATAGGCTGTGGATCAAAAAATTATTAAGCAAAGCCTGAAATTTTTTTGTACTTTTAATCTACCTGGGCGAAAATGAAATTTGGTGCCTGTTGCAGGGACTCTACCAAGGGGGGTTGCAGTATTATGCTATGTTTGGGTGATTCCACTGGGGAAGAGACCGAACCTGCTGCTGGGGCGTTCGGACTGGACAATTCCACAGCAGGAGCAGGAGCTGGGTCCGGTGTGGTCGGTTTGGGCAATATGGCCACTGTGGGCAGTTGATCTGGGGGAGAAATCACTTGGTTGGTCAGCGTTTGAGCTCGCATTCCTGGAAAATAGATAAGTTTGGATTGGACATAAAAAATTCCCGATTCTATATAGAATAAATATATTAAAAAATATATCAATAGCCAAAAAGTATAATATCAACGTGAAATCAGGTCTTGAGCCCCAGATTTTTCAGTTTCTTCCATTTGAGGTGGAAACGCGAGAAAGGCTTTCTACGCTGCTTCACTGGTTCCAAACGACTGTCAACTGGGTCTGAGAGTGGGACATAAAGGCTTGTGTCCAGCCTGGGACTGGACATCATTAGACTTGAACCATACACTATCTTGGTTATATCTAGGGGAGCGGTCGGCGAAACCAGACCTGCAGGACCAGCCATTACTCTGGAAAATTGTTCTGGAAAAGATTTCATTTTGAACTCACCTTCATCGCGAAAGAGCTCCTCTTTTAGGTTGGGTAGAAATTCGCCAATGCGCCGCCAGGTCAGCTCCCAAAGAGCCTGCTGCAGAGTGCCATCCTGATTGTGGAAGACCCTCACCGAATGCATCACTAGCAGCATATTTTTCAAGATTTCTTGCATCTGCTCTGCCAAAGTGTCGGAGCCAACTTTCATGAAACGTTCAATATAGTCCAGAATCTCCAACCAGAGTTCGTTAAAGGCATTGCCCAGCTCAATCAGGGTGGTCAGATGCTGCAGGAACACCTTGGACATGATGGTGGCCGTGCGTATGCGCGACTCTTCCAGTAGAGCGGCATCCAGTTGATTGACTGAAGCACTCTCCGGCAACAATTCATTCAGCAATGGGAACAGAACCTGTTGGAAACAGGATGACCACTCGGCCCCCGACAAGGTCTGCAGGTCGTGGACCAAGAGAGCTCTTTGCTGTAGGCATGAGATGGCATGGGTGCGTACTTCACGTCGCCTGTCCATGGCTAGGCGTGCTATGCCCTGCAACAGGGGACACCAGCCGGGCGTCCACAAGGCCGCAGATTGTGGTACGGTGCAACCCTCTTCGGCCCACCAGCGAAAGATTTGGGCCGTACGCGTATACAGAGTGTACATCAGATCCAGTAGCTGTATGGAAAGTTGTTCGTAACGCTGTGCCAGATCCTCTTCTTCGGCCTCCAGGCGGAGACTGTCAATGACATCGCCAGAGCCTAGGTTCACCAAGTTACCATTCGAAGTGGATGAGGCCGAGCCCAGTTTTCGGGTACTTTCGGAACGGTCGGCTCTTTTGGCCGCTGATTTCTTGGCACTGCCCGCAGACTTTTGTCGAGCTGCTTCCATTTTACGGCGCTGACGTATGCCACCATCCCGACAGGCTTCGACGAAAATGCGTATGCAACGTACGCAGGCCTCAAAGTTATAGGGCGTAATATGGGCCACACTGCGCACAATGAAGGCCAGCGAATCCCAGCATTTAAAGAGGGCAAATGGTGAGTGATCCATAAGCTGGCAGTTGTAGACCAGCGAATTGGTGTTGGGGTTGGCAACAGGCGGTGATTGTGGTCTGAAAAGAAAAAAATCAAAGGTTAGACAAAATTCTGGGAAGGTGAAAGAGCTGCGCTTACCTGGAAAGTGCGGTCAATTCGGTATCTTTGTTAACCAGAATCCAGTTCTCTGTAGTTGGACTTGATATGGCAGGCACCTTTCCAGCGGCTGCCTCTGCAGGCTGAGGTTGCTTGGTCAACTCCGAGTCTGAAGTGTAGCCCCGTTCGGTCGGATTGCCATCTTCTTCGCCGCTTAAGGCCCCGTCGGATTTGGCACCACTGCCATTGGGCAAGGGCAAAGCAGTAGCATCCTCAAAGCGTGGAGGCACAGCACCAGCGCCCACGCACTCCAAGATGGTAAATATAATTTGCCAATCCTGTTCGGAATGTATGTTCTGGGCTGAGGTCTTCAACAGTTCATAGATGCCAATGGAAATCTGCTTGGATATGCGTAGGACCACGGTTGGCTTGAGCATTAGGAGCATCTTCAGCGACTGCAGGACGATGGGACAAAGCTCCTCGTTGCGCATCAGATAGATAGCTATTTTAAGGACGGCCACAATGCAGCGATTCAATAAGTATTCGTAGCCGCACGAGGCGCTGCCCATTAGGAGTAGGTACATTTGATCTCGCACAGCTGGCCAGAGGGGAATCATGCGGTCGCGATTGTGTATCACAATCTTGACCAGGAACTCCATCCAGAACACGGTGATATCTTCCGCATAGGGGAGACCAATTGATTTCTGGGTATTGGGGGCTTTCAGCAAGCCAAGGACGCATTTCAAGAGCTCTTGCAAAGACTCCAATTGCACAAACTTTGACTCCTGCAGCATCTGATCCAATTGACATTCTTTAATGCATTTCCTGCCCAGCTTGATAAAGTCCTGCTCCTCATAGGTGGGTTCTCTTTGGCCCTCCGAGCTGAGGTATGAATACAAACTGGAGAAGAGTCCGACTTCTTGTTTCTCGCGTGGCTTTTCCAGGATTAACAGAGCCTTTCCATTGACTTCGCAGAAATCCTCCACCTCAATCAAGGCCTTGGGCAATAGTTTCAAGCGGAACAATTGCAGGAATAGGTCCAAAATATTTTTCCAACTTTCACGCAAGCAATCACCGTAATCGTGGACCAGTAGGAATACCGTTCGAATAGCTGCTTGGGCCTTGCCATTCAGGCCGAAATTCACTGCCTGAACTATCTCATTGTTGGCCGGTGTGGGTTCATGCTGCTCCACCGTATTCATCAGGGTGGTAAACTTGCAGAGCGTCAAAATTAAGGCATCAAAGTCTGAATGCAGATTATAATGCGCCGAAATGGCAGCTGACTTGGTGAAACCTAAAAGCAAAGAGAACATGTTACAAGTTTGCCGCTGCTTTTCTTGATTTGGACTCACCTGCCAGTGTACGCTGATAGCCGGTTTCGGTGCTCTTGTCAAACATGAAACTCAAGGCACTCAAAGAAGCACCCCAAACAATATTAAATATCTCAATATCATAGGCCGAATCTTGGACGTAGTGGAAGTGTCCATCTGGTGTGGCTCCGCGACGCAGCAGCACCTTCCACAAATAATTCTCACGTACCAGACCCGTCTGCTCGGCAGGCATAACAATTTCTTCATTCTTGATGGCATTGAAGACCAGCGACAACATTTCTGGATCAAAATCATTGCCACCATTGAGACCACGCAAGTTCTTCACGAAATCCTCAAGGGTCATGGGTATATTTAGACGCTTGGCATTTGAATTATGCTGATCCATGTTGAGCATAATGATGGCATAAGCCAAACGGAAGGCGGCATCCGTATTGGCAAACGGTTCATTGTTTTGTTTCTGCAATTAAAAATATGATGAAATTTTTTTTTTTTTTAGCAAAGCGCTAAAATGTTTGCACTTACATGCCAATGATCGGAGAAGTGTTCCAAGACCAGGAAAATGAGAGGGGCCTCACCGGGCAAACGGAAAGTCTCCAAGTACAGACGTAAAGCCTGGTCCACTCTCAGACCAGTAAAATCAAATGAATCGACAAAATTAATCAAAATTTTCGAGTCGACGTTTTTCTTTTTGGAAATATATTCGCCAATCATTTTCTTATCCAAGCCAGGATTCTCACGTAAAAACAAGGCCACCTGCATGGGATCCAACTGAGCATTGAGTATGCCATGTTCTTGCAGGTACTGAATACCCTTGTCGGGGCGTTGATTGAATCGTTCAGTGCCCTGGAAGAGCAAGCGTTTCTTTTGCTTCACATCGGCCAGTTGCTCACTGGTAATGGCTGCCGTCTGGCTGCTGGCAGATTGCAGACGCAGACGTGTGGAACTGTTGTTAATGAAGCTGGATATGTTCTCCACACGATCCTCGCCATTATCTATGACTATGCCCTCCAATCCGGAATTGTGCCTCGAATGACGACTGCCTCCGAGTGTGGAAGTGCCGCCAATCGGACCCCTGATGGACTCCTGTTTTGCATTATTATTTTTAGCCAGGACACAATTCTTTTCTATGCTATCGATCACACTGATAAGAGTATCCATGGCTATGATGTGAGTGCTGTAGACAGCATTGGTGGCCGAGAGTGTGTATTTGGAAAGCAAATTGGTGAGGCTCTCGAACATGTCGGTGCAATACAAGTCGCAATCGTAGTTGATGTAGAGTTCGGTGACAAATCCTGGTATACGCCAGAGCTGTAGTAAATTGTCCAGCGCCAATTCACGCATTTCGTACGGAGTCTTGGGATTGTCACTGGCTATAATCTCGCTGAGTTTCTTGAGGTAGGCCTCTTGTTGGAATTTCAGATGACCGCGCAGAGATTCAAATAGCAAAAAACATAATTGCAAATCGGCAGCAAAAATACTCAAACGCTCTGAGCTCAGAAGCTGTGGAAATATAAATACAATAAATAAAGTGTTCCCATTTAGATGAGGGCTGGACTCACCGCTATC
The DNA here is from genome assembly GCA_037075145.1 of Scaptodrosophila latifasciaeformis. NCBI lineage: Eukaryota > Metazoa > Arthropoda > Insecta > Diptera > Drosophilidae > Scaptodrosophila > Scaptodrosophila latifasciaeformis. The sequence continues at coordinate 306,318 of JBAMCM010000158.1, forward strand.
AGGTTCCTGCACAAATCATCTTTTACCAGTTCGAGAAGAGTCTCGTATTTGCCAATATTATCGGCAGCCACCTCGAAGGCCACTGTTAGCAAACTGAGACCCGTATGCATCATACTGTCTGAGTTTTGTTTATCCAGTGGATTGCAGAGTATGATGAGAAACCGAAAGAGTTCCTGAATGAAGGGCAAGCCATAGGGAGTCTGGGTGGCCGATAGAGCAGCTTCATCTTGTTCGGCTGACTGCTGGGTGAAGCGTACACCAACGGAGTTGATATATTCGCTGCTGCCAGCCTCAGCTAGTGTGGCACCAGCCTCTGTAGGCTCAGTGGAGTCGGTAGAGGGTTGATGTGGTTCCTCGGCAGGGGTTGGGTTTGAGGTTTCGCTGCCATCTACAACTGTACCAGTCGTATTGGTTGTGGTTGGCGTCTGGGTGATCTTGCCTTGCATGTCAAGAATCTGGCCATTTGTGGCTGGTGTAGCTGGAGTGGTGGCCAAAATGGGTGCCTTTAAGTGGGCATTTGGCGGAGCCAAGGTATTGGAAGCTGTGACTCCGGCTACGGTTTGGGGGGTTTGTGGTGGTTCATCGACTGTAGATGACTTTCGTTGAGGTGGCTTGGACTGTTTCCGTTTCTGTTTTTCCTGGGCTGCTCCAGCGGCATCGCTGATGGTGAATCTCTTTTGGAGTACAGTATCGCTGCGCTCCTCGGTGAACTGTGGCAGGCGCATAAAGAAGAGCAAGACCATATCCTTGAGAGATTGCTCGGCGGAGCGTCTCAATAGTTCACTGAGACGCGGTTCGAAGCAAATCTTGAAGCAGCTGAGCATTACCTCACACATGGACTCATTGTTGATGGCGGCACCCTCTGGGCTGCGTATTAGAGTGTGCAAGACTTCAATTACACGCATAAAGGTCACACTGTCAGAGGATTGATCGGTGCCCATAAAGCGAGCATGGGTCACGGCATCCGCTATAAGTTGCACGATGACAGGTAGATTTGGCGTTGTGGGATCTAGAAGGGATACAAGCGATAACGTTTATGGCCAAAAGATTTGGTGTTCCGAATTAGCTTACCTATCAGGCCATATGATAAAAACTTGTTGACCGATGCAAGAGCCAGACTAGTAAGCGGACCAGTGGTGTCCGCCGTTCGTATGACCTCCAGAAATGGCGCCAGAAATATATTTGGCTCGATCATACGCAGATCTTCAATTCTACTCAAAACTTGCTTCAGGTCGATAAAAAGTTTCAGAAGACTGTCCTTTTCCTCATCCTGCAGAGACTTAGAGTTTTGTATAAAAAACATGATTGATTAGCCACTCAAGCTGCTTCACTTACCACGTAGGCTGTTGCATTCCAACGCGTACCACGTCGCATGGCCGTCATTATGGTTGCGGCCTCACCGCGCACCACGAAAATTCCGTTGCCTGGTAGTGACATTGTGGCCACAATTTTTTGCTACACTTTCGGTTTTAAACCCAGTCTGAGCTTTGTGCTTTCAACAAATTCTATGCGTTATCTCTCTTCGCCTTTGAGATGGTTTGGTCTTCACATTCACATATGTTTTTTGCCACCCACAACTCACACGTACACTGCGCCCTTGCAGAGTCTGCCACTGCGTGTGTGTGTTGCGCGTCGGTCTGTGTATATAACAAGATACGTGACGCGTTTAATTAAACATTTTCAATGAATCAAATAAATTAAATTAGTACAAATTTGTTTGCAAGTCAACTTTTTGGTGACGTTTACGTGTAAGTTCTTCTTCTACTTTCTTCTTCTTGGCCCCCACAATGCTGCGTTTTACAACACTCATGTATTTTATTGTAATTTGCCACACTGCTTACCTACTTTCCTCTCGCCAGCCCTGGGAACTGTCAAGTTCGCAACAACAACTGCACTGCTGACTAGTTTTTTATGTGCGTAGGCGAATTTCTTCGTTTTAGATTACAAACCAGACAAAATTGTATGTGAAAATTAAACACACATCTGTTGTAATTGGTGTGAAACACTTTGCTTTACACGCGGCGCGCCGGGGCACATATAAATTCACATTCTAAAAATCAGAGCAAGTAACGGCACTGCCACTCTTCTTTGTCAATATGGGAAACACAGACTCGAAATTAAATTTTCGCAAGGCGATTGTCCAGCTTACGCAAAAGAATCAGAAGATAGAGGCCAGTGATGATCAGTTCTGGGACCAATTCTGGCAGGCTCATCAGACAACACTTGAAGATGTGTTTGCCTTAGTTACGGCCAACGAGATACGTAAAATACGTAATGAAAATCCAGCGAATTTGGCCACTCTCTGCTACAAAGCTGTGGAGAAGCTAGCTCAGGCCGTGGACAGCAGCTGTCGCACCCAAGCCGAGCAACAGTGCGTTTTAAATTGTGTGCGATTACTGGTAAGGATTCTGCCCTACATTTTCGAGGATGACAAGTGGCACGATTTCTTCTGGAGCAGCCTGCCAACTCACGATCATGGGGACCAGCCAGCCCTGGGCAGCTCCAGGCATCAAACCATTCCTCTGGCCCAATCTCTGCTAAATGCCATTTGCGATTTGCTCTTTTGTCCCGACTTCACAGTTACCGCTGCACGCAGGGCTGGTCCCGAAAAGGCCGAAGAGTTGGCCAACATTGATAGCTGCGAGTACATTTGGGAGGCCGGCGTGGGCTTTGCCCAGTCACCACCACACAATGCTCACATGGAGCGACGAAGGACAGAGCTCTTAAAATTGCTGCTCACCTGCTTTTCGGAGCCCATGTACCGCACACCCCATCAGTCCGAAGAGCCCAACAAGTGGATAGCGTTCTTCACATCGGCCGACAATCGTCATGCTCTACCCTTGTTCACCTCTTTCCTAAATACGGTCTGCTCCTATGACCCGGTCGGCTTTGGTGTGCCTTATAACCATCTTCTTTTTGCGGATACCACAGAACCCCTAGTTGAGGCATGTTTGCAGCTCTTGATTGTCACACTAGACCATGACATGGTAGTACAGCACCAGAACCATCAACAATTGGCTCAGAGTGGAGCGGCCGCTGCTGGCAGTGGACTTTTGGTCACCCCCTACGATGAGAATGGCTGTGGTGATAATTTATTTATCAATTATCTATCGCGCGTTCATCGGGATGAGGACTTTCACTTTGTGCTCAAGGGCATCACACGCCTGCTCAACAATCCGCTTATGCAAAATTATTTACCCAATTCCACCAAACGGCTCCACTGTCACCAAGAGCTGCTCATTCTATTCTGGAAGATTTGCGACTACAATAAAAAATTTCTATATTTTGTGCTCAAAAGCTCCGATGTCCTTGACATTCTCATTCCCATCCTATATCATCTCAACTATTCGCGAGCGGATCAGTCCCGCGTCGGCCTCATGCACATTGGTGTCTTCATATTGCTTTTGCTATCGGGTGAGTATTTTTGGAAATTAGCACCAATTAACAAGATGATTAATCAATTTCATTTTACCACACAGGGGAGCGAAATTTCGGAGTGCGTTTGAATAAGCCATATTCGGCTACGGTGCCCATGGATATACCAGTTTTCACAGGCACTCATGCTGATTTGCTGATTACGGTGTTTCACAAAATTATTGCCACGGGCCATCAGAGGCTACAGCCGCTTTTTGATTGCCTATTAACCATATTGGTGAATGTGTCGCCCTATCTGAAGACACTGTCGATGGTGGCCAGCGTGAAATTGCTGCATCTTTTGGAAGCCTTTAGCACGCCTTGGTTTCTGTTATCGGCGCCAAGTAATCACCATTTGGTGTTTTTCCTTTTGGAGATTTTTAATAATATCATACAGTACCAGTTCGATGGCAATTCCAATCTAGTCTATACCATTATACGCAAACGGCATGTGTTCCATGCTATGGCAAATTTGCCCACTGACATGGCTGGCATTTCCAAGTGTCTGAGTGGTCGCAAGACGGGGGGAAAATTCAATTTGCCCCGAGTACCCCAGCGCAAACAGACGGTCACCCAAAATTTACCCTCCGCCCAAGTTCCAGAGGAATATGCTGAGGATGACGATGAAGAAGAAGATGAGGAAGCAGCAGCTGAGGAAGATCTCGAATCAGAAACGGAGTCACACGAACGCTCTCAATTGGGAGAGACACAAATCGACGGCACTCTAATCGCTCAGCCAGCTGAGCCGGGTACGCTGAAGGCTTCATTGCTGGACACACCCGGCATAGGCCAGATGACAGAACGAGAGCAGGCCCATCCCAATGACAAGTCACAAACGGACGGCGGGGCAGACATTGTCTCCTTTGAGAAATCTCCAACGGGTAGTCCCAGTGGTGGACGCAAATCCACCTCGCCCACCCCTTCACGTGAGGAGCAAAATCGTCTATCTGTGGCACACCGAGGCAGTATACGAATGGTGCCCGGCGAGGGCCCGGCCGACCGCTGGACTCCCACCCCCGAATGGATAGTCTCCTGGCGCTCCAAGCTGCCACTGCAAACCATTATGCGCCTGCTTCAAGTCCTGGTGCCCCAGGTGGAGAAGATCTGCATTGACAAGGGTCTCACCGATGAGTCCGAGATTCTCAAATTCCTTCAGCATGGCACCTTAGTAGGTCTGCTGCCTGTACCCCATCCCATACTCATTCGAAAGTATCAAGCCAATGCCGGCACCACCGCCTGGTTTCGGACTTACATCTGGGGTGTCATCTATTTGCGTAATGTCGAGCCGGCCATTTGGTATGACACTGAGGTAAAACTCTTTGAGATTCAACGGGTGTAGACCCATAAACATCTCCTAAAATAAGTATAAAACGTATGTAGCTTACTTAAACCGCTTTGGCATTTAGTTAATTTATTTAGAGCTTTTTCATGTGCATTATCTAAGAACCTAAAGAACAGAACTATATAAATAATTATAATTTCATTCCAAATAAGGCAGCAAGTGTAATTGAAATCAATGTTTTTGAAAAAAATCAAATAAGTCTCTTCTCAGTCAAATTTGTTTTTGGTTCGACGCAATCAGGCATTTCTTATCTATCCCAACTGGTTGTGGGTCTTATCTGTGAGTTTGTTTTAATTATTTTTCCGTTAAGCTAATTAGTTTTTTTACGAATAGATTGCTTTTTTTTTGTTAGTCAAAATAACCTGCGATTTTTTAATGAAATTTGTAAAAATTATTTGTAATTTCCAAATTTAGTGCAAATTATTAGTTTTGAATTATTTCTAAACATTGATTTTTAATTTAACCATTACAAACAACAACCAAATGAAAGCTTTATTATTTTAATTGTAGTTTGTTTGAGCTTTTCTTTTTTTTTTTTTTTTTATTTCGTAAATATACTAAGTATATCCAATTGTAAACATACCATTAAAATGTATTTTGTGTGCTAATGAAAATGATCATTTTCTTTCTATTGTGTAAAAAAAAAAAACCTAACTAAACTAAAAATATTTAGATTCCGTAAAATTATTCAAATATATCAAGACAAATATGAAATAAAATAAAATATGTTTTCTTTCAAAAGTTTGCAACGATCTCAGTGGGCTGTGAGATATTTCTTTTTGGTTTTGAAATGAAAAACATTTCAGTCCCCAACTGGCAGGGCTCCAGTCAATTTATAATTTCTTTTCAAATATTTCTAATTTTCTCATTTTACCTTTACCTTAATGTTTAATATTGTGGAAGGGATTTATTTTTTTTAATTAGTTTAAATATTTTTTATATTTTGTTTATTTATTTGATTTCTGGTGTTCTTTGAGATGCGATTGGAAATTTGTTTTTCTCAAGATTTTCACATTTTATTTAATTTATTTTCAAGTATTTAAAATTTTCTCAAAATTTTGTTGCATTCTACCTTACAGTTTCGACAGCTTCACGATCTTTCGGGTTGTATCTTCTTTTTTTATTTATTAATTTTTTTTTATTTCTCTTTTCTAGGATTTTAGGACGGATTATATCATTTTTTTTATATTTTAATTACTTTAAATTTTTATCGTTTATTTTTATTTATTGAGAATTTTACTTTTTAAACTTTTTTTTCTGGTCTTTCCGAGCTTGTGTTCTTTCTATAAGAAATAAGAGCTAGAAGAATTTTTGGTTTAATTAATAAAATAATTTTCTCAGGATTTTAGTTTTAAACAATTTTATTTGTGAAAAAATTGCAGACAACAAAAGAACTTAATCAAATGGATACAATTTGGATTAATTATTATACATTTGCGATTTTCTCTTTATAAATTTAATCGTTTAAACAAAATTTATTTAATAATTTACCTAAAAATAAAAAAATGTATGAAAATATTTTTGCAGAGTAAAATTTACTTTTAATTATAAAACTAATGTGATCAGTTCTTTTTGATTGAACGAATCCAAAAAACATATTTAAGTGCAAAGACACACAAGACAGAAGCGGCAGCCAAGGCCACTGCGGGTTTTGAAGGACCTTTTAAGGTGGGATCTCGTTGGGATGCAGTGGAATAGTTGGCCGTTGCCATAGTTATTGGGTGGTAGACGCTCTGCCGGGAAGACCATTGTTTGAGTAGAATCCGAGGCAATGGCGTTGGTTGTCACGATTGATTTTCTGGTGTTGTGGGCTCTGTGGAAGTCACTGGGAGTATCGAAAATTTGATAACCGAACCTTTCGTGCGTCTTTGGACAATTTTTCCTATCACTTGGGGTTCTTTTATAGTTTGTTCGATAGATTTGACAATATGATCGGCATTGTTATCACCGCTACCAGCTTGAATGAGTATGCGAACTTCATGGCGCTTAGCTAACCATTTTGTAATATTTTTAAGTCGTGAGGAGAGATCATGGTCGGTGATTCTACCGCCTATGGTTAAAGATTTTTCAGATTTGGTTGTGTGTTTTTCGCTGCTTGCCTGTTTCTGATTTTCTTTTGGTAGAACCTCATCCGCTAGCATTTCAGCAGCAGTCACCAATCTGTTTCACAAATAATTATTTAAACTATTTTCAGATGTTTCCAAATGTTATCCAATACAACTTACCGGTATGTGGGACGACCGCTTTTCGTGTCTGATGGATTATTCACGCGCATTAAATGTAGATCCCTTCGTTTCGCCAGTTTCTGGGCCTCCTCCAAGGATGTTACACTTAACTGATTTTGTGCAATCAGTGTTATTTTTTGATCTTGTTTGTTTGTTTTGCGGTCATTTGTTGTTTTTGTTGCTGTGTGACTACTGCGTAAGAGATTAGAACGCATTTGGAGTTGCTGGCCCATCACTGGCTGCACCAGCAAGCGCTGCAAGCACAAAATTTGAGGAATACGTTGCATATTATTTAAGTTTAAAGTCGCTGCTTGTGCAATATTTTTGTGTCCCAGATATTTTTTTTTAACTTTGATCAATCACTTTTACTTTTAGACAGATGTACAGCAGGTTGCCAGGGCTGACTGAATCAGCTGGTGAACATATGCGACAGCTGATATTCGTTCAGTGAACACAAGTTCAGGTCTACGTTTAGTAAGGCGCGCAATATTTCCGGCACTAAGCTTTTCAAATTCAAGTTTTTCTTTTCGGTATTGTGTAATCTATAAAATCTCTTAAATAATATCTACGTTAAGGACATATAAATAAGATAACCTATTAACCACGTTGCCTATAACCTCTATTGAATTGTTTAGTGTAATAGTTCTGCTCTTGCTGCTTCGCCACTCTCTGCATTTGGCACTCTGGTGCGTAGTTCTGTTTTTGCTGTAATAAATTGGCAAACTCTTGCTGTCTGCAGCTTTCCTCACACGTCTCCCATCTGGAAAATTTGTTCTGATTATGGTCGCATATATCTGCTGCATAAAGCATACATTCGTCGGAGCAGTAATTGTAGAACCAAAAATTGCCAATTACGGTTTGGTTGTGACAGCGCCTCGAAGTTTCTAAAGCTTGAAAGCACTTGATATTTCCGCCGGAGTTCATGCCCTGATTATTATTGTTGTAGTTTTCGTTTTGACGATCTGGTCGTTGCCAAGCAGCCCGGTCAACGTCCTCAAGCCGGGGAGGCATAGACGGAGGCATATTGGAATATGTATGACGATTTCCATTTTCCGCTTCAAAGGGCTGTTGTATGGTTTCAAATTGTGATTTGGGTTGATATTCTACAGCTTGCCGGTTCCAATGTGATGGCAGCTGTGTTCCTTTTAGATTGCCCACATGTAAGCCTGGTTGATTGTATTCTATCGGTGGCTCTTCAAATTCGCGATTGAAATTATTGAAGGGTAAGTCCTCTTCTGGTTCCTGCTCGAATTGCGAACTCCCACCAATGTCTCCACCCAAAGAACCAACATAAGATGTGTCCATATTGGTATCAATCCCAGAAGCTGGTAGATTGCCTAGGCAAGCCCGGCCGGCACATGGACGTGTCTCTCTCAGCTGCAGGCGATGAACTTCTTGACACTTCAGCTCTGCCCCCGGATTGATGTATTGACGTTCTCGTGTCTGCCAGCCAGAACCACAAGTAACACTGCAAACACTCCAAGGACCCCACGAAGTTAACTGACATTCGGCGCGTTGTTGAATTCCACCAAAGCCTAATCCAGTACCGCCGCCTCGCATAGCCGTGGGCTTGTTATCCAATTCGTACTCTGCCCCCCAGTTACGCATAGCCTCATTCCCTCCACAAATTTCACCCTGGCAAGAACGTTCTTCATATTGTGGAATTTGGCAATTGGAAATTCTCGCCACTTCGGGCTGTTTGTATACGCGTCTTCTATACTGCATTCCTTCGCCACATTTGGAAGAGCAATCGCTCCAGCTTGACCAAGGGTGGGTAAAGCATTCTCGCGGCACATCCGCATTATTGTTGGCTGCAACAAGTTCACTTCATTTGTACTCAGATATTCGAGGGCATAAATAACACTTACATTCTTCATCTTCACAGCGCCTCTCGTAAATTCTTTGACGACGCAAGGTGAGAATGGCCATAGGTTTCATTGGTGCTCCAGATTCATCATAAAAAGGCGACCGTGGATCATTCGGAAAATCTGACTTAATACGCCTGATCACATCAGGCGGTACTTGTGGCTGATCCGGTGACTGCCAAAGGAAGAGTAATAATAATATAGCCGTGGAATATTCAAGCAGTTTTTCTTACAGTGTATGTGGGTCCTGCATCGGTGCCAACATCCCAAGGATATAAGTTTATGATTTTCTGATCTATCCAGGTGCAGTTACGCAGACACAGTTCCAAACCACTAATGCCCACAATCCAGTCTGGAGATGGCTCGATCTTAGAGGCGAATGAAATCATATGATGAGCTGGATCCACTCGAACGGTGGCTACCGATGTGCTGCTCAAATTGGGATACGATGGTCCACGTGCCTTGATAATGGTTCGTATTTTCTGATTCTAAAAAATATATTTAGCTATTTTTATATATCATTATAATACGGAACTTTCCAGAACCTACACGAAAATTGACGCTAAACTCGCGTTCCAGTAGCCTTGATGTGCAGTGCTCGGCATACTGCTTAAGGCCTTCACTGGCCAGCTGGCCATACTCCCAGAACCGGTAGTCAGAGGTGTGCGCAGCCCCCACCAATTCACAGAAACGTATTTCCCATCCACGGGCAGGGAACTGCTTGGGATGCAAATTACGAGACCAGACTCCCTCAAAGATCAACTGCCAATTAAAGATTACTTTTTTTTTTGTACAAAATCCCAAGAGACCCAAACTTACATCATAACGCGCCTCATCACAGGCACAGCACTGACTATCCATAGAAGTGGCCACAGGCTGGCTTTCCACATCGTCAACGACTTCTTCACAAATACGTCGCGTCAGGCCACCATCATCCATGTGCCAGACATCGCGGTGCTGCAACACCGTGGCTCGTATCAAAATACAACCACTGCCTGGCTGGCTGGGTGCTATCCAGGTGAGGTGTGTGTGTGTCTTGGGATTTGTGTTTGTGTTCTCAACCATGTTAACGCAATGAGGACTAAATCTTGTTTCAATTTCATCGGCCAACACAAAACTACCCAAATCATCCATATAATTAAATTCACCATTTTCGTTTTCCAGGGCTAGTATGAAGCTAATATACCGGCGTCCATTGTAGGCATTCAGCGAAACTACAATGTAAAATTCGAGAAGAAAATTATCAACAGAATTCTGAATGAGTGAGGTTAAATTCTAGCAATTCTACGGTGATTCGAGTCTGTATAATCAGAGCTTATCGTCGACAACCTTGAAACCAGCAACTAAACTTGGACGCACTTTCGAATTCGCAAAGCACTGATAAGGCATATTTCCACTACCGCATCAGTTTTGTTTACAAACATAAATGTTGCGAAATTTGATTTGTTATTGTTGAGACTGTGTGACTGTGTCGTTTTAATTTGTTGCCTTGACTTTGGCATTGTCAAGATTACGTTAGAAAAATCTGGGGTCGTTGAACTCTCCCCATTTCGATCTCTTTTATTTTGGTCACAATTAAATACTTGCACTTACTAACCGTTATATTCCTGGCCTAGTATATAAGTCTTCGGATTTCCCGTTATACTTAATACTAAATTCTCATCCACAGGTGATTTTGGTGTATTTGTATTTCCCGGACGACGCGTGCAAATCAGGGCTTTCACCTGATTCAAGCCGGCTAGTACGATTAATAAATGAATAATCCACATTCTAGCTAGACCGTCTGAACGTCTGGAGCGGTTCTTGGAAACTGAGCCGACGACTTATGTTGATTTTTGCAAAAAGCTCAGACATTGACGACGCGTACTCCTGATAAGCTCCAAGCAAAATCGAGAAGCTCACTTCGGCTTGGGTTATTTTTCTGACCCAGTGATACAAATTCGTAAGCTTATCAGCAGTTGGAAAATGTTGTTTCTCTTTCATTTGAGCTCCCCATTGAAAAGATCGTTTATATAAATTGTTTTTATAATTTTATTCTCTCTTTTTAGTTGCCATAACTACCATATGGTCGCCTATTGTAGGAACCCAAACGATTGCCTCTGATCTGAGACATGGGAGCTCCGAAACCTGAGTTTGGTTGTATGCCAAAATTATTTCGCATCCCACCATATGGATCATTCATAGATCCACCGGTGTTAGCATCGTAGGTCTGCTCCAAGTTCATCTGGGGTTGGAGACAGGTGCCTTCGCAGGCCGTCAGACTGCGAAAACGGTTTTTATTCTCATCGCAATTGTCTGTGGTGAAAATTTTACATTCTCGATCAATATGATCGTAGAACCAAAAGTTGCTCACCACCACGGGACTATTTAGACATGGACGCCTTGAGGCAAAGGGTTTCTCAAAACAGTAATCTTGAACAACTTTGTAGTTGTTGGGATCCACACCCTCGACAGTGGGTCCGTTTCGTTCGTCCGGTAATTGGTTGCCAACACCATATTGGTTGAAAGGAGGACGTGTACTGAGCTCAGTTTGGAGACCTGGCAGTGCATAGTCATTGTAGTTGATGGGTCGGTTACCCAGGCCATAGTTAGTGCTAGGAGGCCTCTCATTGTAGCGTTCCAAGGTGTCGAAGGGCCGCCTATTGTTATCATAGCCATACGATGATGATGTTGACGGTGGTGGTGTCAAGCGACTGCTGCCTCTATTGTATAGATCGTAGTTGTTTGGTATGGTGTTCCATTGGGATTGACCAAAATTGCCATCATTTGTCTCGCCAAAAATTCCGGTCTGGTCTCGTTCCGCTAGATCATCGAGATCAGTATTTGATGGAGCATTGTAGCTACCGGGTATGGTACCACCACAATCTATGCCCGTGCACTCCATAGTCTCTATCAAGGGTAACGTAACAGCTGAAGAACAGCGAGCCCGAGCAATTGGTCCACCTCGAAAGTCGCGAGTTCTTGTGGAAACTCCTTTACCGCAAGCCTTGGAACAAGGCGACCAGCCACTCCACAAGCTTAGCTCGCACTCGGCTCCTGTTCCACCAGACAGACCGTCATCAGTGATAACCTCACCTAAGCCGCATTGAGTACCCTGGCATTCGCTTATCTCCTGGAGACGTCGGTCGCAATTAAAACTGGCTGCCAAGGCGGGATTCTTGTAGCTGCGTACGCGCTGGGTATAACCAGATCCACAGCGTGTGCTGCAATTACTCCAATCGTTCCAAGGATGGGTGGCACACTCCAAAGGTCCTTCTTGGGGCACTATGAAAAAATGTTTTAAACCAAAATTCTCAGTAATTATAATTATCCAAGCTTACCCATTTCGCATTCTCGAACATACATTTTTTTCCTGGTAACGTAAAGTGTGGCCAGTGGTTTCATAGGAGCTCCACTATCATCGAAAAATGGTGAGCGATGATCACTGGGATACGACGAGGTTATGCGGCGAATGACATCAGGTGGAACTTGTGGTTGATCTGCCGACTGAGGAATTTTTTAAAAAGCCAAAGTTCTTACAGCAATCAGAGTCTCACTCACCATATAGGAAGGCCCACCATCCGTCCCAATATCCCAGGGGTATAGATTGAGTACCTTCTGCTCTATCCAAGTGCAGTTGCTCAGACAAAGTTCCAGTCCAGCCACACCCAGTATCCAGTCCGGTGAGGGTTCAATTTTGGCTGTTAACGAAATCTGATGATGCATGGGATCTAATCGAGCATTAGCTAAGGTAGTGCCCAAGATATTCGGCCGATATGTGATTCCTGGAGCCTTGATTATAGTTCGTACATAACCGTTCTGTAACTGAAAGCTTAACGAAGCGAATCATTTTTAATATTTTATGTTCAACTTACTTGGGTATTATCTCGAATTTCTTGTTCTAAAGTTCGCGTTGCTCCATGCTCGGCCAGTTCCCGCAAGCCCAAGCTGGCTCGGCCGCCATAAGCCCAATACCGATAATCAGAAGTGTGAGAGGCCCCAATCAATTCACCCAAACGTGTGCGCCACGTTTCCGAAGGGAAATCCTTGGCATGAGTATTGCGTGCCCATTTACGCTCCAAGACAATCTGCATGAAAACAAAGTGCTCACCGTTATTTCTGATTAAAAAAAAGATACACTTAACACACTTCATATTTGGCCTCATCACAGGCGCAGCAGCGTTCAACTGGTGGAGTGAGACTGTTGAGCTCATCAATTTCCTCAGGACAGATGCGCTTGGTAAGGAAACCATCATCGATGAACCATACATCGCGATGCTGAACCACACCCGCCTTGAGTAGTACACAGCCACTCTCAGCCTGCTTCGGCGCTACCCAGAAAACATCAATTCTGGTCTTGGCATTCGAGGTGGTGCTCTCAATCATATTCTCACAGTAGGGACTGAATCTTGTTTCACTGCCATCAGACAATTCAAAGTGACCCGTTAGATCTTGACCTCGATTGAGGCTATTGGAATCTTCACTCTCCACCACCAGTGTGAAACTAATGAACTTTAAGTTCATGGGGCAGGAGAGAGAAACTATGAAAAGAGCAGAGCAGACGATCACTCATGTGACCTTGACTTCAATTGCCATATGGTCGAATGCTGCTCACCGTTGTATTGATGGTCTGGTATATAGGTGCTGGGATTACCATCAATGAGTATCTTAAAACTCTCATCTACTGCCGAGCGTTCACCAGTAGCTCCCAAGGGAATACGATTGCAGCCACCTTCGACCTCCCGTTGGAGCATCCAGAAAAGGAATAGAAAAAGAGGAGGTCGTCGCCACATCTGTCAAAATATTTCCGTATGTTGTCCGATCAACGTTTCGAAGATAACTGATCGCACTCCAGCATAGCCGAAATTGGGTGAATCGCTTATTCAATCGAAAGAGTTTGGCGCCTCTGTCGCCTTTCAATTATCTCACAGACTGCCTAGCGACGGCAACCGCGGAACTTTGACGACTCAATTGATTCGTTGTCATCATTGTCGTCGTCACTTCCAGTATTGTTTTGTTTTCTTTTTTTTTTTAGAATTAATTTAAAGACAATTAATTTGCTGGTCGAGTTTTTTGAACTTCGAAAAGGGCAGGGGCAATGGCACGCGTTCAAAAATAGCTGGTATAAAAAAGCTGCAATTTCGTAAAATAGGTCAAAGTTGCTCCTCTATCAAAAATTAATAAATCATTAAGACACGGTGGCGTATGATTAATATGAGAAAGTAAGTCAAAAACGGGGAGCTTCACAAAGGATCCGTCGTATTATTTTTTTGCCTTAAAAAATTCGAATACTCAATTTTTGAAATTATTTATTAATTTTTATTGCTTTAAGAAGTTTAATACTTTATTACATTTTTATTGCTTGATATTCACCCAGCGTGAAGGACTTTCCTGTGGGTTCTCCTTTACCATTTGTCACTGTCGGAGTTGCTGCTTAAAAGACAAGGCAACATGACGCATTTTTCCATGCGTACGCGATCTTTGCATTTATAGCTCAGATCGGTGTTGAGAAGGGTACGTGTGCGCTGACGTACAGCATTATCCCCACAGCTGGCCGTACAGGGTGTCCAGGCAGACCATTCCGAGTACCGGCATTCATCCTGAGGCAATGATGGTAGCAGCTTGGAAGGCACCTGGCGACGATCGCCATAGCCATTCACGGAATACATGTCATCGCAGCGTTGGTAACAGCGATCGATGCGCACTAAGTGCTTTGGACAGGGCTTGCCACCGTATTTGGGAGTACGTAGGACTTTTCGGGTTTTAATTTGCACTCCCTCGCCGCAGGTGGCGTTGCAGCTATGAACAAGCCAATCAGATACCAGACAGTCAACCTGTTGGAGAACATCGGAACGAAGGTTCTCAGTTTGAAGTTCGTGCCTGTGCCGGGGCTCTCGACAGGTTTCCTCACAGAGCTCCTTGGACTTGAATTTATTGAGATTTGTATCGCAGCGGTCCGACCAATAGATGGCGCATTGATCGCTCACATAATCGTAGTACCAGAAGTTTTTCACATCGTTATCTCGACAATGGCTCACTTGGATTGTCTCATAGCAGTAGTGGGGTACGATTGTGTCACAGCTGGGATTTGTGCAATTAACCACTTCATGGACCTTGATATGGCCACAGGGATCAACGCCATTCTCCTTTCGTTCGCTTATTCCGTAGACCTCATTGTTGTTCCAAACCTTTCGTAGGCGCTGGCGCTGGCCAGTGCCGCCGCAAGGACCCAGACAGGGGGAAAAGTCTGACCAGGGCGAAACACCACAAACAGGTGGTATGTAATCCTCACGGCGTTGGCTATAAATCTCAAAGTTGGGGAAGAGCGACCGTTCTACCAAACCAGCCTCATCCTGTGAAGGTTCTCCACCATTAATCTCACCGCCACAGTCGATGCCTTCACAGGGTAGAATTTCCTGCAGACGCGCCTTGCTTACTTTTTGGCACTTCTTTCTGGCGCGCCGATTGAGATAGTGACGGGTGCGGGTCGTTTCTCCCGCTCCACAAGTCACAGTGCACGTAGACCATTCACTCCATTCTGATAGCCCACATTCGGGATCATCGGGACCACCACCGGGATATCCCACCTCTGTTTGAACATCCTCCGGCGCCTCTTCGTTGTAGGTGGTGCATTTTTTGCCCATACAATGCTTTTCCTCCCGGAGTGGATTGTTGCAACGACTGCGATGAGCCAGAGTTGGATTTTTGAATTCACGTGTTCTGTACTGCTTGCCGGGACCACATTTAGCCGAGCAGTCATCCCATTTTGACCAGGCATTAGTGCTGCATTCCGTTGATACTTGCTCCGCTGATAAATTAAAATAAATCAATAAAAAAATTCAAATTGTTTTCCATTTTAATTGTACCTTCCAAAGCGTCACAGCTTTTTTCGTAGAGACGTCGGCGGTTAATATGAATGGTAGCCAGCGGTTTCATCTGAGCTCCATTTTGATCATAAAAAGGAGATCGTGGATCATTTGGAAAGTTGGATTTGATACGACGTACCACATCTGGTGGGACTTGCGGTTGATCTGCGGACTGAAGAAAAGATTAAGCTAAGTAAGTTCTCCTCCCAACAGGACTACCTACCATATAGGAGGGACCGCTGTCTGTGCCAGCATCCCAAGGATACAAATTATGCACCTTGTTCTCCACCCAGGAGCAGTTGGGCAAACACAACTCTAAGCCCGAAACACCCACAATCCAGTCCGGCGAAGGATCAACCATGGACACTAGAGATATGAGATGGTGTTTGGAGTCTACACGAAACACGGCAAAAGTCTTGCCCGTCACATTGGGATAGGCAATTCCTCGTGCCTTGATAATGGTGCGTATCTCTTCGCTCTGAGCCTTCAGCTCACTCTCTAGTGTCCGTGTCGAACCATGCTCAGCCACCTCGCGCAGCCCCTCGCTAGCCAGCTCACCATATTGCCAGAACCGGTAGTCAATAGTGTGAGAGGCACCGATAATATCGCTGAATCGAGTTCGCCAGCTATTGGCCGGAAAGTCCTTTGGATGAGTGTGTCTTGACCACTTCCCCTCAAAGGTGAGTTCGTATTTGGCCTCATCGCAGGCACAGCAAGGATCTACTATACTAGGCTGAGTGTCAATGTCATCAATTTCCTCTTCGCACATGCGTTTGGTAAGGAAGCCATCGTCCATGAACCACACATCCCTATGCTGCATAACCGTGGCCTTTAGCAATATACAGCCCTGCCCAGCACTGGTTGGTGCCACCCAAACTACATCGACACGAGTCTTAATATTCGTATTGGTATTTTCCACCAGATTGGGACAACGTGGGCTAAATCGTGTTTCAGCCAGATCACTGATTTCGAAAGTCCCCATCGAATTGGCTGTATCCTCACTATCCGATTTCTCACGCTCCAATGCCAGCATAAAGCTAACAAATGCCAGTCCCGAATAGGCGCTCAAAGTGACTGAAACCGTCAATCATTCAAATTATATCAGATTTATCAAACCTACAGTCAATTCATCACTTACCATTGTATTTCTGACCCGGCACATAGGTCTGGGCATTGTCTGCCACCGAGAGTACGTAGTTCTCGTCTACCGGTGATTTGGCTGCTGTGGCACCCAATGGAACTCGGCTACAGGCCCGGGCTAGCGGTAAAACCGACACGGACAGCAATAAAGCGATCACACAGACATTCAAATGCATTTCAGCTAGAAAGTGTTTCATTGGTTTGTTTGCTTTAATTAAAACCTATAATTTATTCAGTGGATGTCTGTATGGATGGTTAAAAGTTTATTTATAGATGGGTCCCACAAATATTTCCTAGATATTTCATGTCTAACCAACCCACCTCTGATCGAATTGCTACAGTTTTATTTCTATAATTTTTACTCCATTTAGCCTTGAATTTGGTTACAAAATTAATAGAAGAATGCATTTTCTTTTCACTATTTCATTTGAATTTCAATTGCGTCAATTTCTGATAGCGTATATCGAATGTCAATGACACAGAAGTGCGCAAAAAAATCGCTCATGAATTAGTTGCGGAAGTTGTCATACTAATTTCATCATCATAGTTTTTTTTGCACAATTTAGTAAAATGGGATAAAATATTTCATTATTTTAGGGATTAAATTTTTAGTTTTGGTTTTGGCAAATTCAGCACAATTGCCATGCGGAACTTTTATTATATTCGACGGGCCGTCACCGTAGATTAACAAATACAATAACAATTTAAGTCACTGATTAAATTAAATTGAAAAAAACAGGCCGATTTTAGATTAGAAATGTGTTAAACGTCAGCTTGAACTACAAGTTTCAAGAGATTTTTATGATAAAACAAAAAAAAAAACACTTTTGGGGTTTCCCTTTCAGGGTAAATTCAAGTATCGATCAAACCTTTCCAATTCATTAGCTTTTATATAATTTTCCTTTTTAAATGTGATAAACGAACTAGTCACAAATTTAACCAAATATTTTCCAATTTTATTCTAGATTATTTCATATTTAACAAATTTTGAATATATTAAAAAAGGAAAAAGAAAAGAAAATACCGTTTAGTTTTCAATTCACTATCTCTCTGTCTGTCTAGACAGGCGCACAAAACGCAACTAAAATGCAAATTGCACGACCAGACTCGCCAACATTTCAATTAGTGGACAATTTTTCTCTTGGCTACTCAGAGCTGAGCTGAGTGGATTTCCTCTTGGTTGATATACATTTCTGAGCTCTGCTTTGACAGCTTTTATTTCACTTGCATTCATTCCGCTTTTGTTTACACATTTACCGGGCACTCTGTTTTTGTTTTTATACGCCTATTCTAAACAGAATACTAAGAGAGTCTATCGCGGAAATCAAGAGTTTCGGAATCTATTCTCTTTCCTATTGGGTTGGATTTTTTGAATTTGAGGGAACATTCCAACAATTATTGGGTATATAAGATTTGGGCATCTAGATATCTGAGAAAGTTAATGTAGGCTTTGATTTGTTAATCATTATGAGAATAGTTGCTCCAAAATTTTGTTGTAAAATTTATTTATTTATTTATTCATTCATTCTACTTCAAACCATTGAAAGCAACGTTTCATATTTCGAAATTATATATTTTAATCTGAAAATAAAATCGAATATTAGGCATTATCTACATACCCGATATTTTTTCCCTAAAACTAATTATAATTAATATATGTTTGATTTATTATAGTTTATGTATTTTATGTTAGATCCCAAAGATGTCGCAAGGTGAAAATAAACGACGTGGTAAGTATTACATAAACCAAATCAATTAGTCAGAAAGATGATATCATTTTGCAAGCAGAAATCAAAACTAAATCCACTGGAGATGTTTCTTTAAGTAAATCAGATAAACAGGTAATTAATTTGTGTTGGCTTATGTATTATCGAAATAAATTCAATAGCATTGTGTGGCTTTTAAAGACAACAAATGTATCCGTACCGAAGTTTCAAAATACTTGCATGGAAAGGAGGTCTTCTCCTGATAAACGTTTCAGTTCGCCTGCGAACTCAAACAGATCTCTTTGGGAATTGGGCACTAGCGCAACTTCACTTAATGCTCCACCAGAATTATTAGCAGCCGGAGAAAATAAATCAAAGCCGAAGCCCAAATTAAATAAGCCCAGGATGAATCTAGCGTACCAACAGCGTATAAATCGTCAAAAGTCTGCAAACCCAGAACCAAAGAGCTTACCTCGAAGTGGTCAGTAATTAACTATTGACTTGTATTTACCATTTTATATGATTACATTTAAACTTGCAGCTAGTGTTCAGGTGCACGATGTACGAAAATCCATGCCGAGTTCACCTGGACTCATGCAAAAATCCTTGACTTCCCAAGATCTCGGACCCCGACAACGAGTCTTAGATACAAACCGCTTACGGGCTTTGGAAATGCAACACAAGAAACTGGAAGATATGCAATCCGATTTTCTAAGCAAATTGCGTAATTTTGGACCCTTCACACAACCTCCATTTTCTAATAATTTTAAATTTGTGTCTATGATTTTCAATGATAATTGTAAGCTGGTAGTGCATGAGGATGATTTGCTTCGGTTACCCAAAAATTTGCGTAAGTCCAATGCGATTTGTCTTAGGAAATCCCTCAACTCTTAATGCTCTTTGCAGCGAGTGAATCGGTTAATGATCTAAAAGAACGTTGTCGCTTAGTCTTAGAAGCTGGCTTAATGATTATGTATGACCAAATACCAAATATTCAGCGAGCTGATAATGATCTTGCTGCTTGCAATATGCGAGAAGAGCTGCGTCAGAAGTTGCAGGTTTACATGGTAAGTGTGGGTTGATTTTGTTGGGAACTCTGTAAGATTCACTATTATTTCACATTTTTAGAATCGTAAGATACTGGAAATTAGTACAGAAATCAAGCAATTGTGCGGTTGCACTGTGGGCTGCAATGTACCGGAGGTAGCTCGTCTTTACCGTGAACTCAATGATATGCGAATTCAAAAGCAACATGTAGAAGTGAAGTATTTTGATGCTAAGAAGGAACATGTCGAACAATTGAGTCAGATGCAGAACGAGTTGCAGTCGAAAATGGCTACCGAGATAATGAAACGAGAAAAGCAAATTAACGATCTGAAGAAGTCTCTAGCACGCATGGAGGAGCGACTTGCTGAGCAGAGTCTCAATTTGGCAGAGAGAAACGCATCACTTGTTACAGAAGATGAAACTAAGGATCAGTTGATAGCAGAACTAAATGACGTGAAGAAAACGTAAGTTAACTCAAATAGTAATTCATCCAAGCTAATGTTCCGACTTAATAGAAATGAAAACTTACAAAAACGTCTGATTGAGAGCGAGTCCAATCTGGAATATGCCATGAAGAGCTTGGCAAAGAACAGTGAAGACTCTAGATACCTAGAAGACGAGTTGACACAGGCTCGGGAATTCATTGTTAATCTACAGAAACGACCTGATGTCATGGATCAGGGCATAATGGAAAAAGATAAGGTTATAGCGGAACTTAAAACTAAACTAGCGCTAATGGAACAACATAAAAATCTTTTGACAACTCAGATTAACAATGCTCTCAAGAAGCATGTGGCCTATGAGGAACTCAACACTAAATATGAGTCTGCCATGGCTCAGATCGAGTAGGTTCTATATTTGATATGTTTGACCAGATATTGTACCTGCTTTATTCATTTATGTAATCCAGAGAACTTCGACGTAAGCTGAAAAACTTTGATGGGCTCATGGAAACCCAAAAATCGACTGAAGAGAAGCTACGCGCAGAAATCGAAAAAAACAAGGAGGAGTTACGCAAGTCACAATTGCAAGAGGCCCGTCTACAGGAGCAAGCCGATCGAGACCGTCAGTTGTTAGCTGTTCGCTGTGAAATGATTAATGCCATGCAACAGCATGAGCAGGATAATCGTCAAAAGTTAGATGAAATGTACTATCAAGTTACACAGAAAAACACATTGATTAGCCAGGTCCGAAATAGGTATTTACTCCGCTTCTTACGTATTGCAAATTTTCTATCTTGTTGCAGGTAAACAATGAATTGACATCGAAAAACGAAGAATTTCGTAACCTATTTGATACATTGAGTGGTAAACAAATGGAGGTGCGTCGTCAGGAACATGTAATTAAATTGCTGGAGGAGAATAATGCTAGGAATTCGATGTTACGTATTAAGCAGGAGGAGAGGAATGTTATTATGCAAGATGAGATATCCCATTTGAAACGTACAATGTAAGATTGGCATTTTCTTTATGTGATTTTCTTCTTTGAAAAGTTCGCTCAATTGTTAAAGGGGGTTTAATCAATTCAAATTTGTCTCGTCTCAGACATGCCATTGTTTTAGGTCCTCAAATCAATGAAATCGATATGGATGACTAAATAAATAACCTTTTGAGTCAACTGGAACAATTTCAAAAATGTTTCGGTAAGTTAGTTAGCAATTTAGCGAACTTTTTCAACTTTTATTCTAAACAATAAAAATAATAATTCAATTCTTTTAAATATATTTAATAATGTTTTTTTTTTTTTTGTTATAGTCGCAATTATGCCAATATTATAATTGGGAATAATGGTCAAAACATTTTTGAAATTATGCCAATTGAGGAAATGGCTCAATTGAGTCTAAATACCAACTACCAAATCGATGATACACCAAATAATAATATAATTACAGCAAGTGATGTTGAAAAACTTTGTACGGATCCAAATTGTGAGTTCCATAGTGAGAAATTTAAAAAGCTGCATCAACAATTACTAAAACGCACAATTCAGAAAAAATCAATCCATCATGGAAAAACACACCAAGAGATTTCCAGTCAGCAACAGCAGGAAAATTACCATACAGTCAATAAAAATAAAAAGAGGAAAAAAGAATTTACAGAAAATGAGAACGTTTCGGGGAAAAATGTGGGTCTTCATACTATTTAGCTAAATTTTATGTTACTATAAACAGAAATAAAAGAAATAATCATAAATATATATAGATTTAGATTCTCAAAGTAAATGCATTTTTATTATGTAATATTTTCAAATCCAATTGTTTTTATCAATCTTTTTTTTTTGGCGGCTGACTTGAAAGGAAATTATTGCAAATCAATCAATGGCTTAATTGAAATGAATTATAGCTTTTAGGACAGGGTCAGATTTTATCAGTGGTCCAATTTAACCAAGACGGATCTGTAAGCTCAAATCTCTTTTCTATTTTTTTTTTTGTTTTTTTTTTTAAGATTATTAGGTGGCAACCCTGAATACGAGGAAACATACCAGAGCGCAGCATCTTTACTGATTTAACTTACTGCTGAGGTCTCGTTTCAAATTATCAGCTGCCTTTCATTTAGTAGAAGACAAATGCTTGTTACGATCACTTCTCTGCTTTAATCGGAGCAATCGCGTCATAAAGTAGATTATATGGAATGAGAAAAATAAAAGTGTGAACAAATATGAATAGTGAATTATTAGACTCTTTTCGAAGAAAAAGGAGTCTATTCACTTTGCTCTGATGTTTGTAACGCACAGAACCAAACATCGTAGACCCACAAAAGTTACATCTAGAATACTTAGAATCACTAGAGGAGTCGATATAGCCATGTCCGTCTGTCCGTCTGTCCGTCTGTCCGTCTGTCCGTCTGTACATATCAGATTTACTCCGTCAGTTTAAAAGCTATTTTGCTGAAACTTGGTATATAGCCTTCTTTTTTACCTAGGTAGTACACTAGTTTGAATCGGCCAGATAGGACCACTCTTTCACATAGCTGTCATACGAACCTAAATCGGTTTAGGCAATAACTTCCACATTTATTATCCGATCCTTTTGAAATTTGGCATGCGTGTGTTTTATATAACGATTGATAATTGTACTAATTTTTGCTCGGATCGGATCACTATATCTTATAGCTGTCATACGAACCTAAATCGGTTTAGCGAATAACTCCCACATTTATTATCCGATTCTATTCAAATTTAGCACGCATATTTTTTTTATAGCAGTTAAAATATATACCAAATTTCGTAAGGATCGGACTACTATATCATATAGCTGCCATACGAACCTAAATCGGTTTAGGGAATAACTCGCACATTTATTGACTGATCTTTTCAAAACCCGGCCAACACGTTTTCTACATAAATATACGCGGCAGAAACAACTGCGAAAAGAGTCGATAATCTTCGGCACCCGGAAGATAACGTTGGCATTTTTTTTTATCACAGTTCAATTTCGATAAAGAAGAAAACTGGGAAATTAAATAAATAAATTCGTGTCAACCAAATTATATGTCCGAGAAGAAATTATAAAGATTTCGAGCAAACTTTATTAAAGTAATTGTTTCTAAAACTTAAGTTAAAAAATTATTATTCGAGTTAAATTTGAAATAAAATAAATATATAAAATCCTAAAAAAACTTAGTGATTCTTGAGGCTACTTAAAAAGTGTCTCAAAACTGAATTCCCAAAAATTATCAGATAAGAACAAAGACTAAGTTGAAACAAAATATGTGGAGTATTAACAAATTATACCGTTATAATACCTTAGCTGAATTTCTAGCTTATTTGCTGACAAGAGATAAATTGTGGTAATTCCAAAACTAACACAGTTTTTTTTTTTTTTGGCTTTAATCTAAAATGCTAGATGAAAAACTTACCATTCAGGTGTAAAGAACTTTTATTTGGTATACCGTATAAGATTGGGGAAGCCACAAAAAAAAAAACAAAAACAAATTATATTTTTATTTGTGTTATAACAAAAAAATTCATAAAGTAATACGATGAATAACGCAATAATGCAATAAAAACTTATTTGAAGTCCGTGCACAATATTAAGGCTATCAGACTATATTAAGCTACCAGAGTATTCGAGTGCGGGATTCTGATTTTTCCTCGGCTAAGAGCTCAATGGAATTTGATTTTGATTGTAAGACATTTGATCTTCATTTGTCTACACGCTATATAGAATATATTCTAAGATCGTCATAATCAACTGATATGAGTGATAATTTATTGTCTCATTGAACTCGGCTATGGCGCTAGACAAGACATCAGAGGAAATGCCAAGACTGTCATTGATCAGTTTGCTGTTTAACAGACGGAATTCTTGTGTATTTAGTTAATCAATAAATGAGATTAAGGCTCTGTGTATATAGCAATAAATGAAATAAATTAATTGATTCGATTAAAAGTAATTCCAATTAAACAGTCGACAAGCAATCAATTAAAATTCTTGACACTTGTTCAATATTTACATAATTTTATGACTGATTAAGGATTCATGAGAGTGACGATTTTAAGCGATCTATTTCTATATTCTTTTTGGGATTTGCAAGAGAAGCAAAGATCTAAATTAAATAGATATGGATGGATATATAGAAATATATATAGAGTATGCGAACTTCGGCAGCCTCTTAAAAGAAAGTGTTGTTTTGGATTCACTGTGCTTTATTATTTAATATCTTAATTATTACATTATGAAAAACAAAGTTTAAGAGACTTTTAATACAAAGTATTGCATTCTAGATTTGCTTATAAAAGTGGATAATTTTGCGTAAGCTCAGATTGTTCCGGCAACCTTTGTAAGAAGTGCATTACTTGGTAAATATAATTCCTTTAAATATCCATTACCATGTTACCAATGGACATCGAAGTAACTTCAGAGAAGCAACAACATCATTTATTAACTGACTCAGGGGCAATTGAAAAAGAGGTGAGCTTAGAACTTCTTGAATGAAAATGGAAGTCTTTAAATAAGTTTGTCTCTATATAGGTAGATGCTGAGTCTAATAATAGTGTAGAACAGGCCTCAGTTGAGCGCGATAAATGGTCGAATAGTATTGAGTTTCTATTCTCTTGTATTGCGTTGTCGGTGGGACTGGGAAATGTCTGGAGATTTCCATTCATAGCTCTGGAAAATGGTGGTGGAGCTTTTCTTATACCATATGTGATTGTATTGCTGTTGATAGGCCGACCTGTTTACTATCTTGAAGTGATTATTGGACAGTTCTCGAGTCGTGGGTGTATACGTGCCTTTGACATGGTGCCCATCATGAGAGGTTTGTGGAAATATAGAAAAGATTTTATTTATTTCATACCCGGTTTCTTAACTTCTAGGTGTCGCTTATGGTCAGGTGTATTCCACAGCCTTGGCCACCACATATTATGCCTGTATTATGGGCATAACCATACGATATTTGGTGGCTTCGTTTTCGGATGTTCTTCCCTGGACCGCATGTCTTATGGAGTGGGGCATTCAATGTGTAGCTACTGCAGATTCAGCATTCAATAGCACGTCTCCAAAGAAAGCTATATCATCAGCAGAATTATATTTCACGTAAGTTCACCTAAGAATTGAGTGGTACAAGTTCTTAAAATAATTACCAACAGACACACAGTTTTGCGTGAACCTGATAATATTTCGGATGGTTTGGGATCTCTTAACTGGGACTTGGTTTTATGTTTGCTTGCTGCCTGGATTATAATTGGAACAGTGCTTTACAAAGGCATTCACAGTTCCGGCAAGGCTTCGTATTTTTTGGCCCTGTTCCCCTATGTCATCATGTTCATTCTGTTGATACGGGCTGTCACTTTGCCAGGAGCCTGGCAGGGCATTGTTTACTTTCTGAAGCCACAATGGGAGCAACTGCTCAATCCTTATGTTTGGTATGCGGCAATTACCCAGATGTTCTTTTCACTGGCAATTTGTTTTGGCACTCTGGTCATGTACGCCTCATTCAATGATTTTCATAAAAAAGTCCACAAGTGAGTTGAATTGAGCAATTTTGAATCAAAATGTTTAGACTTAATTAATTTATTTTTCCCCCAGGGATGTTATAATTATAACCAGCATTGATTCATTTACTTCCATTCTGGCTGGCTGCATAATTTTTGGTATACTTGGGAATTTGGCACATGAAACAAATGCTACGGATATTTCTCAGGTGGTTAAGGGAGGGGCTGGTCTAGCTTTTATCTCATATCCAGAAGCCATAGCCAAGTTCAGATATTTGCCGCAATTATTTGCGGTGCTCTTCTTCTTCATGCTGTTGGTCCTCGGGATTGGCAGTAATATTGGAATGGCTTCGTGTGTAATTACGGTGATCAAGGATCGATTTACCCATCTTCCTCATTGGTTTCTTGCCCTCAGCGCTTCTATCATTGGATTTCTTTGTGGTTTAGTTTATATGACACCTGGTGGTCAGTTTGTGCTCAATTTGGTGGACTTCTATGGCTGCACATTTATAGCACTTGTCCTGGCTATAGCCGAGCTGATTGCCGTGGGCTGGATTTACGGGGTCAAACGGATTTGCAGTGATATTGAGTTCATGTTGGATATCAAGACGAGCTTTTACTGGCGCATTTGTTGGGCCATCATAGCACCTGGTCTAATGTTTCTAGTCTTGATCTATTTGCTAGTGAGCTATAATCCGTTGACCTATAAAGGAGTCTTGTATCCTGAAGCTGCCTATCAGGCTGGCTGGTTTATTTGGGGCATTGGTGTAATTCAATTGCCCTTCTGGGCCATTTATACGGTCTTCCAGCAACCCGGAGATACTTTATCAGCTGTGAGTATTAAATCCAAAACTTATAAAATTTTTTTTTTTTTTTAATTTTCCTTAATTTTCTAGAAATTCAAAATGGCCCTGCAGCCAACACTCAACTGGGGCCCCTTGCAGTATCATGAAAATCAGGCTTATATTCTTCATAGGAAAAACCTAAAGAAAAAGACGTCCTCTAATTTCTTTTTCGATAATATTTTTGGATAATTTGTTAAGAGTTTGGGTACTTCCACTTAAATGGCATTTAAATACAATGTATTTAGTATTTCAACAAACTGAAATTAAGATTTGTTATTTAATTTTATTTTAATTAAAAAATGCGTAATGGTTTTATTATTTTTTTTAATATTAATATTATCTTTATTTGCACAAAGCGCTTTTAGCTTTAGTATTATAATGAGGCGATTTGTGTACCGTGACCGAAAAGGATCAACTGTACCCCGCATTTTAGCTTAATTAAGGAAAATGTTATGGTGCAGATGTTCACATTCTTTTTATTAATTTATAAACATTAGCTTCAATATCAAGCATCTTTGGTATTACGATTTTTCAGAACTTAATAAAAACAATATCGCTTATTTATTTAGTTGGATTTAATTTGCAGTGGTTTTAACATATTTAGGGAAAAATGGTTTACTAAACTTTTTATTATTTTGTTTATGTATCAATAATTAAACTTGATTAAAACAAATCGAAACAGACTTGGACAAGCCAAAAATTAAAAATTAAAATTATTCCATTTCTTTTCAATTTGATTTTCAAATTAGCTGAAAGCAAGACAAATATAATTCTTTTTGATTTTTGATTATTTTATTTAAGTTACTGTTGTAGCTTTATTTGTATGTATTTATCACAGCACTTCTTGATTTTTGAATTGCGCAAAATGTAAACTCATTTGATTTTATTGTAAGAGCAAGTGCCTAGAGTGTTTTATTTTTGTCCAATCTCTCTAAAATAAATCATATTTGAAATATTTCTTTTATTTTTTTGCTTATAAGTAAACTGCTGTAAAGCGAATTTGTTGCCCTTTAAAAATTTAAATATTTTTTTATTATTATAGAGAAAATTAAAGCTTCCAAAGGAATATTTTTCTTTTTTATACTTAATTTATTTTAAACTTTTGGCTCACATTTGCTTACTGACCTAAAGCAAGACAAAATCGGCAGAGATTTTTAGATTTTGATTTGCTGTTTAGTGAATTACTTATTCAAGTTTGCTTATACATATATTTATATTCTTTTTTTTTTGGCAGATTTTTGTTAGATATTGGGCGCACATTATTTAATTAGGCTGTATCGCGTTTCAGTGATCCCATGAGAAACTAACTAAACTAATCTTAGGCATATACATTTGGTGTAAGCTAACAATTGACATAAATCTTATTGCCTACTTTAAGGATTCGACTTTTGATTTTAAAATACGAAATTCAGCATATAAAGTTCTACAATACAATACATTTGAATTAAATTGATTTAGAAGGAAATTGTTTTTAATTATTTATTTTTTGGTTTTATTCAATTGTCACGCTCACTAAAAATGGAAGTTGAATTACTTTGGTTATTGTTATACTTGTTTATCGTCTCTCTATAAATTAATTGGTATCTAAGATGTCATCGACATGGTCCTATTAATTGTTTTAAATCTGTATGATATGAATTACCTTGAGTATTTTGTCTACTTTAGTAATTATTTGTGGAGAATCACCGATATACAAATATTTCTGAACTTGTGCCAAGTTTGAGAGTAGAAGAAAAAATTCTTTGGCTTACATGGCCGTAGTTGAACTATTTTTTTATTAATTAGTTTAAAAAATTTGTTGATTTCGCTAGTCTAATACAAAATTTTAATAGAATCACGTAACATGTGCAGTTGTAGTTGTTCTTGTTTTCTTTTATATAGTATATACAAGTTAGAAAAATACTAGAATTTTATCATATATAGTATTATATAGTATTCCGTCAGCTATAGCTATCCCAAAAACTAGAATGCCTGGATTGGTCGATAGAGTCCCGTGTAGCCGCAAAGACGAGCCCTCAGTGCTGGTATAAGAAAGGCAGAGAGTGAGATATCCTTAAGCAGGTCGGCACACTCGCAAACTAAAAGATACATCTTGTCGCCCTTCTGCGAAGTACTCTTGTGCAGTGCAATGCGACGTAGTCCTGCCGCTCGTGGTAAATATCTTCAAGGCAATGAAGAAGCGCAAGTAAATTGAATTTTGTTTTTTTTTTTAGACTTTTATTTTTATTTTCTTCCGTCTATTATACATTTACCTGTACAACATTCTAGCACCTGTCCAATAAAGCCAGTTTTTTTCGAAGCGTTCGCCATCATCGCCCTCGAAGACCTCGAAATTAAATTTGAATATTTTATAAAATCAAAGACAAACGGAAATAACAAAAATTGTCTAACGTACAAAGTTAGATACTCTTTTTTTTGTACACTTTCAAGCATGGTATCGACAATTGTGACAAGAGTTAAATGGACTCACTTTGAACACACTAATTATATAGCCAGTCGCTGCTGTCTGTGACTTCTTGAAGCTGCCCGCCTCGTTTGAGGGCAATTGCAATGGAGGTCGGCAAATGGCGGCTACCTCACTATACAGATCCAGGGTGTGAGCGGCAGTGTATCTGTGAGTGGAGAGGGTGAAAATAATATTAGCCTGCAATTTTTTCATTAACCAAATGGGCTCTGTTTATATTAATTATTAAGTTTGGCTTCTTGTTGGTTGGATAATTGCACCGATTTGGTTAAACGATTGGGACTACTTACTTGAGTGCTTTTGGCTCGAATTTTGAAAGTGATGAAACTCGTAGGCCAGCATAGAAATTTGAAGGATCCGTTTGAACAGTATTGATCAAGTAATACGATATGAAGGGAAATTCAGCTAAAGGAATATCAATAAATATAGTTCGATATTTTATAGTTTTAGTAGGGGACTTGCAGTTTTTCTCCATATTGGCTAGCAGCATGCCACCAACGGCGGTATTGGCCTGCTGAACTTCCGTCAAGAGTTCAGCGGCAATCGTGCGTTGCTTGAGCAAAGGATGTGACAGTGGAGATTCCATAACTGGATCGATTGCCTCCAGAGGACTCATCAAGTGTACCAATATACAAAGTTTCGGATCTGATACCTCCAAGACGCTCAGGGGACTGCTAGTCTTGCCATCCGCACTCAGAGCTGGTAACTGTGAAAAGTAAGATTGAGCTTTTAAAAGCTCTCAGGTCTACATGTAGCAGATTTTACCGGTATGCCGGCTGGAAGAAATCGATCGACGCTATGCACTGGTATAATGAAACAATCCCGATCTAGGGTGGCCAAGGAAATGGGTTCGGCGCGTGTAGAGCCCGCGTTGCCACCACCACCAAAGTTCACTGTAAATTGCCCAAAAAAAAAATATTTGAATTAGATAATCGTAGATCGTAAAGAATTTGAAATAAGTATGGATTGATAAGGCACATCAAAAGACATTAAAAGCAATTGACTCGTTTGGCAACGTTTACATACGCGCTTAAAGCTGGCGAGTTACTGTGGTTTAATGGTTCGTTTTGTTATTAATTATTTTAGTCAAGGATCATGGCAGGTCCTAGAAGAAATACTGAAAGCTTAACAAAAAAAAAAAGAACCTTAATCTTTGCTAAAAGTGGAAGCAATGTCGAGGTGCAATCAAAATTGAAGCTTTCAAGCAACTCCAAATATGTCTAGCTTTCAGTATTTTCTCAACACATCAAATCCAAATCAAATCAACAACAACAACAACATCAACATCAAATGGAAATCAAAAACAAAAACAAACAACAACTTTTTCATTCTTTTCGAGGTTAGAAAAACTGCAAAACAAACAACAACAAAAAAAAAGGGTATAAAAAAACGGTGAGTGGAACTCTAAAATCGCTTGGGTGGTATCAAGTGTCGTTTGACTGTTATTCTGTGTATTGGAAGGTAGGAAGGGGCTAAGGGAGGGGGTGGTGGATTTGTAGAAATAGCAGTGCAACACATACATATATACAAGGGTATACAATACAACTAAACAAATAAGTGGCGCTTTTTGGGGTTGTGTAAGTTTTACAATCGTTTTGGCATTAGTTTGTTTTTGATTGATTTTTTTTTATGTTGTTTCTTTTTTTTTGGCAGTGTAGTGACTTGGCAGCAACAACAACAACAATATTGAAAATTTTAATATTTTTTTGTATTTTTGTTTTGGGCTTGTAGTGGTGGTGGCTCAAACCTTGCCTGGCGGCCGCTGCTGTTAACACCGTGCTTGTGGCACTCGGTCGAGCCGGCTGTTTGCTCAGGTTGAGAACTAGCGCTGTTGTTGGCGGGTGATGCGTTGTTGTTTGGGATTGTTGTTGCTGCTGCTGTTGTTGCTGTTGTTGTTGGAGTCTGGTCAAACTGTTATTTGTACTGTTATTGGCAGTGCCGCTGCTATTCCAATGCATTAAAGATACGGACGGCTTGCGATCGACTAGGGGCTGCGGGGCGTCCACTTCATATGACATGGATGGCAGTGTAAAGGACGTGGCTGAGGTCGAGATCGGGGTACTCGGTATGCCCGAGAGTGCGCTACATCGTTCTGCAATGGATTCTGTTGATATTTTATATGGACAAACACACACATAACAAAAACCAACAAAAGTTGAAAAAATAAGAAAACAAAAACAAAAAAATTTATATTGATGGATCTTTTCTTTTTTTTTTTCTTTTTAATTTCTGATTCTTTCGATTTGGTGCTATATGATAGGATGGCTGGGTGGGTGGGATAGTTGGGAGGGTCTAATTGGCATGGGTATAAAGATTTCAATGGGTAAGATAGTTTTTTCTTGATTCTCTCTCATTAAATTTAGACTCTGAGTTGTTACATACAATTCGAATTATTTTTACAGAAAACTAGACATATTTTTGTTTCAAGGGTTTTAGTAGGCCGCATTAACAATTAATTGCTATTGTTATTCGATATTTCTTTGATTGAATTATATACTATGTATGTACAGCAAACATATTCTCGTTTAAGAATTGCCAAGAAGCACATGGCCAGCTGATGCATCCACAAGCTGCCATAGATTTAACCTTCAATTGGTTTGGGATTACAACTATTTTGGTTGCCTCCAATTGCTGCACATTCAAGGCCGGTCACCAGCAAATTTCCAGACAATAACTTACATACATTTTTGTTTTTGCTTGTGTGCGAGTGTCAGTGTGTGCGTATGTGTGTGTGTTTGTGTGTGATTTCGAAAAGCCAAGCCAACTGGAAATTAGAAGATTAGCTTACAATTGTGGCAGACATGTGTGGCGTTGGCTAGAAATGTTCACTTGTTTTGTGCACTTTGCTTTTCCTTCTTTTTTTTATGTTATTTGGTTTCTCACACTTTCACTGTTTTTCTTTAATTTGGTTATATTGGCAAGCGTTGGCAGTTCAAGCTTAGAATAAACCAGATTATTTACCAAAAAATATTATTTTCAATATTTGCGATCTGTTTATGAGCAATTAATTTAATGAGATGATTCTATTTATGGTTTCCTCTTTATTCCTTGATTAAAAAGTATCACGTTAAGTTATTTTTTTTCAACCTGGTTTGAATTTCATCTTTGTCAATTTTGTGCAAATTAATTGAGCCGACACTGAATTCTAAACAGAAATGAACTAGTTCGTGTGAACTCTCTTCTTCTCTTTTGATCAACGCGGAGTTCACATCAAATCACTTTCTTTAAACAAATTGAATAATTTAAAGAAATTCCAACTTCTTTGAAGCGAATTCAATCAAATCGATTAATGAAAACTACAAGTTTGAATAATAAAAGTGTTAATGAAAGAAAATGAATGTGAATATTTGTTAATGGAGCAGAACAAGTTTACAATTGAGCTGCGCTGAGCTGTGGCAAAAATATTGTAAAAGAAAAGTTGTTTATGTAAAATTAAATGAAAGAAGAAGATGAATATTGATAGAGAAAGAATAAAGAATGAAATATGTTCGGATGATATGTAAAATAAATTGAAAATCATGTATGACAAAAGTTTCGACTGCAATAAAAATGGAAAAATAAAAAAAAAAACCAAAAAGAAAAAAAAAGGGAAAAGAACAAGAATAAAAATATGCTGGCCAATTTACCTTCGCCCACATCATAGCCCGGCCGATTGGGTGAGAAAAAGAGATGAGTGCGATAGTGTATTTCCTCCGGTTGCTGGACCAGGCCCATATCCCTGGAACGCTTTGTGCGGTTCGCCTTCGATTGGAGTTTACCACCACCGCCGCCGGATTTGCTGGCGCCCTCACGGAAATTCTTGCGAAACATTAAATTCATGGTTGTGGTTTTGATATATTTAAACACACAGACGGGTACAACGATGACAACGATGAGACAAGTAAAATGGGTGGCTCAATGGATGGTTGAAGTGGTTCTTGTTGTCTTTGCTAGTGGTGGTGGTGGTGGTGGTTGTCGGTGGTGATGGTAGTGGTTGTGGTCTGTGCTGAATTTGGTTGATGCTGCCTTCTTTCTCTCCCTCTCTCTTTGTTTGTGTGTTTGTTTTTGTTGTTGTGTGGGCAGCGCCACATTCACACACCCACACCCAGGCAATTGATTACTTTGTGAGTGTTGATAAAAGGAATTTCTCGGATTGTTAGTCCAGAGGAGACGACTGTATGCCTCCTGTACGTGTTTGTTTTTTGGGCTTGTAAATGTGTATTTATTTGTATAAGTTCACGTTGTTTTGTTTTGTTTTGTTTATTTGCTGTACTTGTTAATATTTGTTGCCCGCTTTGTTTATTGCTTTTACATTTACCGTTCTTATTTTTATCGTTTTTTTGTTTTTGTTTTTTGTTTTTTTGTTTTATTGTGAATGTGTGTATTGTTTGAATTTATTTATTTTTCTCTTTAAGAACTCGGAGTCTGTGATTTTGGCATTCTGTTGACATTTTATTACCATTCGAATTTGGTTTTTAAAATTTGTTATTCGGCTTTTTATAAACATTTATTTATACCCTTGCATTACACTCGGCAACAAAGTAGCGACATCCTTTCATTCAAAAATAATTTCTCTTAAGCAAACTTTATCCGCTGTCTAATTGCTTTCTTGAACCTTAAATGTTTTTTTTTCTTTAAATATATATTTTACTTTTATATACTACTTCTTACTCTATATTCTACAAATACTATATGGGAACTCTATCGACAATAGGGTC
Organism: Scaptodrosophila latifasciaeformis; assembly: GCA_037075145.1. NCBI lineage: Eukaryota > Metazoa > Arthropoda > Insecta > Diptera > Drosophilidae > Scaptodrosophila > Scaptodrosophila latifasciaeformis. The sequence goes on from JBAMCM010000158.1 coordinate 339,842, forward strand.
TGAACATTATCAAGAACACTCCACTTTAGGTCAACAAAAAAAAAAAAAGCCGACCATACGCCATCTACCGGTCTATTCAAGCAATTGGATGCGTTCTAGCTATTGCGATAGGGCGTGGGTCTTAGAAGATTTGAGGTGGTAGCTCCTTTTTTTAAAGTCCGACCTTATTCATGCTTAGTATTAATCCAAAGATTTTCTCCCATTTTCTTTAAAAGCCAATTTATACTACATAGAATTAAGGACTGAAGAAAGTTCAAAGTTCTGAAGTTTGTAAGCTTACAGATGGATATTATGACCGAACGAAAAAAATCAAAATGGACTATTCCTAGATATAGAAATTCAATTCAAGTTTTTAGCTTCTGAAAAATTTGAATTCATAATTGCCCAGGAAAGATCGGGGGACTCATGGACTTAGCTCCTGTCTTTAAGATTGATAAGTGTAGCTTTCTTCCAAAATCCAAGATCAGATGGTAATAGCTATAATATATATATATATAGACAGATCTGTTAAGATTTCTTTGTTGCTTAGTGTAAATGTGCTATTCATTCTAAAAATATTTGAAATGTTTATTGGGCCTTGTTTTGTCATTTGAATTGGCACTTAAATTACGAAATAAACAACTCTCGATGTCTGCAATAATTTAATTCTTTCATTTATTTACAGACTTATTATTGCATTGCTTCATATCATATATATATATATTTTTTTATTTTAAATTTAATGCAGATAAAGTTTTGGAGAGTGAAAGTATTTGGTTTACTTTTTTACTTTATTGAAAGAGTTTTATAATTTTTATAAAAAAAAAAAAAAAAAACTTTAACCGCAAAAGTTCAGCGGCAAAAAGTTTACGAAAAGAAAAAGGCCAACAAGAAAATGCGACTTAGGAAGTCTTGGTCCAAAGCGTAAGCTTATTAAAGCAACAACAAAAACGACAAACGACTAAAAGCCAATTGAAAATACTGCGCCAAGTAATGGCCCAAATGTAAGCCCAAATAAGTGTCCGTGTGTGCTTTTGTGTATGTGTGTGTGTGTGTGGTGTGTGTGGCAACGGTAACGGAAATTGGCCATTTCCGCCCTTAAGCAGGTCAAAATTACTCAACTCAGCCGCAGGATATACGAACCGCCGCTCATGTTGGTTCGTTTGTATATTTTTGACACGCGAAAAAGAAAAAATAGAAAAGAGTTTTTCTTTTTTTGTTTTTGGAAATTTTTACTACCCCTCAATTAGTCTAGAAAAGGGTTTGAGTTGTCAACTCTGTGTGTGTGTGAGTGTGTGTGAGTGTGTGTGTGTGTGTGTGTGTGTGTGTGTGAGTGTGCTTTTGCCATGAGCTTAATTAGTTCAAGACTCTGGAGGTAATTAGTTTTATTGCTTATTATTGATTCACTCAAAGGCAAGAAAAAAAAAATGCTCAAAGTGTGTTGGAGAATTTAAAAAGTAATTCAAAAATTTTCAAATGCAATTTCGGTGCAAATGGCAGATGGAAACTTTAAAAGAACCATTAAAAGTTTTGAACAGATTTTGCCTGGATATGGTTTGGCTTTAATCTTTATGGTTATTAATGAGTTTTGCATGGAATGTTAATGGCTAGCTTTTTGCCAGTCAAACTTTGGATTTATGTCTACCGAATGGAAACCAATATTTTTTGGGAATTTTTCATTTTAGCTTCAGGCTTGGTTTGTTTTTTGTTCCAAGAGCCAAGAAGAAAAGATCTAACCTAATTTTGAAACTTAAAGTTGTAAGAACTACGATGGATATTTATTTCATTTGTCCAGAAATAATTACCAAGAACTCATCAAATGTTTTTGTAGAAAAATATATATTTTTTATAGGAGATTTTCTGACTTATAAAAATGATAATTCCTTTTCTAATCTTTGGCAATCTTTTGGTACGAAGGATCTCCATTTCATGGTCCAACAAATATATATTTTTTATAGGAGACTTTCCGACTTATAAAAATGATAATTCCTTTTCAAACCTTTGGCAATCTTTTGGTACGAAGGATCTCCATTTCATGGTCTAACATTTCGAGAAATAATTAAATCTTTCATACATACATATAATATCCTTTCCCTTAGAGTAATCATTTTTATGAATCTCCCAAATGATCATACTGAGAATATAAGATTATATTTATATAAGCTTCCTCATTGTTATCTGACTAGAGGGAAATTGCATTTGGTAAATCCTGTTAAGCTGCTTTCAACGATCACTTGAGCCCCATGCTCATCCCCGGGAATATTAGGAAAAAACCAAATCAGTTAAACCAAGAAATTCCCACAAACAATGTAATAAAGTTTTCATAAAAGATTTTTAAGTGTTGCCAATGTGAATGGAGTAATGGGAAGTTAAACATGAAATGAATGACTGCAACTATAATTAATTTTTGGGCTTTACGACATTGGCTACAACTTATAATGTCCAACATTAAGTTGGGCTAACAAACACACACACACACACAATGACCCATGAGAACCGCTAAGCAATACAAATAAAAACAATCGCCGAAGAAATTAGAAAAAGAAATAACAATAAAAGACGAAGCCAAAAAGAGAGAGAAAAAATAGATAGAAAATGAAAGACGTTTTGTGTTTTTATTTCGATTTTTCATGTTGTTTTTGTTGCTTTCGAATTGGTGCCAAAAATAAACGAGCAAGCCGAAAGCGTTCGCTCTTAAGTGAGACAACCAAAGCCAAAATAAACAAGCGAAACGTTAATTATAAAATTAGAATATTTGCCAGGCAGGCCGACGAAGAAGAAGAAGAAGAAGAAGAAAAAGGGCACGTGCTAAGGGCCCAAGATGGATGGTTTCCACCAAGTCACAATGACCTAGGCAGGCCATTAAGGCCCTTGACCTTGCCTGCCTGACACGGCAAATGAATGCGGCGTGAGGAAGGGGGGGAAGGTGATGGTATTGGTTAATTTAGTTGTCAATTGGTCTATAGATTACATGTGAATCATTGCTCTGTGGCAAGGTGGCCCCCATTGGTTTCTTGGTTCTTTGGGGCAAATATGAAAAACAGCTTTCAATCAAATGCACGAAATTGTGTGTGCCTGTGTGTGTGTGTGTGTGACTCGTTGTGCTATTGTGAATTGGCCTAGCATATATACATATACATACATATAGATACATGAGTGTTTTTGGCTCTTGTTCTATCAAGTTTATTAGCTGAAAAGTAAAATCATTTAGATTTTTGATTATATATTTTTTCTGCTCATTTTGAATTTATTGTTAAAAATAATTTTTTATTTTTCTCCATTTTTTTGGCACTTTTTGTTTTTAAATTTTATATAAGAACACTTTTTGAATTTGATTAAAATGATTTATCAATTTTGTATACACTGCGTACGCGTAATATTTATATGTAATTTTATTTTTTTCCTTCAACGAAATCAATAAACACGCTCTCACTTGCCAACCAATTAAGCAGCACTGACAAACACAGAAAAATATAGAAACCAACGTGGCCTTAATTCAACACCTTTCAGGACATATTTATATATCCTGTTTATTCCGCTTTTGTCTTGTATTTTTTTTTTTTTTTTTGTTTATATTTTCGGTCTGTCGCCAAAAAATATGAATGTGGTCAGCGCAGAAAATTTTCACATAGACGCTTTTCACGGGCTCTTTGCGTTGAAGACTGCTGGCGTTTTCATTTTTCGAACTGGCCAATAGTTTAAGTGTCGATGTTCTGTGGTCAGAGACAATTTCCTCGCGTTCTCACACTCTCTGGACATTTTTAATATTTTCAATATAAAATTATATACATATATCTTTATATATTTTTTTTTGTTGATTGACATGCGTTTTATTTTGTTTTTTTTTTTTGCTTTTATTCTATTTTTTTTTTTTTTTTTTTTTTTGGGAATGTGCGTGCGTCTTACGGAGAAATGTCCGTCGATTGAACGTGACTGCCCGTGGCTCGGCAAAAAAATCAACTGAGGCAACTTGAGAAGCTTTCTTTTCTATATTTTTTTTTTTGGTTTCTTATTGGGCAAGTCAACACGATTCCTCAGTGAGAAGGATAGACCGGCCAAGACAAGTGGCCACCTTTTTTCGGTTAAATGTTTTTTTCTTCTTCTTCTTCTTTTTGACAGCCACGTTTTGGCTGGGAATATGCACACATTTACAAATTGTACCTTTTCAAATTATATATATATTTTTATTCATTTGGCATATTTACATTGTCTATATGACTGAATATAAAATTTGACTTTGGCACTTAAGAGAAATGAAAAGCTTTTGGCCTGTTTCACATTTCTCACTTGTTGCACACTTTTGCATGGCATTTGCATTTGTATGTGTGTGTGAAACCTTTTGGTCTAACCAATTGATCTTGGTTAATTATTTATCATATTTTATTTATTTATTATTTATTTATTTTTTTTTTAGTATGAAATAATTTTTTGTTGATTTTTCCGCGCTGGGCTTGTGTTGTTTACGCGAGGGCAAATTAACGAGGAATGAAAAAAACATGGAGAAAAACGAGCAAGGCGACGACAGCGAAAAAGGATAGAAAAATACAAGGAAAAATGCCAGCCGAGTAATGGTGAAATGGAAGATCCACTTTTTGACCAAGAGTGAAATTGGAGAACTTAAAATTTTTCAGAGAAAACTTAAAAAGATTTTTAAAAAATTTTGGAAAATAAAAACATTTGTCTTAAAATTGATCGGACTTATTTTATATGAAAAGAGTATGGCCTGTTGGCAATCATCAAGTGTTCGAATTGAAATAAACAAAACAACAACAATAACAACAAGTGGAGTCAAAGAAATAGAAAAGTAAAAAACAGCAAAAGGAAACTCGCGGCACTTTTCTTCATTTTTTTTTTATTTCCTTTATTTTTATGTAGGCGTTCCTCTCTCTCTTTCTGGCTTGCCTTATGTACTTGTTCATAGACTTAATACAAAGCTGTTTTTGTTTGTTTCTTGTTGTTGTTGTTGTTGTTGTTGGGTCTGTCGTTTTGTCATTGTGTTGTGCGTGTTTTCGCTTTATCCTGACAGTGCCTGGCATTTTATTGATTATGTTTTATTTTTTTTATTTTGCTGTCCAACATGTCGCCCCATTGGCTGAGTTGGGCTCCATTTGGGCTCTCATCCTTGGGACAGGGCGGAAGTTATTAGTTTCTTGTGTTTTTGTAATTTGTTGCTGCCTGGCTTTTGGTATTGTAATTATTTGTATTTTAATCTTGCCTTCTATGGGTGTATTTTTCATAGCTTTCATTGCGAGTGTAATTAGTCTTGAGTTATACAAGAAACCGGGTCATCCTATCAATATTAAGTATACGCAATGTTTGCCTCATATAAAAAAAAAACTTTCTGCATTTGAATAAAGTTGAGTGAACTAATAAATGTTTATATTATTAGGAATTAATTAATGAAAAGCCTTTCATTAGTTTAATGAAAATAGACTTGAGTATTATCCAAGTGGAATTAGGGCAAGACAAGAGTTTCTTGAGATTATTTTGAATTTTTTATTCTGTCTCATTCTTCTAAGAGCAAACCCCTTTGGAAATCCCCAAAATGATTTATGTATGCTATAAAAAAACAAATACCTCAGCCCGCCTTAGTTCATCCGCAAGATATAAAAAAAAAGAAAACATTGCTGGCCACAACTAAACCCTTTGGCCTGGACTTAAAAAAGGCTTGAATAATGCCAGGAGTATAACAGAATATACAAGAATATACAAATGTAATTTACATGAGTCTGCTTCTCGGGACACTTAAAAATGTACCCAGTTGGTTTCTGCTCTTGTTTCGGTTTGTCGTGTTTCAAATCGAGCGAACAAGAATTTGTTTCTCCACAGGGTCGCCGGAGGTCTAAGGACAGTTGTAACTGTAAAGCTCATACTCAACTATTTTGAAGTTTTCACCTTGTTGTTCACCATGGAGCATTCAATGAGAGGGAGGACAACAAATCACAGGCCACAAATTTGGCAAAAATATTTCTAGTTAACATGCGATCAACATGCGATTGCAAACAGCAGAAAGCCAGCCAGTCGAGCCAGTTAGAATGTAAGAATGCAAATAAGCCATTAACAATGGAATCAAGTGACAGAAGGACAATTTTAATTCCAATAATGTTTTTGCTATACTTTTTTCTTTCTTTGGCTTCATAAATTTTAACCTAACCTGCACTATATGGACTTTTATGAGAGGCCAAGAGTGTTGGGCTGCACTACATTTTCAGCACAGACTACTAAAGTGCCGTTATGAGCTGCTTTAGTGTGTGCATAAATTTTATAAAAAGCTCTCTTGATACACTGAGAGAATAAGTCGTGCTTAAACTTTAAACAGTCTCTCGAACCTCCCACAAAGAGTTGATTCTTTTCTTTCGATTTGAGGAATTTACAAAAATTCACATGGCCTGAGCAGACTGTACTTTGCTCTCTCGATAGGCCAGTGTTTCCCTTTTTTTCACTCGTATTAAATACACCCCTGTCTCGAATGAGAGATAGAGACCGTTAGCTGATCAACATGATGAAATGGCCTAGCCTGAGTGAAAGAGAGAGACAATTAGCTGATCAACTTGATGAGATGGCCTAGCCTAAGAGAAAGAGAGAGAGTCAGTAAGCTGGTCAACATAATGAGATGGCCTAGCCTAAGAGAGAGAGAGAGAGAGAGAGAGAGAGAGAGAGACAGTTAGCTGATCAACAAGATCAGATGGCCCAATCTGTTTCAAAAACAAATAAACAAATAAAATTACTGATGAACCTATGATAGTTCTTTAATAAAGCAATTTTGATTGGTTTAGATATCAATTATGAGTATGATAAACAAGCAATTTACTTTTTCACTATCTAATCTAATCAATGAGCCAGTGTTTTCCTGATAGATAACATGGTTCTTCTATATAGAATACATACAGATAAAGGTCAATAGAAATTCAATTCATAGATTTATTTAGAATTAAAAAAGTAACTTATAGTTAAAAAGGTTAAACCTATTTGGAGTTCATTACTCTTTGGAAAATTATGAAAATTTCAAAGACCCAAAAAACAATTGAGTCCAAGAGCCTTCAACTGCTCGGAGCTCTCAATTCTACAAAGGAACAAATTGATAAGCTTTTTATATTTGGTTTATTATCGACAAGTTGACGTGTTTGCTTGTCTGTCTGACTGAAAGTGACAGGCCAAATTGATTGACATTTAAAACTCATTGGATCAAAAGTATTTAAAACATGTGAGAAATTTGAACATTCTGCCAGTGGTTTTCTAGATTGATGGACATATCAACACAAGGGGAGTCACAAATGGGTCAGTGATAAGTGAAATTTTATTATTTTTAAGTTTCTCTTTTCTGGCCATTTAAATTGTCATTTCACAAATCAAATTTAAAATTCCATTAACGGGTAAAAAAAAGAGTAAAACTGAGCCGTAAGGCGTTTAAAATTGCAATTCAAAATTGATGTGGCTCGTTAAGAACCGCCGAATCAGGATAAAAAAACAAAAACAAAGACAACAATAAAAACCAGCAGAATATCCAAAATGGAATCAAAATTCTGCATAACGAAAAAGGTGAAGGGTGGGGAGGAGTCCGGTTCCGAGCTAAAATTGAAAGTGAAATTGAAAGAGAATCTGTGTCAACATCCGCTCGGTTTTATCTTCCCGTCGAAGCAGACAGCAATCGTAGTTTTGTTTCGTTCACAGCTGTTTTATCTCTTTATGACTTTTACTTTTCTTTTTTTGCAAATAAACCGTTAAACTTTCACACACTCACACTTTCACACTCGCTCTCTCTGTCTCCTTTGGGGCTTCATAAATTACAAAGTCATATGTTTCCGCTATAAAATTGAAAAAAATATGTGTAAATTACACAAAAATGAAAAACAGAAAGAATAATAATAATAAAAACAGAATCAGAAAAATAAAAACATTCACAAAAAAAATAAATAAAATAAAGAGAACAACAATAAATAAAGCGAATATGTGTGGCCGGAAACTATTTGCGTTGAGATTTTTGGTAAGAGTTTTCAAGATTTGTATTCCCCCCATTTAGCCAAAATGAATAAATTTAAAAAAATATATAACCATTTTTTTTTTTTTAATGTAAAAACCCTGAATTGATTAAACTAACAAAAAACAAAGCCAATTAAAAACGTTTCAAAATGTTTTACAAATTCAAATGGATTTTTTTTTCACCTTTTAAATGTTTATTTAATTAAAGGCTAAAAGGTTTTGTTTGCCGTTTAAATTTAAATGAGTTTTAATGTTTTTGTATTAACAGCTTCCAGGGTTCTTAAAACAATAATATTTAGAGAATGGAATACTTTAATATCGCATCGAACTCATTCTTATTAACCTGATTCTCACCATAACTAGCTCAAAAGGAAAACATTCTAATGTTTTCATTGGGGTGTCGAAGAGTTCACACTCTTTTCGAAATTTTTTGAAGAATGGCACCTTAGATATTTCTAAAACCAATTGGAGTTCTTATGACAGCTGTTACGAGCATATATCTGTGTGTCTCTATATGAAAAATTTGTATTCCGAATTTGAAAGGGATCAGTCAATAAATGCTGGACCGATTAAGACTCGTTTGACGGTTATATGATATAGTTTTCCGATCCTTATGAAACTTGATGTATCTCTTTATAAGAAACCTGTGTCTTAGACTTGAAAGAAATCAGTCAATAAATTTGGCAATTGTTCCTAAAACTGATTCAGGTTCGTAGTCGTCGGAGCAGCCTATCTTTATACCAAATTTCTTTATGATAACTTTAAGTCAGAGAGAGAGAGAGAGACTAGACCGAGAGAACAGACGGAGATAGCCTAGTGATACTGAGTTCTAGTCTAGAGATAAGTATTGGAAGACCCCACGATGAGTGGTTCTGTGCGTCGCAAACATCAGAGCAAAATGACTCAATTCTCCTTTCTTTGAAAAGAGTATAAAGTAAAGTAAAGTTTCTTGTTATTATTCTGGGAAATAAATTTTGATGATTATAAACTTGCTGCAGGCTTCCCATTAAAATTGCTACAATTTAAAGCCACTACAATTTATAGATATATAATGGACTTTTGTTTCAACATTATTTAAGATTTAGTTTGGCATTTGTTCTTGTTATGTCGAATCGAGCTATTGACACTCAAGGTCCTAGTTCAAGTTATTTCCTTGTGTATCTTTTCCAAACATTTTGCATATTGAGTGCCCCAGTTCAGAGGGTCTGCAAGAGGCTTACGCACAAAAGTCTAACATAAATGAGTGTGGTATAAAATGTGTTGTTAGCCACACCACAATCAGGCAAATGCGACAAATAAATAATTCTTGGCCATTATGCAGTTGCTGACACAGAGCCCAAATTACAACAACTTCTGGTGATGATGGCCACGGTCATATGGACCATATAACTTTTTGGGCTGGTCCAACGAATGACCAAAAATTGTCGTAGAAATATCCTCTGAAAGCAAAGCAAACATACGCACGCTCCATTCGGATATCCTTGTAAAATTTATGCTGATTGCCAGACGATTGCTTTCAACTTGAACCTCATGTCTATAGATTTGTAGAATTTTTGGCAATTTTCTTACTCACTTATATAGTCACATTTGAGTGGAGGTGGTGGCTTCTTGTCCCATTTCTTTAGCCAATGCATCAGCTGGACCAATTTGCCACGACCGGTAAGGCCTTTCTCGCTATTCAAGATGTTCGTTTCGAAATTGGTTGACATTATAGGCAATGCCATATTATATTTTCTCTATGCTATTCAATTTTTACTGGCCAAATGCGTTCATTTGACCACCGCGTTGGGATATCAACTACTATCATTATTTTGCTTGGGTATGCCCCGACTGTCTCAAAAAAAAAACAATGGTCATAAATTTAAGTTTAACCAGTGGGTTAAGCTACCAGAAAAAGACACATGCTTTAACTTTAGATAAGAGAAAAAAAGAAGGCGCACAAAAAAAATAAATATTATAAAAAGACTCAACCAGAACTTGGATTCTGTAGGCTATTTTAGAATTGGCTTCAGGCTTCAGATACTTTTCAAATCTTTAAAAATATTTCTTATCTGACTTATCGTTTTCCTCTCCCTTTTTGGACTAGAGAACATTCTCAATTCTAAGCCCTCTTTTTTCTGTGTTCAGTTAAGCACTTTCAATTATTTACAGGAAAAAAGGTTTTTGCCTTCCAAAGAAGAAAAGAAAGTTTCACACAAAAAAAGAAAGAAAGAATGAAATGAAAAATCATTCTGATAAATCCTGTTTTAGCCACAATCACATGGCCTGTCATTATTCATTATTATGGGTTTAAAGCCAGCTGAAATGCCTATACAAAGAGTGAATAAATAAAATAAAATACGACATCCCTGAGTCATTCATACCAAAGAGACTTTACGCTGGCATCGGCGTCTGCTCTCGCTGATTTTCGTTGAGAATTTATGAGGCTTATTGTCTACAAATAAATGACGACACATATCAAGAAAAATAATTGATGTTTTTGCCCTTATCCAACAGACTGCGAGTACAAAGAAATTTTGGTCATGCAATTTGCACTTTTTATATTATAAATAATTGGTAAAGTTGCCCTTCTCACGCCAACCCAAGCAAAGTTGGGAAATTGCCGAAAATAAATTTTACAAGTCAAACTCAAAAAAAAAATATTGAAGCAAAGGTCACATAAAATTTAGAGAGCATTTGTACTCTGGCTACGGCTGATTGAGTCAATAAATGTTAGAGGCAGGAAATGATTAGCCCTTAATTACCCAGAAATTATTTAAGTTCGTTTATGGTTTGAAGAGTTCATCATAAATAAAAATATAGATCAGCATTTATAGGAAATGAAGGGCACTTGATGTATTGCATGAATTATTTGAGACATCATTTATTCGGATTTGTTGACAAATTTATTTATTACTGTGACAGCGGAAGGTAATTTATTTATTCGATTTGACTCATCTCAGTTATTCAGATAATATAAAAGTTGAGAAAGGAATGAATTAATTAATTCCTAATTTTGCCAAAAGAAATCTTTAAAAGTTTAAGAGAAACTGGGAAATTGTTTAGAAGAAAACTTTGAACTTAAATTATATTTTTCGAATTTAATCTAAGAATTTTCTAGTTTCAAAATGGATGACTTAGCAACCTTTAGAAGCCTCTTCGAGCTACTCAAATTTCTTCTATAATTGTTAGGACTCTTCAAAACCTTTGAAATCAGCTCTTACTTTCTTTCCACTCAACTCCAACAGCCCCAAATTTTTAAAATTTTTCAAGTCAACACAAAAAAAAGGCGGTGATATCGCTTGAAAACAGTTCTCCCTTATTTATTTTAACCATGTAAACATTCTTTTCAGCTTTCAAGCCTTTCTTTCCATCTCAAACTTTCCGTCCACTTCAGTCCGATTCCCCCGATTTTTAAAACTAATTTCCAAGTCTACAATAGAAAGGCGGTGATATCGTTTGAAATCAGTTGTCCCTTATTTATTTCAACCATGTAAAGCTTTTATCCTTGGTGTAACATTTTCGCCTTTGTTGAAAATATTTCACACTTTTCCCAAAACAACTAGATGATTAATTTTAGTTAACTCCCCGCCATATCTTTGCTCTATGATTTTCATGCTTGCCACCACCAAGGCTGGTGATTTTTCACTGTAATGCTTGGGCATAAATCTTCCATTATTTGGAGTGTGAGTGAACTGGCAATGCCGCATTGAAACTCAATTTTGCATAGACTTAGTGAAAAAGAGAAAGTTAAAAAAAATAGGGTTGAGGGGGAATAGCAGAAAACAGCTGGGCTGGTAAAAGTTTCTTTCAGGCTGTTTAGGTTATTTGAAATGAGCTCTGTGCAATTTTGGCATGCAAATTGTGGCAAAGTATATAATAAGTTTCGGTCTTTAAGTGTGCGTGTGTATGAGGAAAATATAATTAAATCGAAATAAATAAATAAAAACCCCTGCAACAACAAACCATTGAAATTTTCTCATAAAAAAACAGCAGGCAGGAGCCTGAGAAAGGAATTGCATTTGAATAACGTTGACGTGACTTTAAACAGTAAGAATACAGATGGGTGGAATGAGCCTGAAGATATTTCTGGTTCTGGTTCGAGGTTCTTGGTATTCACTTTATTTGCACATTTTGCCCATACCCATTCCTGGCCTTAAAATGCACAGGATCTTTATAGATGGGCCAAAGCGGCACAGTCATTCAGAGAGCCATAAACTGACTGCCTCGATTGGACAGAGACAGAGACAGAGAAGAAGATGGAGATGGATATGGATAACATGTCCACATGTAAGAGTATACATGTGTCTGTTTGTGTACATTTTTATATCTTGTGTTGACATGAGGAGAGTCTGTTTTGCTTGTTCAAAAATTCAGACATTTCAGGGTATTTTTATTTTTGGGGATTCTAAAAACATTCATCAAATAACAATTTCATTGGAATTTTTGAACATTTTATTTTTGATAATTTGTTTTATTTTTTTGTGGTTTCATAATTTTTAGTCTATAAATTTATTCCAGAAAATAAAAAAATATTCCATGACCAATTTGACTTAGTTTGAACTATTCCTAACTAAATTATCAAAGAGAAATTCCTATTGAAATTTATTTAAGCAGAGTTAAAAATAATATATTCTCTCATCAAATCAAGCTTAAACGTTTTTTAGAATTCCCAATAAAATCCTTGAAAAGGTGACAGAAATTTTCTTAGAGAGCCCACAGATTCCTTTGACTAAGCCGATTATGATGAAGTTCTTTAAAGCTCAGAAATAAATCTTCAAACCATCCAAGTAAAGTGAAAAAATACACAAGTTTTCAAAAGAGAAAAGTGAGGCATCAAATCAGCTTAGCTAAGGATTTCCACACTAAGAAACTCACTTCATTTCCTCTACGAGTTTTCTTCTTTTTATTTTTTTTATTTTTTTTTTTTTTGATTCCGCTTGATTCGTTTTTGTCAGTGAGCATTCTTTCTATTGGCCAAAATCAATTAGCTTTTGCTGTTGGCCTTCAGGAAAAGTCAAGGGCCGCCACAAAAATACATTTTCAAAGTCAAAGCAAAAATATTGACGCAGTGCCTGATTTTTTTTTTTTTACTTTTGGCAGACACCTGAGAGGCCCAAGACAATTGTCGGTAAGAACATAAATTTTGATAAATGAAGTAGACGGCGGAGCTATCAACAGAGGAGAAATGAAGGCAACTGGCAACACATAATAATTCACATGGTACATTTTGGCTGGCTTCCAGAGTAGTCAATTTGGTTGACTATTTTTTGCCACTCTTTTAAATTCTTCCAAGCAATTTGATGTTGTACTTGGTTTTTCGCTTTTGTCAGCTTGAAATTCGATACCAGACCCAACAAAAACGAGAATTCCAAGTCATGAGAAAATAACAAATGCGACGTTTTTAGCTGCACGCTGCATAAATCATACGCCACGTTGGCCCAACAATCACTATGACAACGACAATATCTTCTTCTACCCTCTGTCTCTCTCTCTCTCTCTCTCTCTATCTCTCTCTTTCTTTCTGTCTGTCTGTCTAGGCCATTGTGGTTACCGTTGCCATTGCCTACTTTTGGGCTCCCCGAGTGGCAGAGCCTTTGCTGCCAACAATTTTTATTGACTTTCTGGTTGGGCTGCTGCCTCTGTAAATATTAATTAGCAGCTTCTGTGTATCTGTGTATGTGTGTGTGTGTATATAAAAATCTCTACGCATAAGCAAAATGCTTTCTACACTTGATCAGAAAACAAAAGGACCTCAGTCAATGAAGACGTCCATTGACGTTGATAACACTGTTGACAGTTTAGTTCCAACCTGCTTTGTGGGTCACTTTAAGCTTAATTATTTAAATTTGACACGATTTTATATATATATATATATAGTTTTTGTTTTTCTTTTTTCTCAGGAAGGCAAGGGAAAATGTAAGCTTGCCATAAATTTTAAATTAAGTCGCAATGCCGTCGGCGGTTTTGCTTATTTACCAACACAATTGCAAAGTGTGTGAAACACAAATTTACCACATCAACTTGGGTAATTAGAAGTGATGCTAAAACTTTTCACAAACACACACACACACCCATATATATAGAGATGTGGCAAGTGTAGTGGCAAAGGTAATTAAGATGTAAGCTGAGCGTGAAACTTGTCACTTGAATGTTGGTTAAAACAATTGAACAGATTCACTCATGTATAAGTCTTGTTAACATGGAAAAGCCTTTAGGCATTTAGGTCAAAATATTTTCGAATCGACAAAAAAAAAATCATACCAATATATTTACATTTGCCCGACTCAACCAGTTCCATTGGGCCCCTTGAATTTCCTCTAAACGAGGCACTCAACTATAAAGATTTTCTCTCAGCTAAATGTATTTTTATTTTGTATTTCTTTTTTTTTCTTTCAGTTTCTATTGAAATGCCATGAAATGGCAATCAAAGTCACGTGTTGCCTAAATTTGCACGTAAAATTCAAATCCCCCAAAAGAAGAAGAAGCCAAAAAAAATTGCAATCAAAACAAATGAAGAGAAAGTGTTTTGGGATAAATGTATCCTCTTTTTGGAGGGGAAGGAAAGATAAAAAAAATAAAAAACTGAAATTTTCAACAATTCTAAAAAAGAACCTAAAAAAGTATAAGAATTTTCAAAAGAAAGATTCAATGGGAAGAATAAATCAAATGAGAGAAAAATCAAGCAAATTCGAAATGAAAACAAATAAAGACAAAAATTTAATTGAAACAAATTTGAAATGAAGAAAACGGAAATTTTATTTCCTTCTAAGAAAGAACAAATATTTCTCTTTGTACAGAAGCCGGGGGAAATCATGCCAAGGCATCAAGACACAATCGCAAATAAATCTTGATCTTTAGAAAAATTAGAAAAAAAAGAAAACATATGAAAAGGAAATCAAAACATACACACAGACTCAAAAGTGATTGCCAGCAACACATGCAGAAGTAAGAGAGAATAGAATATATAAAATGTGAACAATTAATGTGGCAAAAGCATAGTCAAAGAGTTGTGAAAAGCCAAAGGCAAAGTCAGCTTTGGAGGCCGCCTGGTGTGACCTTTTGCCAGGGCCCCTGATTAATGGCAAATACGCCCACGCCTTTTTCTGGTGCCTGGACTTACCTTTGCTGCCCGGCCCATTTGCTGTTTGCAGCGATGACATCGGTATGGCCAGGCAGTTGCGTCCCGGTTGGCCAGCAGTCACGGGCGGTGGCAGGGCCAGATCCTGCGGTGGCTCTGAGCGCGGACATGGCGTATACGCAATTTTGCTACCTCGACCCGGCGTTGGACTGATGCGGGCATGACGGCCACCAACACTGCCAACACCACTGCCCCTCTCGCTCATGCTGAGCTGGCTGGCTGGCTGGCTGGGCTGGGGGTGTCTATCGAAGGGCCGTGCGAGTCACTCAGCGGCGGCGGCGGCACTTTAAATGCATTTTAGATTTCGGTTTTGCTTTTTTGGTTCTGGTCCGTTTAGCCTGTTGACATATTCATGCGGGGCTGCCTTTATTTTGGGCTAAAACTCTTTTTACACACGATTGCCTGCCTGGAAACCCAAAAGCACCGAAATTATTTTATGCTAATGCAGCAAGCAACCCACTCAGAAAGGCAAGGCAAGACAAGGCAAACGTTAAAAGTCTCAAGTCAGCTGGGCAAACAGAGAAACTCACGTGCCAGCAGAAAGAGGAAACACTTTAGTTAATCCTTTTCTGCCGCAGGACAGCTTAAGCTGATCCACAACGTTTGCTTTTCCCCTGAGCTGGCAAACATTTTGGCTTTGGCTTTTATGGCCCAAAACATAAACCAACAGACAGCTGAGCAGACAGACGGATAATAAAAGCCTCAGCTAATTTTACTTAGGGTTAAAAAAAAACAAGAAATGGAAGCATATTTCTGAGACGTGCAGCCAATCGGCCGACTATTTTGATATCTCATTTGGCAGAGGCCGTCCTCTAACTTCGGCCCCTTGAAATGCCGAATAAGTGCACCTGAGCCATTTGAGCTGGCTTCAGAGAGGGGCCCGGCAAGGCTGGCTAAGGACAAAGGCAGAGACTGTAAAGCTCACACAGCGACCATGAGTAAGGCTAAGGATGCACTCCAAGGACACGTGCAAAAAACACACACACACACTCACGCAAAATGCAGAGTAAGGTCGGTTGGTAGAGGAGAAAAGGGCAGCAAGCGGTTTTTTTAAAAGCCAAGCCGAGTCAGGCAAACACGCGCCACAAAACCAATTTTGTCAATCAACCAAACAAACGAGCAACAACAAAAAAAAAAATCATTCTACATCACAACATGACCATCACATCAAAAATGTCAAAATTTTTTTTTTTAATGCATTTTACTTTCTCGCACAATGTAACGGTAACTGGAATGGGCCAGCAAACGAAACGGAACGCAACGTAACGTAACGAGTCGAGCCGAGACGAAACGCAACGCGACGCGACAATCTAGGCCTGCACCATCAGAGTCCGTGTCCTGCCAGCTACTAAAATTGAAAAACGCAACGGCAACAGCAACGGCGACTGCAGCAGCAACAGCAGCAGCAAAAACGATGCTCGTTTGTGCAAAAGCATAAAAATAACACGCGACGACGGCAACCACGACGACAAGACAAACAAAAATAACAAAAACAATTCGAGCCAAAATGAAAAGCCGACCGAACGAGCGAGCGGCTGGTAAAATCAAAGCAAAACAAAAAACAGAATACGGTATTTTGTGCGCCACACCATGCCATGCCACGCCACCTACAGAGCATCCTCCCTCTTAGCCGACGGGCTGCACAGCTGCCGTGTCATGTGTTGCACGGACAACAAACTTGTTGGCAGGGTGTGAGGCGAAGGGCCAAACTTAGAGCACCGAGGAGTCAAAGCCGAAGCTGTCGGCCTCTTTGTGTAAGCTTTAGCGTAAGCTTTATTCATTCACAAATAATTCAAGCAGAGTTGCCACTTTGCATTGCAAAAAAATATGTACCAAACTTAAAAGGCTACAAATTAAATTGAATAAGATCGGAGATGCCGAATGGTGTCGTTAAGAGAAAAGACGTGTGGCGGTCTCGTTCAGGACGCCATCTGGCGTCAGCGTAAATATCGATCAGCCCTTGCGGAAAATACAACTCTGAAAATAGTCGAGTAGGGAGTCGGACTCGAGGCGGCAAGACGAACGGACCAGCGCGCGTAGTTTTTAACATCAATAATATATTGTACGAGTTTATCTTATAAAAGAGAATAAATGTAATAATAGTAAAGACTAAGTGTTGACTATTGACTTGAGCATCACTACAAGAAAGCCAAAGACGAGAACGTCGAGTGATCAACGAGTAAGCAAGCAGCGACGAGTGAATGGGCAACGACAAGCAAATTGAAGTCCTTCTAAATATTCAACGATAATTTTAAATTATTTAAAAACACTGAAAATTACAATAACCTTTCAATAATTTCTTTCTGATTTCAATAGAATTTCATTAATTTTATTTATTTATATTAATTTAAATTTTCATCTTAAAAAAAGACACAGCTTAGATGTGCCTGTAAAATTTTACTAGCTCCCTCTAGTGAGCCACTGAAAGCAACTATGGCAAAAAAGCTTTTCCTGAGCTTTTACCAACAAATGCCTGTGAAAAATAGATGGCGCTCACACTGAAAACAGTAAAACAAATTATAAAAAAAATATTATCAAATTCTAAATAAAGACTCGCTTCACTTTTTAAATTGTATAATTTGTTTTTATCTTTATTTGGTTGGCTTGATTCTTTTTTTTGTTTTATTTTTTTATTATTTTGTTTCTGTTTCAGTTAATTAGAATAGAATTATCTTAAAAATTGTTGGAATTTATCTTTCTGGATTTTTTATTTTCACACAAGTTTGTTTTATTTTCCTGTTCCAAATTAAGGATTCAATTAATTTAATTTAATCAAGTCGAAATAGAAAAGGACAGTTTGAAATTAAAAATTTTTTTAGACTTTTCGTTTACAGCGCTTTGTTTAGTTGATTTTGATTTTATTGCTGGTCTAATTAAATTTCCTTTGTAGTCAGCTGAATGCGCCAATTTTTAGGGTTTCTTTTTTCTTTTTTTTGTTGTAATTTTTTTTTATAAGTGTTTTAATTAGTAAAGCTTTAAATGTGTGTTCATCGTAACATTTATCATTATATAAGTATTTTTCATATATACTAAATATATATAATTTATATATTTTTTTTCTGTTTACACTTAAAATTAAAATGAAGCTTATGCGCTTTTTTTCATTTTTTTTTTATTTTTGCGTTTTTTTTTTTTTTTTTTTTTTGTGGGAGATCTCTGAAAAATGATGCATCTTTAAGATTTGTAGCTGTTTAGAGATATATATATATATATTTGGTGTTGTTGTTGTTTTTGTTGCTGCTGCTGTTGTTGTTGTTGTTGTTGTTTAAACCAGACCAGTTGCCTTAAACCCAGAAATGTTTAGTGTGTCTTGCGTGTAGGTGGAACTTGTTGTTGTTTGTGATTTGAATCCAGATTGGATTGGGTTTGTTTTTTTCTTTCCTAATTTTATATATATTTTTATTCAAAATTGCTTGGTAATTATTATTATTATTATTAGTAAAGTTATGAAATATTAATTTGTTTCAAAAGGCCTGCAATTGCTTTTCATTTTCTTTTCCATTCCGATTCGTTAACAATTAATTTGAGCTGCGATTAAATTGACAACTACACACAACATCAATATTAATATCAATATATCATATATACTATATATTTAGATATAAATTTCAATAACGAGACACACACACATTTAGGCTATTTAGTTTATTTGATCAACTTGATAATTCCATATAGATCATCTATATATATATATAGATATATTTTTAGGTTAGGTTAGGGTGCAACTACTTGAATTTTTTTAGTTTGCAAAACACACAGTCAAAAAATACATTCAATTCGATTTATTTCTTAGCTTGGCTTATTCTTTTTTTTTTTGTGGAAAATCAAGGAAATTGGGGAAGAAAGAGGGGCCTATGGAAACGAGGTATATTTCGTGTGTGTGTGTGTGTGTGTTTGGCTAAACTATTTCAATTATTTTTTTAGGTGGTTGTTTAAATTCTTCAATTCGATTCAAATGATCGTTCGACTAGTTCAAAAAGTTCAAAGGGCTTTGGAACTCTAAGACGAGGTAGGAATTTCTTACTCACTTGTCCAATCATTTCGATCCAGGAAGGCCAAGGCGATATACCTATATATCTTTTCTAGTGCCTCTCTCGGCGAGTGTCTTTTGAATTGGAGTGGAATATGAATGAAAGCAAAACATTTCGCCAATTCAATTGATCGCAACGGTAATCGCGTTGCCAGATCAAAAAAAAAAAGAAGAAGAATTGAGTTGAGTTTTTGTGAAAAGAAAACAACAGTTTTTTTTTTTTTGGTTTTGTTTTGTTTCGAGGTTTTTAAAATGTTTGTGTATTTTTTTTTTCAAAGAAATCTTTTTTGTTTTGTTTGTTCTTATTTGTTTTTTTCCAAAGTATTTTTTGTTTTGTTTTGGTTGTCTTTGTTGTTGCTTATCATTCATCAAATTTTACAATATTCATAAATATATTCCATATATTGTATTTATTTATTTATATATATATACTTTTTTTCTTTCCATATTTTAATTTTTTTTAGATAGCTGCAAAATTTTTGTTTTTTCAATTTTTCTCTTTATCAACAATTTTTTTTGTTTTGTTTTTTTCAACTGGCAACGCTGCCTCGTGGCGTTGCATTGATTAACAAATTTTGTTTTGACAAATGAAAAGCAAATAAATATTTAACATTTGTTAACATTTTTTTTTATTTTGTTGGAGAAAAATTCATGGATTTTTGTTTTTTGTCTCGGCGCGATTGTTGAAAGCTTTTGAAATATTTATGAAGTTGCTGGGCGCGTGTGTTTCGCTCAAGGCCGCCAAGTGGGCCAGTGTTGCCAGATAGCTGGGCGAAACTGTACTTTGATTTCTAGAAAATTGATTTTTTTTTTTTAATTTTGTTTTGGTTTGTTATTTGTTTTTTTTTTTTAATTAAAGTTAGAAAAATTCGTGTGTATTTTTGTTAATTTTGGTTTTCATTTGATCTCATAAATATATATATATCATTTTTTATATGATCCATAAATACTTGCATAAGTTTAAATTTCCTTTAAAACTTGCACAAATTTTGCTACAAAATGTTTTTGTTTTTTTTTTCTTTGTTTAATTTTATAATTTTTGTTATGCTTTTTAAAAAAAGTTATAGAAAAGTTTTTAGCGCATGGTGTTTTTTTTTTTTAATTCTCATTACCAATAAACAATTTATTTATTTGTTGTTTTTTTTTGTTTTTGTTTGCTTGCCCTCATTTTTTTTTTTTTTTTGCAAAGAATTTTTTCTCTAATTTGGAGTCGGAGCAAGCAAACAAAACCATAGACGACTTAAAATTTAAAGTGTTGTGTATTTTATACTCACAGTTATTTTTTATGCAGTGGAAAAAAAAGAAGTCAAAAAAAAAAAAAATAAAAGAAATAATCAAGAGAAGAAAGTACGCAGTTGCTGGCAGAAAGAAAGTAGAGTACAGTTGTGTCAGCCAGCTGGAAATGGGTGGCAATGTGAAAAGTACAGTTTCGTCGTACGCAAATTCCGATCCTCATCAGTTCTTACAATAAAAAGAGCAGGACAGATAGAGTAGAGTAGAGGCGAGAAAGGAAACAGCTGGCCAGACGAGAGTAGAGCAAACAAAGGCGGAACGAAAGAAGAAGAAAAACACATCAACTAAATTGTGCCACTTGATCCAGACAAAAGCAAAGAATCAAAGAAAGAAAGAAAGAAGAAAGGAGAGTGTGAAAGAGAAGGAGCAACAGAGCTAACGATTGTTGCAGCCGTTTATGTTTTGCTTGTGTTAACTTTTTCTTTTTTTTCAGTGTTTGGGCGATAGGCAGCGTTTAGAAAGAGAAGGAAGACAGTGAAGAGTGAGAGTAAGCGGTAGAAAGAAAAGTAACTGTTAATTTGTCTCTTTTGTTTTGTTTTTTTGGTGTCGTGAAAAAAGCTCACTTAAAACTTAAGCCAAGTTATTAATAATTTTTTTTTCTAATTTTGTTGACTTTCTTTTTTTTTCTTTGCCTAATTTTTTTTTTTTTAGCTTAAGTTTTTTTTTTTTTTTTTTGCTTAAATTTAAGACAATTGTCTTTGCGTTTGTTTTTGTAATTTGTATAATTTATAAATATATTTATTTATTTATTTATATTTATATATATATATGTATATATGTATGTATTTATATGTTTATATTTATATATTATTTTATTTTATTTTTTTTTTTTTTTTTGGTATAGTAAAATTTATTTACGTAGAGCGCCGCCTGTGATGTTCGTTCCTTGGCTGCGCTCTTCCTTTTCTTCCTTTCCTCGTTTCAAATGTTGTTAGAGTTGTCTTCTTCTTCTTCTAGTTGTTCTTCTTCTTCATTTTTAAATATGTGTGTGTTTGATGAAATCGTTACTTTGTTGTTGTTGTTCTTCTTCCCTTAACTAATCGCCTTCTCTTCTCGCCTTCTTTTCGCCTGGCGCATCTCTTTCTGTTTTCTTAGTATTTTTGTTGTTGTTCTTGTTGTTTTAATTTCTACATATAGATAAATGTTGCACATTTATTTTAAATATATAAATATTTAATTTGTATATTTCTTTTTTGCTTGCTTTTATTTTTGTAGTAGTAAAATTATTTTATTTTTTTAAGTGTTTATTTAATTATTAATTTTATATTTGCAATTTTTTTTTGTGTGTGTTTGAAATTGTTTCTTCCTCTTCTTTCTTTATTTAATTTAAATAGTTAAGTTTTATATACTTTTTGCTGCCGCTTAAGTAACTACAGAGAAATGCTGATGTGTCTGTGAGTGTGTTGTTCTCTTTAGTTAAATGTTAAATCTGCGAATATAACGGTAAATCTACCGCATCCATTGACATTTTGTATGCAAATTTTAAATATAATTTTTTCTTTTTAGCTTTGCTTAAGTTTGCTACAAATTTTAACAGCGCCGACAAAAAAAAAAAAAAAAAAACAAACAAACGTTGCTCTGCCTATTGGCCTCTTCAGCTTGATTTTGGGGAGCGGGGCGGGGCTTGGCGGAGAGGAGGTCGGTCAGGTGAGGATTTTTGGGAAAAATTTTGCTCACCTAAAAAGGTCTTCCACCTGCTTTACCCACTTCACTGCCGGAAGAGAGCACACACCTCTTTCCTGTCTGCTTCTTTCTTTCTTTCTTCTTCTTCTTTCTCCTCAACTTTCCACCACACTTTCTGTTTTTCGTTATCTTCTTTCTTTTTTTTTTCTTTGCGGTATTTGAAATTTAATTTTATATCGAAAATGTAGTTTTTTTTTTTGGTTTTGTTTTTTTTTTTATATTTATTAATTTTAAATTTAAATATAATTTAATAAGAAGAATTTGTTGTTGTTTGATTTTACATTATTTATAATATATATATGCTTGTATTTATAATATATTTTTTATTTCTTGTTGTTGTTGTTGGTTTGACATGTGTGAGTGTGTGTAATAGGAGTGTAGTGTAGTGTGTGTTTATTGTTGTTGTTGTAACTATATAAACATTTGCCTTTTGGTTTTTATTTCTGATTTGCAAAAACTTTGAAATTTTCTTTAACATTTCTTAATTTTTTTTTTTTCATATCTATTTTTTTTTTGCTTAGTTTGTTTTTTTCTTTTTGTTTGCAACGAAATCGACAAATTTGTTTATAGTTAAAAAAAAATTTAGCTTACAATTTTAAAATAGTTTTTATTTTATTCTTGACCGAAAAAAAATGAACAAACAAAAGAAACGAAACTGTTCGCCTCGGGCAACAAACGCAACACAGGTGAATGTAGCCACATCCGCCGCCAGATGGCGCCCTCTCGATTTTGCTTCTCCTTCTTCTCTCTCTCTTTCGTCCGTTTCGTGCGGTCAACTTCCGTTCATTGCTGATAGGGGGCGCGGGGGGAACACACACTGCATTTGTCTACTTCCTTGGCTCTATTTCCAACTTGTTTTTGTTTCTGTTGTTTTTGCTGTTGTTGTTGTTGTTGTTGTTGTTGTTTAAGTGTAGTAGTATTAAAAATTGATTAAAATATGCGAATTTGTTGTTTTTGCTTTTAAACGGTGACTTCTTTTAAGTATTCATTGTTGTTGCTTATTGTTGTTGTGATTGATGTTTTGAAAATTGTGTTTGACTCTTTTTTTTTCTTCATTTCTTGTTAAACATTTTTTCTGGGTTTTATTTATTTACTTGATTTTTTGCTTAAGTTTTGCTTGCTTCTTTTTATAACTTCTTCCTCTTCTGTTTTTCTTTTGTTTTACTTTTTTTTTTAAGTGTAGGGCTTGTTTTTCTTTATTTTGTCATTAATTTTCTTTTAATGTTTTTTGTTTTTTTCTTGCTTAACTTGTTGTTTTAATTTGTTTTTTTTTTTAGGTTTTTTTTTTATTTAATTTTTTTTAAGATCTTTTACTGGGGTCCATAGCAACAGCGTGGCGCGATGTTATTGCGCACAGCTACAGTCTTCGTCAACATCTTAAAAAAATAGAAAGACTTAAAAAGAAATAATTTAACGCTTCACTTCGATGTCATCATAGTCACGAATTCTGCAAAGAAAATTTGAGAAAAACATTTAATTAGTTATTTCGTTATAAAATTATTTAAATATTTTTAAAAGGCTTCCTTTTTGGCTGATATGGCAATACTCCTTATTTGAAACCTATCCGGCAACTCCTTATTCGTGGCCTATATAACTATCTCACTCTCACGCATGATCAGTTGTGCTTTGCTTTAAAAGCAGTTTGCTTAATTTTCGCAGTGTCCTTAATTTGCGCTAAATAAATCACTTGCCAAATAAATAATTACATCGCTTGGGCTAAATTTAAATGTCTAATAATCACTTAAGATCAAGAATAAAAACCTTTGACTGCTAATCAATAAGACAAATGACCAAGTCACGAGATGAAAATTCTATTCAACTAAAAATCAACGTCAACATTACAAGCAAAAAAAAGAAAAAAACAGAAACCAAAGCAAATTTATTATGTGCACACACACACACACACACATATAGACAGACATGTGCTGAGTTTTTCTAAATATTTTAGTACACGTTCGGCGGGCAATGCAAGAGTCTTTGTTGCTGTGCTTCTTCTTCTTCTTTTTTGCCACATGCTTTAAATTTAGAACAGAGACAGAATGAGCAGAGAAAGCCACCATCGCCTCGGTTGGTTGTTGGTAATGAGAGCATGGTTGGCCACCGGTTGGTTGTCTCGACTAGACCGGCTTTTGGTGGGATTGATAGATGAGGTCTCATAATTCTTGGATCGATAATAAAAAAAAAAAAAATAGCTGTCCCCAGCAGCCCAATCAAATGGGGGAGGGGGGCGAAAGAGATGGTAAATCCACCCTGGCCAGCTTTCATTGTCTCGTCGTTGGCTGCCGCTTTCCGCCGACTGACTCTGATGGGTTGTCCCCAATTTATCAGGTGTTTGCATGCAATGCTTATTAATAGATTCAACAACAACAACAATAGCAACAATTGCCTGCCAATATCATTTATGGCCCCAAACACAACTCGGCTGACAGACCAACTGATTGACTGACTACTTGGCTGGCTGTATTGCTTTTCAGCTTTCTTTTCCCTTCTCGTTTTCCTTTTGTATTTCTCATTTCCTTTTTTTTTTTGACTGCATTTTTCAAATATTTTCATAGCTCGTCAAACTGGCAACAAAAGACTAAAATATTTCAAAAGCTCGTGCATGTTTGACCAGGTGCGAAAAGCAAGAAAAATTCTGGGAATCTCTAAATGTTTGTGAAATTCCTGGAACCAAAATAGTAATCTCTCGGAACTCTGAGGAAACTGAATAAATTTTTCATTTCAACAGAATCCTGGAAATAGTTGACTATTTTTTTTTTTTTCGCAAATTTTAAATTGAAAAATTAAAGGAAACTCTAAAAATGCTTGAAATTCCTCCGAACTCGAAAGAATCTGAATAAATAATTATTTGATTTTGAAATTAGTCGATAAATTCCTGAGAAATTCCAAATGAAAAAAGCCCTCTAAAAGGCTTAAAAATAAACTTTATTTTGGGCGTGTCCTTTGGCTTATGCAAATTATTGGCAATTCCTTTTAAAATTTCTTGTTGACTTTTTATAGACTCGACCGACTCCCCTTTTAATCAACTCCGTGAGAATTACGGAAGCAAACAAATTGACTTTTGAACTTTGACCACAAAAATAACCAAAAACGACTTCATTCTTTTTTAGCCTTGACATTTTTTCCCTCCCATTTTTTGTTTTTTTTTGGTTGATGGGAAGGCCAAGCCTGTCGAGCGATTAGAAGGCGTGTCGACTTGTCCTACCTCCTACTGGGTGTTTGGGGCTAACCAATTAAAAGGAAATTCAACTGACACAAAACAATCAAATGGGAAACACGGAAATGCCAAGAGTGTTTGCCTTTCGGAGAATTCTCAAATGGAAAATCTATTTTTTCCCATGAAAAATATTATTGCAAATTTTAAAAAGAAATTCTGGAAAATTAGATCATTTGGATCGAATGTTAACCAATCTGTTAGATCAGATATTATTTGTCATATATCTGAATCCTATTCTACCTATCCTTCCTTAAGAGTGTCTGAAAGGACCCCGAGTTTATGAAGGAGGAAGAATCCAATCTGCTTTCATTATAGGCTGGATTCCTTATATATATATACATATAGCCGAATGTTAACCAATCTGTTAGATCAGATATTATTTGTCATAAATCTGAATCCTATTCTACCTATCCTAAGTGAAATATATAACCACCTTGAGAGTGTCTGAAAGGACCCCGAGTTTATGTAGGAGGAAGAATTCAATCTGCTTTCATTATAGGCTGGGTTCCTTATATATATATACATATAGCCGAATGCTAACCAATCTGTTAGATCAGATATTATTTGTCATATATCTGAAACCTATTCTACCTATCCTAAGTGAAATATATAACTACCTTGAGAGTGTCTGAAAGGACCCCGAGTTTATGTTAGAAAGGGAATCCAATCTGCTTTCATATAGGCTGGGTTCCTTAAATTATATAGTGAACCGATTTGATCTTATAACAAGACCTTATAGAGATATTCTTCATACCATATATCCATATAGTAAGCCGATTTGATTCCAAGTAAAGATCTGTCCGATTTCTCTGACCCTTTTAATGATTTCTTTGCCCAAGAAATCCTTTTAGGATTTTTAATTAATTGAAATTTTCTTTGGGTTTGTGAAATTAGTGGGATCCCCACAGCTTCCCTCCCTTTGGGTCTTAATAGGTCTAGGCTTTATTTTAATAAAATATTTTCCCTCTCTCTCCCTCTTTTATTTCTATTCATATTATTTTTTTATTATATATAAAAAAGAAAAGAAAAATATATTTTTTTTCTCTCTCTTGGCTAATTTTGTTGGCCATTTCGTTTGCGTTTTTGTGGCCTGTTCTGCTGTTTATCTTTCGTCGTTTTTTCATTTTTTTTTTATTTTATTTTTTTTTGTTTACATTCGAATGTATACTAATAAAAGCAACAACAATAACAACAATAACAATGACAATAACAAAAGCCACATACAAAACTGAAATTCACACAGTAGACTGTCCATGTGTGTGTGCGAGTGTGTGTGTGTGTGCGTGTGTGTTTGTTGCCCCCTCGAGCTTTGCTGTTTAATTTGGTTTTTCTTGGTATTTTGTTTAACATTTTATTTGATGATATTCTACTCGTTTTTCTTCTTCTTCTTATTCTTATTCTTTTTTTTTTCTTTTTCGGTTTTTATTGTTTTTGTTGTTGATTTTATTATTGCTGCTATTCTGACAACATTTTTATATTTGGCTCGGGGCCAGAGTGTAAGTAAGTCTTATCCCATTCCTGCTAAAATAAAAGATCTACTTGCCACTATTTATTACCCCCCCCCCTACGCCATTCCCCCTCATAACCACCTCACCCTCACCCTCACCATCTAGCCTGCCACCACCCGGCATATAGAGCATCTCTCTTCCGTTTCAGGTTTGCCGGCATTTTGCTATATGAGAAAAAAAACAACAACAACAAGAAAAGAGCAGACTCACTCAGAAATTTCTCTGGCCGAGTTGACCGAACTAGTCAAACAATAAAAACTTTTGTTAATTGCCAATAAGCAAAATGGCAAAAGCTGAAAGCCAACTATGAAAAATCTTTTGTTTTTCTCATTTTGCAAATTGACCCCTCCCCCCTCACCCACCCCACGCCTTATCTATTTACTCTTTTCTTTTCAAAAGAATATAATTTTTTTTTTCTTCTTTTGTTTTAGATTTATTTGGGATTTTTTTTTTATTATTGAAAAATCGGGAGTGTTGAATATATAAACAGAAACTTTTTTATTGCCCTTCAAGCCATTTTGATAAAAATAAAATCTTACGTGTTTGTTTTTATTATTTTTTTTTATCTGAGAAATTCTTCTTGCTCAGTTTTAAAAGTAAATTGATAAAATTCCCCAGATAAGGGTGAAAAAAAAAGAAAATGACGAACAATAACCTTGGTTGCGCCCGAACAAGCCTGGTAACAAGGTGGCAACCCTGGCTGGGCTTAGACACTCCTTATATATAATAATAAAAATATATATAATACCTTATACTTTATATTAACCAAATGAGCTAGCTGGCTACACACTGATAAGCACGCCATCTAGCGGACTATTCGAGCAACTCCAAGCCTAATAGGAAATGATTTGAAACTATTCCAGGCCTAGGCAGTGGCAACTCTGGCTTGGTATAGCCATTCATTACTTATAACATGAAATTATTCAAAAAGCTCGCTGGATACACACTGACACTGCACGCCATCTACAGGACTGTTTGGGTAACTAGCTAGCTCAGCTCTTAATCCTGTCTTTAAATTTGTATATCTTCCTTAATTCCAGGCCGATTTCATTCATGTTTGGTATCAAGCGAAAGGTATTTTAATTTCCTATATTTTTCAGAAATTCATCAAAATAATAAAGTCAAGACTTTGGCAAATACAGGGCCCTGAGTGTACTCTGCTCTCTTTAGGGTCTTTCCAATATTTCCAAAGACTCTTTTAACCTTTTTACAATTTTTTTTTAAATTTAGAAATTGTTTAACTCGACTTGTCTATTTTTATAGTTTTTCTCATCAATTCATTTGTGATTAATCTCTTGATTTTTGATCTAATTTTATTTGAACTTGAGGCAAAGGCAAGTTAATTTTTATTTTATTTTTTTTTTTTTGCTTTTCAAATTGATTTGAAAAAGTGAAAAGAACGAAATTTTTAGAGCGTTCAAAGTGTGTGTGCCTGGTTTGTTTGTGTTTATTTCGTTTTAATTTGTTGTTTTTCAGTTTTCTGCTCAATTGAAAATTCAATTTTCCAGCAATTAAAAAGTTACGTGAAACACAAAGCAAGAAAATCAAGAAAACCCATCAAATTTAGTTTAGTCTAATTGTTTTCCACTAAGACACGAGGCAAGCCAATATTCCCCCCTTCCCCCCCCAAAAAAAAAAAAAAACATGCCAGAGAAATTATTGCCAAGTTCTGATCTTCTATTTGCCCCGAGGTGTGACTGACTTATGAATCAGTTTCCCCAACTAATTTTTATGCTTCCTCCCCTCTCTCTGTTTTACCCTGAAACGTGTCAGCTGTGGAAATAAAAATGATTCAATTTATCAACCATTTTTACACGATTATTCCGTGTGAATCATGCCAGGGCAATTGGGTTTAGATTTCCATTGGAAATCTGTGTTGACAATGCTGTGGCAACGCTCGACTTGTCAATAAAAAATAAAAATAACTCGGTTTCTACTGACATGCAATGAGCCAGGCTAATAAGAGACAAATAAAGCTGTCGGTGAGCCAAAGGAAACGGAGTCTAGGAAAAATCACAAAAGGGTACAGTCATGTCGGAAATATTCTCACTAGTTTGATTAGGCCAAGGCAAAAGTACAGTCACATCTTTCATTAAAAAGTACAACTATACCAAGAAGTCTAGGAAAAATCACCACAACTTCAAAAAGAGTACAGTCATGTCGGAAATATTCTCACTAGTTTGATTAGGCCAAGGCAAAAGTACAGTCATATTATTCACTAAAAAGTACAGTCACTTGTTTCATCATATCAGCAAAAAGTACAGAGTCCCCTTTTGGAGTAGAAGTTTTAGCTTACCTTCGTAATTGACCTGACCATCACCATCGATATCAGCCTCACGGATCATCTCATCGACCTCCTCGTCTGTTAATTTCTCGCCCAAATTTGTCATAACATGACGCAATTCGGCCGCTGAGATGAATCCATTGCCATCCTTATCGAACACTCTGAAGGCTTCTCGAATTTCCTCTTCACTATCGGTGTCCTTCATTTTGCGTGCCATCATTGTAAGGAATTCTGGGAAGTCAATTGTGCCGTTGCCTGCAAATTCAAACCAAAAAAAAAAAACAATTTAATCAAAGCAAAATCGTAGAAATGATTAATTCGATGAGATTGGACAGGCCAACCCAACCCAAACCTTTCTTTCCATCATAAATTAAAGGGCCGTTTCATTATTCAAGAAACGAAAGACCCTGAGAGCAAAGGCAGCCTCTCAAAGTCGACTCTAAAATATTTACTCATCACTCAGGAATATTCTGTTGTCCTGGTGAAACTGTAATTTCTGCTGTCTAGACTAAACTATTCCAACTACAAATTACTTTACTTAATATCACACAAACTGCCTTTGGCCCCTCTGGCTTAATCTATTCATTCCACTCAATCAAGCAGTTCCTTTTTTTTTTCCTTTGACGCACATGGCGTATGCGCAATCTGGCGATAACAGACTGAAGTAGGCTTATAAACTCACACACACACACACACACACACATGCAGGCATCAAACTTAAGTCCCCATAAGCCCCTTTTAGCCAGCTCGGCATAGATTGTTTTTTTTAGGGGGTCGTTGGGAGGGGGGCAACAAAAAAAAAGGATGGCCTTGCAGTTTTTTGCCTGTGGTAAAGCCATTTTTACAGTCGCTTGGGTTTTAATGGTTAACCTACTCGAAGTAAATTTTCAGAAAGCACAAAAAGAGGTCGCCAGAGAATCCTTTTCTTTCTTTTTTATTTTGGTTTGAAAAATTTCCTTTCTTACTAATTGAAAAAGTTTTGTAGACCATCAACCAATTTTATTTAAATTTTGGCATAGTTTTTACCAAGCCCCCCTCCCCCAGTGAGTTCTCTCGTTTCCATTCAAACTTTGCCTTTGATGATGATTAAATTTTTATGAGCATTTATAACAATGAAATCAAGTTTGATAGTTGAGATCTCTGTGTTTTTTTTTTCAATTTTGATTTGAATATTTCATAGGTTCCTGTCCAAAATGGAAGGTCCGAAACCTTGAATCATGAAGGAAATCAAGTTTGACGGTTGAGATCTCTGGTTTCTTAAGTAGAAGACTATCCAATTTTGGCTGGAATATTTCCTAGGTTGCTGCCAGATAAACTAGCATAAAAGTAAGGCCCGAAACCGATGGGATCATGAATGTAATGGCATGAAAGTTTAAAGATTGAGATCTCTGGTTTCTTAAGTAGAAAATGAACCAATTTTGGCTTGAATATTTCATAGGTTCCTGTCCAAAATGCCATCATAAAAGGAAGGTCTGAAACCCATGGGATCATGAAGGAAATCAAGTTGGACGGTTGAGAACTCTGGGGATGGGATCACGACTGAAATGCTTAGATCTCTGGTTTCGATGGGATCATGAATGAAATTAAATCAAATTTTAATAATTGAGATCTCTGGTTTCTTAAGTCGAAAACCAGCCAGTTTTGGCTGGAATATTAACTAGTTTGCTGGCCAATAAAAAAGCATAAAAGGAAGGCACGAAATCGATGGGATAATGAATTACCTCCGTTTCGAATTAGACTCTATAAACAAATTCAAATTGATTGGTATATTGAATTGAACAATTTAATTTCAATATGTTTTGATTTGTTATACTCAATTTTTTTTTTTTTGTTGTTTTTTTAATGAGCTAGGAAATCTGAAGAATTTGGAAGAAAACAAACACCCACACAAAGTGTTTCAAATTATAGGGGAAAAAATATATAAATTGCTAAGGCCAAAATAAATGCGCAGTTTTTTTTTTTTTTTTATTGTTTTTGTTGTTTTGGTTTCAGGAATACCCCGAAAAAATTCAAAAGAAATAAATTTATTATTTTTATTTTGTTTCAAAAAAAAAAAACATGCTTTTTTCCCTTAATAAATTCGAATCGATAATATTTTTGAATATGCGAGAAATGACGACGATTTTTATTTTTTTTTTCTTCTTCGAGTCTTCTTTATTTGGCTTTTCATTTTTTTGTTTTTTTTTTTTTGTTTGTTTGAGGATTTCCCCATTTACGTTTGTGTTGGTGGACCACCTTGGCAGACGGCTCATAGACAATTTTCAGAGACTTTTCTGACAATGTCGATGAGGCTGATGACGCGGCTAGTCAAGTCTGCCGAGGTTTTTGGTTTCCATTTCCAACCGGCAGAGACCCCACCCCCCTCCCCCCACACCAATCAGGCATGATCATTTGCTTTGGCTTCTTTCTTGCTCAACAATTTTTGCAGACAATTTTGAAATTTTAATAAGAATTTGTTTCTATTTTTTTTTTTTTTTTTTTTTTTTTGCTGTTTGCCAGGCTAAATTTAGTTGATTTTTGTCGGTTTATTTTTATACATTGGCTAGGGGGGAGGAGAGGAAAGGGGCGGCCGGGTTGGCATGGCTGTGAGTTCTGCCAAAATGCACAATTTTTGGCTGCAACAAAAAAAAAAATGAGAAACATTTTCATTTATTTTGGCATAATTTTTTCTATACACGCGATGACGACAACATCACCTCAGCTCCTTCATTTGCATTCAACACACACACGCACACACATACATGCACACACTCAAATTTAATAATGTCATTTGTATGCGAGTCTGGAGTTGACTTAAGCTGGCCAAGTTGGCTGTTGATGGCGTTGGAGAATGCCAGAAAAATTTTAAATAATGAATTTTTAATGTTTCCGTCAGTTGACCAAAAACTGAAAAACGTCGGCCAGACAAAATGTTCTAGAAATTCTCAAAAGAATTTCTCTCCAAAAAAGAAGTTAAAAATTTCATTTTCTCTCCAGTTTCGAGGGGTCCTGGACTATATTTAGCTTGAGGCAAAGCGCAGGCGTCAATTTACACAGGCTCCTTTGCAGAATCCTTACCCTGGATATTCACACACACACACACACACACACACACAGACAAAATGCCTTGGGCCCCCCAAGCCTTGAGTGATAACTTTTTCGATTTTTCAAACTTGTTACGCTTTTTTTTTTGGTTTGGGTAGGTGTTAACCAGATTGGGTGGGGTCTTTGATTACTATATAGATATATACATATATGATTTTATAAAAATACTCATGCCCAAACCTATAATATAAACAAAAAGTCCGAGAAGATATATATATAAATAAATATATATATCAGCCTCAAAGCAAATATTTCTAGTCGAAATATTTTTCCACTGAGACTTTCTTTTTTTTATAGTTTTTTCTTTTTTTTTTTTTTCTGCTTATTCGAAAAGGTGAAAAACCTCAAGACATGACATATTTCGATATTGGCCGAATGGATTCTTTGCAAATATCTCACACACATGTGCGATGGCGCCTAAGATTAAATTTTTGGTTCCCCCACGACTTACCGTCGGCATCGACCTCGTTTATCATGTCCTGCAGTTCAGCCTCTGTGGGGTTCTGTCCCAGGGAGCGCATAACTGTTCCCAATTCCTTTGTTGTGATGGTGCCATCACCGTCTTTGTCGAATAGCGAGAATGCCTCTTTGAATTCGGCAATTTGTTCTTCTGTCAGCTGATCGGCCTACAAATACAATTCGAAAAGAAAAATTCAATTAGTCAATAAAAATAAAAATAAATAAATTGATGGGAAATACCATAATGAAAATGTAGTTGTAGTTTTTAAGTGCTCAGTTTTTTATTGTGATTTTATTTAGAAAGTGTCAAATATATTTGATATATTCCAAAGGGACTACTCGATAAGGTTTCCTAACTGGAACCCACTCACTCAGAGCCAGACAAGTTTTTTTTTGCCCAAGATAGTTAAGGTCTCTTTATGGTGGTGGTGGTGTTGGGGTTTGTCTATTTACCGGGCTTGTTATTTGCTTGGCTGATATCTCGAAAAGGTGTTAAATTTCTTGGGCCCTGACGTCAGCCTTAGGCCAACAAAGCCAACAGACCAAAAAAATATATGTATATATATATACATACAACCAGTAAACCAAATAGGCATGTGATGAATTACCAGAAATAACTGTTGTGCTCTTTCCCAGTTAATCCAGTTTCTGATTCTAAAATTTCACCGGTAAACTTTGGACCGATGTGTATCTGTGTGTGTGTCCAATTTGTTTACCTTTTCGAGGAATACAATAAAAACATATGCTGAATATTCAAAAAGACCTCTGCTGTTGGCCCTCCCCGCCAATGCCCGCAGAATCCTATCGGCAGCTTGATTATATTATAAACAGTATGGGCAGGCGGGCGGCCGGTACCGATGTCGGCAGAGCGAAACGTTAGCTTCTGATAAGGTCAACAAAATAATAAATATAATGGCGCCTCTGTTCTCTATTTATAATTTTTCGAAATTCGAAACACCAGGCAAATCATTTGAGATGCATAACAAATTAGACAAGAATTATGATTGGAATATGGAATGGAAAAAATATATATAGTGCCACGTGTGCCGAGAGAGCCAACATAATATAAAAAAAAATATATATATTAAGAAATTATCTTATCGGTGGTTAATCGAATTAGCCAAGAATTGAAGACTTAATAAACTCAATTTAATTTCTTTGGTCCTTTGTTTATTGGCCAAGTGTGGCATAATCGAGAGCCCTCGCCTTGTTTATCTAATCGGAATTTTTAGAAATTTTCGAGTATTTTTTTCTTTTGGGGTTTCAATTTAATTTGCTCTTATCGTTGGCTGATAAAATGTTTTTTTTTTTATTATAGTAAAAATATTATGTCATAATGGGGGAGAGAGGGTGGTGTAGGGGATTATCAGATGCCAAGGATGACTCAGTGGAATTGTTTGCCAATTATGGCTAAAGGTAAAGCTTAACAAGGTAAAAACAATAAGTAGAAGAAGAAGAAGAATACAAGTCGAGTCATATTTGCGCCCCCGCTTGATTATTTCTCAAAATGCAAACAACGCCCTCTACAGGCAAACTACTTTCTCTCTCCCCTCTCTCTCTCGCTCTCACTCTTGCTAAGCTAATTGGTAATAATTTATATGCCAAACAAACGCCCACCATTTCCTAGGCCATAAATGGGTTATGCGGCTTCCGCACCATAAAACAAAATTGAAAAAAAAAAAAATTACATAAAGCTTAACAATTTAAGGCAAACAACTCCTAAGGCTGCTTCAAGTAAAACCACTCACTCGGGTAAGAAGAAGAAGAAGATAAGAGTTTGTCATAATTTTAAAAATTCCAAAATGATTCTATTGTTTTTTTTTTTGCTGGAATGAAGTCACCTCTCCCCCATTTAAATGAGTCATAAAAACACACATATGGAAATTATGCCGGCTAAACCAAAAACAACAGCAACAACAGTAAAAAAATATAAAGAAGCAGAATAAGAAGAAGAGACGAATCACTCTCGTGAAATTTTTTGTGCCGGCAAAAAAAAAATGAAAAAAAAAAAAAATGTTTTCGCTGAGTTATTTACGGGGTTTTAATGAGTGAAAATTATCACCAAGATGAAAAACGAAAGGAAAATGAGTTTTTGTTTAAACATAAAAAAAATCAAGTAATTGACTTGCAGCAGCTGACTTAACTTATGGCCTCCAGATGTCTGCGGTTTTTCACAATATTAAGTCACTTCCATTTCACCGAAACCCAACAACAACAAAAAACAAATCAAAATGAATCATAAAAAGAAAAGTGACCAAAGCCAAGAAGAGGCGAATTATTTTAATTTAAATTCATTAGCGTCTTGCGTGAGGTGAGAAATAAAAAAAAAAAAAGTAG
Source organism: Scaptodrosophila latifasciaeformis (assembly GCA_037075145.1). NCBI lineage: Eukaryota > Metazoa > Arthropoda > Insecta > Diptera > Drosophilidae > Scaptodrosophila > Scaptodrosophila latifasciaeformis. The sequence continues at coordinate 374,816 of JBAMCM010000158.1, forward strand.
TGCTAATTAAATTAAATCGAATAGCTCAAGCAAGCAAGCAAGCAAGAAGAATAAGAAGAATAAGAATAGGAAGAATTAAGGTGGCGGGTAGAAGACCGATGCGACGGCAAGAGTCAAAGACGTTTTGTGGGCGGCGATGCGACGCGACGCTGAGAAGCCGTCTTCGTGTCTTATCAGAAGCCAAGGTAAGAAGTAGACAGCAAAAGAAAATGTGCAAAAGCAGTGGAAATATTGGATTATGTGGTTAATACATGCCGACCCGACCCGACCCACGTTGCCACAAACACCTTCGACTTGGCTCGCCTCTTACGAATTCAAAGCAACACCTCAGTCCCAGTCAGTTGGTCTGTCCCAACCCATAATAATACCACCACCCCACCCATCCCGCCGATTTCGATTCCAACTCGGTGTCTGTTGTCTGGCAGGCATTTCACTTCATGCTGGCGCACTGGGCACGTTGCGAAGCTGGCGACGGTGACGGTGACGCTGCCGTTGCTGCCAACTCGACGACTTGGTTGCTTTTGCAAGTTACCTCTGCTAGCAGAGCAGCTGCGCTGCCAGCTTCTCTGTTACAATAAAGTTCTTTGATATTGCTTTTCGCTCGCTCATTCGTCGTTCGCGGTTCGCTCGTGCCCCTCTTTTATTCAGCAATGTAGAACAAACGAAAGAGAATCAGAAGCGAATCGAAGCACAAAGTAAAACAGCAATAACCGCAATGCGGCAAACGGGTATGGAAGAAAACAACAAAACGTAGGCGCCAGTCGGCAACGACGAAAGCTACCGAGCGAGCCCAACCAGAAGCACACGAAGCACAGGCGAAAAGCAAAGGAAAGCAAGCTAGAGATTAAACTGTGCGATTGGCACAAACATATGAAAAATGAAAAAAGAAGAACGAAAAGCTAAAGAGAGTAGACGACGACAATAACGACCCCGCCCCCGCTGTAAAACATAGCTATGTATGTGTTTGTGTGTGTGATGGCATGCAAAAACGCAGCACAAAAGGAATTGTTGCATGTTTTGCCACCCCGTTTAAAAGTGTGTGAAACGGTTATGCGAGAGTGAAAGAGAATGCCGCACGACCGCGCACACGAAACGGTTAAACGGTCGATCAGAGAGAGAGAGAGAAAGCCAGAGCCAGAGCGAGCTCGCATGAGAGTCAGCAAATGTAATAAAAAAGAGGAATGAAAAAAAAAGGAAAAAAAAAAACGACGGCAACGAAAATGACGAGAACGACAAATTCCTAAAACATTTTTTTTTTTTCGCTGCTGCCTTTGTACATGGTCAAATATCGTTTCTAACCTCAATTTTATGCGGCGGCCCAAATGCGGTAAATAAAGAGCGATAGAAAAAAAATACAACAACAAAAAAGAAACGTAAATAGAAAAAGAAACATTTGCCGGGTCAAAAACTGGAACACTTGAATCAATTTTGCTCACAAGTTTCTTATGCTGATAAGAATTTTTTTTTTTTTTTTGATTAATCAAACTAAACCAATAATTTTCTCGATAATATAACTTGTTTCTGGGCAAATGTGCCATAAAAAAAGTTAAGGCAATGCGATTTTCGCCTCTAGCCACGCATTCCTGATTTATGACCAAATTGCTTGGCAAACAAGTCTCAGGGCCCTGGCTGATAAGGAAGTTAAGGAGACGTGAGACGGCGGAGGGGGCCAAGGAAAAGGGAAATACGGATTTTTAGGCTATCTCTTGATAGATTGAGTGAGTAATTTTTTTTGAGGGTTGAAAATAAAGTCGAGCGAGTCAACCGACAGCTGCCGCCTGCTCCTTTTTGGACAGGAGTAATTCTACCTACACACACACATACACATATATATATGTATGCAAACACATACACACACATCAATTATAAATCGAGTACTTACCATTTTTGTGGGGTTTTTTTGTGTTGTTGGGTTTTATGGAACGAGAGTAACTGTAAAGATGCTTGGGCTTTTTAATCCGCTGGCTCTTCCTGAAGGGTTGTTGTAGCTGCTGCTGGTGTTGTTGTTGTTGTTGGTATGTGTAACTGGAATTATGTTGACGACGTGTTTTGTCGATTAAACAACGCGCGTTTTATGCTTTATTTTTTATAATTTGATATATACTTTTTTTCTTCTTTTTTTGTTTTGGGTTAAACTAGATTTTCTTAATATTTTTGTATTTTGATAAATTTGCTGATTTAAGCAAAATATACAATATAATAACACACTGCAAAAGATCAAGAAGAAAGAATGCACGATGATATTTTTTAAACGCAGAAAATTACTTTTAAAAATATAAATAACAAAAAAAAATAACAAATATAAATATTTTTTCTTTTTTTTTTTCTTAAAGCAAAAAAGTGAGAAAAATTGCCACCTAGATTAAACACAGAAAAGAGACCAAACAAAGGTGGTGTTTTTTTTTTTTTTTCTTTAATTTATTTTTTTCATTACTGTGGCAATTTTTTCTTCTTTTTCTTTTGTATTTTCTGCGTTGCTTGTGATTTTTGCCGAATTTTTATGCAGACTCTTTTTTTCTTCTTTTTTTTTCTATTGTGCGAAAAACACACGCGAAGCACACGGCAAAATATTCTCGTTTTTTATGTAGGTAAAACCAACGTGTGTATATATGTGTGTGTGTGTCAGCGTGTAGGTGTATGAATGTGCGAGCTAATATATAAAAATTTGCTCGATTTTTATAAAAGATATTTATTTGTAGTCGGTGGGTAAGAATTCTTCCTCTTAACTATTTTTCATTGCTTCACGAAATTTGAAATTTGTTGCCTTTCTGCACGGAAACTACGCCAAGTGTTTGAATTCTTTTTTCTTTGAATTTTTATTTTTTTTATTAAATTTCTTCTTCTTTTTTTTGGTAGTTGCTTGCAGAAAGTTGAACTTCTTTTTGTGTGTGCATGTGTATATATAATTTGATATATATATATATACATATGTTACTGCATGTAATGGTATAGTATTTGATTTGAAGAAAACTCACGATCCGCTAAACAATTTCCGTCCGTAACGGTCTACCACTCAAATTTTAGTGCGCGAAAAATGAAAATGGAACCGCTTTTCTTGCCTTTCCAAACAGAATTTAAAAATAAAAAAAACCAAAAGAGCCCGCAACCGTTTTCAACGAAAACGACGACGTCGCTGTTTCCGAACTACCCCGAACTACCATTCGTTTTCGTTCGTTCTGCTCTGTTCTGCTCTCTTAAAAAGATATCCTCTGTTCTGTTCTCTTAGGCAACGGAGCCGTTCGGTGCCCGCCTTTCTCTTATCCGAGTCCCTCTGTTCTCTTCGGAGAATCGAATCGGTTACGGCTAAAAGCGAAACGGTAAAGCTCTCCCAAATTGTTAGAAGAAGAAGACTGCAAAGAAAAGAAATAAAAATTAAAAAATACCGCATTTGCGGTCACGCCGGCGCACTCTCACATTAGGGTGAGTCAAATTTTTAAATAGCAAACCTCACAGATCAGACTATAAAAATCCATAAGGTGCACGTTTTTTTTTCGACTTTTCACAAATTATTAAAATCTCATCAAAATGAAGTGCCTTAGGTGCTGCATAAATCAAATTCGTTGGGCGTGGGTAAATCTCAGCACTTAAAAGTATGCTACATAATTAATTGAAAAAGATCACAACACCAATAAATATGCTACAGAACTTAGAAAATCAATGAATTCGGCTAGACAATTTCGACAATTTATTTGAATAGAAATATCTGTGAATATAGATAAAATGAATTTTGACTATATTGCATATGCCCCAGTCCAAGGAGCCCATGACAATGAAGTAACAATGCAGCAGAAGAAATAGCCAAAGCAAAAGCAAAAGCTAAGCCGTCGGCGACGACAGCAATGCGCCATTTTCTGTGTACAATATACCGTTACAGCAACCAAATACGTTCATTGTCGTTGGCCGGGCCCATGTAGCCGTGGTCGTGGTCGTCTCATATATGTTGGGTAAACACATTTACCCAGCCCAGCCCAACCCAGCCTAGTCAGCCCAGCCGTTTTGCTTGCATTTGCCGCAACCGAAGCCAACAAAAATTGCTGAAGGCCGTCCAGAAAATCAACCCCGAAAACTTACACCCCTTCCCGCACAGCCCCTAGCAAATTTTTTGTCATCCAAGCCAAAAAAAAAGCCATGTCACCATGGGCTTTAAACCAGCCCAGCCGCTGCGGCTTGTCGTCCGTTGCCTTTGCCGTCGTCGCAATGCGTCGAAATTGTTGTGTTGCGTTCTCCCTATTTTTCGTACGGTTAAAGAGAAATGTACAATGAAGAAGAAGACGAAGACAAAAATATTAAATGCAGTCTCTATTATGGAAATCCGATTGCAAGGCTGTCTCAAAATATATCATCATTTTAAAGCTGAAGACCCACGATGACTTAATTGCCTCCCAAGTGTCTCGAGTGTGTTTTTTTTTTTTTTTAATTTTCTTCTCATGATTATTTTCAATTAGGCCAAAAGCAGTAAAAAGCCCTAAGAAGTGACTAATTGTCAACGAAATTAAGTGACAAACCCGGCCAGACCAAGATCAAATTTTAATAGTGGCAGTCAAAAAATTTAAGGACATTACCAGCAGTCAGCAGGCAGAAGGCAGCATGCAGCAAGCCAAAATTATTATGGCTGACAAAACAGAAGGTCTTATTCCCAGAATACAAAGTAATTCCGGAAACGCAGCCATTAAAGGCCCATTAAAATGTTCTTCTCGCTGTGCTCTGCTCTGGCTGGCTGGGGAGGGGAATGCTGAGGGGTAACGGAAGTAGCTCTATAACGGAAATTACCATTTATAGCCCGAAGGCATCTACGATAAATACAAAGTGAGCACAAATTAATTGCGATAATATGCTTAGTAGGTGTGCATGTATATGTCCATGTGTGTGTGTGTGTGTGTGTGTGTGAGTGTGTTTGGCTAAGTTTATCTTTATGTTGCTTTTCCCAACAAACCAAATGTAATAAATGTATTTTCCAATAATTGCGCAAAAAAAAAGAAACTAACTAAGAATAGAAAGAAGAAGAAGACAAGTTTGCTGTCATTGTCAGTTTGGCGCGTGATATTCATAAAGAGCAGGCCAATTTGGTGCTTGCTTCCAAAGCAAATAAAAACAAGGAAGAAACATAAAAAAAGAACCGTTACACTAAAGTTAAAAATAGAGCAAGCAAAACTTTAGACCGAGCCTGGAATTGAGGTTAGGTTTGATTCCACTTTGCTCTGAGCTGGGCTGTGCAAGTGAATAAAGAGAGATAGAAAGAGAAAGGGAGAGAGAGAGAGAGAGAGAGAGAGAGTAAGTTGGAGAAGATGCAAGTCTCTGTGTGTGTGTGTGTGTTGGTTTGCTTCGCATTGTGTCAACTGGCGTGGGTTGAATGAAAATGGCGGTCGGTCGTTCTGGCAGCCAGCAGCAGCACAATTTGGCCTCAGAAATCATGAAAGGAACTATGAGAGCGTGAAACCAACTTACATGACTGCACACACAATGCCCTATACAAAGGCTAAGGTACTGGGTGACCAATTGAGTGTTACCAACAAAAAAAGCCAAAGCCTTTAAGACTTGTCAGCCGAGCAGCTAAAGTCACAGCCTTGGTCAATATGATAAGGTCAATTTTGATTTTTGTTTATTAAAAAATTTCTAGAAAAATTTCCTTTCTTATTGGATTCTTTGGTGTATACATTCCGCAATGCTCAAATTATAGGGTGCTCTGTCCAGGTTGCGTAGCACGCACGGACTCGCTTAGCCACTCTCACTTCAGAGCAACAAGTAAGAAGAAGCAGCCGAAAAGTTTCCAGGGACCCAAGCGCTGTCAATTCATTGAATGTGTGCGTGCCTGCTTGTGTGTGTGTGTGAGTATGCCTGGGTGACGCTGATGTTTCAAAGAAAGAAAAAAACAAAAGCAAAAACGAATAAAAAGAAATGAATAGCAATCGTCGTTGTCGCCTTTGCCGTTGTCGTCGCCGTCGCCGTCGCCGCAGCAGAAACGTCGCAGTCAAAAATTTTTACTTGTCTGCGTAAAATGCTGCAATGCTGACAAACAAAACGAAAAATACAAAAACAGAAAGAACAAAAAAAAAAAAAGAGGAAAGCACACACAAACAAAAAGTCGACAAGAAATAATATTAGTTATAACTGCTGCTGTTGCTGTTCTTGTTGTTATTCTTGTTGTTGTTAGTGTTGTTGTTGTTGTGCCTTGGTAAACTTATGTACGAAGCTAAGACAGCAGAGACCAGACCAAGGAAAAAAATGACGCATAAGCAGCGGGAGAGTCCAAAACGCGCAAGCATTACTTTGCCAGAGAGCAACTTGACAGAGAGCGAGAGCGAGAGAGAGAGGCATGTGTGCGCCCAAAAGTATGCAGTAATTTTCAGGCATTTTGACAAGGCTGCGTATCTGGTAGCTACGTAACAAACGTCCCTGCAAAGCAACACCGCAAAAAACCCAGCAACAAAACGGCTCAAACGGTACTGCAAAGAATGTGCAGACCAAAAAGGAAATGCCTTAGAACTTCCTCTCTTGGGGGGCTGGCTCTCTTCCAGCTGCTTCTCTCTCTCTCTCTCGTTCTGTCTCTCTCTCTCTTTGAAAAATTTAACCGTTTGGCGAGGAAAGTGCCTGTCCTATGGATTCCTGCGACTGGTTGCTCATTATTCTGGCAACCGCCGATGCCTTTGCCTTCCAGGGCGAAATTTCCCTTTTTATTTCCATTTTTTTTTTTTTTTTTTGTACTTTATTAGAATTTTAAAATTCCAAAGAACTGAATAAAAACAATATAATAACCCAATAAATTTTATTTCTTCTCAGAATTAAATTTCCTGAGAAATTAGAGAAGAAAATCTTTGAAAAATGATTTATCGAGACCCTTCGACTGTACCAAGGGAATATGCAGATTTTTCTTTTCCCTTTTTTCTTTGATTTAGTTTTATGTTTTTCTTTTTTTTTTGGTTTTAGTTTTCATTGCAATGTTTTTCTCACAAGTTTTTCTTTCAAAGCGTTTCCTTTAGCCATGTTTTCACTACCAATTTGCAGTTTCTTTTAGAACTCAAGAACTCAAGTTGCCTGGCGAACTTTTGCCAACTTACTGTGACATTTGTCTCTCCATCTGTCCATCTGTCTATCTGTTTGCTGTTATTTTTTCGCATTTAACCCTTTCCCTGGTCTTTCAACATTTCTGGCCTGTAATTTGAATGTTTTCAACTGTGAAGAAAATGTCCCCACGACCAACCGACCGACCGTCTGTCTGTCTGACTGTACCAGCTCAGCGTAGCTTGATTATGCCAAGCGTAGAGTTAACTTATCTAATAAAGTTTTTTTCTTTCTTGTCTTTGTTTTTGGTGGTCCTTTTGTAGGAGTATGTGGCACTAAGTTCTCAACTTTTGACTTGGTATAATAATTTGAGTGTGTGTGCTTAAAATTTTATGCTATTAAAAAAGTTTTACCAACTGAGTTTTTGATTTGCGCTCTTGGCTGTTGTTTTTTTTCTTCGACGCTCCCACTTGGTCTCTTCTGTTTCTGTTTCGAAATTTTCATTCTCCTCTTCTTCTGTTTTTTTTTTTTTTTTATAGATAATTTAATAAACTAGAAAAAGTTGTGAGCAGATTTAATTTATAGCCTCGTGTGCTTTAAGAAGAATGGTAAAAGTTGTTCTTTCTAATTTTTATTTGTATGTCGAGTTTGCCAGCAATTAAATTAAATTTTTCACGTAACAAAACGTTTTGCCTTGATGGCAGCCCAAATGGCCAAAGCAAAAAAAAAAAAAAAAAATATATATATATATAAAGATATATAGAATTTTCCAAGTTGGCCCTAAAGTTGGAGATGCTCTTAAGAACTTTTGGCCCCATTAATTTGGCCATTTGTTTGTTTCAATGGACTTTGTTGTGTGGTGCCCAGTCAAGTACAGTCATTAAGGAGACAGGGCAAAAATCAACAGCCCCGAAGTAGGCTACAAAATTAAAGCGTGAAGCACCACAACGAGGCAGCCGTTTGCGATAACAAAGCAGGGCACTGATCCTTTGGCACGTGCAAATGTCAAGCGGATCTGCCCAATTGAACTGAACGTCAAACAATAATAAACATTTCAACACAAAGCAATCAAACCGAAAATAAGGGCACGCCTCTCTACTTATTGACCAGTCCAACGCCTTTCTGCTTTGATTGATGAACCAACCATGAATACGGGCTCACCTTTCCCTCGATTAATTTAGTTGTCAAATTATTTCTCGCAAGTCAATTATAAAAAGCTTACACACACTTGCCGCCTTCAGTTAATCAAAATTTATTAACCGTTAGGCGCTGCACGTCCTCTACATACTCTGCACTCAAATGCTAAAGGCCTATCAAGCTTAGACTCTATTTGCTTGTATTTTATTATATTTTCCACAGCTTTATGAAATTCATAGGCTGCATTAGTAGTTTCAAAATTAAAAAATCTTTACTTTGATATCAAAAATGAATAAAATCGGACCAGAATTAGTGAAGATTTCTGCAAAAATAGATTTGCTAAAAAAAAAATAAAGCGATCTTCCTCAGCTCAAGCAGGCTTCAGCTAATCCGATAGATGGCGTGGGTGAGCCTGATGAGAGTTGCCAGAGCTGCCACCTTGTGAATTGTGAAATTATTTGAATATTTGAAATTCCTTTTACAGGGTGTTTCAGAATCGGTAACGCCTTCTTTCTTTCTTTTGGGTATGCAAATATCCTAACACTAAATAAACATATGCATATAAAACAGATTCCCTCAAAATAAATGAAGAGGAAAAAAAAGAAAAGCAACAACAACATAAGCGCAACAAAAGTAAGTAGATCCAGCAAGAAAAATTTGTTTTGTAATGAAGTCGATAAAAATGTGATAGAAAAAAAGTGTGCGTAGGTCCTACTTTTTCCTCTCATTCTCTCACTCTCTCTCTCTCTGTCTCTCTACTCTGTTTTCTTTTATGCTGTGTACTTTTATTCGGCGGTTGCTGGTGTTGTTGTTTTGTATGCTTAGCACGCAAATTTGTTGCCAATAAGCAACCGAAAACAATTTTTGTATGACTTGCCGGAGGGGCTAAATACTAAGATAGATGACCCAGCGGCAAGAGGGGGTGCGGAGGGTACCTTACTTTGGTAAACCACTTGGCTATGCGTGCTGCGTGAGTTCGTTGCTTTTTCGTGTTTTGTTTGGATTTTTTTTTTCTACAATTTTTCTCTTTTTTTTTGGGTGGGGTGGAGGGGCGGGGGAGTGGGGGCGGTAGCTTGGCTAACTGACTGGCTGGCTGGGTTGTTTAGCTGGCCAAATGTAGGTCATGTGGGGGTGAGTTCATTCAGAGAGTCAGAGAAATGCCTGGAAGCGGAAACTCAAAACGGGAAGCAGCCAAATTCGTTCGTTTCAATGGGAGAAACCAAGTTCTTGCCTCACTGATTTGTCGCCAAAACTTTAACAAGTCATCTTTTCATAATGCGCACTCTCTCCCACAACACACACATACACAGATAGAAACACATTGCATGTTTAATATTTGGTTAACGGTAATAAACATTTTAAAGGTACTGTACCACTCTGTCGCACTCTCTTTCCTTTCCAAAGCTTACTCTCTTTTTTTTAGTCGAGGAATTGAGCCTGGCCGAGCTAACTCAATCCGGGGTGCTACGCTCTTTTGCTTAGCACCCTTCCCCCTCTGCCCCCCTCTACCCCAGCTTATTTCATTAAGAAATTAAATGTTGACGTGTCGCATGTGTTACTTTTCCGCTTCGTAATCGACATTCATTCTCGCATAACATTCTCACAAATATATTGGACTGGCTTTCTGCGTAATTTATTTCCTCCCTCCCTACTCGCCCCTAACATATAATAAAAAAAATATATACCAACATATAAAAATATACTAAATTATTAGACCCTCCGTCAGTGTTGTCGGATTGTCTGTCCCAGGCTTAATGCATTTACTGACCCAATTTGTGCTCTGGTCGAAAATGCATTTACCATATATATATAATAACAAATTGTCGTAGATTCCACATATAAGCCATTCTTTTTTATTTGGCCAGAAATGTTGAAAGCAAACAGAGAAAAACTAGAACATTTCTGCCAGAGTCCAGGACAATTATTTGCAATCAAACTAAGTGAAGTTGTATATTTTGGGTAAATCGGATCTAGTACATTAGTTTCGAGTGGCCCAGAAGTGGAGGGAACGGAGGGATCTGGAGACTTGTCCACTTAAGTGCTTGTTGGCTGTGGTCTTGGAATTATTTGGCTCTTATTTCATTGTCTCAGACAAATTCCGATGTTGCCAATTTATGCCAAGATTTGAAATTGAGACCAAAAAAATAAATATGGTCTTTTTTTTCTCTCGACTTTCTTGGTATTAAATTCATTTCGGCGTTTCACTTAATTCAAACAATACGATTTCTCGGAATTCCAAATTGGTTTTTTAACTTAAAAATTTTCACATCAAATTAAAAGGAAAAGAAATTGGTTGGGTCAATTTTTTGCCCATAAAAGTTGTGGCCTCTGACCAAGTACAGTTGAGTTATAGTCATTTGAGTTACTTTGTCTCGGAATGCATATGCGTGACATTTTCATAAACGACATCAAATTCGATGTCATCATATTTTATTTTGCTATCTAGACACATTTTGCAATACTTTGCTGGCGGTCATAAAACGTATGTCAAAATGAGAAATAGCCCATCAAACTTTTATTCTAACCCTTTATTTTTTTTCTTCCATTTGTCTCCGTCTGAATATTTTTCATTTTCATTTTAGTTTTTTTTTTTTTTTTTTTGGTTATACAAATCATAAAAATGGATAAACTTTAGACAAGCATTTAACCCGAACAAAAAGGAGAGAAAAGCAAATAAAACTAAAGTTACTCATTCTTATTTTTCAAATATTTCCATATGCATAAAAGCTGAGCGTAGTTTATTTATGACCTCATAAAGGATATGGAATAAGTTTAAAAAGTATTTTTTTTTTGTGTGAATTTAGAAACACCCCAGACAACCAATCAAATGGAACTTGTGACACATGCAATAATTTGATTTTTACTCCCAAAGCGAACGCAAATAAATCGTTGTAAAAAGAAAATTAAACAGAAATTTATACGAATTCGAAATGCACTAAATTTATTAAAGCCTGCCAACTTAACATGATCGGCTGTCTTTGTTAACTTGTCATTTGGTTCCGAAGAACGAACTTCAGTGAAGTAAGTGAACGATCAGCCAGGGCCAGGCTTTTTTTTTTTATAACATTAAGAAATGAAATTCAATAAAATAAAGAAGAGACAATGAAAATATAATTTTAGATTTGCCCAAAGCTAATGGACTCTGGATAAGTTGAGAAATTTCTGAGGGTGGCAACTTTAGTTGTTTTGGTTTTTTCAAAACTAAACAAATCAAATGGCAGAAAACAAAATTCGGTAGTTTTGGTTTTCAATTTGCCCCAGGTAGATGGAAAAATAAATAATAATAAAACGGACCAGGCTAAAAACAAAAGAAAAATTGTTTTACATGTTTGGAATATAATGAGCCATAGTTTTTCTTCCACTGACACACCTCTATCTCTGTCCTGCTCACACCCTCCTTGCATTTTGCGTTGTCTATCTCCCATCTCTAATCCTGCTGGGCAGGCACATGTTTTATCGATAATTCGTGAGTAAGCTAAAAGACGCTGACGAAGAGTTCGAGTTGAATGTTGACTGAATGATGAGTGGGTTGCTTTTGTGCTATTGTTCTTGATTTTCTTCACACGGCGTGTGGAGCAAAAGCAGAGAAAGAGAGAGAGTGAGACGGAGATAGTAGCAAGTGTCAGAGTGTGGGGGAGTGAGAGCCGCTGTATAACAAATAACTGTTTTGTATCAAACTTATCAGCATTTACAACCTTTTCTCCGTTCCTCTTTGCTTCCCACGTAACATTTTTTGTTCTTTGTTGTTGTTCGTTTTTTTTTTGTTTTTTTTTTTTTGTGCTTTGCTTCGTTACGTTTTTACGTTCGTTTGTTGTTTGCTATCCAAAATCGGTTTTTGCGGACGCGCAAACCTAACGCAAAACTGGCACGAAACGATACCCAAAAGTCAGTTACTGTTACTTATTGACAGGATATTGGAACCGGCAAGCAGGACGCCCTAGACGTTTCTATAACCACAAAAATATTTGATTGCTATTGACGCCTGCTATACCTATAAGCAGCACAATGGAATCGAAGCTTACCCAATTCTAATTTCCTACCTTTCAGCCCCAGACTTTTACTTACAAAAGCAAAAGGAAAAGCGAAAAAAAATTGTAATAAAAATATTAAAGGGTCCTCGTAAAATTCGGTCAGAAATGTCAAAAATCGAATCTTTACTATTATTAATAAGTGGAGTGCTCTACATGCCACTCCCCTCCACCTGGTGGCAACGTGGCAAGGTGGTAAATAGGAACACTCTAAGCATTTGCCTTTATTTTATTATTATTTTTATTTTTTTTTTGGCGTGTGTAGTCGATTTTCTTTGTTTTCCGTTTTTGGTTTTCCGTTTTGGGCTTCACATTTTATGTGCTATTCTTTTGTCTATTTTATTTTTAGAGGTTATGGGCTTGCCTGCCACTCTAATCACCCAATAAAACTAAAAATAATTTGAAATTTATTGTTGTAAATGACTAAAAATTTCCATATGAATTTGATTTATTTGTTTACCCCAAAAAAAAGAATAGTTGACAGGACATGGGAGTGTAACAAATCGAAGCAATCGGTTGTTGATATACACAAATAAAATCGGAACAGAAATATAAATAAATAAAACTCAAGATTATTGATAAGCAATTTTTCGAATTCAATAAAACGAAATTCGGAAATTATTCAATTATTCAAAGATTGATAGGAAATTATGTTCCTAATGTACCTCTAAAAGTAATCGAAAAAAAAGGGAAAGTCTATCAAGAATATATTTTCCAAATTCCAAAAAAAAATTATAAATTAAATAGAAAGACTTCAATTATAATTTCAGCTATTGCAATGGAACTCTTTATTTTGTATCATGAACACTTTTTTGGATCGCATGGAAATGATTGCAGTTTTCAACAAGTTCTTTGGTTGGCCTAACGGAGAGGCCACAAAATCTAATATATTTCAAACCGCAATTACGTAATTTGCACAAATCGTTATATATTCCCAAAGCTAAAAATGATAAATCGAATCAATTAGCGTGACAGTCAAGCGCGCCAGAAGCGCCAATGGAATGGAACGGAACAAGAACCAAGCCCACCGCTCCGCTCCGGCGAACCACCTAGCGTTCATTGAGCATCTTCCCAGAGGCATGCAAATGGAAATAAATTTTGTCATTGTTGTAAATGTGCAAACAGCCAAACAGGGGGGAAATGAAAAAAACGAAACGAATGACAACAACTGCAACTGCGACAAGAGCCACAAAACAGAGTGGCAAAAAGTGCATATTTAAGCCTATTAATAGGCCGGTATGGTATGGCGAAGGACAGGAAGTGGTGTGGCCGGCGGGGGCTGGGTATGGCAAAATGTCAGAGCATCGTGTCAGTGGCAAAGCGCATTAAAATATTTTAACAGTGAAAACAAAAAATCAAAAGAAGAAAAGGAAGAAGAAGAATAAGAAATTAGCTGAACAGGAAAGTGGGTAAGGCTAAAGAAAAAGAGAACTGCAACAACTGCAGTACAAAAGCCACAGCAAAAGAACGGAAAAGCTGTCCGAACAAGGAAATAAAAGGTGGACAGTAAAGTTGACAAGGCGGTGCCGGCGGGAGAGAGAGGGTGTTGTATATATTTCTTAGCTGCTTTTTTGCTGGGTTATAATTGGCTAGTTACTGGGCTCGGAATATCTGACCTTGGTGGGTAGAATCAAGCCCACAACAACAACAACAGCAACTGCGATAAGCGTGTCCTTTTATTTTGTGTGACATGCAAATGCACAAAACGTCAAACTAATTAAAGTCGAGGTTCCTTTTTTATATTATTCATAATTCTTTTTTTCTTTCTTTCTTTCATTTTTTAATATTACATTTAAATGCATTACGGTTTTTAGACTTTTATTCATTCGCTCGGTGCCTAGCGACAGTGACGCCAACGCATTCAACAGAATTTGCATGGCAGGGTTGCATTTTCGCTGCAATCTCAGCTCGACATTGTCGGAATTTCTCTTGTTAATCATTTTTCTCTACACTCTGCTGAAAGTAATTACAATTAGTCAATTGAATATGAAATTGATTTTGTTTCACTATTTCAATTTGAATTATTTTCAACTTCCTTTAAAGAGAATTTTTTGTCGTCACAATTAAATGCTATCTTCCAGCGTTTTTATTTTTTTATTTTTTTTTTTGATTAAATGAAAACAATTGTGTACACACGAGGCGTGCGTATTTATTTCTTAGATTGAAAGAAAACAAATTTTGTACGTTTTAAAGCTGGTTCAAGGTGGAAGCCGAAAGAAATAATTTCCTTAATTCTTTTTGGGTGAATTTAAAAATTATTATCCTAAAAAGGGAAATATTATTCGACTTCCTGAAAGTGTCGACAGGTTTTTATTTCTTGGTTAAATAATTTTCACTGCATACTTTTGTGCGAGCACGCTAAATGGCATGGAATGCTTTCTGTACAAGTCTGTCTGTGTGTGTGTGTGTGTGTGTGTGTGTGTGTAGGTTGAAGGTGGAGCTGGGCTGAGCTGAGCTCACTTTATCGCCTTTACCTTTGCCTAGGTGCGATAAAATAAAACTACCAACGAAAACAACTAAAGCAACAACGGCCCAGCAGTAAAGAAAATGAAAGATGTACGTAATTCAAACACACACACACACATACACAAATACTCTCACGTACACTTAGCTTGTGAATGGGTATGAGTGAGCGAATGAAAGAGTGAGACAGGTAGGCACATTTACAGTTTTACATGAAACAAAATGAACGCCTGACATGACATGCCAACGGACTTGATATGAAATGTGCAGACATGTGTGTGTGTATGTGTGTGTGTGTGTGTGATGAACAGACTAACGGTTCAAAGGGAAGGAGGTAGAGAGGAACTTTTTTTTTTTAAAACACCGAAGCAAACGTAACACGAACTGTGTAAATTTAACTGTAATTATTATGGGCGGGCGTAGAGTCGTTTACATTTACATTTACCTTGGGCCAAATCACGGCTTGGTACTTTTCTGATTACAAGAGAATACGATATTATTTCGGCCTGTGCCTGAAATTTTTGTAAAAAGTAAAACAAAGACAAATACAATACAATCACATCAAGGCTCAATAAACTTAACCAATAAGCACACTCAAATTTTATAGATCAAAGCCAGAGTGAGAGGGGAGAGGGACGTGAGGGGGAAAGGATGGAAGTAAAGATTAAATCAAAAACCGATTTTAATAAAATTTAATTTTTCATACTCTTTCCAAACTTGGAAATTTATCGAAAGTTATATCGAATGCCCATATGAGTTGAGTATTCCTTCAGTATTTGAGTTATCGCAATGGGTCTGCTTTAACCTTACCGGAATAGTCATCGGAAGTAGGAGGATGGATAAGAAACATTTTCTCGAGATTCAGAAATATAAAGACCCGTTGAAAGCTTGACTCTTTCTCCTGATAAATTTGGATCTAATTTTAAGCTTGAGATAACCCATGATAACCATTTAGATCCGAGACTATCTCGATCGTATGTGAGGGTAGAGAGTAACTCGATTTGACACAGGTATAGAATCTCAAAGAGCACGCCAACTCCAGCCCTCTTTTTCTATTGATTACATATTACTTGAAATAGCCTACCATCGCCAGCAAATGTTTACCCAGCAAATAAGCCCTAATGGTGTTCAGTTTGCTTTCAATTTCACTTTTATCAATAAATATTTACAATATCTACTGAATATCTTTCTATAAAGAAAGATGGACCGAAATAGACTATAAAAACAAAAGAGATTTGCAAAAGATTCAATTAGTCTGAAGTGTTTCCCAAAACCAAAATGAAGTTGGCCCTTATCTTTTGCCTCTGCAGTCTAATCGGTCTGAGCCTGGGGGGGCTCCTCATCTCCGATCGTGGCATATTCTGTTGGTTCCAAAATAAGCGTAGCTGTAGTCGCACTACTTCTGTCTGCGTGGAGGTCAATGGCAATTGCAAATATTATAAAAATGAATGTAAATATCTGCTTGACCGTTGTCTAGGCAAAACAAGTGAGTCGATTATAATTTCGGTTATGTTAAAATTATTCAAATTAAATATTTTCATTATCTTTCAGTTTACGGAGCTTCTGACAATATTGTTACTACACCTTTTGCTACTTGCACTAGTTATGTTTCGGTTGTTTGTCGCTGAAAGGGTTTACTATTTATTCACTTATTTATTTCAATCTTTTGTTCTATTAAATTTCTTGACGACCAATAAAAAATGTAAATTTTATACAAGAAAAATTTATTGTTATTTTATCTTTCATATTCACCGGTATTAGCACTTCCCATTCCCTTCATAAATTTTATTTTGGAGACCATCATCATTTACAGGAAAAGATGAGAACCACTTTTAAAGCAATTATTCATGGACTTCATTCGGGGTTTTCGGATTGTTTACCTATTCCGGTATGGACATTTTTGGTTTTGATTACAAAGAGCAATGCATAAAAAATAAGCACACATACAGCAGAGAGAAAAACAATAGAACCCAAGCGAAAAGAGTAAGCAAAGCAGATTCGGAGCTCACCTAAGAACCCGAGGGCTTAACATTTTTGCCTGATGGTGTGCCAGGACTGTGAAATATATGGTAATACTTTTCCCCCGTTTTTTTCACTTTTTTAATTGCCAACGCAAACACACATAAAAGCGAATTTACCATAAATTGCACACTTTTCCGGCAAATTCGAAAACTCCAAAAAGGGTGAAAAAAAAACTTGTAGAATGCGTGAGAATGAAGCAAAATGAATTTTTATGGAAATTGTTTCTTTTATTTGTTCAAATTTTCGTTCTGATTTGTGGTGAAAAAAGTGAATACTACTCAATTTTTTTTTCCTCCATCAAAATAAAAAGTGCTTCGGGGTTCGAGAGTCCATGAAAAAGTGCTTTGTTTTTAATAGAATCTTTGTTTATCATACACTAGACAATTGGCAAAGGTTCTTAAATATTTACAAAAGTTTTTCAAGAAACAACTGGAGATAAATTCAAGACGAAAGCTTAACCCATCTGTTCAAATATCACACTTTTGCTGTGTATAGCAAGTGGTTTGTTTTTTCGATAGGTTGAGAATGCGAATAAATTAATTAAGAAAGGTAATAAAAATTATATTAAATATTTAAATAAAGTACGAGCAATCTGCAAACCAGCTGGGAAGAAAGCATTAATGAATTACTTGGCAAATATTGACTTTCATTATTATACCCTTTGGCTGAAAATTAAGGGTATATTAAGTTTGTGCTAGTGTCTGTAACAAAGAGACTCCCAAAGTAGATTACAATATGATCAGGGTAATCAGGGAAATGAAGAAGGCCAAACCCATCCATATGGGCAACTAGATCTTGGGGATTAAAGTAGGTAAGGCAATCAAATTAGGAATTCGGTCACTGGGAAATCAAGAAAGCCCTGGTCGGTCACAAGGAAATCAAGGAAGCCCTGGCCATCTATATGGGCAACTAGGCTTTGGGAACTAAAGGAGGTAAGGTAATCACATTGGGGACTCGGACTCCTTTCGCTCTGGCACAGACCTCTCTCTAATATATCAAAGTTTTCAATTCTCTGCAGTTTTTAGATTTTGGTATTAGTTGATTCCGATAAGCTCTTCCAAATCTTCAAAAATTATTTCGATTGATGTTAAAGTTATCAAAGTCAAAATATCAATTCGCCTTGTCTAATTGGTAATCGGGCGAATGAACAGCCCAACAGATGGCGTGCTCGCTTTGTTGTCTTTCTTTTGACCTATTTTTGTTTAGCATTTATATGAAATTAAATTCACTGCTGAAATAATTAAGCCACAGACCAGTCAGAGACTCAAGAAATCAATATAGACGTGCCCGCAGAATTTGGATTCCTCGAAAAAATCTATTTATTTTTCCCCCTTCTCTCCTATCTAGAATTCCTTACAATTTCATAATCTTTGAAAGATTTGTTAGTTCCATTGTAGTATTGACAATATGTATACCAAAGACATTGTAGGAGATTTTTGTTTCTCAGACTGGCACGCGCCTCAATGTACAATCCGCTAGATGGCGTGCTTGTCCTATTTTCAAAAAAAATCATTAGGGCATTCTGTCGTATATATCTATATCTATTTATTTATTCTATGATTAAATTATTCCTTACATATATTTTCTATTTATGTCTTAAGTATTTTGGGCAACGTGTATAGCATCTGTGTTGAGTTAGGCCCTGATAACATCCTGTCTGTCACCATCAGTACTCGGCATGCTACTGCCGCAAGGAAGTAACGTATTCTTGGGCATATTATTGCATAGAGAGAAAGACGCAGCTCTGTATCCTGCAGAAAAATCAAGAAAATTAATCCAGGCTTAAACCTTCTATTTTTGTACTTACTACTAAGTGATCTTTGGCCCAGACTCCGGCAATTTTCCGACCTCAGTTGGCATTTATTGCCGAAGCGCTTGCAGAGATTGGCTTTGCCAAATCGACCACAGGAAGGAGTCGAAGAGACACAGTTACGCTTGACTTTCCGGATACATTTTCGGGCTCTAGCATTGAGTCTTGGTCTTGGTCTATTTGGCCTTCGAGTTCTACAAGAATTAGTTAGGTATTATGAAAAGCTTGCTTATTTTTTGATTCTGACCTGGGAATGGGATCGTTTGAAACATACACATTATTCGGGTTCTCAAAGTCACCTTCAGTGCTACTGGCCAAAACGATGGCGGTCAGGCCGACAAATAAAACACACAATAGAGGGAGGTTCATCAGGAAGATTCACTGTTTTAACAATCCGTGGCACGAGTATAAATGAAGCTAATCTGCTTGGGTTTTTAGTTTTTATACTAAAAATTCACCTTGAAAACTTTTGTTTATTTTGCCAAAAAATTATTTAGAATTGTTGTGGAAAACAAGTCAAATTCAAATATTGACTTAGGTACGATTGCTAGCTGGGCATCTGTTCAAATAATTTGAGAGCAATAATAAATTTAGCTTTTCATCGGTTCGTAGCCAATTTATTTTAGTATTTTGAGACTGCCTGACTTCAACTTAAATTGGGTCAACATTAAGTAGATCAACACAGTACAAAGTCTTCAAATAAATCGAGAATTTTCATAGACAAACGTTTATAGCTGAATAAAACCAAGACTGGAAACTTTTTGATTGATAAAATATTGTTGTGTTTATTTAATTGTATCAAAACATTGTTAAAAATAATCAACCTCTTCTTATAATTATGGGAATAACATTAGCATTTGAGCTCGACGAATATAAAGAACTATAACTGCTGCCTCCGCAGATCTGTCGTCTGTTGACAATGCTCGAGCATTGGGAGAGGGCCACGGAAGTGTAGGTCAATCCGGCGTAGCAGGACTGGTAACGCATGGAGCAGAGATTGGAGAATCTCTGGCAGAGATTGGAGCTACCGAGGCGGCCGCAGACATTTGTGGTGCTGGAGCAGTTTCTCAGTACGCAGATACGGGCGCCGGAACTTCCGGAACCATAGGAGGATCCATAATAGAAGCTTCGGACGAGAACGGTTCCAAAGGCGAAGAATGCCAGCACACTTAAGAGGAATTTCATTTCGTAAATGTTTGAGCTTTGAGTTTAGTCTGTGACAATTTCGCCACAAGCTTTCATTATTTATAGGATCTTAATTAACCTTGAGTCGGAGTAGTTGGCTTTGCTTTTGGCTTTTGTGGCATTTTCTATGAATTTTTAACATTGAACTCGGTTCATTTTCAAAAACTTTAAGCACTTGAGCAAATAACTGAGATAAATTTCATTGTGTGCCGAGCAAAAAGATACAAGAACTTTTTCATTTGCAATAAACAAAAAAAAAAGAAGAATTTGGAATTTATCTTTTCTTTAGGGAGAATTCGAATTTCTATTCAATTAGCAAGTTTCTGAAGTGGCATAATTATTTTATTTTTATTTTTTTGGCTCCTCCTAAAAGTAGATACAATAAATTTATGACTGGCAGCTTAAATGGCTAAATTTAAGCTTTTGCAATTTATGGTAGAGATTTTCATAAATATTGCCACCCAGTTTTATACTCTTTTCAAAGAAAAGATTCAGCCCTCACTTTTGTTTGCATCTTTCATAAAGAAACTTTTATAGGACTGGAATATCCATAATATCTATCATATAGCCAGTGTACCTGTCATTCGAACCTAAATCGGTCGTAGGAATGAGTTCAAATATCTCTCTCATATATCCAGTATATCTGTCATTGGAACCTAAAGAAACTTTCATAGGACTGGAATATCCATAATATCTATCATTCGAACCTAAATCAGTCTTAGGAATAAGTTCAAATATATCTCTCAATAAAGATATATATAAAGATATTAATGCCTATTTTGGATAATTAGGATCTATATATTATATCTATATCTATATCTATATCTATATCTATATCTATATCTATATCTATATCTATATCTATATCTATATCTATATCTATATCTATATCTATATCTATATCTATATCTATATCTATATCTATATCTATATCTATATCTATATCTATATCTATATCTATATCTATATCTATATCTATATCTATATCTATATCTATATCTATATCTATATCTATATCTATATCTATATTTATATCTATATCTATATCTATATCTATATCTATATCTATATCTATATCATTTTAGTGACAAGTCCAACATTTATAGACTGACTTCAATCGATTTGTCTTTTTAAAATACTTAAGGATAGAAATGTGTAGAGCCTTTCACTCGGCTCGAATTACTATATAAACAAAATTATATATATTCACAGATCTTACTAATCAATCCCACTTCATAAGAACCTCCAAAAACAGTCTGCAATATTCGTCATTTCGAAGATGGCTTTTTGGAATTTTTATCCTTTCAACTTGTTTTAATTTCGTGCAATTTTGCATTCTCTTTGGCAAGAATCTCAGCTAATCTCTTCACACTTTTTATGCTATCGAATATTATAAGCCGCGTTTAATTAAAATTGTTGAGCATTCAACAAGCATAAAATCCTTGAAATAAGATTTTATTTTTATAAAACTCAACTATCCTCTGATAAGATCTTAATTAAGTTTAGCGCGAACAAATCGTTCGCATTAATATGAATACGGAATTTAATCAATTTGTATTTTAATTGAAATTGAAATTTCCACTGAAATTTCCAAGCATACTTAAATCAATGTAAATAATAATTTGTATATGTGTCTCAGGTTAACCAAACCACAATTTAATTGATTGTCAGCGAGTCAAATTTCAAATTGCCTGTCTTATTTGTCATGAAGTATCTTTTAATTAGCTCTTTGAGATAGTCGAAAGTCAAAGTGTCTGGCGAGTTTGTCAATTAAGAGGCAAATGAAAATTAAATTTGTAATAAATTTCCATTTGATCTTTTTGATTAAAGCTTGGAAAAAAATATAAATGCTGTAAATTTTGTGCAGCTTAAATATTTTCCCGAGCCAAATGACCTACGTATGTGTGATATGATTTTATTTATTTATTCGTTTTTGGGTTTATGCAAATTTGATTAAGTTTTTATAGGAAAATTGTTTAAAGTGCGAGTGCATTTAAGCTGGATTTTATAAATTTACTATTTACCACATGTATTCACTCAAACGGTTAAAGCATTTTAATTTAGGCCTTGACCAAATCTGTCCGAAAACCTGCGCAGCGTTTATGGAATTTATAAAAAATAAAAAAATAAAAACATATTAAAACAAACCTAAACTGTGTGTCCAATAACAACAACAACAATAACATTTTGATATAAAATTTATTTATTTATATTTTTTGCTGCTGCTTTTTTGTTTTGAGTCGGCCAAGAAACGACGCATGACTAAGAAATTTAATTTGACGGCTAGTCCAGCCGAGACTTGGTCAATTATGTCAATGATGGATATTTTATTTATAATTTTTTTTTTTTTTAATTTGTCTGCCAAATATTTATGCAAATGGAGTATGATTTGAGTTGGGTGTAAAAGAAAGAACAACCCAAAACGTTTCCCTTATGGGAATTGCCCTAAATTAGTTGAAACAAGTTATCGATTTGGAAATGAAAACTTAGAGACAATCTCTTTAATTTTGACCTAATGAAACCTTTTATATAACCACTCAAAGTGGTCTAGGCCTTTGAAAATCTTTCAATCAAAAATTGACGGGCCTGAAAATGGACCACTTTATTTTTGATTTCAAAGTCATCTTTATCAGCTTTAATTTTTTTTTCTTTTTTTTTTGTCAGCCAAACAGGCCGTCTTGAACAGGTTTCACATAAATTGTCCGCCTGGGGCTACAGGAAGTTAACCCGGGAAGATATTAACAAAGTAAACAACAAAATGTTGTCAACAAGTTGCAGCGGCGTTTTTTTTTTTTTTTTTTTTTTTTTTGCCGCTTTTGGGTATTCACAATGTGATAGATTGCTGCGGCAACATTTTGAGAGCCATTTCAGCTATTGGAACAATCAAATTATTTAATTTAGATGCACATTTTCATCAGAGCCGCCCCCCTCAGACCGCCCCCCCTGGGGCTGGCCAGATATAAGCAACAACAAACTTTCACTTTCGACCGCATTTTGTGTCGTTTTTGGGCAGGTCAGTTTTAGTTGGGACCACTTCAGGTGTCCAACGTCTCATTACTCTTCAATCAGCCCAGTCCAAGCCACCTCAACCACCCACCACCCCTCGGTCACTCTTAATCCAGCTAAACTAAGCTTCCCTGCTCCGCTCCGCTCTGCTCTGCTCAGCTCAGCGCCAAGCTTGACTGCACTTTCGATGCGGATTGGGGCAGTGCCGCCAAGTGTGGCACTCTTATAATCATTGTTTTTTTTTTTTTTTTGTTTTAACTGATATAATAATGGCTACAATTGACGGCAACTGAAATAATACAAAAACAAGCTGGAAAATGTTTTTCAGTTGCAGCTTTAATTATTCTGTTGTTTTTAAGAAAATGTTGTAATATAATTTTAATTTGTACCAGAAATGATTACCAATTGTTTTTGTAGCCAAAAAATATAATGGATTACGCAATCTTATCAAATGACCAAATGAAAGTATTTAGCCATATTTTTAATTCAATCGATTTAACTTCTACTTAAACTTTGCCAAATTGATACCAATTGAGATAAGTGAAATTGGTATGATTAGAAGTGATTTCAACACTTTATCTAAGATTTTGGCTAGGCTTTTATTTAATTTGGAATTTTGAAGGTTTTTAGGTTTCAATGGTCAATGACTTGAACGGATATGCTGCTAGCTTTACTTGGCCTAGGCCCACCTGGCTCTCCCTATTAGCCAAAAAAAAAAAACAAAAAGCACTTAAATGTCAAACAGACCAAGCCAAACTGGCTACCCTAATGAGCTCGAGTGATTGTGTATTTGAAGTGGCAAGTGTGGTTGGCTTTGGCCAAATTGCCCGGTGTTGATCAGCCGAGCGTACGCGTACGCACCTCTGATCGGCTTTTGGCAAAGCTTTGAATTGGCTTGTATCGGATTGGCACATACTCGTATTCGTACTTCATCGAGAGTTAATGCTACTGGGCTATAATTGTGGACAAAAATGCCATAACGCAACAAGTCGTCACCATGTGGCAAGAATGACCATAAAACCGATTGAGATATGTTTGTCTCCTGTCTAATTTATACAATCCAAAAACCAGATAGATGACTTTGTTGGCTAATTATATAATTCCTTTTTGTTTGTTAATTAGAGTTTTTTTTTTGGGTGAGGTTAGCAAATACTGTACAATTCGTTGGCATTTCAAAGAACAGCGACTGCCGGCGAGAGCAGACCAAACCTGTTGACTTGCCAACCAACCGAATCAAGGGAGCTTCCAACTTGTTGGCTTTGATCGGATCTGTTTGTCAGTGTTTTGGCATGCAAAGTGTGCCCATTGAATTGTTTATATGTTGCTTTAACGGTTTTATTATGACCGACAAAATAATAATAATCACCACTCTTGTGGCCTTTATGTCAAAGAATCCAATGCTATTGTTATGTTGTCTGTCTCCACCGTCCTACGTGACAATTTTGCTAATTACCTCTGGCCAAGTCTTATGGGTAACAAGAAAATTAAAAAATTAAATTTCAAAATAAAAAGAAACTCTAGAATATTATTAAATAAAAGATTGGCCAATAAATGATTCGGCAAATATGTAAAAATATATAAATGGAAATCTTTAAAGTTGCCCAAGGATTAATTTGATTTTTTTTTTTTTAGGTAAGGTTGTGCCGGCTGAGTCCAGAGCTTGGGAGTTACTCATATATAAATTATGTTCCCTAATGATGTCGATGACTTAGTTCTTAGGAATTAGTAGTCTTAGGTCCTAATGTATTTGACGTCTTCAAATACTCGAGAATGTGTAGGAATGTCTCTGAGACACTTGATTTCTAGTATGTCCAGCATGATCTCTAATGAAGTCGATGACTTAGTTCTTAGGAATTAGTAGTACCTTAGTTCCTAATGTATTTGACTTCTTCAAATCCTCGAGAATGTGTAGCAATGTCTCTGAGACACTTGATTTCTAGTATGTCCAGCAGACTCAGTTACCCAATATAAGGCCCGTACTGATGAAGTAGTTCCATCTCTCCAGGGCTGCGTTTGAAGTGTCGAGCTTACATTCACTGTTTAAAGCTAAAATCTATCCATGTAGATTTCCAGAATTTATCTCCAGTTTCGTCAGTATCCCTAGACAAACTGATTAAGTTATACCTGTTACTTTACAAGCTAGTCTGACACTTTCAAAGCTATAGTAATGGAACTCTGTATACAAACTGCTTTTGTGGGAATCAGCTAGATCGGACAACTATACCATAGAATTCATACAAATCGAAATCGGTTATCATATTTTGATATTTTGGATTCTTATATAGGGATAAACATATGTACCAAATTTCATTGGTATCGGAAATACATACCAACCCAAAACGGTCTTACAAATCTCTACATTGCTTATGGATCAATCTCATTCATAAGCAGAAAATTAATTTAAGGAGTTTATAGTTTTCTATATACAAACATATCTTTGAGATTTATTTTTTTAGATTCTTTTGGATATTTTACAGTCTCTTCCAACGAAAATAAAAAGTAAAAAGATTACCCATACAAATTTATATATATATATTTTTTTAGGAAATGAATAATAAGAATTATTTTTGATATTTCTAAAAACCTAAGCCAGACTTTGTTTACATTTTTATAGATTTCTTTATTGAAAGACTTGAATCTGTCACACAAAAGTTCTTTAAAATATTTATTATGATTGAGTCTCAAAAAATTGGAAATTCTAAAAAGAAATTAGCATAAAATCAAACATAAAGAACACCTTTCGATTTCCTCATAGCTTTGGCTTAAATAGAACCGTATAAATATAATTTGAAAGATGGCAAAAAAAAAAACGAAACTGAAATTCAATAGAAACTCTAAGCCCGCTGTCAAGATCAATATCAATATCAAAATAATGATGATGATGCTGTTAATAAACACATTCAATGTGCCTCACAATATTTGACAAACTTTATTTATGAGTTGGTGTTTATTTTTGGACCATCTTTTCTCTCCTTCTCCAGCGTATTCAATGAAAAAAGCCCTAAGCAAATAAAACCGCATTAAATACGCGGTGATTGCCATGAGACACTGAGCAAAGAGCCGTAAAGCATTGCCGCATCGTAAAAACCAATAAATCAACACAATTTGTCATTATCATTTGAGGAAATGAGCATTCATATTGATTATAATTATGGAAATGTTTGTGTGATTTCGTTTTTTTTCTTCGTCAAAATTTACTTTTTTTTTTTTGAGGTGGAATTGATATATTTTTTTTGGCCCATTTGGCAATTGTTGGTGGCCAAAAAAAAAGAAAAAAATGGAAAGAAAAATATACACACGCCAGCCAGAGTTTGGGAGACCTTGCGCGAATTTTAACTGGTGCATGATTTTGGACAATTGGCACCGAGCGTGTTAATTACGCCGCCAAATAGAGTCGCATGCGAAATGAAGGGAGAAACACAATCAGACTAAAACTGAAAGAAAAACAATTGAGAATCCAAGAGTTACCTAGTCTAGCGACTATTTAATGCTCTATCTTAACCAAAGAAAAAAAATTTATGAAGAGAGCCAAACTAATTCTAAAAATATCTCAAAGATACTTTTTATGCTCGAATTACTTTCCATTGAATTTGTTAAATTTCTTTAGCTAAAAATTAAAAGACTTGGCAAATATTTTTTTTAAGTAAATTATAAAAATATGCAAGAAAAGCAGAAGGCGAAAAAAAAAACAAAAACAAATTTAGTAACCAAAAATTACGTAGTTTCGCTTGGTACAATCTGAAAATAGAGTTGTAAATTTTACACTTAATGCCTGGGAAGTATTTGTCATGGATTTTTGTTGTTTTAATTTTGCAAAACAATGAATAAAAAAATTTAAAAAAAAGAATTGAAATTGTAAATTTGCTTTCAACTCACTGGACTAACAGCAAAAACAGTTTTCAATCAGTGCTTCCTGCCAGTGACAATAAATTTAATATTTTAATAAGAAATAATTAAATGAATTTATTTTTAATGCTTGCGGTATAGGAAAATTATACAAATGCGATATATCAATGGCAATAGCAATGGCATTACCATTTTTAATTTGCCACTGGCTACTGGCAATCAATTGATTGAACTCTTTATGCTTTCCAAGCGATTTAATAATCTGAAGCTCCAACATGCAATTAAAACATTAATTAAGCATACCATTAAAGCAAGGCATGCCAACAAGAGTGTACACCGTGTCGTATGTGTAATATTAATTGCATAGTTGCCTATTAAATGAAAATGAAAATAAGTTCCAATGCAAATTGCTGGTACTGGTACTCATACGCCGTGTGGTACGAAACAGACGTTGAACTTGTCGTCATCATCGTCCTCATCCGCCCATCCCATTCCATCCTAAAATGCCCGAGGCACGCTATGGCTTTTCTCTCAAGTTGATTGTTTCAATGAAGCCGATTTAAAGCAATTTAAATGGGTAGACATTTATTTATCAGAGAGAGTATTAAATTCAACTGCAACTTAGGATAATCTAAAAGGTCTCTCAGACATCTTTCAGATAGCTGGAACCACCTTTGCCTTATTCCTTCTGCAACGAAATCGCCACTTAGGGTGGTTCTTGGCTCTTTATTTTCTGAGGTTTCGAAACCCTAAATGATCAGAGGGAGTAAAAGATATAACTACAATTTAGGATATACGACCTTCAGATATCTTTGAGATACCTGGAGCCACCTTGGTTTGGCATCTTTTGATAAGAAATACCCACCTTGTTGCTTCTTGACTTCTTCTTCCTAAGGTCTCGGAGCTTTAAATAAGGGGTGAAGACATTTATTTATCAAAAGGGAGATTTAGCTACAGGAACTTTCAGATATCTTTCAGATAACTGGAAAAACCTCGGTTTTGTATCTTTTGTATCTTGGCTGCTTCTTGACTCTCTTTTTCCTAAGATTTCGGAACTTAAAGTGTGAAAACATTTATTTATCAAAGAGAGATTTAGCCACAGGAACTTTCAGATATCTTTCAGATAACTGGAACCACCTTTTACTTGTATCTTCTGATACGGAAACCCCACTTAGGTTAGTTCTTGGCTCTTAATTTTCCAAGATTTCGGAACTCTAACCTAGATAGTTCATTTACCTCTGTCCTACTGCTGTTAAGATTTCCATAAAAATTATTAAAGATTTCCTTAAATTCGCATCAAGGTTACCTGTTTGGGCAGAACGAATCTTAACTGACCTATCGCATCCGTTCCATCTTGTTCAGGTTTCTAGGTTTTTCATTGACGAATTTCGTAAGTTCGCTTTTAGAAATCTAGCGAGAGATATTTATTTTGTGCTACATTAATTGATATAATGATTTCTTTTCAAAGTGGTATAGTAATCTTTTTTATTTTGTTTTGATTTTTGTGATGTTTGGTTTCTTTTTTTCTTGGTTGGTTTTGTTTTCGTTAAATTTTGTTAACGAAGCGTTAAAAATACACAAAACTCAGCATTTAAGTGCCAACAAACTGTAGCAGCAGCCAGCAGTTTAATATTTTGCTGTTTAACAAATATACGAGTATCTCATAGATACACAACACCAGCACAAAAAACTCAGCTCGATGCGTGTACATTTTCAGTTTCATTTCAGGTTGTTGTTGTTGTTGTTGCTGCTACCGTTTCAAGTGCAGCATGCAATTTTGCAATAAGGCCTTTAAGAAGATACAAAAAAGTGAAAACGTTTGCTATGAGTATCTATGGGATATATGTATGTATGTATGTACAAGCATAACTGTACCTCTAATGCTGTTGCAATTACAAGCGGCAGCTTTGCATGCAAAACAAAATTAATGAAGTGTGTGATAAGCAGCACACGATGTATAGAAAACCAAAGACAATAGGCAAAAAGCTAGAAACAAAAAAAAGTCAGCTCAGATTGCTTGTATCTGTCGCTCTGAAGGTAATGTATCTTGGAATCTTGGCTTGACTTTTTGTTGGTTTGTTTGAAAAATATGTTTTTTTTTCTGAACTATATGCGGAAGTGAAAAAAGTTTTTATTTCTTGTGTCAGACAATGCACAACAGCCAAGAAGAAGAAGAAGATGATGAAAAAAGATACACACACACACACACACATATACGATCTGTTTGTACAAATTTGTATCTTGAACTTGAGGCATCATTAGGTGTGTGGTATGTCGTTGGCTTGTGGGTTGCTGATTGCTGTTTTTGTTGTTTTTGTTGTTATAGTGGGTGTTGCAGGCAAACTCATTTCTGGGTGCAGTCAATGTCCACAAGTGGCAGTTCGGAACGTGGGTAAAATTTAACATCATCATCATTGTTGCCAACATCTTCAAATAAGGTTAGAAGGGGGGTGTGGGATAGGGTGCGACTTTGCCCATGAAATCTTACAAGCTTTTCTCATAAATTAAACAAATGAATACATCATGTGACTCAAAGATATCAAAACAATTGCATAGGAAATGTGACATTTCAACATTTCTTTTTTTTCTCTCTGAAAAACACTTCCTTTTATTTTTTAGAAATTTTTTGGATTTGTGAAAGAAAACTAAGATAAAGATTTTCTTTGTTTTATTTATTTTATTTATTTTATTTATTTTATTTATTTTATTTACTTTATTTATTTTATTTACAATATTTTATATTATTTTATTTATTTTATTTATTTTATTTATTTTATTTATTTTATTTATTTTATTTATTTTATTTATTTTATTTATTTTATTTATTTTATTTATTTTATTTATTTTATTTATTTTATTTATTTTATTTATTTTATTTTATTTTATTTTATTTATTTTATTTATTTTATTTATTTTATTTATTTTATTTATTTTATTTATTTTATTTTATTTATTTTAATTATTTGATTTATTTTATTTAATCATCATTTAAAACTTTTATTCTTTGAATTTCTATTATAATCTTGACTTGGTCAGCATCTGCAAATAAAGAACCCTTTATCTGATTTCATAATTCAACAATATTTGAGACGGTTATGTAAACGTTTGCCCATTAGTCTCAGATAGGGTAGCATTGACTGGTGCCTTTCTATCTTTCTATTTTCATTGTTTTAATTATTAAAATTTTCATTTCCGTTTTAGGTTTTCGGTGGAATCATGAAGGTGCCGAGTAAAGTCAAAAGAGCGATTGGGCAAGCTGGTCAACACCGCCACAAATAATTATAACGAAAAAGACAAGACAAGCCTCAAACAAATTAAAACTTGGCAAAAAAAAAAAAAAAAAAAAAAAACTGAACAAACAAATAAAAACCGCACAAAAGATTTTGACCAAATTATGTCAAAGTTAATGTTGATTTTTTTTTTCTTCTTAACTTTTCTGTTTGTTTTATTGTTGTCTGATGGGTTGTCCATAGTACATTGTCCGTTGTCTTTTGTCTGTTGTCTGGTGCAGTTGTTCATTGCAGTTTTTTTTTAAATGGAATCTGAATGGCTGAAGATGATTTGTGTGCCACTTGAACTGTGAGCATTTGAGATGTCAGTGGTGATGATGACGATGTCGGCAAAGTTGCTGGCATCGTCTTTGTTTTGGCCCTCAAATGCTGAAGATGTTTGAGTTTTTATCTTCTTGTTTTCTTAGAGCCTCGGGCAGCTTTATTACATAATCCGATGATTGAGCAATGAAAGCATTTGAATATAAATAAAATATACTTTGCTCTATCTAGCTCAAGTCTTGGCTCAAGCTTAAAGCCATCAAAGGGATACACTTTTCTGTTTATAAATTAATTATTCGACCTGGACTTGCACATTTTTTGAAAGCGTTTTTTATTCAATTTTATAAAGGCAAAAAAAAACCTTTCTTTTTTTCGACCAATCCCAAAAATTCGAAACCGCAAACAATTTTGCTGACACCTCAGAAATAAAAGAGAGACAGTACAAAGTACAAGCCCAAATAGGAAACACAAAATCACAAGTCATATTTCTTCCCTTTTTTTTTGTGAATTTAGTACACGTGCGGAAAATTGCCATAAATGCTCAGGTCCACTCACAAACGAGAAAATATTTCTGGTCAAAAGAAAATGAAAACTGTGGCAAAAAAAAAAAAAAAAACTGTTGCAAACGCAAAAAGCAATAAACGCTGCCATAAAACGACATATGAAAAATCGAAAGTGTGTGCCACCGACAAGGCGAGGTGATCAAGGGGCTGGCGCTTTTGGCCATGGCAAGCAGCAGTCGGGGTGAGCCGGGCTCTGCGGCTTCCCAAATGGAAACTGCAGCTGGCTGCTGACTGCATTGGCCCACAGACTAGATTGTCGATGGTGCCATATTGGAGTCTGTTGCACAACACTTATGCGGAGCCTGGAAAATTGGAGCAGAGATCAACGAGCCCCCAATGGCAAACAGAGTTGTCTCTTTGGCTGCCTAACTGCCTGGCCTGGCCAGGCTTTTGGGCTGGTTAACTGTTCACTCGTTCAAATACAACCGGTTTCTCCTATGCGTACAAAAAAGCCTGTGGGCTTTATATGATTTTTTTTGCCAAAATGACTATGAATTGGAACCATTCAGAAAATGGGAACATGTGCCAAAACTCTTGGCAAAGTATTAAAAAATAGTAGTGTAAATGTTTGCCAAGTTTGCCAAAATGCAATGAATGAGTAATGAGACAAACAGACAGACATGGCTAGATCGATTTCTTTATTCACTCTGATCATACTTTAGGTAACTTTCAGGGGTCTCTGACGTCTCCTTCTCTGTGTTACAAACAAACTTAATAGACCCTTGTACCCTATAGGGATCTAAATTGGTTCATTCTACTGATTTTTCCTAGGGAGCTAAATAAAATATCGGATAGAAAGGAAAGTTAAATAGAGGACAAATTAAAATAAATTATACAAAAATTTAAGTTTTGAATAAAATAATAAATAAGTACAAATTAATCTTCTGAATTAATAAAAAAAATTAATTAATAAAGAAAATATTGAAATTAATATGAAATGAAAAAATATAGTTAATGAAAGGTAAACAAATCAGAAGCCCATAAAGAAGTTTACAAGTTAATTAACTGAAAATTAACACAAATTATATTAAATAAATATAACATTTACTATGATGATAAAGAAACTTCAGAAAATAATTTAAAAATTTAAATAAAAATTATATATGACAAAATATAAAACAGAATATTTTTTTTTCACTAAAATAAAAGTAAAACAAATATTTATTTAAATAAAAAATAACAAACTGTATTCTATGCCAAAAATTTCCAGTATACCTAAAAACCTACATACCCATAAATAAATCATTATCTTAATCAAATTTAACCATTATGCTTTTCATTATTTTTATTATTTTTACATTAATTTTTTTTATTCAAATTTTTTTTTTTTTTTCACCTTCACTCTAGGCTGACCAATTCATTTGGTATAAACAAAACCGCAAAACCAAACCAATTTACAAATTAAAGAAGAAGAAGAAGATAAAAAAAAATCATATTAAATATTAACTGACCTACCCAAATTACAAAGAAAAAACCACAAAAGTTTATAACTGGCAATCGACACGATTATTTACCAAATCAGCAAAGCCCACAAAACAAAAGCATTGAAAGTGAAAGTCTTATTTCTTATTATTTATCTATATTTTTTTTTTGTTATTGTTTTGCATTGTGCATTAATTCATAGCGTTGGTATTGTTTATTTATTGTTATTAATACAAACCATAAAGATATTTTTTCCAGTGCGGATTTTACGCAGAAGTCAAAAGAGCATAACTTCAAATTGAAAATAATGAAATAACCTCATCAAAACGCCAACACCAAAGTGACTCTGTCTTTATCTGCATTGGCTATCACCTGTTGAGATTTAAATCTGAGCAATCTTCAAATTCATTTGTCCAACTTTTCCCCACGACCTCTCCCAGCTATTCGAAGCATTTCTGACGGGGGAGACCCCAAAGCCGGTTCAGGTTTTAAGTTGCTGTGATGTAATTTCTCTCGGCGTTTTCATTTTTCACCTGCAGTTGAACTTGACAAAGACACACACAGGCCAGGCCAAAAGCGAAAGAAAGCTCTTGAGAAATACAGAGAGAAAGACCTCCAGCCAAATTGTCTGTCATTAACATAACCCAATATGTGATATAATCGCCGATTTGAGTTTAACTAAATGCTAACTACTTGGATCAATTGGTAGAGTAAAAAATAGAAAAAGTCAATAATTTTTAATTAATCTAATGACGATTTCAATGAAGACCAACCTGACTGTTTAAGCCGTCAGCCAAATTAATAAGCCCAATGGGCCTGCCAAGCCGCTGGCAACAAGCTCCCAACTTGTTTGACTTGCAACCACAGTTTATTCGGCTTAGACCAACTATCAGTTGGCCCGATCTGTTCAGTTTGTCTGCGGCCAAAGAAGTGAACACTACATGACGGCGCTTGCGCGAACTCTTCGCTTTCGGATTCGAGTTCGAAAAATATTTTTAAGTTCAGCGGGCATGCGCGCGCCGTAACTGTGCCAGCCCAAAAAGTGCTAGTGCGAAAATGCTAACGGTTAATGGAATTGAAACGTGCCTGAAATTGCAAAAGCTAAATATTTAAAGCAAGCAATCAATTATCCAAAAAATAATAAAAAATAAGTGTAAATAAAAGAAGTGTAAAATCAAAAGGGAATTCAAGTCTAAATAAAAAAGGTGAATTGGAAAAAAAAGAGAACCTGCCAGTTTTGGCAAACTGTGTCAAATTTTGAGAAAGCTCCGTGAGGGCGTAGCAGCTGTTCGATGGAAATAAAAGATGAAAGATGAACCAAACTGAATAACAGAAGAAAAAAAAACAAATCTTTAGAAATACGCATTCTACATGAATACACTCCGATAGTAGGCTAGGCTTTTGGGTTTCACAGAGTCCGTGTGGGTCGTCTGAATTTCAATTGATTTTTCCGTTCTGTGCGAGCGAAGAAACGAAGAAGACCATTTTTGGGTTGTTGGCTTATTTCAATGGCACGTGAGGGCGTGCAAATTTATGTCAAGAATTGTTCTGCATGAATCATTCTCAACTCTCAAACCAGACAGAACAGGGCAAAGTAATCATCTTCATTATTATTTCTGGGCTTGGTGCGATATGAAATTCCATCAGGCAACCAGGAAATTTATGAGCCAAGCTTTGGGTATTTGTCCTCAACACATTCTTGTTAATTTCAAGAGTCTATAGAATTTACTTTTAAATATTTACAAAAGCGATGATATCACACCACACAAATTATGAAAACCAAAAAAAAATCCACTCCGACTAAAGTAAAATACTTTCAATTTTGAATAACAAAATGTTTTGCATATTTCGCAAGGTCTCAAATTAAAAATCAAAAATTCAAACAAGTTTTTTTTTTTTTTGTATGGTTCGATATGGTGACAATCTATGCAAAAAACAAGTAATAAAAAATAATAAACCTGCTAAATGCTTAGAATCTGGTATTGATTTTGTCTCTCTCATTCTGTGTGGCTTCTCCTTTGGGACTTTTTCACCAATTCGAGGAAAATTAAAAATACAAAAGACACCAGAAAATAATTGAGTTCAATTGACAATGTTGATGAGGTACCAGCTAGTACCTCTGGGATTGAACAGAAAATTTCAAAAATCAATAAAAATGAAATTTTCTTTGCATATTCAATAAAGTCAACGCAATCGTTGATTATCTTATTCAAACAATTTATAATAAAATCGATAAAGAAATAATTGAGTATGGCAAAGTTTGTTGATAGTTTTTGCAGTGCCTTTAAATTTGAAATTGAATTTTCCACAAGTCAAAAAGGGCTCTAAATAAAAAATCAGTAAATGCTTTATTCATATCAATAATTCAATGGCTCGAAAGGCAAAAGTTAGACATTATTGTACTTGCCAATTAAACACCTCAACCATTCAATTCCTTCAATCTTAGAGCAATTTTCAATGACTTAAATATGCAAAAATTGCTAAAATATTTACCAAGCTGGTGTGATTACTAAAAGTGTTAACGGTATGGCAATAATCAAAAGATAATCCATAATGCAACTGATCAATATTTTATGCAACTCGAACTGCAATCGAGCTGAACGTTGTTATGAAAATGGCAATTGCTTCAGTTAATTACAACAAAAGAAAAGGGAAAACTGCAAATATAAAACTAGGTTTTATTTTTTTATTTTTTTGCAAACTATTTTTCCATTCATGTATAACCCTGTCTTTGGTTTAGATTTATTGTGTTTATATTGGGTTTTTATTTGCGTGCCAAGTCAAAGTCACGTTACCAATTTTATTTATTTATTCAAAACTAGTTAAATTCGTTTTTTTTTCCTCTCCATTCATCCAGTCAGTCTTGCAGTCTTCAAATCTCATCAATAGCCAAAGAAATTAAAACAAAAAAAAAATAAAATCCCATGCAAATGAGCAAGTTACAAAAACTGCTTGCGATTCACTTCGGATTGCGTAAATCTTTTGTTCGATTTATCTAAAACAAAAGTCCCCCTGAAGCTGAAACAAACCATAAAAAATCTATTTTAATTTGAAATGTTTAAGCAAGCCAAACAAATGCCACCAGATCTATAGAAAAAACAAAATAAAATATTAAATTAAATGAAAACGTTAAAGTGAATGGATTGATTTTTTTTTGTTTTTTGTTTTTCTATTGAGAAAGAGGATTGTTTTGATTAAATTCATATTCATTTATTTCTTTCAATTCAACAAAAAAAAGTAAATTTCATTTAACCCAGAAGGGCATAGTCGACATAGTCCAAATGAACAGTTTATTTGCATAATTTCAAAAATGGATAAAAAAAAGTTCTGGGCGATGCCCAGTTTCGAGTTGCTTTTATCAAATCGGATTTAGCATTTTTAATATCAAACAAAATTTGCATTTCGTTTTAATTGAATTTGTGAAACACTGGAGGACTTATAAAGTTTTTTTTTTTAATTAAAGTACAATAAATAAAAGTTCGTTAATCTACTCTGACTGCAAATGTTTTCCAATCCCTCAAAAACTGTGTGAATTTTTTTTTTTTTTAATAAAGAAGTCAGACTCTTTTCATTTGAATTAAAGTCTTGGTTGCTTGATTATTTGCCGAGGTGTTCCAGTATGTAAATGTCAGGCATTTGGTCTTTGGAAATTATAGCAAAATGCACTTTGCAGGTGTCTTTAAAAGGCGAAGGTCATCCAGTGACTAAAAAAAAAAAAAGAAAAAAAGAAAAAAGTTAGTCAGTTGATGTTGGCAATGAAAATGCATTTTGTGGACTTTCAGTTAGCCAGTGGCCTGGTCAGGGTGGAATACAGGTTGTGCGAAAAGTAAAACAGGTTGCCGGAGCGGAAGACTCTGGCTGATGCCGGTAATGATTGCATAAGCTGAAAGCCATTGAAAATTAAAACACAACCAGTTACGCACTATTTCATAATCTCCCACATATCTTTCTCCACACTCACGCACTCTCTCTCTCCTCTCTCTTTTCTTTTTATTTTGGGTGACCATTCAGCAGTCGATTGTCTTGGCTGTCATTGCTATGCGCGAACGCAGTCAGACCACGCCAAGGCGACGCCGCAATGGCCCAAAGCAACCGTTGCCCACGCGGCGGAGCAGCCACTTTGCCGACGAGGAGCATTGCGAGGGTGTGGCCGCCAGTGAGTCGCCATACTACACAATCGACAATACCGAGGATATATACGGAACCACATTGCTGCCATCGCAGCGCTGTTATGTGGACCCCTGGGATCTGGAAAACTATGATTATGTGCGGAAGAAGCTCGATGTGGCTGTCATGCCGGAGCCGAGGGAGCAGGAAGAGTATATTTACGGTGGCTCGTTGACGCCCAGTCCCATCACAGCACAGCCTGGCTATGGTTATGGCCAGGCAGCCACAATGCCGCGTCCACATACACGTCGCACATCACGTTCTCAATGCCAACTGGAGTGCTGTGCCCCGGTTCTAATGCGTGGTGCTGGCGGGCGAAAGGAGCAGCCACAACCATTTTATGCCGCCCGTAGTGAATTGTATGGTTTGGCGGCTAATGTTAATCGCTATGATGACTATATGGCCACCATGACCAAGCAGCTGCACTTGGATGACGAGGTGGCTGAGGAAGACCTACTCTACTCGGAACAGCCACAACTCTACAATGGCTATGGTGGTCAGTAGTGGTCTCATATATCTGAAGATTACCCTCTCTAATGCATGTCTTCTTTCTAGGCTTCTCCAGTGCCAGTTCCAGTGAGCAGCAGTTTTCCTCGTCCATTGGAGAAGAGCAATTGCCGGCACCACGACGTGCTGCCACTTTACAGAGACCCAGACGTTCCCTACCCAACAACAGCCACAACAACAACAACAGCAAGAACAGCAATGGACAAATTAACAACTATGGAAATTATGGGACGGCGCCACATCCACGCCGCAAACGTAGCTTAGCCAGACAGAACGCCAAGACTTCTGTCCCACAGATTGAGTTTCCAGCCCCGCCCCCACTCTCGCCAGTCCCTGCCTACGACTATTGCAATCCCTATTCTACTTTACCATATTGTAGCATACCGGATTGCTACGAGTGTCAACAGCATGCCACATCTCTCATTTATGCCGCTCCCTCAACACTCTATGGGACACTGGGCGGTGGCATGGCTCGTGGAGGCAGCTCACCGCACTCTGGCAGTGGTGATTCATCCCTCTACTCGGGAATTTACTCACGTAAATTTGGTTTGAGCAAGAAGGGACTTCTGCAGATTGACTATTCATGCAGCTGGAATGACTTGGATCGCGTCATGGGACGCCATTTTTAACAAAGAACCACTCCTGTTGGCACTTGTCTTTTCGGGTTCGGCTTAGCTATATACGATATTTACCAATTTAAATAACATAAATACTTCACTCGCCCTGAGTCGGAGCAGTCAGAAAATGTGTGCTGGTCGGGGACTACTTATTTAATCATCATCACAGAAGCTGCAACTTCAGATCAAAGGATAAAATCATCTGTACTTTACTCATATATCACACATAATTATTATTCTGTTAAATATTTGTAACAAGAGTATGACATGCACACAAAAAAAAAAAAACAAAAGAAAAAGAAAAACTTGTACCAAATAATTGACCATGTCTGTACACCGCGAACGGTGCTTGTCTTAAGAGTCTTTCAAGTTTAATAAAGAGAGTCAAGAATTTAGACTTATAAAAGTATTACAAGCTTTTATGTAAATTTTAAGAAATTTCGATAATGGTTTCAAGGAAATTTTATCCCTTATTTTGTGTACTTTGTGCCGAAACGAGTGTCATGTAAAGCCCAAAAGGAAATATCGTAGATTGATCGAGGTAAGAGATCGGACCGTCCGTCTGACTATCTATATAAGTGCAAGGATTTCGGGAACTATAAGAGCTATCAAAAGTAGCCTACCAAATCCACAAGACAGGGGAAAAAGAAAGCTTATACTTTATGTATTCAGAGTCCTGTATTTTTGCGAGAGAAGAATATACAAAGAAGATATATCTTTAGATTGATATGTATCTTGAAGAAATCGAAACATAAATACAGAATTTTTCAGCAAAATTTTAGATTTTAGATCACAGGAACCGAAGCTCTCAACTGCAAGAACAGACCACTAGATGGCGCACTAGTAATTCTTTTTAACCGTTCATGAATCGATTGTTGTTTTTATAAAATACGAGTTCTTATTAACCTTAAGACAAGAGTTGTCAACTTGCCCGTAGGTATGGGTAGTCTCACTGGAAGTGCTGAGCTATTGGATTTATCTGAGCGTCCCTGGCACAGCCTAGAGAGTATTTAGAATTTTGTATTTAAAAATAGAAAAAAACTCATCTCATCCTGTAAACAATTTTTCACAATATCCAAGATTCCCAAATAAAAATTGAATTAGTCAAGGAAAATACTTTCCAATTTGATTAAACTAGCATTTAATTCACTGATAAGATTTGACCTAAATTTAGTTCAAGCCATATAATATATGTAATTTTTAGCTACCACTATTTTCACTTAACAAAAATGTAGTTGATAGAACTCGAGGAAATTCTAATTTGATGATAATTAACATAGATGGATATGATACTGCTTAAAATTAAATGTCATCAACGAATTCATCAAAGTCAATGCTAAAACATTTTTCATGTTATTTCGGCCACAAAAAAGAAATAATAAAGAAGAAGAAGAAGAAGAGGAATTAGGGCAAAAGATACGTGACACAAACCCACATGATGGCAGTGAAAAAGATTGAAAAAAAAAGAAAGGAAAAGGAGGAGAAATTCCCACAACTCCTGACGTCACTATTAATTAAAATAAAATGATGATGAAATTTTCTCTAGTTGTGTTGCATTTGGTCGCATAAATTAAGAGTAGAAGAATGAATTTCGGTTTGGACGTGGGGCGAGGGGCGTGACTGGGGCGGAGGCCGGGTATTAAGCAGGTAATTTTCTAAAAAGCCAGTGCAAATGGGCAGGTCCTAAAAGTTAATTAGTCTCTGGGACTTAACACCAAAATTATGCACACATACATACATAGACCAGAGCAAGGAGAGGTGGTGGAAGTACTCGAATGTAGAATGAGATCATTGTCGAAAATGGTAGGCAATCATTTCCGCTTGGCAGCCGACAGGTGTATCACAAAATTATATTTGGCCCATTTGGCAGGGAAAATAAAAAGGCTGATACCAAAACACCTGCCAAAAAGTATGCAACATATTTTCTTTGTGACACCGACTACTCGCTACTTTTAGCCAAACTCATTAAACTTGGCTTAAGGCAAAGCCAAGGCGAAACTTGTTCATGATTATCTGACTACAGCTGACAGCAAACATACAAGCAAGCAATCCGATGGAAATCAATAAAAGAAGAAGAAAAATATACGTATATACAGAGAAAATAAATTTCATTTCAAGTGTACCAAGTTTTTCATTCTGTCGTTTCTCTTTGCTTTCACCAAATGCGATTTCAATTTCTCAATCCAATTTACCTTCTATTTTTTTTTTTTTTGCGCAAGTAAATCTACACAAATAAAAAGTGATGACTACCCCATTGGATGAGGGGCCCAAGGGCTGGCAAAAAAAAAAAAAACTTGCAAAAACTGTACGCTGTCTGGAAGTGCTGGAAGTGCACATAAAAGCTCAAATATTTGAGCAACATTTTTAAACATGCACCAGCGACGCACGCTCTGGTTGGTGCGGCGGCGGGCGTGACGTTGCGAGGTATCGCGAGGCGTCATTGCTGGTGGCATGTTGTAGGTGGCGATTATTATAAAATCGAACAAGAAAATATGCAAAATAAAACATGGTGAACAGCGACGACAACAACTGAAATAGAAACGGCAAAGTGAAGGAGAATGCCTCAAAGCAAATAAAAATTCAAATTCAAAAAAAGAAATGCACGACTGAACATGTTCATGCCCTTTTCTTTTGAGCAAATACACAACTGTACTTAAGGGTTAAATGAAATCATCAATTCGAAAAACTGAGCCCTTTCCAGACTCTGTAAGGACAAGATCAAAATGACAAAGTCACAAAATATTATCTACTCTTCATCGATGCTTCCGGCTCACCCGGAATTCTCATAAAAAGAGTACAAAAAATATCTCGTCTTGTGAAGGTGAGCGATGTTTCTGGTTCTTGTTTGCTTTTCTTTCATTTGGTTTTATTATTTTTATTTGCTTTATGCTTTGCTCTTTACATTTTTTGCACAGATTTCGTTTTATTGTATAACGGTCCAAACATTTGCATGTGGCCAACTTGTAGAAGGCGACGCGCCTAAATGTATGCCATGCCGCGTCTTACATTTGCATTTATGTGTGTTGGCGCCAGCTGGGGTAAAATTGAACCTAAAAGTCTCTCGACCGTCGGCCCCTCTGCACCTTCACCCCTAGCCTCAAGCCCATTACACCCATCCAATCATTCGTTTTTATGTTTGCATGCAAATCACAGTGAAAATATTTCGCACTTCCACTGAATGACCGACCAAGGAGTGAGTGATTGGGCCAAAGGGCAAAAAGGGCTACGAAGGGTGGGCAGCCAAGGTGGCAAATCACGAGCAAACGCGCAACGTGTGTTTAAATTTGTGCTTCTTTTCTTGCCTTCATTTGGCTTGCTCACAGCTCAGGGCGCACAAAAAGTGCTCAATTTGTGGCGCTCTGCCAACTCACCTGGCAGCTGCCAACTGACTGAAAAGCGCAAGGAGAAGCCAAGAGTGGGTGTGGCTGGGGCGTTTCTGTGGTAAAATGCGTCACATTGAACATTCTAAGCCGATTTCGTCCTCTATTTGCCTTTTTTTTCTCTACCCCTTTCTTTCTCTGAGCTAAGCTCATCTGAGAAAAAAAAGAAAATATATATGTTGAATATTTTTGGATTGTCGTACTCTCAAAGTTGCATTTGCATTTGGTATTCGGCCGCGACAATCGCAAGTCTTTGTACAAATTGCATTTTAAATGGCGATTGCGATTGGCAAACGCCCTCAATTTGTTAAGAGTTTGCCATTATAATGATCGATTTGAGAAGATTACAAATAAGCAAAGAAGTAGAAGCAATGATTCTGGACTTTTATTTATCGTCTACAAATAGAATAAATATTTGAAAGCTAAAGTCTTCTGAATATATTTCCTAGCCTAGCCTGGATCGAATAATCCAATCAGGCAAATATAAGTCAATCTAGGACGATGAGATTCCTGATACTCTTTTCAGAACTTGATATAGCTTTAAGAATAGTTTATATCAGAAAGGGTTCTAGGTATTCGATGTAAATGATTTGTTAGGGACGATTGGAGACCCAACTAAATCCAGATCGCTTCTTAGGCAACAGATAATGAGAAGAAGTCTAGAAAGGTGGCAATGATTTTATGAGAATTAATATATAAAGTATAGTTTATTCATTAATTTAACTTGTTAAATACAGAAAAACTAATAAAAAAAAATTATCTAGTTTCGATAAGTCCAGGCTATTTAGGCTATAGAGGAACTAGATTTCATTAACATAATTAAGCCAGAGAAATATTTGTTTCAAATTTCCCTGAAATAATTAAAAGTAAACGTCAAATAAAAGCAATCAGTAAGTTTCAGTCAGATAGATCCTGAATGAAATATATATATGGAAATATATATATATATATATTTTCTTTATGATTTAAGATTTTGAATCAACCAAAATTCTCAGGA
Organism: Scaptodrosophila latifasciaeformis; assembly: GCA_037075145.1. Classification (NCBI taxonomy): domain Eukaryota; kingdom Metazoa; phylum Arthropoda; class Insecta; order Diptera; family Drosophilidae; genus Scaptodrosophila; species Scaptodrosophila latifasciaeformis. Next base: position 416,516 of record JBAMCM010000158.1, read on the forward strand.
ATGAATATATAACTCTCAAAGTTTAAGGCATCAGAATAATTTAATTCATTGCGGCTTTAGGATCTTCCGAGAGTTTATAAGTCTAATGAAAAGACTTTTATAAATATATAAAAGAATTTTATGAAAAATTTAAATGCTAACCACCTTTTGCGAGAGTCTAATGGAAATTTGCAACCACTGAGCTGGGCAGAAAGCCGAGCCAACTTTGCTCAAATTGCAGGCTAATCAAAAAGCGTTTGTCCTAGGCATGCGAGGCGGTGCAATATAAAACTGAGAGGACTGGAAAGCCACAAGCCAATCCACAGAAACCGCCTTACGCGCCTTCGCTGACCTTTTCACACACCATGTGTGTATGTGTGAAGAGCACATTGAAATTCAAGCCCAGTTGCAATGCCAAGGGAAAAAAAGGGCTCGAGGCAGGCAGGATTGAATTTATGCAGTTTTTGTGCAGTTTTTCGTTTTTTTTTTTTTGGAAAGTGCTGGGGGGTTGAGGGCGAAGGCGGGGGGATTTTATTTATGGCAGCCACACGACACACGAAACTGCACCTTTGGGGATTTATGGGTTGTCTTCTTATTAAGCATAAATTAGAGTCGTTGTCAGATGGTCTCTCTTTCCTTTTTTTTTGTTGAATTGCTGAAGACGTTGGTGGCTTTGAGTTGGGAATGAAAAGCTAAAGCCAAATTGAATGCATTTAATTTAGACACTTTGAAGTCAAAATTCAAAGACAAGTTCACTTGTGCAAGCAAAGTTAATCCTATTTTGGTAGTCAAAAAATAGAACACACACACACACGCACACTCGTACACTGTCACTTTCACTCACACTTCAATTTAGAATGTGAAGGCAAAAATGAAAAGCATTTTCCATTAACGCATTATTCGCTTGACTAGCAAAGACAGAGAGGCAGACAGAGAGCCCAGAGGCGGTCGCCTTGGCTATATGTAGAAGGGGGGAGGACAGGAGAATCGGAAAAGGACCTGAGGCATTGATATACAGAGACAACTTCCCCCCAGTGTCTTTATGTAAACCAATAATGTATGCAAATCCAATTTTGTGCTCCATAAGCTTTATTAGATGCCAAAGTTGACACACGCGCCTGACTTGGATTGATGTTTACACGTCATACCAGACTAACTATATACTCGTACCACCAACACCACCACCACAAATTGTTACTATATATAGCGCTAAATTGTAAAACTGGCCGGGTCGAGACACTAATGAAATTTTTCATTTTCTCCACGATTAACGTTTCAAGAAATTTAATTTCGCTCTTCAGACCCAGTCTGATACCACAGTTAACTCAATAGATAATTATATCAGGGAAGGTCAAGCAATATAGACATATATATATATATGTGTTGACCTAAAATGGGAAATATGTTTCTTTTCCAAAATGATTTGAAAAATTGAGATCTTAAGTAGGAAACCTTTCAGCTCTTCTCTTAATTTTTATAGGGAAATTGATATATATTTCTATGAATATTTACTTTTAGCAAAAGCTTTTAGTTTGATTTCAAAGGAATGTGATTTATTTCTATCTAAACAAATGAATTCCTAAGCTTCTAGAATTTTGACAGCCTTTTGGATTTTGTTTTTTGTTGAATAACTGAAATTTCATCGAGAAAACCACAAAATAATTTTTTGAAGCTAAATTTTAACAAATTAAATATTTGAATTCCAAGTAGCTGGGATACTGAGTCGACTGTAATTAGAGAATAGTTAATTTGTTTTGCTTTGCTGCTAGAGTCAATTCAGTTTGAGCTACTCCAGAACAAACATGCTAAAGTCAAAGTAATTTTATTGGGAAATATTTGTGGTTCTGGGTAGTGCCTTTAAGATTCGACTCAGTCCAATCGGGAGAAGACGACCAAAACCAATTTATCTGTTTACTTATGCATACGGCGAACACGGCAAGCAAACAGCTACGTGTCCTGCAGGTTGACTCTCAACCTACACACACACACATATACATAGACATATATGCTAGATAGAAATCTACTTGGCTCCGGTTGTGACGATGATGATGATGATATATGGGGAAGTGTGTGAGAGTGTCTGCCCATGTTTATATTATCCTAGGCGTTGCCTTGGCTTGATGTGCGTTTCATAGGTCCTAAAGAGACACAGGCTCACACAGTCTCACACAGGCACACATGTTTATAGAATCGTGAATGTGTGTTCATCTATCTAGGAACGTGACTAGGCTGCTTCGTTCCACACTCAACTTCACTCAGCTTCAACCTTTCCATTCCGAGGCCCGATGCCTTAGCTGCCTTACTGTCTCGCTGGCGCTGACTGCCTCAACAGGAGCTATATAAAATCCAAACTAATAATGACATTTTGCAAATTATTCCGCATCGCCGGCTGCTTGACACACTGACACTGAACCGTTGGAGCTGTAGCGAAAGGAGCCCACCAACTTGGAGAGCTTTGGTGTGAAATTTATTTGCTTAGTCCACATTCTCCCCGAGCAATTTCAATGCACTACCAACCGCCTACGTTTCGATGGTATACTCTCAGCTCTCTCGTGTCACGTTGGACCGTGCGTGCGTGTGTGTTGCATAAAATTCTATATTCCCATAGTCAGCGTATAAGTAAAACCATCACAAGAAGAATGGAAATTGTTTGTCTCTTCGGTCTCGCTGTCTCTCGCTCTCTCTCTCTCTTGGCCTGGCCCTGGCTCTGGCCTGACCAAGCTGCTGAAAGTTGGCATGATATTTTACTTTAGCTATTGAATTTATTATGCCTGCTGATTGCATAACATTTATTCATGTCAATTAGCCTCTGAAATACGCAAAACAAACACAGCTAAATTTAAATCTCACTGACAATTTTAGTTGATACTCTTTTTTCCAAAAATAATCTTAACCGATTTCTGTAAAACAAATTTTAAATTTTTTAAATTTTTTCTGCTCATCAGTTTTATACTGTATATTTTTTCTAGTCCGAAAAATTTATACTCGAATTTTAATTATTTTGAAAAACTATGAGCCAGCAAAAAAAGAGTAAGCCCAAATAATGCCGATAATGCAGTTTTCCTCTTTGCAAAGAAAAATAAATATATTTATTTGATTTTTGGTTGCAGCTTTTAGTCTGTGACTTTCGGAGCAAGTAATAAAATACTGTCTTCTTTTTTCTGGCCTGACACTTTATTGCTTATCCGAAAAATGGCAAAACGTCATTTATTTGTTAAGTTAAGAACATTTTGTAATTTATTTTGTTGAGTTGTAAATTATACGGCATGTGACATTTTCTTTATTGTTTATTTTATTTGGGGTTTTGCTGTTTGCTGGTTGGCTTTTTCTCTCTGTGGTTTTTCTTGGGTATTTGAATTGTTGGTTGGACCAGCGTTGATTTCTTTTGAGGTTTGCAAAAATGTTAAGCCTTAGATTTATGACATTTTTTGTTGCCTACTTTTCTGGGCCTGCTTGCATGTGATTTTGTTGATAAACATTTTAATAAATGCAATTTGTTGAGCTATTTTTTGAGAAGATTTGAAGCGAATACAAGGTAAACAATTTGAGTTGATCATGATTACAGAGGGCTAGATTTATGAGTCCTTTTGAAAGGTTAAAAATTTAAAAAATTTTAGGTTTCTTAATTCATTTGAATTTTTGTGGGTAGCATTGAACTTGATGGTATGAGGTGTCGGCGCCACATTTCTAGTCTCTTTTCCAGGCGCTCTCAATCTTCTGTTTTACTCTTTTCTTAAACACCCCGGGGAGCTTTCGTTTTATGTTGGCCAATGGCTTTTTATTTTAATTTAGCTGCTTCAGCTAATGGATTTGGCTTACGTAACGCGCCAACACTTTGGCCATAATGCGGCATTGCCAGCCAACCAAGTGCCAACAGATTCGCCTACCCCAAGGCCCGAAGCCAAGGACCCCCGCTTTGCCGGCTTCCCCTCATTAACTCAACCATCTTGGAGTGGTTGTATGTGTGTCTCTGTGTGTGTGTGTGTATATGCATGTGTGTGAGCTGCATAGAATTACAACAAAGACTTAATTTGCATTTACAACAAACTTGATAAAGACTCAGACCCAAGCCAGAAACTAGCTGGTTCCTAACCCAAGGCATAAGCCCTACCATTCTTTATAACTGTATTTATAAATATATATTGTACAAGTATGTGTATGTGTGTGTGTGTGCGTGTCTAACATATACTTAAATTAAGTATATGCATTGCAGTCAAATGTATATTTTGTCTGTGTTGAACTTAACAGTAAAGATATATCTCTGATAATATATATATGTATGACTATATCTCGTTTTCATTTTGCTTTATTCCTCTCTCTCTCTCTATCTTTCTTTCATTCTGTCTTTCTGTTTATTTGTGTCCTTGTGTATGTTTGCCTGTTTAAATTACAAACTGAGTCAAAGTCTCCAATGACCACTTTGAGGGTTTAAAATGTGTTTCGTTGTAACTTTTTATATGTATAGTAAATATGTATATATATATATATATATATAGGTCTGTGTGTGTGTGTGTCTGTGTATTTGTGGCATAGGGCGACAGCAGGGGCCAAATAAATAACCCACTTTGGTACTCAACTCACTCTAACAACGTCGTCTTTGCCTGCCATTTTCCAAGGTACAAAATTAACTTATTCATTAGCAAATGGCAACCTGGGGCACACTTTACATATTTTACTAACACATACACAAACACACCTATACACTCACGGGTAGAGTCACCCACCTTTGTAACTGTTCTTCTAACTGCTATAATTTTGCATGCTTGCCAAAAATGTTGTACAATTTTCTCTTAGGTTTCTATTTTTTCTTAACTTTTCATTTTTAATTAAAGGAACATTTTCTCATTGCCAAAAGCAAAAATAAAAAAAAGGAAAGTTTTAGCAAATTGTGATAAAGTTGAAATATTTTAGTTGAACGTTTTAATTGCTGTTGACTTATTTATTTTTTATTTTTTTCTTGGTAAATTAATAATCCAAAACTAAATAGTTTTAATTGCTTCAGTTTTTCTTTTATATAATTTTGTAGGGCAGATTAAGTCCAAATTAGATCATCGGCTTAGCTTCACAGTTTATTTGAATATCAGAATACAGTTTTACCTTGTTTGGAATAAAAATTTATCTACTTTTGTTTAAGTGAATAATTCAATTATAGAATGTAAATACTGGTCCATTAGTATTTAAATAAATTATAAACTTTTATCATACTAACGGACTATATGGACTATAGAAATAATAACAACAATGGTTTTTCCTAATTGTGACCCAACAAATGCAATTACAACTTCAATTAAAGTCCATTAAACGGGTAGCCCAGACCTAAAGCAAGTTAAAAAAAAAAATGTGGAATATACTAATAAAACAGAAAGCTAGCCTTTATGTACTTTTTTGTTTTAAATGATGAAATTAAAAATGGCCAAGTGCGTGCACAAAATGGCGTATGAGTGACGCCTTTTCTGAAAGCTTGCCACGGGCCAAATGGGTGAAGTCTTTATAAGAAATTAAATAATAAAAAAAAAAATAATATATATATATATACTCTGCATATGACAAGAAAAGCGAGAGAGAAAAGAACATAGGTTAACAGCATATCAGCAGGGGAAAATGGTATAAAAATGAAATTCTCTAAACGGATTTCCTTGTAAAACGCAACTCAAATAGCCGTGCCCAGTTTTTGGCACTGCCACGCCCAGCAGGCATTCAATATCATCAAAACAACAACAACAAAAAGCTATAAAAATGGTGACGACAATAAAAAAAAAAAAATAACCACTCCAAGCAACATTTTGCATATAATAACCGAGAGCTCCACCATGACTACCAAGCGACCCCGAGGGTCGCGAATTTTTCATTACGACAAGGCTTTAGTCTTAATGGTCCTTCTCCTCCAGATGAGAAGTAGTGGCAGCCAGAGCTATGTCACAGCCATAAATCAATTGACAGAGCCAAGAAATTGCACAAAAAAGGACTTGCTATTTACGGTCAACGCTCACATGCGCGTGTCCTGATGACAGACTTGCCACTTTTGTTATTGCTATGACAACATCTGTGGTAGCTAGACTCGCATCCATGGAATTGGAATATGCAACAAGTTATTTCTAGTCACTGGGTGTGTTTCCTTCCATATACATATGACAGTCAAGGACAGGACATTGTCGCCATAATTACATTCGTGTAGTTGTTGTTGTTTGTCTCCTAGTACCTTCGAGTGTGTCACTTGTCGTATTAGTAATAAGTGGGCCACAATAAACTTGCACACACCAACAATATGAAACTATCATCTGCTTGGCAATTCCAAACCTCCCACAAATACAGATTCAGATACTGTTTTGGTAGTTTGCTGAAATCTTCTTGAAATTATTGACTAGAGCCTTTTAGCTCTTATAAGAAATTTATGAGAAATAATAAGTATTTTCAGGGCAGCCAGGCAAAAAGAACTATAAAAGTTTTTCTCTTGAAATGAAATGTAAATAAAACAAAAGATGACAAATAAGCTATTATAAGCTTACTCAGAAATATTGAGAAGGACCTTATGGATCTCAAGTTAAAAATAATTCTTCTTAATTCTATTGTACAAATAAATCAGAAAATTAATTTAGATATATATGAAAACTACTTGGTCTATATAATATATATAACCCAAAGTTATTGGAGACTCTAAGGTTAACATTCTGCCTTGACTTTATAGAACTCTTCTTCATAGAAATAGGGAACCCAGACCATTTGAATTTCAGACTAAGATTGAGGCCTTGGCTTGGGTTAGCAGGGACAGAGGATTTGTTGTTGGTCTCTTCTCAATCAATCCGTCAGTTCATTTAAGTCTTTTAGGATTTGGAGGAATCAGATTTGATTGTTTGGGCTAAAGAAAGATTGGCAACCTCCAGACCGAGAGTGGCTCAACAAAACGTGCCTTAGGTGCATGAACAATACAATTTATCATAAGTTTTACTACCATACGAACCTGCCAACAGAACATCATATCCATAGAGCCAAAATGATGCCTACACTAGCCAACGGACGTCATCGAGTAGTAGGAGCAAAGCTGTCAACGACAACAGGCAAACTGGCAGGCTTTTATGGTTTGGCATCAAAAGAATGACAAAAAAAAAAAAAAAGGAACTGAGAGACCCTCCTATCAGCTTGTCTGCAGCTCTGCAGGAGGCCGGTATCCTAGAAAAGAGCTTAATCCAACGAGATGGGGGAAATAGAAGTAGCAGTAGAGGGTGTCTGTCGCATTCATGCTCATGTTCAATTATTGTGTCAACTGAGGTGTGCTATGGGTTCAGCGTTTAATTGTATGGCTAGAAGAAAGAAAGAAAGAAAGAATGTTGGAGATGTGGCTAGGGATACGAGTCGATGTAATTTGAGAAACCAAGGTTTCCAGCCTGAGACTTCACCTTGGTTTGCCTTGTCTTGTTTATGACTTGAACTAGACTCATAATTGCATTGTTATTACTTTTGTTGCTGTTACCGTTGTCATTGTTATTCGTTTTGTTGTTGTAATTATAAGCAAACATGCAGTTAATTAAAATCATTAAAATGCCTTTGAGGTCCTACTGTCAGCCACCGGTTTTTGGCATACCAACCAGCCCAACCAGTAATTTCTCAGGACATAAAATGCTTTAATTTCCAACCGAGGCACACGCATATCGGGTTGGTGGGTTCCCCCAAAAAGGAATGGAATGGATTGGAATGGGTTTTCTTTTCTTTTAGTTGGCTTTCATTTGCTGTCGTCAGAGTCTGCGTGTAAATTATTTTGAGTTTTTGGTGCCTGGCACAACTTGTTGAGGGCATTGGTTGGTTCGGTTTTATTGCGATGACGACGATGTCATCCATTGTTGTCGTCGTCCATTTATGGGCCGTGTGTCTTCTGACTTGCCTGTCTCTGCCTGGTGCCTCACCCTTGATAGAACTGATGTCTGGAATAGCTTTGACTTTGACTCTTTCCCTTGATTTGTCTTTCTGTCGGACCAGCTAATAGATTTATTTTGATTAATGGGCGACTGCGCACTTTGGACGAACTTGGCTGGCATTGACGTAGCCTTTTGTGTCATCCGAATGTCAATCAACTCTTAAAGGCCAGAATAAGGTTTTCGAGTCCCAAAGTCTACAACAAATCAAGTCTCAAGATCTCAAGTCTCAAGTCAAGATCAAGATTGAAAATACAGGAACCCATATATGGATGAATCTATGTATATGGCCAGGTTAAGTTCCTTGGTTCCCCGATTTCAGACCTTTCCAAACTCAAACCTAATTAGAATACATACATTCCCTTTCTGAAGAGTATATAGCACTGATCTCATGTGTATTTCTCTCGTATAATTATTTATAAATACGAATGAATTTATGAAATCATAAAAAATTTACGTCTCAATAAAAAAGAAATAAATACATTTTTTTTGTATTTAATCGATGTAACAAGCTTAATATAAATGCAACAGCTGTATCATATAGTACATACACTTTCTTAGAATCAACATAACACTGTGACGTCACATAAACAAAAACCGACAGGAGAGTCACTGATTGTGAAGTCAGAATGCAGATATCGTTAGCCATAAAATGAATTGATTTTATTTGGTTGCTAAAATGGATAATAAATATTTCGTTTTTTGGTTCCACGTGGGCCTTAATGGTAAAGAAAGCTAGAAAAAACCGAAGAGCAATAAAATCGTAAGCATTTTTTTATATGATTTCCAAAAGATTTCCTTAAGAAAATGAAATCAGGGAAACCCTTTAGCGGTCCATTCAATATCTTTTCTTCTTTGTATCAACGGCAAATCCAAATAGCCATGCCTTATTTTCAGGCAAATCCTCATTAAATCTCTTATATGGTTTATAGGAATTCATTGCCCAACCCTTTCCGCTGTTGCCACGCATCTGAGAGCGACCCCGACTAAGACGGGCGGTCTCAAGTTTCATTATATTCACGCCGGGAGGCCAACTTACGTAGCGCATTATCCTGAAGTCCCGACATTTTACATTTTTACTTCAAATTTATGCGAACATGAAAAGCAAATATTTATTAATATTTTTTATTTAACTATATGCCAACTATTCAATTAATTATTTAAAATGATATATGCATTTTAAAATCGTATATTCTCATATCCCTACTAAAGTCGTATATTCCTAAATCCACTTCAATTTTGTTTACTGTATAAATAAAAGCGCAAGCTGTTCCCTTATTCAACACTGAAGTCAGGGTTGTATCAAAAAAACTATCGAGCGATATCAATAAATTTACCTGGTAAACGATATATTGGTACACCAAAGAGTAGATTTTATTATTATTATTTTAAACTTAAAACTACAGCCTAAAGGGCTCTTTTCCTACTTTAAGAAATGAGAAATTTTATCTATTTTCAATAGAGTAAAAAGTTCATTTAATAATGTGAGTTGCTTCAGTTAATACTTGAGAGAACGTAATCTTTGAAAATATTGTGGAGGATTGAGAAGTAATTTGTGTCTGCGATTAAACAGTTTTCCCAAAGTTTTTTTCCTATCTCCTGGTCATTACCTTTGCTCTCTCTCTTTATTTGAGGAATTTTACTTTGGTTATATTTCGAACAAAGCCATAAAACAATTGACAGAGCCAAGAAATTGCATAAAAATTATTTGATATTTACGGTCAACGCTCACATGCGCGTGTCCTGATGACAGACTTGCCACTTTTGTTATTGCTATGACAACATCTGTGGTAGCTAGACTCCAGCCGCCCATCACTCTCATCCATGGAATTGGAATATGCAACAAGCTATTTCTAGTCACTGGGCGTGTTTCCTTCCATATACATGTGACAGTCAAGGACAGGACATTGTCGCCATAATTACATTCGTGTTGTTGTTGTTTGTCTCCTAGTACCTTCGAGTGTGTCACTTGTCGTATTAGTAATAAGTGGGCCACAATAAACTTGCACACACCAACAATATAAAACTATCATCTGCCTGGGGATTCCAAGCCTCCCACAAATACAGATTCAGTTACTGTTTTGCGAGTCTATAAAATAAAAATTTACAAACAGATGTTGCTGAAATCTTCTTGAAATTATTGACTAGAGCCTTTTAGCTCTCTTAGAAATTTATAAAAATAATAAGTATTTTCAAAGTAACAGGGCAAAGAGAACTATAAAAGTTTTTCTATTTTAAATGTGATTCTATAGAAGGAAAGAAATAACTTTGGGTTTTGCAATCATAAATAATTTTATTCTTTAACGCTCCAATAGAAGTTTGTATTCATTCAATATCTTTTCCTCTTGTATCAACGGCAAATCCAAATAGTCAAGCTCATTGTCAGGCAAATCCTCATGGAATCTCTTATATGCTTTATAGGACTCCATTTCGGCTTTGGCCTTGGCTAGAACAGAAGTAGCCAAAGCCATATCACTGGCAGTTAACGCTGCCCTCTGATGTACCTTCTGGTCTTCATTCTTACTTGCACCTTGATTCGAGGTAGTAGGCAAATCTGGATTTGTATCTGCCACCGAAGCCATGTAATCAATAAGATCTAAGAGATGCTTTTCGCTGGAGAAACTGGTGATTAGAAATTCAATGGCTCGATTCATATCATTCTGGGTGGTTTCCAGTGCTGCGCGAGCCGTCGACGCATCGAAGCCAAATTTTATTAGAATTTCCAAAAGTCGAGCATCTGCCGGCTGGACAGCCGGTAGGTTGACACGGAGTTCGTCTGAATGCCTCTGGAGTAGATCGAGGGACAGAGCCACATCATTTTTGGTGCGTTTCAGGGCCTCCACGACCAGACTACGATCATAGCCCATTTCCATGAGTCGATAAACACTACGTGGATTTACCCAATCCTTTCCGCTGTTGCCACCCATCAGAGTAAGACGCCGATTAAGGCGACGCTCCGAGTCTGAACTAAGACGGGCGGTCTCAAGTTTCTCTCTTCGGTCATGGATGAACTCAATGGCCTGGTCAACATTTCCTGTCGAGGAACGCAGTGCCATACGGGCATCGGACTCTTCAAAGCCCATTTCCATCAGTAAGTTTAATTGTGAATCATCAACCTTAAGTTCCTTAAGAGCACTGGCCGCTAGTTCTAGTTTCTCGTAGGCCTCGTCTCGGCGATTCTGATGGAATAATATCACTCCTTGCAACAGATGGAGACGCATGACCAGAGCACGTTCCAGGAGAGTAGAACCCTTCAAGGCATACAGACGATTGTAGTTTTCTCCATAGCTACGACGAAAGTTTTTCTCGCAGATATCCAAACGCCGCTGAGCATCGGGCAATTGGGTTATGTTCTTCAAACAAAGATAGCACCATACAATATCCAGGTTGAGTAGAGCATAATTATCCACCGTTTCAAGGAATTTCGAATTACAATTACCAAACATCTCGTCTGCCTCTAGCAAAAGCAATAAGGCCTCATCGAAATTCTCACGTTTCATGGCAACCTTGGCCTTCTCACAGAAACCCAAAGCCATTAAAAGAGATCGATTTTCATCCGGCGGCAAGAACACGGCATTTCCGTGCTGATCTTCCATTTCCAAAAAATTACGCTCGGAGTCAACAACTGCCTCCACGTCAGCCTTGATTTTCCGTATGCGGTCGTAAAGTTCGCTGTCAGCATTTCCCTGACCCACAATCACCATAAGCTGCTGGTTATTCTTGAGACCCTGGGCCTCCAAGGTGGTATCCTGCGATATAATCCTCCCTGCCGAAATGCACTTCACATAGGTGAAATCGCTTATTTCCAGCTTAGCGGCGATTTCCTTGAGCAATTCCATACCCAGATCATTTAATGAGCACTTAACCTGCAGCATATTGACAGTGCCGCCACGATTATCCACTCGTCTCACATTGAAAGTGGCAAGCCCAGTTTCATTATATTCACGACGGGAGGCCAACTTACGTAGCGCACCATCCTGAAGTTCCGTTAGGGCGCACTTGCAATTGGACACACTAATGCCAAGATCGCGACTTAAGTCCATGGCCAAGCGTTCCAATTCGGCCTCAACACTGCCAACCCCTTCGAAATAATAAGGCTCTTCCCAAAGCTTTATGCTCTGTGATTGAAGTCGAGCTCGAATTTGTATAAAAGTATTATCAATTTCCGACATTTTACTTTCGTACTTCAAATTTCGGCTTCGCTTTATAAGGACATGAAAATCAAATAAAATTTGTTAAAGTTTTGTATATTTCTATTCAAAAACAAAAACTAAATGCCAAGTATTCAGCTACTCAAAGATTTAATTATTTAAGAAGAAATATGCATTTTAAAATATTTTTCAACTACTTATTTCACTTCTTCTTCTAAAATCGTATCATATTTTCATGAGATATACAATAAACAAATTTTCAGAGTGTAGATATTAATTCCTCTTGCCTAAGTGACAAACGATCGAATGAGGAATCCGATAGATGGCGTGCTTGCATTATTGTGAACAATGTGTTGTTGAATTCAAAGGAGTAAGACCAGACAATCAGGGCTACCACCCGACTAGGGCTACCACCTTTTCTCTTTCAATTCCGTCTACTAGGTACAGGGCATCGGCCGCGCCCGTGTTTAACGTTCGGCTTCATATTTTTTAGTAATCTTCGGAGATTTCTTTTAAAATCATCGTTCCTTATTTCAGTTATGTTCGGGTTGTGGAGGGTTGAGACAGTTTTCCAATATTTTTTCTGATCTCGTGCCCATTACCTTTGCTCTCTCTTTATTTGAGGAAAGTTGCTTCGATTACATTTTAAACTTATCTGGGAATTGCTTTGTTGTTCTAACAAAATATTATGTGTCTTTGGTTTAATGAAAGGAATTATTAAAATTTGATTAAAGAAAAACAAGTTCATAAAACGCCAACTCAAAGTTGCCAGTTGTTGATTATTTTGTGAGCTAAAGCAAAAGGATCAGTTGTTTTTTCTTTTTTTTTTTTTTGTTGGCTTTCCGGGAGGACAACAGTGCATTTAAAATTTGTTCCTTGCTGTTTAGAATTTCCAACCATGTACGATATGTAAATTGATGGCTTTGTTTGTCTTTCTTGGTACTTTTTATAATATTTGCCGCTTTCAGTAAAATAGATAGAGAGAGAGCGCAAGAGAGAGAGAGAGAGAGAGAGAGACTTCATTGTCACCACGCGCAGGCAAATTCGAAAATCCGTTGAAAATCCTTTTTAACTTTTAATGATGAGATGGTTGAACAAAACTGAGTACCCCTCAGTTGCCTTAACTGTCCGCAATTTTGTTGTTGTCTTGCCAAAATGGGGCGCTGTTTTCTCATGGGATTTGCGTAAAGTATCTGCTAAAAGCTTTCTTCATTCTATTTGCTGGAAAAGGCAAACGAAGTCAACAGTAACGACAGCCAACCACAAACAAGTGGGCCACATGGCCAAGGACCTCAAACTTACCACTCACCCAGTCCCCCAGTTTCCCAGTCAGCTTAGCAGACCCAGCTTTTTCAAACTTTTGCCAAAATTTAAGCACAACGGTGTAAGCATAACCACAGACCCAATGAATCCCTTCCTCTTCTGCGGCGTTCATGCATATGAAATCTCTATAGAATATAGAAAAGCATTCGATCTATTAAAGAACTTTTCAGCACTACAGTCGAAGCACTTAAATAGCTCGGTGGGACTGGCAATTTTTTTGTTTTTTTTTTGAAAGTCATAAACCAAGCCAGGATAGGAAGTGCAACCATTTCTGGTGCATCCTGACGCGAACTCATGGCCCCAACAATGAACATCCGACTTGGTTGAAAGTAGCTGGAAAAGCTACCAGAAAGTGGGTGGCACACAGCCGGACCTGACCACAGTTACATTTGCAGTTACAACAACAAAATTCTAGCAACAACATTAGCCAAGTTAGTAAAGTTTTATTTGCCGTCTCTGTGGGATTTCGAGGAAAACTACAAAAAAAAATAGAAATAAAAATAAAATAAGTAATGTGACCAAACTGGCCTAATGCTTTTAACTGGTTTCGTTTTAGCTTTCTTTCTTTCTTTTTCTTGGCCTGGTCAATAGATCCTCCAACACAAGAAATAGTCTCAGCCACCCAAACGACCACAAATCAAAGAGCGGAAAACTTTTATTTTGCAAGTTTTCTTCATTGTTCCGGACAGTGTGATTCGTTTCTGTATCCGTGTCTACCCCTTCTTGGCTTCCCCCCATTTGGCCGCCTCAAATCACATAAATAAGATGGAAAATTGCATGCTTGGTTGGGTCATTGTTGGCGTCCGTTGGCTCCGACATCACCATCACCCAAAATTGATGACTTTGTAGTAGTTTTGTGGCCAAATAGTTGCCGATATGACGAATCCCGTTCATCCACCAGCCCCTCCTCAAGTCCAGCTCAGTTGACTGGGCTTACTGGGCGATTGCCTTGAACTTTGTTTAGGAAAAATTTTATTTATTGATGCCTTAATTATTTCATTAACAGACCATTGATTCTCTACAATCTCTGACCCCGCCCCAGATAAAATTATTCCAGCCTATTGCATTCAAGTGATTTTGACTTTTGATCATAATGAGCCTAGGAAAAGGACGCAAGGAGTGCCTAAGAAATTGCTTAATCGTTTCGAGCAATGCTTGGAATCTCAATAATTTTCGAAAAGAGAAAATCAATCAAAATAATTGAATTCTGACCTAAAATAAATCTTATCCAATAACCTCGAAATAAATTGGATTGTCCAGCTTAAGCTTAAACAATAAATGATCCTACGTTCACTATTATAATGGGACTCTAAGGTCCTGATTATTCTAAATATCTGAAAATAAAAAATCCAACCATTCATTCATTTCGCACAAAGTCAACAAAAAAATATGTATTCCAGCCAAATACCCATTTCACTTGTCATATACAGCCTTTAAGCTGGTAAGGCCTTTATGCTCGGCTACCAATTTCCATCTCATCTCATTCCAACCACATCCTCCCAATCCTCCAAGCATCGACAATTTGCGGCTGGAAAGGCATTTGTAACTTTTCTGAGCAATCTGGCAAAACAGAGAGAGAGAGAGAGAGAGAGAGAGAGAGAGAAAGGCAGCGCTTTGCATATGACCAACGGGCAGGGCAATTTCCACTAGCCAGCAGACCAAAACAGGATACGCATGACAAAAACCATAACAGGATTTTGATGGAGGTGGTGAGGTTTTGCAATAAACATTGTTATGAGTGTGTGCGTTAAGCAGGAACAAAACAGACCTTGCCACCCCCCTTCCCACACAACTCACCTCATGAGCCCCAAGCTGACAAACGGCATAAAGTTTCACGACATTAAGTGGACGATTATATGCGATTACAAACCAAACAGCCCAGCGTACGGCCAGCAAATCCTTGAAACGAAGGACACACAGACACACACTCTCTCTCTCTGTCTTTCATTCATTTATGTACACGTCAATTCTCATGAAGGTGGAGCTGGCTGAACCAAGGGGTCGGGGAGCTGGCTACGCTTTAAACAACCTCGAGCCTATTCTGTTTCGAGTCTCAGCTCGGATGATGAGTTCTGTGTTAATGGGCAATGCACGCGTTTTTGTATGGCTTTCCAAATTGGCTGCCAGTAATTGATGTATGAGCAGGAATTACAAAACAAGCATTGCCATTATCGAAGCCATCTCAATCCACGCATAGCATAGTATGCAGGTCATTCAATCATCTGGCAGCCCATAACCATCGATTCACCGGCCTCATAAATCTCTCGATGGTGGCTACTCACTGACAATAGTTCGATTCTGGTCAGCATTTTTTTCTCTTTTTTTCGGGTTTCGAAAACATAAAATCTTTACGAGGCATAATCGAGAGCTTTTCGTTTTATGGCCAGAGGATATGGTTCAGTCTTTCCTTTTTTTTGGGGGGGGATTGTGAATTTGTATAAATCATTCAAGTTGGAACAAACGAAAAAAGATAAAGAATCAAAGTGAAAATGATTCTTTTATTTAAATAAAACAAAAAACAGAAATAATCCAGGCTAATTAGCAGAGAGATAGAGACCAAAAAACAAAAATACATTTAATTACTACGCATCGATCTGTTTTGCTCTCTCTCGTTTCAGGATGAAAGGAAAACAGGAAAAAAGCCATGAAAACTGTCGGAGCGTTTCTTCAATTTAAGAAATTAAGGAGAGTTTTTTGTTTTTTTTTCTGCTTTTTGTTTTTGTCAGCTGGCCTAACACACAAAGATTCTGGCAATAAATTCCACCGTGTCACGTGAAGCTGCCATTAGGATAAATGTCCATGTGTGCGTGTGTGTATGTGTGTGAATGTTAGCCAATTGCCTTGTCCATGTCTGGGGGAGTTTAAGAGTCCAGCGGAACCGGATTCCGTGCGCAAACACAGCCAAAATAAAACGGAAGCCAAAGTTCAGACGCCGTGCCCAAAAAAAAAATGCAAGACCAAAACTTTTCTAGCCAGTTGACTATTTAATACCCTGTAGGACTTTAGATACCCTTAAAAAATAAACTATCTTAAAATTATTTTTTTTTTAATTACCCAAAAAAAAAAAAGGATTAATTTAAAGTGTTTAAAATCTTTAGCTAGGTTAGGGTATATAAGACCCCAAGAAAGCCTTTGATGGTGAACACAAAAATCTACTGCGTACGCCATTTTGTCCATTTACTCTGAACTCCCCAAACTCCTTGCAATTGCTCTTGTTGTTGTAGTTGTTTCACTTTGGGCGCCATTACACATGGCAAGCAGGACTTTTACGGCCTCTTCTGTGTGGATTACATACAAAAAAAAAAAAAAAAGACAGACAGGCCGAGCAGTATAAAAGAGCTTCAGTTGATTTGTGAAGGGATTGGGTTTGTGTTTATGTTTGCATGTCCATGTATTACATAAAAGAAGAAGAAGAAGAGCAAAAGCCTCGGAAGTAGCCTTGGCAATACCAACAGTTGATTGGTTCAGGATTTCTTGTAATTATTATTTCGTTTTTTTTTTCCAAACCCCCCCAAATACTTCAATTCTGTTTTAATCGGACTGATAGAGGATTTGGCTGAATAGTCTGGGAAATGCAAAAGTAATCCAAGAATTGAGCAGGACTTGACTTGGCCAATTATTCGGTGACTAAATAGCTTGGTCTTTCGCAAATATTAGTTCATTTCCGAAATGTTGAAAATCTTCTATGGTCTGTGTACAAAACTGTTTGCTGGTCTTTGCCATTTATCTGTAAATATTTAGAGAATGTTACGTATACGCAATGTAAATTAGCATAATTACAATGCAACCTTTTTTCAGGGGCTTTCGAGCTAAACTACCAGCAACCTTAAACCATTTGTTCGAATATTGTTAGCTGGTTGGCTAACTCAGGAGACCCCCGGCCTCAACTTTATCACAAAACCGCAGTCAGCCCATTTTCAGGCATCATAATAATTGTGTTTCTTTGTTTTTGCCAACCCCGCCCACTACCAACTGGGAAATTCACTGTTTTCCTGATAAAAGGTATATTATAAAAGAGGACCGAACCACCGACCCCAGCACCCTGCCAGCCCAAGCCGTCAGAATGCGCATAAATTTATTTGTTTAAGAACACAACAACCCGGGCAGTACCAAAAACCTAACTAAACCACAGCCAGGCAGCTGCTGCTCATCAAAATTTTATGAAAATTGGTAGAGTGGGCGAGGGTTGATTTTGGGAGGTGGAGAGAGGGTCTAAAATAAACCAAGCCAGAGTAAAAGCCCAAAGTAAAAAAGTATAACCAAACAAGGCATGCCAAAAATTATCTCGGTCACTTTTCAAATGCACGCACACTTACACAAACACTCACACACACACACACATATATATATAGAATGAGTGGGCAAACATCGAGCCCCCTGCCAGAGAGATTTGCCTAAGCCAACGTTTGGGGTCATTGTCTCTCTCCCATTTTTGGCTGGTTTTCCTTGTGCCACTCAATTCCGGAAATGCTTTTATTACTTTCCTTCTGCTGTGACAACCCGGTTTACTTAATGTACCGTTAAGCAGCTTTCTTGTTTTTTACTTGTTCTCAAATGTACCGTTGTCTCTGAAATGATCTTCTTAATTTACCTTCTCGAGAGAGAGAGAACGAGAGAGAGTCTTAATTTTTTTTTGTTAATTTTATTCGCCGGTTTCAGCTGAAAAACTAAAAGTGATTTTGTTTTGTTTAACAACTTTTTGCCATAAAACTTTTTTCATTTGCCAAAGGTAACAACGCCAAAAACAAAAAAAAAAAACAAAAAAAAGTGAAAACAACAATAAAAGTAAAATGATAATGCAAAATGGAGAAAGCACAAAAAAAACAGAAAAAGAAAAGTTACTAAAGTTACTCCTGTTTATTATGCCAGCTCTATAGGAGGAAAGCTTATTTAATCGATAATTCATATTTATGCAGAACATGATGGGGATGAAAAAAATAAAAAAAGAAAAAATAAACATGAGATTTCTTTGGGAATAAAAACGAAAGCCGCCGCAGATAAAACATATCCAACCAAGAACAAGGCAAATAGGAGAAAAGTACATAGTCTAGGGAATTGACTGCTCAAAAGAAAATATGCGAAAGCCTGAAACCTTGAAGGAGAAGGCAACAGAAAGAGTACAATTTTCAAATGTCCTTGACCAAAACCATCTGGAATTTTACCTTGGCCAACCAGCCAACCAACCAACCAACCAGCCTTGGTGGAAATATAAAAGAATGCAAGGATTATCGCCGACAAGCAGGAGCTCGGCTCATTCCAATTTGCCTGCTACAAAAAAAAAAAAATAAAATAAAAAAAAATAAAATAACATTTTTCTTTATACAGAAAAGAAATATATATATATACAGATTTGTTTTAACCGACAAATTCTATACACTATTTCTATTACCCAAATCGTATAGAAATGCCATCAACCACACATGTCATCGATGAAAACAGCGGCAGGGGTTATCCTGCCTTGTGTTTTAGTTTATTATCAACAAGCCACCACACAAAGGCACACACACACACACACACACACACACACACATAGATATTTATATATAAGCGTTTCATATATGCTTATGTATGTATTTATATAAATGTGTGCAGCAAATATGCGACAGAAAGGAAAAGCGAAAGCAAAACGTTGCAGAACAATTTACAGGTTAAGGTCAGCAGAACTGCCTTCCGCCTTCTGTCTTCTACCTTTTAAGGATTTAATGCTGGCGTGAGAAAACAAAATGTTCATAATTCCAGACCTAAGGCGCAGATTAAATATTAAATAATATATTCCTGACGCCACAACTTAATAAAAACATTCCCAGGCCGGAGTTTCCGCCAGCCCTGGTCACACAGGAAACGTGCACAGGTGCACACAGCACTCTATCTCTAAAGTACTAACAAGAGATAGGTACGGCCTTTATCGTTCGTCGGGACTTATCGTATGGATTCTAGACTGCGTCTTGGAACTCTAAATTTTAATGAGTTCAAAGTAGTTCTGGACAAACATAAAATTGACATCAGATTTTTCTTAGAGACTTTTCATCTCGAAGGTTCTGACATTGTCAGCAAGGACGCCACCCTGCAGGGCAACCAAGACGAGACGCAGGGATTAATCCTTTATGCTATTGGCGGCTATAATTCTGTCTACTAACTCGGGAGGCATGTCGACAGGTGCTGCATACTTTCCCAGGCTTGCCTTGGATTCCCCCGGATTCTAACAATCTACTATCGTCTTGGTGAAAAATTGATCATTGGAGGAGAATTCAATACAAATATCTGGGAATTCTGTTAGCTTAAAGCAAGCCACAACAACAACAACAAATGGTGACAACAAAAATTGGAATGTACCAAGCAAGTAGAATTTGAAAGAAAGAGGGAACCTTATTGGTTTTGTTCATTGATTTAATAAGCTTTTTAATTAAGCAGCGCTAAGCGTAGGATTTGCATAATCCAAATTTTAAATATATTTTATTTTTATAATTTCAATAAGTTCTTAAATTGCATTTCATTCAATTTAAAGCTATTTGCTTGCTGAAATGGTAGCCACACGTTCTTCGATTTTGGTCATTTTCTTGTTTATTGTTTCGAGATTCTGTGCAAAAGTCTCTTGGGCCGTGTGGAGCAATCCCTTGTTGTTGACTAGGCTGGTGGTAATGACGCCTTGCTTCTGTTCAATTTCAGCTATGATCTTGGCAAAGTTGTTCGCTGAAATAATTTTATATTTAAAAAAATAACCATATAGTTGTAGGATGAGTACTCACCATATTTGTGCAAGGCTTCGAGAGCCTGCATGCGTTCGATTATGTGTGGCAATATTTCGGCCACAGGTTCAGTGCGTTTTGCTAGATCATACAGTTCGGAAATCTTTTCATCACGCTTGGCATCTTGGATGCTGCCGCTAGACTTTTCTGCAATGGCATCCATTTTACTGCTCAGAGTGGTCAATCGTTGCTCAATGGCATCCAACTTATCTGTTTGCAGCAAGGCGGCTTTGGTGCTTAATTGTCGCACTGCATCCAACACGTTGGTGGTGTTGGTGATGGTAGTAAGACGACTCAGTTTTTCGGGTTGGGCTCCGACAGCCTTTTCGAGCTGATGCAGACGCTGTTCAAGATGAGCAATGCGTGCAGTGGCGGCCAGATCGCTTGAAGGGGTTGGAATGGCGGTAAGTACACCAGATTGCTTGAACTCTTCTACTTGTCCAATGAGTGCCTTGACTTGCTTGTCATTGGGTACTTGCTCTTTACCCAACACTTGCTCTAACTTTAGTGTGTCCAAGACTTTCTTTGCCGTGGTAATCACAGTGGCAACAGCATCGTATGATTGCTTCTCTTCATCGGCGATCTTACGATCTACCTGTAAGGAGGCCACTTCATTGAGTAGCTCGTTCATTTCAAGTTGCAGACGTTGGCATTTCTGGACTGGTGTCTCTTTTTCTCCGCTGCCAACCAACTCATATTCGCCACCACGTGCATCGTAGCCGCGGCATACGCGGGCTCCAATCCGATCAGAAAAGTCTACGAATCCTTCAAGAGTGGCACCGCGGAAGCGCTTATGCGCTACACTTGGCGTGATGTGCAAACGCTCAATTGCCTCATTTTCGGGCTCTTCTTCATAATAGTCAGAGGTATCCTGCTCTGGGCTATCTGGTGTTTCGTATACATCCGGTTGGTCATAAGCCTGAAGTGCCGAATTCGGCAAAAGAAAGTCTCAGCATGAGTCAATTGGGTGGGATTGGCTGTACGACTAAAACTAAGACACTTACAATTCCTGGAAGGTTTTGAAACTTTGGATCGGCCATTATTATAGGCACTGCGAGAATTTATTATTTCCGTGGACGTAGTAATACTGGCAATAAAATTGCAACCTGCAAATATATTTTAACAACAAATGTTGATGTCACTTTATACAACAGCCCTGCCAACTTATTAACGACGTAGGATTAGCTCCACCTGTTGGCTACTTTGGAAATATTTCCAGTGCTGCCAATTTAAATAAAGTTGAAACTATTTTTAGGCCATTCTTTGTATTTTTTTGTTCAACTGCCTCTTTTTTGTATTCCAAAAGTGTTAAAAAAAATTTAAACCTTTTCACTTAATTAAAATGTATTTATCTTTAATTTATTAAGGTTTCGAATGTAGGCGCGAACTTTTTAAATATTGGAATTTTTAGTAAGTGATGGGTAGATCTGGCCTGGCAACACTGCTAATGCTGAGCTATTATAAAAATACACGACACGACATCTAATATTTTTTCGCATATATTTTGTGAAAATATATTTGACTTGTGGGTAAGTAAGTATAAAATCGCAAGAACTAACCAAAAATTTAATATATCTCCTATTGGCTAAATTATATTGTATTCAATAAGCAAGTTATAAAAAAAATCGGTCACAGAAAAAGTGATGACGAGGCGCCATCCAATTGGACATGACACCATTATATGTATTTCGAAGCCGAAATTAAGTTAAAGGAAAGATTTTACGATTTCATTTTAATTTCATTTAATTTTCAGTTGAACAATTGGCAAAATGAAAATTAAGGAGCTTCAGAAGACTGTAAACATTGCCTGGTCGCCAGCTCAGCATCATCCAACATTGCTAGCGGCCGGTACAGCGGCTCAACAATTTGACTCCAATGCTAACGGCACCTTAGAGCTATACTCGACAAACTTTGCTGATACAAGTTTTGATTTAAGCTTGCTGGCCTCTGTACCCAGTCAATACAAGTAAGTAAAAATAATTTTTATAGCTGTACGCAATTTAACTATAAATTTTTTGCTTATCAGATTTCAAAAACTCATTTGGAGTCCAGTTGGTTCGAATACTGCCCACCCTAGTGGTCTCATTGTGGGAGGATGCGAAGCCGGTCAAATCAGCATATATTCCGCATCCAAGCTCTTGTCCAAAGAAGAGCCCTTGCTGGCACGCCAGGAAAAACACACAGGAGCGGTTAGTGGTCTGGACTTCAATCCGTTCCAGAACAATTTATTGGCCTCAGGTGCCTCTGAATCTGAAATTTTCATTTGGGATTTAAATAACCCTACAACTCATATGAATCCCGGTGCCAAAACTCAGCCACTAGAAGATGTGAAAAATGTCGCTTGGAATCGCCAGGTTCAGCACATTCTGGCTTCTGTATTTAGCACGCGTTGCGTTATTTGGGACTTGCGCAAAAGCCAACAAATTATCAAATTGTCCGATACCCAATCCAGAGTGCGTTGGCATAGCATACAATGGCACCCCGAAGCTGCCACTCAAGTCTGGCTGGCTTCCGAAGATGACCAGGCCCCTGTCGTGCAGCTATGGGACTTGCGATACGCTACAGCCCCAGCCAAGACTTTCCAGATTCATCATCGCGGCGTACTAGGCATGTCGTGGTGCCTGCAAGATACCGATGTAATGGTATCCTGTGGAAAGGACAACCGCATCTATTGCTGGAATCCAAACACCGAAATTCCGGAAGGTGAAATTCTCACTGAAGTTGCTGCCACTTCAACCTGGTATTCCGATGTCCAGTTCTGTCCCCGCAATCCCTCACTCATAGCCAGCACCAGCCTGGAAGGGGCCGTCTCAATATATTCGCTCAACGGTGGCACCCAGCAGATTACTCAGACTGCCAATAAAATAGCAGACTCCTTCCCAGGAATGGATCAATTTGCACAGGCTCCTCTATCCCAACAGGCAACAAATGTCTACCACGATATGGTGCGTGCCCCGAAGTGGATGAAACGCCCTTGCGGAGTGGCTTTTGGTGTGAGTTTAGATTTGGACAAACAATCAGTTCCATACTAAATTTAATTGAATCTTTCAGTTCGGTGGCAAACTCGTCAGCTTCAATTCCAATTCGAAAACAGTTAAAATTTCGCAACTAACCACCGAACCAGAATTAGTGGAAAGAGCCAATACTCTAGAGCGTTCCCTGGCAGAAGCCAACTATGCCGACTACTGTCGTCAACGTGCTGATCAATCTAGCGAACAGCATGGTCGTTATATTTGGTACTTCATCAAGGCAAATTTCGAGATGAATCCCAAAGAGGAACTGCTCAATCTATTGGGTAAGTCTTTGCGTTTTCCAGTCCTCCCTCATAATTGACCAAAATTCCTTGTTTCCAGGTTACAATAAAGATGATATTGATAATAAATTTTCAAAGTATGTGCCCGAGCCCGAAGACGATCCTAACGCAGCGGAAGTGGATGCCCTAACGAACCGCATTTCGACACTAACTCATGTAAGTATTCACTCTATTATCTCGTAGACCCAAGCCCGCTTGCTTGCCAGCTATTCTTATCGCACAACATGAACATGTTTCAACATGTTGAAAGTCTTGAAACATGTTAGGGAAAATTAAGAATGTCTCTTATCAACTCACTATCGCAGTGTTATACTTTCTTTGTATGCCTGTCTCATGTGCTTTACGCTATGCCTAAAACATTATCTGCATACAGAGTGATTCATCTGAGGTTGAGTGCGATCAGAGCACCAATTGTAGCACAGATAATTCGGTAAGAAAAACTAGTTACCATTTGAAGCCATAGGAACCACTGAGGAATTTCGTTTTGAAACAATTTTAATGAAATTTTAATTTCTTTTAGCAATCCTTGGACAACAAGAGTCTCTTCGATGGCCTCGGCTCCGATGGCGAAAAGCAAAGCGAAGCTGCAGCAAAGCCCTCATTCAAAATACCAAGTGGCGGACGTAAGTCTGAATTTAAACAAGAAAAACCATTTTCACTTATGTATCTCTTTTCACAGATCCCGATAGTCTCATTACAGAGGCCATTCTAACCGGCAACACGGAGGCTGCCTTGGAGCTTTGCCTAGAAGCCCAGCGTATACCGGAGGCTTTGATAATTGCCTCCACTGCTGGCATCGAGGCTCTGAATAGAGTGCAGATGCGCTACTTGGGTCAGCAAAAGGGTGAACTGTCGCAGGTGATTTCGGCCCTGGTAACTCGGGATTGGCTCGACTTTGTCAACCGCTGCACTGTCGATTCTTGGAAGGAGGCTCTGGTCGCTGTCATCAGGCATAGCGAACGTAAACTGGTAGATATTTGTGAGCGACTCGGCGACCGCTTGCTGAACGAGTGTGCCAATAGCGTGGAATACACTCGCAATGCCATGCTTTGTTACATCTGCGCAGGAAGCATTGATAAGCTGGTTAATGCCTGGTATCAGCTGAAGCAGTTGGAGCATCAGAATCACAGCTACAAACTGAACACCAATGAACTTCAGGATTTGGCCGAGGTGGTAATGCTGATGTGCAAATCACTGGAGCAGCAAGGAGTGGCTGTTGACTTGGCTGGTCGTTTTGCTGGCTTCATTTCGGAATATGGAGGATTGTTGGCCTCGCAAGGAGCCTTAACTGCGGCTCTCCAATACATAACCACATTGAGCGGTGGCGGCGTGGCTTCTGGTGAGCTAGATGGTCTGCGACAACGGATTGACAACGCTATAAATCGAGACTTTGTACAAACGGCGGCCCCAACTGCTCAAGGTCAAAACTACATGCGCCAACCACAAGGAGGACGCGGTTCCTTCTCCCAACCGGGTGCCCCCATGGCCTACAATCAGTTTGGTGCCCAGGCAAATAACAGCTGGCAACCGGCAGCCCCTCCCAGTGTTTTCCAACCAGCCCAGCCGCCGCAACAGATATACAATCCGCAGCCAGTGAAAGCAGAGCCACCAATAACACATCCGCCGCGACCACTGAGCAATGCCAGCTCAGCCAGTGGGGCCGCCACAGGCAGCACTGGAGGAATCGGGTTGCATGCCCGCTCAAAATATGTCCTGGATCCTTCTGTGGCAGCTCCAGCCAATCCATACGGAGCACCATACAATCCCCTCACCCAAACTCCCATTCCTGCACCAGTCGCCTTCACTGGGGCCCCGGCGGCTCCCACCAATTTCAATACCAACGCTTTTAATACAAACCCCTTGGGCTCGGCTCAGTCTTTCAATGCAACGCCTTTTATGCCAGCCCCCAGCAATAATTACATTCAAACTGCGCCGCCTGTAGAATCTGTTCCAATGACACAACGTAACCCAACTCCGCCACCCGGCTGGAATGATCCACCGGCTCTGAAATCTTCAAGAGCGGTAAGCGAATCAATTTTGAAGTCAAAGGAAAAATTATAAATTTTTACCCCCACAGCCAAAACCCAAGCCACCACCAGAGCCAGTTGCTGCACCTATTCTGCATCCTCTATTCGGAACGGATCCGAATCAAAACCAAAATGGCTACATAAACCCCAATCAACAGCCATATCAGGTAGATAAACCGAAGTCACTCATTTCGACATGCTATTAATTACATTTTGAAACGCTCCAGAATATGCCGCCTCCAGTTGGAAGTAACAATTACTACAACCCTGCTGCCATCAACAACAATCCCCAAAATCAGGATTATCCGCCACTGGGACAACAGCAATACAATTTCCAGACATCAGCCATTCCCAACCAAACCCAGCAGCAGCAGGCTTGGCAGGGTCAAGCACAGCCAAACGTTGGTTATGCTGAACAGCCAGCTCCTATCCAGACTCACCAACCAGAAGTACCAAAAGAGAAGCCACCACTGCCAGAAGAATACATCTATCTGCAGACGGTGTTGGAGGAATTAAAGAAAAATTGCCTCAGCGCCACAAACGATCCGGTAAATATACATATTCGACCTATCTGATAGAAACCAAAATAACCAAAATCTATTTCAGCGGACCAAACGAAAATTTGTGGACGTTGCGAAGCGATTGGAAATTCTCTACGACTGCCTTCGTGATGGCAAGGTAATTGACCAAAAAATTAACTAAGTATTTCCAATCAATACTAAGAACGGTTTCAATTTCTTTTAGCTCACACCAACTACGGTGCAATCTCTCAATCAGATCGTGCAGTACATTCAAATAGCCGACTATGCCAACGCTTTGGAAATTCACACGAGCATTGCTTTCGGCACGGACTTTGCCCAGTGTGCTGGCTTTATGCAGGGCCTGAAGGTCCTCCTGCAATCTGCTTCCGAAATGCATGTAGCCTTACGTTGAGGAAATCAAGTTATAACCACAGTTATCAGCATGAAATATCAGTTCCATTATGTGTGTCTTAATTGTCTTTGATTTGTATTGATTAAAAGTTGTTTCCAATTTATTATGTATCCATTCTACTAACACTTCGTGAATATTATGCAATAACGAAATCTTTCCTGTTTAGATTTTATGATAAATATGTACTGACACTTATGTGCATGTGTCAAATATGGTAATCCTAAGAAATAAAAACGAAATGCAAATTATATTTCTCAATGCGACATAACTTTTCGGCTTAGAACATTTTATGTAAAAGCCAATTGACTGACTATAGAAGTTTTGGCTGATTTCGTATGTTTTCCAAGTCCAACATGGGCTGATCCTTTTCCAGCTGATGAGGTGACTTTGCCAACAAGGGTGAGTCTGGAACGGCTCTCAGCTGGCGATTGCCCACTGGAGATGCCGCAGTGTTGCGTTCATAATCATATGCCAGCTGCTCTTCTGGCAGCAAGCGATATTTTTTTAAATATTTGTAGGAGGCATTGGAGATATCATTGGGGCTTTGTGCTAGATTGTCGATTTGACGTAATGGCGCCACATAGGGTGAGGCTGGTAATTTATCCGAGTTTTTGTTGGCAGCAGTTTTGTTTGGCACTAATTGTAAGTCCTGCATCATCTGATCCAATTGTTGCTGCGGTAGATATTTTAATGCCAACTCATTCATTACCATGCTCTTCTCAGTGTTCGCCTCGGAGAGTTGGGCAACTTTCGTATTTGTCAATGGCATAGCCGGCTTTTGCTGGCGTTGTGGTGTATTGGCGCGGTAGCCAGTGGATTGGGCCATTGGAGATACAGTGCGTGGTGAATTAAATTGGGGCATCATCTTTTGGCAGGTGTAGGGTGGGATTTCTTCCTCCTCCGCAATGAACTCTTGTATAATGGGAGTGGAACGTTTCACTGCCGTTTTAGCTGAAACAATGAGAAGAGCATAAGCAGATTGGTTGACTTCAAAGGTTTGGTATACTCACTATTTAGTGTGGGTAAGTTTTCGCATTGAGTGCTTTTATCTACGCAGAGTCGGGGAGAAGTGTTCTGTTTCTGCTGTTGCATCAGAGACTCACATAGGTGCTTTATTTGCTGCTGCTCTGACCGTATTGCATTCAATAAGTCAACCACTTCGGCGAGATCCTGTCTAGTGGCCACATTACTAAGATCAGGTAGGGTGAGCGGCTTGGAGGACAGATTTACAGCTTCGGTTTGTGTGCCTGCACAAATTGTAAGGACGCTAGTGTCGCTGCTTCTAATTGGACCGGCTGAGTTAAGTGAACGCCGGCCTGTATCATATTGTTCATAATTATATTGCGGAATCGGGGGCTCCATGTGCATCATGGCTGGACTTCGACTAACCAATGGTTGCTGGGCTTGGACTTCGACAGGATAAGATCGGTTATTTCGAAGAGTATTAGTGGGCGCTACGATGTTAGTGGGAAACCTTGGTGGGGTGGGCCCTAGTTCCGTGGCCAGAACGGGGGGAAAGGTAACTCGTGGCAACATTTGCTTCTTCCACGAAGCAAAATCGGGCATTTGCTGTTGTTGCGGTGGTTGACTTTGAAGTGAGGCAGCTTGAGTTGGTTCCTGCTGAGGCTGCGTATGCCCAAACAATAGGGAAACTTCCGGCACTGTGGGTCTTATGATTTCTGTATCATGATTTGTTGGGACCGGATTACTGGGCTTTGGGGCTGCTCGGGGCAGCATATCTTCCGTTTCACCCATAAACATTTTGCTTATTTTAATTTATTTATATACCCAATTGAAAACAGGCGGGAATCGGAATTGCAGAGCTATTATCAGGATTGCTTCCATTGTCTATCGATTACTGAGACAATGTAACCGATAGCAGCCTATCGAAAGCAGTATATCGAAATTAATAAACAAAGAAGTTCAGTCCAATATTTTAGAAAACCATGCCGAGCCTAGAAAATACGGAAACAATAAGTCCCCTTGGACAGCCTGCTCAAAATGGGGACGCTTTGCCCAACCAGCAGAACGAGGCTAATCCTGAACCGCCCACTCGTGAACTTACTCAAACTGACAAGCTAAATTCCATGTTGCTCAAGTCATTTTTACAAAATTTGAACTCTACACTTCCTACACCTGAAGCACCGGCCGCAGATGATTCAGACGACAATGAATTCGAGGACTAAACCTATGTATTTACATTTTATTTTAAAAGTTATTATGTTGTCATGTCTTATGGCCAGGAAAGCTTTATGAAAATTAAATAAAAATGAAAGCAATCAGTATAACAATTCAAGTCATATTAGATTCGACGGCGTTTGTTGTTTTGAATGGGTGGAGGAGTAGTTGATGGACTAATAGACTCATTTGACATGGAGCCACGTGTGCGCTTAGCCGATCGTTTTGGTAAGTCGAGAAGCTTGGCCGACACTTTCTTTTCGAGATCTTTAGGTTGGTTTGCAGGCGTTGCCAAGGGTTTTGATGATACTGAAATTTAAATAGTACAGTAGAAAAATAATAGGTTTTTCTTGATGATTTATACCTTTACTATTACTGTCTATGCTGGAGGCAATAGTGGGTCCACTTGAAGATATGTCTGCTGCCACTGCATCCTCACCAGTTGCTGTTGAAATGCCGGTACCCGACTTTTTGTTCATTAGTGCTGCATAATCTTGCTCAGGGAGGCTGAATTCTCGCTCTTCGTTTGGAAACGGAAGAGACTCCAGTTCTTCCAATTCCTTTAGCTTGTACATTGTTCCCAAATGACGCCAAACCAGTTCACTGCCCATTTCACGATTGAGACTCTTCGAAAGGCGCTCAACTATGCACGACATATAAAAGTGCTTATTGATACCAAAGGGACGCAAGCCTTCCATGGCGTGGAACAACTGCACTTCCTCCTCTGCAGACCAGTCATGATCAATTAAAAGTGGAGCCACAGTCGGTGTACCAATAAAACTCTTATCCTTGTCTTTTGCCATTGAAAAGAATTAATTGAATTTCTTTATTCCTTGCATCAGCTGATTTTCTAAATATTTCCGACTGAAACGCAGTACTTTTTACTCACTCAAGGCATAGTATCGAAAAAAAAAAATGAGTAAGTATCGCACCTTTGCGCCTTCGATAGCTCGGGTATCGAGATAGCAACTTTAATTTTTTATCTTGGGCTTGGCGAATACTTAATAATTTTTCAATTCACAATTAACATCAGGTAAATAATAAAATTGTAATCAATTTTAAAAAGTACCCGTAGTGCCTGTGTATATTTTGTATATGTGTCTCTATATAAATCTGTACTCCACTCTAGTAGTGCTCTCTAAATCTAATAAGAAGTGAGAACAAAAAAAAAAATAATGAATACACATACATGGAAAACGCAGTTGTAACATTTTTGGTGTTTCTATCCTTGCCTCTTGCTACAGTGAGAACGTCTCTTTATAAGTGTCTAGATATCTCGAGTTCCTTTGCAAATAACCTTGTACTTGTACATTACTTCCTGAAGGCTACTGATGTTAAAAAATTTACCACCATCATTGCCTTTTGCGTGCAATCGATAATGCGTCACTGACATTGAATCAGTCCAAAAACAAATACAGCATTTAGCTTAAACTGTATCTCTTAGTGCTTTTCGTTAAAAATCCTATCCTATCTTTCTAAATCTGAAATATTTCAAGTCTTTAAATGCTCGTTTGTCTGTCGTCTGTATTAATGTATTGAATGTTCTAAAAAAAATTTGTGCTATTGATTAATGAGAAGAACTTATAATCAAACAAATTAAAATTATCAAATGGTAAAATCTCTTCTATTACATTTCCAGCGCTGCATTAAAATTCACCAAAAGAATTTATAAGACAAAAATAACCTGAGAATAGTATTACAGTATCTTTCAAAAATACAATATCCCCAAAGAACCCACCTCCATATACCTTGCACCACTTCTATTTGCAATATAGTTCACTGAGTAAATTTTCAACCATAGGTCTATCCGAGACAGCCATCATGGACGTAATGTCATCATCACTACAACAACAACGCGTTGTCGTTGAACAGCTTCGCCGAGAGGCTGCCATCGAACGGCGGTCGGTGTCAGAGTGTTGCGCCAAGATGATGAAATATATAACCGAGCATGAACAAGAGGATTTCCTCTTGATTGGATTTTCCAGTCAAAAGGTGAACCCATTCCGTGAGAAATCGTCTTGTACGGTCCTCTAAGAAGTTACCAGCAAACACGAACAGCATCCACGTGAGCCGTTTGTATTGCATATAATTTGAAATTTTTGAAAATAGAAATAGAAATAAATATAATAGCAAAATATGTGCTCAGCTAAAAAAACAATAATTAAGAAATATCAAGACCACCCCGTATAAACCCTCGGAATATTCAAGCAAATCATTTCTTCAGCATTTATTTGAAGAGTAAAATTCAAAAATATATATCACAGAAGTTGAAATTTAGCAAATTTGTAAAGCCTTTAAAAATATAAGCGAATATCCCAACTAAAAAAATAAAAAATAATAACTACAAAGCTGAAAACAGCACAAAACTCAACATATAATAAAGTACCGAGAATATCTACCTAAAGCAAATATGAATTATTTATATACTAAAATATACTTTATACAATAAGATAACACAACCAAATAAATCAACAAATTGAACAAATTTAAAATTTTACATTTATTAAAAGCACACAAACAGAGTAAAGAAAGGTGCCACTATTAATTTTGGGTACCTTCGCCTAGAAGCAAAATGGAAGCAATTTTCCCAATGAATTACTTGTGCAAGTATTTTGATTAAATTAAAAACTTAATAAATAAATTATAATAATTATTTTCTCCTACGTAATCCACACATATATATATGTATGTCGAGGTATGTCGAAAGCAACAAATTACTCGAAAGCTTTAAAGAAAAGAAGAAAATAAACTTTTAATGGACAACAAGTCTAACTTATCTCAGATTTTAGTGCGCTTAAATAGTTGAAATTTGTATTTATTAACTAATTAAACCAAAAGAAAGGTATTATCCTATTATTATTGGAATTGCAAATTAATTAATCCCTAGTGTAGTTTTTAGTCTTCTCGATTCAATCAAAAAAACCAAAAAAGTTTTTTTTTATGGAACGGTAAATATTTTGTTTTTTTTTTTTACAATTCCGAGATACTATTTTCGATCAACCTAGATCCCAGATGTGTGATTTTTCATAAACCTTTTCGAATTTCTCAAAACACAAATACACTTCTCATTCGAACTAACTAAAGGCAATTAGCATGTGAAGTCAAGTTGAACAAAAGAGTTATTTTTATATACCACAAATATGAAAAAAAATACATATATAATGCAAAGAGCTATATTGTTAGGCATTGGAACGAAATTTAGAGCGCTACCGTCCACACGCATAGACTAAGTCAGAAACATTCTCATTGGCCAATTTCTCTCAAAATGTGAGTCACTTATCGGTTCTTCCATATTCTGCATTTATTAATTGGTAATCATTCCAAATAAGAAATTAATTCAAAGGCAACGAAACATACACAAACTAAAATATTCTTTAGGAAAATCACACATCTATTCTTCGATCCGATCAAATTGAAAAGTTTGAAAACTATCAGGGAAATTTTGAACTGTATTTTGCTGTCGTGAGCAAACAGCAAAAAATAGCCCAGAATTGAACCGATTCAAACTGGCTTCAATCTGTCTTTCTTTATCATTTTTTTTTTTTTTTTTGTACTTTCAAATCGGTCTCGGATTTTGATTTTGTTTATGGATTAAAATTTGTGAGCTTAAAAATCATAACCACCCAAAATGGAGCACGGGAAGTTATGTTTCTCTCAATTTTGAAGTTTTAAATAAATTTGTTTGCAACTAATAAATATATATATAAATATATTTCGATAATTTAAAAAAACGGTTACATAAAATTATTCAAAATTGTAAATGCCAACAAAAATAATGAGCAAATTTATACTACTCAAACCGAATAAACTTTTTATTCAGAAAACTCTTTGACATTACCTCAATTTCTTTGGAAAAAAAATACAATAACAAATAATAAACAATATGTAAATGAAAAAATACTTATCAACGAAAAACAATATAAACTTTGAAGATCGAAAGAAAAACTACCAAAAAAATATATATACAAATTAAGATCAATAATTATTTGCTAAAATTTGAACTCTCATAATAAAGTAAGGTGACTAATTTAGATGAATTATCACGCGGCACCGACTTGGTGAGCAAAAAAAAACAACTATTGTTTTATTTATTTTATAGTTTTTTTTTTCAGTGCTAGAATAGAAGAACAAATTGGACGATTATATAAAAATATTAGTAAAAGGGATCATAAGCCGGTATAACTTAATCTGCTACGGCAATCATGGAAGTTTGCGGCATATTTAACAGTCTCCAGTTTTGTGGTTTCCCGCACAAATCGAACATAAAGATTTAAAGGCCAAGCATTTCCCAGTAGCCGCTGCTGGAATTCCCAATCTTACTCAGTCAATAAAACATATCCAATCGAGACCAAGGCAAATGGAATAAAGTATTTGGTCTAGGGAATTGACTGTTCAAAAAATAATAAAAGAAATTTAACCTTGCAGCAGAAATTGTCCTTGACCAAAACCATCTGAAATTTTACCTTGGCCAATCAACCAGCCTTGGTGAAAAAATCAAGTATTATTGCCGACAAAAAGGAGCTTGGTTGCTGTTTTTTTTTTTTTTAATAATTTTCAAGCTATAAAATAATTTTTTTTTATAAAAATGGACTCATTTGAAAATATGTGTGAATATTCTATTCGACAAATTCTATATACTATATATGATATATACGATATATAGATATATATGTATATGTGTGCAGCAAAACATTGCAGAGCAATTTGCAGGTTAAGGTCAGCAGAGCCTTCTGCCTGGTGCCTGGGCAATTTTGCGATGCTGCTTTAACAATGGCAATGAAATCCACCTGTGCCCCCATCAAGGAACATCAAGAAAACTTTAATCTATGTATATATATAAATGTAGTTTTTTTTATGCTCAGCGGGAATCTTGAATTAACATTTTTATTGTCAAGTGATTCTTGTTCGGAATATTCAATCTTGAGTATTTTAAGTTCTGAAAAAAACAGCTGTATTTTTTGTAATTTTAAAGTCAAAGGAGCATTTAACTGTTTAGATAACTTCCAGTTCGATTACATTTAGAGCTATAAAGAATAGATTAATCACTATGAAGCCAAGATTATTCAAGGTCTTTGCTAAAAGACTCCAAGGTCTCAGTTCTGCATCACAGCAATCATTACCCTGTTGAGAAGTAAAAAAAAGAGTTATAGGTTAATGAAAGTATTTAGAACTAAAATCCTTGGGAAGCTTACATCAACGATTCGTAGACAGAGCAGGAAACGCAATGGTGACCAGTTGATTAGACTCATAATTGGCCCACTGGGCTTGCTGAAGGGTGGATACAATTCCAGCCACATTATTACCAGATGGAAGGCATAACATAAAGTGGCTATCATCATCATTTCCTGATAGGCCCGCACTATAGCATTAAGGTATATGAATTAGATCGCATGGAAAGATATATATCAGGCAACTTACTCAAAAGCGGAACGTAGTGTGGTGTGGCATATTTGGTCATATAAATCAAACCCAAAGTGGTGAGCACAAACACAACCAGTATAGCAGCACCACGTCGATAGCCCCGCAGGAGGAAGGAGAGCACTATGAATATCTGACAGGCTAAGGAAAACAAAATCCAATGAAACAAAAATGTTCAAGTTCTCAAGGTATTACCTACACACCTATCAAAGGCACAACAAAGATTTGCTGATAGAAGCCACCGTTTCGTTTCATGGTGAATTCTATGGCCACATCGCCCTCCATGGCCTGAAGTCTACCATGCGGCGTGTAGCGGGCACGTGTGCTGTTTTCCACATATGACACGGACAACTCCACAAATGTCCAGGCTGACAGGGTATTGACATGATCGCTGGTGGGATTTAAATTTTTCAAATGCTTCAAGGGCAAGTTGAAGTCATCCAATCCTAAAATGATATCGCATGGGAATTTTTCGTGAGGCCAATTTCGAGCTGTATCCAAGCACCAGGTGGTTAGTTCCAGATTACTGAATTTAAGTGTGGCCCTGCCATCCCAAGTCATTCCCATTTCAAAGCTCTTAAAGCGACCAACACCCATTGAATCCAAGGCACCACTAATCGATGAATAAAACTTTTAAAATTTAAGTTTAAAATTTTTAAGCTTCCTCTTACTTGAGCACCACGAGAGAAGGTTTCCAAATGGGCAAGTCTGTAAGCGTAATTGATGTTAAGTTTCCAAAATCCTGAGGCTGCCAGCTTAGACGGCTATCGGTCCAATTCTAAGGGATAACAAGAACTACCAGATGTTTTCTATTTATTCTATTTACTTACCAGTGCCAATTCCAGGCGAGTATGGAGCCAAGCGGATTTCTGCTCATAGGCCAAGGAACGAATTTGAAAATTGAAATTTACTGCCGTCAAATTGGGTGGCTGGCTTTTACCAGCATACAGAAAATTGTTTAATAATTTTTGCTCGTTGGTTATCGGACGTACCTCCTGCTCGATTTTGTTAGCTTCAAAAATTATTACAGTCAAATGATCTCTATTTAAGCAAAGAACTAAATTACTTACATGGCCCATCGAAGGTGCAATCATAAAGCCAACGAGCATTGTTTACACCATAAGTGCTGAAACTTATAAACTCAATGGTAAGCGGATCTGGATCCTTATAGCTTAAGAAAGGCATTGGATTATAGCCTGGTATAACAACATTAATGAAGCCATCTGGAATTCAGAAATTGAAGCTCAGAAATCAGTAGATAAGCTTCAGCCTCGTTATTTACCCTTTGTTTGTATCACTTCAATTGGCGTGGGATAATATATTGATAAAAGTGGGGTATGCCGGCGACTCGCCACCACGGACTTGCTCTTTATAGTGCGGATGGCTGAGAATGCGTTTCCGCCCGCTCCAATCACTGCGGAATGGGTGATTAATTTGCTTGCTTAGATGATAAGAGAGTATGAATTGAAAATTGTTTTTCATTCTCACCGATCTCATATACCCGGTCTATTGAGCTTGGTAAAGAGGTAGGAGATAGCAATATGTGCGCATCCCGACTGGTCATCACATAGAATTTTAGATGAAGTCGCTCATTTGCGGTGGCATTATTATTGTCCAGTTGGCGGATCATAAAAAAATCCTTGTATAAATAACCTCTACTGTCCATAATTTCATAGTTGTCGCAAGTATCAAGCTGAGCAAACGTAATATTAAAAAGCCCGCCTTCGGCTGTCACTCCTGATATTAAGTACAGCAGGCCGATAAGCCAAATTTGATAAATTATTTCGTACATTTGCTTGCTGTGCCGCTGTGCCACACAATGGTCTATACTCTGAATTGGCTGGAGTTATACTAATCATAACAAATGAAAATATTTTCTAAAAATAATTTAAACGAAAACGTAAATAATCTAAAGAGCCATCTGCAGTCAGCTTGAGGCATACAGAAAAACTATTTTGTCGAGAGGGGGCGCTTTTGAATGTGAACGAAGAACGAACTGAACTTTCTGGGGTAATTCACAAACAAGAAATTTGTAATAAAATATTGAAAATTAAAATTTTAAGCCGAGTCGGATTTAACTAGTAGCTGCTACGGTGGCCATGTCTGACACCGATACACAAGATATCAAAGCCCAAAAATTGGCTGCTGCACGCAAAAAGGTGAGTATAGCCCAATAAAATATTGCAGCTTGTGACGTGGACAGGCTTTATTAGCTCAACAATAATTTGTATGAATATATAAAATTTAAGCTGAAAGAGTACCAACAACGGCATATTGTCGGCAATGGCGGGGTCAGTGACAGCAATTTACAAGAAACTACTTCAACCACCAGTCTGGTAAGCTCAGATTCAGAGGTCGTGAACGGCGAAGGCTTTCAACACAATCAGCAGCCGTTAACTAGTGAAGAGAGTGCAACAACAGCAATGGCACCCACAGAAGTTCCAACAGCATCTTCTTACTTCGGAGAAAGGCTTGGTCTGGATGTGGAGACACCGTCGCAATTTTCTGTCCCCGCCTATAATGGCGAATACCGTAGGAGCTATTCAGGTTTTAATTGCCGAAAAGGCACAACTAACCACGGAGCTGACAAAAAGTCGGCACTTGTGTCGGGAGCGTGAGCTAGAATTGGAAGAAGTGCGCACTCAATACAATAGCAGCTATCAAAGATTAGAGCAGCTCCAGCAAAGCATTCTCGACCAACAGCGCAACAGTGAACAACAGAGTCATCAAATGACCGAGTTGCAACATAAATTAACAGAGGCCCAAGCTCAAATCGAGGATCAGAAGACTCACGTAGCTGAACTTGTTGCCCAACTGAAAGTTGCCACAGGACAAGTTACGGAGTACAAAGAGAAACTAGTAGAAAAATCCAACGAGCTTGAAATGGCTCAACTACGCGTTCGTCAATTGTCTGATGAATCCAATATCAATGCTGATAATCGTGTAGAAACACTCACACAAACACAGTATATGTACGAGCAACAAATCAGGGACTTGCAAGCCATGGTGGGTCAGCTCACTCACGACAAGGAGCAAGCTAACACCCAATACCAGAACTACGTGCAACACCAGAACAGCGAAATCGCTAAGCTAAACGAACGGAACAGCGAACTGAACGAGGAGCTGGTCCAGCTGCAGGAACGCGAGCGACAGTTGGTCGAACATGTCAGCGGCCTGGAGAAGGACATACAAAAAAATTTGAGCCTACAAGAGCAGTTTAAAGAAACCAGTAAAGAGACAGAAGTGGTAAGCTTGTTAATATATTCCTGATTAATTCTTGTAACTAACTTTCCCAATTTCAGAACACCTCCCAGGCCGCAGAGCTTGCACAATTAAAAGAACGTCTGAGCGATCAGGAGTTTGAACGTCATGAATTCCAGCTGAAGATAAAATCCCAGGATGATCACCTTCAGCAATTGCAACAGTTGCTGCAAGAAAAGGAAACTGCCTTAACCGAGTTGGAAAGCCGGCTGGAAAGAATGCAAATAGAACAGCCGGATCAGACCAAGCTCCTGGCCACCATGGAGTCCGATAAAGTGGCCGCCTCTCGAGCTCTTACCCAAAATGTTGAAATGAAAAAACAATTAGATGAACTAGAGCAACGATTTGTTCAGTTAACAAATGATAAGGCCGAACTCGTAAATAAGCTAGATGCCGAAGAATTCGCCAACCGGGAAATCCGCCAGAACTTTGCGGCCCTAGAGCAGAAGCTGCTGGACAGTGAAAATCGTTTCAAATTCAAAGACGAGGAAATGATACGCCTCACCAACGAAAATGCAGAATTGGCACGAACTCAATTGATTTTGCAACAGCAAGTGGATCGTCTGCAACACTATGAGGTAAGTCAAATATAACTTGAGTCGAATAACTACTAATCACAGAAATATTATACCAACAGGCTAAGGCTTTCCACAGCCATTGTCACGATCACGAAGAGGATACAGTAAACCATTCAAGCGAGCAGCCATTGGAAATTGCAGAAAATGATGACGCTGAAGCGGTCGAACACCACAACCATAACCATGATCATGACTGTCATCATGAGCACAATCACAACCATGAGCCACACTTGCCCACACTACGCACTCAATTACCCACCACAGAAGCTGTGGAAAAACTACAAATCGCGCTTTACCCAGCTCATAAGCCAAGTGGCCGATCTAACCGAAGAGAAGCACAGTCTCGAACACTTGGTCCTGCAGCTAGAAAGCGAAACAGAAACCATTGGCGAGTACATAGCCCTCTATCAGACTCAGCGGCGGATGCTGAAGCAGCGTGAGTACGAGAAGGCAACACAGATGCGCCTACTCCAGGCAGAACGAGCCCAGCTACGCGAGAAGATTGAGAAGCTCAACAACTTGGTGACCAGCCTAGGCTTAGAGCTGCCCGGCATGCAAATCCCAACAGAAGCCTTGCCCGAAACGCCTTCAACAGAGACTCAATTGCCCGATGTAGCAGCGCCCACACAGCCACCTGATTCGCAACAGATCCTACACAAAATCCAGGACATTATTACAGAAATCAAAGAAAACACCCAACAAGTACCCATGCCACATCCGCACAGTGCTGACCACCTGAACTGCTGTCTGGGCAAGTTCGAAGTCGTTTGAAATAGATATACTGTCTGTCTTACAATTATGCTTTCAAAGTGCAATTATTTCAATATGCGAAAGATTTATATAATTCACTGCTTATGGGGTCGACTTTTTCCATTTACCTTTTGTATATGCTTATTCCCTATTATATTTAAATGCGTTGTTAATTTGTTGACGCAAAAAAATGAGAAATATTTATTTAATATACAAGCAAATAAAATAAACAAGACCAAATAAACCACAATTTACTTTTTATTCTTGTGAGACAAAAAAAAAATAATAATAAATAAAACAGAAAACGTTGATTCCTAATTTTATGAATTGTTTGGATTTTTTTAAGAATCTGATTTCTTATTAGTTTGAGATTTTTTCTTGTTAAGTGTTATGCCAGTTTCATTACGTAGTTTACAGTTTAGGTTTGGCTCTTTGAAGGAAGATGGTCGACATTGGCGGCTGGGACGACCACTGCATCTATTTTCGTTATCAGCGGATTCCCTGGATTTTTTCGATTTTTTGGAGGCATTGGATCGCTTTTTGGCTACCGATGCTGATGGATTGGGAGTGCTACCTGGTATATTATCGCAGTAGAATCGAAAGTCATTGGGGACAGGTGTTACTTCAATATATCTAGAATCCTCTGCGAAGATCTCTGATAAATTTGGTATGTCTCTCACAGCTGGTATACTGTGATTTTCTATGACTAAATCACTGTTGTACTGGCTAGCCTTTGTGGTAGATGCCAATGGTGATGGTGTTAGAGGTGGTGTTGGTTACATCTCGCAATGGGGTGACACTTAAGCTGTCGTCACTACTTAGAATATTTATGGTGGAGACATCTTCGCAGTCGCTTTCCTCAATAATGGACAGCAAATAGCTGTTTTTGGAGACTGGATCAGATGGTGGATCTGCTGGCAATGCGGTGTCAGTTAATGGTGATTCTGGGGAGGCTAACTCCATTTCATCTTCCTCAAATTCGTTCAAGTGTCTCGGCTGCAACGATTTTTTCGGTGTTTTTGTAACCATATCTATGTGGATAGCTGTGGACTGCAATTTGGGACTAATGTCCATATCTGTGATGGTGCTATTGCTGTTTCGATGGCTTACAAGTGTGTTTCTCTTGCTGGGGGAGAGTGTTGGAGTCAGAGTTAACAGGCTACTGCTACGGCGCATATCCTTCAATATTTCAATACTGCTTTTCCGGCATTTTCGTGTGGACACAGTATTTTCAGGATCAATTGGGAATTCAAACTCGGAGGGAAGTCCTCGCATTACAATTTGTATACTTCTGAGTGCATTCGTAGTTTCTTCTAAGCGACTGGCTGAATAAACGCGTAACTCATATTCATCCATTCTTTGTTTGTCTAGCTCTATGATTTTCTTGCGGTATTCTCCGATTTCCTCCTTCTGGCTTTGCACCTTTGCCACCAATTCAGCATTTAAAGCTTTATATTGTTCAACTTCCATTTTACATTCAATTCATTAAGACGCTTACTTAGATTTTGAGCTAAGAAATATCGAGGCGCTGGCGTTTTCCAAACCGATAAATTTAGACTGCAGCCGATGGTGTTGATGCCAACTTGTTAGACTTGCATTTTTAATTTGCTTGAACTGGCGCCACTCCACTAGTGCGGACACTCACTGTTGATTTCAAAAGGTATCGGTCTGGATACCGAGTTGGCAGCTCAAAAGAAATGAGTTGGCAGGCCATATCAATGCCTATCTCGCAAATTACAACGAAATAAATTAAACTAACCAAAAGACGGTCGCGCTGTCGTCTACGACAATAATCAAGCACAACGAAAACAAATATTTAGATTTGTCTCTGGCTCAGCCGGAGTTAGAGAGAAAGCTCGAATTGTTAATTTTCAATTAGCCTTAGCCACCTGGCCCTGGTATTGTCGTACATGTACGTGATTTTATAAATGTGTGTGCGTGTGTTTGTGTGTGTGCATGAGTGTGTTTGACAAGAAATTTATGTATTAACTTATTGTTATTTGTTCTACGTATATTTTGGCATTCCACTAAAGTAAATTATTTGTAAAATTCATAATCGTGCATTGTTAAAACACAAAAACTACACAGTGTTCAAATATATCCAAATTGTGCAAGTATTACTCCTCAAAGAGCTCCACTTGGAGCGCGCGCGTACCCCAACCACCTCGCCCCTGCCCTTAACAAAAACTTATCTGCTTAGCTAAAAACCCATACATGCATAAAAATTAGAAAAGCGACAAATAAATTGGCAATGGGTCGTTTTGACCATTTTGACGTTTGCAAGCGCAACGCAAATTGAAAAGAAATCTTTTTCCAAAGTGCAAGTAAAACCGAAAAAAACCAAAATCAAAAACCTGCAATAAAGTCAAGTGTCTTTCGACTTAAAGCTTTCGCCGCTGGTTCACCAAGGCACAAACAGCACCGACGACACCAACGACAACGTCTCATCGCTACACACTCACAGTCACTCGCTCATTCACCCAGCCACTGAGACAGAGAGAAGCAAGGCTGGGACTGGGACGGGATTCAAGAATTTCATTCAAACAGTAGCTGCAGAAACCACAACAACAGCACACACAATACAGCTTCAAGGTGAGTTTGATTGTAAATTAACTCGTTTATGTATGCTTCGAGTGTGTCAGCTGCTTAATGGCAGCAGCAAAACAGCAACAGCTACATAATTTCTATTTACTTCAAATATTCGAACTTATCAAGCCAACACATTCTTTAGTTTTATCACAAATTATGGCCAGGTCGCTTGCCTTATCACAACTTATTCTGAAGTTCAACTGCCACCCACGCCCCACCTATCCGAAAATTACAAAAATATATATCTCACGGGTTACTCTGAAATAGATAAAAATTTCAATATATTCTATGATTATATTTACTCAATCCAACTGGCGCCCATTCCAAGTGGCTGTGCTTTGCCAATCGTTTGGTTAGTTGGCACAAATGAGGCGACTACAATTGCTCAGTCGTGCTTGCATTGGTTGTTCCATATCTTATCGCCCTGCGAAATTACTTACTTTTTGTCTAATGAAATAAAAAAAAAAAAGAAAAACCCAAAAGCTATAAGCTATTTTCCTGGGACTTGGCTTTTATGTGAATGCCTCTAGGACATGCAATAATCACACATACACTCGCACACATACATATAAGGATTTTTATGAAATTTCCTGATGCCACCAAACACCCACTGAAGGGCAACAAACTTAGAAGCTTTGATTTTTATCACTGCACTTTTTTGTTTGTTGCTGTTGTTGTTGTTGGGCAAAGTCGTTTTGTTTTTAATCACATTAAAACAAAACGTTGTACGCGCTAGCAACATAGACGGCAACAACAACAAAAACAACAACAACCAACACTGACCTACAAAAAGTGCAATGCGCCGCGCCTCCA
The DNA here is from genome assembly GCA_037075145.1 of Scaptodrosophila latifasciaeformis. Classification (NCBI taxonomy): domain Eukaryota; kingdom Metazoa; phylum Arthropoda; class Insecta; order Diptera; family Drosophilidae; genus Scaptodrosophila; species Scaptodrosophila latifasciaeformis. The sequence continues at coordinate 458,482 of JBAMCM010000158.1, forward strand.
CTCACTCACTCATTCACAAACAGCAAGACGAATAGCCAAAAGGGTCTGGGTTGTGTTTTTTCAACTTTGTGAAGTTGTTCTAGGCTGGTGAGGCATTTTCTTTCAGAGCCGTCACAGTGCCTCGACCTCAAATATTTGACTTTGGTGGCAGATGGGAGAACTTTTTTATTTGAATTTAAAAATTTAAATATTTTAAATTTAAAAAGCAACTTTTTATTTTTATACATAGATGGCGCCAGTACAATAAATTTGACAACAGAGGACACCTCACAAATCTAATGCAATTATTTTTTTGAATTAAAACATTTTGCATAAATTCAAACATTCTGTAAAAATAAACTATACTTTATATGAAATATTGCATAAAATGCATAATCCATGCAAAGTGCACATAAAAATCTTTTATGATTTGTCTGGCAACTCTGAGCGGGGAGGCAGTGACACTTCAACTTTTAGATTGCGGCTTGCATAATTTCTTCCGGTACAGCCGAGTGGGGAAATCCGCCTACCCCACACCCCAAAACGTTCAATGTCATGCCCATGCAGCCAGCCACTGCATGGGGTAGGTCAGGACCAGGGCTGAGTCACCTTTTGTTGTTGCCTTGATGGGAGGGCGGCTGCTGACACTCAGTTGAATGACAAAAGCATTGACAATGTTTGCCCCACAGTTGTTTATTCTTTCCACTTTTATTGATGATGTTCGATTGCATTGTTCCACGCTTCAGCCAACTGGCAAATTGTCCCATAACTGTAACTCTGACAGCGACACATGCAAAGAGTAAAGAAATGTTACAACAAACGGAGCAATCTCTATTTATAGCTGCCCCAACCCTTCGTCTTCTTCTTCTCTAACATTTACGCCTTCCGTGTGGCCACATTCGAGTGTTTGAGTTGTCACCTTTTTTTTTTTTTTAGAGCTCGCACATCATATTTATGAGCAGTCGTTATGTGAAATATGCAATGGCAGAGAGACATACATAATAAAACTGCATTTCCCTAAACCGATTGCGACCTGAGCTGAATCATAAAAGATCTCACATGCTGTTCGCTTCCTGAGCACTGAGGCTGACTCATCCATCATGTAAATCCACTCCACTGCTTATATGATTGTTTTTATTTGTTTATTACTCTGGCTGCGGTTGCTGTGAACTCAACACCGTTGGCATTGAGCTCTGTGCTCGTTGTTGATATTTTCATTATTAGTTATTTAAGTAGTGTATGCTCTCATAACCACATACGCATACTAAACAAATCCAGCTCATGGTTGCTTTGTTCCTACCGCCAGTTCTGCCACAGAACCCCCACCGAAAGCCTTGTCGCGTAAGTCAATGCCTTTCTGTGTTTGGATTACTGATATGACCAGGCATGAGACCCTTTAATAGTTCCCTAGCAATCTCAATGATTTCCTGAAAAGATCTTCTAAACTGATCAAATTATTTTATTCTTCATTTATACTTTATAGCTTCAGTCCTAATCTGATCTAAAAATTCTTCAAAAATAACGCAAGGCTATAATGAGGTTAAAAATCATTTTCAGCATTTCCTCGTTCAAGCCAAAATATACCGGAAATTTAGGATCTTCCAAATAAACAATTTATCTGCATAGAGAATATTTAAACAATGATTCCATAGAGAAAATTCAATTAAATAAGTTTTGATATAAAAAGTGCAATTCACAGTCAAATGACTACAATATGCTCATCATAAACTTTTCGAAGAAAACGAAAATTAGATGAATCAATAGAGCAAGATCTGGTTGTCTTCGAAGCTTTCGTAGTGTATCGGCAGAGTTAGGCGACTACTTAACCCAAGTAGATATTCATAGATATCTAGATATCAAACTTAATGAAGGATATATCCTGATATTTAATAGATATATAGAAAACGTACAAAAAGCCACACAAGTCAACCGAGTTTCAGAGAGAGATTTAGAAACCAAAAAGCAATCTAAAAATATCTTCGATATTTGGTTACCAATCCTAAGCATATTGGATATTTGTAATACTTTTCTTGAAACATACAAATCTACCGAGTTTCATTTGGATCGAGCTACCCATAACCCAGACAAGCTCACTCGGTTTTGGGTATACTTCGGGCATTGCCCCAAGCCTAGCCAAATTTTAAACAGATTGGACAGAGTACCTAGAAAAGAGATATGAGAATGTATTTTTTTTAACTCATAAACAAAAAAAAATTATTTAGTTAGTTGAGCTCAGTATGCACCGGATAAAATAATCAACAGTGTTTCGAAATGTTTGTATTTTGGATTCAATTTGGATGTAAACATTTTAATTTTGCCTTGTGCTCGCACAGCTTGCATATTTCAGACCTGCCAATAACAGCCAACATTTGTATACTCTTTTTAAGGAAAGTGTCTGACTTAACTTTACTTTGGTTGAATCTTCTGAGGAATTGTGAAAGCTTGAAGAGAATTTTGTTGAAGTTATGAAATTATTAAATCGAATCGGTAGGGCATACGATTATCGTTGAGTTTTGGGTAGACAACTTTCTTTGTGGTTTTTGGTTTAATTTAAATTTTAATTAAGTGTCTCGTGGCCAATTACTTGACATAGTTGAGAGTTGTAGTCACAACAATGGGACGACATTGAAATGTTAATTTTTGTGGCCAGCCAACTGCCACTTGAAATTGTTACAAATTGCCAACAACAATAACAACAATAAAAGCGAAAGTTTAGATATTCAGCATTTCGAAGCACGCACTAGTTTTGGCATCGAGATGATAGTAAGCTGTCCAATATTTTAATTATGAATTGAAATTAAACTGGATGCCATTTTTTTTTCAATTGAAATTGTAATGGATTCCAACTGGATTCGCTGATAGTCAAGATTGTCAAACTGGTTTTTGTTTTTTATTTAATGTCTAGCTTAGATAAATGTAAATTTTTCTACATTAGAAAAAAAACAATTCTAAGCAAAAAAAAAAAAAAAATGAGTCACTTCATAAGCAATTTTAAGTCTGTAATAAATACTTTTATCTTATCTGAAATGAGGAAAGACTTTGCTGAAAATGAAATAGACATTTCATTTTGTACTTTTTTTGATAGAGACTGAAATATTTTGAATTGAGTTTTTGATAGCTTTCAATTGGCCAAAAGTTCAATGAGGGTCAGCAGACTACCTGACATTGGCCTTGCCTCTGGGAAAAACATTTTCAAGATCATCAAAAAAAAAATAAAAATAACAGAAAAAGATTTGGTGGCCAAAGCTTTTTTTTAATTATTTGTATAATTTATTTAAGAAAATGACTCACTAATGGGTGAATGACTGAATCATTTAAGCTCATATGACTTGCGCTGGGGAGAGAAGAAAATTAAAACCTATCGAATGATGTCAATCTGGGGCTGGGATTGATATAGTCAGGGCTTGTTTCCTGTTACCTTATCCTGGTGAATTGTCATCATTGTCTTTATTCACTTCTTCACTTCCTTTTTTTATTTTTACTGTTTGAGGAGTGTCTGGTCGGCAAGCCTACAGTTGTTTCTATTGTCCCTTATGGTGCCCACACAAACTGAACAGCATGGATCGCCAGTGCCATCAACTTAATTGCCCCAAATGCTCAAGTCAACAAGGGTGTGTGTATTTATTTATTTATTTTATATATCCACCATATAGGAAGAGAGAGGCCCGCTCCATTTAATTTGACAAATCATTACAAAATTCTGGACATTTTATTCGCTCATGACTCAAACCCAACGGTCAACACCTTACCCAAATATATATATATACATATATATCAAGCCAAAAATCGAATACTGTTTAAATGCTAGACACGCACCAATGAATCGTCTCAGTCCCCCTGCTTTGGACTATTTATTGGGTACAAATTGGTTGGCTGTCAAAATTAATTTGTTATTTTTTTGCTATTGTTTTCATTGTCTAACATTGCATTATGTAAGTTTGGGTGTTAAGTGTTGGCGCCCATTGAAATGCTCAGCACCATCTCGAGGCCCGGTCTGGGCTTTGAGTTGGCCTGCCCTAGTCTTACTGAAACACAATACCAGTCCAAAGGTATATTGCGTAAGTTTGCTTCTACCGCAACCAACTTGCTTCTAATAATGAAGGCAATTTGCTCTTTCTTTGTTTTGTTTACTTTGCAATTTCCGCGCTGTTTGGAGCAAAAAATATTTAAAACAAGAACCCAGCCATATATATAGAGAGACTGATACTGTTTGGCCCCGCCAAAAATGAATCACTTGGTCTGGTTCTCTAGATAAGATTCTTTATAAAAATACCAGCCTCAATTTGAACTAAAGTCTTACCTCAACATATTTAACTGGAAAAATAAATACTATATAATTGCCGGGCAATCCAGTGTACCCTTTAGCAGAGCAGCTGTCCAATCAAGCGACAATCTGTCTGCATGATTCACTCCGATCATTCCAAACTTTTCAAGGCTTCTTGCAGAATTATTACACAGGAGCTTTTTATAAACCAAGACTGCTTATTTCACAGTGATTTGACTGGAAAATTTAAAGTTCCCTCATAGTATTGCTCTTATAGATCATATGATCTAGAATTTTGTTCGAGTGTAAATTCCCTTAAATTAATTTTCAATTTACAAGATTCGTTCTTAATTTAAAAAACACGAAATCTTTCACTTCAAATAATAAATAATCAGGGCTGTTCGAATTTGGTATACCCTAAGCTACCATATAAAAAGCCCACTTACCAAACAGATACGGTGGCAACCCTGGCAAGGTCACTTAAAACTATTATTCTAATAGCGATAGCGCCATCTATCAGATTGTTTGCGTCTGCTTGCTATTTGGGCATGGTGAAACGAAATGTTAAGTCAAAACTTAACCCTAATAATTAAATTAACAGTTCGAAGCAAAGAAGTAGCGCCATCTATCGAATTTTTCATGCTTGCTTGTTACTCAGCCGTAATGGATCGAAATCTTAAGTCTGAGCGTATAAATATAATACGATTGCATTCTAGCCTGGCATCAGACCTTAAATGGTAATTTATTTTAACAATCTCAAAGCTATAGAAAATATATTTCTTTGAATAGGTTAGAAAAAATAATGAACACAATTTTTTATTTATTTTATATTTCATTTGAAATTTTCCAAGTGTATTGGAACCACTATGCACTCTCTTTGCTTTCCATCAAGAGTGACTCAAAGACAACAGACTCAAACAGAAACTTGTTGAGATGACAAATATTTCGCACGTTCCGAGTGGTTGTTGTCACACACACACACACACAGAGACAAGTATATAGAAATACAGCTGAGAGCTTGTCTTAAATGTGACCATCAGGCAGTCAGTAAAACGATGATTACAGTCATCTTCCATAGTCTTCATAGTCGTGAATGCTGTGAATCTGTTTGCTTTGGCTTAGCACACCTGACGAGAGTGTGGAAATGACAGGTGTTGAAATGCCGCTACTTTATTTTGATCATTTTGCCATGATTTTCCACTCAATTTTCTTTCCCATTTTGTTTTATCGGCAGACTGTTGGTCTTGTCTGATAAATTCAATCAATTGCCAAGTTCAGAATCTAAACAATCGCTGCCCATTCAAGTTTGCCCGCTGACGTCAGATTGGATGTCTTCGGGTTTGGTTGCACCTAAAAAAAAACAAAATTTCTTATTCTCTGTTTACGTTTTGCAAAGAGATAATTTTTTGTTCAAATAAAAATAAAAAAGAAAAAAATGTGTTTTTTTTTTTGCCTCCGGCAACGACGACGCGTGGTGCCATTTAAAACTCTTTGTCACACTGTGGCTATCTCCCTCTCGCTCACTCCCGCTGTGGATTTGGCCGCCCCTGTTTTGATTCACACTCGTCGCATGCGCGACTGTTTTTTAGTTACAGTTTGAATTCAGCTGGCAAAGCGAGAGCATCGCGTGTTTTTCTACAATCTTACTAAAAAATCATTTGGATTCTTAATGCTGGCGTAAAACTCAAGTGATTTCCATCAAACCAAATACTCAAATCAAAGTAAACAGATTCGATTAATTTTATTAATAAAAAAAAAAAATGTGTTTTTTGTGTTTCGAAATGATTCAAGAATTTTTTTTATACTTTGACGTGTTTTGCACATTAAATAAGATCGAAAGAGCGAATCTCTTCTGAGTCATTAAAAACAATAAAAAAAAAGCTTTTATTTGTTCTTAAATTAAAAAAAAATCTGTATCCAAAAGGTTTTCTAAAAAAAAAAAATAAACCAGATTGTACTTTTCAAAGTCTCCCAAATCTGTATAAAAACAATTAAAAAAAGGTTCTCTAAAAAATATTCTAAAAACAAAGCCGGGGGGTAATTTTCAAGGTCCCCCAAGTCTGTGCAAGAACAAATTTTAAAACAAAACATATGGAATACGTTTTCGACTTAATAAAATCGAGTTTATTTCTCACAAAATTTCGTTGTGAATTTATTGAGTGCATTAAAAAAAATAAAAACATTCCACTCATTGTTTACCATAAAAAGTATGCGGTATTTTTTTTTGTTTGGCGAATTGACTTCATTCTGGTTAAAATAAATAAAACCCAAAAAGTCTTCTTAACAAAAGAAAAAAATATATAATTTTTTTTTCGCCGATTCTCAAGTAAATTTGGAAACTTGAAGGTGTCAGTTCGGGGACCAATGCAACCGGCTTTTTAAGCAAATAAAGAAAGTAGTTGACTCAGGATATAAGGATAATTTTTAAGTGATTTTATCTTTTAGATCTTGAAATTGTGTCAAGAATTTGTGTGTACGATTAAGGTTATTGAGTGGATTCTATATATCCTCAAGAAAGACTTACTTAAAGGAAATTTTATAATTGTATTGTAGTCAGAAAGTAGAATTAATCAAGCCCGTATGATCACAAAATTGAGCCCGATTTTGAGGCTTAACCCAGGTTGAAGTATCTTCCGACCGGTCTCAATTTCTAAACGAAATTTCGTGCTATTAATTTCCAAATAGAATTCATTTCACTTTACTATTTATATATAGTCAGAGATTAGATTTGATCAGGCCTGCTTCTATATATCACAAGACCATATGATAACCAGGGTAGGCAGTATCTGCCGATCAATATAAAATTTTAAATTTACCCAAAAGATCGGAGATTAAAATGAATAAGTTCTGCTCGTATGATCACAAGTCTGTCCGACTGCCGATCAGTCTCAAATTCTAAACAAAATTCTTTGGTATTCATTTCCAAACATAATTAATTTCTCTTTACTTTTTATAAGAAGTCAGTAACTAAATCGGATCAGGCCTGCTCTATATAGCATTAACTGTCGATCAGTTTGAAAAATTTGAATTTATTTGATTTGCCCCCACATTTGTTGCATCAACAAAACGATTCGATTTAATTGTTATAATTAAATTTGATTTTCAAAAGAGCAAAGAAAGAAACACCTAACAAGTCGTGTCAGGGACCTGTGGGCGATAATGGCCAATGCTTGCCAAACTGTATGTTTTATTTTATTTCACGGACTGTTTGCTCCGTTGTTTTATCGGCTTGTCAATCTTAGCCCGCGACAAACCAAAAGACAAACACATAAATAATTTTTTTCTTTTCTTTCGGTTTTTTTTTTTTTTTTTTTTTTTTTGAGCAAGTATAGAAAAACTTATTAATAATGCGTGGGCGGCAACTTGGTGAGCTGCGTGTGCTCCGTCAGCTCGCCAAGCCGAGCACGTTTACAGTCTTCATGTTCAAGTCAGTCGGTTCAGTTGGTCTGAGGAAACCTTAAAATCAATTTTTTTTCTTAGAAAAATGCGTCTAATTCGACGCGTCAGTTGCAAAAAAGTATTTCAAGAGGAGTTGGATTCATGCTTGAGGATCTATTTTAATTTGGATTTGTTAATCTTTGCAGATGGCCATACCACCGCCGCCAGGACCACCGCCACCTCCAGGACCGCCTCCACCGCCTGCCATGGGCGGGCTAAAGTTGGGCGGCGCGGGTGGTGGGGCCGATGCTCGCTCGGCCTTGCTCAGTTCCATACAGAAGGGCACAAAGCTGCGTAAAACCAACACCGTGGACAAGAGTGGACCGGCTTTGTCGGGTCGTGTTTGCGGAGCGGATGCAGGTAGAACTGGAGGGGCAGGTGGAGCTGGACCTGGAAGTGGCAATGGGGCAGCGGCCTCAAAGCGCACCGTGAATAATAATACGAGTAGCAACAACAACAACAGCAACAGTAGCACTGGCAATGGGACGGTCAAATTGGGAGGCCTTTTTGAAGGCCTCTCGGAGATGCCAAAACTGAAACCCGTGAATGGCTGTCGTGGTAAGTTAAATACGCATTCATGCAAATGAGCTTAGCTTTAAGCCGAGTTGAGTTACTCAATTGATTTCCGCTTTGGCATGTGCTCGCCCACACTGAACCTACAACAACAACAACATAAACAACACCAAAAACACCACCACCACCACCAACAACAACAACGAATATAAAATAAATAATAGCACGATCATCGGCAGCAACAACAACAACGACCACAACAACAACGTCGAATCAAGCAGATGTCAAGCCCCTCGCCTCGGCTGGGAATAGCGGCAGCAATAGCAGCATCTCTGGCAATGGCCCCATGGATTTCAACACCGAATTGACCAAGCATTTAACACTGAAGCGCCAAAAACAACAACAACAACAACAGCAGCAACAAACAAACACACATATCAATGCGACTGAAGCAAATCTGAGAACAAACCGCGGACCACCACCGCAACCGCCAAAGGTAAGTGAAAAATGATCTTAATGAAAATGCTTTTCCTCTTTTAAATGGAAACAACAAGAAAAATAAATTTAATTTAGATTTCCGAAAGCTCTCGAAAAAAACTAATTTGAAGTTAGTCAGCTTTGAGAATTTCAAGATTAAATCCATAAAACCCCGAGAATCTAATCCAGCTAAACTGTGATTCAAGAGGAACTAAAGAATCTTTAGTTGAGAGTCTGTCTAGTTAGCTGTATTTAGACCCACATAAATCTTATTTAAATAGATTGGAAAAATTAATCCTGATCATAATAGAGTTCTAGCTGGGGACCTATGGTATATGAATCAAGGAATATTTTCTGATATGTATTCCATTGTCTTTATAAACTATATAGGCTTGGGATTATGCTACTGGAATACCCTACATAATCCGTTGGCAATTATCTTAAAAGAGCTCCGAAAGATCCACCTTATTTTAATAGAATCCTGATTATAAGAGAACTCTAGCTTGGGACCTAAGGTTTACATTCCTATATATTTACCATTGTCTTGATTAACGATATACGCTTAGGATCTAATAATTTCAAAAGATTTATTTTGGTGGGATACCCTAGATAATCCGCAGGCAATTATGATAAAATAAAGACTCCGAAAGATCGACAATATTTTTAATAGAGCTCTAGCTGTATACTTACTTCTAGGGAACCATACTGCAGAGATAGGATAGAGATCAAATATAAACCAAAATAAAAAATATTAGGGATATTTAGAAGGAATCCTGATTATTACAGATCCATGACAACTATATTTAGAGCACTGTCTATATAGCCCAGATTTATAGGCTTACTTGAATTGCCAAAGATACACCAACGAGATAGGCGAACTGGTCTTAATTTTATTAGAAATAAAGCTTATAAGTCTTTAAGATAATTTCTCAGCAGAGTCATAAATATTTTGTTCAGGTCTTGCAAGTTCTGAGACCAATTTCTTCTTCTTCTTTTTGTTTTTTTGTGCTGTCAGAAAAGCTTAATCTTTATTGTTGATTTGAATTCTATTGTCTTGTGCTCACCCACAGCAAAATGCTAGTGATTCCATATTGGATCGTATGAATATACCCCGCTCGGCGCCCTCATCTGCCTCGCCCACGCTCTCCGAGAGTGGCAGCAACACCAGCATTGGCAGTTCCAGCGTCAAAAGCAAAGCGGCCAATCTTAAGTAAGTCTCTCTTTTAGTTCCTCTATCTCCTACTCCCCCCCGTTCTCCTCTATATATGCCCAGAACTTGTTATATTTCCCTCTGAAATATTTAGAGATCTCTACTCGTATTTTGGTGAAGATATCAAAAATGTTAATTATTGTTTTTCATTTTGTTTTTTTTTGTACAATTTTTTTTCATTTTCTTGGCCGGAATTTATGTTGTATTTATACAAAAACTCTGTATACACAGTAACTCGTTAGGCAGTATATTTGTAAATAGTAATGTTACAAGAACCACAACAACAACAACAGCAACCGCAGTATCCTCAAGCACAAATGTGGTAACGGCGGCAGCATCCCTATCGTCATTGTCATCCTCCGGCTCCTTGCGTAATTTAGCCCCCAATAAGTCGACGCTATTCGGTGGTAGCGGCACTGGTGGTAGTGGTGGTGGTGGCTCTGGTAATAGCAATGGGTCAGGTGGTAGTGTACAGCAAACTCCCTCATCCACACCTACGCCACCATCGCCGCCAATGCTGGCAGCCGGCAAGCCAGCCATCAACTTTGGCAAACCGAACTATGCACCCAAGCCGCCAGGTCTGCAGAATCTGGCCTTGGCCAATGGACATCTACGTACATCGGTGGCCCGTCATCACAGCATGAAATCGCCCAGGTATTTCCCAAAGATAAGGACACTTGCAACCTCACTAAAAGCGCGCTTTGATTTGCACGAAGCTGGTTCTGGTTTTGGTTTTATTATTCTTTTTATTTTTATTTTATTATTTTTTTTTCGCTTTTTATTTGCTTTTATTTTTTTATTTTGACTATTTGATTTATGGCTTGGATAATCATTTAAATAAAATTATATTCATATAATTTCGGTTTTTTTTTAACACAGATCCCCGCCTCAAACCAGCGCCGGCAATGGACCAGTCTTTCCCACCCAACAGCATTTTGGAACTATGCGAGCGCCGCTCCAAACGCACCTGCAATCCTCCGAGAATCTGAGCCACACGCGTTCAGCCCCACAGCCACCAAAGTGTAAGAACCCCACAATCTGACCAATCGAAACCAAAAATTAACCAATTCCTTTTACAGCGCGACCCTCGGTGAAACCACCGCCACCGCCCACACCGGCGCGCAGCATTTCCAACAGCAACTTGAGCAATTTGGGCGCTGTGAGTGCCGTGAATACGGCCCTGATTCAGAGTGCCTCCACAACCACGCAGGCCTCCTCCTCGCCGAGCAGTACTCAACCGCCATCCAACTCCTCCTCAACGAACAGTGTGGCAGCCCTGCGTGATCAATTCCGGGTGGGTGGCAATGCCACACCGCCAACTCCACCGCCGCCCTCAGCCATCAGTGCCCGAGGCAATGCCCGAGGTAGTCCCCTGAACAGCCCACCCCTCAAGTCGAAGAAGACACCCGGCACAATCATCTTAAATGGAGGTCCCATCAATCCGCTGCCTTTGCCACCGCATCGCACCTGTCCGCCTCTACCGCCCCAGCGGCAGTCCAGCAATGTGAGTAGTATACTTTGCTTTGACACTTGGTCAGGAAATATCTTGGACTTTACCTGGACATTTGAGCAAACGAGAATAGCTTCATGTTTTGAGGTTATGTTGGATTAGAGTTTAAGGTTGGATAAAAGTTTAAATAATTTTGGGTATATTTTGAGATATTTTAGAGAGGACAAATTCCAACTCCATGAAAAGCCTAAACGAAAGAGTTGTCTATTTTGGTGAAAACAAAAATAGAATCTAAAAGTCCAACAAGTTGCTGTGGTGGAGGCCCTGGGCCCAGTCACCTGGCAGGCTCAACCAGACTAAGCGTCGCCAGGTCGTTAATTCTCTTACTCTCAACCAGCCACCCAACCAACCAACCCCAAAGTCACACCAGCATCGATTTTGTAGGTTAAAGAGAACTCTTTAGCTCGCTCTTTTTCTCTCTCTCGGTTTGCGCTGTCTCTCTTTGAGTCGGAGAGGTAATTTTATGGATTTTTCGCATAAGACGTGACCAAAACAGAGCCACCCTCGCTACGGTCGGGCCAGAAGCTAGTTTGTCTTATATCGCTGCGCTCGCTTTGACTTTGGCGTTTTATTTATTGTTTTGCCTGGAAAATTGCACTTTTTTACACTTTGACATCCTTTTTATAAAAGAAAACCGTGTGATTCTCAGAAGTAATTTTTTTTTTTTGTGTGTAGTTTGAAATATTTTCGATCCTCCACAAAATAGAAAAACACAGAGAGTGCAGTGTTTTCCTTTCGTAATTTTTGTTTTTCTTTCTTTCCCCCAACCGCCCATTTTGGTGTGACCAAAAAATCTCCTGAACCGAATAGTGTGATTATGAACAAGCAGGCCCAAGTGCTCATTGGAAGTGCTGGTTGTGTAAGAAACTCTTCAAAGTGAGACAATTTGTCGACCACAAGAAAATTCAGAGCCATCAAAGAGTCAAGGTTATCAAAATGCTCCTGCTCAACTTCAAGCGTCACGTACTGAATTATTTCTAAATATTTCGATTATCTCGAATATCTCAATCAAAAGTGCAAATAATAATGAGAAATTATTCTACCTTTCCCTTTTCCTTTTTTTTAGGGTGGATCAAAGGAGCAGCAACAACAACAACAACAGCAGCAGGCGGCTCCAGTGCCACCGCAGCGTCACTCATCGATACGTCCGAATGCACCAGTGACGCCACCGACGCACATGTCCCTGTCGACCCTCAATTTTGGCAGTAATAGCACCTTGGCCAGTAATACCACAGCAACGGCAACGAGCATGGGTGGCAATAGTGCCAATGCCGTGGGTCGTTTGGTCATTGATTTGGAGACCAAGTTTGGCAAGCGGTTCCACAATGTCACCGAGTTCCCAAAGCCACCGCCGTTTTTGAATATACAAAAAGTCTATCCTAGTCGCACGGTTAAGGCAACAAATGGTATGTAGTCTTAGTGTATCTATATGCCTATGCCTGTGCCTGTGCCTATGTGTGTGTGTGTGTGTGTGTGTGTGTGTGTGTGTAATTAGGTGGGTGTGCATTTCATATTGGTTGTAAATATGTCTCTGTGTGTGTGTGTGTCTATGTTTTGTTTATAATAGCCAGAATAAAAAAAAAGATGAAGGAATACCAAACACACACACACACACATACATAAGCCACATGCCACATGCAACAAATCATGGGTTCGAAGGTTTTATTAGGTTTTAATTATTGTAATTAATATTGTTATATGCGCATATGGAATGCCGTTATATAATAATAAACATATATATACACACACACATATACACATGCATATGCATAAGTATTTTGTTTTATTGTTTGTTTGTTCATATTTTAAGTTAGGCAACATTTGGCACATGATTTATATATATAAATATATTTTTTTTAATATTTGATATGATTTATATATTATATAAAAATATGTACAACGAAATATAAAAATTGAATTAAAAAAAAATTTAATTTGATTTATTTATAAATTCAGTTAACTATTCTAATTGCGTATTATTATTGTTTATCAAAAAAAAAAAAAAAAGAAAAGAAAAAGAAAATGTAGAACAAAACAAGCACATGTTATCTAATGATATAAACAAAATAACTAAAAAAAATAATAATAATAATAATTATTTTTATTAAGTGTAAAAAAAAAAATGTTAAACAAGTGAAGAAAAAAAAAATTCGATTCAGGAAAAAATAGTTTTTTTTTTATTTAAATAATTTAGTGTGTCTTCACTGTAATTGATATGCACAGATTTACCGTTAATAGCTTTAAAAAAAAAAAACAAATTTGTTAAAATCCAATATATATATATATTTTTTTTAAGTTTTAAAATTTTCATTTTAATAATTTTTTCTAAAAAACAAACAAATTCTTTTTTATTTTCCTTGCTGCATGCTTTGCTCTTCATTGTAATTTTTTTTTTTAACATTTTATAGAAATTTTTTATATAACTATTTAAAAAAAAAAAGATAAAGAAACAAGCACATTATTTTGTTTTAATATTATTATTTTTTATTTGAATAAACAATAAAGTGAAAAAGTAAACCAAAACAAATTAAAAAAAAAAAAAACAAAATTAAACAAAAAACAAATCATTTCAATTTTTATTTGACATTTTTTTTTTAGTTTTCAGTTAAATCATTTGTGTGATGCCAAAATGTCATTTTATTGTTTTTATTATTAATTTTATTTTTTCTCATTTTCATAGCTTAAAAGTGAAAGAGAGGCGCACATCTGCTTTAAATTGCATTCAATTTTTGAACATTTGCCAACTTTTTATCCATTCTGTTCCTCTACTGCTATTCTGCCTTTTTCTCTGTCTCCTTTCTTCCTTTTCCGCTCTGTCTCTCTTTCTCTGTGTCACCATGCTTTGCAGTCTTGGCGCCCACCAATAACAACAACAACAACAATAACAGCTCAGCAGCCAGCAATAACAATGCAGGTGGATCCACGACAGCCAACAGCTCGACCAGCTCGGCTGGGGTTCTGAAACCCGCCTATGTGCCGCTCAAGAAAAATCGGGCACCAGCGCCACCGCCGCAGGCTGGAGTGGCCGCCGCCACGGTGTCTGTGATCAGGCATTCCAGTTTCCTCTATGGCGGAGCGGGGGCCGGCAGCAGTCCATGACCGGGGTCGGGCTCCTCCATCATGCCGCCGGCAGCAGCCATCAATTGAGAGCAGCGGGATCACCTTCTCCAATTGATTCACAAAATTCACACATCAATTGTTCATACACATACATATATGTATATGTGAGTGTGTGTCTGTATGTGTGCCTGCCTCTGTGTGAGCATGGAAAGTGTTGCTTTGTAGATATGAAAAAAAAAACGAAAGAAAATGTTTGTAAAAATTATTGTTGTGTCTCTCTGTTGGTTTCTTAGAGTTTGTGTGCGAGTGTATGTGAAATTGTATAAAAAAAATATATATAGAAAACAATAACAACAAAAACAATTAAAATTAAATTAAATACCACAAACTAAGCAGCAAATGAAGGAAAATTCAAATGAACTGAGAGGCTAAGTGAAATGGACTCTTTAAAGCGGAGCATCAGTTAAATATACCAGAAAAAAAAAATACCAAAACTACCAAAGAAAAATGTAGTCAAAGTAATATATATATGTAATGTCAGAGGTCAACAGATATATATATATATATCAACATTGTATTAATTTAGTCAACTTCCAAAAAAAGAAAATGCATTCCAGGATCTTCCCTAAAACTAATCAAAATTTCCAAAATTCGTGTATATAAAACAAAAGATGAACACAAAAAATTAGCACAAAAAAAATATATGTATTGATAAAACTAGAATAAATCGTAGAGTAAACCCCAGAGCACAACATATTTTTTTGGGGCGTCTCGCACTTAATCTTTAATCAATTTTCTAACTAGACTGAAATTGTATATGATGTTAACTTTTTAAAGCAAAATAGTGGCCTATTTAAGGGCCCGAATTATCTGATTATCTTAAAAAAATAAATAGACACAACCTAGCACAATTTGAGAAAAACAATAAAAGGAAAAGAATTCAATGGTGCCCCAAAAAAAATAACATGAACTAAATTGTTTAATATTTGTCAGTATTTTGTGATAATTTTTAACTTGAAATCATCTGTTAGATTAATACCAATTCGCTATGCCTATAAAATAAAAAGAACACATTAATTAATTTTAAAATGTATACACATAATGTTGGTCACAAACTTGAGCTTATAATTTTAAGGCTAGGCAAAGTTTTATCCCCTTCAAAGCAACTGGAAAAAAAAGTCTTTTAATTTAACTCAAGCAAAAAACATTCAATTTCTTTTTACCGTTTGATTTAGTTTGCCCAGCATTATGTGCTTGCAATTGTTATACTATCTGAAATTGATTAAAATCATTTTTAAATTGGCAAAAGGTGTTGAACAATTTGGCAATAACTTGTATTCCAAATAATAATAAAGTTAAGATTTCATAGATTAATTAATTCCAAGTCAAGTCATTGTTGTTATATATTTGACATCATTAGTAAAAATAATCAAACCAACATATTGCATTTACATTTACATATTATAAAATTCATTGAAGTTATCAAATTAAATGAACAAAATCATAGAAAATAAAATGCTTTTGTTTCTTTCACGAATTCATCAAGCAAAAGAAGAAGAACGGTAAACTCAGGCGTTAAAGTTGGCAGCCCTAGCCTGGTGATCAACAACACATTGCACACAATAAGGCAAACACGCCATCTATCGGATTGTTCAGTCACCTGTTTGCCACTTTGGTAAGGAGAAACGAACTCTGGAATTTTGATTTTCGCATATCTCCTTTAATAATAGTTCGATTTTAGTCATGTTTGATATCAATCGAAAGATTTTTTAATTATCAACAACTTATTGAAATCAGTTACTACGTAAATCCTAAAGCTGTAGAAAATACAAAGCTTTGAAAAAGTTAGTACGTGGAATGAAGGGTGGGGAAGAAAATAAAGATAAACTTGCACAGCGAAAACACAAAAAATCCTGAGCCCTAGATTTGTTGCCGTAGTTCTTATAGTCTCCGAGATGAAAGCGTTCATATGAAAGGATATGGCTATGTTGATTTATCTGTGCACTCTGATCATATGGGCCAAGGTATAATAAAACTTTTGTAGTCAAGCAATATGGTGTTTATATTTAGAATATATTTTATAGGCATTATGTAAACATATTAACAATATCGCTGGGTTATATGACCCAATATATATATATATATATTTGAACAAAAAAAAACTTAAGCAAATTTGATTTAGATACCAACATTAGCACTTTGTGGCTTACAACTAAGCAGCTTGAATGACAAAGCTAATACGAAATTTAGTGATGAATATGGCTAAGCCTTAGGCCACATCGTGTTTTAATTTTAAATTTTGCACAGCTAAGTCCAAAGGCAGATCCTCCCTCTTGCGTACACGTTCACACTTCGGGCAGGGCTGATGCTCATTCAGGCATTGGGCATGAAAGACGGCACCACAGCTTTTACACTGAAAATATAAAAACTGAGTGAATAAAGTAAACAAACTAAATGGACCAAGAACCTACCCGAAAGGTGGTGTCCAGATGAAAAGGATAGAGTACTCGGGCACTTTGGCATATCTCACAGATGAAGCCCTTCAAATAACACAGGCGGCACTTGAGCACATGACCCTCCCCCAATTTATAGGCCTTCTGCAGCTGCTGGCAGAGCACTCCTCGTTGTATCAAACCCAAGTCGTCTATGGAGTACTGATGTATGTGTTCGTAGAGGTATTCCCGACCGGCCAATTGCTTCTTCAGCAAGTCCATGTTGGATGGACTGCAAGTGTAGAGATAGGCGCGTATGAAATTGAGACGAATGCGTAAGGATTGCAATTCAGCCATGGCATCGGAGGCAAAGTAAATGCTGGGATTAAGCAGTTGCAGATCAAGTATGGGCTGGGCTCGGAATTCGGCCAGAAATGTGTAAGCTCTCTTCGAAACGTTGTACTTTCGGAAATCCCAATTGTATATAATACGAGCTGGAATTAGGACAGTCTCTGTACTCATGCAGTTGTTGCAAAAATAATGACCACTAAAGGAGCAAACTCTGAAAAGAAGGAAAGGTTAATAAATATTGGGTTAAATTGTTGGATTCATACTCACTGAAAATGAGAGTAACCTATGCCCAGAGGGTGCTGACAGCCTTTGCAAAGAAAGCCCTGGACGTCGAGTCCAAGTTCTCGGGGCAGCTGACATAGTTGCACCACCATTTGCTGCAATTCGTTTTCGGGAAAATTGGAGTTGAGCAACTCGAAGTCATTGCTGTCCAGAGAGCCCAAGTCACTGGTATCATCTGGAATGGGGTCATTGAGGACGGGTTCGCTGCTTCGTGGTTGAACTAAAGTCAGGTTGCCAACACTGGAACGAAATTTCTCCCAGATTTCCGACCAGCCTTCGTCACGGTTCCTGACATGTTTGCGCAAAAGCGAATTATAGCTGTAGCTGCCATCAGCTGTGGGCGAACGCATGGATGTGGTGGAGCTGACCAGACTGACGGATCGCTGGTACGAACGTGCTCCAGAGCTACCTGGTAGATCTTCTGTGGCATCTAGGTCTGCCGACCAGGATGTCTGCATTAGGTTGGTCAAAGAATTGCTGCCTGCTGCTGGGAGAACCGTATCGGCCAAGGCTTCATCAATGGAGCGTGCTGGTTGCTCCTTGGATTTTTTACGAGGTCGTTGATCGTTAGTGGAAGCAGCGGCAGCCTCTTCTGCTTCAGTGGAAGTCTTGGCTTCCGTAGACTCACCCGGCGTGGCCTCTTCATTGATAATTTCCATTTCATCGACCTTTTGCATGAACAAGTCCAGATTCTCGCGATTGGTCAGTTCAGCCGAAGGGAATCTGCTGTTGCCAAAGGGACTATTGGAAATGGACTCCGAGAACAGCTCATTACTGCTCACAGGCTGTGGAGTGGGTATGGGCATTTCGGCGCTTATAGTGCCTGCTATATCCAGACCACTGCTTATCTATATGAAATGTATATGAGATTCCAGTTGCTTGGATACCTAAGGGTCAAACTTACCGGACAAGACTTCATAGTGGGTGTCCAGAGTCCAGACAATTGCAAAGCATAGTCGGGCCATTGGTTCAGTAGACTCGAGTTTACAGGCAAATCAAACTGTACATTCGCCTCAAGGCTCTCCATTATTTTAGCAGCCGTTTCCAGACCCTCAGCATCCTTGAGCAGTGCATAGTTTTTATAGTATGGTCGCAGGGCTGAGCCATTTTTTCGAATGTTATTCAAATAGGCAGAAAATACCGATTCATTTAGGGATTGACGCACCCACGCACGACACTGTCCTATCTCTGAGGTAATCTGGCTCAATTCCTGAATTTGCTCAATGACTTGCTTGTGCATAAATACCAACAACGGCGACCAGAAACTTGGCTCTGGCCGTCGCTCTGCTGCATCGCTCAGAGCATTGATTGTGGCCCACAGAAACGAATCCTTCAGCCCATGCAAAAATATCGCCTCCAAGGTCGTGCATAGTGAACTGGTCTGCTCGCAAAGCTCCAAACATTCTGAAAAAAAAAACATTGAATATGAAAAATGCATTTCATTTTTTCACAAAAACACTACTCACCCAAACCCTTTTGCTTAATTTCAAATTCAATTTCCCGGGCATTTTCATTGAGTGTATTGATCAGGGCACCTTTAACCACATTTTCGCGTTTTGTTGAAAACGAATTGAGGCTGCGAAAGAGCGAACTCATTTGTTTTTGCTACTTTAAAATACATTAAAATCAGCTTTGCTTTTGTTGTGGAATTTCTTCTTTTGTTGTGGCCAACAGCTGATCGGGTTACTTTCCGTTACAGCGACAACTCTGGCCTGAAGAGGGCTAGACACATACAGACAATGTTGTACAACGTAAAACTGAAACTTTATTTTGAGCGGTCAATTTGAATGTTCAATTTAAATGAGGTGTTTTTTTCTTCTTTGAGAATTATGTAAAGAAACAGAGAACAAATAAAAACTATACAAAAGACATTAAATAGTTATCTCTAATTTTAAATATTCTCTCGTTTTCTATTGGATAATTTCAATTTTATACCATATAATTAGGGAAAAAATTCTTCAAATTAAAAGAACCTTACATGACTTGGCTATTACTCATAAAAATTCTCGAAAATTTCATTAGATTTCCCCCTAAGATATTGGGTGTTGCCCTGTTACCGATTTGTGTCTAGTCAAAAAAAAAACTTGTTCTGCTTATTATTCTTGGCTTTCTTCGCATTCGTTGCTCTTGAATAAACAGCCAATTAATCCCCCACCAGTGTGTGAACGCTCGATTATAGGAAGAAAGAAAAAAAAAACCCACGCAAATTGATTTTTTTTGAACTCAAAACCACACAACTCAGCTTGGTTTGTATTAATGATTTTAGAGTTTGGGATTTTACTTCGTTTTTTTGCTTTTTGCATTAATCGTAAATTTATTTTAAACACAAATGACGCATCACGAGGGAACGGGAACGTCACTGAGAGATTCTAAGCATTAAAATGTCAGAGCAATTGTCAATAATGCGCATTTCTGTTTTATTTTATCGTTAAATGCTTTTTAACAAAGCTAAGAGAAAAAAAAAACAAATTATGAACAAAAAAAAAAGTTAAATACATTTTTAATTATATTTACTCGAATGGTTGGGAGCCGCATTTTTTCTAAAATGTCAACGGCGATCGAACCTGAAGAAGTCTGAAATGAACCTCAACGATTTAGCCTTTTTGCATATGAATAGCTGAGGGCCTACAAAACAAAATACCTGACCATTCATCCAGAGTTTAAGATGACCCAAATAATAATAAAATGAAGAGAAAAACCTGAGCACGTCTCCAAAAAAAAAAAAAAACAATACGCATAAAAAAATCAAATTTGTGTTAAGGTCAGGGTGACCAACAATGCTATGTCTTGTTGTTGTTGTTGTCAACGCATTTTTCAATATTTTTGCAATAAAGATTTTTGTTGTTGTTGGCTTGTTCGATAAAAAACAAAAAAATTTACAGAAGATGAGCAGCAACTGGTTCAAAACACTCATAGCCCAGACCGAAACTGGTCTTCGGTTTCGGTATTTTTTTTTTTTTTTTTTTTTGTCTGGGCCGCCGCATCTTTCTACATTTTGAATATGCAAGTCAAGTGTTCAGTTATTTCTGAATACCTTGACTCATACACAAACGCCAAAAAGAAATTCAACATTTTCAAAATGTTATCAAAACCGAAACACTTCCACTGATTTCTATTTGTTTTTCTTTTTTCAAAAATATTTTTCCTTTTTATTGTTAATTTTTGAAAATATTTTGTTTGTGTGGGCAGCGGCTTTTTTTTGCCAATTGCAGCAAAAGTTGAAAAAATTTTTATTTAGGCATTTTTTTTTATGATTGCACTCAACATGTTTTTCAAACTGGTTTCGAAATTCAAAAAAAAAAGACAACAACAACACATTTTGACTAGGCAGAGTCTTTTGCCAAAAAGTATCAAAAATTTTTAACGGCCATAATACAGCATTGGTAGATTTTGAAAATCATCATACTCTTTCTGCCCATTTTGATCTCACGTCAACATAATGAAAATAAATACAAGACATAAATTTAAAGTTCATTAAAAGCGAAAACAAGGGCGCTACCCCTAAAAACCTTGTCAAATCGACAACCTGACACTTCACAAAATGACTCAGTTAAAAATTAAATAAAAATAAAATAAATAAATAAATATAAAATATTGAGTTTCCTTTAAAAGAAAAAGTAATCAGCGAAAAATACAATCGTTTTTTTTTTAAGGAAAAAAGTACAGTTTCGCCCAAAAAAAGAAAATGAAATATTTTAAAGCTGGCTTAAAATTAAAATTAAAATTAAATTTAAAAAGTAATCACAAAAAAGTACAGTTTCGCACTGAAAAGAAAATTAAATATATCGAACTGAATTAAATGTAAAATAAAAAGTAATCAGCAAAAAAGTACAGTTTCGCCAAAAAAAAAGGAAATGAAATATATTAAGCTGGCTTAAATTTAGAAGAAAAAGTAAGTACATTTTCGACCAAAAAAAGAAAATGAAATATATTAAACTGGCTTAAATTTAAAAAGTAATCACAAAAAAGTACAGTTTCGCCCAAAAAAGGAAATTAAATATATCGAACTGGCTTAAATTTAGAAGAAAAAGTAAGTACAGTTTCACCCAAAAAATAAAAAAAAAATAAATATAAAAAAATAAATATAAAAAATATAAATATAAAAAAAATTCTCAAAATATATTAAAAAAAAAAAATTTAATAATTTTTCATTAAAAGTCAAGTTTTATTTTTTCTTCCGCTTTTTTCAATGTTTTTTTATTTCTTTTTTTTTAGCTTTATTTTTAATCTATTAAAGGTTGTATATTTTTTGTCAGAAACATCTTAATTATAGCTGGTTTCCCAAACTGTACTAAGTGGGTCTTATCTGGCCTAATGCTCAGCCCAGAGACCCACAGCCCCCATGTGGTCCCAAGTCTGCCATTGTTCAGAGACAAAACAGATGAAATGTTCAAAAAAAAAAAAAAAAAAAAGAGTTTGTTTTTCGTAATATTATTTTGATAACTTCTTTGATGTTGAGGTGTGAGGTAAGCGCCGAGCTCATTGATGGCTTTGTCTGGCAGTTTGGTGGGCTTAAAGCCTTTTGATTTATTGTGGAGTCCCCTGGCCTGGTCGGGCCAACAAAAGCAACTACCGTTTGCCGCACTATTGAGGGCGTTTTTAAATATGATTTGGTAATATCTTTTTTTTCTGTTGTTGTTTTTGTTTTTGTATAATTGCAGCCGTGATTCCCGAAGAGAGAGAGAAGACATTACCACGCTTCGGCAGACCTCATCAAATGAACTGCAGTTCAAATGTATTTACATTCGCATTAACACCTAGGAAGAAAAGATTTCAAATCAAATTTGAAATCACAAAAATGAAACAAAAAAGCTAAGAAAATACCGGTAAAACTTTAATGCGGAACTCTCACTACACCGACTGACATAATTTGTTTAGCCACGCTCCGAATTGATGAAAACTAATACCAAATCATAATAGGCGATAAGTGAAAAATTTGTAATTGGGTAATCATTATTATTATTGAACATCTTTCCAACTTTTCAAGGTCTCATAACTATTGTGTAAATCTCAAACTGAGAAAAGAATTCTCAATCGAAATCGAAAGTCTTTTTTTTTTAGTCTCTTCGATAAGAACAGGAACCGAATTAAGTTTAAAGAATTTTTTGCATAAATTTTCAAAACTGCCAACATTATTCAAATATTGTCAAAACAATAGATTCGTTTTCATTTAAGTTTTGAGCATAAATTAAACCAGTCCTACGAGTAATCTTTATTGTCTTGTAAATGATTGGAAATTTTTGTGTGAAGGAAAAGAAAGAAAGAGCAACAACAAAATAAAAGTAATAAAAGCAAAATGATGATTTTATTAGATCAAAGCAACTGGTTAACCTTGAATGGCATTGGATATATATATCGTATATATATATACTATATATATTATATATGTCTAGAGATGTTGAATATCAGATTTATCTGTAAACATTGAGAGAGGCCTCAGTTCGCCGGGTTTCAAGTATGCAAAAATGTTTGAATTAATTTATTATAATCAAATGGCAATTATTTTCACTTTCCGGTTTGAACAATGCGAATTTTTACATTAGAACTTGATTTACCCAACCACTGGGCCTTTCCTTTTAATCTTGCCATTAACATGGGCAAATTTTTTCCAACTTGTAAACAATTCAATTTTTTTTGTTTTTTTTTTCTCTCTCACTTTTGGAAAATTTGTATTTATTTATTTTAGTTGGGGAAGATGCTATGCAGCTGGCAAGTATGAAGCAAACTGACAACAATAACAACAACAAAAAGACCGGCAGAAAGTAGACAGTGGCAGCAGCGACAACGTCAGAGGCAGAGGCAGTGGCAGCGACAGCCTCAGTTGTTGCTGGCTGTGTCGGCCAAGTTTATTGAAAGCGCAGAATTCGTGAGCTGCGGACGTGTCTCGCTCGATCGCTCCGCTATCCCAATACTGATCTGTCCGTCGCATGTCGGTTTGTTTTGCATCTCTCGAAGACAATCTCATCGTCTCATCGTCACTTTGCGTTAGTTTTTTCAACTCGTGATCGTGTCACAATTGATTGAATTTTCTGTGCACCAAACAACAACAACAAAAACAACTACAACAAAAAAATTCACAAAAAAAAAAAAAATTAAAGAAGAAGAAAAAAAATTAATATTACATATTATTTGTATTTGGAAATATCTTTTTTGTGTGCACGCCGGCGCATTTGATTGCGTTGTTAGCCCAGCTCAGCTCAACTGAGATCAGCTCAGTTTTGGTACGTTTCGGTTCGAGTCTGTTGTCATCGTTTCGGCATCTGAAATTTTTTTTTGGCATCATCTTGTTATTCTTACCGCAAAACTGTTTCGCCTGCCTACGCGTTAATTATTCCATCAAGTCAAGCAGTTTCGTGAGGCTTCTGGTTTTGATTTTGCCAACGCTTCCAAATGCCAAAATTCTCTCAATTTTTCGACTTTTTTCGGCAATAAAAAAAAAATTCAAATTCAAATTTTTTATAGTAAAAAAGAAAAATTATTTGAAATATCGAAAATGTTTGGCAAGCGGCCAATTTGTGTGACGGGAACATTCCTGCTGATTTTGCTGACCGTAGTAAATGGAGCTCCTTCCCCCCTACCCGATCGACTTGGTATATTCAATATATTTTATTATATATTTTCCTTTTTCTATTTTTGCTTGAAACCTTAATTAATTAATTGCTTGTATGTAATTTATATTTCCCAGTATTTAATAACCCAGGGGATTTCTTTGCCTTTATCCTCTCTCTTCTTTTTCTCTCACTCTCTCTCTTGCTTCGATTGATTTAATTTGATTTAGAGAAGCTAATGAAAAGCGTTAAACAAACCTGTAAATATTGGCAATAAAAACCGTAAAAATTAATTGGCAAATTTGATGAAGCAATTGCAAGTTTGGAAACCTAACTAAATATTTGAAAACTTTTTAATTTACAAAAAAAAAAAAATAAATAATTTTGCTTTTAATTTATTTTGCAAACCATTTTTTGGCTTAAATGTTTTTAATATTTTTTAAATATTTTCAATAATAAATTAAAAATTTTCTTATATAATATTTAAATAATTTGTGTTTTTAATAAAAACGTAAAAAATTATTAGAAAAATTTGCAAGTTTGAAACATTTTTAAATTAAATTACAAAAAAAAAAATTGCTTTTAATTAATTTTTCAAACCATTTTTTGGCTTCAATATTTTTAATATTTTTTAAATATATTTAAAAATAATTAAAAATTTTCTTTTATAATTTTTTATATTTATATTTTTTATAAAAACGCTAAAAATTAATAGCAAGTTTGAAACATTTTTAAATTCCAAAAAAAAATATCTTTTAATTTTTTTTCAAGTTTTTTTTTGTTTAACAGTTTCAATATTTTTAAAAATAATTTAATTTTTTTATTTTTTATAAAAACGGTAAAAATTAAAAGCAGGTTTGAAACATTTTTAAATTCCAAAAAAAAATTTTTATTTTTTTCAAGTTTTTTTTTTTTTTTTGTTGAACTGTTTCAATATTTTCTAAAATAATTTAAAATGAGTCTCATATTTTTTTATATTTTTTTTTAATATATTTTTTTTAATTTTAAATTTTTTTTAATTGCTTTTAATTTATTTCTCAAGCCAATTTTTTGTTTGACTGCTTTTAATATTTCTTAAATATAATTTTTAAATTTTCTTTTATAATTTTAATATTTAAATAATTTGTTTATTTTAATATTAAAAGACTTCTGCTATGCCTGAAACTGTCTACTCTGATTTAAGTGTGACTAATCCCGAGAGGTCTGTCTCTCGCCTCCTTGACCACAAATTGCACAGTCTACTCGTTAACCCGAAATTGTATTTAACCCACTGAAACCAAATCATTAACCCACTATTTATCACATTAAGCTCATCTTGAAATATTCTTAAATCCTGCCATACCGAAACGACCTTCGTTTGAAACTAAAAGCTTAAAACATGTTCATGACCCAATTGCCAGTTGAAAGTTAATTTTTTTATTTATTTATTTTTTTTAATCTCTGACAATTTTTTTTGCCCACGTCTTCCCCCATTTGTCTTGATGATAATGATCGGTAGTTGTTGGATCATCAAAGCCTAAGGGGGAGCTAGCCGCTGTCAATTAGCTGCCAAACAGACTCTTAAATGCTCAAACTGCATTCACATGTGTGGTTGTGTTTATTTGACAAACAAACTGACAGCTTTGCAGTGGGCAAAGAAATTAGACGCATCATTTATCTGAAAAAAAAAAAAAAATAGAGTAGAATAGGTTTTTTTTTTTGGATAAACAAAAATATAAACCGACAAAGCCAAAAAAAAAAATAACAATAAATTATGTAAGCAAGACCAGAGGCCAGGTCAGAGTGAGCCCAAAGGGCCCAAGAGCCAAACTGACCTCTGGAATGCATTTGCTCAGCCTTTTGTTTCCGATTCAAAACAAAATCATCTTTTCTTTTATTTTGATTTGATTTGATTGACTTTGTTTGTGTTTTTAGAGGAATTCCCCAGTCAAGGCTGTTTAGGTGATGGGGAAATATTCTCAAAGATATTTTGAGTTGCATAAAAATTACCAGCAAAACTTCCCTGACAAAATCCATAAACCATACTGAAATATTAACTAAATAATAATATTAAAAAAAAGCCAAGAAACAAAAGGAAATATCTTGAGACATTTGCATTATTTATGATCCACTCGACTCGACTTGACTCGACTCTGTCTCTCATCCTAAAATAATGGATCTGCTTTGTTGAAAGAAACCAAAAAAACCCTCAGACAATGAAGCTTAATTGATATATTTTTTAATGTTTTTATTATTATGATTTCTTGTCTACAATTTTTCACTGTTTAAAAATTTTTACACTCTTTCAAAAAAAGAAAAAAACGTTTTTTTTTTTTTTTAGTTTTTAATTTTTTTCTGCCACTTGAATGAAATTTTGCAGTTGGCGATTTATCATAATAGCCACTTGTACCTCATAATTAACAATTTCGCATGCCTCTTAGACTATATATATATATATATATATATATCTATTTTTTTTTTTTAATAGTTTTGAGAGCTCGACAATAATGAATTTGGTGTGATTTATGGCTTGGCTTTTGTTATATTGCCAAATTGATATCATCATCTAAGAGGGGTTGAATTACATAAGACCAGAGCAGACCAGACCAGACCAATTGGGATCAGACCAGTAGATTTTGTAATTAACTGTAAATCTGATTCACAATAGATTTGGCTAATCAAGTCTGAGAGAAACGTGTGGCATGCAATGGAATTTTTTTTTAAACCTTTTTTTTCTTGGGCACTTTTGAAATGATTTTAGAAAGGCAGTGCTAATTCGAGAATAATAATTTTTGTATTTTTTGTTGATTTATGCAAATCTCGTAGTCTAAATTGTTAATCCTTCACATATGCAAATCTTGAGTTGACAGAAATAAATGGAAAGCCCCATTTGACATTTGAAACTAACATTGAAAATTCTAAAAATAAATAAATTCTAAAAAATAATTTTGAAAAGAAGAAACAATTTTACAATTTCCAAAGAAGCCTCTAACTTTTTTCTCCAAACAAACGATTTAAGGGAATTATTTATGTGGGCTGTGAGATTTTGAACAACAACTCAATAAGTCTAAAAAAAAAAAAGAAAAGATTATTTCAAGGTTTCGATTACTGCAAAAGGCATTACAATTTGATGATGTTGTTGTCACAGCGAAGGTTGCAAAATGGCTAAAACTTGTCAAAAATTAACCATCAAGCCTTAAGCAAACAGAATTGGCAAGTGTAAAAATTAATAATAAAAAATAAAAAATTATTTGAAGTTGATCATTGATTGGTAGCCAGCAAAATGTCGTGAAGGTTTCAATCAATTAAAAGCCATACTTGTCTCAAAAATTAATTGGCTCGTGTTCTGAACTCACCCTCAAAACTTATTTAAAAATAAAAATATGTCTTTTTTTTTTGTCATTCTTGAAAGTTTTGATATTTTTTTTTTTGGGTGTGCCACAGGCAAGAGTGATCTAAACTAATTTATGAGTTTCTTGTTTATGGAAGTTTTTATTTTAGTGTGACAAAAAAATAAAAGAATTAACACGGAAGATCTTCCATTCGCATATACAATTATTTTGGCATTATATAAGTCATTATATGGTACTATATAGTCGAGTGAGCTTTAAGGGTTTTCTGGCAAAAGTTCCCAGAGCAGCTCTGTCAACCTTTTTGGGTTTTTTTTTATATCAGTTAACAATTCATATTTATGAGAGTTGGCGGCATCAGATTGATGGTAATTATAAATGAGGTGCGCGTTGAAAGTTCAGGGACAGAAATTTTGTTAGCTAGTCAAGCTAGTTGAAAAATGATGCCTTCAATGTAATAAATAATCATCATAATTATCATTATTCAAGTGAAACCGAGAAGCTGATAAGAAGCCAGAAGCCAGAAGCACAATCTGAAAGGTGTCTAAAATGATGGGAATAAAAACTATATAAGATAAGATTTAATTTGAATTAATGATTTTATGCACACACATGTCTGCTTACCGGAACTCTCTAGTCGATCAAACGCCCGCCCATCATCATCGGCATTCAGTATCGTCATCACCTTCAAAATGATTATCATGTTTATAAAGTGATTTGTTCGGTTATTCCTCGCTTATGGCCAAAAACCGCAAATACAAATATGCGATAATTCTGAAATGCTTTGTTCATATTTTCTCAAAAACAGAAATTCTGATCTTTATGAATTTAATTAAAAGAATATTCATTCACACACAAAACACAATTGATTAGCATATTCAACGAAATTTATATATAAATATAAACAATACGGGCTTGCATATATTTTTTTCAAACAGGATTCAAAGTGTTTTTTTTTTAGTCAATTCCCAAAATGAAAAACTTATTCATTTGCAATTAATTTCATTTCAAGCAGAACAATGACAAATTTACACGTTCATGTAAAAATGATTTAAGCAAATTAATGATTTGAGAAAACAAAGTTGTTTTGCACATGTGAAAACAATGGCGCCTAAACAAGTGCCTACAATTTGGTATAATATAATTGACTTGAAATTAATAATTGAGATTAAGTGAGTGAATCGAATGTGTTGAAGGCAATTAGAATTATAATTAATTTCAAGGAATGAAAAAAAAAAACTCGGGTGCTTCCCAGCTTCAGCTAAACTGTATAAAAAAGGTGGCAACCCTGGCCTGGTGGTAACCATGTACACTTATATTCTCATAGATAATGTAAACCTAATATTCTTTTGAAATCAAGAACACATTGTTCGTAATTAGCAGAGCACGCCATCTAACGGATTGTCCATACACCCGTTTGCCACTTTGGCAAGGCAAATCGAATTTTTGACTCTGAAATTTTATTTTTCGCATATCTCTCGTAAATGTAGACCGATTTTAGTCATGTTTGGTATCAATCGAAAGATTTTTTGATTTCAAATAACTTTTTGGAAGCAACTTATGTGAAAATCCTATTAGCTGTAGAAAAGAAAAGCCTTTGAAAAAGTGAGGGTGTAGAAGGAAGAGCGGGGGAAGTAAAAATAAATAAACCCGCAAAACATACATGCTTAAGAAGCTCAAATCCCAAGTGTGGTTGTCCTAGCTCAAATAGTCTCCTAGATCTAGGCGAACGTACATACAGACGGTCCGACAGACATCTGGACGTGCAAGCTTGTATGGATTTTGCACAAACAACAGCTGAGTCATTAGTGAGTAGAGAATTCTAGAGACTTAATCAAATACGTACACCCACTAACTTTGAAACAAAAGACTTAGGCAACGAACTTGATTTGCTTAGGAAACTTTTCGGACAATTTGTGATTCCTTATATATACAAATTAGTTAAATACTGCTAATTATGTGCTATTTTTACACCAACAACAACTCACTAGCAAATTTATGCTCACCGCTTAGTTTAACTAACATTTTTTTTTTTGCGCGCGCGCAAAATTGAAAATCTCTGTTTTTGTTTACTAAATCCTTGTGTAAATAACAACAACAACAACAGCAACATTAACATCTACAAAATACAAAAATATAGCCCATCTAGCAATGTCAATCAATCAACAGCAATGGCAGGCAAATTGCAAACAAACAAAAAAAAAAACAGCAGCAAAAAAAAGAAACCAAAACAAAACAAAATTTAAAATAAAAAAAAAAAAAAGTTACCAACGCCTTTAAATGGTTTGGTTGTTGTTGTTGTTTTTTTTTTTCTTGTCATTGCTGGAAGTGCAGCTTCTTCTTCTTCTTCTTTCTGGTTGTTTTGTCACTTTAACCGTTTCTAACAACGTTTTCGAGCAACCCAACAAAAGCTGACACAAATTGCACAGCACAAAATCCAAAGAAGCTTCAATTTCTTGTATCTACCAAATGGCATACTTTTTTTCTGTTTTGGCTCTACCTTTTACCTCAACCTATACACTATATACTAAACAAGATACAAAAAAATACCTACAACTACTACTACAACAAAAACAACAAGAACAACAACAAAGAAGAGCAAAGAAAACAAACAACAAAATTTTCACCCTTCTCTGCAGACGGCAAACAAACGACAGCATTTGCATTACAACAAAACGCCGGTATCCCAGCCGGCTTGGCCGTCGATAGCTATGGCAATCCCATTGATGCACTGAAACCCATTGATACGCCCGACGGGCGGAAGGTGATCAGCGCTCAGGGCTTGCAGTTCGAGATACCAAACTATGCCTCGGGCATAACGGAAATCCGAAAGCCAGCCGGTGATTTGCTACCACCTCATATTGGTGAGTTGAATTATCCATACTACAACAACAACAACAACAACAGCAACAAGCCCAGCGATGTCGACCAGTCAGACCAACCAGTTGATGACAACAACAAGAACAGCAAAGTGACAGGCCAAGCTGGCCCAGGAATAGCGGGCACAGCCATCACACAGATCACAGCCACCACCAACAACAACAACAACAACAGCAACAGCAACAACACAAACAAATGAAAGCAACACTGTAGCCAATCGCACTGCCAAATTCATAAGCACAAATAATCTTAGCACCCAAACCATAAGCCACAATTCAAATCATGATTCCATGCCCGTAGAAACCATACTAATACCAGCCAAGCGTTCCTCATTCTACGCCAATTCATATGCAATCCTTCCACCTAACCTCAATTCACAGCATCCAGAGTCTGGAGCCAGAGCCCCCAATCCCAATTTCTTTAGACTAACCATTAATCCATTTGACCCTGATCAGAGAACCCAGCTAACTCCCCGTCAATCCAAACGTCCCCCAGTATCCCCCAGCAATCCATTCCCTAGTCAGACCCCAAGCAATGCTGATTTCTTGAATACCCCAAAAACGCTAGACTCTGAGACAGTTCAAAGCATAGCAGCCAAAAAAAATTCAACTTCAAATCCTTCCCACATAGATGCCATAGCGGTGGCGCTGCCCAATGACGGCACGGAAGAAGATGTCAACACCTCATTTGCACCACAAACATCCGCACAACCAGCACTACCAGCACCACCAGTCACATCATTAACACCGCCAATCCATAGTCCATCGATAACGACGTCCACGTCCGTGGAAGTGGAGCAGGCCCAATTGGTGCACCAGCAGCACCAGGAGGAGAGCGCCCAGACTCCTCTGATAGCCGGTGGTACCCTGCCCGACTACATACTCGAACTGCAGCAGAAAGATGCAGATATTGGAGGCCCTGTAGACTGGACCCCAGCCCCAAATGCCGCTCCTCTGGGCTATATAGCCTGGGATCTCTTGCCGCCACACAAGCCTGCGGAGACGGAAATCATAACCGAAGAACAGCCGAAACATGTCCTGGGTGTAGAGGACCCCGTGACTCATAATATACGCGTCAGCCTGACCAGCGGTAATGGCCTGAATCCTGTGTCCCCAGCCACCGTGTCTGAGGGTCAGGTGACAATTGTGCCCTTAGAGCGAGATGGACCCGAGAGGCATGGCACAAATGCCCACGTAGGCACCACCACGCCCCGCAATAACAATGGACGTTTCCCCAATCGCCATCGTGGCACGGCCCACTACAGCACCACCACAGCGGTCAAATCGACTGGAAGAAGTTCATCCTCCACCACCACTACCACCACAACAACAACAACGCCAGCTCCTACAACAACGACCACAAGAAGAACCACCACCACCACTACAACACGTCGTCCTATCACCACCACCACAACCACGCGACGACCCACCACCACCACCACCACGACTACCACAGCTGCTCCCCTGATCAGCACCACTCCCCTGGATCCTTCGACCTTTTATAAGCTGGAGAATGAGGATTCATATGCCAACACACTGCCACCTTGGCTGCAGGATGTCACCGATCCAGATCTGGATGTGGCCGTCACCTTCATTGTGCCCACCGACAATGATAAATACAATCACACCGTGGCCAATGACTTGGAGCCACCATTTGAGCCATTTGTTGATCTGCACAATATTGATTTGACGCCTCCAACTATCGTTAATATTGATTCAAGCAAATCGCGACCCACCAGCACAACCACCTCGACCACCACCACAACAACAACAACAACCACAACGACTACAAGACGTCCAAGCTATGCGGCAACCACGCGACCCAGTTGGGTGCGAGCGGAAAACACGATCACGATCACCTCCACAAATGCACCCACACACACCAATCAGCATGCACAGCAACAATACAACAACAACAACAATAACAACAGCAACAAAAATAAAGAGACTATCTCAAAACCAAACAAAACCACAATCCACACAGATACCCTCTCGGCCGGCTCCTCACCAACGGCAGCCCAACAGCCTAAGCCATTTGGAAGACCACAGAGCCCAACAAGCACAACCAGCACCACCACTGAGGCACCTGTGGAGCCCAACCCCTTCAATTCAGCCACAATACCACCCTGGCTGACAGACTTTGACTATGCCGATGTGGGACCCGGTGTACCCTACAATCCAGATAATTTTAAAGACGATTACAGCAACAGCAACAGCAACAGCAACAACAATAATGGAGGTAGTACTTCTTCTGGTAATTTGAATGGTGGTAGTAAGTCTACCACGAAAAATCACCAAGCTAGCACCACCACAACCACCAAGCCACCCCAGTCCAAAATCCCAGCTATTTCCACAACTGGCCCAAGACCAACTTTAACCGCCTCTTCTGCTTTCCCATCAAAAGTCACGCTTCCGCTTCCATCTATCAACAGCAACAGTGATGAGCAGCTGAATACTGTGGAACCAACTCTGGTCTTGATACCGCCAGCTGATCAAGCTGATCCCTTCTTCTATCCAAGATCAAAACGATAACAATGATATTGGCACGCCCACGTCCACGTCCACGTTCACTCACCCACAAACCACTCAACCCACTAGTACAAAATCTATAACAAATTTTCCAGCCCAACTTGATGTACAGATTCCCACCACACAGCCGCCCCGAGCTGTGGCCGAAGAGCAGTTCCCACCCTTCCATCAAAAGATCGAATACACCAAAAGCGATGACGGCAAAGTAATCACCACACCAGTAACCAACGGCTTCAATACTCAGCGCAAGGGTAAGTTCATAAAATCAAAGATCCAAAAAGAAATGAAAGAAAAAATGTGAACTCTTCCCTAGAAACCCCAGCGAATGGCGCTGCCAATTCTGTGAGCAGTGATGGTAAATACACAGGCGGCTTTGGGGGACCCCCTGGCCTGCTGCGTCCTCAGAATGGTCAGGAAGCTGTCGCAGGCTCTACGGCAGGCTCCACCAACGGCAAGACTGGCGACATCTACGTGGCCGGCGATGATCACGAGTTCATCAACAGTGTCAAAGTCAACAAGGCTCGTCCTACGGTCAATCCTGGACGTTACAATGGTGGCTTCGGAGCCCCATCGGGTGTGCTCTCACCCCAGGGTAATGGCAATGAGCCACGACCCTTCCAGCAGTCCCAGCCACAACGACCCCAACCCCAGGCCACCACACCTGTGGCCACTTCAATAGCTGGAGCCAGCAGCTATCGTCCTGGACAGAATCGCTTCGGTGGTCCCCCCGGCATTCTTGTGCCCTTCGACAATGTTCAGCGGCCGGCCCAGCAATAGGCCAGACCTGTGAACCACTCAAATTTACTACGAGTACTTTAAATTATTTATCTATGTTAAAGTTTTCTAAGTTGTCGTAAATTCTTTTTATGTCTTCGTCATGTCTTGGATAATGCGAAACTCGAACGATTTTGTTTCCATTCCAGATCCACGAATCTGTAACTCTTTTGTCATATATTATATAAGCCATCTGATATATAATATATGTACTACTGGCATATGTATATAAAAACTAAATACGATTTTACAAATAAACCAATTTTTGTATAAATTAAAACGAGGCTCTTCTTTTGTATTCGTCGTAAAATCAACAGGTCTGATTGCATGCCAAATGGTTACGTCCCCAAGTAATCAAACAATTCAAACGATTAGAATCGGGTATAAATATAGTTAGAAGAAACCTCCCCTACCATTGTCACCACACTTTGAATTAGTCTGGCTATTCGAAACGAACCAATCTAACTAAACTAACCCATATTCAATAGCGCAAGGACGACGCTGACTTAACCAAATGCAAATATCATAATTTCTATATCATGTCTACAACGTTGTAAATGAGTGCAGCAAGGCAAATAAATGGAAGACAACTTGTCAGCCCCGAGACTACCACCAGCGACAAGGTTCGATTTTGATTACGTTTAAGGACTAAAAGACGTCAGTGGGAGACTTACTTTACCCCCTCCTCGTAGGCCACAGAATGTCTTGGGGTTGGGGCCTGTCATATGGCATGTTTTGCCATAAACAAAATTGTTTTGCCACACCGCCACAACTGAAGGTTGGTATTCCGGTGTTCCGATATATCAGGCAAATGAGTCCTGAGCACGCAAGGTGCAAGGAGGTAGTAGGCAGCGGTTTAACCTCCGTAAACATCAAACTTATTTATTTACTCTAAAAACAATACCAGAAAATTAATAGCAATTTGCCTAGTTCATAAATATGTAGGAATATTTTTAACAAGAGTTTGAGGGAACTGAGGGAAGGAACGAGGTTATCTGGATGACGACTCCTTGAGGTTGCGGCTGCCGATAGGAAAAACAAATAAAAGAGGGGAGTCTCTGGAAACCTGGCTCATCAAATTTTTAAATACTATTTTCGAGTTAGTCGAAAGTATACTCAAGATCTTTCAAGTTATATTAAAATAGATCTCAGAGTTTGTATAATATCAAACACCATTGGATCAGATATTAAATCGGTTGACTCTTCGATAGAATAAAGAAAACTATATCTGGCATAAAGCCTACATTATTATTATTTTCTTAGGATTAAATGCTATTTGATTTATTATATTATTTAAAAGACCGGGTCAGATTTTTAATCGGTCGTCCCCAAGAGAAAAATAAAGACAACGGAGATCTTTCTAGATCTCTGAGTTTGTATATAGATATATCTGGTTCAAGGGTTTTATAATAAATATTTTTGTAGTTCTTAATTCAAGACCTTTGGGTGAGCCTTCAATTCGACAATATAAAGAAGTCGACTGATAAACCCGAAGGGCATATCTTCTTTATGAGTTATATTGGCTCATCAATGAGGTTTCCTCTTTGTTTACACTTGTTCACAATTTTATGGGTCTTATCGTTCGAATCAAAGCTGCTCAATTATAAATTAGCTTGGAGAATCCATCAGAAACTCATTAAACAGTTGAGTATAATGCGTGTCTGACCCAAGTTGGGTTACACTTTTTTCCCCAGCACAAGGCCATGACTGAGCGGATTTGGCCCATGAGTGCGTGACTTTTGGCTTGTGGTAAACTTTTATTTTTACCCAAAAAAAAAAAAAAAAATTAACTTTACTTTTAAACTTTATCCTTTAATTGGAAATGAGAAAGGGAAAATGAAAATGCTATACCCAGCAAATTCTGAATAATTTTTCTTTGGCGATAAACAAGTTCTGGCATACGTATATGTATGTCTTCTTGAATAACCAACAAATTGTTGAGATATTAATGCAAGTCTATTGAAATTATTAGAGCTTGTCAGCGCATGCAAGCCCAAGTCGAAGTCGAAGTCGAAGTCGAAGTCGAGTCAAAAGCCGCAATAACAACCGTGCCCACGAGACAACCACAAGCACCACCAAAACTTAAACAACAACAATAACAAAAGGAGTTGGAATAACATCAATAATAATGCCAAAAGAAATATTCTTATTTAGTTGGCCTGGCAGAGAAGTGGAAATATGAAAGGAAGTCAACTTGCTGCAGTTGGAAATTGGCGGCCGTGCTGTGAAGACGTAATCAAATCGGGTGAACAAATGGAAAAACATGTTTTTTTTTGCAGTTACTAAGAATAATATTTAAAAAGTGTTAAAAAATTTTGATGAAAAGAAAAAAATATAGCGAATTTCGAACATAAAAATGCCACGCAAAAAACAAAAAGTTGACACGCTCGAGGAAATTGAAACTAATATTAAATTACTTTGTGATCAATCTAATAAATTTGGTAAAATTCGTGATTACGACAAGGCCTTGATTGGCTATAATCAGGTAAAACTTTATGTCAAAAATAAAACAAAACAAAAAAAACAATTAAAATAAAAAAGGCAAAATGCAATCATCTTAAGCTTTTAATTTATTTTAAGATCACTTACAAAACCGAAATATTTCATTAGGAATAGCTAAGTAAAATAAATGAAAATAAATTGAAAAATCAACCCCCACAAGGTTGCAGAAAAGAATTGACAATTTTAGCAGAATAAAAAATTTATCTGTTTTAGAAAAATTAGAAATTTAACTTAGCGCCATCTAGAGGTCTTTTTCAATAGCGCCATCTAGTTTCTTTCTTCAACAGCGCCACCTAGCTTTCATAATGCGGATTTGGTATATTTTGATTTTATACCTGTAGCGGAAAAATACTAACACAAGCAAAAGCTACTAACGAATAAAATAAATATTTAAATTAAATATCAATTAATCTAAAACTTAATATGAGGGAATATGCTAAAATGAAAAAAAAAACAAAATTACTATGTGATAAAAATGTTTATTAGAAAAAGAATGCAAGCCTGAAATAAACATAATTACAGAGAACATTTTAAAATTACTGGAAAAGTTTTACAGAATTTTGCAAAATTGTGTAAACCCATATTAGATGACACCATAATCTGAAGCCGGAGGATAAAATTAAAAGAAACAGAATTAAAATATTAATAAGTTAGAGGATTCATTTGCTATCGATTATTAGTCAATTTGATTTTTGTTTCCTGGCAACAAAGCAAATCAATTGCAGTTTGTTTGGAGCTTAGGTGTGAGATTTTCACACTTAATTAGTCAGCTATCAAGTTATAAAGAATCCAATCAAAATGTCTAATATCTTAAACACCATTTTGGCAGTTGATAAGGAGCAAGAGTTCCTTCAAAGTTTCACCCGAACCGGTGCAAATGCAGACGAGGAATCCTTAGATGAGCAGAACAGAAAAAAGGGCAGACGAGGTCAGGCCTCCCATAAGCCGCCAATTTGGGAGCGCCGTGACTCTTACGGGGCTGGCAAATCATCTGATGAGCGGGGCCGGGGTACCAAGTACCCCGAAGAGGGCGAACAGGGCAGCAATAAGCGTGGAAATCGTATTGAGGCTGAACTGCGAGCCAATCGTAAGCGTATCGAAGAGCAAATGCTCAAGAAAAAGAAGCCCAAGGAGAACTTTGTAGATTTCTATACCGACAAAGATCGGGCAGCGGCCGTCTCTGCCGGGGCCTTTGACATAAAGCAGAGCTTACAAATCAAACAGAAGCAAGATCGTTCGTCGGAACTAATACCCGAAGAGGCAGATATAAGTTCAATTATAGCTTTAGGTTTGAAAGAGATAAAAAACGCGAATCCCGAGAATGCCATACACTTCTTTTGCAAGGTTCTTGAGATCTTAAGTAATTCCCTCAAAACCAAATGCTAAACTTTTCTGTATTTTGGTTACTTTCAGGCCTTGGAGCTAAATAATACGGATATAAATGCCCTGATTTCACGCAGCAAATGTTATTTGCTCTTGGGTGAGGCCTCGAAGGCCTTGCAGGATGCTGAGACCGCCTTAGCCGAGGACAAAAACAATATACGAGCCATGTACCAGAAGGCCGAATCCCTCTACTATCTGGGCCAATTCGAGCAGAGTCTGATGTTCTTCCATCGCGGTCTACGCGCCCGACCAGAGCTGGCCTCGTTCCGCCTGGGCGTACAGAAGACCCAAGAGGCCATTGAGAACACAATCGGCGCCAAGACCCGCAGTAGCCGTACAACCGCCCGTCAAGAACAAGGCCAAGAAATCCGAAGACAACACACCCAAGTCTCAAACAGTGAACAGTGCCAGAACCCAAACCCGTTCGAGGCCCACCAAGGCCGACCTAGAACGTCGCAATGCCCGCAAATTGCTGGGGGAATTATGCGTAGATAAGGAATATTTGGAGAATCTACTCAAACATCCCGATCTAGTGCGAGCCGATACAAATACCGAAAACATTTCCACATACGCCAAGGAAGCTGTGGAATTCCTCAACAAACGTCAGGAATTTTGGCGCCAGCAGCGCCCCTGCACCGCCCTGCCGAACCACAAGAGTCTACCCAATGATGCCCTGCCCAAGTGGTTCTAAGGAATACAAAGACTTTAACATTATTCATTTGGTTTTAGCTCATATTTATTATATTGTATTTTTTTTTTTTTATTTTGGATAGTTCAATTTATATAGCAATAATGATATTCGCGTGTACATTAAATATTCTCTTTGATATATATTTTTTTTTCGATTTTGTTTGTGTTGTTGTTGGTAATTCAATAAAGTCATTTGTTCAACTAATACATAATTATAATAATAATAATAAGGTTTAAATGATTCCAATTGTTAGACAATTAAATCGATACCAGCTAAGGGAGCATCTAAAGGTATTTTGGCTGGTTTTGAACTCAAATTGATTTTTTTTTATTACCATAACAATTGGTATATATATAATATTGAATATGCGAATTAAGTTGACTTTTTAACTACATTTCCATTTTATTTGCTAATCATGCATTTTGTGTTTTCATTTTTTTTTTTAATTCTTTTTGCAACATTTAAGTAGTTTTTTTTTTGTATTTATTTTTGTGTAACAACATCAACAATGTTTAAATATAGTTTTTATATATATTTTATAATTTGACTAGTACACGGCAAAAATAACTGTTAAACATATTGATTAATTTATAGTTTAATACTTTGTTTGTATTCCGTTTTTATTCATTTGTTCTTGTTAACTTTTCAAAAAAATTAAAACTACAACAGAAGAGAAGAATAGGTTGCACCTAAAAAGCTTAAAAAACATAAATTCAAGTACAATTTTAAATTAGTTAGTGTGAATTTTCATTTGCTATAGGTACACATTTTGCTTGCTTTTAACTATTTTACATAAATGAGAGAGTATACCATATAAGTTTTTTTTTCAACATTAAATACAACAACTTGGAATGTAACTGATTGTGAGAATATAGACTAAAGTGTCGCCATCTATTTTGTATTGTTAGCTGAAACGAGAATTAAAATAAAAATTATTTTACTTTTTTTTTTAAATAAAAATAAAAAAAAATTTCTTTGTCAGAAGTGGGATTCGAACCCACGCCCTCAGAGAGGACCAGAACGCTCATAGAACACCCTTGTACAGGGCAAGACTGTGAATCTTGAGTCTGGCGCCTTAGACCGCTCGGCCATCCTGACATATGTTGGTGAGCTGCTCAAAACTCGTCAGATCGCTTGGTGGTGCTTTTTTAGTATTTCTATAAATAGACACACTCACACATAGAAAATCCAGCCAATCAGAATTAAATTCGAAGAGATAGTGAGGCCTTGGTTCAATTCCCCGTTTGGGTAGCACTTTTTTTTTTTTTTAATTATTAAATAATATTTAACTCACCATTTAAACTAATGCGCCGAGCTTAATTATTTGCCGGACGCGTAGGCAGTGGCGGAGCATTGCCACTGCGATTTGGGATCGGTGGCGGTCCGCGGCGAGACGGTAGCGGCGGTGGCGGTCCCACTGGCACGGGTGGCTGTCGGCGCGGACTGTCAACACTTGGAATTACTGGTGGCGGTGCAGCTGGCGGTGGATGACGTGGTGCTGGCACATCTTCCGAGATCTCTTCATAAATATTGCTAGCGGTCTCATAGACGGCATCTGCTGCTTCCAGGGAAGGCTGCTTCGACTGACGTGTTGGAGTTGAGATTGGTGTGGTCTGCTTGCTCTGCGTCTGACGTGGTGGTGTGGGTGGACCCGATGCCAAAGCACCAGCGGGCGTCATATTCCCAGCCGTGGGCGACGCCTTGCCCGAAGAAGTAGTCGATGAGGATGAAGTGGCATGTAGGGGGGATGCCAGTTCCGTGGGCGACTGAGATTTAGATGATGGTGTTGTGTCAGTGGGAGTGCCAGTATTGCCAATAGCAGGAGGACGTGGTGGCAGATTCTGCACCACCTGCGGCTGTAGTGGTGCCTGCATGGGCTGCGGTGGCAGTGGCGGCTTGGCCGGCTTAGGTACAATGCTTATGACCCCGGCGTGTGGCAGATGACGCGGCGAGTTCTTTGGCGACATAGGCATGGGTGGCCTAGCTGGAGGCCGGGTTGGCGGCTGCTTGGGACGCTGGGGTACATCTGGCGTCACTTGGATCAATTGCGCCTGCTCTACAGGATTATCACACAACGGAATGGTGTTGGTGGTGCACAGCTCGATTTCATTGTCCACCAAGTGCTGCCAATCAGGAGACTTCAGCTCAAACACTAGCTCTAGCCCACAGACCTGAGTGCTATGCTTGGCCGCCGCATTCAGAGCGGATTCACCATCACGGAAGGTCACCCACATGGTGTCCTCCACATAGCGAACCAGTGTCACCTCACCCATCTTGGAGAGCTCTGCAATGAGCGCCGACATGACATGTTCATCGTATATGGTTGGACCATCTTCATCGGCTGATGGCTCGTGCACATGAACCACTATCGTAGAGTCCGGCGGACCAAGATCCCGGATGACTTGCTCAAACACATCGCGACGGCGCTGCTGGTCAATCTCCATGATTTCCGCATCGATAATGGCTATAACAGGTCTATGATCGCTCTGCTTCAGCTCCGACCGACCGTAGTGGATGAGCTTGCCGGCATTCCACTCGGCTCCAATGTAGTCGCTCTCAGCCAAGGCCCTTCGTCGCCGCCAGAGGACACGGTCCGTCCAGGCCGGAGCCCGCTGCTTTTCCGATGTGTCATAGTCATCGCTGAACAGGTCATACTTGTAGGTGGGATCAAAAGAAATCTCACCCTCGAGAAATTCAGAGAAAACATTGCCAGCCTCCTGTTCCTTGCGCAATTGGTCAAACTCCAAGACCGTGGTGAGGTCTCCATTCTTAACACACTCCTTCAGCTCATCCTTGTCCATGTCAATGCGATAGTTGAAATCCCCACACCAGAAGACCCAATCGTGAGACTTGAGAGTTCGGCCCATGGGAAAGGCGAGCTTCCGTGTGATCTCGGCATAATCGGCATTACGCTCCGCCACCTGCGACTGACCAGCAGCGAAATGGGCACACACAAAGCACATGGAAGTGCCATGTAAGACGAAGCGTATGGCGCAGGCTCCCTTATTTCCGGTGGCTCCACCCAATCCCGTCTTGACGCAGTCAATGGCCACATCTCGTATATGAGGAGCATGCTCTGGCCTTATGTAGATGTAGAGGCATACGCCGACCAATTGCTGATAGGTGAGGAGCACATAGTCATTGTCCCGCGAGATGGTCTTTTGAAGCTCCTCGGCCCAGAGTTTGGCATTGTCCGTACTGGCTGCCATGATATTCGAAGCATTCAAGTCAACGATCTCCTCAAAGCCGATGGCATAAATGTCGACGGGATGGTCGGCATTTTCCGAGGGATTCGTTACATTCACTAAATTCTTAGAGCGGGCCAGGGCATGGCAGTCGAGCAGCCAGTCAGCCAGGGAGTCTTTGAAGACGATGCTACGGAAGTGTTTGCCTCCGTTGACATTGTAGGTTCCAACGGCCACGCGGGTCATCCGAGGTCGTACGTATTCCGTGTAGCGCTTGCACATTTCCCGTAGGACAGTGGTGGGGGCATGTAGCATATTCGAGGGTAGAAGGATCCGGGCTCGATCTGCCAGCTCCGAGCTCAAGGTGGAGCCCACAAGTAGCACATCAATAGCTTCCTAAAGATCAAGGATTAATCCAATGGAATTTGAATATCTATAAGTTTATTTGACTCACCTGCTTGGAACTGTCGAGGAGATTGTTCTGTATGGTGCGAGCAGCGGACCGGGCTCCGTCCATGAGTTTGGAACCACCCTGGATGGCTCCGGTGCCGGCGTATATTTTGCTCACCTCATTGCCATTGTTGATCCACATCTGACGGAAAATTTCCTCAAACCTGGAGACATTCTGTTGTTTGCCACCCATCTTCAAGGCCTCCAGTTGTAGATTTAGGGTGTCCAGGCCCAGATAGGATTGCACACAATTAGTCCGGTCCAGACAATCCAGGCAATTGGTACGCACCACACCAAACTGTTCCCGCAGAACTTGACCATTGCTGGCATGGAAAATGCCATAATTGGCGCCGCAGGCCACAATCCTTTCCTTGAGCTTAGCCAAGGCCGAGAAGTTGCCTCCTCGACATTCTTGGTGATAATCGAAAACAACATGCGGTACATCCTTGTGGGCGGACATACCATGGTGGCGCTGGAACTCATTACTAAGCATGGCCTCGCCCTCCTTGCTGCCAATCAGGGAGCTGCCGAGCAAATTGACTATAGTTTGATAACCATACCGTTGCCGCATCATGCTCATGTGACGATCAAATGCGGCAGCGGAGGTCTCAAATCCCCGAGAGAGCTTCACCTTGTGTGAGCCCACTTGGACGCCCGGCTGTTCCCAGAAGAGCGGCACTGAGCCACGGGTCTGAATATAACTGGTCACATCCCCATCCACATAGATGACCTGCTCCGTTTCCACGAAATTGGCCACATAACCCTCATCGTTGGTGCCGCGCACATTGAAACGGGTGCCAGCTCGCTCGCAACTAAGCCGCGAGATAATGGCAGCCCGCGCCTGTTTGGCTCCTATGTAAACAGTTCTGACCTCCACAGAACCGCACATGGCTTGCAGCAACCAGGACTGGCAATCGATGCCAAAGCGCAGCATATGTATATGCATCATGCGGTTCCAGAAAAATCGATTATCCGTTTCACTGGTCTGTTGACGACGCTGGGCACACAAGGTTATATCGAATTTAACGGTTGCTCCAGTGTTGGATGTGTTGGCCGTGGGATTGGTGTGGGCAAAATAAAATGTGCCCGAGTTTAAGAGCTTGCGCACTTCACTGATCTTATCCTCATTGGGGGCGGCATTCTGCAGCGATACGAACATGGTCTGGGTGATGCGAAAGATTTCCACATCTCCTATCTTGCCCATGGAGACGCAACCGGTGACCAGTACGAGGAAGAGGACAGTGCTTTCGCCAGCATTCAATTGGAGTACTCCCAGGCAGCCGTAGGCATCACACACTTTGGTGTATTGTTTGCGGATGACATCCGTTTCCTGCTGCGTGAGCAGGGCCACTGCATGAGATTCAAAGAGGATGCTGTCGCTCTTGTTGCGGTGCTCCAGTAGAACGCTGTGGGGTGAAGGTGCAATGGATTTCTCCAGCACCCGGATAACTTTCGACATGGCCATGGGTGATGGTTTTTTTTTTTAGGGAGAGTTTTACTGTACAATTAATTTACGTTCTCGTTGGGTATTGTGTTGATTATAACATCTGCAAAAAACAAACGCGTGTGAAAAGTGAGTATTGTGTGGGCAGTAAAAATCAATACACCCCCAAGTATTTCCTACACTTGCTCATTTTCACATTAATAAAAAATAAAGAGACCTATGAAAATGCTAAGAATTTTATATTGTGCGGTGATATGCAAATGTCCACTCAGCTGAAGATGGACCACAACAAATTCCGCACGCCCACTTTTTGCAAAACGCCTACAAAAAAAACAGCTTGTATAGATTTTTCGCATACACACAAACCAATTGCTTTGTTTTATAAGCAATTCAAAATGCATTTGTTGTTTATAGAAGTGATTAACAGTTTCAGAAGTTTGTCACAGTTTTTCATTATAGTCCCAGACACATTATGATGAATTCAATTAAATAATAAAATAACCTTTATTTACGTTTTTCGGCCAAAAATCTAAAATCAGCTGTTTTTCACAAATACACAAAATGGATCATTTAAAGAATATATTATTTATTTTTTGGTATATTTTTGTTCTTTTGAAATTTAGGTATTTTTTATACGCAAAAAAAATACAAATATTTGCCGCTTCTGTTGTATTATTTTTATTTTTTTATTTTAATTTATTTTTCCCATTTACGTTTCATCGCAATTTCCTATTAGGGCTGGGAAACTATCGATGGTACTATCGAGATATCGAATTTTTACCTTTCTCAGCCACTATCGATTTTTTTTCTCTCTATTGAAGGTGCTGTGAAAAGTTTTCACATCACTGAATACAGCACAGAGCAAAAAATTAAATATTAAATCTTTTCTAATAAAAATGCATCCTAGATTTACTTAAATTGGTTATCGCTCTTTTCGAATCCGCTCTTTCGGGCCAGTAC
The DNA here is from genome assembly GCA_037075145.1 of Scaptodrosophila latifasciaeformis. Taxonomy (NCBI): domain Eukaryota; kingdom Metazoa; phylum Arthropoda; class Insecta; order Diptera; family Drosophilidae; genus Scaptodrosophila; species Scaptodrosophila latifasciaeformis. Next base: position 502,672 of record JBAMCM010000158.1, read on the forward strand.
TACATTTTTAGCTTTTGGCCAAAATTTAATAATAAGAATTTAATACATTTTTATGTTAATTCTACATTAAATTATATATTTTGAGAAATGTGTAAAAGCGCCACCTACAGTTTACTTCATTTTTTTTACAAGCCAGTATTATTCAAAAGAACTAATCGATCTATATCAGAACTAGTTCACTAGCGTATAAAAATGAGCAAGAGCGTATAAGACTAGCTTTATTTTTACTTATTATTTTTATTAGTTTTTTACGCAATTAAATGTAATAAAGAAACCAAAATTTTTTATTAAACTTATATTTCTTACTTAAACTAATGAAAGTGTATTTTTATTACGACAAACTTGGGAATAAGCCACTAGATTAAGTTATCAGCTTATTACCTTTGAAAATAACGAATTTTATTGTGAATTGATTTGAGCTTGTATGTAGGTGGTTTGATGTTTATTTATTTATAGAAAATCTAAACGTTCACAACCGTACAATCTATGGAGTTTCGAGCAGCTCACCGGCACATGTCAGGATGGCCGAGCGGTCTAAGGCGCCAGACTCAAGATTCACAGTCTTGCCCTGTACAAGGGTGTTCTATGAGCGTTCTGGTCCTCTCTGAGGGCGTGGGTTCGAATCCCACTTCTGACAAAGAAATTTTTTTTTTTTAATTTTTCCTAATCTAATTTTAAGCACTTGAACAATTCTATAAAATTCCAAACATAACAGTTACTAACTTAAGGTCGAGCAACCTTTGCAATTTTCATTTAGCCATTGATAAAAATAAAAAGATTATTTGTATTTACACAAAGAGATAGCAGAATTTGTTATTGAACAAAAGGCAGTAGCATCGACTCTTCAAAGAGCTTTAAGTGTTGTTGTCAAGGCAATTCATCGTATTTTCTTTTATTTAAGAAATCACTGTTTTTTTTTTTTCTTTCAAATTTTATGATTGGAAACTTTTTTGGGTGTAACTTTTATTTATCACTCACGTGCTTATAAGTCCAAATCTTTTTCGATTCAGATTAGATAAGTAGGCATTCATAAGGAAACCAATTCGGGTGCAAAATGGCTAGGCACGGCCTCGTCTACCGCTTTCGAGTTGACAAACAAAAATTATTAATAACAACAGAAAGGGAAAATCTGCTACATCAAATGACTCATCATCGGTCTTATCAGCACTACCCAAGTCCCAAGTCGGTTCATATGCATATATATAAATATTCTTTATAATCTGCTATGAATTCCATACATTCTGCCCGAGGATGAATGAAAATGTCATAAAAAAAAAAATTATCATATTTTTTTTATATATTTGGTCGTAAGTTTTAGATTTATTGACTAGCTTCAATTTATAAATAACTTTAAAAATATTTATTTTTTTTAATTTTTTAATAATTTCATTTCATTCTATATATAAATTTCTTTTAAATTTAAATTTATTAGTTTTATTTGTTTTCCTATAATTTTAAAGCCCACGCGCCAAAATTAAAGCAAATTAAATTTGAACACATTTCAACATACAAAATCTTAATTATAAAATTCTTTTTATTTTTGTTTTTTTTTTACAATTGAACGTGAATTTTCAGCTGTTTTATTGTTTTTATAAAAAAATATGTTTTATTTTTTAATTTGCATTTTTAGAATTTGAATTAGCGCAGTAATTTTTTATATATTTATTATTTTTTTGCCTTAGCTTTTTCTATTTTGCATCTAAATTGTCTAATTTCTGGCCCATTATTAATTGAAATTTCCTAGTAATTTTTTTTTTATTTATTTTTGTTTGATGATTTCTCGTTTTTTTTTTTTGGTTTTGCTTTGTTTGTTTGAGCAATGCTAAAGTCGAGTTTTAATTTTTAGAGAGCTTTGAAATTTTATACTGTCAAGGAAATAATCATCTTTTTTTTTCATTATAAAAAAATAATTGAAAAATTTTATATTTTTAATTTTTTTCGTTATTTTTTTGTGGAATTTGCTAATGCCTAAATTAATAATATGCTCCTTCTTTTTCATTTAAATATTTCTTGTCTAGTTTTTTTTTTTATTCCACATGCACGCACACCCACACCCACATACACACACACCCAAAACTATTTCAGGCACACAGAGCACATATTTTTTTTTTATTAATTTTTTTTTTTATTATTATCTTTGCGTTTGTTTGTTGTTGGATGTGCGCGTGTGTATGCTTTATCTATTTATTTATTAATAATTTTTTTGTTTTTTTTTTACTTATTAATTGATAATCTTAAGGCTCGTAACGAGACATGCTGATTCTGTTGTATTTTACAACTGATATGGATATGGCTATGGCTACCGAAAAATTTGTTTCTTCCTTATCTTAAGTACCCGCCCAAACCCCCCCTCAAACGTGATTGGCCAAATTATCAAATAATTATTTAAATCTCCGATAAAAAAAAACTCACCGCCCTCTTCGACTTCCAGCGAAACCTTTAACTTTGTTTAGGAATTTTTCAGTTAGTCACAAGATTAGAATTTTGTATTCTTGACCCAAAAAAAAAAAGAAAAACGAGAGAGTCGACAGCAACATAATTTAATTAAATAACAAAGAAATTAATTTAACATTTGATCTCTACAGAACCACACGCATCTCCTCACAGTGTCTACCAAAAGTAAGTGACTCATTCCAGAATAAATGTGTGAGTGATAATGACTGATCGCTTTGCGCCCCCCAAACAAAAAAAGAAAAAACCCAAAAACATTGAAAATTGTAGGCGACTAAGACAACATTTGACGTTTGCATTTGGTTGACTCATTTGAAAATTATTAGTGATAACATCAAAATGATAATGCCATGTAAATAAATCAAAATAAACAATTTGCTCTTCTTCTTCTTTTGTGTTTTGCGTATGTGAAAAAAAACATTTAAATTAAATTTATTCGATGGCCAAAAAACAATTTCAACTAACTTATTTATTTACAATCAAAAATAAAACTAAAAAATAATAATAATAATTAATATATATATATATATATAATATATATGTATATATAGTTATATGTATATAACAAGTTAAAGTAAGGGCGGCCCAAATAAATAAAATTAACTACAAATTGCCGAAAAAAAAAATATATATATAGAAATTTTCAAATGTTTATCATACAAAAGGGGCTAACTAAATTACAAAAACTATTTCTATATATATTTATATATGTCTATATATATATATACGTATCTTTAGAACTATATTACGTGTATCTGTGTAGTGCAGATTTTTTATGTACAAGGCAAAAGCTGCAAAAAGTAAACAACTCTTGAGTGACAACAATCAAATAAGACAGAGAGGGTGATAATGGGAGAGGGGGTAGATGGGGGGGGGAGGAATGACAATTTGTCTTTTGGTATTTTGCCTGTCTGTGTCGTTCAACTTTTGGCATGCACTGTGCAAGTCTACAAATCCCTTTTTCTTTTTTTTTACGTATCATACAATTTAAACGTATTAACTTATTTAGTAATAGTGACTAAGTTGTTTGCCAACATCTCTCTCTCATTCTCTCTAGTTTTAGTTTTAGCTTTAGCTAATAATACTACCAAAACGCCTAGAACGTAGTCCAGTCCAATTGAAACGCCAGATCAATCTAGACGATTCATTCATAAAAATTAGAATATTGCCTTAACTAAGGTGGCCAATTCTGGCATTGGGTGCTACGAGGCCAGCAGTCGCTGTTTGGCACCCATCACACAGGGTGGCAGGGTGTCGGGTGTGGGTAATAGGCCATTGTTGACCACGGTTGTGATGGGATTTACTGGGGCTGGCAACGTGGGCGCCGTGGGCTGCAGGGGTTGGAGATAGTCGGCGGGTGTGGTCAACTCGTAGGCTATGCCGCCCCATTGCAGCTTGTAGGTGCGTGTGCGCCAGCGTATGGCCGGATTCCAGAGGGCATGGAGAAAGAGATAGGGTCCGGTTAGCTCGCGGAATAGCCAGCCAATGACGAACTCGAATTTGTGGAATGGCAGGGAACCGTGCTGAACGATGGAGAGTAGAACCCAGTCGGAGAGAAACCAGCAGAGTATGTGCACCAGATAAAAGACAAGCGGATCCCAGGCAAATATTAGGTAAGCCGACCAGGCGGCCAAGGCACCCAGTATCATGCACTCGGAGAGTGGCTCGAGGAGTATTGTGGTCGGCACCATGGCCACACGCAATTTGGCCCAGCGTATGAGACGCTGTTGAAAGCTAACAATGTCGCAGAGGCCGCTGTTTTGTAGGGCCGGCTGATTGGAGATCCGCATTTTCCAGCCCAATTCGGTTACTCTCTTGGCTATGAAGAAATCCTCAGCCAGGTAGCAGCCGAAGGCACGCAGGCCTCCTAGCTGATCGATTACGGCTTTTCGTAGCAGACAGGACATGCCCGTATGGCAGTTGATGCCTAAGACATCGGCTGAGAGATATATCCGTGACTGTACTGTACCGAAGAAGATTTTCTCGAAGGTGGCCGCAAAGCCGTCACGGTCGCTGGTGAAGGGCATCTGATGGACGAGGGCATGTTTGTCCGACATATTCTGCACCATGTCGAGTAGGGTATCGTTTTTCATTTTGATGCCACTGTCGGATATCATGACAAAGTCATATTTCGCAGCCATGTAGCCGGGATGGATATTGTTTATTTTGGGATTGACACCAACATTTGAGCCGCCGACAAAGAGTCTGGCATCGATGAGTGGAAATTTTTCGAGTAGAGTTTCGACTAGCTTAACAGCCGGATCATCCTTGTCTTCGACGCAGAACAAGAGTTCATACACTGGGTAATCCATTGTGAAAAAGGTCTCGAGATTATGCTGCAAATTGGGATCGACACCCATTAGGGGTTTCAGTATGGACACGCCCGGCAGTGGCGATGATTCTGTGGGCAGTTTACATGACTTCTTATGCAGCTTGTATTTGCCATAGCAGATTGCAATCAGATGCACACACCAAGTGCCGAACCAGAAAATCATAAAAAATGATGCGAAGCCGTACAGTGGCAGTGGCGCTGGTAGGTGTGACATGCTTTATCTCTCTCGCTGAGAGTGTGTGTGTGTGTGTGTGTGTGCGTCTGTCTGTGGGGTGGTTGTGTGTGTGATTGTGTTTTGTTGTTGTTGTTGTTGGTGGGTGGCTGCTGCGGTTAGTTGGTATGCATTTGAAAAGGCCACAGTCCTCGCCTTAGATATTATATGCCTGCTTCTGTTGCCTTGGGCAGTAAAAAGTAAAATGAGCCACTCTCCACTTCCGCTTTTTTGTTCGATGCTGTGGTTGGGTTGAGTCAGCCCGCTAGTGTTTTCGCGAACGCGGACTTGGTTATCGCTTGAGAATTTAATTAGCTGAATCGCTATTTAGCTATTTCACTACGTCATTAACCGTCTTTGCTTCTTTTCGCACTTCATGATTTTCCGCGTTACAGTTTCCACAAAAAACTGCAATAAAGTTGCGATTGCGATAGCGAACCAGTTCACACATTAATGAGCGGAGCGAACTGCAAAAGTTCCGCAGGGCTGATGAGCTATCGATGACAAAAAGCATTTAATTCTTTAAGAAAAATATACTAGAATAAGCTAGAAAATATAAAAAAAATCTAAAAAATAAGCTTCATCAAAATAATTAAAAGACACCAAGTGATGATGATTCATCTTTATTATTATAATTTAAATACTATTTTATCGAAAGTCTACCAAGTAAATTTTAAATTAATTAAAAAACAAGCAACATATTTTTATTATTTTTTTATCACAACACAACAAATTTAATATTTTATTTTCGCAAATTTTCCAATTTGTTTAACACAGCTATTTTAAATTCATTGAAGTCGTTGCTAGCCTCGATCTTATTGCGGCATTTGGCTCGGATAGTAGTTAAGCCAAAATTTTTGTCGGTACAGTTTTTGAGTTCTGTTTCCCAATCATAATCCAATCCTAAATCACTTAACTGTTCGATTTCGATGTCGGTTATTGCGCCTGGGTTGTTTTTCAAAAATTCGTCACATTTTTCGAAAATTTCTAAATACTGTTGTGCTTTATTTTTGCTTCCTGTTCTACGCTGCTCCACAAATTTTCCAAATAATTTGATGGCATCGGCATCGGAGAGAGTCTCTTCCACTTTTAATTTTGAATTAAAGACTAGCTTAAGTTCTTCAATATCAGGTAAAGCCATTTTACGCTGGCGATTTAAAACTAATCACCTCACTTTTTCACTCTAGTGGATTATTAAAAAGTTGGTTGGTGTTGCCAATTTAGATTTAGCAAGTTTTTGAGAGCTTTAGCCAGAAAATACTTAACACAGCCTCTAGCCGCAAATCACAGCAGTGTGACCAGCTAACTTAAAAATTAACAATTTCAAAGTGTTCCAGTTCCGTTCAAATAAGATATGCTTCTTCTGGATCTTTAAGTCCGGGCAAAATCTGGAGGCAGTAATAGTGCATTCCATATAGAAAATGAACGGCTTAATCGTATTTAGTAGTGCGAATGATGTGGTCTTCCAATTACTCAATGACAAGCTCACACAGAAAATTAGGAAAGTGGCGACAGCCCAAGGACTGTGTTCCCCCACTGATGGCGATGAGAAGTTGGACTCTAATCAACTTCTGCAAATCTTCAGCCCCCTTATCAATTCGCAGCGTATTATGCACTGTCAGTTTGACAACACATATTCATATTTCCAGTGTGAGAATGGATTCAACATGGCCTTCGGCGATCTGCTGGGCTGTACATTTTTGAAAATTGGTCAGAGACCAGTGGAGCAACTCATGCGACAACTGGGTGTGGCGATAACACTTTGTCGCTATTGTTATGGTGCCAACTTGTTTGGGGTTCAGGCAGGCGCCATGCAGCTGGAGCTGCTGACACAATGTATCAACTGCTATGAAAATGAGTTGTGGGACGAAGAGCAAACCTATTTGATGGAAGCCATGCCCAAAGTACTAGTCAACTCGGAACTCAGACGCACAGTGAATTTAACTCTGGATATCACATTAGAGCAGCTACGACAGGCAGGCCATCTGCGAGCACACGTCCTTCTTCTAATCTCACACAAGCTCGTAGCCCTGAGCAGTACTCGAGAGGCATTACCCTTGGCTCCAGCAGACCTCCTCTTCATGGGCATTTTAACCCGTGCATTAGATCTCCAACCCCATAAATCTCAACGAGCGGTGGCTGTCTTCCTGCAAGGTGTCACCCATAATGTCAATTCAGGCTGCGTGCCTTGCATTGTACACATTTCCCGCCTCCACAGCCATCAGATGCTGGTCCAAATAATCGAGTATGCCAATATGCAGCTGACCAGTTGCATATATGACACCTTCTTTGTGCTCCAAAAGATTTCGGCAGTCCAGCTGCAAGGCGATTCGGATGCTCTGAAACCAGCCTACGAGAGTCTGGAGTCATTTATCGGCCAGACCCTGGTAGCCATCAAGCGACACCTTAAACTAAAGCACGAGGAATTGGACACCTGCATCAAGAAGTTCACTACCAAATGGGAAAACCTACGGAGAACGTATGCGGAGTACTTTAAAAATTACGAACGCGAACTTCTCCTACGAATCGAGTCAAATCTGCCCGCTCTCCATGAGGAACTGAAACAATTATTCACTCTGGCCTGTTGCGATAACTCGGGCATACACTTGGATCAGTTGCCAGAAGTGGCGGCCACGGTGGAGGCCAAATTGCTAGAATTTGCCGAATTTCTGGCCGTGAAGGCCTCACGTAATATGTCCATCGATCTGGAGGACTTTCCGGGTCTGGTGCATTTTATGTATGTCAACCGGAGCTCTGGACAAATGTTGGCCCCGGATTTCCGCAACCATCAGCTGCTACCGAAGAATCTACTTTGGGAAATGGTTGAATTCGCCCGGAGTTATTTGAAGAAAGGCCAGACGACGGCCATGTGGAAGGACAAAGCATTCCATTATTCCTATTTCCTTTGGTTTGAAGATCTCTCAAGGACCACTCTAAAATCAAATTTGGATTTGCAACAGCATTTCTTGTCCAGCGGGGTGGCCAGTGCAGCTGGCGGTGGGAATGCTTTGAAGCCACCCGCCGAACCAGGAGCTCTCACCATGGATTATTACAATGATCTCGCCGAGCTTTGTTTTCCCAAAATGGCACCGGGCAAGGTGGTCGTCTATGAACTATTCTGCATTCACCTGGGCCTGGTCACAGCTGCAGGAGCAATGGAGCATGCACGCCGCCTGGTGGCCACCATTAACGATGTGGTGGGCGAAGAGAGCTTCTAGATTGTTTTATACATTCCCGAATCTAGTCATTATTGTTTTAAAAAATATATATATAATTTTATTATTTAAAACCTAGTCTTATGCTTTGCTAGATGATGCAGCTTGCATCTGGATATCGACTACTACTATGCTATTTTTTGCAGCTTTCAGACGCCACCAACGACCCTGGCTGTGCTCCTGACCCACAGCTATATAAAGCTTCGAGCCATCGGCATTGAATGTCAGGCCATTGATGAAGCCTACCAGGGGTATGCTCTGGATTTCTTTTAGTTTGCGGGCATTTGGATTTGTCTGCCAGATTCTCACACAGCCATCGCAGGAACCTAACAAAGATGGAGTTAGTTTCACAGATAATTTAGGAAAATAATTGAGTGTGGCTTACCACTGGCCACCAAGTCTGTGTTGACCACCACAGCCAGAGCTGTTATCCAATTGGCCACACCATTGTCGGCCAGGCCATGGGACAGATTCACCGTGCATAGGGGCTTCTTTTTGAGTGCACTCCATAAGCTGAGTGCTCCATCCGTTCCACCGGATATGAAATGTTCATCGTTGATGAATTTAACACACTCAATGCTATCGCGGTGACCATTGTAAATTAATTGTGATTCCTCGGTGATTTTCCAAATGCGCAACGAGCAATCGGAGCCTCCAGCCGTTATGGCCCGTTCCCGGCTCAGGGCATCTATACTTGTTACAGCCGTCTGATGTCCAAACCTAAAAGGCAGATACAATTTACCGGGTTCCTCCAATTTCAGCGAAAGAAGACTACTTACAAGCTTTCCACATAGGCCAATTCGTCTACGGACCAAATCTTAACTGAACGATCTTTGGCTGCGGAGTACAAGTCATGTGTGCCTTTACGGAAGACTAAAGCTGTTACAGCATCTCTGTGTCCCTTGAAAGTCTTTACATGCTTCATGGACTCGGGATCCCAGATCTGTATATGAGGACCTCCATCGGATATGGCCATATATTTCATATCGGTTGACAGACAAATAGCCACCACATGGGACCTTCTTTTCTTCCCTGTTTCTGGCTCTTCGCGATGAGGCAGAACATCGCATTTATCTACTACTTTTCCCGTTTCCAAGTTCCATTTTAAAACAAATTGGGATTTGGCTCCAGCATACAGATATTTTCCATCGGCGCTGAGCGCCAAGGCACACAGCGGCGTGTGGTGGAGTTTATGTTTCAGTACACGTTCTACGGCACATTTGGATAGAGTTGGGGCAATACTTCGACGCAGTTTTCCCACACTGTCCAAATACTCAGTTTGTAAGCGTTGTTCAACGGTCTGACTGAGCTCCTTATCTTCGGCGCGCTCAGCTTCTTGTTTTTCTATCTCGGACAAATATTGCTTGGCCAGGCGTAGGCGTTTGTCCTGGGCGGTTTCCTCTTCGCCCTCATCCGAGGAGAAGACCAAAGTCTTGTCGGCATCCAGATCACTGAAGTCCTCATCGTCGCTGGCAATCTCTTCATCGTCCGCTTTGGGACGACGTTGTTTTTTGGCTGGTGGTACTGAGTCTTTTTTATTTTTGCCGCTTTTTGCGTTGACACCTTTTGCTACAACCTGATTCGAAACGGATATTAACAATTTTGTGGTGCCTTCTTATTAAGCTTCGCGGCTTACCTTGCGTTTTTTGTTGGCCTTTGCTCCGGGCTTGAGAAAGAATGATGAAGACATTTCGTTTTGGAATATTTTATTTCACAATTTGTTATACAAATATTTTAAATTCTTTAACAAAATCTAAACTCAACCATTTCCCACGTGCAGAGTATAAGGCGTTTTGGTAATTTTTAGGACAAAACAAGTAGAAAACAGCTGGCGCAACAAGCAGACAAAAGCTGATTGCTATAATACTACAAGGCAGATTGAAAATAAAACCAACTAAATGGACTCAAAATTTATTAAAAAAAACACATTTACTTTTGGTTAGAGTGCGACTTTATTTAAAAATTATAAATTTCACAATTACAAACTAAACCAAATGAAATAGATAAATTAAATAAAATGTTTGATTTATTAGTTTATTCAATTATTTTATATTTCAATTTGCTACAACAAAAAAAATGTTGCTTTACAAATTTCATACATAAATTTTCCATCGAGTGTTATAAAATTATCACAAAATATGTTTATAAATGATTTATTGTTTTTTTGTAAATATTTTTTTTTTTTTTTTGCATTTATTTATATTTTTGGTTTTAGAAAAAAAGTGAGTAGAGGGGGAAAAATAGAATAAATTAATAAGTGTGTGAGCTAAAAAATCTCTTTCGCTGTGCATCCAAACTCTCCCAAGCAGCTCCGGCTAGCCTAACGGTAATCTATTTGCTTGCGTTTAGCATGCACAAACCCTAATTTTTTTGATTTTTTTTTTTGTATGTTTAACTAAAACTAATTAACGTTTAGAATTGCGATTAAGACGAGACTTAAAATTAATTAAAAATATATGCTAAGTACCGTTATGTATATATAGAAATAATATAACGTTTCAGTATTAGGAATTTCGGTTTTACATAATCGCACACAAGCCGGAAGTCTCAATACCGTTTTGCACTTTCTTGGTCTTTTTCAATGAGACATTTCGTAAGGCCGGTTTCAATTCTACAACGGGCTCCGGTTCGATTTCGGCAGTGGCAGCGCTGGCCGTCGGCCCTTGAGTGGATGCCGATGTCTGCGCCGCAGAAGTTGTGGAACCGCCCGCACTGTTTGTGGTCGTCGTTGTGACTGTTGATGCTGTGGTCATGGATTTGGAGTAACGCGTGGCATTGTTAGAGGAGGAGTTAGTGGAGTTATTGGAGGAGGAGGAGGACGATGAAGAAGAGTTACCATAATTACTGCCAATAACCGAAATGGAACTTATATTGGCCGGAGTATTGGAATTATTATTGCTGCTGGTGCTGCTGGTGATTTTGGGCACAATTGTGTGGCCACTGCAGAGCACTGGAATTGTGGAAATCGTTTGTATGGCATTCACCTGGCCCAGACCCATGTCGTCGGTGGAATTGCCAATACTATTATTACCATTGCCACCGTTGGCACTAACACCATTACCACCACCACCAATAACCGAGATTGCCGAGATTTGATGATCTTCTGCTGGAATTGTTCCTCCACTGGTTGCCGTTGTTGTTGTTGTTGCATTGCTATTATTATTACTATTTGTGTTCTTATTGATATTTATTTTTATTTTATTAACTATGCTAGCCAAAGGTAACGCCGGCCCAGGACCAGCCGCACTCAGATTGTGTGTGTTGTCCTGGGATTCACCATTGCCATCGATAATGCTTGTATTTACCAAATCCAAATTGATCACCGAACCGGTCGAGGTGTCATGGGCTGCTGGCATCCCTGCTTCAGCTTCGAAGTCATCCAGCTCATTGTTGGGCAGTTGGCTCAGTGAGGCCACTGAGGGCGGGCGATCCATTGTGATTGGGGAGGCTGACGAGGCTATTGTTTGGGTTTGGGTTTCTAGGCCACCGCAAGAGTTAGTCATCTGGTTGGAGGCAATGACTGGCACATACTCACCACTGCTATTGATGGAAATCTCATCTTCGGGCGGAGGCTGGGGCAGCACTGTTCCCACATCTTCGAAGCCATCATCTTCGTCTTCGTCGTCATCCTTGGGCTCTTCCTTGATTTTCACATTTAAAAAGTTGGCCTGCATCGCCTCATCTGGGGGTGGCAACTCTTTCTCCACATAAGTGTCTAGATCGGTGAAGGGAATGTTCGGCTCTTGGATTTCCACATCCGATTCGGTGGCAGATTCATTCTGCGAGTTCTGCCGAGCCGCTCCCGGCTGCTGTTCAGTCTTGTCCGTGCCCATTTCCTCATGGGTGACATTGGCGGGCACATATTCATCTTCATCATCGTCGACAATCTCAGTGACGCTAGGCTCTTCATTAGGCAAGACAATCACATCATCGTCATCATCTTCCATCGGCGTGACTGAATCGATATCAGAATCTTTTTAAAAATCTAAAAAACTAAGGCAAAAGTAGAAGCTTACCATTTTCCACTGGAGTTTCGATGCTTTCGATCTTGATAATCGTATCCATAGCATTGTCATCGGTATTATCCATATCCACATCGTTGGAGGGTTTGGTGGGCTCCTTTGGCGGATTCAGAGACACCTTGTAGTCCTCATAGCAGAAGGGATGATAAATTTTATCCTCCACACGAATGGCTCCACGCAAATGCCACTCCTCCAGCTCCTCGTTGTAGAATTGCTCGAATTTCTCGTGGCACATGTCGCAGGCCCGATCCACATCCTCCGAACCGGCTGGACAACTGGGCAGAGGCGAGTCCACGGAACGCTGATTGCTAGCCTCCTCCACATTATCGGGCCCATTTTGCTGAGACTCCAGGAAGTTGCGTTCGCGCTCTTCAATATCCTCGATTTCCTCGTACTGCATCCAGTCGTTGATATCATAGTACCATTTGCGCGAGGTGGCCTTGCGTGTGGAGTCGCGATCTCGTCGATTCTGCCGGAAATGCCAATCCAGGTGCTGGCTGTACTTGATGGTCTGTTCGGGGGGGAAGCGGACACCGCAACTGCTGCACTGCATGCCCAGGTAGAGAGAGGCCACCACAGCCGATTGACGCGTCTTGATGGTCTCCGGCTTGTTTAGGTCAATGCGTTTGATGGGTTCGGCCGGTGGGCCAGTGGGGATAGGCACTGTTGGGGCTTCGGTGGACTTTTCATCCATTTCTGGAGCAGAATTGGAGTTGTTACTGGCTGGAGGCTGGACTGCCGGTGGAACTGAGCTAACAGCGGGTGTGGCCGAGCCTCCGATAATGCCAGATGAGACGAGTTTCTTGAAGAGCTCGTCTATGTTGAGGTTGCTCAAGGCGGCGGCCGCCGTGGTCAAAGGCACGGGTGTGGGCTCCACCAAGGGAACCACTGCTGGTATCACAGGTACCACTGCCGGTGGCTGTGGCATTTCCTTTGGAGCATCAGTCTTAATATAGGCCATATCCCGGACATGTGTCTTGCCCGCCACCACACCTGGGGGCAGGGTGCCAAAGCGTATAAACGAATTGCGTCCATTCAGGTTGACACTCTTGGGCAGACCACCATATTCGACCTTCATCATCTTGCCATCGATCATTACCCAGAGGAAGGCATCAACAAATTGAATTTCATGTGGCTCTCCAACCAATTGGAATTTCTGAACTTTGCCATCCAAGAATAATGGGATAATATGATGGGCATCCACAATCATATTGATCTTGCCCACCACCAGATCACGACGAACGCGGCCAATATCGAGATTTGGGGCTGGTCCCTCAGCCTTGAGTACATGCAACTTATTGCCTATGGGCAGTGATATGGGTGGACCACCGAAATAGATTTCGTACCAGTGATCGTCAATGTAAAGTTCACGGGAGGGGAAGCCGAAGCGTATGCGATGCACTTGTCCATCCAGGGTGAACGGTTTGTAGTCATCATTGAAGCTGAGACGCAAGGGTTCATTGTGATCGATGTAAATGTTTCGCTGGCCATTTTGGAAGCCAATTTCGCAGGGCTCACCGCCGTCCATGAAGATAATGGCCACCTGATTGTAGAGACGGATTTCCTTGACGCCACCATCAATGGTTATGGAACGCACCATATCGGCCATAGGATTGTCCAGGGAATTGATGGCCTTGGTCAGCGGTGGCTGGATAGGCTGCAGACCCAAGATGACTGGAGCCTGCTGGGACAGGGCCACGTCTGCGGGCAGCGGAGCCGAGGCGGCCACTAGCATGGGCGCCACATTATTAAATGGCTGCTGCCAGGGCGTGGGCACAGGCATACGCATGTTGGGCACCATGGCCGGACCATTGACATTATTATTGCCGCCGCCGCCTCCACCACGATAGACGCCAAGACCGCGCTTATTGCCATTGTCGTGCCAATTGTTGGCACGCTGGACAGCCTGGGAAACGGCTACTGGATCCACCTGCTCACCCCACTTGGAGGGCTTGCGCCGCTTGCCGTCTCTCTTGGTCGCAGGCTTCGGTTTCTGCTGGCCACTGGAATTGTTCGAGTTGGCCGTGGCACTGGCCGTGCCAGAAGATCTCTCAGTCTCATCATACATGGGTGAGTCTTCACCACGCGGCGAGGCCTCGCGACGCTGATTCTCATTACCTTTCAGCTTGGGTATGCGCTTGCGGAGCACAGCATCTCGGGCCGCATTCCTTTCACGTTGGGCCTCAGACAAATCCTTCTCATCCGTACCGGAGCCCAGGCGTTGCGACTTTAGTTTATTGCTCTCCGTAATGGCCACCATTTCGGCCACTAAATTTCTATATTGCTCGCCCGTCATATCGCTGTTGTCATACAGATCCTTAGCCTGGCTCAATATAGTCCGGACATGCTCATCCTGAGCTTCTTGGGAGTCCTCACTGGCCTTTAACTCAGCCTTAAGTCTTTGGGTTTGTTTGTCTGCGAAGAAAAGAAGGAATTTTTAATATTTCGAATAATCAAGAAAAAAAAATTGTTTCTTACCAATTTTATGGGACTTGTGGATTAGGGCCAATTTGCCACGCAATTCCTCCAGGGTGGGCTTCTTGGGGGAACCACTTTTCACGGCGTTTCTGGCCTGAAAGAAATTTGGTTTGAGAAGGCTTCACTTTTTTACTTTTTCAAGGTTCCATCTTACCTTGGGATTATCCCAGTTCTCGAGTGAGTCATCTTCCACGACTATGGTGGCTATGGCAGCAGGCAATTCCCTGCGCAAGTCCACATCCTCACTGCCGAATAGTCTGAAAAATAATCAATTAAGTTTTTCTTCTTTGGAGTTGAAAAAGAATCCACTTACGCATCCAATTTAGCAGAACGACTGCGTTTTTGCTGGGGCTGCTGATCTGCCTCCGCCGCATCCTCGGCTATGACCGAGGCAGTTCGCTTCTCACCCGCGCCGCTGGCACTCACCGTGCTCAGAAGTTTGTCTATGGACTTTTGTAGTGCTTCCGGATTGGATACATTACCCGAGGCATTCAGCTTGTCTGGGATTGTTCCAACTGCTCCAGCCGCCGCTGCTGTTGTTGTTGTTGTTGTGGTGGTTTTTGGTAAAATTGAAGCTGTTGATAAATGCGCTGTAGATTTTTCTAATTTATTAAACTGTTTTTGTATTTTGAACGACACTTTTGTGGGCAATTTGTTGGCGGAGGAACTAGACGCGGAGCAAGCCGACGAAGAGGCTGAATTGGAGTTTGAACTAGCTGTTGGCTTGGGTGAGCTGGTTGTGGTGGTGTTTTTGGCCTCATTGTTTTCTTGTGAATTTGTTGCTGTCGTTGTTGTTGTTGTGGCTTTGGAAAAGCCTCGGGGAAATGTCGGCGGAGGTGGAGCCTCGGGCATTGTCGGGCAGACTAGCGTTCTCAGATCAACGTCCAAATTGGAAGCTTCTATGAGCGGAGCCTGACCTTGGTTTGGAGTAGTCGAACAAGTTGGCTTTGGTTGTTGGCCAGTTTGTGGGCCTGGTTCAAGTATGTTAAATTTATCTAAAAATTGATTTGCTTTTGGAAATAGATTTTTGTCTTTTTTTTTTTTTTTTGTGCATAAAAAATAAATAAAATATTTCAAATAGCACAATGGCGACTCATTTAAATTAATTTTACAAATTTAAATATTTTAAATAAAAAAATTATAAATTAAAACCCCAAGTAAAAGAAAAAAAAATTATAAAGGCCAACAAACACCACACACAAATAAGGGGAAGCTAGTTAATTCAAAATTAAGGAAAAAGGATTAAAAAATAAATAAATAAAATAAAAAAATATTTACAAATAAATAAAATAAAATTAAAATGGGGAACTATCAAGTCGAAAAAGTGCCGTTCTACAAATACAAAAAGTAAATATTAAAAAATTATAAAAGTAAATTAAAAATTAGAGAAAATAGTTTGGCTAGTTTCAAATATTTTCTACAACGCATTCGCTTTCACACACATAAAAAAAAATTATATATTAAATAAATTTTAAATTTTAATCATTCAAAATTTTCTTACTTTAATTTAGTGATTCTCGTAATTGTTATTAATTTTTTTTTTTTTTGCTTTGATTATTAATTTTTTGTTTTTTCATTGTGTTAACAACAAATTAAAACTGCATTTTTTATTTCCTTTTTTTTTTTTTTTGGTTTCTTTTTTTTTAACAGGTACAAAAATTGTTTATCACAGTAAAATATTTTTTTGTTTTTTTTTTTTAACTTTTACAAAAAGTAAATAAACTTAAAATTACACCAAAGGCGGCACATGGCTTCAATTTGCATTTGACAATTTTCTTTATTCTTTTGAGTAAAACAACTTGAATGCAAAAGGTTTTCAAAAAAACATTTTATTAGTTTTTTTTTTTTTTTTTTTTTTTTTTTTTTAGTTTGATTTATGTTTTTTGTTTTTGCTTGGTTTTGTTAGTTAAAATTGTTTTTCTTTTGTTTTTCAACTTATTTATTAAAATTTTATTAAATATTTTTAAGATTTTCTTTTTAAGAGTATAAAAATAGTTTTTGTTGTATTAAAAAAAAATTAGAAAAAAAATCAGCAAAATAAAAAAAAAAGTTGAAATATTTCTGAAAATTATTTTCAACGAGCGAAAAAAAAACTGACACCATCAAACAATCCTGAGCAGAAGAAAACTTTCCCAATGACAACATCGATTTTAATTTTTTTTTTTTTTTTTTTTTTTGATTAATCAAATTGGATAAAATCAAATAAAAAAACAATTTCTTGAAATTTCCCCGTGACAACAACTCTCGATTTTTTCATCTTACATTTTGAGTATTTTTTGGAAAAATATATATATTTTTTTATATAAAATATCGATTTTATATATTTTTTTAGGATCGATTAAATCGCAATAAATTCAAAAATTCACAAAAATTTTTTTTGACTTAAGTCAAGAAAAATACCAATTCAATATTTCAGTCTTTAAGAGATCACAAGAATTTGGTCATAACCAAATGACAAATAAGAAAAAATTAATTCACAGTCCCAAATTTCCCCCCGTCCAACAATGAATGCGCCCTAAGCAAATAATATTTCCGTTGTGGATTTGAGCCAAATGTGCCGCCATTTTGGTTCGTAATTTCTGCAATTTGTAACTACTTTGACTGTACTTTTTTTACGGGGAACGTTAACATTTGGTGTCAGCGTCATTGAGTTTTTATAGGCTAACAGGTATGAAATTAGAATTAAAAATTGTTTCTTACGTTTCTCTAAATCATTTGCGTGGGCATTCGATTTACTTGAGTGGGCATCGCTGGCTCCTTCTGGTGATTTACTAATCCGTCTCGCTGCCGTCCTCATATCCATATCCACAATGTGTGGTGAAGAGCTGCGTGAACGTGTCGATCTTGAGGTTTTGTCATTGCGGGATTTGTGGGTGTTGCTGCGTTTGGCCTTGCTGGGTGAACTGCTTGGTGAGCTGGATTTGTGCTTTGACGTAGGCGAAGTATTGCGTCCATAGCGACCATGATCCTTTTCGCTGCGTGAAGAGGAAGAGTGTTTGTCGCGCGACGAGGAGGAACGTTTGCTAGGCGACTGAGCAGAGCTGTTGCTGCTACCGCCTTTGCGACGATCTGAGCTAGAGGAAGATGATGAGGCTGTGGAGCTTTTTGATTCGCTTCGTTTGCGGCTGGAGCTGCCGGTGCTGCTGCTACTGCTAGTCTTGCCGGAGCGGCTAGAGCCACTTGAGCGCAAGGGTGACTTGCTTCTGGAACGACTAGATTTGTGAGACGAGGTTGATTTGTTTTCCAGACGCGGATCCGTCCGCATAGAGCCGATGGGCTGTGGCATTTGTGACGTTGGTTGCTGCATTTGTCGAGCCAGCCGTGGATCTCTTTGTCGCACCGAGTTCAACAAGGCGGCATTTACGGGATGCACCTTGGGCTTGCCTGCAGCCGGCAAACTCTGCATGCCAAAGGCCTGGAAACAGGGATCAAAATTTAAGCCTTAAGCTAAGACTAGACTTTTGCATAGAACTTACCGGTGGCTGGTTGGGCAGGCCTGGCAGAATGTTGGGAACTGCACCCACGGGGCGTACTGGATGCATGTTGGCAACATTGAACATCTGGCCGCCAGGCACAGGGGCAGTGGGATTTCGCAGGGCACCTGCCGGTGGCATAGCCACATCCATTACATTGCCCGGCAGCCTGACAGTCTGGGCCAGGGGCACAGCTGGCGGAGCCAAGGCCAGGCCATCGTTGACTAAACTTAATCTCTCTTGCTCTTCTAAATGCTTCTTGGTCTGCTCCAGCTCCAGTTCCAGCTTACGCTTCTTGAGTTCCAGCAGCTCACGGGTCTTGGCCTGCAGGATTTCCTCCATGTCGCTTTGCAGTGTGGAGCCCACAGGCATGGGAACCATACCCTTTTTGGAGGGGGGAAATAAACACAATGAGTATTTTTTTGAAATAAGTTTTGCTTGAGTTTCCACTTACTGTCTTTAGGAAATCTGGATTGACATGTATGGCCGGATTGACATGTATCTTTGTGGGCGGTTTGGCTGTGATGGGCCAGTTTGGATCTAATCTCTTGACCTTCACATCCAGACTATAAAGCTTTGAGGGCGGAAATACCTCATTCCAGGTCTGACGCAGTCCATACATACGTTCGCGCACCTTCTCCAACACCTGAGACTGAGAATGTTGTACCTGTTCCAGTTCAAGTAAATAAAATAATTTGAAATTATCAAGTGAGAAGATTAAGAGAAGAGAATGGATACTCACCGATTCAAAGGCATTGAGAAATATGTTGACTATGCATTGTCCAAATAGTTGGACGTAGGTGCTTTTCACATTTTTAATTATTGAATCAATTAAATATAGTATAGGCAATTTGAATTCGGGCGCCACCTGTTTATTTAATAAGATAAGTAAGAATAGAAGAACATATTCACATATATAATTATATGGATATTGGAATTCAAAACAGCAGACAGACAGACAGATAGGCTGACGCAATTATATACAACCTCTCCTAATGCCCTGGCGAGGGCATATAAACATGAGCGATGACACCGTATAAAATCGAACCTGACATACCCAAAAAATCCGAGACAAAAAAAAAAAAAAATAATTTTATTTATTGAAATTCGAGTCTAAAGAATCTTCTGTCTGTGCTTTAATTCCCTTTGGCACATTCTTGGTGAAGACGAAGTGGGGAAAATTGCTTTTCCCGAAGGGAAATTTCGAATTTTGGAAAAAATCCACACTCTTGAAATAATTTCGACAAACCAATCTTAAGACTTATTCTATGTATATATTTCTAAAATCTGTTTTATTTTTATTTCGAAGTCAACGTGTTTTTTTTGATTTTGATTATTTTGTAAAATAAAAGACAACTTGTTGACAATTGTTTAAGTATTTTCTTTTTTATTGCATTGTTTGATATGTTTTTCCATTAATTTTTTTTCTTTTTTTTTTTTTATTTATTTTTTTACTTGTACTGAAACAAGTTTTAAAGAAGAGCAATGGAAAATAATAGAAAGTGTCTTACCTTTTTTTTTGTTGTTTTTGTTATTAAAAAGAAAAATCATAATTAAATAAGTACCCAAAAATAATGTTAAATGTGCATAAATGAATAAGGTAAAAATATTATCTAAATCATAGTCGATTTAAATGAATACCCAAAAATATGTATGAATAATTCAGGTCACTTATGATACGGAATTACCAAGAATAACTAACAAAACTCTGGACAAACTAGTCAAGCAAAGATATATATATATATTTTTTGTCTATTGCCAATATGATGATGTCTTCTTTGGTTCGTAAAATCACAGTTTTATTTTTTTTTTTCAAACGTTTGTTGTCAAGGCACGTAGTAACCAGTCTTTCCCTAGCGAATATTCGATTCGTTTATTTTTTTCTACTTCTTTTTATGGAGATTGTGTGCTAGTTGTTTTTTTTTTCTGTTATTTTAGTTAAGCATTGTTTTTAACCTGGCTAATGTGATTTTCCACCACGCGTACGATCACATGGGCAAAGTTGATATTTTCCTCCGCCAACATGGTGAGCATGTTGATTAGGGGCTTGCTGTTGCAATTGAGATCCCTTAGGCTGGAAAAATACTCCTCGGCGATGTGACGCTCGCTCTCATGCAATGATTGGAAAAGGCTTTCCATGGTTATTCTGTTCTTTCTGGAACTTCACTACTACCAGCTGTAGAGCGCTTTGACAATTTGCAGTTGCTTTCGTGCGGGCTAAAAACAAAAATAAAAATAAATAAATAATAAAACATGGGAGTCAGCAATTACTCATATATATTATATTTCAATTAAAATGGGTCTGGCACCCAAGCAAACACACATATTAACATATAAACCAAAACAACAAAGAACAATTTTCGAATAATCCAATGTTATCGTATTTGTGGTTGTTTTTATAAAAGTGTACACACACACACACAAAGACGGCATTGCACACAAGCATATCTTCTTGTAAACAATCACGCGCGTCTACTTCTCACTAACACGTTTCGGACGATGGTGGTGGTAATTTCGCAGAAAAATTCAATATGGCGACCGTCCACAATGTTCCACATTTTAGTCAACTTTTTAAAACCACAAAAACACTTACAAATTGCTATTTTTTTTTAAATAACATATGCATGGGTATAGAGGCTACACTTTTATAATATTTAAAATGAAAATAAAATATAAATATGCACTTTTTAATCTTTTTCAGCCACGTTTTGAGCAAACTGCGCGCACATACACACGCATACAGATTTGCCAGTAATCACGTTGAGGGTTTTTTATTTGATGTTTTTCATTAGTTAGAACTATTTTGCAAACATACCTTTTATGCTATTTCATTGGTAAATTCTGTCGAACGCACTTTTACAAATCAAAAAACAATTTTTAAGCACTTTTTACTTGAAAAATCAGCCCTGGAAAATTTTCACGTAACAACTGCGATGCAAAATTTTAGTCAAGTCAAGAACGAATAATGCGTGAACGAGATCCAAAAAGAGTGAACTATTAAGCCGACATTTAGGGTATTCCCCTGGTTGACTGTTAGCAATATTTTTATGCATTAATTATGAAACAAATTTTAATATCTGACTTAAATATGTTGCCTACTACAGTTTGTATTTTTTTTTATTGAATTTTTCAATTTGAAAAACTTTTTGGGAAAGTTCACTGTAAACCTTGTTCACTTGAGCTAGTTCCAAAAACCTCAACCCAGCTGTTGCTTTCAGCACGGAAATAAATTTAGAAACTGCAATTGCATAAAAATGGAGGAAAGTGAAACATATCTACACAGCGCTTACAAAGTAACAATTGTTCCATCGGATTTACATCACGAGGAAACGATAATCAGGGCTGCCCAGTCGCTTGAAATTCTACACAACACACTACACTCAATTTTTGGTCGTATTGAAAATCGCTTGGAGAGAAATGGTGCCAAAGTCAAGGACATAAACGAGCGTATCCAACGTGCACAGGCGAAGATCGATGCACTCGTCGGTTCTAAACGCGCAATCAAAATCTTTGCGCCAGCGCGCTTTCCTAGCAACGCACTGGCAACGAACATTCCAGCGACCTTTCCGCAAGTGGTGACACAGCTAATGGATCCTAGTGAAAACCAGCTATCTATTGAGCCAGAGAATCTGAACCCTTCAGAAAGCGGCTTATCTAAGCAGTACGACGCTAGCTTAGAGAACGCAAATGCTGATGAAAATCTTGTGCTCTTCCATGTGCGCGCTGAAGAACATCATGACACCCCCCTGGCTGCTGAACGCAAACAAACGAATCGAACGTCGGGTCTAGGTCAGCTACCACATCGTTTGAAATCAGTCCCTTCGATTATGCGTTTCAACACAAATGAGTTTGCCTATGGCGGGGGAACAAATGGAACCACTGATCTGAATGCTTGGAAACGCACACTGCCGCCACAACGACAAAGAGTGCAGGTTCCCCAAAGACCACCAAAAAACGAACAGATTTTGCCTCCTGCACCGCATTCCTTGGCAGTGGGAGCCACAAAATTGGCCACACCAGCAGGAGATTTGCGATACACACCGGCCGCTCTAGCTGCCCCTGCCATTGATGTGCCACTAGACTTGCCAGATCTACCAGGCATTGCCAACGATTTGCAATATGAGCCAGAAATAGACCAAATCCCAATAGCCCCATCTCATCAGTTTGTTGAGCTTCCTCAGCTGCCTGGTTTACCTGAACTGCCTAAGTTGCCTGGCCTTGAAGAGCAGGAGGAATCCAAAGTTCAGGTTGCTATGGTATACTCTAGCGTACCGAAGTCGAAGGCTACAGGAATACCAGCACCACCGATGCCTCAGCCTATGGGTATACCAGCACCACCGATGCCTCAGCCTCCACCCCCACCACCGCCTCCACCGCCACTACATGTAGCTTCCCCAGAACTACAAACACCGATTCCATTCCCCACTGACAATGTGGTTAAACCGCTTTCCCCTTCTGAGGAAACTCCCCTTCAAATGCCGCGACCGCCTCCAGTGCCAATAGCAGATCCGAGAGCTGACCTAATGGATGCTATCCGCAAAGCAGGTGGTGTTCACGGAGGTCGGCTTCGTTCACACGCTGCTGCCCCGGTCGACGTCGTGGACAATAAAAAATCCAATCAACCTTCGCGTTCTAAAGCTGGCGACACTACCGGTGATCTCATGACCGATCTACACAACAAACTAATGCTAAGACGGAAAGGCATCTCTGGTACCCAGAATCAGGCCGGTAATCCTACCACACCATCTGGTAATCCAATGATGCTGCAATTGTCTCGCGTCATACCACCACCAGTGCAACCGCGTAAGGATACTCAATCAAGCGATGATACACGTTCAGAGGATGATGAAGCTTGGGATTGAAATTCATATTTTTGTGCGCAATATAAATTATTTAGCCAGTTATGTGCCTTGTATGGCTCTAAGCATATGTTCAAGCTATTGTAAATTATGTTCAGCTTAGAATTCGAAATTCTATCCAAGCGAGCATGCAAAATTAGAAAATTTATCGTTTTTAGTCAATAACAATAAAATGCAAACTATTGATCTTTTTAATTGATTGACAAGTTTTTTGTAGCGAATTTGAGTTTGAAATTGGTGAAATTCGCCACAGTGGCAGCACCGACATAAATAAGTAAGGTCTGGCAACCATAGCTGTCAGCTGCTGAGAGTTCCAACATGTTAGCAGCTCTGTTTGAACTCGAACCTGTTCCAGCCCTGTCCAAATTTGTATCTCATAAGTTGTTTTCTTATTGGATGTTTTGCTTATTGGAACTCAACGAGTAAGGTAATGTCGCGGACGGTATTTGATTTGTGCGTGTGTGCGTTATTGTTAAGAGAAAAATAAAACAAAAAAATTAATAGAACAGAAGCGGCAAACATTTGTATTTTTTTGCGTATAAAAAAGAAATACCTAAGTAGCAAAAGAAGAAAAGCACCGGCCATATTGTATATGCGGGTGGTTAAAATGTTTTCCTTTTCTTTTTGGCAGCAATAAACTGGCAAAGTGGCAGCTGAATTGCCAAAGTGAATATATAGAGAAAATATTTTAAATATACTAAAAACAAATATAAAAATAAAATAATATATTCTTTAAATGATTCATTTTGTGTATTTGTCAGAAAAAAGTCGAAGCTGTAGTTGAAAATGGCAAGAATTGCAAACAGCTGATTCTAGATTTTTGGCCCAAAAAAAAAGGTGATGCCCTATAAACGTGGCTCAGCCAGAAGAGTGAGGGTGGCTGTGATTTGGGTTTGTTGTGCAACGATTCTTAAGTTTTTTCTTTTCAAAGCCTCAAGTGAATGTTTAAATTTTTCGATTGTGACCGCCAAAGCCACTACCGCTGCCGCCGCCGCTGTTGCTGCTTATCAATGGCCTTGAAAATATCACATAGCTACAACAACCACAACAACAATTAAGCATATATTTAACATATTTTACAAATGAACGCTGAAAATATTAAACAAAAGAAGACCGTTGCTGTTGTTGTTGTTGTCGTTGTTGGTGTGCAGCCCTGACATTGTGAGCCCGCGACAAACAAACAAAAAACCAACACAATTTAAATTCAAACAAAAAAAAAACAAATAAATTAAATAAATAAGAAAAACAAAAAGAAAAAAATAAATATATATATGCAAATATTTCCTATATGTATAGTAAAATTTTAATTTGGCCAACTTGGTGTCTCTTTTAGTTAATTTTACGTCGCTTGTAAAATTCATCATTGTCTACTCGTCAAAGCAACAACAAAATCGAATAAATCGCCAGCTAAATATAAATAACTTAAAGCGAATCTGCGGTAAATCTCTTCACAACTTTAACTCTCTTCCTGCACGCAACACAACTCTCCTACAGTGAAGCCTCGAATTCGAAACTAAAGTGTGTTCAAAATAAAAAAAATAAAAAAATATTCTCAAAATTTTTGTAAATAGAAAAGAGCAACTAAACGACATTATTTTTAAATGAAAAGAAAATAATTGACTACGTTTTGGTAAAATTCATAAATAGGAAATAACAAAAACAAAAAAACAATAAATTGGCAGACAGTGTGAGTAGCTTGGGATTTTAATTAATTTCTATTGTTTTGCCATTTCACTTTGAATTTGATTTGCATACTTTCACGGCTTCCAAAAGTCTGGCCAAACCCACTCCAAAAAAAAAGCAAGCACACAAAAACATAATTAAATACAAATAAAATAATCAAATTCTTAAAAATTTATTTAATTTAATTTTTCTTCTTTTTTAAAAAATTAATGAAAATCCAAAAATAAACAAAAAAAAAAAAAATCAAAAATCTGCAAACATAAATTACGCCGTGGGATTATTCGATTATTTGAGTAAGTAAATAAATAAAATGATTTTCATTTATTAAAGCTAAGCCGAAAGAGTCGGGAACAAATCTGACAAAGAGAGGGTTTTTTTTTATTTCAAATATTTTTTGCGTATTCGAAAAATTCTAAAAAAAAAAAATGTTTCAACTTTCTCTGCCTTTCTATATTTGCTATGTTTTCATATTTTTTTGGCTACTCCATTTGTTTTATTCTTTGAATTCTGTTAAGGTTGGGCCTTTTGTTTTGGGTTTGGTTGTGTGGATTCGCCTTCTCTGGGCTGCGTGTGCTTGGCTCATATGAATTGACTATGAAATTGACTGTACCCCAACAGCAACCCCAAAAGCGCCTCTAGCTGGCAAACTGTCAGATGGCACGCTGACACCCAAGCAACCCCCAATTTATATTACGCCATGACTTGGCCAGAACCACCCTCAGCTGTTAAATTGTGTCAGAATGTAAGCCAAAGGAGCGACTACTGTGCCATTCCATATACGCGTCGCTCTTTGTATGTGTGTGTGTCTGTGTGTGTTTTTATTTATTTTTTGCCCTTAGGAAATGTATCTGCATTCTGCACACACACAGAGACACTCTTTCCTCTCTCTTTTACGCTCTTATTACTATTGTGTTGGCCATGTAATGCTAACCCAGTTACTAGCAAAAAGCTCTTATGGATTTTCATTTCTCTGCTCTCACACTCTTTCCTCTTTCCTTTTGTTTTTTTTTTTTTTTGTAATTTTTCATTTTAAAAATTTATAACAATTAAAACTGAATTTTTGAATTAACAATTCAATAACAAGTTCACTCACAGCCTGTTGGAATTCTCATGTCAAATATGATTTATTCAAATCCCTGGCAAAGGCAGCCAGTTT
The DNA here is from genome assembly GCA_037075145.1 of Scaptodrosophila latifasciaeformis. Classification (NCBI taxonomy): domain Eukaryota; kingdom Metazoa; phylum Arthropoda; class Insecta; order Diptera; family Drosophilidae; genus Scaptodrosophila; species Scaptodrosophila latifasciaeformis. Next base: position 528,552 of record JBAMCM010000158.1, read on the forward strand.
TTAGCTCGTTGTAGTCAACACAGCAGCCTTCAACAGGGCCAGCAAATTGATAAGCAAATATTTCGAGGCACACCCAAATATTGTTTTGGCTAAGCAATTAAAAGCTTGGTGTGTCCCCAAGAAAGACAAAAAAATAAAGCCAAGACCAAAATCAATAAATAACAAGACAAATAGGAAAGACACATAAAACACAATTCAAATATGTTTTTCGTAGCTGAAGTAAGCCAAATAGGAAAATATCTTTGGATATTTTCAGTTTCCTGAACAACTAATTAGGAGTTCAGTAACCCTTTAATGAGGTCCTTTCGCCATATGCTTTGGAAGGCGTGACAAAAAGCAGACCACCCAGTGACACGCACACAATGTTCGGAGATATCAGACACACCTCAAGGCTTTTAATTTGCATCGAGTAATTATTGAGTCTATGCTAAATCAATAACTTAGGGGCTGATTTGACTGGAATCTTTTACATGGTCTAAGAGACTTGAGAATTATTCATTTGTTTTTTTTATCGAGCTGCACTACATGGCGTATAAGTAATGTCATAAAAATATAATCAAAATACTTAACTTTCACGTAATACCTTAGTCATTAGCTTTTGTTATTTATGTGACTTTATTTGCAATAAAATTATTATAAAAATTGAATTTGACAGGTTTGAGTCTTCGAGACTCATCAAAAATATATCTTATGGTTATATAAACTTGCTAAGCCGGGAAGTTCAAAGCTGAGATATCAGTCAAATTAGTTGGTTATTTTATTTGATTGAGCCATCATTTAAATGAGTCTGGAAAATCTTGAAGGCAAACGGCTCCGATATTCAACAAACCCGCTCAATAGGGATATCGCAGCTTTATGATAAAGTAAACCCATAAAAGATCCATATATCAAATAGATCCTATCTATCAATCTAAGCTCCAAATTTGACATCGGCCCATTAAAGACGGAAAGATTAGGTAAGCGTTAAAGCTAAAAGATATAGATCAGATCTGGCACTTCATATTCGGAGATCGGTCCATAAATGACGAAGATATTAGTTAACTTAAAATGGGAAAAAGCTAGATGACTTAATGGTCTGATTCAAATGAAACTTGCTTCACATAAATATTATTATATTCACATTCTAAGTCTTAAATTTGATTATGATTGGTCTATAAATCTCGGAGGTTTTCTATAAAATAATATGGCTTTCAATTCCATAAATATTCAGCATTCAAATTGCCTTAAAACTAATAGATTGATTAGTCTAGAGACAAGTTAGTATAGTATAGAAACTGACCAATATGGAGGCAACCCTTAGAGGTCTCAGAATAAAATATTTACTTTTCTATACTCTAAATAATATAATAAAATTATTAGTCTAGGGACAACTTAATATAGAATAGAAAATGACCAATATGGAGGCAACCCTTAGGGGTATACGATGTCTGTTTCATTGACCCACAAACATCACAACAAAAAATGGAAACTATATACTATAAGGTATATGCTTTTACTTTTTAAGTTCCCACAAGTCTTGCAATCACTTTTACTTTTTATAATGTTCGATTTGAAGTAAAAACAATTTCGAAATGTCTTTAAAATATCGATTCTGTTTTATTGCTTTCTTTGCATAATAAAATCGAATCCAATCAGGAATGGGGAAATGGCATTGGTTAATATCATTAAGGTTGAGGACAAGACTTTACAAACTCCACAGCGCAGCCCTCTCGAAGGGTTCAATTATAGACAAGTTGTATAGTCGGTTACTTGGTTTTATCATATGGATAGATCTTTGCATGTCGCTAATTATAAGAGAGCCACTTTACTTAATTGAACTGTAATTTGTTTACCTTTGTTTGATTGGACTTTGATTGAGATCCAAGGGTTAGTCTAGGTTCGGAGAGTGAGTGACTTTAAATTCAATGACGATTTTATTGATAAAAAAAAATTTCACGAAGCCCACTTAAACGCCAGACAGAATAATAAGACAAATACAAGCGACTCTCATGAATTCCTTATCAATTTGAGCAAACAGAAACAAATAAAGTGACATCATCAGGTGGCTCCAACGACGCTCACTTGTCTCTTTCAGTCTGAAGTTTTTGAGTGGCAAAGAAAGGTTGGGGGGTGAGGTCTGGGTTGTTTAACTATTTGACATATTTTATTGACCCATTAAGGGGGTCCCTTATCTCAAGCCAAGAAACCGGGCTTTCGTACTCTTAGTCAGAGCTATTTTTATACCCTGTACCTAAAAAGGTACAAGGGTATATTAAGTTTGTGCAAATGTATGTAACATAGAGAAGGAGACGTCGGAGACCCCCCAAAGTTACCCACAATATGATCAGGGTGACTAGAGAAATTGATATAGCCATGTCCGTCCGTCTGTCCGTCTGTCCGTCTGTCCGCGCGTACGCCTAGATCTTAGAGACTATAAGAGCTAGGATAACCAAACTTGGGATTCGGACTCCTTATGTGTGTACGCTGGTCAAGTTTATTTTTTTCTCCCCCCGCCCCCCTTCCACCACCTCATTTTTTCAAAGCCATATAATGTCTAAACCTTGAGGATTTAAGTATTAGTTGCTTCTGAAGTTGTTAGGAATCTAAAAATCTTTCGATTGATATCAAACATGACTAAAATTGGACCATATTTACTCGAGATATACAAAAAACAAATTTGAGGGTCAAGATTTTAATTCCCCTTGCCTAACTGGTAAACTGCCGAATGAGCAGTCCGATAGATGGCGTGCTTGCAATATTGTGAACAATGTGTTTTTGGATTCAAAGGAATATTAAGACCAGAAGTTTTATGTGAATGCAGGCGACCAGGGTTACCACCCGACTAGGGTTGCCACCTTTTTTTTTTAATTCCGTCTACTAGGTACAGGGTATCCCAAACTCGGCCGCGCCCGAGTTTAACGTTCGGCTTCATTGATTGATAAGGTAGCACCAAGCTTTTTTTCCTCTTTTTGATCTTTGAACTTGAATTATGATTTCATTATATTCATTCATTCACACACACATCAATTGCTTTGGTATGGTAGTTTCGGCCTTCGTGGTGACTGATTTTTATAGGAACATTCCTAGGCTATTGATGACGTGCCGTTAGTCAGTCTTCAAGGGGTAGAGCCTCATCTACATGTGTTTATAATAATTGCTGTATTTTTTTTTTTGCCGTTTTATATTGGATTACCCAATTGCTATTTTTAAACTGGGCAAATAAAAAACAATTTATAGTAAAATTCATTTTCAATATTTATTTTTGCCATAATTCACATTGTTCGAGTGTTGTTATTTTTTTTTGGCTTGGAGTGTTTATTTAGGCAAGAGTTGGGATGAGGGGGATGAGGGTGTGCTATAGACAGATTAACGCTTGAATGGACTTTTAAAGCCGCACCGTGACAATTTATTAAATTACCTGAGCGTAAACGAAACGTTAGAACTGCCGATGACGCCATTCAATTCAGAGTACAGGAATTTCAAAGATGCTTCATCTGATAGATACATTGACTGACTTGGCTGGCTTGGCTGAATCAAGGGCATTTGGTACCGTTAAAGGTTTTTTTCTTTCGGATAGCGAAGCATGGGAAAGTTGGCATTATAATAACATTGCGTGCCAAATTGAAGTAGATGTCGAGGGCGTTTCTAATCTTTCACAGTGGTAATTAGTTATGAAGGCCCTCCCTCCCCCTAACCCCTCAAAGAAAAATGAACAGCTGACAAAAAAAGTACGAAAGTCATTTCGTTCCCCTGCCAAATGTGTCTGGGCTGGCTACAAATTGTTTGGTGATAGCATTTGGGTTTAGGAGTGGAGAAGGGGTTGAGGAGGTGTCTGTCTCTTTTGTCTTTTTTAATTTTAAAAATACGCAAATCAGAACTTGTTGCTGCTTGGGAACCCCTTTTTTTCTCTCTCTCCTATGTGGCTCTCTAACATTCTCTCTGGGGTCAATAGACTGGGCTTTTGGTGGGAAATTCTTATATTTTACTTAAGACTAGAAATGCCAGAAGCTAGGACAATTTAAAAAGAATTCAAAAGAAAAGCAAATCAAACAAGAAGCTAGAAGAATTTGATTAGTTTTTTTTCGCGAATTTTTCCGATATTTTGTTGAGAGAAACTTGGCAAGTAAACTAAAAAAAAAAAAAAACTAAATACTATAATTATTTACATTTGAAAATAGAAAAAACATTTGTAAATTGTCATTGTAAATTGACAGTAAATAAAGCCTTTGCTTGCCAATTTTCACAAATCACCTCGACTCTTGGCCTAGACTAAACAAACAACAAAGCAAAGTTCATTCGAAAACTTTGTTCAAAAAATAAATGAAAATGTTAACATATTTTTTAGGTTAATGTAAATTTAAATGCTTCTCTTTTTTTTTGAGGGAGTAAATTGATATGTTTAAAGCGATTTTGTAAACAAAATAAAAACAGTTTCGTTCATTTTGCATCCGTCACCTTCTGCATTTTTGTTCGCTCCGAAAAGGGCGAGCTTACGTCATTTGTTTCGTATATTTTCGACAAGCTAAAACTTTAAGCTGTTTTGTCTCAGAATTTCTGTTGACCCAAAAAAAAAAAAAAAACGATGACGTCTTAGATTTGACTCTTCTCTGGGCGGCAGTGCAACGGCTGTGGCAGATCATTAAGACACCTCGTAGACTATATAGAAAATGTTCAGATATTACTCTGGCCGATCTCTTTGAGTCGGCGCATCATCTCTTTTCGAAAGATACAAGATAATTTATTATCTGAAAATGTTCAGCACATCACGAGTCGCCATTCGTTTGGTTTTCTTATTTTTCAGTTTCATTTCGGTTTTGTCTTTTTCAACATTTTCTTTTCGGTTTCATTATTTTTGTTTGGAAAAATTTCTAAAAAAATTTTCGAAATAAAATATTATATATTTTATATTTAATTTTTTTTTTAGCAACGAATAATAATTTTTTTTGTTTTCATTTAAATAAAAATTGAATTGTGAGTTTTGATTGCTGTGAGAAAAGAGAGAAAATTTTCTTGAACAATTTTATAGAAAATTTTATAAAATCGTCTGTTTCGTGTTCTAAAAATAACACCGCTGTTTTTCATGGTTACCCACAGATGAATATTTTGTATGCTTCTTCTTCTTAGTCTTCTTCTTCGTAGTGAATACAGTGGCGCTTTTTATATGAACTTTTGTGTTGTTGTTGTTGTTGCCCATCTAACCGACAGCTGGGCATCTGGGGGAACACACTGTATATATATTAATATGTACGATTCATGTACGATTTTGCCTGACAAGTCGAACAAGATTCCGGCATATTTAGAAATTCGGGCAATTTGGTTAATTTCATTTTGAAACAACCTCAAGCAAATCAAATATTATTCAAGAGATCTATAAGACTTTAGATGAAGATGAGAGAATTTGCAGGTGGTTACGGAAATATTGGAAAATCATTTAAGGTCTCTCCTTACTGCCAGCAAAAGAAAGGGCGAATAAGTTAGCGGAGGGGCAGAGACGTGCGTCGTGAGTATAGCTAAGACCTCAGGACCTTAGTACTGGATCAGACTCCGTAGAGCTTCTAACAGTCCACTGTGTTGTTGACTTTATGGCCGAGAGATAATGAAGGTGTAAGAAATCGAATCAGTTCAGCATTTCCCTTTGCTCAAGCTCAGTCCTGTCTTATCAAAGGGAACGTTAGTGGCATCAAGCCAAGAATCTTATCCTCTTGGCTGTTTGGTGGATTGGTTCCGATCCAAATCGGATAGTGTGTGAAGGGGACTACAATTCAGTTTGGTCGTTCCTAGTTCGATTATTCCAATTATACTTGCCGACCTTTGAAGAGTTTGTAAATCTTGATATAGGCTCTGTCTATCCCCTGGGCAGGGACCTCTCTTAACCAAGCTAATCTTACCAGCTATTGCTACTTCTTTTTGAGGTGTCAATGAATCTAAAACAATATGAATTCTTTGTTATGAAAAATATTCTTTATTTCCTTTGTCATATATTCAAGCTGAAAAGCCCTATTCATTCGGAGAACTGAAAGACCTTGAAATAGTGTCTGGTCTGGCTAACTAAACCAGATCTTTCAATTCAGAGAATCTTCAGAATATTTGAATAATAATTTAAAGTCATTTGCTTCATAATATTCCGACTCTTTCGGTCTTAAGTTTATCTTGGAAATTCTTTGCTTATCTCTGGATCTGCATAATTAATATATTAAAAATATATATTTTTTCTTTTAGCTTTTGCCATGCCTGCCCCGATTGGTGAACTTTTTGCCATCGATGCTTAAACGATGGACTTGGCAGATCAAATCGATGACTATATCTGTTCATTCGAGGGACTTGGTGACATAACAATGGACTCGCTAGCCATTTTCATATTTTTGTGGGCCGTCCTGGCCCTCTTCTCAGTTTGGCTGTGCAAGCTGCTCTACAATAAGTATCTAAACAAGGCCAAACCGGCCAGTGCCAGCAATAGCCGGCAAACCAGTGTGGCACCCGGCGGAGCGGCCACAGCAAGTGCCAATGGAACTGTGGAGAAGCGTTTATCGGAGCCGCGTGATATGCTGGCCACCAAGAGTAAAGTGGTGGAGGATCTGGCCAAGCCAGCAGGTGGTCGTGGTCGTTCTTCCGCCTCGCCCATGGGCGGTGGCAGTGGTGGTGTGGGTGGTGTCGTAGTAGGTGGTGCTGCTGGCCCACGTCGTCGCATGGTGCGTCAGAGCTCAACTGGACCGGAAAATCGCAAAAAGCGTTATGTCCCCCCACCCTCCAATGTTGTTGGCCCTGAAACGGTGAGTGGCCTGAACATGACTGTTTCCAACCTTTTTGCCTAACTTGTTCTTGTCTTGCAGAGCTCGGTCACCTGGACCAGCCAGGTCTTTCGCTGGCTCTACAGCGACCTGGTGATTGTCAACGAGCTGCTCATGTCTTGGGTGATAGCTCTCAATGACACATTGCGTAAATCCGTGGAAGAGGTGAGTCGTCCAGCTCTTTGGCATGACATCAGAGCCGTCTCGGAGTCTCCGTCATCGCCCCATTGTGATGTCATTGTCGAATTGGTCTCATAGCTCATAGCTCGTACATTGAACTTTGTTCTTTCTTGCTTTCGCCACGACATTCAACTTGAGCGTTGTGCTCGACTTGACTTGACTTGTCTTGGCCCCAATCCTCCCTTGGCCTAAACTTCTGCTCGCTCACTCAGCCATAACCGGCCAGAGAACGCGTTTTTTCAAAACAAAAACTTTGTTTCATTTTTTTTCACTCGTATGTGTGTGTGTGATTAGTTGGCAGTGCCGCTTTATTTTATCGCCTTTTTTGCGGTATCCGTTTTAATCCCCCCACCGGCCAGCCGTCTCGAAACGTAGGCCAAGGTCAGAGCCAGAGAATTGCTTGCTCTGTTGTTGCTTATTATTTTTGTTATTCTTATTTCATGTTAGTCACTTTTTTTATTTTATTTTTAAGCAATTTTTTAATGTTAAATTTTCGTGTGGCCACACTCATTGCAAATGCGGTCATTTCGACTTTTGGAAGCAATTCAACTTAAAAGCGTTGCTTACGCAATTCCCGCCAAGCCAAAACCATGTTCAGATTTAGCAGCTCACCTCAGTCCGGTAAAAAAAAATATATATATCTATATAAACATATATATGTGTGCACTTAAAGGTATTAGCTAGATTTGGGGATATGGTAAAAATAAAAAAATGCCAGTTAATTTTTATAAAGCACTTAAGCTGGTTTTGGAAAATTACTTTTTCGTACTCTTTTCGAAGAAAGCAGAATATATTTATGTTGTTCAGAACCAGACATCAGATTGTTCAGTCACACAAAACGGTTAAGCCATATCAATCTGTCCTTAGTTTTAAAACTTGTCGGAATTAACCAGATCGGACCAATAAATCCTAAAACCTAAAATACATCATTTTTTTTTTTTAATTAGGATCAGATCACCACTATATCATATAGCTGTCATACGGAACTAAATCAGTCTTGGGAATATCTTCAACACTTATTGACTAACTTTATACAAAGTCCCGGGGGTTTCTATATGCTTCGAACTGTAAATCGGTTAGGACCCTTATAAAATATAGCCGAATCTAATTCGTTTTTAGAAATAAAACCCAAAAAGGTATTGGCCGACCTTAGACTACTTTGGTACTGGGTTGGGAGTTCATCAATTTTCAGTCGAATTGAGTCATATAGTCATATACTATATAGCTGCTATAATAAACCAAATCGGAATAAGGCCAATCAGAAATAAGTTTTGAAAAGAGTCTGCAATTTTTGGCATTCCTTGTGATTTTTTTAAAATTAAATTTTAAGACGTTTAATAGTTAAAGCCTTTTCGAATTTCTTAATAATCTAAAATGTCTAGCAATTTAGAAATACTCCAAATAAGTGGGCCGCATTCGGATATCAAGAGTCGAACATTTGTTTGAAAGATTCAAGAGATATTCAACTTTTAGAGACTTTAATATTTTATAAGCTTATAAAAATTATCAAAATTATTTCTATCATAATTTCTCTCTCTTATCTGTAGCATGGAGTGGCAGTTGAAGTGGTTCGAGTGCTGCCAGACAGCCCGGCACCGGGTCTGAATAATATTTTCTGCAATTGTGATGAGCATAACCCATCTGATATGGTGAGTCTGGATTCTTTAATATCGAAATAAAATATATATTATTTTTTATTATTGACTTGATAATTTTCCAGCTCATTACATTTGATTGCGATGCCATGCCTGTGCTGCAAGTGAAAACGTTCCGTCAGAAATCAGGCAAAGTGGAGACCTCACATTATAAGGTGACCATATCACGTTTCCGAGCCCGCATGGCCATACCCATGAACTACAACAGTCTGAGGGGTGAGATGCGTGTCGAGGGCTATCCCGATGTAAGTGGAAATTCAGACAACTAATTTTTGCCTTTGGCCAAAAACGACTCTTTTATTTTTTTTGTATTTTTTGGCAGGTGCGCATTGCCATGAACAGTGTGGGCGCCATCAAGCCAATGGATCAGGACGAACAGCAACTTCAGGCCGTAATCAGCGATATACTAACGGTGGCCTTGCGTGATACAATTTATCCAGTGGACTTTTCCATGTACTCGACCTGCCCGCGGGCCGAGGTGGAACCCATCGACTTACCTGTAATTTATCCCGTCCACTATGACTCTCTGGCGGTGAGCGTTGAGAGCAGTGAGAAGCCATCGGGAATCTTAGCTTCCTGGTCGTCTCTATTGTTATTTGTTGTTTGACTACTACTGTCTTTCCAGTTTCCAGTTCGTTCACCCAAATCTCTCTCAGTCTTAACTTTGTGTAACCCGAAACTTCTCATTGCAAGTCAAGACACTAGATAAGCCCGGAACTGTACAGTGAAATCAACGGCAAACACAGACAACACTTCTCATTGTTCTCACCTCAAACTCCTTAATACGTTCTCAACTTGTAAGCCATGAAATTCGCCTTTCGTCCATCTGTCTCCCAAAGATCTGTTAACTCAATTCTAGGTCCAAAATAAAATCGGTTCACTTTTTCTCTCTTTTCAGGGCAATCAATACTTTCAATATTATTATAATTTCTAAAACTCTAAAACTCACATTATCCGACTTAAGAAATGCCAAGCTAAAAAAAAAAAAGCAAAACTATTTAATTAATAAAAAGGCGAATTTCATTAGCTCTCCAATTTTCTCTCTCTTTTTGTTTGAGGAAAAATATCTTTTCCCCTTTTCTATTTGAATTATTTCTATTCTATTATTTTTCACTACTCATATGACGATTCCATTTACATTCCCACCACCACCACACAGCACAACATGGAGCACATGGGTCTGGGCATGCGGGACCATCAGCAAATGGTCTCGGCCCGACGACTGCTGGTCAAGATTGTCAAGGGCGAGGGACTGCGAGATGCCCACGAGCCGTATGTGGTGATTGAAATGGATGAGCCAGCCCAAAAGAATCAAACGGGCACACAACGTGGCACTCAACCCTACTGGGATGAGCATTTCCTTTTGTAAGCGAAATTTTCTTTTGAAGAGGAAAAAAACATTTTAATTGAATTTTTTGTGTGTTTCTTTTCCAGTGAACTCTCACCGCAATCGGCTGAAATATTGTTTGAGGTCTATGACCGTCCAGTGATTGCCTCCGATCCAGCCAAATTCCTAGGCCTGGGCCTGGTCGGCATCGACGAGCTGGCCGTGGGTCCAGCTTCCACACAGCTGCTCACTCTCCAGCCGCGTCCCTATGAGACCCAGCAAGTCTCCGGGTCCATAACCGTTGACTTTGTCTTTATCGATGGGGCCGAGATACCAGCCGGGTCCAGGTCTCACAAGCTGAAGGAGGCCCTGCGTATCAGCACCCCGGCCATCAATGAGCACATACGGAATGGTTCCGACTTAGCTGATGCCGCGGTGCGTGCGCTGCAGGATGGCGCCCTATCCGCCTCCACCAATGGCCAGCCCAGCAAGAGCACCCTGATTATACACAGCGTCCAAAGGGTTAGTTGAGTGTTTCCAACCATTTTTGGCTTGGATCATTTATCATTTCCCCACCGCCCGGATTACTCTATGATTTTTCTTTATAAATTTGATTTTCTTTGTTTTTCTTTCATGTCATTTCACTTGCTTTGATCCTCCACAGAACTCGAGCAATCCAAATGCATTTAAGGTAAAAAAAATTCTTTATTTTCATTGAATTTCTTTTCTTTTTTTCCGTGCTTTCCAGTTTGAGTTTTTCATGTCTTTTTCTTTCACTAAAAAACAATTCCTGTCGACAATTCCATGACTAAACTAGTTTAGTGTATCAATTGAGCTAATCTCACGAAATCCGTTTTGTTTACTTTTTCAATCTGTTTACTCTCTGCATTTGTTGACCGATTGGCCTAACCCCCCCCGCGCTTATCTTAACCAAATGTTCAAATTAAAAAAAAAAAAAATACGCACACAACTCCGCACTCCCCCCTGATGAGATCAGGTTGAATTGAATAAGGATGGGCAAATCGAGGTAATCGAAACGTCCGAGGCGCAGTCTCCCAGCGAGCTGGACCAGGTGGTGGCCCAGGCCTTCGAGCGGGCAGCCCATGAGGCGGCCACAGCCGAGGCCCAGGCCGAGGCCGAAGCAGTGGCAGAAGCCGAGGCGGAAGAGCAGGCAATCAAAGCTCAGGCTCATCCGACAGAGAATGACCAAACAGGTAACCCTAACGAGGAGAGCATCAACGAGGTGAGTAGCACAAATAGCAATTTCTTTGCAGGCATGGCCAAGAGTTCTTACCAATTCCGCTTTTGTTGAGCCCTGCTAATCCGTGTCTCTTTCAATCGTTTAGTTTGGCCAGCCCAATGCCGCCTCTTCACCCAATGGCAGTGGCTATGGCCACAATACCTATGGCCTCAATGGCAGCAACAATGGCCTGACTGCCTACAATTCACACAGTTTGCCTCGCAATGGCGCCAGCTCAGCCTATCCAACGCCACAGCCCTTGACCAACATGGAGCCGGAAGATCGTGGACGCAGTAAAAAACGTAATTTCTTTGGCACCCTAAAGAAGCGGCTTAGCCGCTCCAAGACACGTACCCTCTCGGCCGATCAACCTAATAACCATCATAAATCACTATCAGCCACCAATACAGCCCAAGCAAATACAACAGGACTCACACGTACAGCCACTGGAACCCTAAATGGTGAATCTTCACGTTCATTTTCTGTCGATCGTGCTCCTCTGTCTAAAAGCAATTCACTTGGTAATTACCCTCGAACACCCAATCACCCATCACATTTTCTTTATTCTTCAATCAAATTCACCCTGTCTTTCACCCAATTGTCTTTGTTCAAATGCGTTATCCTGCACTCACCGTGATATATATATATACATTCACTGACATTTATTTATATTTACTTACCTAATCCTGAGTCACTAAAACCGGAATCGAATACTATATGAGCCGGAATCTAATACTATATCTAATACTACCTGGCATCCTGATTTCCCTTAAAGAGAATTTTTGTTTTCTGAAACATATAAATTCGGTTGGGCTTGGAATCAGTCCGATAAAATTATCGAACATATCGGAACTTGGAACAAAACTGAAATCGATAAATCAGGGCAATCGAAATAGTTTAAATTTTTAAATATGTTTGATTTGGTATCGGAAAGGTATCGGAACTTGGAACAGTTCGGGAACCAAACCAAGGATCATTAATTTGAGGTTAAGGTTCTTTTGAGTGTTTCAATTTTGTTTTTTTTTTTATAAAAAGATGAGATCTTATTTTAGACTTCTACAGTCAAATACAAAAAGAAAAAATGTAAAAGGAATTCAAATAATCAGTTAAGACTTTACTTGAGTCTTTTGAAAATGTCGGAAGGGTATTTTAATTCTTATCTTGATTGTCTGAATTAAATATTCCGACTCACTTGCTTGAAGATAACTCGAAAATTACTTGATAAGTTGATAAAAGCTTTTATATATTTTATCGATCAACGATAGCGGCTAAGTATTTCGTTCTGTTTTGCTCTTTTTCTCCCCCCTCTCTCTCTCTTTCTTTTTATCTTTGTTCTACTTGATTCATACCGAATTGAATGCCTACCGAAATGTTTCCATAACATGTAAATTTCAATGTATGTATGCTAACTTTTGTAAATTATTTACTAACCAATAAAAAATAATATAAAAAACAACAACAACAAAAACATGAACACATTTTGAACACCGACTAACAAATACTCTTAACAAATGTATGTAAATATTCAAATGAATCACACACACACCACCACATGCACCATATATGTATACACACACATACACAAATATTTTAATATCCTGCATTTTTTTGAATATTATAAAAATATATATTTATTTAATTAATTTAAAAACAAAAAATGTAAATTTATAAATTTTAATTTCATTTTTCATTTCTTTTTGTTTCTCCTTCTATTTTTTTTAATTTTATTTATTTTCATATGTCAAATCAAATAATTTGAATGATACAACTTATCGGTTATAATGGGTATTATGCGTTTATATGTGGCTATACTCTCGATCTCGGGGCCGTTATCTGTGGTGCTGCTGTGGTGATCTGCACGCTTAATTTTCAATTTCTAAAAAAAAAAAAACAACACCACAAACAAAACAACAACAACAACAAATTACACATTATTTAAATGTAAAAATAATAACACCACAGGACCCCGCATGGGCATTGGCATCACCGACCACTCACGTCAGTCTTCAATTTCAGAATCTTCGGCTATTTCAGGGTTCTCATCGGCCAGCAATAAAACCTATGTTCACGAGGCCTCAACTCTGGTCCTGGAGACCATTGAGAACGGTGTCAAACGGTAAATATTTTCAAACTATTTTGATTCCATTGATAAGTTCTTTATTTTTCCCACCCCTTCCGCTCAGACACTTCATTGTGCCTTTGGCCATAGCCCAGCGGCCGCGTTGGCGTCGCAAGGGCACCAAGCTTCACATTTACAATGACCACACCTTCATTGCCAAGCATTTGAGTGGGTAAGTACAAGGAAGGGTCTAACGTATAACTTTTCCTTCAAAATTAATAATTCCTGGATTAATTGCAGAAGCGGTTTACAATGCTCGATTTGCATGAAGTCGATACCAAGACGGCCGGGTAAGCAGGGCTATGAATGCCGGGACTGTCAATTGGTTTGCCACAAGCAATGCCATGTGCGTGCCCCTCAGGCCTGTCCCAATCCTACGGTTCTCTCTATGGATTTGTAAGTAGAAAAAAAATTAAATTAAATTTAAAAATATTTTTATACAAATTTTTCTTATTTTAAACAAAAAGTTTAGTTCAATTTTTATTCTTCAAATATTTTTATTATTTATTTTTATTTTGAGTTAATCAACCCTAATACAAAAAAATAAACTAATTTATTTATTTATTTCTCTCTTTTTTTTTTGACAAACCAAAAAAATAAAAATACCAACTATCCAAAATCCAAAACAACAATATAGAACAACATTTCCGGTACTCACAGAAAGAGAATTGAATTTAGTTAACTAATGAATTTAATGTTTTATAAATGATTCAATATATTTACTATATATTTCAATATACAATAATTTGCTAATCACTTTAAAAAGATGATTATTATTTTTTTTTTTGTTTTGGCCAGATTAGATTAGTTTTGCTTAGAAATTTTGATTGGCTTTTTAAAAATATTAAAAATATTTTTATTTCAAAATTGTATCAAGTGCCTTTTGGTGTGAAAATGTGTCCCTCAGCTTCAATTCATTAATTTCTATATCCACATTAACTTGCTCTTCCTCTTCATAAAAAAGAAAAGAAAATTATTACATATTTTCATACTTTTCTATTTCGCCTTCCATTACAAAAAAAATAAAAAAAACACTTTAAAAACACGGACACAGGATAATAATTGAATGAGAACTAAATCAAGAACAATAATAAGAAATTTTAGATAATAAATTCCAGTTAAAAAAAAAAAAAAAAACAATTCATTGATTCAGAAGCTAAGAAATGAAATATTTTGTAATACTGACGAAAACAAATTGTTGAGGAAAATCATCGTTTGGAAAATTGCCGAGGTTTATTGTTTTTTAGAAAATCAATTTTTTCACTTGAGAGAAATGGGTAAGCTTTTGTTTTGCATGAAAAAAAAACCAAATTGAGTTATTTGTTACTTTGTTGTTTAGTTTAAACTAAATAAAAGAAACTTTTCTTTTAACACTCAATTTTCTTAGCAGAGCAGTATGTTTTATTAAAAGCATGAATCAATTGATTTTCGAAAATTCCTATAAGTTTTAATCCAAAGATCTGTGAGTGTACCAAAATCAAAAATTTTAGATATTATAAGCAAAAATTCCAAAATTCCTTTTATGCTTTCTACCTTTTTTTCTGCCTTATTTCAGCTTATGTTTATTTGGCTTACTTAATGTTTTACAATTTGATTTTAAAACTAAAGCTTTTTCTTTTTTTTTATTCACAGAACGAAATTTAATTCTGCATCGGCGGATCGCAGTATAAGAAAACTTTAAGCCTACAGTAAAAGATATTTATGAAAAACCAACCAATCGAAATATTTAAAATACTTTGTTTAGTTAAAAAACAAAACCGATACCAACAAGAAATCAAGCCACACGAACAGTTTAAGAAAAGAATATCTTAATTTTATAACGAACGTTATGTTATTTATGTTAAACACATGTGCAATATTTTTAACCAGTCCTTGTAAACACTGCGCAAATTTTTTTCGTGTCTGAATATTTAACATTTTGTATATTTTTTACAAATCCACGAATTGTATAAAAAAAAGAAAAAAAAAACAATAAAATCGAATGATGACTTTAATTTGAAGAACATTTTATTTATTTCAACTTTTGGTCGGGTGCACGAAGACTTTTGTCGCGCAGACAAAAGCTGGCTGCTACAAGGTTCTACAGAGCTGCTTAGCGTGCTCTGTTAGGGACAACACAATTATTATTAAAATTGCTGAACAATATATGCTATATGCGTTTTTACTATAGAGAATTTATATTCTTTTGCTTTCCATTTATATGTATAGACGATTTAAAATGTGGACATATCTTTTTTATCTCTACCGCGACGTATGATTATTTAGTGGATTTTTTAGTACATTTTTATTTAAGCAGAATAGCCACACTGGTCTCAGTGTCTTTTGCACATCTCTAGTCTAAAGGTCAGGCTGTCAAAAAAATATTAAAGTACTTAAAAATCAAAAATATAAAGTGTCAAAATTTATTTTCGTATTTTATTCATGCATGTAACTTATTTTTTTCCTCTCTAACATTTTTGTGCTTGCGCATCACAACAGGCCGCGTGACAGCAAGCTTTGCAATTGATTGCGAATTACAACACACGCTTGCATAATGAAAATCTGGACATCAGAGCACATATTCCACCACCCATGGGAAACAGTAACCCAGGCGGCCTGGAGGAAATATCCCAATCCCATGACGCCATCAATCATTGGCACTGACGTAGTCGAGCGCAAAGTGGTTGGCGGTGTGCTGCACACCCATCGATTAGTCCAGTCAAAATGGTTTTTCCCAAAGTGGACGCATGCGTTAATAGGAACAGCAAAGACATGCTTTGCCAGCGAACGGTCCACAGTGGACCCAGAACGCAAGCAGATGGTCTTAAAGACCAACAATCTCACATTCTGTCGGAACATTAGTGTAGATGAGGTTCTCTATTATGAGCCACATCCTACCGATTCGAGTAAAACACTGCTCAGGCAAGAGGCAACAGTAACTGTGTATGGAGTGCCGCTATCGCATTATATGGAAGATATCTTAACCTCCACTATTAGCAGCAATGCCAGCAAGGGCCGTCAGGGTCTGGAATGGGTGATAGGACGCATAAATACAGAAATTAAGGATATTGCAGAGTCAGCAGCACGCGGTACTGATGAATTGATTCACAGCACTCGTCGCTCCATCGACGAAGTAACCGAAACTGCTCGCAAGAGCATGGACGACATTAGTGTGCAGGCTGCCAAAGCTGCAAAAGCAATGCACATAACATAAAGTTCCCCATAAAGAAAAGTAAAGTCTTGCTAGGCGGGGGAGTGGGAGGCTGTTGAACTGTGAAATTTCATAGAAAGTCGAAATTCAGGTATGCTGGTAAAAACAAAAAAAAATGTACAACTTTATATATAAAAATTTTACGTGATTTATTTTTGTCCTATTTTAATAAGTACTTTAATTTTTGTATATAAAATTGTAAATTTGATTTTAAAAAAAAACTTTCTCTCTCTAATCAGTTGCCAGGCATAAAGACGCAAGTACGTACAATTCATATTAGGCACACAACAGTTTGAAACTACTATATTATGGCAGGTGCAGCTCTAGAGGCAACCAAAACATAATAGATCAATATAAAAAATATATATTTTAGTTAAAAACCAAATAAGTGAAAAATGATCATGTTAGTGTATAAATTAAGAACAATTGTAAAATAAATTATACATTTATTTAAAGAACGAAAAAAAAAAACAAAAACGAAACCTAAATCTTGTAATATTGCAATGATGGAAATCTAATTTTATCTTGCATTATTCGATGTGTATTGATTTGATTGCTGATTTGATTTTATACTATTTAACCAATTGTTACCGAAATAAAATATTTTAAAGAGCATTCACACAACACAATTGAATCAATACAATTTTTATATGATATTAAATGAATATTAAAGGGTTAATGAACTCTGCGTTTTTCCACAGGGATCACGGGCGTACGGCATGGCCTTGAGAAAGCATATAGATTAAGACCGTGCGTGAACTTGAATTAGAGACAGCCCAGATTTTGTTATATTTATAGGTCTATTGACCCATGTCCATCTAAATGGAAATATAAATTATTTTACATATATTTTTTTATACCATGAGGATTTTAATAAATATGCGAAAATAATTTATCAAATCTTATTATATAAAGGCATCATGACAAGGGCTGACTGCTGCGGCAACAGCTTTTTTGAATTGTCGCCAGGGGTCGTTCTGAGCTATCGAAAAGTTTGGCGCTAATCAGTTGAAATGTCAAAATTTTGAATTTGACGTTTGAATGGTGCCACAAAATCAAAACTCATGGTTGCATCCGCAAAAGTTGAGTGGCCTGCAGGGAGCGCTTTCGGCTGACGCAGGTGGCGTTCTCAATATTCCCCAAATCAAAATAAATTGCAAAATAAATTTGGCGGCTGTGGCGTGTGCATGTGGGAGCGCTTTGTGTAAATTCCTTTAAAATAGTGAAAATTTATGGTGAAGCAAACGGGAAGCATAGTTCGGTGCAGTTCTCAAATTATGTGCGTTGTGAAAAGCAATAAAATTGCAGCAGCAACCGCAGCAACAGAATCGGCAACGCCACGCCTCGACACAGAAATGGAATAAATTGTACGCAAAAGTTTTTTGTTGTCGCGTGTGCTAACGCTCGGCGCATATATATATATATATGTGTTTGTGTATGTGTGTGAATGTGTGTGTTGGTCGGATAAACTTTTTGAGTGTGTGTGCGATATTTCTAATAGGCTGAATTATAATCAATGATAAATTTAATAATTAAAGTGCTAAAAAATTTCAAGTGTTCTCGTTCTTTTTGTTTCAATCTACTGCACTGTTGACGTTGTCTGTCTGCTTCTACTTGCCCACAATTAGTGTGAGTGCGATGGAGTGTGCGAGTATATGTGTGCGTGCAGCTCTATTGCTCATAAAAAAAATAAAAAACAGAAAAATAATAAAAGTGACACCAAATCCGAAATAAAATATAAGCGAAAAATTTGTTCATCGCTGCCACTTGTTTTTCCACTTTTGCGGTCGCTACCGCTGCCGCTCTCGCTTTCTCTTTCTCTCTCGCTGCAACGCTGGCGTCGCCAGAGTGTTTTTAATGTCGCGTTGTTGTTGCTCTTTATTTTTTGTTTTTTTTTTTTTTTTACCATTATTGTTTAATTTCATTTTGATTTGTTTCTTTCAAACTAATTTTGCCACTGGCTGTATAATAAATTATGCAAAATAGCGAAAAGCAAATATTCTCTAAAAACCAATCTTTTTTTTTTTTGATCTTCTATTTTTCCCGTTATCTAGGCAAGTCGAGTTGAACAAATTGCCTGGCTAATTTGTATCAATTTTTGTTATTGTATATATATGAGCAAATAAGTTTTTGTTAGTGTGTATGTGTGTGTGTGAGTGTGTGCGTGTCTTTCTTTCGAATTTATCGTTCTACCGTGTTGCGTGTGTTTTATGTGCAGAAATTCCAAAACATAAAATCGAAATACGAAAATAAAAAAAAAAAATAAAAATGAATTATTAGCTTTTTGTTACGCAATTTTTAGCTAAACCTTGTAAGAATGAATGTTCATATTAAACAAAATGCAATATAACAACAACAAATTAATTAATTATTAGTGCTCAACAATAACGTGGCACAGGCGAAGGGCACAACACAACGCATAAAGAAAAAATTACAAATAAAAACATAAAAAATAAAAATACCAACAATTCAAATAAAGAGAAAAAAAAATTGTAAATAGTGAGCAACAAACCAAAATTAAAGTAACCCAAATAAAAAGCACTTGGAAAATAACTGTAAAATCAGCCAGATAAACAGAAAGACAGACAGACAGACAGGCCAGTCAGTCAGTCAGCAGTGCAGCTCTCAGCATGGCCGGCGCTCATCACAATGCCAATTTGCTCAGCTCGGATATATCGCGTCGCAATCCGCAGGATGAATACGAACTCATACAGAAGATTGGCTCCGGCACATACGGTGATGTCTATAAGGTGAGTTTCCCTCTATTAAATCTGTGAAACACAAACTGACTGAGAAAGGTGCAAATAAGTCTTACCCGCACTTTTATTGTAGTATTTAGTTGCATAGCGAGAGGGCCCAGACAAAGACCAGACACTTGACAGAGTCAGTGAGTGAGAAAGAGATGGAAGAGGGGGGGGGGTGGGGGAATGGGACGTTTGAGTGGGATATGCTGGAGTCGGATGACAAAGTGGCGCCTTTCAGGCCGAAATGAAAAATCCGAAATAACTACAAGGCAAAGAATCTTTGTAATTTAGAAGTGGTGTGTTTATTCCCCCATCCCTCCACCCCCTACCTTCTCAGATACTCTGAATAAAAAACATAAAGTTTTTCTTCTTCATTTTGCGTTTTGCGCTGCAGTCATTTCTGTTTGTGTGTGTGTGTGTGTGTGAGTGAGTGGGGCAGCCCATCCAAACTAAGTGTATGTGCATATGCATACATGAGTGCATTCGCCTGACCACCCGCACCGCACTCTGCGGCCTTCCATTTTCTACTAAGGTTTGCCCTTTTCACTCCTCCTCCCCCCTCCCCTGCCTGACTCATTCCACCCCGCTCGCTAGCCCAAACTCATACTCATTTGTACATCTGTTTGCTTTGCATGCAACGAGCTCTCAGCGCGAAGCTCCACAGGAAAATATGCACAGTTTTTTTTTTCTCTCTTCTGTCTTTCTTTTTTTTTCTATGTACTTGTCTGCTTTTGTATATATATTTTTATATATATGTTTTTTATTTCTTGCCCTGCTGCTGTCCATGGAGTGCCACTAGCGGTTGCTTATATGACAAATGGAGTTTTTGGTAGAAGGGTCTGTGAGAGGGGGGGATGGGGTGGTGTTGGACGTTGGCAGCGGGCGTGGCTGAATGCATATTTGCTGTTAAGTCCGACGTGGCGCGTAATTCGGCAAAGCGCAAAGTGCTGCAAAATGTCCAAAGGCGCACCAGACCAAGCATTCCAGAATGAAGACGTAGTCATGTGTATTTTTTCCAACTGCTACCACTGCCTCTGCCAAAGTCTCTGCCACTGCTGCTTATGAGTGGACATGAACATGAAGAGCTTTGTCATAAACAGCGATTACCGCCAATAACTTCGACATGGCTGGATTGTTAAATGTCCGTGTGAGTGTGTAAAAGTACGCGTTCTGGCATGGATGATGCGGATTAATTTTCATATTTCAAATAACTCTGGAAATTTTTGAAAGAAATACTTTTGTGAAATACTTCAAATTTCTAGGGTCTTTAGGTCTTATAATTAATCAAATATATAAATGGAATTACGCAGTCAGAAAGAGCTTGGCAAATGTTAATGAAATAAAAAGGAAGCATTAAAACATTAAAAAAAAAGGTCGATAAATTTGGAAAAAAATATGGGTTTTATACTAGTTCAAACCAGGTGAAATTTGGTATAGATTGAAACCTCTAGATAAGTATTCATATTATCAAGTTTGAAGAAGATAGGTCAATAAAGACAAGAGATATGCCCAAAATCAATTTAGCCAGATCAAACTTCTTCAAAAAGAATAAATCGCTTTGTCTTAAGTTTCTAATTTAATCTATATTTTCTATTAAATTTTGTGTTATAATTTTTTTATTCGTATACAAATTATTTTATTTTTGAAGTAGTCCGAAATTCGAATAAAAATTATTATTGCTTTGTTAATTATCTGACCAAATGTGTGGGCCTCATTTTGCTTTGTCTGTGAGTGTGCTTATGTGTGTGTGTGTTAGTGGCCGATGATGCATTTTATGATTTCTCTCCTCTCACTCCCTAAATCTCTCTCTCTCTCTCTTTCGCTCTTATTTTATCAGTGAGCTCTTTGTCTTTTTTTTTGGGCCGGGAGGGAAGGAGGAGGAGTTGCTCCTGTGTCTGTTGTCGGCATTCTCTGTTTATTTATTTTGATATGCGGAATTCGTTGTGCTTATAGCAGAATTTATGATGCCATCCATACGGGCATACCAAATCAAATACACATGCACACGCCATAGACATGTTCACATTCGCAAATATGCAGATTCTCATATCCAAAGCATATTATCTTCGCTTTCTTCCTCTTTCTCTTTTCGTTATTTGTTAGTATTTCCATTGTGTTTTGTTTTTTGGTCGGGCCCGGTCCATATGTCAGTCTGTTTACTTTGAAACTCACTCGCCTTGGTACAATACAGTCACATATTTGTTAAATGGAGCAGGAAAAATCAGAAAAAGAGGTGGGGTGTGCATATTGGAATACATTTTAACTCGGCAATATCAAATGGATGTTTATTTAAAGTTTCAAAATGTCTGCATTTGTTTATTGGTATCTGTTTCTTTTTTTCTTTTTGTGGAATTATATACCAAAAGGCAATTATTTTTTATGCCTTTCAAATGTTTCACAGAACACATATTCTGTTAGATATCGAAAAACCTAGTGCCGAGCTTATCGGTCATTCTTTATGATTAAGTCAATAAATATGGTATTAGACTGTGAAATAAAATCTACTTTGTGGTTGACTGGGGAAATCTGTTTTGCTGGAAGAAGAAAACATTGCGAACAAAGGTAAATTAGACAGAATTCCCCCTTCGGTTACACAAAGGTGTTTGGGGAGTTTAGTTGAGTTGGCTATTTTTCATTAACATCAAGGTGAAATAGAAATATAAAATTGCCAAGAAAAAAATAAGGCACCGGAAAGGTAAAATAAAGTCTACTTAATGGGGCACTCACACATCACCCCCGACTGGCTGAAGAGGAAAGTGGCCAGTTATGCAATGAAAACGGCACACACACACTCACAAATACAGGGAAGAAATATCTGAGCTTGTGTGTGTGTGATTGACTGTGCCTTGGCACTTGACTTGGCTACATATTGTGCTGCTCATACTATTTTCAAATAGAAATAATATCTTCGAACAATTTGACAAGAATCATAAAATTTCTAGTAACTTGAAATTGGCATTATTCCAACTAAAATTAGCTTAACAGCCTTTGAAATTATTCTCAGATATTCTAGAAAACCTAGATCATATCATATGGCCAGAGCTGTCCGATTTTAATTTATTGACGTATTCCTATCTTAAAATCATACTTGGATATTCTAGAGAACCTACATCAAATGTTATGGCCAGAAATTATAGAATAAGCTTGGATATATTTCTAGCTTAAAACGATTATTTCATATTCTAGGGAACTTAGATCAAATGATTTGGGTAGGACTTTCAGATTTTAATTTAATATTTGGTTGAGCACACTTGGGTATTTTCCTTTGGATTCAAGGGAACCAAGATCAATTGATTTGGCTAGGACCGTCAGATCTTAGTTTAATATTTTGCTATTTCAAATCTATACTTATATATTATAAGAAACCCAAATCCACTAATAGTGTCCGAGCTATTCTTATTTAATAACTAACCTAAGATATTCTAGGGAACCTGGATCAAATAATATGGCCGAAGGTGATAGATTTTTCTTTAAAACTTGGTATATATTGATTCTACCAAATCAGTCTAAATAATCAATTGGATTGCTCACTAGTTTTCTATAGCTTTTATAATCCATCCACGTAAGATTCCATTAATTTTTTTTATCAAGTCTTGATATAGTTCAAGTGAGAGCTCGCTCAATTTATTGTCTTAAAATTTGGGAATCTGAAATTTGGTATATATTTTGCTATACTTGAACAAAATCGGTTTTCAATATTTCCTTAAAATTCGAAAAATATTCGAAATTCCCAAAAATAGTATTTAAAATTGTGGTGGACTTTTCTTTAGCTCCTATTTGTAGATTTTATTTTCTGTTGCTTGTTTTTCTTGTTGTTGTTGTTGTTGTTGCCACACTTTAACAATCAACGTTGTGACGAGGCTTTTCTTGTTGCTGTTGCTGTTGTTGTTTTGGGGCTCTGTTTTTGTAGTTGCCCACAGCACGCAACACGCATGAAAACATGAACAAAAAAATTGGCGCAAAGCACTTGCCCAGAGCAAACGAAAAAATAAGAAAAACAAAAGCAAAGTGTAAACGCAAAGATCACGGGCAGGGGTGAAGAGTGGAGACGTTGTGGGGCTGAGTGGAACTCATAGAGAAAATTACTAGAGAAAAGAACGAAGTGAAGTGAATTGAAGTGGCCCTGCCTGAGTTGTTCGGGTCTGTTCTTTTCGATTCGGTTCTGGCCTGGTCTGTTCTGTTCTGGACTGCCATCATCATCATCATCATCGCCACACTGTAGACGCCTTCAATCCAAGTAGTTTCAGTTTTGTTTTACTTTATTTTGTGTGTGTGTGTGTGTGTGTGTGTGTATGTGAATGGGTTGAGTGAGCTTTGTTTGGGGGTCGAATGTTGAGGTTGTTTGTTTGTTTGTTTCGGTTTGCTGGTGCGTTCTGTTTGTTTGCTCGCTCGAATTGTGTGGTCTATATGGGGGGAGAGGGATGTGGATGCGGATACTCAATATAGCCATACATACATGTATCTATTTTGCTGACGGCCAGTGTACAAACAGATTCAATAAAAGAATGACCAAATAAAGAAGAAAGCAAGAAAGAAAAAAAATCAATTTCTCTTCCGATTGCCAAGGCAAACAAATTAGCAATTCTTCTTGTTGGATTTTTTTTTTTTCGCTGTTCTCATGTGTAGCCATGAATTGCATAAATGCAAGTTGGTCTGGCTTAATTGGATTGATAAGTATTGAGTTATTAAACAGATCCATCATAATGGAAGCTTCTGTTGTTATTAACAGATTATTTCGTTTTCTACTTTAGAAGTTAGGTCAGGTGGGTTTGCTTACACCTTATCAAGGGTTATTTGGGTTTCCTGGAAATGAAAGGAAAATTCGGAGTCTTCAGTTGTTTTATATGGTATAGTTTATACTCTGAAGTTAAAAGGAAGTTCCAGAGTCTCTAGTTTCTATATAGGATATGTTTTAGATTATTTCATATATAGTCTGAATACTAAAGGGAAATTCAGGGAAAAAGTCAAAGAAGTTTCCATTGCTATATAGTATTAGATTATTCGATATAAAAGAAGTTCAAGAAAACAAGTCAGAGCCTCTAATCAACTCCAGGGACTAGATTAATCTTGACTCTCGACTTGGTTAAAACCTTATCGGAAATGTTGTTAAAAAGTTGCTAACAAATTTCAAATTGGTCTTAATATTTCTGTCTTTATTTGATGCGGTGTTAAATAAATTCTTCCAAACTTAAAAAAAAAAGTCGACAACAATGGCGTCGTCTGGCTTAGAGCCCTGGCTAGCCAAAAAAAGCAAAACACACACACATACATACACACTTTTTGCCTTGAACTAGGTTACGCCTCAGTAGACAACAGAAAAATGAAAACATTTACCAAAGCCAAGAAAAGTCAACTTGGGGTGAGTGCAGATCAACTAAAAAGTGCAAAAAAAAAAAAGATAAACCAGTTTCTTCTTTTATTTTTGGCTACCAACCAAACAACCAAACAACCTTGCAAAGTAAACAAGCAACGCTGTACCAAAAAAGCCCAAGACGGAGGGGGGTGGTACTTTCCTATGCAAATACAATAACAGTTTTATCTACCCTTTCACACCAACAGACCAGAGCCATCCAAACCCCCCTGCTGAAATTGTCTTGACATAAACTCACCCAGGCTAACACCCAGCCGAATACAGAAGATACATTTTCAACGCATTTAAATATTTAATGAAAAATCTGTGGAAAAGCCAAAACAGAAGGCAGTGGAATAAACTTGCTGCAGCCAGACGACAATCGTTAATTAAGCAACAACAACAACAATAACAATTCCCAAAGATGGAAATCATCAGCATTGCCAACGTCCCCCCAAAATAACCAACCCGTTGACCCAATTTCGTATGGCAATAATTTGCACGTCTTTAGAACTTTTCACTGCGAAAAATAAAGAGATATGCCTGGGCGTTTCTTACTAAGTAATTTAGGAGCACATAATGTTTATGCCATATAGTACATATATATAGGAATTATTTACACCCCAGAGAATGTTTCATTTGGGGATTTGAGGAGTTATTTAGGGCTTCGAAATTTTATGGGCTTTGCAGTTTCAATAAAGAAATTTTTATATAGACTTCTGATATATCCTCTAAAGTACTTTGGAACCAAGATTCTAACTTTGATATTTCACAAAAATAATTCTTATGTTTGGGATAGTTCTTTCCTTGAAAGATTTGTCAGGAACCAGGATCCCAACATTGATATATAACAGAAAAAATTCTTATGTTTGGGATAGTTCTTTCCTTGAAAGATTTGTCAGGAACCGGGTCCCAACTTTGATATATCACAGAAAAAACTTATGTTTGGTATAGGATCCAATGGGACTAAATATGGAAAGGTTAGGTTGAACAGGTCTTTGCCTTAGTGAGGGTCAACTGGAGTCCCAAAGGACCCTTGCAATCTGAATATTTCAGGAAGAAATCTCCAACTTTAAAGAGCTCGAAATATTCTCAGCTGGGTCCCTTTTGTCTCATTAGATTGACTCTTTCTAATTCAAGCCAAATTGAGCCATTTTTATATAAAAATTTTTCAGTACTTTTTACAGTCTTTTTTGGGTGCTTTTAATCCTATAAAATGTTTGAAAAATCCAAAGAATTTTCGGATATAAAAAAATTCAAAACTCAGCCTGAATTTTCTTAAGCTGTTTTTTAGACAAAATTTTCCTGAGAAGAAAATTCATTATGGACAGCATTTTTGTTTATTAATGCAAAATACCATCATAGTTGGGGGGTGTCAGAAAGTGTCATTGATTCCTTAAGTCTCAAATCATATTTGGAATACGAAGAGTTGCCCAAAAAGACTTAAGTAAAATTGACAAGATGAAAATTTGTTTGTTTGTTTATTCCTTGGCGAGCAATCGGTTAGCAATCGTTGCAATTAGCCGAAATCCCCAAAGACATCACAGTTGGCTTAATCTTGGACACGACAATCATATGTCTCTTCTGTCTCTCTTTTTGGCAAAAAAAAACAAAATGGAAAAACATACCTAAGGAAAATGAATGAATGAAAATGTACAGCAAGACTGACAAAAGCTGTGGCATGTTCCCAAAAGACTTACCAAAAAAAAAAATTAAGTAAACCAGACAACATTTGTTTGGTAGAAATTTGGGGGGAAAAAAATGAAATCCTTTTTAAACCATTTCCTGGCAGTCATAGCTCCACTGGAGCTTAGCTAATCTACTCCAAAAAATCAAATAAACTGCACGAAATTTAAATAACAAGCAAAAGCAAAAAGTAGGCAGGGATTGGTAGGACAAAGGTTGAGTACCTATCTGCCGTTAACATTATCCTTTCGCTTTAAAGCCTTTTGCAGGAATATGGCAAATCCAGTCATCCCAACACACACACAGAGAAAGCAAAAAGGACAACAAACAGAAATCAAATAAAAAGTCGACAGAATTTATATTTTTTTTGCATTTGTTTGTATAAGTCAGACTTGGGTCAGTTGGGAATAAAAAAAGAAAAGAGGGTGGGGAGGGGGCGGGGGGTGTGGGGGAGGAAGGCGAGAAGTAGACAAACGGCGTCGGCCTATTTTATTTATGCTCCAACCACACTTGCCTTATCTGTGTGTTGGTGTGTCTGTGTGAGTGTGCTGGTGTGTCTGTGTGAGTGTGCTGGTATATCTGGTGTGTCTGTGTGTGTGTTGGTGTGTTTGTGACAGCCGCAGCCACCGCCTTAGCCAGGTTGTCGGCGCACCAAGGACCCAGATATTTCTTGGTGGGTGTTTTCGTCGTCTTCTTCTTCCTTCCATTTTTTTTTTTTTTTTGTCACGTTGATATCATTTTGGGCCTTGTCACGTGTTTGATATCCCCTTTAGCAAAGGCAACTTGTGTTACAAAGGCTGAGAGCTTCGCTCATTTTTTTTTTCTTTTATAAATTTTTGTATTTTTTTATTGGAATCGTCTGGCTTTAAGCCAACAACTGAGCTAGTGACCCGCCTCAAATTTAATTTCTTTTCAAAGACTGAGAGACTGGGAAATCAGAGAGAAAGACAGAGAGGGAGAGAGAGAGAGAGAGAGATAGTGAAGCTGTTGTGGTAAAATATTTCCATCATTTCTTGTTACGCCTTGACCCTGCCTGTGTCAGTATTTCTTCTTCTTCTTCTTCTTTTTTTTTCTGTTTTCATTTCCTTGTCCATTTCCGTTTGACATTTCTTTGAATATCGAGCCACTCTACTAGTTTAAGGTTTCTCACTGGCCAAGAAATTGGAGCTACTAAAAAAAAATTCAACCTCTCTCCCCTCCCCACAGAACCATCTGTCTTCCTTTTGATTTCTCCCTGTCCTTGAGTGCCTTATTTGCCGAGCATTCTGGGACTTTGCTCTTGCTTATGACATCAAGAGTTTCCCTAACTTTATGTTCCTCCAATTCTCTCTCACTCTCTCTCCCTGTCTCTTTCTATTCCCCTGATTACATAAAACTTCTCAACTGAGTTTGGTTTGGTTTGGTATTTTGTTAGGTCAGGAAAAGCTCAAATATTTAGCCATATTGTCAATACGCGAAGCTAACTCCTTGATAACAAATAATTCCTTGAGGCAAATGATAAACTTTTTTCGCTGATACCAGTGGAATCGGCTCAGTCGGTCTGAAAGTGTTACCAAAAAAAAAAAACAATAACAAATTGTTGCACAGTGTTTTTTTTGGCTTGAACCCACTTTGAATTTGTAAATTGCAACGAGTCCTCAGCGAAAGGGCAAATTTTAGCTTAACTCACTTTTTGGTTGGCTGGTTGGCGTTGCCAACTCTAGTTAGTTGGCCATAATTGTTTTGACCCGCGGCAAGATTATTAAAAACTTGTAAAATTATGCAAGTAAATGAGCTACTTACAGGACTGAAGCACACCAAAAGGAGAGGGGGTGGGGGAATTTGTGGAAAAAGCCAACAGATGCATTTAAAATTCGAGGATGGCCAAGCTAAAAAAAACAACAAACTTTTGGCTGGCTTTTTGCATAATTTCATTAGCCAGTTTTGCTGCTGTTTGAACTTTGACTGTGTTTTTCGTGGTTTTGTTATAATTTATGAAAACTTATATACATATATATACTATATATTCCTATCCACTTGGTAATTTAAATTAAAATATGTAATACCAATTTTTTTCTGTAACTCGCAAAAAGTTTATCAAGTGCAAAAAACAAAATGAAAAGTTGGTCTAGTAAATTAATTTGCTGCGGCGTAAGATTTTAATTGCCCACTTGAATAGACCTAGGAAGGGAGGGCTGGTGGGGTGGTAGAGTTGGTCTGGAATGATTGTAATGAAATCGATTGAGTCACAGCTGCCATGGAGTGTTTTGCTCATAAAATTTAGCAAAATTTTGAAAACGTGCTGAGAACACTGCAGCCAACCAACCCGGGCCAAATCGCAAAAAAACCACAAGTTAACCCAAACAATTTAGGTGCGGTAAAAGCTACTCATTTAAAAATTCACCTAACTATATAAAAAGACTAAATCAGAGGGGGAGAGGGGAGTAAGCGAGTAGCACGTGTTTCGGCCACAAAAAAAAAAAGCAACCACAACCATTTTAAACTTAAAGTAAAACGAATATAACAATGAAGAGAGTTGAGCTCTTCGTCATCATCATTATTATGATCTTCATTATCATTATCTTGTTATGAAAGCTGCTGATATAATAATCAAAATAAGCAGCTAAAGCAACAAAATTATTATTAACCTTTAAGTCATTTGCCATATTCGGTTGTTTTTCTTCTTCTTCTTTCTTTTGCTTTTTTTTCTTTCTCTTGGCTGCTCTTGTCTTTTGTTCTGCATAATTAATTAAAAACCCACAAAATAACAAAAACAAGAGCAGTGAAACAAAAAATTAAATCAACACAAGAAAGTAGGAAAAAAAAGTACAGAAAATTATATACGACTATTTGATGCTCTATAGAATTTTTTTTTTTTTGCCAACAAAATTTAAAAATTTAAAAGAAATAAGTGAATGGCGTTTCTCAAATCGTTGCTACCTTGCCCTTATGGTTGCTATGGTTGTCTCTTTCGCACCTGACAATTCAGCACAGAGCTGCATTAACTTGTTGTCAATCAGAATAGCACAAGTTTTGCTGTCAAGCACAAGTTTTTCGTTGGCTTCTCTCAGTGTGGAAATTCTGGAAGGTTAAGGAAATTGTGAAAAATCAAGAAGTTAAATTTCATTATTTTCTGAAGCACCAAAGTGAATCACAAGGGAAAGAGCTACACAGATCAATTAGAGGGAAATTTCTACTAACTTTGTGAGTATTAAAAAAAAAATCTCATTAAATAACCAAGAAAACACTAAAGCGATTTTAGTTGAGGGAGAATTGACAAAATGATTAAAGTTATTAGGACTATTTTTTTTCCTCGTCTTTGCGGGTAATTGAAAAATAAAATTTGTGACGAAATTTTAGGACATGTTTTTTCACTGTACTAGCAGATAAGACTTGAGATCATGATTGACCATTATTTTGGCAGATCAAAATGCAAAAAGAGACTGCTTGTCTCCAATAAGTTTTTAAAATATGTAAATGATATAGTCTTCCAATTTGGATGGTTCCATTTTATATTTCATTTCATTTTGATTAGCTGGAATGTTGTAATCCGACAAGATAACAATTTATTAAAAACCCACAAAATAACAAAAACAGGAACAGTAAAACAAAAAAAAAACGCTTTACCAGTTACAATTAAATTGAGTTTTCCACATATGCGTTGCTATCTTGCCCTTGTCAACTTAACACAGAGCTGCATTTGCTTGCTGCCATTCAAATTAAAGTTTCGGTGCCGAGCACAAGTCTTTCGTTAGCTTCTCTCAGTGTGAACGTTCTGGAAGGTTGAGGAAATTGTGAAAAATCAAAAATTCAGTTGAAAAAGCTACCAAGAACTCAAGTACAGGGAAATTTCTACAAATTTCGTGAGTATAAAAAAAAATTAAGTTGAAATAACCAAAAAGCACTAAAGCGACTTAAGAATTAAATTTTTCTCGCCCGCTTTCGGAGAAAAAAAATAAGGAAAATGTAAAAAAAGGATGACGAAATATTTTCGCTACAAAGAAAGTCGTAAATCGGTATTTTCTACCAATATTTTCTTGTGTATGATATAAACTATATACCCAAAAATTTTGTGCAGCAATTTTGTTCTGTGGAAATTTTTCTCTAAAAATGTGATTCGCAAATTAAAAAAATTGAATTTATTGTAGGAATGGTTCTGTTTTTAAGCTCTTTATTCCGAACCTAAATCGGATAGAGAAAAAAATTTAATAAACCTGATCTAACATGCAAAAAAAGAGAGTTTTAGCAACAAGCCAGAACTTTCCTTTTCTGAGAAATAGACATTCATACAGACGGACAGACCAGACAGACGCACAGACAAATTTCAAGCAGAATAATGCAGGAATTTGTTTGTCTGGCGTCACTAATACAATCAACTAAGCGTCTTAATGAAATGGCATATGTATATGCGATTTCGTGGAAAAGGTTCAGGCTTAGTGATTTAAATTAAAATATGTGATACCAATTTTTCTGGAACTTTCAAAAGTTTATCAAGTGCAAAAAAAAAGTTGGTCTAGTAAATTAATTAATAACTCGAACAGACATAAACCTAAACCGTAGGGATTTTTTCGAGAAGTGGCCTGGCGGAGCTAAGGAAAGGGGAGTAAGCGAATTGCAAGTGTTTCGGAAAAAAAAACAAGTACAGCTATTTTAAACTCGAAACAAAACGAATATAACAATGCAGAGTTCAACTCTTCCTCGAAATTATTTGCCATATTTGGTTGCTCTTTTTGGATTTTTCTTTCTCTACATAAAAGTCGACGCCATTCAATTGCAATGGCGTGTTGCTCTTAAGCATTGCTACCTTGCCTTAAGCCAATATGGTTGTCTCTCTCGCACCTCTCAACTAAGCACAGAGCTGCATTTACTTGTTGTCAATCAGAATAGCACAAGTTTTGCTGTCAAGCACAAGTTTTTCGTTGGCTTCTCTCAGTGTGAAAATTTTTTAAAAATAAAAAAAAATTAGAATTTCAATAATTTCTGAAGCATCAAACTGAATCACAAGTGAAAGAGCTACACAGACCAAATAGAGGGCAATTTCTACAAACTTCGTGAGTATAAAAAAAAATTTCATGAAATAGCCAAGAAAACACTAAAGCGATTTTAGTTGAGGGAGAAATGACAAAATTATTAAAATTATTTCGACTGGCAATGCGGGTAAAAAGAACAAATTTTTCTCCTCATCTTTGCGGGTAACCGAAAAATAAAAATTGTGATGAAATTTTAAGACATTTTTTGTTTCCACTGTGAATCGGTGTTGGTTCCAGGAAGAGGAATACTAGCAGATAAGACTTGAGGTCATGATTCACCATTATTTTGGCAAATCAAAATCCAAAAAGAGACTGTTTGTCTCCAATAAGTTGTCAATAGATGTAAATGATATATTGGTCCGATTTAGCCGGTTTCATTTTTTTTTTTTTTTTTTTTCATTTCATTTTGATTAGCTGGAATATGAGTTCCTAAGAATGTAGACTAATTTGGGAACCACTCACGATTTGCGAAGCTAGCGCCGGCCTTACGAAATGTTACAATTAGTTTCGATTCAAGTTTAAAGCGCCCTTAAGGTGAGCTAAGCTGCTAATAAACAAGACGATCGAGCTACTCTTCCTGAGTTGTAATCCGACAAGATAACAATTAATTAAAAACCCACAAAATAACAAAAACAGGAACAGTAAAAAAAAAAAAATGAAATGAAGCCTTCACAGTTACAATTGAATTGAGTTTTCCGCATATGCGTTGCTATCTTGCCATTGTCAACTAAATACAGAGCTGCATTTGCTTGCTGCCATTCAAATTAAAGTTTCGGTGCCGAGCACAAGTCTTTCGTTAGCTTCTCTCAGTGTGAACATTCTGGAAGGTTGAGGAAATTGTGAAAAATTCAAAAAGTTAAATTTCATTAATTTCTGGAGTACCAATCTGAAAATCAGTTGAAAAAGCTACATAGAACTCAAGTACAGGGAAATTTCCAAAAACTTCGTGAGTATGAAAGAAAATAATAAAATTTTAGGAAAGTGTGATGAAATATTTTCCCTACAAAAAATTAAAAACACGGAAAGCTGTAAATCGGTATTTTCTTCCAATTTTTCCTTGTATATAATATATACTATATATCGTAAAAATTTTGCGCAGCCAATGGAAATCTAATCTAACCTGCAGAAACCACAACCTAGAATTTTCCTTTTCTGAGAACTAGGCATTCATACAGACGGACAGACCAGACAGAGGCACAGACAAATTTCAAGCAAAAGAATGCAGGAATTTGTTTGTCTGGCGTCACTAATACAATTAACTAAGCGTCATTAAAAAATGGCATATGTATTATGCGATTTTGTGGAAATGGTTCAGTCTCTTAGTAATTTAAATTAAAATATGTGATACCAATTTTTCTGGAACTTTCAAAAGTTTATCAAGTGCAACAAAACAGTTGGTCTAGTAAATTAATTTGCTGTGGCGTAAGATTTTAATTGACAATTCCGTAGGGATTTTTTGAGAAGAGGGCTGGCGGAGCTAAGGAAAGGGGGGTAAGCGAATTGCAAGTGTTTCGGCAAAAAAAAAAAAAACAAGTACAACTATTTTAAACTCGAAACAAAACGAATGTAACAATGAAGAGTTCAACTCTTCCTCGAAATTATTTGCCATATTTGGTTGCTCTTTTTGCTTTTTTCTTTCTCTACATAAAAGTCGTCGACGCCATTCAATTGCAATGGCGTGTTGCTCATAAGCGTTGCTACCTTGCCCTTAGCCAATATGGTTGTCTCTTTCGCACCTGTTAATTCAGCACAAAGCTGCATTCGTTGTCATTCAAATTAGCACAAGTTTCAGTGCTGAGCACAAATTTTTAATTGGCTTCTCTCAGTGTGAAAATTCTGGAAAGTTTGTGAAAATTTTGAAAAAATTAAGAAAGATAAATTTTATTAATTTGTGAAGTGTTCCAATCTGAGTCACAATTGAAAGAGCTACACAGATTAATTGGAGGAATATTTGCTAAACATTTTGTGAGTATGAAAACAAATGAAGCGATTTTAATTGAAGAAGACAAACCAGAAATATTAAAATATAAACTTTTCTCGGCCTCTTCGTGTGTTTTCAACAAAAAAAAAAAAAAAATTGTGACAAAATGTTTTCCCAACAAAGAAAAAAAAAGAATTCAAGAAAAATGTGTCACAGAAATAGACTTATAAATACAATTAAGCAACCGAATTTGTAACTAAATAAAAGGTACAGGGTATAAAAATAATAATACAAGAAAAATCGTGTAAAATAAGAAAAGAAGAAGAAGAAGAAGAAGAACAGAACACAAGGAGATGAAAAAGTGATACAAGGGTTTGAAGTTTTTCCACTTGCCCAAACTTCTGTCTGCCAAAATAAAATAAAAGTTGTCTTGGATTAAGTTGGAAACTTCGAAAGAGCCTAACATCTCGACTTCCTATATGAAAAAGCTATTAGCTAATGGATTTCTATATGTGTAACTTTTTGGCCCCCAAGAAAGACAGAGAAAGCAAAAGAATTGAGTAAATTGTTTTGGCAAATAAATTTTGATATTTAAATTGTTTGTCTAAAATTTTTTAATAAATTTTAATATTTATTAAATCAGCAGAGAATTGAGTTGAGAAATAATGCCATTTTCTGATTGTGTCATCATTGGTGAAAAATTTTCTTAATAAAAACCAACCGATGGGGCTTCCAAGACAAAACGAAAAGACAAATAGAGAACAGGAAAAAAAAATACATAAAAAGTAATAACAAAAGTTAAGTACAAATTCCATAAAAAAGGGAACAAAGTAAAGAGCAAATATGTAAAGAGAAAAACTCTGAGGAAAATGTGTATATGAAAATATGATGGAAATAAAAGAAGAAAACAAGAAATCAGAGCAACACAACAGCAAACAAAGAGTAGTGAAATGAGCCAAAAGAACCTCAAGTCAAATAAAATGTCTTTAGCGCCATTCTAAAAGCCTCGCCTCCTCGGCTCTGATAATTTATGATCCATTCTTACACATCTCTCCCCCCCTCACATTCTCACTCTCTCTTTTTGGTCTTATTGGAGCATACAAAGAAAAAGTTGGACCGTTGCTGTAGTCTCATAATGAACAACAACGAGTTCAAAGTTTGTCCGGGAAATGAGCTTCATTAGACCGAGCCGGCCAGTTTGGCTTGAACTAACCAGAAGGACACCCCAGACTGACTCGGACCGACAGTGATGAGAATTTCTGCGGCTGCTGTTTTATTTTGTTCTCTTGAACCTGTTTTGCATGGCAGCGACCTTGAGTATGGCTTAATTTCTTGACTAGCCCCGTCGACTGTTTGACTCCTCGACTCCAACTCTTGGCATTAGCGACTTCTCAAGACAAATGTGTGAACTGTTTCAACGACAGTTGAGTGATGTGCCGAGCCCCGGCAAATGAACTCGGTATGCTGCGTAGCTGGTGAAAAGTTTTAGCACCTAACTCAAGATTTCTATTCTTCTGACTCGGCACAATGTGATTTATATGGAGGCCGCTTTTGCGGTGCAAAAAGATTGCAGCAAAACAGAAAAATAAAAAGTTAATGAAGTTTAGCTCTCAGCTTGTCTTACTGGAATTATTCGAGAAGATTAGATAATATTGCCCGACTTAGTCGGCTATATCTGAGTACAAGGGATTTATAGAAATAAAATATTGAGAAACTCAGTTTTCTGGTTGGTCTAAATTTAATATACCCTTTAAGTTGGGAGTGCAAAACCGGAAGTCAGTAATGGAAAAATCAAAGTAGTTGTAGGAAAATTTCCCACAATTTGTAGCTGCCGAACCAAAGCAAACATCACCCAGACCAACTCGGCCCACCCTGCTCCGCCCACTTCTCAGTGGGTTTGCCAAACCCGCATCCGCTCTGCCTTTGACTTGCGCTCCTTCAATTATGCAATTTTTCATTTTGCCAAAAAAGAAAAAAAACTAAACTTTATAAAGTTGCCAATTCCTATTTTTTTCTCTCTCTCTTTGAAAGCTCCGCCATTCTCAGGTGAACTGATTTTGATTAGATTTTTGTTATCGTTGACTTCGACCTACATAGTCCATGGACCAGGGACTATGGAGGAAAAGGTCGAAAGGTCCTTTCCGAAATGTCTTTTCCCCAAATTGAATTTCAATCTCACACAAAAGTAGTGGAAAAAATCGAAAAAAAAAATTTAAATTTATTTCAAATGGAAAAAAATCTTATTTAAATCTTTCCTTCTCTTCTCTATTTGCAGGTAAGCAAGTTTTTGCATTCTTCACTCTACGCCGGGGCTCCTTTGATATTTTCATAATGTAAGTAGCATTTAAGTCTAATAAGCTGCATAATGACGTTGCCAGAGTGCCACTTAAAATGGCGCCCAAAATCATCTAAAAAGCGTCCCCAACCCAACCCAACCCACACCTCGCCCCAATCAACCAGCAGACTCAAGTGGCTGGCAGAGCTTCTCATAATGGAAAATTCTTAAGAAAAACACCCATGGAAAATGATGCCTAGTCACATATGGGAATGTTTTTCTGTGTGTGTGGGTGTGTGTGTGGTGGGGTTGGGGTGGGATGTGTTGTGTGGGTGGGTAAAAAATATGTGTTTGGTGAATTTTCAATGGGATTGCAAAAATCAATTTTATTTTCTTCTCTCTTTTTTTTTATCGAATGATTTAGATTCATTTAACTGGATAATTTACAAGAGTATCTCAAAAGGCTTAGAAGAGCCTGATTGCTGAAAATTGTAGATTTTGTGGGTCTTATATGAAATATTTAAGAGATTTCTGAATTTTTAGTTTGTGTCTTGGAAACTTGTCAATTTGTTGGGGCTTTGGAATACTCTGAAATTTCCCATTGCCTTATCGAAATATTTGGTATTATCTTTGAGGTCTTGGAAGCAGCTCTAAAGTTCATAAAATGTTTATAATTTTCATTGCTTCGATAATGTTTAGATAAGATATAGAAAAGCTGTAGACAGCTAGTCAGGCCCCAATAAATTCTGACTAAACTTTTTCACTTTTTTCAGTGCATTTTTAGGGCATTTCCAGGTCGACCGATTTGAGATAATTTCAGCCTACTTTTTGCCTGAATGCCTACATTATCTTACTCTGGATAAACATTAATTTTAACACGCTAATGGATCGATATATGCAAATTTATTTCTTTTGAAAAAAATTGTACAAAAAAAATCTGCTTACAAGGGAGAAAAAGGGGAGGTTGCGTAGGTGGCAGGCGGTTAGTGTGGGTGTGCGACATTCTAAGCTGTTTGCTGGGCCCCGCCCTCTCTCTCTCTCTCTCAGCCCTTTTGGGGCTCTGACATTTTTGTAACCGATTGTTATTGGCGAGGGGTGGAGAGATGTTGGGTTTCTGGTTATTAATTTGAAGTGTCGCCAGAAAGCTTACTCCTAGTAAATATTTGCGATTATGCAAATAAAGAGGCTTTTGTTTTGTTGATGGCGATGGGGAAGCCAAATAAATATATAAAGATTATTACACAAAATTTATAAGAATTTTTGTCACACCAAATAAACTTTGGTCAAAATTTATAAACTTCGAAGGAAACTCCGCTCCTCTCCACTCCCCTACCCTGTGGCCTGCAATTGCTGGCAAATGTCACGTTTTGACGTGAGCTCGAGCTGTTGAAAAGTATCGTGAGCTAAGGAGAGGGCGGCGGCATTGGGGCCAGACAGTTCAGACACGCGCTCCACTTGAATGTGTGATAAATTGAATGCTTTTGTTGTGTTGACGCGACGCGGCGCCTCGCCCTGTCTCACCACTCCAAGTCATCTGATCCCATGCAAGGCGACACTCGAGTCGGGCCAAAGAGAAAGGCAAAGACAAGAAAAAAAGAGGGAATAGAGAGAGAGAGAGAGAAAATACCATAGAAAGTGAATAAGCCAACAAGTTGACATTCGACAGGTGTAATGGCAGAGACACCAAATAAAACGAAATATCCGACAGAGGAAATGTAGTGAAATAAATGGTGAAACAAAGAATGCCCTTTATATATGCGTGCCTTCGCTTCAAGTTGTAATTCCAGACATTTAAATCAATAATGATGATGATAATGATTGGATTCAGTAAGCTTTAAGTATGTCATTCAATCCGTGTATCCAACCAACCAACCAACCAACCAATGGTCAAGCATATCATTTGGTTTCACCAACTGACGAAATGGCAGCTACACCATTTGCCCAATGACAGCGATTATGCCATCCATTAGATCCACAAGATGGTTTATCGCTCGACATTACGAGACCAGCATGCTGAACATTTCTCCCTCCCTCTCTCTCTCTCTCTCTCTCTCTCTCTCTTTCGCTGTAAATGACATGCAATCTATCAAACCAGAATTAGCATATGTCGCAGTGAGTGATGAAAACAACTGACTGCATGAATTGACAACTGGAAACTGCGGATCAAACAATGAAAACCTCACACAAACACACAAATATTCTTGGCAGGTTAATTTCACAGAATTCAGTTATAGGCTGGGGTTACTCTTTAAGAGTGCTAGGGGTCTTGAGAAGTTTGACGGAAGTCCGATCTAATTGAAATCTGTTTGAACAAAAACTTATTCGTAAATAGTTGTAGGGACTAATTTCATTCCGAACCTTAATCAGATACCGAGAAAGTTTAATTTAATTTTTTACCAT
The DNA here is from genome assembly GCA_037075145.1 of Scaptodrosophila latifasciaeformis. Classification (NCBI taxonomy): domain Eukaryota; kingdom Metazoa; phylum Arthropoda; class Insecta; order Diptera; family Drosophilidae; genus Scaptodrosophila; species Scaptodrosophila latifasciaeformis. Next base: position 566,415 of record JBAMCM010000158.1, read on the forward strand.
TCCAAAGCTCTCCAACTCCTACCAACTATAAGAAGGAGTTCTTTACATAGACAGAGGGAAATGTCTATGGTCAGTTCTAAGATGACTCCCATCTTTACTTCTCTAAGTCACATGTATTGTCACAATCTTGATATACCCTTTTTACCTACCTGATAAAGGGTAGAAAATCCTAGAAAGTGGGAAAGTTTTTTAAGGTCTTCAGCTATATTTTTGCACTAGTTTTACTTTTACAAATTTTAAGATTTCCGAATTTCTTTCTTTAATTTATAAATTTTCTTAAACTTGGTCAAAAGTTCATTGACCTGTTCCAAATATTTGCAAAAATGTCCAAATAAGCAGAACAAGTCTGATTTGGTTCGAGTGACCAAAAAGATCATGAATGATTCGATTTTGTTGAAGAAAAAAATAAAAGAGACAAATTTTAGAGTGGACATTTTTTTCCATAAAATTTTGCTTTGATTGATCGAAGAGGAGAGAAGTTTTGCAATTCTCAAAATTTCATCTCAATCACAGCAAAATTGAAATGCCCCAACAATGAGTTGGGCAAATATTTGCAATCTGTTTGCTTGTGTGTTCCTTTGATTTTTTTTTCAAAAAGACACAACATTTTTCAACAAAGGAATTCATTCTCAGAGTGAGAGAGAGAGAGGAAGTGGGAGAAAAAGGAATTGAGATCTGCATAAATTACATTCCAATTGCTCAGTATGTTTCCGGTAAAATTTTATCGATTGCAGTTTCATTTTAACAAATTTGTATTGTACTCTTCTTCTTCTTCTTCCTCTTTTTGTTTAACTACTTTTGCAACTTTGTTTGAGTGAGAAAGAGAGGGAGAGAGATAGAGAGAGGGCTTAATGATGAACAAATGCAAATGTGGAAAATGTTTTTCTCTTGTTTGCTTCTTTCTTTCCTTCTCCTAATGCCCTGGAATGAATTTGTTGTTTAAGTCGCCCCCGCCCCCCTCACCCCCCTGAATTGTTTTGCTTTGTTTTTTGTCTTTGAGTAATTTGGAAGACGGAGTGAAATTCTCTTGGCTTAAAACATTTGAAATTGCAATTTTTGGTACCATCACCATGAAATTTCACTTATCATATAAAAGTGTCATGTAATTAGAAATGTTGTTCATTTAATTGAATAAAGAAAAATAAGAAGGAAGAAGAATTTGAGAAATTCTTGGTTAAAACTGAAAAACTATGTAAGTGCCCGGTTGATGAGATAAATATTTGGCCAGCTAAAGCTGTTGTGGTTCTGCTATTTTCCAAGGCAAAAATATAGATGCAAATTAATCTGCAACTCCTTGGAAACCCTACTAAATTTCCATTTATAGTGAACCGATAAATGTTTCCCGCATATATAAATATCTTAAATATGTCATAACCTATCTCTCCAATTTTTGATGTATAAAATTTCTATAATCCATCAAATTTTTCAAAATTCCCCGAATTAGGTTCTGTCTCTCATTCCTGGTAAAACTATCTCCTTGAAATTGGATATGTGAAATTGCTAGAACCCATAAAATATATTGAACCGATCTTTGGAAATTCCCTAAAATCGATTCTGTCTTTATCCCTGGTAAAACTATCTCCTTGAAATTTGATATTTAAAATTGCTTAAATCCATTTGTTTAGGCTAAATAGGTGGAAGTTTAAGAGTCCTAAGTATCTCTACCAAATTTTAAATTATATTCAAGCGTTATTTAAAATATTCCCCAAAATCGATTCTGTCTATATCTCTGGTATTTCAAAGATTATCTCTTTTAAATTTGATATATAAATTGAGATATATAGAAATGTGTTAATCCTGGGTATATGTGTACCAAGTTTTGTCTGGATAGAATTATTAGAATCCAAGGTTTTTGGCATGTTAAAGGGAGTATCTCCCCTTGGGCTATGCTCAATTTTTCTCTGTAGATTCTTATTTTCCCTGCATTGCAACGCGTTACTGAAATTCTCTGGCAACGGAAGAGCGCTCTCTTTTTCCCTGTACCTTTCATTCTTCTGCTGGAAGCATTCTGAGCCGCTTGGAATTGGTTGTGTGCATTTTACTGTGAAAAAAGGCATTTAAAATGTTGTATGTGAGCTGGTCTGTGTGGTTAGCTCCTGTCCAGAGTTGGCTCTTTTCGACCGGATACCTTTCACCTTTTGCGTGCATTTGACCGGCAGGCAAACGCCTCACACACACCACACACTCGGACTCGGAAAAACATTCTCCTCGGAACTCTTATTCTCTGTACACATGAGCACACCTTTGACCTCTGCCCCACACACAAAGCATTTTGGTTTCGTTTGGTTTTGGCAAGTTTGCTACCCTTTTGGTTTTCCATTTTCTCCGCCTGTCAACACAGCCAGCAGAGTTGCGGAACTGGAGTTTCACAGAGACCGATGGCTTTCATTTCTACATACAGTCGATCACAGCTTATTTCGTGTAGATACAAAATTTAACTTTAATCTGCTATAAATTCAAAGATAATGCATATATCAAATAAAAGAAAAATATTTTTGGAAGGTATGATTATATATATATTAAAAATAAAATTTAATTTAAAAAAACGTAGTAGTTAGGGAAAAATATAAGCCAAAAATAAAACTAACAAAGGAACTTCATGTTACAGCTTTTTTCGTGCAGTTAACTTAAATAATAATAACATTCTAATTTTAAATATTTAATATTTTGTATGCCTGCCATTATTTTTAATAACTTCTTTGAGTCTTTTGGGCATTGACTCTACAAGTTTTTTTGTTGTATTTGTGCTAATTTTCCCCCATTCCTCTTTGAGTGCCTCTATCACCGAGTTTCTGTTGGAAAATGTGCGCTTACGCAGAGCAGTGTCCAAAATTGCCCATAAATTCTCAATTACATTGAGGTCCGGTGACTGAGCTGGCGTATTCACTACATGTGGGCAGTTCCAAATGCACCAAGCCTTATTTATATTAGCTGTGTGTTTGGGGTCATTATCTTGGTAAAATCGAAATTTGGTTCGTAACCCCAAGATATCGGCGCTTTCCAATAAATTTTCTTTTAAAATGTTAAGATAAACGTTGCTGTCCATAATACCGTCAATTATTGCTAGTTTTCCAACACCGGCAGCAGACATGCATCCCCAGATCATCACCGAACCTCCACCATGTTTCAAGGTGGGTTGAATATGTTTTTTTCCAGCTCCGTATTTGCCTTGCGCCACACATAAAACCGCCCCTTTGATCCAAAAATATCGAATTGGGATTCGTCTGCGAAAATAACGTCTTCCCAATACGAAATCGGCTTGGTTATGTGCTCCTTGGCAAATTTCAACCGGCGAGATTGGTTAATGGTTGAAATGCTTGGTTTTTTTCGAGCTATCCGGCCATTGTATCCATCTTCCCTCAGCACTCGTCTAATAGTTTCTGCGCAGCATTTCTTCCCCATTTCCTGCTCAGCCTCTACAGCAAGTTTGGGAGCGGACAGCCTAGGATTTTCTTTTATTTTCCTTATAATACGGCGCTTCTCGTGATCGTTAAAAATTTTATTTGGTGCGTTTCGTCCTTTATCTGCTACCCGTTGCTCGTGAATAAAGCGCTCTATGATCCCTTGCACTGTGCTTGGCTTTAGGTTAACAATTGCAGCAATTTTTCGCTGCGATTCGCCATTTTTAAAATGATGCAGGACCAATTCACGTTGTTCAATGGTTGTACGGGGACCCATATCTTTAAATTATTTTTAAATGAACACTGAATAAAGAATCAATCTGTTTCCGCAAGAATAAATTTACGATCGCAATCAAATAACATGTGGAGTAAGAAAAAGTTCTTAGAAATTCAGGAATTCGCCCAGAATCGTTTTCAAAGTAGCTGCACGTAAAAAGCTGTTGGGTTATGTGAATGGCATTTCCTTGAATTTGGCAGATTTAACATACATAAACCAAATTATTTACACAAATTTTCATTTTTATATATAATAAAAGAAAAATTTTAAAAATATGTAATGTTTTTTTTTTTTTTGTTCCAATTTTTAAAAGATATGACGCTATAAAAATTACAAATGCCATTGCACGAAATAAGCTGTGATCGACTGTAAATATTTTCGCAAGGCAACATACACGGACATTCCAGGACTTTGTCACTGTTTTTCTGGGTAAAGGATCAACGGGTCATGGGGGGTCAGACAGAAAGAAGAGTATATTTAAACTAATTGAAATGCTTATTACAGACCAAGTGAGAGACACAAAATAAAATATTATTACAAAATTCAATTTGAATTGAAGGCATAAAATTGGTGAAATCAGAAAGGAAAAGAAATCCGATAAAAAAGAGCGAACACACAATAACATTAAAATAAAATGGTCACAGACCGAGAATGGAAATTGTCTGCTTTGGCTTGAAGAAGTTTTTATGAGCAAAGGGAAAGGAGGAAGGAGGACAAACTTTGTCCACACAAAATTGAGCTTTCTCTTGGCCAATAAATGCAATTTGGTTAAGTGTGATAGTGATTCGCCCCTCTGCTTCTTTTTTCGATTTGTAACTCTGAAATGATGGTGATGATGATGAATGCTTCATGTATTCAAGCCTTTGGGATTAGTTTTGCTAATTGAATTGTGCGTCCCCTGGAGGCAACAAGAAGAAGAAGAAGAAGTGTGAAGGAAAATACAACAAGAATCCTTTGGACCAATTCATATGACATGCATGAAAGCTGAGAGAAACAGATGTCTGGATTATTGAAGCCATTCTGGCTGGAAGGACAAAATCTGAGCCCTTTACATAATTCGTCTGTGTGTGTGTGTGTTTAGGATTTTTGGTTATACTGGCTGTGTGGGCTTGCATTTTTTATAACTCTGCTAAACATTTTGGTAAACCATCAGTTTCAACCGAGCCAACTTAACTCTCTCTCGACCTGGCCAAAATGCCTGTGCGTGTGCATATGTGTGTGTGTGTCCTTTAACTAATCGTTTATTTACGAGCTTGTTAGTCTGGTCCCATTCGTCTATATAAGCTCGCCGGAAACCCAATTCTCTGAGACCGAATTTCGTGGGCGAGGACTCTTCTGTTGTTATTGTTGTTGTTGTTGCTTTTGTCTTTGCTTTAATTAATAATAAATGAATGCAATTAGTTTAAAAGGCTTACACGCTTATTGAACAGATGACCAGCCAAAATGCAATAAACGGCTCATAAATGAATTTAAATATTCTTCGAGGCCTTTCGGGGCTTACGTGGAAAATAATCGGAAATAAATTGCAAAACTTTGAAATTCTGGAAAATATTGTGCCAAAGTTCATTGACTTTTGGCTAACCAAGGATTTTTCATTTGAGGATTTTCTTGAAGGATTTAAATGATAGTAAAATATATTTTTGATTTAAAATTGGTAATTGCAATTGATTTGGTTTAACAAAGTTTTTAGCTTAATTTGATTAACGCAAGCGGAAAAGTTTTCGAGCTGAGTTGAGTCTGAATTGAATTTTGAAATCAATTTTAATTAAATTTGAACCGGACGCCTTTTTAATAGGCTGCCTAATCGGCTATTCGACCGATGAAGCCTCAACCAGTTAAAAGTTTCTATCGAACGTAATTGAATTCAACGCGAGAGAGAGAGAGACACGATGAGGAAAAGAAGGAAGTAAGTGAAGGGCTATATAGGAGATTGGGTTGTGTTGATTGGCGTAGCAAAGATTTAATCAAAGATCCGAGAAAATGTTTTTTTTTTGGTCCATTGAAATGAAAGTGCAAATTTTAATTGGCTTTTGTGCTGGAGTTGTTGGTTCGTCGATTGCTTAAAAGGTGCTGAAATCATTGAAGGTTCGATGAATTCGATTGACCGGTTCATTGGCAGAACATCGTAAATCACAGACAAAGTGAATCAAAATAATCAGAGGGGAGCAGGAGTCCTGTGGTCTTATCGGGGCCACAAGCATAAATTATGACTGTCTTTGTCTGAAGGGGTAAGACGGGGTGGGTGGGGGGTTATAGTAAAGTTATTCACCCACCAAGCCAAAGGTTAATGTACTCCCACACACGAGGACAGAAAACAATAGAGGGAAGTGGGCAGGACGGAAAATCTAAAATCAATAAAACCTAGTAAAACAGTTGAGAATTTTGCCGGAACAGAATTAATAAAGCAACCGCGCCGTCCCAATGAAAAGCTACGGATGGCTAAAAGGACAGAGCCAGAAAGACAGGGCCAAAAGAAAATATGTGGCCAGGGAGACGAAAATAGGACAGGAAACAATGGGAGGGCCTGATATAATAATGCCAGAGAAGGTAGCTCCTTTGTAGGCTGGTGTTTCTGTCAGTTTGTGGGTGTGCCTAAAACATGGTTAAGAAACATAAAAAACCAAAAAAAAAAAAAATGGACGAGACAGCCAACGAAGCAAGTAGTCGGGTCGAGTCAGAACAGAGCAAGGAAAGCAATTTTGCACGCAAGCCAAGCCAAGCCAAGCCACCGACTCTAAATGCCAATAACACAAAGGCCCCATGTGCCAAAAAGGCAAAAGCATACAAGAGTAACAAACAACAGGAACCAGAAGCATTTCAAATGGGCACAATGAGAATAGAAACTTTGTTATACTCGTAGAACGCTGCCAAGATGGCAGGAAGAAATGGAAAAGGAAAAGGATGCGGCGGTTTACTACAACCTCTACGCCCATAAAGGGGTCACTGGGCATCCTAACTGTAAACGTAATATTAAATTCTTAATGGATACAGTAAAAAAAGCTTTTCAAATTTTCCCCATTCATTACAATTTTGATTTGTGCGAGTGGAAATTAATTAATTTATTTAGAAATCTCACTAACACTTTACCGGATTCATCAATTATTCAAAAGAGCTTAAATTCAATTTGAATATGCCATTTAATATATATGGAAATTATTTTTTGAAAAAGGCAATCAATTAAATTATAATGTACTTTAATTTAAATATAATAAAGGAATTTCATAAATTGTTTGGCTTAGTAAAATATTCAAAAATGTGCTTTGAATAAATTAGATAAATCAGGTGAATGGTAACTGAGGCTAGGACAATGAACGATGAGTAAAAATCGGCCAGGGCGTATATGTCTACTTCGGAATATCGAAAATTCAAACTCTCCTAGAATTTGGCACAAAGGTGTAACTCTATTTAAGAGATAGATCAGTCAATGAATGTACTGATTTAAGTGATAAAGCTAACCGATCCAACACACAGGCAAACCATTCCATTCATAAATCCTAAATACCAGTTTTGAGATCTGGTGAAATCATTCCTAAGAACGATATAGATTTGAATGGTCCCATCCGATCGGCTCAAATGACACCACAAAAATTTGCATCTGACTCATAATTCAATTGAATAAAATTAATTTTGAAATATGTTTGAATAAAATATAAAGTCCATAAATAAATAAATACATTCATAATTAATTCGATTCCAAAATGACTCAGTTTGTGTGAGGCCAAAAGAACCCAAAAGGCTGTGAAATATCTGCCAGGTTTTGTCACCTTCACACTTGCCCACTCGATTTGATTGATTGAATATTTTCAATTAAATGTCAAGCGCAGTTGGCTTAATTGTGGAAATTAATTTAATCTAAAGAGTAAAATTTTATAATTTATTTTCCTTTTGTGTGAACATTCCAGCTACTCAGTGGGAGCTCTCGAATAGGTCTCGTTCATTCTGAATTTTTAGTCTGGCGGTTGCAAAGTAATTAAGTCGCACCATTTAATGCTCGAAACATGGTTGCATGGTTGCCCTGGTCCTTGCATTGCCAATTTGGTCAACACCTAAAATGTGTGTTAGTTGTGTGCACTCGGAATTTTTGGGCATTTCTTTTTTGCCTTTGTTATTTCAGTTTGCTGGTTTGGCCATTGTCCATGTGGTTTGTTGCTGTTTTTCGTTTTGTTCTATTCTCTCTTTCGGCCACTCGTTTATTATCCAATTGTTGACTAATGTTGTTATCCACTATTCTGGTCTCCACACTTTTCTGTTTTGTTTTTTCCTTGAACTTTTCCGCACTCTTCTTCTTTTTGCGTGCAATATTAAATGCGATTTTTCTATAGTTTTTCGCAGTTGCAAAAAAAAAAAAAAAAATTTTTTAACTTTTGTGGTTCAGTGCTTTTTGTGGTTTTGCCATTTTCACTCATTTTCCTCCATTGTTTAACAAACTATGCACTCGGCTCACAACGGACTTTTGTTTTACTGTTATTGTTGGTGTTGCTGTTGTTGTTGTTGCTTGGTGATTTGTGTTGCATACTTTTTGTGGAATTTTGACAATTTCTCGTGGTTTCGTTTTTTTCCCCCTATGAATATGTGGTTTGGGCTTGTTGATGTTTTTTTTGGTATCCGATAAGACAATTTCAACTTTATAAGTGGCTTAAGTGCCCATTCAGCCAAACACTCCAAATTGCCCATCCATATGGTTCAATGGTCCATACCAGACTACTTGATTACATTGGACACAATCCCCAAGAGTTTCGAAACAAAAATTTTAACGGATTATCTGTGGGGTTTTTGTTTCACCGAAAAATAATATCTGCTCATAATTAAATAATAACAAACCCAAACAAAACATAAGCTAAAAAAAAACCACAAACACAAACAACTTTTACATTTTCAAATAAACTAAAAAGCTTTAGACCAAAGTTTGAGGGGAAATACAAATTAATATAGTCTAAGAGCTTCAAAATTGAGAGAATTTTTTTTGAAAAATAATTAAAATACTGTAAAAACCGCTGAATATTTTTAAGTAGTTTTTTGAATAGATTTTTCGAATTAAAAAATTTAAAAATTTGTTTATATTTTTGTCCAAAGTTCTTGGAATCTATGTGAGACTGAGACCGCCAGACTACCTTGAGATTCCTTCGTATAGATTCTGATAATTTGATATGATTATTTTTTTCATAAATTTTAATAAAAATAGCTCAATCATTGTTGCTATATAGTTTATCAATTTTTTTTTCGAATTTGTGTTTAGCAAGTAAAAGCGAATAGAACAAATAATTGTATTTTTGTATATATGAAAAAATCAACAAACAATTTCACGATTCCATGGCAAAGGCGAAACGTTTCCAATCCAAAAATAAAAAAACAATGCCTGTTGGTTTGATGTAAACAAGGCAACCATTTCCATACCATTTCGATTCCATTCCGCATTGCTGGGGTAAGAGAATATTTTTGTTTATATTCAAAAGCAAAAGCAAAACAGAATCCGCCAAGTATCAGAGAGTCAGCTTAAGGTCGCCGCTGAAGTGTCGATGATGTGTGATAAATGTGACTGGGAAATGCCTTAAATGCCTATTTACATGGCTTTCGGGTCTGTGGAATTGAGTATGGAATGGGTGGAATGTGGTGTCGCCAAATAATGTAAACTGCTGGCGGTATTTGACTTGAGATCAAGAATGAGTAAAGATTGAAAATTTTTCAAATTTTTTCACATATGCTTAAAGTGGCTGGCAAGATTCCAAGATTCGATTTAAGTCAATTTTTCTATGTTTCAAAATTTTAATTAGCTACTTCCCTTTGATAGGTAATTGTTTGCCTTATTGAAGGCTTCAACCTTTGGGCAATTCGAAACCATTATTTTGTTTAGTTTGGGGAAACTAATTTTGTCGGTTAGCAACCTAATTAAATTAGCATTTTGATCCGCGAAATCACCAGGCCAATCTGTCAGCAAACGAACAATGCCAACTTGTAGCCACCGGAGATTCTGGTGTTGAAAGCAGTCACACAATGGTGGCCAAAAATAACTAGCGGCATTAAGTGTCAGCTGTTTCTGGTCTCGAGAATATAGTGCAAAACCGGTGAAGCCCCGTGGGAGAGCGTGGGCTGCTTTGGTCCGCAAAACTCAGTGACGGAAAAGTTCCTGACCCTTTGGGGCATACAGCGCAACTGTGTGTGGTGGATGAGAAGGAGCTGTACTATATAGAATGGCTACAAACAGGTTCTCTAAATAGAACCTAAATTAAGTTGACCAGAGTGCAAGTTAATGCATCAATTGCCTTAAATATCCTTAGGAATATTAAGCCAAACACTCCAAATTGACCATCCATATGGTCCATGGTCCATTCCAGACTACTTGAATATTGTAAAGTTTGAAATTATCTATAGTTCTACTTTTAGCCTGAATTTTTCTGCTAAATTGAGTTATCTGCTTAAACTGTTTAGATAGCTCTGTATTCTTCAATTCGTTTTTTCCTTTCGCCCACATTTCACTGACTCTGTTCGAAGGCTTGAACACGCTCCATCGCCGTTTCCTTTGCCACAGCAAAAGAAGAGAAGTTAAAGAAAAAAACGAATTAGAATATTGGCTTAATTGTTCAGTGTAGGCTTAGGAAAAGGTATTAAATTGAAGCTGAAGATTGAATGGAGAGAAAATGAATAAAGATACAAATCAAAGCACTTAACAGCTCTGGGAAAATGCTCAGACTTGCTAGCTTTTTTTTCGCTTAAAAAAAAAATAATAATAATTCTGTTATTTGTATTCCATTAATTTTAAATTAAAAATGAATTTGAAGATTTAAATTTGTGTCAGAATTCTGATCAAATTTCTTATGAATTTAATGGAATTCATTTCCCTATCATCTACCCTATGTATGTATTTATTTGTTCGTTTAGCTCAATTTTAGATTTCTCTAAAACAACAGAGTTGTCTCATATATTTCAGATCTGACTATTGACTATTATATTGAAAATATATTTGAATCCAGTCATCCAAGCAATCAACATCAAAGCTGTCAAATTCTGATTTGTAAATTTTTCGCTTCATCACTGTGAAAATGGGAAAAAATAGAAAGTCCGCAGCTAAAAAGTCCGCAACTGAAAAGGTTGAAACTAAGGATTTGGCCTCCTCCAGTGTCCAGGAGCCAACTGAGAACTGCCGCGAGGAGTCGGAAGCATCAGGTGATTCCAACAAGGCAGGACCAAGTGGAGTCACCCCTCAAAAGGACTCCAAGGGAACTGAGAAGGTTCAACCTAAAAACTTGGCCTCCTCCAGTGACCAGGAGCCAACTAAGAACTCGCGTGATTCCAAATCACCTGAAAAGGAGCCGGAAGCTTTGGGTGATTCCAGCAAGGCAGGACCAAGTGGGGCCACTCCCCAAGAGGTGGACGAATCGTCCGAAACTGAAGCAACTCAGTCCGAGTCAGCCGAGAATGTGCAAGAGCAACCAGGTGCAACTGATTCGGGTACCGACTCACGTATAGATGTGGACGAATTGAATAATTTGTTCGGACTTCGCGATCCGAAGAGTCCAAAAAAAGTCAACGTCTATTTAATGAGAGACATGTCCGCAGAGGATGTTTTGGCGACTTTCGAGAAGTACAAGGCTGAGTTCGACCATTTTTATCAGCAACGCAAAGCTTGCTCTTATACTCATAATTACATGGGAGTTACCCACATTTCAGTTTTGGAGATCTTCACTCATGAAATTCAGGACAAAATGTTGGACAAATTGTTCACGACTTATTTTCGAAATACAACGTGTATCACTTTGATGTTGAACGGTATGTTCCCATTTTGGATTATTCGCCTCTTAATGGATAAATACAACATAACCAAGGAAGAAGCAGCTGTGCAGATTCGCGAACAACAGGAATATTACACATACACCACCTGTAAGGAGTATTCTGACTCCTTGGTCGAAGCTTCAATGAGTCAAGCAGATCAATAAAAAGTAAATAATCAATCAGAGTGTAGCTTGCACTACTTCATTGAGACTAACACCACCTGTCAAGTAGTGCAGTTTTCATTTCCGAAAAAAAAAATAAAGAGTGTAGCTTGCACTACTTCATTGAGACTAACACCACCTGTCAAGTAGTGCAGTTTTCGTTTCCGAAAAAAAAAATAAAAACTACAATCAATACGAATGTTGAAAGTTTCTTTTTTTTATCAAATGAAACCACAAAGAGCTGAAGATGAAAAGGATTGATTGAGATCGGAGATATTCCTAATATATGGTAGCCTATAATGGTTCGATCCTTATAAAATTAGCACAGATGTGTGTGTCTATAAAGAAATTGTATATTCCGAGTTTGAAAGAGATGAGTGAGAAAAAGGAGCAGCCATTCCCAAAACTGACACCTATATGATATAGTGGCACGATTCCAATGAAATTGAATGCATATGGTACCAAAGTTTGAAATAGATTAGATAGATTTATGATAGAGTAGTCGAGTTTCGACCGATGCCAACATATTTCTGTCTGGCCATCTCGGAGATGGTAAGAACAAGATTATTTTGGTTTTTTGCTTAAAATCCCATATTCTACAGGTTAGATCAAGTTTATTCAATTTAGAATTTAGTTTCACTCCGATCGATTATAAATATCATATAGCTACTACAGGGCCGATCTTTTGATCGGAAGTGCGAAAACCGATTAGTAATTTTGACTGACTTTTAGGGCATAGCTTGCATAGGTGAAAGGAATCCCAATTTGTTTTTCCTGAATATATTGAAATAGTTATTTATTATTATTATTTTGGGCTTGCTCTTTGTCATAAATCATAAGCTTCCTTTAATCGGCTTAGAAAACGTAAGTAAATATTTATTCATTGTTCTCGTTTTTTTTTTTTTTATTCTCTGATAAATTACTAATTGCAAAGGTCTCACAATAATTTGGGGAACCGTTCAACCACAATTTAAGGATAACATTGAATGATATCCTTTTCTTTATCTCTTGAATGATTTTCTTGTTTTTTTTTTTTTTTTTTTTGCATATAAGCAATTTGGTTGGTGTGATAAGCCATAAAAAAGCGAACATAAATTTCACACACGAGTTGAGTGGCCAACTTCATACCAGAAATATCTAAGGCCAGAGACAAAATCCTTTGGTTGCGTGCACTTTAAATATTATGGCACAATCTACTTTCATTCTTTCGTATTGCAGATGCTGAGGAAGCATTCGTGCGCAAATCCCTTACAGCATACTCACATAATAAACCCAAAGAGGAGCTCCCAGAAAGAGAGAGATAGAAATGATAGGGTAGGTGGAGTCCAACAACAACATGACTTGCAGCTACTTCAATATTTACGCAATAAAAAATTCAATTTAGCGAAAGTTTTAAATGTACGAGGAAATAAAAAATGAGCATTGCCGCCGCTTGCGTTGCTGGGGAATCGAAAAGAAAAAGAATAGAAAGAAACTTTCATCTACCCACTTGCCTGAATTTCGAATACACCTCTTGGCAGTTGCAGTTTCTAAATGTCTAGGATGCTGAAGCAAATCAATTTCAACGAAACCCCAAACAGATTCGATTTACAAGAGCAATGCAAATACCCCATGGATAGAAAGTCTATGTATGTGTGTGTGTGTGTGTGCGATGTGGCATGATGAACCATCCTTATCGATAATCGTTCGTTAGTTTACTATCCTGAAGTTTGCCTGGGCAATTCAATCAACCCGCCAATCCACAAAACACCAGGCAACTTCTCCTTTCTCTCCAGCTCTGGCTCACTTCATCTTGGGTGGGTTGGCAAAAAAAAAGGTTGCAGCTTGAAATGTGCAAAAGTAAACTAAAATAGGGAAACTTGAAATTGATGATGCATAAGAGAAAAAATACCTTAAGCAGTTAAGCATCTTTCAACTAAAGAAAATGAATATAATTTTGTCCCAAGAAAAGGGGAAAGCCATAAAAATTAATTTCAAATAGACTAAGAAGCAAAAGAGACACAATAGATAATCCGGAATTGTTTGAGAGCCATGTAAATTAATTTCAAATAGACAAAGAAGCAAAAGAGACACAATAGATAATCCTGAGAACCACAAGATATAGTTAAACGATCCATATAAAATCTGTTGCATTGAACAAGTAATAGATAGATTTAATCTAAGGATTATTTTGATACAGAAAACCGATCTGAGAGAGCTTTTTCCTTTAATCCCAATTGAATTCTATAAGTTTTTCTTAAAGTATCCCAACTTCTAGACTTGCTTACTTTCCTCTTGTATTTTGTATTTTGATTTTCTCATTTTCAATTGAGACTTGTCTTGGTTAAGGCTATCTGTCTCATTGCCTTACTTAGCCAATAGTGGTCTATTGTTTAGTCTAGGCCCATGAAATATTGATGGGACCGGTCAAAGATGACAGCAGTGATGACGCCTGGAATTGGAGTGTACAGGGCGGGGGGTTTTGCTTATGTATTCGATTGATGATTACAACACGTACAAATTGGCCCAAGCCAATTTATGACTGGACCCCTTGCTTCGAATTCAAAGACTAAATAAGCCCATAAATATGAGTATATATGTGTGTGTGTGTGTGACGAGTACTCAAGCTCATGCATAAAAGCATTGAAGTGGTCAATGAGGCTATTCATAGGCATCGAGCTGAGTTGTGAAATACGACAGTATCTGTGAGATATTTTTCCCTTTTGTATCGTTTTGCTCATTGCTTCGATGCGAATAAATTAAATTTCCGTCACACCGTAAACAGACGCATATCAATTGGAAATTTCAGTTGCTGCCTATCGCCGCAACCAAAAGATACAATGGGGAGTGGAGTGGAGTGGAAGCAGAATGAACTGAACTCAACTGGCCAAACAGGTAGGCAGGCAGGTTGATGGATTTAAGTTATGAATATTTCATAGAACGATCGCCTTTCATCTGGACAAGATTCTGTTAACGTTCCGGTTCGGTCCTGTGCTCGCCCGGGCTTTTGCACTTTGCCTTATTAGCAGAAAATTTATGTGAATGAGTTTTTTGTTTGAGGCGACTGCTCTGTCTGTCGGTGCGTGTGGCAATTGAATTCAAGAGGTTATGCCACCTTTCAATTTTCCCCAAAATGACCTGTAAATTGCTTATCAATTTATGCACTGAAAAAATCCTCCTTCTCTAATGGATTTCTGGGATAGTTTCCCAGGCTCTTTTGTATTGCTTTTTTTATTTCCTAGAATAGCTATTTTTGTATTCGTTGCTTTTAAAGTTGGTCAGACCGCAAACTAGACTAGATTGTGCCATTTCGTAATGCAAAAATAGTGCAATAGTCTTTTGCTCTGTTTTTTTTTCCTCCCATTCTGTGGTTATTTTTAGGCGCCATTTGCCAGCCAGTGCAGTCTCATTTACCAGCGAAATGCAAAAATTAGGGAACAGCAAAATGAAACGGCGGCAATTTGCACACATAAATTAAGTCTTGCCTACAATTCTCGCCTAGTGAATTGGAGAATGAAATTGGGTCAATATGCTTTATTTGAATGGAGTCTAGTACCAAACCAATGCCTATATATCTATGTGAGACTCTTAAGCTAACTAAGTAGGTTCCTTTGGTTCTTGATTCCCTTCCAAAACCCCCTTTGAGAGTTGCCCAATCAGATGGCGCATTATTTGGCATTATTGTTGGGAATTTAATTGCACGCGGTAAATGTCAGAAGACATGTGCCAACGCCAACATCAACGAATTTAGTAGAAAACAGAGAGTACAATAAACAGGAGACCATTGTCAAAGCACATAAAATACGAAAAACATGTACAACAACAGCAAAAATATATTTACTAAGAAAAAGAAATTATATGGAATATTATCATAAAAAAGAATAAAAAGCAAAACGAGCACAAAATCTGGAGTAAGAGGGTAGTCAGACAGCAGGTAAATAGAGTGGGTTGATCTGGGCGATGGTTATAGTATGTTTCGGGTGGAATGGCTGAGTAAAAGAATTAGAGGCAACCAAACGAATCGAAATGAAACGAGACAAAAATGCGTGGGTAGAAAGTTGCCTAGAGACAGTTTCAAATGTTTTCATATGCCTCAGAAGAGACGTGCAAAATAAATGACAGTTTAGGCGAGACATTTGGATTAGAGATGAGTTCGTGAGTCAAGGTTCACCACAGCAATCCTATAATGAATCGAATCTATGGTTCTCCTTGAATCCCAAATCTGGAGGTATATGCAAAGGTTTGTGGAAGTCAACCAGAAGAAATATAATCGTAATAGTCTGAACTATCTTCTCTGAACATAGTCTAGCTAAGCATAACCTAACCCAAGCTAGCTAAACATAATCTAACTTAACCTAACCTATACTAAGCTTACCTTACCTCTACTAGTCTAGCGTAAACTAATTTAACATAACCTATCCAATCCGATCCTATCCTAGCCTAGCCTAAACTTATTTAACTTAACCTAAGCTAACCTATCCAATCCTATCCTAGCCTAGCCTAAACTAATTTAACTTAACCTAAGCTAACCTATCCTAGTCTAAGCTTACCAAAGCTAACCTAGCCGAGTCTATCCTAGCCTAGCCGAATCTATGCTACCCTAGCCGAGCCTAGCCCACCTAACCTTACCTACAAACTTTGCTTATCTTAACCTGAATAATCTAATCAAACTTAACCCGCCCTAACCTGGCCTAACTGAACATAGCTGATTGTAACCTTACATACCGTATAGTAACCTCAGCCTAACCTTCCTTAACCGAGCCTAATCTCACCTAACCTTACTTAACCTATATCCTAACCTAATCGTTCTTAACCTAACCTAACCTTAACTCACCGAAACTACCCTAACCTAGTCTAGTCTAGCCTATTCCAATCTACCTTCATTTAACCTAACATAAAGCAACCCAACCTTACCTAAGACTATATATATCTTTATTATTTTTGTCATTATGAAATTTCGATATATATTCTTTTCACTTTGCCATCCCAAAATCGTAAGTACTGATGCTTTTGTTTTGATACAAACAGCTCTTGAAATCTGTCCGACCTTGAGTCTGCCCCGAGCTCCTCATGCCTCCTACTCCCTACGTGGGAGAAGAGATTTTCACACTCCCATACTCACCTGCTGCCATTGGGGCATTTTGTGTTGCTGTCGTTGTTATTTTTGTTGTTATTATCTTCTTTTGGCTCTGTTGATTTTTGGATGGCTGAGGTGACTTCTGTTTGCGGTTGCGTGAACCTCATGTTTAGAGCATATAAGTTTAATATGCATGGAAAAAAATGTATAATTTAATTTCCATGATTATCCATGGGGAATATCAACTAAACCGAAAGTCAACCTTCTCCAGCTCTTCGCCGCCCGTGCCTGACTGCTCTTGACAAAAGTTGCTTTTGTGTGCGCTGAACTCTCTCATCCTGTGTGATATCCCAAAAATCCAGGCTAGTTGGATGAGAATTTGTGTGCTTACATTTGCTTTTGGATTTGTGCTTAGTTGGTTTGGGTTAAGTGGGTGCGCTTTTTGGTTGTTGGGCATAAGATTTTTGGTAGCTTGTTAACTTAATTTGGTCTACCAGAATAGTGAAAGAGAGAGAGTTTCACCCGACACCCAGTGGACTATGGCGGGGCTATATCATCGTATATTGCTCCCACAAATATTTGACTTGACTGGAAAGTTTCATTTCGTCTTTTTTGTTTTTTTTTTTTTTTTTTGATTCTTTGCAGTTGCGCCATCGGAATTGAGCTTGAAAGTTGAAAACAATTTTCATTATTTATCCATGAAAATTTTGTTTGCTTTATTTGCTTAGCGTTTTTGTTATTTTTATTCGAAGCAATATAAAAAGAAAAGAATTTTCTCGATTGATTTCATCCGAAGAACGGGGTGAGGGTGGGTGATCGCTCCAAGAAAATAAACAGAGCTGGCACAGCCGGTGGGTAATTTTCACGCTTTTCGAATTCCACTGACCAATTTAAAGAAATGTTTGACTGGATTTGCAGACTTTTGTCTTGTTTTTGTTTGCTTATTGCTTGCAAGAATTTCAGAAAAGCTGCCAATGCCTACGGGACTTGATGGTTTTCCAAATAATTGTGTAATTTAAAATATAAAATCAAATCCATCAAAATACACAAGTTTCGACTAAACGGTTACTGACCTTCACGGCAGAAAAGCCAAGGCCAAAATGAACCCAACGACAAATTGCTTTCAATAAAAAAAAAAAAAAACAAATTGCTAGATAAAAGAAAAATAAATGAAAATTCATTTTCGATTCACCAAATAACACCAGACAAGTCCTTTCAATTCATCATAAAATCAAACCAGTCTCTCCCTCTCACTCTGTTGCTTTCTCCTTCACAATAATAATAATAAAAAAAAAGAAACACATTTTTTATGCTTTTAACTTTCAAGTCACACGAAATTGTCACAAAAAGAGAATGAGAAAACGTGAGTGAGGCGGGAGAGGGGGGAGGAAAATTACCGCGTTGGTTGCCTAAAAGCAGGCAACGGTAAATTTAATGCCAGCATAAATCTGCTAAAAATAAAACAGAGGACCTTTACCTCACTTGCCTCCTGATGATGACCGCTTGGCGGCGTAGCTGGAAAGGGGGAACTCTTTAATTTATGCCACAAGCAAAAAACTAAAACACTCAAAATCTTTTTTTGTTTTTTTTTTTTCATTTGTTTTCCAACTTGAAACTGCCATAGTTTCTGACATGGTACGACGCCTTCTCTTCTTCTTCTTCTTCTACTTTGTTGTTGCTGTTGTTTGTGTAGCTTAGAAGGAGACTCATTAAATGGTATGAGCACGTCACTGGCAAAACTTTGTGACTGACTTTCTTGAGGTGTCACACGACGAGACGTACTCGACCAAAGCAAATTAGTTTAGCAAAATGCTAAAACATTTGGATGATTGTGTGGGTTAAGCAAGTTTATGTGAACAAGAATTTATATTTTTTATTCTTATTTATTTTGTTCTTGGGTGCGGTAATGCCGTCCCCAAAACAACTACAGTAAACACTGGTTGGACTTGCAAAGCAATAAATGAAATCTTATAAAATTTTCCTTGGTACAAATTAAGCGAGACCCTAGAAATTTGACACACTCTGTTATGATGACTCGAATTCCAGAGAAAGTAGTCAATTCAATTTTGCAGAATCTAATCAATGAATTTCTCAAAGAAAAATTTCTTGGGTTAATCGTAAAAAATAATCTAGATCAAGGAATATTGAAACCAACAGAACAAGTGCAACTCTTATAGGCTTCATTCTACGCAAAAGTACAGTCTCGTTCAAATCTTCATTTCGGTTTGTGACGAATTTGAGTGGTCTTATTTAGAGAATCTTTACTGTTTCATAGCATTTATGCATATCATATTAAAAGGGTGACTGAGTACCAGTCACCAGCCTGGTTGTTAAGTAAGAAGAAGTGCTTCCACTCAAGCGGTTGACACACTTTGTTAATATGCTTCCCCAGCCCTCCATTCATTCACTCAGTCAGCTAGTGCCGCCCACATTCTTTTAACTTTGAAAGATATCCCATATGTACCATGTTGTTGGTCCACTAGAATTACGTGTCTTTTGGTCTTCTGGCCCAGAATGATAAATTTGAATTTATCCTTTAATGTGAAATATTGACCCTCCAGAAAGAGAGAGAGAGAGAGAGAGAGGGGGAGCAGTAAAGCCCTTTGTTTTTACGATGTTTTCATGAAATTTTTCGGGGCAACTTTGACAATTTGCACGCCCGTAATGCAGACTGACTCTTCGGTTTCGGTCAAGGTTGTCACAAGGCTTTAACGAGTAGGTCCGAGCCAGCTGCTCTGGGTTATGTGCACAAAAATGGGTGAAGGTTACCCGATTTTCTCCACTCGACTCGACTCGATTCGTTCTGCTCTGTTCTGTTCCGTTTTTCATCTTTTTGTCAATAAAGCTCTCATTTGTTGTTCTTGTTGCTTCATATAAAGTAGCTCATGCATAAGCAAGTTAGTTAAAAATGTAGACTTCCAAGAGGCAGCCACTTAGGCATGCCTCAACCTCAATTCCAGACCCCGAGTCCAAGTCCCAGACCGAACCTATACCCCGCAATGTGATAAACTTTTTAATAATGATAACCAATGGCGTGTGCAAGTGGGCGGAAAACTGAACAAAACACTCTCCTCTATCCCCTCCCCCCTCTACAAATCTATGGTACATATGTTTTAATATAGTACAAGATATTCCGTGTCTAGTTGTGTTGCTTTGGTAAATTATCTTGAGCATGGTGGGATTGTCATCGCCGGGTATTTTGTGTACGTGATTTGCCTACTTTATGAAGCGGCTCCATTTATATTATTGCTTAGCATAGAGATATACATCAGGCACTTGGGCACCTGGGCAACTTAAAGTCTGACTTGGCTTTGCCTAGGTTTGATAAAACTTTTCAGTTTTGTTCTAAAGTTTGTCGAGAAGCTGCTTGAAACTTGGTTTATTGATTTCCTTTGACCTCAAAGAGTGTAAAAAAATACTGCCGAAAATAATGAAAATGCAAAAAAAAAAAAGCTCCGTCAACTCTTTTATCATTTGTTTGGATTGCTGTTTAAAGTCAATGGAACTTTTTCTCTTTGATTACGCATAAAATTTGCATACTTTCTCGCAAATTTGTTGAAGCTTGAACCGGCTGAAGCTCTTGTTTTCGAAAGCAATTTAAATTTAAATGGTTTTTGTATTTTCAATTAGCATTTCGTTTTGGTTCTATCAACTAAATTGGGTCTTGGAGGCTCTCCAATATGCCATTCGTTGACCTCTGCCTACAACACCCACATTTAGCTTTGTCGAGCTTGCTTTGCTTACTTTGGCGAGCATTTAAAGCCCAATTAACATTGTCAACCAAAAGGCGCGGATGGCTGGAAAAGATTTGAGGGTCGGTTGGGTAAACAGTCGGGCGTCTAAAGCCCTTCAAGTGCAGTCCAACGCCTCTCACCGCCACTCGGCGCGTGCCAACGGGCCTCTTTCAACTGGCCCGGATTTTCGTCTCCGCTTCTGTTTTCTTTTCATTGAAATTTATGAGTAAAGCCCAAGAATATATAAAAAAAAATTAAAATAAAAAAAAATAAATAAGCACAAATTTGAGAGCGTTGACCACCAAGCTGAACTAATGAATCGACGCCCACGTAGAATCCAAGCTGGACTAGAACTTTGAATAAATAGAACAAGAAAGAAGATTATTTTTTATTAGATTGCCAAAAAAGAAATCACAAGTAGCTTAATTCAGAGCAAGCTCAAAAACAAGCATAATAATAAATTAGTTTGTAAAACTTAAAAGCTTTGAAATTTAAAGTATTTCTAGTAAAGTTTGGTCAATGATATGTAGGGTAGACTTTTGAAATTATCGGATCAAACTAATAACATATAACTAGGGAGCAGTCGAGCTTGGAATATCTAAGAATACGGTAAAGGGTGTGTCTCTTTTTATTCCCAATCTAAATCCGAAAAGTTGATACTCACTCGATCGATATGGATAAACAATAAACCAGAGTCTTCTGGCCTTTAGCTTCCTCGAAAACGAAAAGTTACTACACTAAGGCGAACCCTGATCATCTTTAATATTCTCTCTTACAAAATCCTTATAATATTTCAATCATTATACCGAGTTTTGTACAAATTGTAATGGCATATTTACCCAGTTTCATAGAACTGCCAGCGAAACTCTATTTACCTTTTCTGCCAACTTTGAATAAGGATACTTGAATAGTTTTGTATAAAACTGGAGCATTGCCGGCTCAGGGGCAAGTCAGGTAAACAGAAAAGTATGTGACATATAAATAATAAATAAGTGAATCATCTACCCCAGGTTTGTTGAGCACCACACCCCAGAGACTTGAAAATAAATAAGCTTGGAGTGTTTGATAAGCATAAAAACAATGAAAAAGAAAAGATAAGAGGTTACTCGATTGGGTAAAGTAATAACACAAAGGATTTTGTAATTTAATTGATTATAGAAAATCGTATCAGAAAAATGCTTTACATTTTCCTTCACCACTTGAGTTACTTTTCCATAGCTTTGATTTGCCATTTCTCTCTCTCTCCGTCTTTCTCTGTCCGTCTGTCTTTTTTTGTCGACTTTTATTAAAATTGTTCAGTGGATTTTATATCTGGAATCCTCTTTGCACACAGCAATTATGAATATTATCAGCAAGCAAGTGCTACCAAAATGGCTCCCTCTATCTTCAACTACGAATGGAATGGTCTGGTCTGTTTTTCAGATCCTCTTTCCATGTCGCCGTTCCGTGGTCTCCTCGCTTTTGTGCTGCTGCATATTTTCTTTTAATTTTTGCGTTTTACGCTTTACAATTTGTGTGGCTGTTTATTAAGTGTCAACGATAAAAATTCCTTTTTAATTGCCCAGCAGCGCGGAATGAACACACATAAAAAAGTATGCGTATTTTGTCTCTATACTTTTGTGTGGGTGTGTGTGTGTGTGTGGTTGAGGTTGATTGTCTGTGTGTAATTAGCGGTAAAATCGTTATAATAATGGTCCAATTTTTTCCTTCTTATCGCGTTTAATTTCTGACATCTTATATTCACTTTAATAATTTTGCAAAACTATTTCAATAATTTTCATATAAATTTTCCACCTGCCGATGATCATCTATGTAGATGGCAATCAAAAGAAATTGTTTTAATTACTTACCATATCCGTACATATCGATCCATTAGCAAATTTGTAAATATCTGTAAGTGTTATGGAGTATGTTATGAATGCATGCAGGAATATCTGGTTTTTTTTTGCAAAATATTTGTCCTGTATTTTATACGGGATGCTGTTGGGTTGAGCTCAATTCACTGCAGGCAATATTGCAGTGGCTTTTAAGCTGTCACTTTAAGCCCTTTGATGGCTTTGAACAAAAAATTATAAAAAAAAATTAAAGAGATTTTTAGAGAATCACACAAGTTTTATTTTTTTAATACATTTGTGAATAAATATTTAAATGAACTCTTTCAAAGCCCTGTATTTTCTTTGACAATGCAATTTTTATATTATTTAAAATCTTTGAAATCAAAAAATAAAAAAGTAAAATCGGAAAGAAGAAGAAAGGATTTCGTTCTCAGCTTACAGGGGAAAGCAATCATGCTGCTGTCTGAACAGTCCAATAGATGGCGCAGTAGAGTCACTGAACAGATGGGGCTGCCAACTTGTGGTGTTTTTAAGTGTAACCCTATCAAATCACATATCTTAAAATTTATCTTAGCTAAAAAAATTTCTTTATAAATTTCCAATAATAATTTTTTTTTAAATAAAAAAAAATGAAAATTTTTCAGTATAAAATTTAAACATATTTGGTTTTATTTTATTTGTAATTAAATTTTGCTTATGAAATCATCATATTATATTTTTAATTGCAATTATTTTCTTTTTGTTCGTAATCCTTTGAGCTGTTGCCTCTTGGGAAATTTGCCATTTGTATTAAAACGTGGATTTGTAAGAATCCTCTGACATAACGGTAATGCTGATGACAGCGTCGAGTTGAATTCAGTGGTGTTTGTATTGAATTACCTTATTTTTCCTACCTGACATGTGTAATTAGCAAACAAAAGTATGATGGGGTTGGCCCAGGATCTGGGAACCGGGCCAGGACCAGCAAAAGTATTTAAAATAAAGCCAACAAAAGTAACAACAATTAAAAATGTTTAACTCGCAAAATGCATTATGAATATATTTAAAGTGGGCTGAGTTGGTGACGGAATTGAAACGGTGAATTGGTTCGTTTTGTTTGGTTATGGTTCGGTTGGCTTGGTCGGTACGCTGCGGTTCATACGGGACTGTGAGGGCATTTGGCAACGTTTTGGGGTCAACGCTGTAAGGCTTAAAGCCACAACAACACAAACAACTACAGTAAAGGCAACATAAAAGCTTGCTCTTATGTGAGTGCGTGTGTGTGTGTGTGTGTGTGTCCGTCCATATGTTTGACTGGGTGTCTGCATTAAAATGAGGGTTATTTTGTTGCTGGACTTTCAGATGCGTGCAGCCTTCATTTTGCTGTTGTTATCGTTGTTGCTGTTGCTGTTTTGTTTATTCATGCATATGCAAAGTCGGAAATTGTAGCGATTATACGCCGGACACACACAGGAAACGACACAGGCGGCAGCAGCCTCAGGCCGACTGGCATACCAATCAGGACAAGCCAGAAGGGTCGTGGAAGGTTCAGCTAGCCTCAATGTTTCATACTCATCTATCTAGCCTGCCCATTATAATTAGTATACACACTTTCCTTAATTGTATTACAAAAGTTGGACTTCTAGGACTGTGGTAAATTTGAAGCTTTTACCCCTAAAACTTTTTAAATTAAAATAATCGGGGAAAAATATTTAGAAAATTCATGTCCCAACATTTATGAAATACAGTAGAGTCCGGTTATAACGACTCCGCTTATAGCGTCAGTCCGGTTATTGCGACGGAAACTCGATGGCTTGGTTGGTCCCCATACAAAGTTATATGAAAGGGCCTCCGGTTAGTACGTCTCCGCTTTTAGCGACAAACCGCTTATACCGACGAGATTTTTCATAATTTAACCGGATATTGCGACGTTCCCAAAAAAATTCAGCGAAACAATACCACCAAATTTAAGCATCAAACGACTTTGTTAGAAATGTGTGTATCTATCAGTGACTGACGTCACAAAAATGTTTACAGCGTGCGTGTGCAGACCTCATACCTATATTCCCAGAAAATGTCCCGTTATATTTCTAGTTTTTTTCAGCTTTTTTCCATGAAAAACCTATGTTATTAAATGAAATTTATTAAATCTTTTTTTTTGATTAAAAATTTAGTTTGTTTTATGTTAAAACATATTACGAACATGGAAACCATAAAATAAACGGGAAAAAAATTTTTTTTCCACGCTTCGGTTAGTGCGTCTTCCGGATATAACGACGTAAAATCGTCGGTCCCTTGAAAGTCGCTATAACCGGACTCTACTGTATTTCAAACAAGAAAAAGAGTATAACCCTAGTTCCAAGAATTCGTTCGTCTGGTCAGGTTAAATAATTATAGCATACATTTGGGCACATTAACTGTAAATAAGACGGAGTCGTAAGTCCCAGAGTATCGCTCTATGGATAAACGTAATGGCTGAATGAAATAAACATAATTCTTAATTGGCTTTTAAATAAATAAATTAAGTTAATAATTATTAAAAGTTTTTTTATAAATGGACAAGAGTGGTTCCATTAAATTTTCAGACTAAAAAATAAAATTTAATTTATGAAAATGGAAATTTGTAGTTTTATTCCAAAGAAAAGCGATATATTTGAATCAGAGATCTTCAGGGCTTTTAAAATAAATGAACTGTTAAAAGTATATAGATGACTAATGGCTTGAGGTCAATCGGGAGCGCTGTGTGTGTGTTTGATTGAGTGTCGAGTCGAGTGGCTGAAATTGAACCAAAAAAAAAAAAAAAAAAAAAGAAATAGAAAATAAAATAAGTCATTAAAAGTTTAGCGTGACTTTTGCAGTTGCAAATAGAAAAGTTTATTCTTCGTTGAGTCAGTAGCTCGGAAGCTATAAAAACTAAACTGCTTTGGGTGAACTTCAAAGAGAACGAATCTAGTAGAGGGAGAGCAGAAAGGGATTACTTTGCATATATGCCATCATTTCATCTTAAGCCAACCAGCCAGCCAGTCAGCACACTCCTCACAACAGTCTACCTTACCGGTTGGAGGCAAAAGTAGAAGCAGAAGCAAAAGATGAAGAAGATGTTGGCGCTGGCGCAGCTCATTAAAAATTTGTTGATGCTGCACATCTCAGAGTTGAGCCATTGCGAACTGCCTGCAGGATATTCTATGCTCTTGCTTCCTGGCACAGAGACTACAGGACTGAATTTTGGCCTCAGTTGTTCGGTATCAGCAGCATTTCAGTTTACGTAATTTTCATCTTTCGTCGGCAACATTTTCATCTGGTCTCCGGCTCAGAACTTGTCTAAAAATCACGCATAATTTATTTACCATAAACATGAAAAGCTCCAACCACGACCAAAGATGAGACTACACAACTATAATAAAAAGCCAGATGCCTTGCTGACAAGCAAAACTTACGGACTTTCGGCTATACCGGATTCTGGATTCCTGGGTATCCCACAATTTGGTCTTATGGCCTGACGAGATAGCAATTTTAGAAGCTCTTGTGCAGCCTTGGCAACAGCCAGCCAGCCAGCCAGCAATTTCGGTTCATTGCATACTGCAATTTGTGGTGGCCACAAAAAAAAAAATAGAAATGGAAAATCCGAGTGGTAGTAGGATGACAGTAACAAACAAGAAACTACAAACTATATTTGATTGAAGTGAATTGCAATAAAAATCCCTTCATCTTCATTAAAGCCAGCACAGATATCATGGACGGACAGAAGGGACGGGTGGGAGGGCATTCGGTTCTGCCCTCTCAAAAGCTTGGCAAGGATACTCTGGGTACTCTCTCGTCCGGTGGCATAATAAATGCAATGAAAATGAAAATAAAAGAATGGAATACAAAATAAAAATAATGCGAATGTAGTCGTTCTATCTGCTTCTTCTGTCCGAGAAAAACCAGAACGGAACAACTGAACAAGCCAGAGAATGAGAGAGAAAGCGAGAGGGAGAGAGAAAGATACAGAAGAGCGTTAAGAAAAAAACAACAGGGATAAATGATGGAACCAGATAGAATCATGTGCACGTTCCTCAAACACACACATACACACACCTCAAGGATCAACAACATAAAACCAACTAGTCGACCAGTCCAACAACAATACAAACTACGAGTGTGTGTGAGAGAGATAGAGAGGAAAATGGAGGTTGAAGAAGAAGAAAAGAAAGAATGAACAGCCAAGTGGATACATTTATTATTGTCAGAATTCTTGTTGTTCCTACTGCTTTGAGCCAGTGGGCGGTATATCCGTGCTTCTGGCCTTCTCGTTCCGCCGGCTCTCTCTGGGCCAGGTGAACAGCCCCGGCTATTGTGTGAGCTTGGTTTTTTCCAGCGTCCACAATAGAAACTAGAGAAAAAATAATATAACAAAAATAAAGGTTTTCGTGTTGAGGGCAAATTTGAAATGCTCGAAAGGCTGGTCTGAAAATTATAAAATATAAAAAAGTCTCCTCCGCAGGCGGAAGAACAATTGTTCCGAATATTCTGCTGGGTTCATTTGTCTAGACTGTACCATTCTTATTATTATTATTTTTAATTTAATATGTTTTTCTAGCACTCATTGATCAATTTTTAATTAGATTTTGTAGTTTTATAATGACTTTTCTATTTTGTCTTACAAAATGATGGAAAATTAGTCTGAGTACTTTGTGGAACTGGAATAGTCTGAGTCTGGGTATGGGTATTATTCGATATATTTTCTACTTAATCAGTGTTCGAGATATTCCCCTTTGCTATGTGACAAGCAAACAAAACCTAAAAAGGTTAAATCCATTTATGTGACAATTGAAAGTAATTAAAGAGACGGATGCTCGACATTCCACCACATGAGCCACATGACTCGCATAATGACTAAATCAATTGCATCAGAAAATAAAATCCCAAAACGAGAGAGATAAAAAATAAGACCCCAAACAAAAAACAAAAAAAGAAAACTTTGCCATTGAAGTGTAAACTTTTCAACTGAATATGTAAAAGTAACCCAAACACAGAATTACAAAATCTCATAGAGAAATCAATTTCGAGCCATTGTGTCTGTCGTTAGAGACACCACTGAATATTTTCGACTGAATGAGAGAAATTTATCGATGGGTTTGGTCAGGCTGCCATCACTCGGATGAGATGAGACCTGCTATCCATCTAACTATTGATATTGTTCTATGCAAATTGCCGGTTAGAGAAGCTAGAGGAATATTTACTGCCAACGGAATATTTGAAAGTATTTTGCTGGTAGTCCGTCGCGGTCGATGATGCATTTTAATGCTCGCCAAAGCTCGCACAATTTATTGAAAACGAAAATATTTGCATCAGCTCCGGATCATGGAAAAACGTTGAAGAATTTCCCAAACCCCACCCCCCAGCACCTCTCCTGGCAGGTGTGCAATTGCTACGCGAATGCATTCAATTTTTTACGTTTTACACTCGAATAAACTTTAAACACTTTTTTTCCAGAAAAATTATGGCTCCCCATTTGCTGGTCAGCTTTTCTTTTCTATAAAAAATAATATTTCACAAATAGATGACTAAGGGGAAAAATATATAGATATATCGATCTAAGGGGATTTTAAGATTAAAGTCCGACTTATTGAATCGATTTCATTCAATAAACAAAATGAAATTAATTCGTTTCTTTTTTTGTTTTTTGTATTTTTTCAGGCTAAGCGAATACAGAGCAATGAGCTGGCTGCCATCAAGGTTATCAAATTGGAGCCTGCCGATGACATACAGATCATCCAGCAGGAGATCATCATGATGCGAGACTGTAGGCATCCAAATATAATCGCCTATTATGGTTCCTATCTGCGTAGGGACAAGCTCTGGATCTGCATGGAGTTCTGTGGCGGGGGTAGTCTTCAGGATATCTATCAGGTGACAGGTCCACTCACCGAAGTCCAAATAGCCTATATGTGCCGTGAGACGCTCAAGGGATTGGAGTATCTGCACTCCATGGGCAAAATGCATCGCGATATCAAGGGGGCCAACATTTTGCTCACCGAATATGGCGATGTCAAGTTGGCCGATTTTGGGGTGTCGGCCCAGATAACTGCGACCATTAACAAGCGAAAAAGTTTCATAGGTGAGTCGAAAATCGTGCTTCAAGTGTCTCTCTGTGTGACTTTGAAAATTTAATTAAAATTCAGAATTTTTCTCTGCCTTTTGCTGCAAACTTGGTGAAAACTTTTCAACTCTCTACGTGAGTTTGTTGTCAACAAACTGTCTCACATGCTTTGGCACATATGAAAAAATCGTGGGAAAAAAAGAATATAAGAATATATATATTTTCAAAATTGTTTCAAGCAAAATTTGCTTTAAGTGAAAATTGAGGGAAAATTTAAATTTTCATTTTACAAACTAATCTGAGGCCAAGCGTAACTGTGAAATCGCCTTATGACAAGGACAATGGCATCCCTTTCGCATCTTTAGGTTTCTATAGCTTTTCCCAAGAAAAAATAAGTTGAATAAAAGTAAAAAAAAATCTGAGAATACAAATATTTAGAATTTGATAAAATTATTTACAATTTTGATGTGTAACTGAAACCATATTCATATCCGTTTGAGTGGAACTATATCTTTGTATATAAAAAGTATAGAGAAATTGATGCCTTAAAAATTTCTTATTCAAAGGAAAAAAAATTGCTTGTGAAATGTTGAAACAATTTAAGAAAAATATTTATTGACAGAACCGAGAAAATATGGCAAACGTTTGGAATTGAAGTTGCCTTTTGTATGGAGTCAATTCAGCTTTTTTTCATTTGGTCCTTCATTCTCGAACTGTTTACTCAATTGTATTGGTCAAGAGCAAAGCAGCAGACCGGATATTGCCAGTGTTTTTCGGTCTCCTTCCAGTTTGCACATTGTTTCTTTGTTGTAGAAAAACTCAAACACAAAGCACAAAATAATTGTCGAAATTGTCCCTGACGAGTTTCGTTAAAGTTCTTCGAGATTGCGGGTGGGACTCAAGGATACCTCGAGCCATGACTGGCACTTTAGCTGCTTGTTTTCAAGTTCTAATAAATTTTTACAAAGAGTTAAGCAGCTTTTGGTTTGCTTGCAAACTTTAGGTCAGAGCTTAAACCCGGTCCTTGGGAATTAAAAAAAAAATAAATAAATAAAAAAAAGTTGAAATTTCAATTTTAACAAAATCAAGCAAAAATTCAAATGGAAAATAAAAGAAAATTTACGGGGTATATACAAATTTTTTATTGCTAGTTTTTATGGATATCTATTAAAGTTTTTTTAATATCCATAAAGTTTTTAAGCAGACAGTGAATAAAAACATTTGAATATTTCATATTCTTCTTAAATCACTTTTAAATTGATTTTGCCAGTCGGTCGAAAAATTTAGAATGGCTTAATTATATTAAATGTTTTCTAGTTTTCTTTTTTTCTATTTTTAAAAAGCACTAAAAAAGACAACAGCGGATTCAGTTCAACGCCGTCAGGTTCGTTCCTTGAACTTGCTCTGAGAGCGGTGAATGTCAAGATAGCAAGCAAAGTTTTTTACAAGCAAATTCACAGATTACCCTTTTTACTTTCAACTTGTCGCAGTTTAATGAGGTCTTTTGGGAAAAGTAAACTGGATTTGCACACGTCATTTAAATGTTAATGTGCGTGTGTGGGTGAGTGTATGTAAATATGAAACTTATCAGTCACATGCCACTTGCAACTTGACGGCACTGACTATGGCAGTGGTGGCCATTTGCAATTTTCATGACATTTCGCAATCTCTTGAGTAGCAGCTGAACAGTTGAGAGTAGTTGGGGGAAAAAATACCTGTCAGGATGGAGAATGTGTGCTACCCGAATTTAGTTATATGATTTGCATGGAAAGCACTTTAAAAATGATGCCTACAAGTAGGAAGCAAACATTTTTCGCGCGTCATGTTGAAACAGGCAGAAAAGTGGCACTGAAGCAGGTGGCTTGCCACCGCCGCTTAAGTTGCTCATAAATCACATTAGGCGGTTTACACAAAATCCTAAGGCAGCTATCTCACTTACTCTTGCTCCGACTGTCCCACTCTGTGTGATTGCTTCTTGGGAGTCCTTTCGTGTTTGCAGATCCTCGTAAATCAAAAGTAATTATTTTAGGCAAAGGTCCAGAGACTTTCTGGCCTAAAGTTAATTAAAAGCTTTGACCTTTTGGCTAAAATTTGCCTAGCAAACAGATGGATTGAGTTAGAAAAATCTCTCTCGCCTCTCTCTCTCTCTCACACACTCTCTTTCTCTGTTTCATATCCTGCAGCCATTTGGCAGCTTATTAAAAAGTGTCCATCAACTCGTTAGAATCATCTACCGTCGGCGTTTATCATCTTTGCTGGCCATCATTTGAGCCATTTGCCCTCATTTGCTGCTCCTGTTGACAATTGTCTGGCAAAGTCAACAGAGTCGGAGAGAGACTCTCCTAATGGCCTCAAGCCCCATAAACTGTGCCATCAAAATTTTTGAGTTTTATCATTAAATTCATTCACAGAATACTTAATTTCATTGCTTCCTTTGTGCCTTGGCTGGCATTTCTGGCTTATGTCTGATTCGCCAAGGATTTAGCAGATTTTTGCCTGAGATTTTTCGAGAGGAGACTTCAAAAAGATTCAAGCAAACAAAGAAAATGTTATTTTAATTTCTTTTATGACCTCTACTCTGGGTTTTATGGCCTCTTTTGGGAGCCCATCAATTGTGTAAACATTTGATTTCAGAGCATTTAATTTGAATTAAATGAATAACAAAATTTATGGAATTTAATTCAAATCAACTCGAATGGAAAAATATCAAGACAAAAAAAAAAAATCAAACTTCCTCTTAGGACACGCTAGGTTCAAGGGTTTAGTAAAAGAAATACATCATTGCATTTTTTCTCTGATTGCCAACAATTAAGCGAGTAGAGTTTTTTGAACCAAAAGCTGACATGTCAATAGTGGCACTTAACTTGGCAAATGGCAAATAGCGTCGTCCTGACTCTGCGAGGCGATGAAACCAAAGAGTAAGCAAAATGACGAATGAACAAAACGAATTTACGTGGTGTGTGTGACTTTCAGTCTGAGTGACTACAAGTGAGTCGGAAGGAGGCTGTATCTGTGTGTGTGTGTGTGTAAGTGACAAGAAGAAATGGAATGAGGAAGCCAGCCAACTAAGCCAACCAGCCAGGAGCTTCTTCTCAACTATTCTGAGCAACGACCTTTGACAGTGACGTGGTGGACGTGAATGAATGGAACGGAGTGGCAGGCCAATTTGGAATGGGAAAATCTGCAAGCACAGATATCACGGTTTATATATATATATGTGTGCCTGTATGTGTGTGTGTGTGTGTGTGTGTGTGTGTGTGTGTGTGTGTGTGTGTGTGTTTGAGCTAAACAATGTGTCGTCCTTATAGTTATCATTTCGAGTGGTTGCTACCACACCGGAGCACAATGGAACCCTATGAAATTTTGCTCAAATATTCCTGAAAGATGTATTCAGATATGAACTGAAGTTGGTATTGTTTAGATTCTTAATCTTAGCTAAACTCAAAAATGAAATAATGTCTAAATCGGTATTTTAGATTCTTTGGAAATATTAGTGAATTTGACAAAAAAAAAACAGTCTGGATATATCGGTTTATATAGTGGGTCTATTTTATAACTCGACAGGGGTCTGAAGCCCATAGTGCTAGCTGGCAATGTTGGTGGCTCCATTGAGAATAAGCTGATGTCATCAGAGTAGTAAAAACCAGGAAAAAAAATACTTGTAATCTGATAAGATCTGTAAATCTGGAATTTCCCAGGACTTGTCGAATCATAAATGCTTTTTTTGAAAGACAAAGAAACTGATGACAAACTAATGTGATAAATAAAACCAGAGTCGAATTTAGAGTATATTTTAATTTAATTCATATGCCATTTCCTTTTGGAAAACTATAGAATGACTGCTGCCATTTTGTGTGGCCTTTTCGGAATGACAAGGCAGCTTTCTTGCTCAGACTGGTTGCCTGATGAATGGCCAAAAAGCCCGTTTTGTTATTGAATAATAAATAAAAAAAGTGCTTACGTTTCTGTTTAGTGTCATTAACAAGTCACCAAGGCTGGCAAAGAAAGAGATGCGAAGCAAGAATCAAGCCTGCATAAGGAGTTACTCAGTTGTTTTGAAAGCCACAAACAGTTGGCACTCGAGCCATAAAGTTCAATGAATGTGTATGTATGTGTGGGCCAAGTGTGCTTCACAGTGAAAGAGGGAATGAGAAGAGATTCTTGTGATTCTTGAAAAAGTGTGGAAAAAGTTTTGAATACGCTGGTAAAACGTGCAGCCTATTAAAATTAACGGGCTTCCAACTTTAAACACTTTAAAAATGAATTGGGAGGGGGAATCCATTCCACCCCCCTCCGTCTGCTTATCTGTCTGTCTCGCTCTCAAACTTGATGCCTGCCAGCTTGCCCTTTTTTCTTTGACCTTTAAGTTTCTGCTGCTTTTTCTTCACATTTTTCTGCACTTGCTGGAGTCCCTTTGTGTGTGAGTGAGTGTGTGTGTGTGTGTGTGTTTGCAATTAACAAAGTGATACTTGAGCCAGCGTTTTGCTGGCTTTCTGACTCGCCGTGTGCTGTGCGGGCCTTGAGTGTATTTTTATTTTAATTAAAATGTGTGGCAGTCGGCAGTTAAGTCTCGATGCACGTGCTGCCATTGGGTGGCCATTGGAGACATTGGAGGTTGGTCTGACGGGTCCAGAGAGGCATCAAATTTGATTTTCTCGGCTGTAAAATGTTCTTTTTGTGGCTTAATTGAATTTACAATAAAATTAAGAGCCAACTCTTTATTTTTGCTTTTGCCTTTGCCAAGTGGGAGTGAAATGCAATCAATTTGTCTGAAAGTGTGCGTCTATGGCAACCTTGAATGAGACACAACCTCTATTCACCTGGCCATGGCCCAAAAAAATAAAAAAAAAAACAACAACTTTGCCCGGAGACAGAATGGCACCAGCAGAGCAGCCCACGCGGCGTATGAGTAATGCTGCGCCTGCAAAGAGGCTTATTGTTGCTGATTTGACAGCTATAAATGACACACAGTTTGTCTCTTTTTCTATAATTTTTCCCTTTTTTTAAGTGATGTCGTTGTCGTTTTTGAAAAATTTTTAACCACGTCAGCGTAAACTTGCTCTGACCTAAAAATGGAAAACAAAATTAATTGACACTCGAAACAAAAGTAGAAAAAAAGAAAAACAATTATCGAGCTTTTTGCAAAACAACAAAAATCACAATATGGCCAATTAATAAGCATTTAGGCTAATTAGCCAGGCAAAAAGATACCACACAATTAAGAGCAGCCAAGAGAGATGGCAAAAAAACATAGCATACTTTTCAGCGTTTCGACAATAACAACATTAAAAGAGGAAATGTGCTCTTTAATTTAAATGACCAAAATTTGATTGAATCTGAAATTGCAAAAAAAAAAACTAATCTTTTTTTTGCAATTCCAAAGGGAAATGAAATAAAATAAAATATGTTGGGCAAATTGGAATTTGCATTGATTAAATTATTTTATGATATTCAAATGGTTGATTCTGATTTTCATATTTGTTTATTTATTTAAAATTAAAGTAGTTCAAAAAAAATTGATTACATATTTTTCATCGTGGTTTTTGGCAAAGTGGCCACTCGTTCAACAAAAAAGGCATAGAAAAAACCTGAATATATTTTTAGGTATTTTTTGGTATTTTTTTGTTTGCCCTCAGGCAGACTAAATTTAATTGACTTGTTTTGTAGGAACTCAAAAGGATTCAAGCTTCTTGTGAATTACAAAAAGAAAAAAACAAAAATTCAATTTATTTTACAGGCACACCCTATTGGATGGCACCGGAAGTGGCAGCTGTGGAACGAAAGGGTGGCTATAACCAACTATGTGATATCTGGGCCTGCGGCATTACTGCAATTGGTAAGTTATTGTTTTGTATTTGCAAGTCAAACGGAGCAAACTGTTTTGTTTTAATTAATAGAATTGGCTGAACTGCAACCGCCTATGTTTGACTTACATCCGATGCGTGCCCTCTTCCTGATGTCGAAAAGTGGCTTTAAGCCACCCACACTGAGCAATAAAGACAAATGGAGTCCCACATTTCACAATTTCCTAAAAACAGCCCTCACCAAGAATCCAAAGAAGCGGCCAACCGCTGAGCGACTGCTGCAACATCCTTTTGTGCAATGCGAGATGCCATTGCGTGTGGCCAAAGAGCTCCTTCAAAAATACCAGAGTCCCAATCCGCAGTTCTATTATTATCTTGATGGCGATGACGAGGTAAGTGTTTTGGTCTGGTCTCGAGCTCTTCTTGGTTACCTGTGGCTCAGCTAGGTTGAAGGTTTCGTTTACCTTTTCTCCTCCCACTCTGGACAATTGTTTGCTCGGTTAGTTGCTTTAATGGACGGGCTTATTCTGGTGGCATTTTCTTCAGAAATTGTGGAGCCACTTGGCACCTTCCATATAATTTATTTGTGCTTTTACTGTGGCTCGAGATATTTACTCGGTCTCTTGTAGCTTTTTTTCACATTTGTTGTTGCTGTTGTTGTTATTGCTGTTTCCACCTTCTTTAGATGCTCATGTGTTCTGGTAGCTCTTTGAGGATTTAGTAGCCCATTAGTCCAATACGAGCTGGTTTGTGTGCGTAGCTTTATTTTCTTGACCAATTCATGTAACCAAAAACTGTTTTCAATAAAGAAGCATCTTTAATATTAGCAAGAGATTTTGTTTTCAAGTAAAAGAAAGAGTTTATTTTGAAGAAGCTTTTCAGACCCTAAAAGTCACCTACAGATGAGTCAGTGAAAGTTTCTGCATTCATCTGCAAAGAGACTTGCTCTTTGAAGTAGGCGGCAGATTTGTTTGAGCTGACCAAATCAGGTAAAAAATCTTATTTCCAATATGACTATCGTTCATTGAACGATTTCATTTAAATTTGGTACTAAGAATGCTTATATGGTGGTGTTTACATATGCCAAATTTCACTTGAATCGGACAGCTATATCTATCATACAGACTCATCTTGGTATCTGCATATAGCAAATCTTTGACGCCTTTAAGATTTTTATGTGAATAAATTGTTGAGATTTTGTTTCATTAAAAAGGGAGCTTCCAATTTTTTATGGTTTCGAAAACTTTTGAACTTGTTTTCAACTTTTTATTTTCACAAATCTGTCTGTAAAATAAACCAGAAAATTCCCCGTGATCAGTTCTTATTGATTTCACTTTGTAAATCTGATAAATTCTGCCAGCAATTTGTAAAAAAAAAAAAACAAAATAAATATGAAATTTTTATTATAAACGATAAATTTTAATTGTTGGCTAATAAAAAAGAAATCAAGTTGCACAAATTTTCATGTCATATCAAAAGTTTATCTCGATCAACTTTTTCATCTGAGTTAGTAAAGTTTTGCCAGGCTTTTTATGATTTATTTATATTTTTCCCTTTGTTTTTTCAAGGATTCTAAACTTGAGCTTTTATAATTACTTTCATTTTGCCTTAAAAGAAAGAATAAGCTTTCAACTCTTTTTTTTTATTTTTCGCTGTCTGGGAAAAAAGTTGGTTACCTTTTTTTTGTGTTTTTAGTTGAGCCATCTTTCCCCTGGTACGTCACATGTCAACCCATAAATCTTAAAATTACTTCAAGGTTTTGAAAACTTTTCTGACTCTGGCCTGTCATGACTCATGAGTCCAGGATATTTACTTGGTTTCTTGGCCAGTTTTCAGCATCTTCCATTATTCGAAAACAAACTTTTTTTTTTTTGCAAAGAAACCAACAAAAAAAAAATAAAATAAAAGGAGATGAAGAAACCGTATGATAATTTGATTTATGACACTCGTCAGAGAAGAAGAAGAAGGTTGATGAACTTACGGTCTGAAGGATTTTAATAAAGTCAATTTGGAAGTGTTTAATGGGGTCTGAATATTTCTTCTGCTTCTTCTTCTTTTTAAACACTCATTTAATATTCCCTTTTGTTTCAATTAATCGGTTTTCTCGTTTTTTTTATTCTGATTCGCACAGACGGTGGCCGGTGTACCGCAACGAATTGCCAGCAAGATGACATCGCGTGCCAATGGCGTCCTACCACAAAATCATACGCTCAAAACAGGCAAGTACCAAGTTTCTATATCCTTGCTAAGGCACTTCGCTTGGTGGATTGCTGCCTGCCGGAAATTGGTTTACTGGCGAATTCACTCAAAATTTGAGGCACAAATTCAAAGCCAGTTCGACAGGCTCGTACAAGTCTGTCATATTGAATGAGGCTGGATGCTAATTACATTTGCTTTGTGGATTTTTGCTAGCAAACTACCAAAAAAACTCAATTTCTCTTTCTTTTTTGGCTTTTATTTGCCAGGCAT
The DNA here is from genome assembly GCA_037075145.1 of Scaptodrosophila latifasciaeformis. NCBI lineage: Eukaryota > Metazoa > Arthropoda > Insecta > Diptera > Drosophilidae > Scaptodrosophila > Scaptodrosophila latifasciaeformis. The sequence goes on from JBAMCM010000158.1 coordinate 602,980, forward strand.
GACGACGACAAACTCAACATGGTACGAGCGTTCATCTAGTCCAGAGACGTTACCAAGTGACATGTAAGTGAAAATACTTTCAATATTTTTTTTTATTTTTGGTTATTTTTCTCTCTCTTTATTGTTTCTTAAAAATATTTGATATTTCTTTAATTAAAAAAAAATATATATTTATAAATCCTTTGATATTTGGGTGTAAGTTTAATGGAGGCTTTGGATCGATTTTTTTTTTTGAGGCCGCCTGAGAGTATGCAACACTTTTTATGCGTTTCAGCTTTTTGCTTGAATTTTTTCTTCTTTTTTTTAACACTACAAAAACCACACTCACACTCACACACAACATACAAAATACACAAAAACATAAATTTTATATATTTTTATATTGTAAATTTCTGTCTGTCAATTAATTTATATGTTTTTTTAAGCTCGAATTCAACGGCTTTCAAATTGCATTTATTTTTCACATTTCATTTGCTTTTTCCATTGAAGCTTTTTTTGTATTCCCATATTTGTTGTCTGCTTTTATTTCATGTTTTTATTATTATAGTTGTCATATTTTTTTTTTTATTTTTTACATTTTTAGTCAACCCGTTGAACGACGAAAACTGAATGGCACTTTGATTATGAACATGTCTTTAAGGTTAGCAAAAAAAAAAAAAAAAAAGACTTTCTAAACAGTCCCAAAGTATATTTTGAAGCGGTTGTTATGTTCTCTGCTACTAAAAACTGGCATATAAGTCAAATATAAAAGTCGTATGCCTGCTGCATAAAAGTTATCCTGCCTTGCTGCGAGTTAATGTGATTTGAATTTTTTTGGCAGTCAACCAAAAACATGAAAAAGACTCTGGTTTCCTTCATTTTTCTCGCTCCTCATTTAATGAGGTTTTCAGTAGTGAATTGCATTTGCTGTTGAAACTCCCTTTTGCTGTTACTTCGTCCTTGGATTTGGTTTGGTCTTTTAGAAGAAAGTCTTTGCTTTCCACCCATCTGGCTGATACTACTTATATTTTTGACACAGTTACCGGGCTCCCCAGACTGGCAACATGTGTGGCCTCTAATTTGGTCGAGTCTCTTTTTGGTGTTTCACTTGTTAGTGTTTTTTAGTTTTTAAAGTTTCGAAGCACGTCTGGGGCTTTGGTGGGAAATGGGTTGGCTGGTCGTGCCATTCGCTTTCATATTTTGTTGCCCTCAAAGTGCCATTTTATTTTCAGTTTTATGTTCACTTATTCTTGGCTCTCTTAGTTGCTTTTACGTGCCCCAGTGCGTTATTTCCAAACTCCTTATGTAATTACTTTTATAGAACAAACACTATTTATTTGGATTTAGTGGTCTTGTTTGCTTGATTAATGGAAAATTCTGCCAAATCAGGCATCGTACAAGTTCAAAAGTCCTTTCAAGTCGAGATGTAATTGAATTTCCTTAGGCAACAACATTTTTAACAAATGCACCAAAGAATGCAGCGAAATAAAACAAATTCCGCTAATAAGTTACCGCGAACACCAAACTCTCCAAAATTGCAACAAAATGAAAACTTTCTTAAAGGGCAATACAAATTGGCCCTGAGAAACAAAGCCACTAGAGCTTTGCAGTTCTTTCCGCAAAAGTTCAGCTGAACTTGACGTAACTCTTCTAAAAACAAGAAACAACAACAACGAAAAAAGGTGAATTATTAAAACAGAGAAAACAAAATTGAAGAAGAAGAAGAATCCTACGGGTGGGAAAAGAGAAAAATTACGAAACATCAGGGAAGAACTTTTCCAAGAAATCAATTAGTGCAAAAGCGCCACTAACAAAGAAAAATTAATAGGACGCCATATATATTCATTAGTTCATCAGTCACAAGCTTGGGTGTTCTCATTCATTTGTGTAATTATATTTGAAAACTGTCAATTATCGAAACTTTAATTGCCATAGAAAATAGTTCATTAAAATTGCAAAAAAATATATTGTTCCAAATTGCATTTGATATTCTTGTGGCTTTCCAATTAAAATAATTACAGGTGTAGTTATGATTGATTTTGATGTAGGATTGATTTATTATAAACATTTAGATGTATTATATTCACTTAATAATTGGCTTTTGCTGGTCAGAATGCAATTTATTAGTTTCAGCAGGCCAGTGTCCACCCATTTTTTTCACCATATGAAAATGCAACCTTGGTTTGAAAAATCCTAATCAGCTGACCGCTCTGCATAATTGTATGTTTATTGCTGTTGGATTTTTTTAATAGAACGAAATACCATTAAAAATCTAAAAGGGCAGAAATTTGTTGAATTCAACAGATTAGAGTATTCGCAAAAATGAGGCGGCCTATTAGTTGCACCAGGTCAGTGTTCCCCCTATATATTCAAATATTTAAATACAACCCTGGTTTAAAAGAGGCAATCAGCTGATCGCTCTAAAAGATCGTATGTTCATTCTAGCTGCAGTTTTCTAAGAAAAAAAAATAATCTTAAGATTATCTGAAAAAGCTGAATAAGTCGAAAATTAAAAAAAGGAGCGAAACAAAGCTTTGAGCTAGAAAAGTTTTATATAATATTGATTAACTACTTATGACTTGAAAGACAGAAAATGTAGCTGAAAACTTGCTCTTTTAATGAGAATACACATAAATATATAAAAATTGCAGAATGCACACGATGCAGCAAAAAAAAAAGAGTTTTTTTCTTATATTTTTCTTTATTCGCTTTGAGCTTTTCAAGTTGTGTGCAATTTTTTTCTCACTAAGAAGGCAAACAGACAAACACACTCGACGGGCACTCGAAAGGCGCCCACAGGCAGGCAGACAGACGACAAAAGCACAAAGACAAAGATCCTTTACGTATTTATCGGCCAAGCTGTGTGCATGTGTTGTAAGTGTGTGTGAAAGAGTAAGCCGCCATTTTGTTTGGTTTTTTGCTTACTTTTATTGATGCCGTAAAAACGACAGCGTCAATTTTTATGTACCGAAACGCTTACAGACAGTCTCGCCCACTTTTGAACCGCCTTCCTTTTAGCCAATTCTACCCCATCCTCTCCCCCCAAACTCCACCCTGTCTATAAATGACATATAAAACGAGGCGCCCAAAAACTTTTCAAGCCTCTCTCGTGCTCAACCACTTTATTTTACTCCCCCAACCCGCTCTCTCGCTCGATTTTTCACTGTGCTTTTCAGCTTAGGCTTTTCATTTTTTGACACATTGTTTTCTCCCTTTCTCTGTGTGTGTGTGTGTGTGTGTGTGTGTGTGTGTGAGAGAGGTTTTAGCAGGCCTTCTTGTTTTGCTTGGGCTTACCAAACCACATGGACCTGCCGTCTCTTTCTAGCGTTTCGCCCGCCTGGCTAGCTCCATCCCTTTCCGCAGTCACTACTCTTAATTTGATTTAAACTGCCATAAAAAGAAAGGCGAAAAATAGCACAAAACAATTTTCAACATAAAAGGCAAAAAAAAAAAAAAACATGGCAAATTGCCTGAAAATTTTTCTAATTATTAACAACCGTTGTATTCTCATCCTTGGCCTTTTTTTTCCTTCTTTTTAATACCCTTTGTTAGGGACCTTCTCAGGGAAGAAAAAAAAGTATACGATTTAATTAGCCATAACCGAGTGATTTGTCATTTTGAAATTTCTGCATGACTTAACGAGTTTTTAGAAAATTTTCTAATTATTTTTATTCCTTTCGTTTATTGTAATTATTCCTCTGGTTATTATCGAAAGCTTTTTGCCTTGACGCTGTTTCGATTTTTTTTTTTGTTTTAGTAAATTATTCTTTTTATATTATTCTAAGTATTCTCTCTATATTGTATGTATTTATTGATAACTATTTTTTATTACTAAAAACAAACTTATCAAAATGCCAAAATGGATTTTTTTGATTTTTTTTTATCCTTTTTTTTTTGGTTTGTTTTTGATCTCTTTTTTTTATTTTTTTGTTTTATTTATATTTAATTTTTGTAGGAGCCTCTTACAGTATATTGATGAGGAGCTAAAGTTAAGGTAACTACACACAACTTAAAAAAAAAAGAAATTGATTGTTTTTGTTTTTCTTTATAATTTTGATTTTTGGAAATTTTTGAGTTCTGTGTCGAAATTTATTTGGTACACAAAAAGTGAACATATAAAATATAAATTAGTATTGTCCCAAACCCAATGAACCCCAGATCATTAACATGGGCTAAAATGCACACCCACCCACACACACACACACACATACATGTCAATACTTACCAAAGAAATCCTGGTGGTGGTTTAAGGTTAAAATCATTTCTGAAATCATTTTCATTGTTTTAATTATGGAAATTAATTTATGAGGTTTTCAGATTTTTACTTCAATTAATTAGTCAATTTTGTTTAGATTTTTCATATATTTTTTTAAAGATTCAACAAAGTTTCAAATTTCTTTTTAACTTTTCGTAGAGAGCAAAGCCAATTCTAACGCATTTTAAAATGTTTGCCGAGCACTTTAAATGTCACATTTCTCTTATGTTTTCACTAAACAAACAAGCACAAACATGTTAACAAGGAAAAAATAAAGAAATACCCAAAAAAAAAAACAACAAAATTTATATACAGAAAAGACCCAATCAAATATGCTCAATTTGCTAAAAAAAAAAAAGGAAAACAAAAAATTCCCAACCAAGTTGTCCTTTTTGAAAGTCCTTTCTATTATTTCTTTATTTGATGTGTGCAAATGGCTGACCCATTGTTTTTCATTGTTATTTTTATTAATATTATTAGCAGTGTCCGATAAACCCACAAAAAACTGAAGACAAACGTTAAACTTGACAGTAGCCGGGCTTGGGATACCCTTTCGCCTGAAAAATAAAAGGTGGCAACCCTGCCAGGATGGCAATCATGATTAATAATATTCACATTAAACTTCTAACTATAATATTCTTATGAAAACAACAAATAATAATACAGAGTAAAGCAAGCACGCCCTCTATCGGACTGTTCTTGCTTTTGCCAAGTTTGGCAAGGGAAATCGAAATTGACGAATCTGAACTTTTGTTTCCCTATAACTTCCATAATTATAGACCGATTTTAGTCATGTTTGGTATTAAACAAAAGATTTTTTAATTTTCAACAACTTTCTGGAACCAACTAAAACTGACAGCTGAAAGCTTTGGAAAATACAAGGCTTTGAAAAACTGAGGGATTAGAAGAAGCGGCGCGGGGAGATTAATTCAATGAACCCAAATGGAAATGCAAGTATTGTGAAGTCCGAATCCCAAGTTTGGTTATCCCAGCTCTTATAGTATCCAAGATCTAAGAGGGAAGGGTATGGGTTATTTTGGGGGTTCTCTGACATCTCCTTTTCGATGTCACATAAATTTGCACAAACCTAATATGCCCCCCTACCCTTAAGGTACAGGGTATAACTACCTAATTTGCCACACGTTTCTGAATTTGTTAACTTGTTTGTTTTTGCTTCTTACCATAAATTGATATGCCTAGATTGTGTGGGTGGTTCAATTTATAGGACAAGACTGAATTCTATGCTATATTAGCCATAATATTTTATGTTTTTTTTTTTTTGTTCAGTTTTAAAATGATTTAGGAAAAGTAAAATTCAATTTGGGAGAGTTGGAAAAGTAAATAGCATTTGCTCTCAAAAAAAGCATTTACAATTTTCATAATTAAATATTTGTTTTCTCTTCTTATTCAATTTGCCTGTTTTGTTTTCATTTTTTTGATTTGTTTTTATTTTTAGAATTAAATTTTCAAGCATATTTTATTTACTTGTTTTCTGGCTATTCTCATTCATCCAAGTGTGAACATTTTGTTTTTGCTTTTTGTTTGCTTGTGAAAAAATTCCCCTCCTTCCTTCTCCCTCTCTCTCTCTCTCTCTCATTCATTCTATGAAAATGGAAATTTCTGTGTATGATTGAAATAGACAGTAAAAAAAATAAAATGGCCAACAGAGAAATGACTATGCATGTTTGTATTTTTTTATTGTTTTGGCCATTTTTTTCCAATTTTTTTTTTTCACTTTTTTATTTACAAATTCATGCATAATTTATGACTTTGTTAGGCTTTTCATTTTTGACATACTATTTTATTATGGTTTTTTTGGATAACCGCTGACAGGCACAGACTTGTCAGAACTTGAGAAAGACTCTCTTGTTGAGGTTAGAAACGAATAATGGCTGACAGGTGTCTCTGTGGTCAGACGTTGTAATATAATTAAAAGTGTAATCAGCTTAACATAAATTCATTTAACCCAAACCACCAAACCACACACCACCACCACCACCACCCAACTGGCTGCAATATTTTCGTGGTTGGATTGGGCCTTTCTCTGCTTGCCATTTATAATTTCCGTTAATTTCAATTTGATTATTGCATGTGATTGCCCCACCTCCCCACATCCCCTGCCGAAAAAAGGCGTAGCCCACCTAACCGCATTCAGATTAAAGCAAAATTATTTCCCACTAACCACAAGGGAAGGCCACTCACACACACACACATATATATGCATATGCACTCACAAACACAAGCACGTAGACAAGAAGAACAAGAATTGTTGCACTAACCCAAAGCCACAGACAAGCCATCACCACTCCCCCCGGCCCCACTTGACTAGGAAAATGTAAAATAATAAATTTTAAACAATTTTTTTGACTGGACAAAAATGAAAAAGCTCAAAATCATTTGGCTTTCTCTTTCTTTCTCTTCCCTGCGACACCAAAAAAAAAAACATTCTTTCTCTCTCTCTATCTCCTGTTTCTTTCTGTACTTGACGCGTGCTCTGATTGTGTCTGGTCCTCACCCAACTCACACCATGTGTGTGTGTGTGTGCGTGTGTGTGTCTGTGATCCTTAGAGCTACTTTGCCATTGAACGAGACCAAAGATTTACTCAGCACTGAGTGCAACTGCCCGCACAATGGGAGCAGCAGTAGCAACGTTGGCGTCGGCGCTGGTGGCGGCGGCGGCGGCATTGGCGGCAGCAGCAGCAGCAACAGCACAAATGGCGGCCACTTTCACAACCATCATCATCATCATCATTATAATCATTATCAATCCGCACTGAGCTCGTCCTGCACCAGCAACGCTTTGGCCTCAGGCAGCAGCCAAATGACCACATCCGCATCGCTGGCCTCCATGCCCGGCCTGAGTGCCTACTTGGGGCAATCGAATTTGCGCACCACAAGCATAGGCGATGGGGGTACCCCCGGCCGCCCACTCGAGGACGAAATTGATTTGGACCTGGTCATGAACAATGCCGCCAACAATGAGCCAACGGCGGCTGCTGCTGCCACGGGCTGTTCCGCGTCGGCTGCCCACTACCTGCGTCATAGCAGCAACTACCGTTCGGCAGCGGCCGCGGCCTCATCAGCTCAATCACAGGTGGACGGTGGTGGTGTGGCCGGCCACTCCACAACGTCATCGGCCAATGGGCACAGCCATCATTTGCTCACTTCGCTAGCATCCAGCACCACTTCATCTGTGAACTCATCAGCTGGTTCATTTTATAATCGCCTCCTCCTACTCGATAATTCCAGCTGCGATAGTCGCGGCGGCGATGCCACTGGCGGCGGCAGCAATGGGCTGGATAAACTCGAAACCGCTGCGGCTACCACATCGGCGGTCTTGACCAGCTCGGTGGTCCCTCAGTCGGCAGGTGACGGCTTCTTGCATTCCAATAGCGCTTCGACAAGTGCGGCAGCTGCAGCAGCTTCGGCGGCAGCGGCAGCATCAGCGGCGGGGGCATCAACGTCGGTCAACAGTTCCACAACAGCGGCCACGGGAGGCAATAGCAGCGGCAGCAGCCACAACAACTGTGATTACCGTAACGAGGTGAGTCTTCCTCTCCGAAACACTTTCAAAGTTAATCTAAAACTATGTACTTCTTTGTGTGTGTTTTCCAGAATGGTCTGGAGGATTCGCCTAGGCGTCATAGCTCTATGGATCATTTAATTGGACTGCTTAATGATATGGGGAAATCATCGCGTACCCGTAGTCTCAGCGATGGCGGTCAAGATGATGATGATTGTAAGTTTGTTTGGGAGATTTTCCCCCTCCACTCGCTTCTCAATTTTTTTTCTTGGCTCTCTCTGTTTGCAGTGGAAAAGGAGGCCCAGCCAGACTTGTTGAACAATACGCCACCGGTACCGCCTAAGCGCTCGCACAGGCGACGACACACCCCGCCCCGCCCCATTTCCAATGGGCTACCGCCCACGCCAAAGGTGCATATGGGCGCCTGCTTCTCCAAAATATTCAATGGCTGTCCCTTGCGTGTCCACTGCACGGCCTCCTGGATCCATCCGGAGACAAGGGATCAGCATCTGTTGATTGGAGCCGAGGAAGGCATTTATAACCTCAATATGAATGAGTTACATGATGCGGCCATAGATCAACTCTTCCCGCGTCGTACCACTTGGCTATTTGTGATCAAGGATGTGCTAATGAGTCTATCGGGTGAGTTGAAACCTGAAAGAAAGTAAGAAAGAGCAGATTGAATAAATATGTTTTAAATTTTAGGCAAGTCCTGCCAGTTATATCGGCACGATCTGGTGGCACTACACTCCAAACAGACGGTCCGTTTCTCGCTGCACATGAATAAAATTCCGGAGAGGCTAGTGCCGCGCAAATTTGCGCTGACCACAAAGGTGCCCGATACCAAAGGCTGCACGCAATGCTGTGTGACAAGGAATCCGTACAACGGCTACAAGTACCTGTGCGGGGCCACGCCCAGCGGCATCTTTTTGATGCAGTGGTACGATCCGCTCAACAAGTTTATGCTACTCAAGCAATGCGAATGGCCGGCCATTAGCATTCTGGGCGGTGGTCATGGCTGTGTCCAAAATGGTCATACGCCGGTCTTTGAGATGATTATCACACCGGAACTAGAGTATCCCATCGTTTGCACGGGTGTGCGCAAGGCGCCCAGTGGTTGTCTCAAGCTCGAGCTGATCAATATGAATAGTGAGTGGCTGAGATGAGAGCGATGATTTAGAAATTATTTAATGGAACTTTTTATTTTCTTTTAGGTGCCAGTTGGTTCCATTCTGAAGATTTGGAGTATGATGCCATGGCCACAATGGTGCCACGACGCGATCTATTGAAGGTGGTGCGTGTGCATCAAGTGGAAAAGGATGCCATTCTAGTCTGCTATGGAAATGTCATGCAAGTGGTCACCCTACAGGGTAATCCCAAGCAGCACAAAAAGATGGTCTCTCAATTGAATTTCGACTTTAATGTGGACAGTATTGGTGAGTAAGAATTCGGAATATTTCTAGATTTCAATTTTAAACGTTAACTTCTTCTGTCTTGGTAGTTTGTTTGCCGGACAGTGTTTTAGCATTCCACAAGCACGGCATGCAGGGCAAGTCATTGCGCAACGGAGAAGTGACGCAGGAGATTAAGGACATGAGTCGCACCTATCGCCTGCTGGGCAGTGATAAGTAATTAATAGAGACCCATGCACAAGGCAAATTTAATTAAAGTGATTTTGTTTTCCGCAGGGTGGTAGCCTTGGAGAGTCAATTGTTGCGCACTGGTTCCTTGGGCAGTGAGGAGGGACACGATTTGTATATTTTAGCCGGCCACGAGGCCAGTTACTAGGCGCTATGTATTAAGTAATAAAGAAATGTTATATTTTAAATATAATTCGGTACACAATAAATTTTAAATTGCAAGCAACGTCGATTCAGACGCCATCAATACAAAAACACACACACACAACCAATTATCGATAATTATTGTCAAAAATCGTTTCGAAGTTACATATAAGCAAAAATAAATTTTGCCCATGACTGTGCAATTGTTCATTTGTCGACTTTGTATTTTCTTTTGTTTAAAAAAAGATAAATTTCAAATTTAAGACCTGGATTCTTGGGAATAAGTTCCGTTCTTCTAATGAACCAAGATTTTATTAGTTCCTTCGTTCCGGAACAGTTATTCACGTGTTTTAGTTTTGATTTGGGCATGCTGAATTTATTTTTATTCTGAATTATTCAAAAACAAATTAAAAGCAAAATGAAACCGTTTTCGGTGCCTGACTGGGACGACGGAGTCGAAGTCATAAAATTTACCCCAACAGTCGGCACTTCAAATGTCGAAGCCAAACGACGAAAACCAAAGAAAAAGAAAAAGGCTAAGCAGCCTGCAGCAGCCTCCAAAGGCAAAGGATTCATTGCAGGCAGGGGACCTTTGGCACCAGCCTCAGGCTCTTCGGACGATGAAGCAGACGATGACATGAAACAAACAATGCGTAAGATTAAGAGTGGACGTGTTGAAAAGGCAAGACCACCTACAGCAGTCAACAATAAGCCAGGAAAAAAACTGATTCTCAAGCCGGCTTTAATAAGGGCTGCTGTTGAGGCCATGGAAGAAACTCCAGACCCTGAGCCAGCCCCATCCTCAGCTCCTGCCTTAGCCAATAAACTCCAAGCCGAACTAGTAGGCGGACGCTTTCGATTTATTAACGAACAGCTTTACAAAACAAACAGCAAGAATGCCGAATCGCTATTCAGCTCCGATGCTACAGCATTTGATGTATACCACGCCGGCTACCGGCAGCAGGTGAAGAAGTGGCCAACAAATCCTCTAAATCGTATAATCAAGACCTGCAAACGTTTGCCCAAGACTGCTATTATTGGAGACTTTGGCTGTGGTGAGGGCATCCTGGCCAAATCAGTACCAAATAAAGTTTACTCCATGGACTTGGTGTCCACAAGGGAGGATATCATTGCATGCAATATCACAGCCACCCCGCTGGAGTCAAAATCTTTGGATGTGGCCGTCTACTGTCTCTCTCTTATGGGAACTAATCTTGTGGATTATTTGGTGGAAGCAAATCGAGTGCTTAAGCTCCATGGAAACCTTTATATAGCCGAAATTCAATCTCGCTTCGAGGACATACGGGAGTTTATGCGGTTCATGACCTCTTGCGGATTCGACTTGATTAAAAAGGATGTTACTATCAACTATTTCTACTTCTTCCATTTTAAGAAAATGCGTCATGTGCCTGATAATAAATCAAAAATCAAACCATTCTCTTTAAAGCCTTGCCTCTACCGTAAGCGGTAAAGAAGTCGGCTCATTAGAAAATACATTGAATTAATGTAAATAATATATCTCGTTTTGATTTTCTTTTTGAAATTTAAAAAATTTAAAAGACCGATAACAATTTAGCTTGGGTACTCCCATAGAAAACCCAGTTGTTCCAAGAAAAAGACTGGTTCCACAATTGTTTCTGGCTTTTTTCCTAGCCATTTCTGTTTTAAGAGATCAACAGTGCAATAACATAGGAAATAACATAACAGAAAAATGTTAACAAGAAAACAATTCTCTGTCGTAACTCGGCGGAAACAGCTAAAATTTGCTAGAAAACGCAGTTGTTCCGCAGTTGTTCCTAGAAACGAATCAGTCGTGAACGAACGTGTTTGGCATCAATTTCGTGCGCAGCGCATTTCGAATATTTTCAGTACGGTATTGAAAAGTGTCAATAAGAAGAGAGCTTGTTGCCAGAAAAAAATAGAAGGCAAATACAAGCAACTGTGACAGAGAAGCTCTGTAAAAGAAGCGCGAAAATTATAGTTTATAAATAAATATAGAAATTGTGCAAATTCTTAGACACCCACGCCCAGTCTATTTAACGTTTATGCTCTTTAATTTTCATCTCTTCTCTCTTACTCATTGAATGTAAATTTTCAACAGGTATTCAACGACGACGACAACAACGACAACAAATTGTCTTTTTTCGCGTTTTATTGAAAAAAGTGGCCAAGAATTTGTTTATGTGTACTGTGTTTGTGTATGTGCAAGAGTATTTGTGGTGTGTGCATTGGTAACACAGCAAATACCGTTTGTGAAAAGTGAAAACAACAAGTATATAACTGTAAGCTGTGACATACACACGCAAAAGGAAGAGCGCCGCAAAGTATCCTTTGAATTCTTGTGGATTAAAAAAGCTTAAAAAAAAGGGTAAGTGTGGGTGTAAAACTAAAAAAAAAAAAATGATTTACAAGACAAAACCATTTGTTATTGTCAAAAAGAAAAACTCCCCTTTTTAGAGGTGGAGGCATTTTTCTCCATTACCATTTTTTTTTTTTGGGCTGTGGTCAGAGTTTTATGTTTTTGGCACGCACACACTCTCAAGTAACTACGTACATACGCAGTATGACTTCATAGCTACCTCACAGAGAGCCCTCTCTCTCGGAGAACTCGTGCCACTCATACTCTCTCCAATTAGCCACACCGTGCTTTTTTGACTTTTTGACTACCAATGGATATGATTTTTGGTACCAAAAAAGTACCACTATAAATTTGACAAGAATTTATTCCGAATTAACAAAACTCTTTGGATTATTTGAAAATTATTATTTTAATTTGCCTTCTTAACAATTTTTTTTTTTAAGAACTTTCGAGTTGCATTCTTCTTTTCGGTACAATTGTACCCAACTCTGTCAACCTTAGCTGGGGTGGTGTGGCTGCCAGAGAGAGTAAGTAAGGCAGAGAGCGTCAGAGCAAAGAAGAGCGCATATAAATTTCAATGTTGCTTTTTAGCCAAAGCATTTACTTTTATATGTATGTGTGAGCTCCTCTCTCTCTCTCTCTCTCTCTCTCTGTCTCTTGTTTTATTTTTCTGTCAAGCTTTTGAAATATTTTTTTTTTTTTTTCGACCAGTTCGGTCAACTGTTGTCAACATTTGTTGTATTGCCGCCCGCCCAATCTTGCTTTTGCCTTTGATTTTATTGTTTTTGGCTCACTTCTCGCTGTACTCCAATTCTCGTTTGTTGTATTTTCTGTTCACATTCGCATCATTTTTTGCCGCGTAAAGGTAAAACCTTTAAAGGAATTTCTTTTCCTATTCAAAAGGTCTCTCCATTTCGTTTCATAGAATTTTAATTGGTTTTGCCGTTATTCCGTTTTACAGTTAAGTACGTTGAGTGCAATAAACCAACCACTTCTTTACCACCATCTGAGACATGTTGGTTTTGGCGTTGCCAAGGTGATTACCATATTTCTAATGAGTTTCTCTTATCGCTGAGAAAATTGTATAATAAAAATAAATTTTCATCCTTTTCTTTTTTTGGTTTTGCAAAAATCTATGAAATATATATATATATATTATTTTTTTTATTTTGATAAGGAATATTTTTGCCCTTGTTCCGATAAAAATGCCATAGATAAGGTCTCGAAAACAAAGGCCATTGCTCACCTGTAACCGAGTGTCAATAGTTTATGAATGGCAAGTGACTATGCCTGGCTAAGGCAATGCGTCATCACATATATATATAAAGCCAATATCATTTCCCAAATAAACGCCATTGATAAGGGACTGAAACTGGCAGGAAATATGAAAATTTTCAATTCCGAAAGAAAGTTGCTTTTGCTGCTGTTGGCATTGCCCACAGACTTTGACCCAAATTTCATAATAGACTGAAGACATTCAGGCACGTTCACACAGACATTGGAAGTGCTGGGAGTGGGGGTGGAGTGGGGGGAGGGCGAAGAGTTAGAGTTGTGGCATTAGAAACCGGTCTTTGGAGAAGAAAATTGGCCACATGGCAGACTAACAAACAGACTAAATGGGCAAAGCAAATGCTTGAGGAGTGGCAACACCGACAACTGCAACTACAACAACAACAACAGCAGCAGCAACAACAATGTTAATAACTGTACAAAACGGACAGTGGAAGTGGAAAATTATCATAAAAAAAAAAATATACAAAAATACGCAGCGCAGCAGTGGCTGAGCGACAACAACTCAACAAACTTGGGGCTGACTGAGCAAACGTAAACGACTTTGTGGCACGCAAAGCGCCGCTCAGTTTCCACTCACTCAAACATGGCCAAACACACTCGGGCGGGCCTAAACACAAAACCTGATTAGAGCCCAAAGAGAGTGGAGTGAGACTGAGAGAGAGAGAGAGAGAGCTGGAGCGTTTGACAGGTCTGGGCCAGGTTTATGTTTTAAAAACTGGTTAATAGAACCAAAAGCGTTGCCACCTTTTTATATTCCAGCTAAATTTATTCACTTTGCTGTTGTTATCCAATCTACTCTAAAAATGTGTATCTTTTTCTGTTGTTGTTGCTGTTGTTGTTGTATTTTTAAGTAACTGTGGATTTATGGGCTTCCAAACATTAAACTCATTAACTGTGACAAGCCGCCTGTGACTACCCCGCCCGTCAGCCTACCACCACCCGCATCATCAGCATCTTGTTGCTCCCTGATTTAATTCAAGTGAAACTTTTCAGCTATTTTCGCTTTTAGGGGCACCCTGAAACTTCTAATCTGTCAACATGCTCCAGCGGACACACTCCACCAGACACACACACACATAGAGACACTCCGCCTTAGCCCTCTCATTTTTGCATTCTATTTTTGTTTTGTTTTGTTGAAATATCGATTTTTATTTCGAGGGGGGAAAGCAAAAGCCTATCTCCCATCCTATATGGAGGGTATATCTATGATTTATGTTTATTGAGAGCTAAACCGAAGCCAGCAATTCTCCTCTTTTTATAGACCAAGGTAGTCAGCCCTATACTATATATACTTGGTTACAATTTCCCTTCCTGCCAGGTTTACAGCTGTTATCGTATTGCCAGAGAAATCATTTGACAAAATCCACTACGAATTCTTCGCTAGAATTGCCGTGATGTGGGTGTGGCCCGCTTCGGCGAATGCATTTGTGAGTTCGTTGGCCCAGTCCCAGACAAGTTGGGGAAATAATAAAAAAACTTAGCGGTTTGTTGGCTGTCAGAGCAATTATGTCTGGTGTCAGTTGGGGCAAGGTGATCAAAGCTTGTCTCTCTCTGATGGGTTTGTCTCTGCTTTTGGTCAACTCATTCTATAAATATTTGCTTTATTCTCTTATCGGCTTGGGCTAATCAAATATTATCAATCTTTATGGCTGAAATTGCATCAAAAGTTTTTCTACTTGGACAACATTTAGCACCACCATAAATTTCCTGAAATTCGACAAATTTCTAAAACATTTTTTTCACTGAAATTTAGGTAAACTTTCAAAGAGGGAATTCTAAAGGTTTATGGGCTGAATTTCAAAATATATCCAGATATTTCTTAAGAGTTTTCATATGAAAGTTGAGCCAGCTAACAAAGTTGGAACTCTTAAAACTTGGCAACCTTATGTTACCTTTGTTTAATGGAAATTTTCACTAAGAATTGTGCCAACTATCATAGAGGGAATCTTAAAATTGTATAGCCTATATATTCCCTGAAATTTTAAATAGACAAAGAAAAGTTTTGAGGGAGTTGGGATCCTAAACGATTAGCTCTTTTATGTTTACTGGAAGTAGAGTTTTTTTTCACGCTGAAACTATCAAGATGGGAATCCTCAAAGATCATAACCTTTATATTCCCTGATATTCGAATTATATCTAAAAATTTATCTAGAGAATTTTCCCATGATACTTGGACAAGCTATTAAAATTGGAACCGTAAAAGCTCAGCACATTTATGCTCTCTGAAATTCGAAATATTTTCAGAAGTATTCATCCAGTTACACTTGGGTCTCGATCCCTTACAACTTTTAGTAACTTGGAACTC
Source organism: Scaptodrosophila latifasciaeformis (assembly GCA_037075145.1). Taxonomy (NCBI): domain Eukaryota; kingdom Metazoa; phylum Arthropoda; class Insecta; order Diptera; family Drosophilidae; genus Scaptodrosophila; species Scaptodrosophila latifasciaeformis. The sequence goes on from JBAMCM010000158.1 coordinate 618,478, forward strand.
GGGATACATCAACAAATCTCTAGAGATTTTTTTCACAGAAACTTAGGGGAATTGTCAAGATTGATATCCTTAAAGCTTAGCCCCTTTATGTTCCCTGAAATTCGAAATATATCCAGTAAATTTGTGGACTGACAATCCCGATTGAATTGTTTCAACTTTTATGAGTTTATTGATTGACCCATTTCGAACTTTGCATTCCCAAAAATTTCACCACACGCATGTCCAAAGTTTTTTGGGGTTAGAGAGTTTTGGTGTAATCAATAATTTTATTATAAATAAAACAAAAACTCATATGGATATAGTTACCAGGGCAAAAAGGAAAGCTGTTTCCTAGATCTACTTTCCCAAGGCTTTGAATAAATTATACACACCCTGACACACACACACACACACACACACAGACTTTTTAATGTTTTCCAAACTTTTAATTAACGCTTGGCTGACTTTGAATTGGCCGAGTCATAATAATATTTTTGTCTGCTTGTGAAAACTTTTCACCCAATAAAGCAGACTTCAAACATATTTTGTATTTTTTTTTTCTCAAAACGAAACATTTCATGACAATTCATGTCCGAATCTCTAATTTTAAGCGGTGATTTAAATTCAAATTGTAGGTTATTTGAAACAATTAGTCATGCCGCTATAAAGTAGCTTTATTTTGGATGACATAATGTTTGAGCTCGTTAAATTCGCAACTATGAAATCATTAAGGCTTTTTCTTTCGAAAAGTCGTTAAAAACTTTTCCGGTTTTATTCCTTTTCGATTTCCCACTGTTTGAAGAACTTTCCGGGCCACTCCCTAGTTCAGGTGCAAATGAACTTTTGAGAACTTGAGTAAAAAAACTATTAAATTTAGTTGGGCATATTTAATTTGATTTATTTGAATACAAGGCCCGACGTAAGACCCTGGTCCCCGCCTAACCCCTTGGCCACCCATGCACTTTTGATTAAATCAATTGTTGCACAATTTGGTGTCTATTGTTTGGAAGATGTGTTAACCTCACTGATTGCCCGGGTGTCTGTGTGTGTGTGTGTGTGTGTGGGATGACTAAAAACTTCAGCATCAGTCGTGTTTTGCCCATTGTGTTGATGTTATTTTCTTTTGAGCAAGAGTCTGGTATCTTGGCACGCCCCGAGTAACACAGACACAAACCTAAAGATACACATATGTATCTTTATATATATCTATTTGATTTCAGTAGCTGATGAATTTCACCTCGACCTCCTTCAATTGAAGCAAACATTCTGTTTTTGTTTCTGACATTTTTGTTGTTGCTTTTTTGGGGTGTCGGCTTAATTTTTTATTTATTTATTCTTGTTTTTTTTTTTCTCAAGTTTGTTTGGCAAAATTCACTTTTCTAACTGTTCCAAATGACGTCAGTTTGAAGATATTAAATTGCCTTGCCTTAGCCCAGCTGAGTTCATGTGAACGTAATTTTATAATTACAAAAAAAAAAATAGTTTTTGATATTTTTAGTAGATGATTTGATTCATTTGCTCACTTGTATTACTAATCTAATTGGTCTCATTGGATTCGATTTCTTTCCACTCTATTTGAAATAGTTTATAAACAAAAAATGCTCACGCCGCCAACACAGCGTATGAGTAATGCCAACTGATTAATAATTCATTTTGAAACTAGATTTACTAAAGAATTTATATATATATATGTATATACCTTTTCAAAATGATTACAAAAATAAATATAATACGAATTATTATTTTTTCTTTTTTTGAAACAAACAAAAATTTGTCTTAAATTGTCTAAATCAGGCACCCCTCCAAATATCACACAAATACACACACACACACATATATATGCATATAACTATCACATGTGTATGTGATATTTTTGAACGGGCAGCGATGACGCCACCGGTTTTATATGGTTGGGTCTCGGGTATGTCTGTGGGTCTGCCTGCTGCTTTGGTCTTTAGTCCAAAAATGCTTTGTGACGTTATGCGTCGAGTGGCTTTTCTTTCGACAAATTTCAGACTTTTTAATTAGCTTTAGCAATTTGATTTGCCTAACTTACGAATGTTTCTAAATAAAACGAGTATTTCGATCAGATAAAAATTGCACAATAACCCCGCCGGAGCGATTGATTCATTGAAACGAATTAAACTTTAATTGAAAGAAAGAAGAATTCTTTACATTTTTTTTTTTAATTTTTCTCTTCTTTTCTCAATTTATTGCAATTCCTTAATGCATTTGTGAATTTTATTTCTATATCAATTAAGGGCAATTCAGCGAATTGCTGATACACGTACTTCTACTGAAGTTGTTTTTTTTTTTTTTTTTAGAAAATAGAAATAAAACCCGCTTTATCGGCAAAGCTTAAACGATATACAACAAAAGCAGATCATGACGCTATACCATTTTGCCGGCTTATAAAAAAAATATATATATTTGTATATGTATAACATGTTCCGACAGTCTGAGCAATACACACAAGATATTTAAAATAAAGCAAAGTGATATAAAACTTATTATGTCATGACTGAACTTGAAGGCTTTCAGAATTGATATAGCCTCTTCTCATTTCGACTCAGACATTCGCGAAGGAAATTCTGTTTGGCAATTGTGTCAAAGGTACAGTCGCGCATCAGTTGACCACTCCCTTTTTGTAGAGCATAATAATTTTTTTATATATAAAATGATATAAAACCTATTATGTCATTTGAAGGGTTTGGAATTGACATATCCCCTTCCTGTTTTGACTCAGACATTCGCGAAGGAAATGCTGTAGCAATTGTTGCAAAGGTACAGTCTCTCATACCTTTCTGTGGATCTTTTTTTTATATTTAAATGATATAAAACCTATTATGTCATGACTGAACCTGATATAGCCCCTTTCTGTTTTAACTCAGACATTCGCGAAGGAAGTTCTATGACAATTGTGTCAAAAGTACAGTCTCGCGTCCTTTTCTGCGGATCATATTCTTTTATATATTAAAAATAAAGCAAAATAATATGAAACTTCTTGTTATGAGTAAATATAAAAGCTTTGGAATTGATATTTTCCCTTCTCATTACGACACGGGAATCCTGTGGCAAAGGTACAGTGGCGCATCAGATGACCAGGCAACTAGTCAAGTCTCTCATCAGTTGAACACTGCCTTTCTGTATAGTATAATTTATTTTTTTATATATTTAAAATAAAGCACATGATATAAAACCTATTATGTCAAGACTTGGAATTGATTTAACCCCTTCCCGTTTTTGACTCAGACATTCACGAAGAAAAGCCTATGGCAATTGTGTCCAAGGTACAGTCTCGCATCCCTTTTGAGGATCATATTCTTTTATATATTTAAAATAAAACAAAATGATATAAAACTTATTGTTATGAGTAAATATAAAGGCTTTGCAATTGAGATAGTCCCTTCTCATTCTGACTCTGGGATTCTGTGACCATTGTGTTCAGTTGACCAGTTGCGTCAAAGGCAATTGGTACAGTCAAGCATCTGCCGACCACTCCCTTTCCGGGGAGCATAATTTATTTTTTCCTCTATATTCTTGGACATTGCCTCACTTTATAAATCTTTGCTTGTGTCATTTGAGTTGAGTGGACTGGGTTGGGTTGGCTGGGCGGTTTGCCCTTTGATTTTTTTTTTATTAAATTTTTAGAAGTATAAAACATACCATGAAGGTCGGACATAAAGTATTTTTATGGTATTTCTCTGGCCAGAGTTTCGCACTTATTTTTAATGTATCAGTTATGATCTGTTTCTTTGCAGAGTAAATACTTTGTGGTAACTGCTGACAAAGGATTTCATACTCGTCAAGTAAGTATGACATCATCTGAGTGTGTCCTCGACTGGTTCGTCTATTTCATCATCATTCTCATACTCATCCTCATCACCATGTGACCCAGTTTATTTACGAGTTTGTTTGGAAGACCTTCCTGGCTCCAAAAGCAAAAGCAAAAGAAAAAAAAATAGATAAACAAAGTTGTCCATAAATTTCCACATTGTAATGAGTCCGGGCAGACATACTGAAATGGAAATTCGTTACTCCAGATGCTTAATGAGTGGATGAGTTGATTGCAAATTCTTCTTCTTGTTTTCAGACTTAGCAACGCCATTCAAACTGTTTAGTTAGCTGAGAGACCACGCACAATGCCGGCGGAAGTGAAACCATCCGCGCCTTTAGAGCCGGAAGCTTCGAACAAAAGCAAGCCCAAGACCAGCTCATCGGTATTCTCGAAGGCGGCCGTGGCCCGGGTCACCCTGCTCGATGGCTCCATTCTCGATGTGACCATTGATGTGAGTATTTCTTAAGTAATTACAATTTCCATTGACTAATTAATTGTTGGCTTTGCTCTTTCAGCGTAAGGCCAAGGGTCGTGACCTGTTGAACTCGATCTGTGCGGGCCTCAATATCATTGAGAAGGACTATTTCGGTCTGACCTATGAGACGCCCACAGACCAGCGCACTTGGCTGGATTTGGAGAAGCCGGTGGCGAAATTCTTTCGCACAGATCCTTGGCCCTTATCCTTTGCCGTGAAATTCTATCCCCCCGAACCGGCGGAACTGCAAGAGGATATCACGCGCTACCATTTGTGCCTGCAAGTGCGCAATGATATTCTGGAGGGTCGCCTGCCCGGCACCTTTGTGACCCATGCCCTTCTGGGCTCGTACCTGGTGCAGTCCGAGATGGGTGATTACGATGCCAAGGAGATGCCGAATCGTAGCTATCTGAAAGACTTTAAGATTGCCCCGAATCAAACACCCGAACTGGAGGACAAAGTAATGGACTTGCATAAAACCCACAAGTAAGTCAAACTCATAATTCAAATAAAAATTTCCAAACCTCATTGGGTTTACTTTTATTATTTTCAGAGGTCAATCGCCGGCCGAGGCTGAGCTACACTATCTGGATAATGCCAAGAAACTGGCCATGTATGGTGTGGACTTGCATCCAGCCAAAGATTCCGAGGGTGTGGATATTATGCTCGGTGTCTGTGCCTCTGGTCTGATGGTCTATCGCGACAAGTGAGAAATTCTTGAATTTATTTTTTGAACTGAAAAATTTATTAAATTTAAAAAACTAATTTAAACAGATTGCGTATAAACCGTTTCGCCTGGCCCAAGATCTTGAAGATTTCCTACAAACGCCATCATTTCTACATCAAAATCCGACCAGGTGAATTCGAGCAATACGAGTCCACCATTGGCTTCAAACTGGCCAATCATCGGGCAGCCAAGAAGCTATGGAAATCTTGCGTGGAACATCACACCTTCTTCCGTCTGATGACACCGGAGCCCTTGACAAAGTCCACACCGTTCCTACACTTTGGCTCCAAGTACCGTTATCCCGGACGCACCATGTACGAGAGCAAGCGCACACCAGTGGATCGTGCTGCCCCGCAATTCGAACGTGCCCTCTCCGGACGCCGTCTCACCTCACGCAGCATGGATGGTATTCAGCTTTAATTAAGTTTTATTTTCATTTCATTAATTTTTGATTACGTTTGGCTTAGCTCTTGCCTTGGCTGAGAAGGAAAAGGATGCCCAGAAACGTCATACCTTGGGTCATCAACCGGATCGTGTTCCTGACTTGGATGCCCAACGCAGTCGCAGTCCCATCAAGAAGGACAAAAAGGAAAAGGTAACTGGCCAGGCTCTGATTCAATTTGGAGGAGATTTGCCAAGTTTTCACCTAAACATGAAAAGTTCAAAAAGACACTTTCGGAAATTTAACCAAATTGTTTATTGTTTAACTTTTTGTACTTTTTTTTCTCGGTTTATTACTAACTCACAAATTTACCAACCAAACCGAAACCACACATCCCACACACACACACTCACACACACAAACACTTGTGTAAACCATTTGCAATAAAATCCGCTGCTCGATTCGCGTTTCGCGCCTTAACCAATTCAATACATCCCCACCAATCACACCTCCACTACCAACCCCCCCCCTCATTCCGAACCATTTGAACCATTGATTAGTTAATACGTGAATCGAGCACCGGAACAGCGTCAGCCTCCTCGCAGAGTTCCCTTGAGGGTGACTATGAGACTAACATCGTGGCCGAATCAGCTTCCGCAGTTGTCGGCCACTCGGCTCCACTTCAGGTTACTGTTTGAACACTTTTCTAAATACCAAGAAATCCGCTACTCTACTCTATATTTATATATGCTGGCTTGATTTATTTTTTGTTTTTATTTTTTTTTATATTTTATTTAATTTGTTAACTTATCCCGTCTTATTTAGACTGCTTCAAAAAAAATCATAAAAAATATGCTTGAAAAAATTTTTTAAATTATTTTTTAAATTTTTGTTGAATTTTTTATATATTTTTTTGTTTTATGTTTCTTTTCTGCTTTTGTAAAATTCCCGTAAAATTCTTAAATATTTCTTTTGATTTGATTTAGTTTCAATGTGTTTTGTGTTGTGCCAACATTTTCTATAAATTTGTGCTCTCATCCTCTTCCTTTCGATTTGTTTTTTGTAAAATATTTCAAACCCCTTTTGAGATAATCTTGAAATACCCTCCCAAACATCAAATGATCGTTGTAAATGTCAAAAAAATGATAAACTATTTTTCCATCCTCTTTTCTTTTCGTATAATTTGAATGCATGTCAGCTTATTCGCCCAACATTTGCTGTCAAAACTTTTTCGTATTCTCTTTCAAGCAATTTTGAAAAATAAAATAAAAGAAATATTATTTTTAATTGTTGAAAATTTGCTCGAATATTTCCCACAGGATGAAGAAAAGGAAGCCAAATTGCGTGAGAAGAAACAAAAGGAGAAAGAAGAGAAGGAGCGCAAGGAGAGAGAGAAGAAGGAGCAGAAGGAACGTGAAAAGGCCGAGAAGGCTGAAAAGGCAGCCAAGGCTGCTGCTGCCGCTGCCGCCGCTGCTGCTGCCAATACCAATGGTCTGTATGAAAATTGTATACTCTTTTTGATTTACTCGAATCTTTGGAATTCCTTCTCCTTTCGCAGGCAATGACGAACTCAATGACTCCAACAAGTCCGACAAATCCAGTGGCAGACGTGTAAGTAGAATACAAAGATAAGACTAGTTTTAAGCATAGTTTTAAAAGCCCCTCCGGACCCAGGACCCATGTAATTTTATCTACCTCCCCGAAATATTTATTTTTAATAATTTTCTTGATTAATTTTAAAATTGGATTTTGGTAATTTTTATTCGTTATTATTTTTCCAAAAAGAAATTTAATTTATTTTCTTATGTTTCTTTTTTTTTCTCCCACCTTTTCTTTTCATTTGTATTTGTGTTGGTGATTTTGTGGACTGAATTAAGGGTGTGGGCATCTTCTCGTCGGGTCGCAAGAGCAAGAGCGGCTCGCCCACCAAAGAGGGCAAAGACAAGTCTGGCAAGGATGACAAGGCCGATAAGGCTGGCAAAGGTCGTTTGGCCTTGGCCGTGACCAGCGTTCAGGGCGAAAAGGGTGATCAAAGTGATCCAAGCAATAAGAATGCCGATGGGAAACGTGGTTCGACCACTCCAGGTGTGACCCGTCCCTATGAGTACACCGAGACCGGCGAGTCCAATACCAGTCCGACACGTACCTCCTATATACCCGGTGGCTTCCGCTATGATCAGGATCCCAACAGCGGCAAGAACCTGGGCCCCGATGGTCAAGAGCAGCTGTCGCCCGCGTCACAGCAGAAGAAGATTGGCCTGGCCTTTCACTATGCTCCGGGCAATGAGAATGCCCTGAAGGAGACGGCCGAGAAGCTCAAGTCCGGCCAGCTATCGCCACGTACTCAGGATAAGCTGAACCGTGGTCAGCTGTCGCCCAAGACCAGGGCCAAGCTGCTGCAGGATGGCAGCCTCTCGCCCACCACTCGGGCCAAGCTGCAGGGCAGCGCCGTGGATGCGGCTGCCGTGCCTCTCAGCGATGCCCAGAAGCGTTCTTACTCGCCCACCAAGACTCCAGGCCAGGGCTACTCCTCAGGTGCCCCGGGTAGCTATAAGCCCCTGGTTGACCCCACCGCCGAATTCCTCGAATCCCAGCGCTACAACAAAGAGCCTGGCTATGTGGGCGTGTCTCCTGCTGGTGCTGGTAAAGCTGGGCCCAAGACCGGTGCTGCATCACCTGGTGCTGCTGGTGTTGGTGCCGCCGCAGGTGCAGGTGCTGCTGCCGCCGCAGCCGCAGCTGCCAAGCCCAAGAAGAAGCGTGTCAAGATTATGGTCATCACCTCGAAATTCGATCCCTCCAACAAACGCATCGATGCCGAGAATGGCAACGTGGAATTCTCCACGGGCATTTTGAATCCCGATGGCACGATCGATAGCAAGTACGGTGTGATTGATATGAAGAAGGGCACTCTGGAGGCCCTCAACACCAAGACCGGCAAGAAGGATACCTTCCAGGGTGATTTGAATCCCAAGACCGGCAACTTGCACTTGACCTCGGGTGTGGCTGACAAAAATGGACGCATCGATGATAGCTTGGGACAGATCTTCTGTGTCACCCCGCAAGATAATCCAGTGGTGGAGCTGACTGTAATCACCAGTCGCATTGACCCGGCCACGGGAAAGATTGATGTGGTCAACGGTGATGTGGAGCGCTCTCTCGGTGTACTCAATTTGGACACGGGCATTCTGGACACGAAATATGGTGAGATCAATACCAGAACCGGTGAACTCAAGGCCATCGATCCCAAGTCTGGTAAGATTGTGGTGACCAAGAATGTGAAGGTGGATCCCAGCACGGGCCAGATCACCATTCTGGGTGTGCCCGACAAGGACAACAAGCTCGATCCCAAACAGGGACGCATTATCGAGGTGGGCCAGCAAATCGATCCCATTGTGGAGGTCACCTCTTTGGCTGGCAAATTCGATTCCAAGAAGAACATCATTGACAAGGCCGCTCAGGTCGAGACCTCAGGTGGCCAGTTCGATCCCAAGGCCGGTAAAATTCAAACCAAATATGGCCAAATCGATCTGGTCAAACACACGATCACCTTCAACGATCCCAAGTCGGGCAAGACGGTCACACGCGATATCAAGATCGATCCATCCACAGGCCAAATTGTGCTCAAGAACCAAGTCAATCCCAAGAACAACAAACCCGACAAAGACTATGCCCGCATTATCTCACTGCGCATTGTCCAGCAACGCGTCGATCCTCAGACCAAGGCCCCCATCAGCGAGGTCAGTGCGGCCAAGGATAAGGACATTATTGTGGATCCCAAGACAAACCAAATCTGGATGCCCACGGGTGCCACCGATCCGGCCACCAAGGAACAACAATACATTTCCAGCAGTGTCGATCCCACTGGCTATGTCATCACCATCTATGGTTATCTCGATCCCAAGACCAATGAAATCAAGAAACAGACCAAACTCGACCCCAACACCATCAAAATTGAGCCGAACAGCGGCAAGATCTACACAGCCACCGGGGAAGTGGACAAAGCCACCGGTGAACCCTTGTATGCCACCACCCAGGTCGATCCCGAGTCCGGCGAGGTTTACACCAAACTGGGCCGTGTCGATCCCAAGACCGGCAAAATTGTCCTTGTCCGCATTTTGCTCATGTCCAAGACCGACGAACGCGGTCGCCCCGAAGAGGTCGATCCCGAGACTTGTGAAATCGATCCCGTCTCTGGTCGTGTCCTTAAATTCTATAACAAAACTGTTCATATCTTTACCATGATTAATCCCGTTACTGGTGAAATTGAACAGGTTGACCCCAACGATCCCCGTTTCGCTGGCGCTCGCACCACAGTGACCCACACCATGACCCTGACCGGCGAGATTGATCCCGTGACTGGACGCATCAAGAGCGAGTACGGCGATATAGATCCCAATACCGGCGACATCACCCCCGAGACGGCCGTACGCGATCCTGTCACTGGCAAGCTGATCCTAAACTACGCCCAAATCGATCCCTCCCACTTTGGCAAGCAGGCCCAGGTCCAGACCACCACCGAGACTGTGCCGATCACACGTCAACAGTTCTTCGATGGCGTGCGGCACATTGGCAAGGGTGCTCTGAGCAGAGACTCTGGCAGCTCCGATGACGACATGACCCAACAATATGGCTCGGAACAAGTCAAGGATCTGGTGCCCGGAGAACAGGCTGCCATTGGTGCTAACTCCAAGCTTGGCAAATACGTGAGCACACCCACTGTGGTCCAGACCACAACCAAACAGGTGCTGACCAAGAACAATGACGGTGTCACCCACAATGTCGAGGAGGAAGTCCGCAATTTGGGCACTGGCGAGGTCACCTATTCGACGCAGGAACACAAGGTTAGCAACTCGACGCTCAAGTCTCTCAGAAGGCTTTTCTGCTTCTTCTACACTTGCTGTCTTGTCGCTGCTTTCAAGTCAAAGCTTAAAGTTTCAAATTTTCCTTTTAAGCCTTTTTTTTGTTTAATTTTGCCTTTTTCGCTGTTCTTATTGATGTTAATCAGTTTTGGCCTAAAGCATAGACTAACCCTTGAAATTAACCCCTCGCATTTAGGCTGACGCTAATCCTGCCCAGAGTGGGGCCTATGTCACCGCCACCGCTGTAACCACACGTACCGCCACCACTCACGAGGATCTGGACAAGAATGCCAAGACCGAGCAGCTGGAGGAGAAGACCGTGGCCACCACCCGCACCCATGACCCCACCAAACAGCAACAACGTGTCGTCACCCAAGAGGTCAAGACAACGGCCACAGTCACCAGTGGCGACCAGGTAGGCAAAACGTGGCTGACGCAGCGCTCAATTTTTGCATGATTTAATTTATATTATTATTTTTTTTCGGAATTTTCTTTTATGTTGTATGCCTGGCTCTTTTCCTTTGTTGTTGTTGTTGTTGTAATTGTTGCAAACGTAGTACCAGAGACGCGATAGTGTATCCTCAACCAGTTCCGGCGACTCAGGCACACCCATTGATGGACCATACGATGGTACCAGTGTGGTGCGCAAAGACATTCAGGTGGGCCTAATTCAAATTCCCCACCAACTCAGCATGACGAATGTTGTTGCCAAAAGAATTTTCCAGAATTTTCGAAAGAAAAAAAATTATCATTTTTTTTTTCTATATTCTTTGTTTAGAAATCTCCGCTCTATGAAACCTCTACGACAACCACTGGACCCCATGTGGAAAGCACCCGCGTTGTACTTGGCGAAGATGCTCCCGGCTATTCAGGACATGGCGAGATTATATCCACCCAAACAGTGAGCAGTAAAACGCGTACAGTCGAAACGATTACCGTGAGTATCCACAAAAAAAAAGAAAACTAAAATAATGAATACAAATTTCTGAAGTAGAATCCGATTTTTTGAGTAAGTAAACGGAGGTAGTATTTTTTTCGATCTAATCTATTTTTTTTGTCTGTTGCAAATACATTTTGCTCCACTGTAAAATAAATCCATTTGTCCTTTGTTCAAGGTGATTTTTTTTTGTAAATATTTCGGAATTAAATTGGCTGATAAATTAGGTTATTGATAGACTTAGGGAAATGTTAGATTCGATTTCACTCATTCCTAAAGAATCGAAAGAAAATCTTTGAGATAATTTTTGTAATTTTCGAATTTAACTTTTCCAGTACAAAACCGAACGAGATGGCATTGTGGAGACCCGAGTGGAGCAGAAGATTACCATACAATCCGATGGCGATCCCATAGATCATGACAAGGCTTTGGCCGAGGCAATACAAGTACAGTTTTCAAAATACTCTCAAAACATGAAAGAAATTATTAATCAAATTCTTCTTCTTCATTTTGTTTTATAGGAAGCGACGGCCATGAATCCCGACATGACAGTGGAGAAAATTGAAATCCAACAGCAGACGCAGTAGATTTTATTATAATTATTATTAATTATCATATATGTTTTTTTTTTTGAAACAACAATTTTTTGCACAGCTTCGAACACACTCTCTCACACACACAACACATACACAATCAAACAAAAAAAAAGAAAAACAAAAAACAAAGACAAAAAGTTTATAAATTCAAAAGATTTAAACCGCACATAGAGTACACCTTTTATACGACATAAACCATATTTAAATAAATATATATATATAGATTTAAAATATATAAAAAAAACTTGCATATTCGAAATGAAATGGAACCCACATGACAAATAAATCATTAAAGAAATTATATATAAATATTACTTTATATATTAGGTTGTCAAATATCTCCCTTCCGCTTTTTTGCTCTTTATTCAATGCTTTATAAAAAGTGATACAGTGATCGGATTTAGTTCAAATATGCGCCGTTTTGTTCGATAATCTGTTTCCATCTAGACGGCAACTTCATAATACCTCCCTCGAAGAAGCCCCCCTCCTTATTTGCGAAGAACTCGGACAGCCACTTTTCACATGCCTCTTTTGAGTTCAACTTTACACCACCAAGGGCATTCGCCATGGACAGGAACAGGTGGTAATCACTTGGCGCTATGTCCGGGCTATATGGTGGATGCGATAAAACCTCCCATCCGAGCTCCCGTAGCTTCTGACGAGTCATCAACGAAGTGTGTGGTCTGGCGTTGTCCTGGTGGAACACTACACCCTTCCTGTTGGCCAATTCTGGACGCTTCTGGTCGATCGCCTGCTTCAAGCGGTCCAGTTGTTCGCAGTAGATGGTAGAATTAAGCGTCTGGCCATATGGGAGCAGCTCATAGTGGATGATTCCCTTCCAATCCCACCAAACACACAGCAAAACCTTCCTGGCGGTCAATCCCGGCTTGGCCACTGTTTGTTGCTTGATATTGTCGTATGTGATCCATTTTTCGTCGCCAGTCACCATCCGCTTCAAGAATGGGTCGAGTTCGTTCCGTTTCAGCAGCATATCGCAGGCGTTGATTCGGTCCAGAAGGTTTTTTTGCGTCAAATCATGCGGCACCCAAACATCAAACTTTTTTTTGTATCCAGCCTTCTGCAGATGGTTTAAAATGGTTTGGTGACTAACTCCCATCTCCTGGGCGATGTCACGAGATGCCACATGCCGGTTTAACTCGATGTATTCCATGATTTGATCGGTATTTGTCGTCACAGGTCTTCCGCCGGCTGGCTTATCCATGGTGTCGTTTTCACCGGCTCTGAATCGTCGAAACCATTCCTCCGCGGTTCGAAGTGATAGAGTACCATCCCCCAAAACACCATTAATCTCACGGAACGTTTCTCTAGCGGATTTGCCTTTAACGAAGGAAAACTTTAAAATAGCGCGAATTTCGGCGTTAGTGAACTCCATGTTTACACGTCTATAACTGTTGAACGAAATATTCAAACTAACCATGCGTAGCGACGTTTTGTAGGTTATGTCAAGACCTTTCAAATTATGTATAGTGTTGCCAGATACGAGCTCTGTAGCGCTTTGTACATAGCCGCGAAATTCAAAAGACAAAAAGGCGGAAGGGAGATATTTGACAACCTAATATAAAAAAGAAGAAGAAACAAAACAACTGAGAAAAAAAACAGAATTCAACTGTCCGTAATTTTACAAATCTAAATGTTTATTATTTTTGTATTGCAAAAAAAAAAAAATGTTAACTTCATGTTAATATAATTTTATATTTATAAAAATGGAAAATATATATTAAAACAAAAAAACAATTGCAAACAATTTACAATAAATATACTATTATGAATGGGCAAAAGCAAAGTTTATAAACAAAAGAAAAATCTATGTATTGTAAAACCCACAATTGCATTCAAAACAAATAAAGAAAAAAAAAAAAGATATACCAACTTACAAATAAAAATTTAAATGTACACAAAAAATAATATGTCAAGAACTCATTTCTCAAGGAAAATTGTTAGGTCCCTCAGAGATTGTAATCGGAAATGTTTGGGATATGAAAAAAAAAGAAAATTTGTGACGAGAATTTTTAGGTCTCTCAGAGATTGTAATCGGAAATGTTTGGGATATGAAAAAAAAAGAAATTGTGACAAGCTAAGGACCAAGGATTATAGTCGTCAGTATAAAGAACCAAATCCATAAAGATTTTGAATATATAGAAAAGTTATAACTTATTTTTGGGACCTCCTTGAAAATCTGGAATTTTTTGTAAGAAAACTTTGGAAATTGTAAAAATTGTAAAGTGTAAATTTATCATTTGCAATCAAATGGTTGCTTAAAAGTTTTGCTATATATTTAAGTTAGTCTTAACAAATCTTAAACATATAGTCAAGTTCAGAAGCCAAATAACAATTTTTAGACCTTAGCTCCAAAAATTGGAATGAAATGAGGAGTCCAGAAAAAACTTGTATAGGCTTTTTCTTCTCCCAAATAAATTATATCCAAACAGAAGATGGATAACTATTTTAGCAGACAGCAAATTAATTATACATATATTAGCTTATGAGAACCCTAGTAGATCCCCTTTTCGATGAGTCTGGAAAAAAAACTGTTGACATAATTTTATAGATATAAAATTTTAGATAAAAGGAAACTAAGCATTTCCACAACCATTTAAAAATGAGAATCATCTAAACCATTCGGTTTGCCATTTAAGTGTGATTGGTCATTTCCTATACAAAAGATATAAATCAGTTCTAATTTTAACGATTTATTTTATATTATTTTTTCATTCAACAATTTGTCAAGTGGGGAAAAAAATGCTTTCTGCAATGAAAACGCCCTGACATCATCGCAATTAAATAAAATTACAGGCAATAAAAATATCCAGGAGAAAATAAAAATAACCCCAAGGATACAGGACTAGGATATGTACACGATAAGAGCCTTGCATTAACATGAAATTCAATTCGCAATTGCAATATTCGAAGGGCAGGAGGAGACTATGCAAACCTCTTTTACCCCCCCAGCCAAAGTCAGCAAAATTATACTAATGCTAAATTTATGCCAGACCCAGGGAATGGTGGGGACGAGGTTTAGGTTTTTGTTGTATGCAATTTTGAAATTGCAGTCGCCACTGGCGACTCGCGACATGCAAAAAAATGTCAGAGAACGATTAAAAGAAAGTGGAATGAAATAAAAAAAAAATGGAAAGAAAATGAAAAAATGTAATTAAATCGCCATAGAAAAGTTGACTGCTGTCGACTAATGCATTGATTCATAGCTGAGATATAAAACGCCCCATGACCGATAAAACCGCCGACTCGGACGTTTGAAAGGCGTTGAAATTCTGCGGTTACCACTTATTTCCCATACCCTTAGATCCTGCGGTCGGTCTATTCAGTTCCATCAGTCAGTCAGTCAGTCAGTCCCGTCAGTCACAAAAAATGGCAAAACCTCCCACTCTGGCCATCGGGCTCTTAGTTCCATTTACCCCTGATACCAAGACCCAAACACGATAACCATAACCACTGACCACTCACCACAGACCACCAATCACTGACCACTGACCGGAGGAACCCGTTGGCCGGTGTGCGCATTTATAGTTGAGTGCTTTTTGCTCATGAATTTTTAAATGCGCGTGGAAATATCCTCTTGCGAATATTTTGCCTTACTTTTTTTTTGTTTTGTTTTTTGTTATTGTTTTTGAAACTCGTGCATATTGCATGTTGTTGTGGTCATTTTAGAATTTGAACAACTACCAAAGTTGTGGCAAATTATTGCATCAAGTTTCGCTAACGCCAGAACCATCCTTTCCTCGTTTTCTTTTTTTCTTTCGATTTTGCCGTTGCACTTGTTTTAGTTTCGAAAAATTTGTTGTTGCCTTTGTCCTTTGTCGTTTTGCCTTGTTATTGTTATTATTAGTTTCAGTCATGTCATGACAAGAAAATATAAAAAATTAACTATAATATTCTATATGCAATAGACCATTAAAGCCAATTCATCAGAATTATTTTGTGGGAAAGCACATTAATCTGGATTAAAGCCGAAATGAATCGATATTTTATTGCAAATTTTGGATTTGGATAATTTCTTAAAGAACTTGCGAATAATCTTTTGAACTTGAGATGGATTCGGGAGTATTTGGAAAATACTTGATATTTTTGGAGATTTTACAAAGAATTATTTGAGATCTTAGGAATGATTCCAAGGAACACATTTTATTAAGTCGAATTGATATTTTCAGGGGGTCGAATATGTTGAGCTGTTTTCAAGGTTTTTTTCTGAAATATTTCTAAAAATATTTCCCCTACAACTTTGGGGTCTGATCTGGTTAGCTTTGACAAAAAGAAAGCCTTAAAGCTAAGGGACAGAAATGCGAGTCTTGGTGAGCAGAGTCTGAGCACAAACGGATTAATGTTCTGACAGGAGATCTCTATAGTAGTATTGGCCCAGTTCAGGTGGAACAGCTGAGAGCTCTGGTCCCTGAGGTAGATTATTATAAAAGACTCTGAATAATAGTTCGCATAGAAACTCGGTTAAGCACGGCTCAGTCCATTAATATGAAGCTACCTTTCCATAACTGAATATATTTAGAGTCTTTTATAATGAAAAGAAACTAAAATAAAATAATTTGAAGAGAACCCTCCAATCACTTAGGCTATGTCAATTATAAAAGTCTTCATCTTTCTTTTGAATTCTTCTTCGTATATCGAAGAAATGTAAGATTCGAGATCTTTTAAGATCTGATAATTAATTAACTTTAGATCCCGATAGTTTGTCATAAGACCATAAAAAGTAATCTACATTTTCAAGTGGTCACTTATCAATCATTTGACTCTTTATTGCTGAAAATAATAGACGAAAAATTCCCTATGGCATAAGCCCAAACACATAGGTACATGTTCAGGACCCAGCAAAGTCCCGATAATTTAGCCACATTTTAACGTTGCAATTGTCCAGGCAACCGACAACATTGGTCATTAAATTTGATGGCAATTTGCGCTAAAATGTTATAAAACAAAAAAGCTCACAAGTTCCAAAAGGTGGAAAGGTGGGTTGTTGGGGAATCACAATGGAATCACGCAAAATGTCCAATTGAGTTTCATGAAATGGCAATTTGCATGTCTGTCTGACCTACCGGCCAGTCAGCAGAATATCCTTTGCCTAACCCCAACCGACAGGACATGCAAGAATTCACTGGGCAGCAACAAGTGCTCCTGCTAATTAATGGAAGAAGAAAAAAGAAAGAAATTTGCATGTTCTGGCTCTCCTCTCTTTTTTTTTTGTCAGGGCCGAAGTGCACTCTTGGCCAAGTGTTTGTAAACAAATGCTCCCGCCAGTTCAGTCCGGTCAAAAAGAGTATGCCAAGAGGCAGGCAGGAAAATTTCCTCGAGTGGAAAAGTTTGGTGGAAATATTCTCTCTTTCGTTCGTTTTGGAAAAGACGCCTGCGCAGTTACCCACTTTGTCAACTGTTATACGAAATTTACAGTTTCCCCTTTTTGGGGGAGTCCTGAGAGGTTTCTGGAAAATCAAGCTCGATCGAAGAGAAATCGAATCATTAGGAAAAGTAATGATATTTTCTTATGCCAGGCTATTTTGTTTTTTGTCTAGACTTCACACTCATTAGTCAGGTTTGGCTTTTGGCTAATTACTAAGCCATATGCTAATGGACAATTGCTGGGGTGTCCTGGACAGGACAAATGGCCAATCGCTGGAGAAATCATCATTAGGTCCGGCAAAGAGCCTCCGGTTTGATTGACAGTGAAGGTGATTGTCAACAGCAGTTATTTGATTTGATGTTTGAACTAGCCACACCCCGCTACACCTCCTCCTCCTCCTACTCCTTCACAAAGTCCTTAAGTGCGGCCTCAATCCATTAACAAATATTGAACTTGAGCTTAATTAGGCCAAAGGCAGACAATTATTCATGCAAACGATTAATTAATTCAATTGCCTCCACTCTCCATCTCAAAATAATCGGAATAAACCGAACACATATGCCAGCCACGTAGAGAATATAAAATTTGAGAAACTAAACTCAGATCAAAATATTTGCCAATCAAACCGAAACCGCAATAAAATTTAACTGACTTGACCAAAAGTTAAGCTCAGAAAAATTTTCATCCTTTATTGCCGAAACAATGAAAAATATTGAAAACAAATTTGCGCTAAACGCCTACAAAAAATTTTCATCCCCATATCAACATAAAAATGGCAATAAATGCAAATGAAAAGCAATAAACAGAAAATCCACACCAGCCCGGAAAATACCTGCCAAAAAAAAAACTGGCCACTGTCTTTGGTGGTGAGCTGAACGAGTGAAAGGGGGGAGTCTGTTGAATGGGTTAACCAAAACGCATTTTCAATAAATACCAATTATGATGAGGCCAATACGGTCGGAATGGCAATTTGACCATTTCGATAACACCAACAATTTTGGCCTGCGAATTGTTGTCTCGAAACGAATTGGAGGAAACAAAAAAAGGTGAGGTCATTTCATGGCCCATTTATGGCATTATGCCTCTGGATTTGGATCTGGCCTCTTGCGCCATTGATAGTATATAAAATTTTGATGAGGTCTTATGCCCGGAAAAAGGTTACAACAATCGGCCGAGCTGAGAACTGGCTGAGAATATTCTCACACGTTTTTTAGGCCGTTTTGCGGCTTAAAAATGAAAATGCTGAAATTAAACTGACACGGTAGGCACGATAGCATGTCCCGTTAGTCCCGGCCATCAGGACATGTGCCATGAAAAATTCATAGATAACACTGGCCCGCAATTGTCCAATCTGCTACTTCACATATCCGACTCGTACATAATTATAATTAGGTTGCTCGACCCTTTCCTCCTCTCCTCTCCTGAGAACAAGGAACAAGAAAATAATAGAGCACAAACTGTACTGTACGCCAGTGACGCAATGTTGAGTCCTTTCAGCCAATAATCATAAAAAACAATGTCAATGTTGTAATCGTTTGATTTTCGAACAAAGATTGCCGGCTTTCTTGTCAATTGCTGCCACACCGACCACAATGCAAATGAAATTTGCGCTTATCGGTTATCGGTTATCATTTGAATTGACCAATAACAACAAACAACAAAAAAGGAAAAAGTAAAAACCACAACTAATATATGTCATTTTGCGTAATAAAGGTCATTGTGTATTTATTGTGTTTATGTTATTGGTTGGTTGGTTGGTTGGTTGGTCAGTCGGTCGTGTTTGGTTCGATTCGACCTGATTGATGAGGCTTATGTGGGTTGTGCGCTCTGACAATTTACAATATTAATGAATTTTTTTTTTTAACCTATGCCAAAGAACTAAGCCAAAGTTGTGGCCTGAAAGTTTTTACTTCAATTTTATAGCAAATTTAGCAAGGGTAACTTTAGTCAGGGAATAATGGTTTCTTTAACTGAACAATTTACTCAAATTAAGGTTTGATTCTTCCTAAGAAGTTTCAGATTAATAAATTTCTTACGCTTCTTGATCCTTTTGCTTAATTTTTTTAGACAATTTAAAAATAGGTTTTCATCTTGTTATATTTATCTTTTTATATTTCTTGAGAAAACTTTTAAGATTTTCAGAGAGTCTTTTTGATCGAATCATTGATAACTTTATGAAGATATATGAGGACTATAAACGGGGAAAGAAATATTTGAATTTCAGTAAGTTGCACTCAGATCTTTTCGGGCTTGCATAGTCTATTCTATATATACTTAGGCTACACTATTTTAACACTTAATATAGTTGTATTCATGTTAATCAAGTTGGATCTGGCCAATCTTTCAATTAGATTAGATTGAGAAGGTCTCTGATAGAATAACTCGGCAGGCCTGAGACCCATTGTGATCCTTTATTTGACCAGTAATACGATTATAGGCATGTGACTAAGTCTAAAGAGAGTCCCGTCTGCTTTATGTAAATGTGAAAAAGGTGAAGGTGCTTGAAGAAGCCTCCCAAATGGACAGAGAAAATAGAGAGATAGATATAGATAGATATCGATAGATATGGATAGATATAGATAGATATAGATAGATATAGATAGATATAGATAGATATAGATAGATATAGATAGATATAGATAGATATATATAATAGCGAGACTATATCAACTTCTGGCCCATCTGGACTTAATATTTTGGCTGCTATTCTTTCACCTCTGGATAAGAAACATTATAATAAAATTTCCTAGAGATAATATATAGTTTCTCAGAAATTTCCCGATTGACTTGGGGGAAAAAATATATCTAGATCAAACTCAGAATTAGTTTATTCCTTTTGAAAAGGGCAAAGTAAAGTGCTATCTAGTGTCTCATTTTCAAGGCCCCATTATCTATCTGTTAGTTCCCACATTTTGGGCTTATATTTACATAATTAATTTCCAAACTATTCTTGTTCAAGGATTTGAATTTGAAAGTTAGAAAAAGTAGAACTTAAAAAACCCCACGGAAGTCGAAAATTATGACAAAAGCCAAATGGGTCTGAGTGGGTCGAAGTGTTGATGATTCTATAAAAATCATAACTAAAAATACGTTTGGGTTATTTTTAAGACAAATGACCAAACGAATGGATTTGGTAATTAGTTGGCGTGTTTGATTTGACCCCCAAACCGAAGGATATGAATGACGTAGCCAGGAGTATCCCTAGGCAAGCCAGCGGATAATCTAGTAAATTCTCTTGATTTTGTCAAGGAAATTGAACTTTCCGAGTTCGGGAGAAGATTATATGTTTTGACAAAATTTTAACGCTTAATTGCGTCGCCAGTTGACAAGGTTTTTTATGCGCCTTTTCGGTGTACTTAACAAATTGCCTGGCCTATTGCATAATGAATGAGTTGTCGCAGTTGCCACAAAAGGCAGCAGCTCGCTCAACTGGACAAAGTACACAGAACAGGGTCATTTCGCTGGCTGTTTAACTTTCATTTTATTTTGCCTTGCTAAAGTGAACTGCCAAGGACTAAGAGCCAACTCAAATACAAGCCCATCGCTTGATATTGTTTTCCATTTGGAGGGCATAGGACACCACCAACTTCTCACTCCCCCAGTCGAATCGTCTACGCCTCCCAGCCATCACATGATCCAAATTGGGGCCTTTATAAATTTCGGGTTTATTTTGTAGTTGTAATGACACATGCGATTTAGTTGACTGACAGTTAGTCGGTTGAAAAGCTCACACACGCATGTCGCCCCAAACCTAGCAATCCTTTCCTGCGTTTTCTTTTTTTTTTTGAAACTTCTCCTCTGCCAATTGATCCAGATTTGAAGTTGAGGACAATGGCTCCTCCGAAATGCACGCCCACCCATCAAAAAATAATTTAATAGCCGGTCATATCGATCGCTGCAATGAATCGAATAGCGTGCCACGACCACGGACCCAATGAAACCGCAAATGAAAAACCGAAATTGTGGTGGGGGTGGGAGGTGGCTAGAGGCGGTCAGGGAGGCGGGGTCCTATCCTTGACAGTCCAAAGTGGCAGCATGTGTGTGCCGCACATATGAATTATTAATTGACAATTGCCGAAAATGTTTATTACATGGCGCTGGCCATGGAAAGCCCCCATGGAAAGTACAATGGGCAAATGGGCGGTGGTATGCGCTGTTTGCCTTTTACTTCGGGTAAAACGAAAAAAGAAAAAAAATTTCAATTTGTCTCTAATGAAAATTGTGGCAAATGTTTTTCCCTGGCTTTCGTTTTCTTTTTCCTTTTTTTTTCTTTCGGGTGGACTCTCCGGTTGACCAGCTCAGCTAACAGAGACATGGGGTGGATTTAGTTTTCCCAGCACAGGTGTTGCCTTGTCACTTCAAATACATGAACCTAGGATATACACTTTTTATTCAAGAGTTGAGCAAATCGAGTTGTCATCAAAACTTTCCCTTAATTCGATTTAGATTCGCCTTGACTATTTCGGAACTTCTTTCTTCCTTTCGGAACTTGTTCAGCTCTTTTCTTTGATAAAGGAAATTTGTAAGAAAAAGAGCATAGAGTATTTCGGATTGCCTTGAATTTTATTCCTAAACTTCATTTTTGGGACAATTGCAAATTACAACTTCCGCTCCCTCTTGGCCGACATTTTAGTTGGTTCGATTTTGATGGTTGGAAAAACTCGGTGCGTGTATACTTTCTGATTATGTGCTGTCATATTGCCCACTCCACACACACACACGCACACATACACATGCAGCTAATGACATTCACCAATGACACAAACTACGCTTTACATTTGGAATATTTGGCGGGGTGGGGGGCATAAAATAATTGTCTCTATACGGTCTATTGGCCAAATGAGTTTCCACTGA
The DNA here is from genome assembly GCA_037075145.1 of Scaptodrosophila latifasciaeformis. Taxonomy (NCBI): domain Eukaryota; kingdom Metazoa; phylum Arthropoda; class Insecta; order Diptera; family Drosophilidae; genus Scaptodrosophila; species Scaptodrosophila latifasciaeformis. Next base: position 640,508 of record JBAMCM010000158.1, read on the forward strand.
TCGAAGTGAAATGATTTGCCTTTGGCCGGCAAAATGAGTTTCCTATCGCCCAGCGAATCAGCAAACCTTGGTAATTATAATGCTAGCTGGAATATCTGAGGAACGAGAAGCTAGAGTTGGTTTTGACAGTGTTGGCAACGTTTGACCAGACCAGAATGAAACAGCTGAACCAACATAAACAGTCAAGCCAATTAACAAGAAAGAGAGCCAAACCAAAAAAATAAAGAGCATGGCGGAGAGAGTTTGGGCCAAAGACTGACGTGGTCATTCAACTTGATCGTCTGGCCAAGAGCAGAGCGGAGCAGAGCCGAGCTGAACGACAACAAATTCTGTTGAGCTCAGCAAGAACTCTCAATCGAACCGGCAAGTTTCTACCATCAAGCCAGCCAGAGTATTACCAGTTTAGTAGCAGACCGGCCAGAGAAAGGTCACAAACAAATAAGAAAAGATTAAATAGAAAAAAAAGAAAAAAGAATTAATTTTTTAGTTTGCAAAACTTTTGTCGTTGGTTCGTTTTGTTCTGCACGCTTTGATCGGTTTTAGAGAAAATGCTTGGGGTGCTCTGGCTGACTTTGGCAATTAGCTTGCTTCTGAGCGTGGATGTGACGTGGGCTATTTCGTGTACCGGCTGTGTGGAACTTGATGAGCTGAACTTTGAGAAGACGATTGTGCGGTTTCCACATGGCCTGGTCAAATTTGATATTGCCTTTCCGTATGGGGAGAAACATGAGGCGTTTGCGGCTTTTTCGAAGGCAGCACATGCGGTGACAGATGACCTCTTGGTGGCCACTGTGGGCATAAAGGATTATGGCGAGCTGGAGAACAAGGCGCTGGGCGAGCGGTATAAGGTGGATGATAAGAACTTCCCAGCTATTTACCTGTTTCAAGGCAAGGCGGATCAGTTTATACAGTTTCCCGCCCATTTGGATGTGACTTTGGACAATCTGAAGGCCTTTGTGAGCTCGAATACGCCACTCTATATAGGACGTGATGGCTGTCTGAAAGAGTTTAATGTGGCACTGAAGGATTATGCAAACAAGCCCAAGGACCAACAGCAGACTTTGATTGAATTGCTGCAGTCGAAGGAGACGGAGTTGCCCAAGCCGGAGGAACAACAGAGCGCCAAGGTTTATCTCACGTTTATGCGGAAAATCCATGAGCTGGGCTATGGTTTCTTTGAGGATGAAATGAAGCGGCTGCAGCGTTTGAAAGCGGGCAAAGTGACGGCTGCCAAGAAGGTGGAATTAGAGCGCAAATTAAACATTTTGGAAGCGTTCCGGGTGCACAAACTAGTCGAGACGGAGAAGAAGGCCAAGCAGGAGGAGCTGTGAGGTCCCCAAATTTCTAGCACCAAATTTTTCCTTAGTTTAGTTAATTAAAGTAAATGTTTATTAAATGCTTTACACATTTTTTTGTTTATAAGAATGAATTCGTTGTTTCTTTCGTTTTAAGAAAATATGAAATCCAATGAGCAAGCTTCAAAAATTGACTGGGATTTTAACTGCCCGCCCAAAAGTATGCAATGTTTTTTTTAAATTTCTTTGAGTTCTCAATGGATGCTAAGAAATTGATGGGAAATTTAATAGAAACTATCTGGAAATTTTACTCAGATAAATATTAAAATGAGAAATGGCATATCACGTATTCGAATATATATTTTTTGTAGACACAGGCTCTGGCTGTTTAACAAACTGTTACTTAAGGCTCTGTTAACGCCATCTATGTTAAGTTATCTCAATTACATTGGGCATGTCAAGTTGCGCTTTCCAACACTGAAATCCGTTGATCAAATGCGGTTCAGATATGAACTAAAAAATTGCAATTAACAAATTAATGTTTTTTAATGTTTAAAACGACTTTGATAATTTCTATATTTTACATACTTATAAATATCATGCATCTACCGAGTTCCTTTATAAAAAATCCGTAGAATAAAATAAAAGCAAAACGATTCTTTAAAGGATTTATATGGGGCCAGCAGTGAGGTAGTCTCAAAAATTAGTGTAGTGAATATCTTAAAAACATAATTGACGATTTGGAAATTTATTGAAGATATTGCCAGCATTTCTTTGTAAAAGTCCCTGCAAACTAGGCTGGACAAAATTGTGTGTACCTTAATATTAAACTTCTTTATATTGGTATTACACCGCAAATTAGAAAAAATAAGACTTATTTATTGTATAATGTTTTTAATTATGCACAGCTTTGCATTAAAAGTTTTTAAATCTCTTATTTATAAGCAAATGTGAAGGCCTAATTCGAAACGCAAAACTGGTTCCGGCAAATAGTTCCGAAATTCAAAAGTAACGAAAAATTGCTCCCGCTCTCACAAGAGGGAGCGCAACTTTTCAAAGTTTTGCTCCCTTCGCGCAGACACGATCGCAGCAAAGCGAAAAAAAAGTATGGCCGCAACTTTGAGCCATTGCAGTTTTTGGTGTTCGCTCTCTGTTGGAGTGTGGGTGGGGGTGGAAGAGGGATGAGAGGTGTTTTGGTGTTGCTTGTTTTTTTTTCTTTCTATTTTTTGTGGCGCTGAGTCGTGTATGCATTGTCTATTTAATTGTGTGCGTGTTTGTGTATTTCTGCTGTTATCGCTTATTTTCACTTTAATATGATTTTGTTGTTTTTGTTTTTGTTGTTGTTTTTGTTGTTGCGGCCGCTGCTGCGCTTGTATTTTAGTTTGTGCACGCTGCTTTAGGCAGCCATATTTATTTTTTTCGTTTCGTTTTATTTTTTTTTCTCGAATGCGAAAGTCATTGAACTTTTTCTACGAAAAATTCTCTGATATGCTCCCGCGCTTGCTGCTGCTGTTGGAGTTGTTGTTTTTTGCGATTAGTTGTGTGCATTTGGAATGGGTTCGAGAAATTCTCCCCCCTCCAACCTCAATAACAACGGGTTTGGCTTTTGTATTTTTGTATTTTTTTTTTTTTTTTTTTTTTTTTTTTGTGATTTGAGGGCTCCGTAATTGGTAACGTTTGTTTTTTTTTCATATTTTTCTTTTGTCGATAAGCAAAAGATGTGGGGCACAGTCCACCAAAAGGGAGCTGCTAATTTTATGTTTTCTTTGGGGATTTTATATATACATATATATTTCCACAGAGGTATTAAATTTAATTAAATTTATCAGCTACCAAATTATCAAAGACAAGATAAAAACAATTTGATAAAGTTGACAAAATCCTTTTTTCCAAATTCTTTCAATTGAAAAGTTCTGTAATTAACACTCCCGTCTGATTATTTATTGATCAAGAGTTGAGTTTATCAGCTCACAGAATCTTTAACAAATTTCTGTTTCAATGCAAAAAAAAAAAAAAGAAAGGGAAAATCCAAGTCTGATGACCCGCGGCTTGCAATTATCAGGGAAAACCTTTGACCCGCAGATCAGTCAATTAATATTGCAGACGTTTCTCAATAAGAAAAAAAGAAAAACGCAAAAAATTTCCAATTGACTATGGAAAATTCTGCTGGTGCCGAGCAATTTCCCAGCAATTTTCTATTTTCATTTTCACACACTCCTCCAATGCAATGTTTGCATTTCTTAGGCACAAGTGATCCATAGAAAAAGAAAAGAAAAACTATAGAATAGTCACTCAAGTCACTTGCAATCTTGCATCGAACCCTTTTCAGCTCCCCCTCTCAACCAGAGAAAGGTAAACAGAGAATTGAATTCTTTATGTGTGGGATGGGTTAGGATCTGAGGAGATCTCGTTAGTATGCAGGACCATGCAGAAATGTGAAGGGATCGTTTACCCTTTGCCAAATGACGCAGTAGAAAGAAAGTAAGCAGTTTGGCTGACATTATCGGGGGATCTGATCTTCAGAACTGAGCAGTCGGAGTCGAGACTGTAATTTGAGTTCCAAAGTGAATTATTCGTTTTATTATCTCTTTTTATTTTTTGTCGTCTGAGTTCTTGTCTAGAAGACAAGTTGCATCTTTGACCAACATCACCACCACTCAAATAGTCACTGCAGATTCTTTAGGAATAAAGAGAAAGAGTGAGAGAGAGAGGGGTGTGTGGCAATGTTACATTGACTCTGTGAGACTGCGGCTACCTGCTGAGAGATTTACGCTTATGCATTTCATTTTGTCGCTTTGTTCGTTTTGGCCATTAAAACAGGTTCCAGATTCGGGGCTCGGATTTATCTAACGCTGCAGATCGCATCCGAGGCAACGGCGGCGGCGGTGACTTTGCCTGTCCAGTCAAAAGGGTACATAAAAAAAAAACAAAGTCTGCCTTTGTTGGAGTCGCGATCCAAATGCCCACGCCTACAAGTTGACAATAGAGTGACGGAGTCAAACTACAACAACAACAAGAAGAGCAATCGGAATAGCAAAGACCGCCAAGTTGAATTCTTTCTGACAATTCCGCTCGACTGGCCCTAATCGAAGGGTTCGATTCTGTTTCGGCTCAGGTCAAGACAAACCTAAAAAAAATGCATAAAAAATCTTGTTGAGAAAAGAAAAAAGAAAATTGGACAATAAGCAAGTCTGACTTTTCACGACTCTCAGAGCTGCAGCCTCCGGTCAAAGTGGCCGAGAGAGGTTTTCGCGTTGCCGTCTGCTCTCTGGTAGAGTTGAGGAGTGGAGTGGTGCGGCTTGGAGTTGGCAGACAGGTAGCTCTGGCATAAACTTGATTTCCCCTGCAAGAAATGTTTCTTTTGTTAACAAAAAAAAAAAAAGAAAAAAAAATCCAAAAACTAAATGGCGGCCGATTGCTTAATTGGTGAACGGGTGACGGTGCGGGGGGTACTGCTCTTAGGCTTTCGCTGGCGTCTTGGTCGATTGGCGTTTCAGCGTTGGCGATGCCGAATGGAAATGGCGGCGTCATCGGCCATTGCACCGCCAGCTAGCTAGGGCGCTGACGCTACCTTAAAAGTCATTGACTCTTTTTTTTTAGCAGAAAAGTTCTAAGAGAATTTCGAATCTTTTTGGGGCGTTGGCACACCTACGGAAGAGTTGCATAAATAATCAGATATCACCAGCATAAAAATAGGAAACCCTTTTTTGTATTTATCTTCCTGAGAATCGTTGTCCTTGTCGCCAACCCCAATTTGAATGTTTACAAGGCGTGGATTAATTGAGTGGCAGACTTACCCGCTGACCCCTGGATTTTCGTAGGACTCAAATCGGGCAATTTATGTCGAATAATTGGCGGAAATTTGTTTGCCTTTTAATTGTGCTGCTTTCACAATTGCCATTAACAGATCTGATGAGAATAGTCGGCCACCCTAGAACCTCGCCACTCGCCTCTGGTCTCTTGCCTCTTGCCAGTGATAAAGCATTTCAAATTTCATTTCATTTTTCACAATTTCTCAATCAATTTCTTTGATTGAGCATGATGCGGGTTTGTCGGTCGCCGAGCACTTTTCCGGCTTCATTTACTATTCGAGCTGAGCTGTGAATTGCAATTGCAACATTCCCAAAAACGGGGAAGTCAACCAAAATTCAGCTCCACGGTCATTGACTTTTCCGACTTTTTGAGAACGCGAATCATAAAATGGAAAAAAATTTGATATGGAAAAAAATAAAAAATTAACCCATTTGCATTTGATGGAGCTGGAGAAGATTCTAGATGGCAGCTGCTTTGCTATCAGAAAGTCGAAATCTTTTTATCCTATTTTGGAGCAGGATTCGCATTCCCACACTCGTCTCGGGCAACAGGCAATCTTTTGTCTAAAAGGAAAATGTAAAAAGTCACAGGCCACAACAATAGGGGAGGAGTGGGGGTATGAGACACCAATCGCGGTCTGCGGAGTCAGGAAAATCGCTTAAGGTTAACACATCGCGTTTGCCCAACAATGAAGGCCAAAAGAAATAAATGAGTGAGGGGAAAAAGAAATCATGGTAACAGCCGAGATTGGAAGACAAACCAGTTTGAAAAGGCCCGCGAACCAACCACACATGCTAGGGACAACCTGTACCTGTTTGTATCTTTCTTGGCCTTCCTTGGGGAAGGAGAAAGGGGGAAGAGTGATAAAAACAAATCCAGCAGGATCAGGCAATGACTTTGAACATAATTATAATGATAAATGCTGAGTCAGTCTATATAGCATCCTACAGAGCCAATTGGCAAAATATATATATAAAAAAAACGGAGTCCTCCATTCGAATGCAATAAAAAACAGAGCCAAAAAAAGATAACGCAACAGTCGCAGTCGCAGTTGCAGGCAGGTGTATAAAGGGCCAGAATAAACATCAAAAGTCACATACTCAAAACAGGTTACAAAAGAATTAGAAAAAGGCCAAGAAAAACATTAGCCAAAAAAAGGACCAAAACAGTAGACGAAGACGAGGACAAAGAAAGACAGAAAAGGTACATTTTCGTCTATAAAATTTATTCGCATTAATCGCCGTCAGAGATAAAATTAAGTAAAGAATAGACGATGTAAGACTGGACAATTGGACTCGAAGACGGGAAGAAGGGAAAGAAAAGTCGGGGATGATAAGGCAACATTGACACCTTCACCATACCAGATGACCCTTGAATTGTTGCAACCTGTTGGCCAAAAAATGTTGCTACCTGCTTTGAGATCCCGAAAGCGAAGGGGAAGGGGCAACACGTTGTTTGGCATTTCTGATTGCATCTGAAATGTGCGTGTGTGTCTGACTGTACTTTTCCCAAAAATAATTGTGACGCAATTTTTTTTGGCTTAGTGAGAATTTCGCTTGGATATTTTCAGCCTATCTATTTTCGTATAGTTAAGAGCTCCTTCAACCCGACCCCTGGTTGAGCCAATCCAATCCAATCCGAGCCGCACAAAGTGGAATGAAGCGTATGCGTGTGTAATTAAGTGTCGCAAAAAGACAAAGGCAAAACCGAATACCGTAAATGGGCCGAAAAGTGCTGCCCCAAACATGTTGATAGGGGTAGGGGGTAACGGGGGAGGGAGACAGGTGCCCGGAAAAGCATTTTGTTGTACTCCTGGTTGAGTGTATAAAACGGGACAACGAAACAGGCACAGCATGTCTAGAGACTGGAGAGACTGGGGATATGCCCATAGAATCGGTGGGGTGGCATAAAAATGTTCATGTAAATTGCGAAAAACAGTTTTTATGTCCCACTGCCGTTATGAGAAGGCAGGGGTTGTCAAGTGTGGTTGGGATAGGGGAGAGGCAGGTGCGCCTCTCCCTCACTTTCAAGTCAAGTGAAGTGATGCAAAATACTAGACAAGGACAGCCCCGAAGCTTGGTACACTTTGCTAGTGGAGTGCGGAGTGGATGAAGTCCTGGCCCAAACAAGGGAGTGAGCTATGTCCGGGTCTGCTTTGGTCGTGGTGGGGGAAGCACTGGGTGGTTGAGCATTATGCTTTGATGTATTTTCTGCTACTGAGATTATAGTCTATATGCCTAGACCTATGTATTTTTTTCTCAAAAACTTGGTACCCTCAAACTAATGCGAAAATTTTGAACTCTTTATATAAAAATGATCTTGAAGAATCAGGAGCTTATCCACTAAGTAAAAGAAATATACCAATTAAAATATAATAATTATTTAAGAGTTTTTCTCTACCGATAAACTTTGGATTTCAACTCTGTATTTATTTTATATATAATTATAATAATTTAAATGCTAAAGGATATCAATAAACTAACTTTTAAGGGGGCTCAAAAGCAAGCGAAATTGAAAACCAATCCACAATTGTCTCCTAAGGTTTTTAAATCCTAATAAAGTTCCTATTCCTATTTTGGAGCTTCTGATAACTCATTTGACAATTGACAAATTATCGATTAATTTATATCAATTTTAATTATTGAATTATTTAATTTGTCCTGAATACAAAAATTAATTAAATATTAATTCATATTAAATTCTAAATAAATATTTGTATCAATTAGTTTCAATTCAAATCAATTTCAAATTAAATTATTTTGGGTAGCCACTTTTCTTGATTTTTTTCGTACGACTAAGACCAGTGTTGGTCAATGCTCAACAGAATTTAAAATGCACACACTTATCCCTAGGCTTGCAATTGCAGAAAAAATTCCATTTGACGTTGAAAAGCTGCCAAGTAATTTCACAATTTTTTGCAAAAAAAAAAGTTTCTTCTTTCTTTGAAAAGTGAAAAGTAACAAAAATGGTAAGTTTAAGTCCTCTCACCATAAATATTTTCCAGCCTTTGTCTCAATTTCAGAGTGACCCAAATATGGATCTTGACTTGGAGATAAAACTACCGAATCGTGTACAGCCAGAGGTGATGCCGCGTCCTGAGTGTCCCGGCCAGTATACGAACAAGCTGCACTTTTTCAAAAAGCACGTGCTGGATGATGTGTGCAAGAAGAAGTTCGCCTTGGATTTTTTGGAACCGGTGGATACGGAGGTTCTGAAAGTGCCCAGCTACTATAGTATAATAGAACATCCTATGGACTTGGGCACGATTACTAAGCGTGTGGAGAACTGTTATTATCAAAGTGTAGACGAGGCTATAGACGATTTCAAGTTGATCTTACGGAACTGTTTTACTTTCAATCGAGTGGGCGATGTGGTTCATCGCAAGGGGCAGATGCTGGAGAAGTTCTTTGTCAAGAAATTGGGAGAGATGCCCGATGGGCCAGAGTTACCCTCCAGTAAAGATCCTCGGGGACTGGCCCAGAGGAAGGCACGCAACAACTCCAAAAACATGTCAGACTATGGCGAGAGACTGTGCAGGAATCATTTGAAGAAACTGCAATACTGTACTGGTTTTACCGAAACACATGCTCGGAACTATTTTAATAGCAAGTGGGATATCATTTCGAAAAAGCTGGACCGGAACTCCTTCAAGAGCGTGAACGATTTCATGTCCCAAGTCGAGAGCATCTTCGACAAGTACCACGAATCGGCTACCATGATCTTTGAGAATTCCTTCAATGACAACACCAGGACCGATAACTCTGAAGACTTCAAAAGGCCTTTTGGATTGGAGAGAGATCTAGATAATATGGTGAAGGTTGCGAATGAAGTTGCAGCTGGTATTCGCCAATGTGTGGATAGCAGCCAATGTAAAGAGCTCCTGCATAAGTTGAACCGAACCATTATCAAAGTGCAGCAAACCTTCGATAAGGCGGAAGTGGAGACTGTGCGTAATCGCGGATTACCCAAAGCGTTTTCGCATGAAATGCTCTCTGCCGGAGAATTGCAAGATCTGGTTCCAGTGAAGGAAGGGTCATCAGATGGGGAGGTCCCACCAGTGTCGGATGGTGTTTCGGTGGAAGAACGGCGCAATATACAATTACTAATGTTGAAACTGCCGGATGAAATCTTAAATGGGGTAGTCCACCTTATTCAGCAGGTGGAAACCCTTATAAACCCGGACAGGGAAGTGTCCGTTCTTGAAGTGAAAAGTTTTGATCCCCGGACCATTGAGTTGCTTAAGAGTACACTGACCACGACCTTGAAGGATCCCAAAAAAAATAGCGTGCGTGTGGTGCCCCAGGAAGATATGCAACTCCTCGAGGAGAAGCTCAAAAGCCTTAAAACCAAATTAGATGCCGAACGCAAAAAGCTCTCCTACCGGTCGGTGCGAAAAAAGCAGGAAAGAAATATCCCCACTCTCCAGTGGAAGCCACCGAGTCAGCCCGAAACTGCTGCCATGCCAATTAACTATCTCAGCAATTCACTGCAGTCTCTTCCCTTGGACGAGGGCGGTTTGTCCCAAAGACCTGAAAATCAAGTTCACCTAAGGCGAAGAAGCAGCAGCAGCAGCAGTAGCAGCAGCAAGCAGAGTAGCCGTAGTGGCTCTGTCAGTAGCAGCAGTAGCTCAAGCTCTTCCAGTGAGAGTGACAGCCAAAGTGATTCCACAGGCTCAGACAGTGATTCGGAGACTAGTCAAACCCAAGGTCCACCCGACCCGTCTGGCCCCTCACCAAGGACTTTACTAGTGCCAAGCAAGCAAAGCTCAATGGAAGAACCTGAAGATATGATGACCGAATAAGTCCACAAACAGGGAAGAACTTAGGATCATTTCAGGATCCCCCAGATCCTAAGATCTCAAAAAAAAAAAAAAAAAATACAGAATATATTATTTTTCAGTCTGCCAATTTGATTTTTATAAGAAATGTAACGATTCGATTCCAATAAAGTATATGAAAAATTGCAAACTCCTGAATAATTATTAAAAAGGGAAGTGCCTGGCCCAGATATCTCAATAGATCTTCCGAGCCCAAACAATCAAAATCCGCATTAGATTTAGAGAATTCCTGTCTTTGGAACGATCACGTAGGCAACAGCACAGCCAAATTTTCACCAAGAGTCTTATGCAAATGTTATAAAGTTCTCACGATCGGGGAAAATTACACCGAAACATCCTATATCTCATCTCTCCAGTGTACCTGACACGGCCGCCGCAGCCAGCTCAGGCAGTCAAATTAGAGCGGATGCAACCGGATGAAGATTTTCACCAGAAATTTGCATAATTCAAATATTCCAAAGACAGCGAAAAATATTCACTTTGGCAAAAAGAAAAAAGAAAAGGGTTTGGCAAGCCAAAAAAAAAGCAGAGATGATGAAAAGTCGGGTAAATCTTCGGCTTGTTTTACTAATTTGCATATTTTCGAAGTGAAAAGAAAACACATGCGAATTGCTCTTTGCCGAAAATGAAAGTGAAAATGAAAAGGAAAAATCACAGACAACACAGAAAAATGAAAAGAAACCCCTGCAAGGGGTTAATTATGCACACACACCGTGTGGGCCAAGTGCGGCCGTGGCTCTCTTCAGTTTGCCGTTTGTGCTCAGCATGCCGACACGCTCGCACACCCTCGGCCGCGACAGGGGGTTGAACAAAGACGACAACATGCTCATTTGCATAACATGCATGCATCGGCATCGGCATCGACATTGTGAGCAGTCCATATGCAATTTATGTCGCTGTTATTTGCTTGGACAAAATTATGTAAATTATGCGTGCAAAACGGGGAAAAGGAGAAAATATTAAGAAAAGTTTCTCACGCTCTGTCTTGGCCCCGAGCCGGGCACCTTTTGGTCGAGGCTGCTGCTCACTTGGGGTGTTTCCTGTTTTGGTTTCGGCACGACGGGCCACTAATCAATTTTGATCGATTTTTATTTACTTCTTCGATTGATTTCCACTAATTTGCATAACTAAAGACGCTAACCATTCTCTGGTCGATCTTTTCGTTTTCTATTCTCCAAGGAAATCCGAAAAGGTCTGCCAAAAAATTATGCAAATTTTTTTGTAGGTTCTCCTTGGGTCACTCGACTCTTAAGAAGAGAAATGACGCCATTTTCAGTTACATTATTTGAAATATTAAGAGCTCCTCCCTTTCCACCACCGCCAGAATAAACCTTAGCCACCCCTAAACTAAGGAGAAATCTTTTGACTTGAAACTTGCAAAAATCGCCAATACGATTTGCCAAAAAGCCAGCCAACGCATCCCAATGAAAATTGCAACCAATTGTGCACATTGAAAGTAGCAGTCCAGCCAACAACCACCGATCTGTCATACCACTTCTATCTACCCCACAAAATAGTACATAAACCGAATACATAATAGCTTTGATGTTGCCACACACACACACACACACGCACACACTAAAGAGCCTAGCAAGGACTTTAGAGGAAGAGGGGAAAAAAAATCCGCAAAATGAGGGTTGTGTCTCGTAAAGCACTTATCGAAACACCCCTCGGCAGTTCCTGCTACTTTCTCTCACCCTCTGTTGCACACACGCACTCGCCACACTATTAGGGGATTGGGGGGAAAGAATATTAAAGCCATAGCCAAGTGCGTCTACGTGTATCTGGTAATTTTGCAGGCGCAGTGGCCAAGGCAATGCAAATTTTTTATTTCGAGGGTTGAAAAAAAAACAGCCAAAAAAAAAAGCCACCCCGAGTTAAATTTTGCGCCCTCTTTTGGTGTGATGCGGTTTTATGTGCTCTTCTTGTTTATGCTAAAAAGGCGTTAAAAAAAAATATCGCAATTCGGGCTTCACGGTCTCGGTTTTATCTCAAGCACTTTGCAAGAGAAATCAGAAAACCAGATACAAAAATGCTCTTTGAACTTTCGGGGGTGGCAGTTTCCTGAGCCTTCAAAAAAAAAAATTATTCAACTTAATAAAAAGAAATTAGTCAAGTATTTTTTTTTGGGCATCAGAAGTCAACCAATTAATGGGGTAAACTCGATTAGGAAATGCCCAGCGGTAAGAAGGGTTTAACAAGTCGGAAAAGGAAAAAGGAAATTTGGGTCTAACAAGCAAAGAATTCACATATGAAAACCTTTTGTATATTTTTGTATTTTGCAAACAAAAAAATGAAAGAAAAGAAAAAAAGAAAAGAAAAATTCTCAAAAAAAAAAAAAAAATTATATATTTGGCATAAATTACATGGCCATATGCCTAGCTCAAATAAGGGCGAATACCAAGGATATTTATTACATTTTCTAGTTTTTTATCTACCACTGCCACCACCACCAACATGAGCACCAGCACAATAAACAATATGAGTAGGCGAAGCCGCGATAGGAGAGAAGCACTCGTTGCGCTTCACACGCGTAAAGATCTGGAAAGGATCCAATTTCAATGTTGGGAAATTCGAATCGAAAGGAAATGTTTGAATTTGTCGCATTCTTTTTTGTTATTTTCTACACATTTTTCTTTTCTTGTTTTTTGTGTTTTTTGTTGTTTTTGTGTGTACGTGTGACTGTCGAGAGCCTGGGTTTTTGTTTGGTTGACTGTGGCATCTCTTTGGGTTTGATGAAGATTCTATTGATCTGTGTTTCACTTTCCGTTGGGTTGACTTTTTGTCTTTTATTTGCAGGATCATTTTATGCTGGTCCTCCTGCTGGACGTGTGTCAGTTTGACGACCGAGCCACAAACAAAGCCAAGTCGGTCCACAGAGAGTGAGAGGGCCAGCAGATATTGTTTTGACTTGTTGACCTTTGTGGGTATATTAGGCACAGGCAATAAGTTACGATTCTATTGTATTACTTTCGGCTCGACATTCGAATTTGAAGGCAGTTATGCAATCTCTGTTAATTTATTCCGCGTGTTTGTCTGTGAGACGTGCTCTGCGGGATCCTCACGCTTCACACTTGTTTCATTTTTTATGCGCTTCTTTTTCTACACAACAAAAAGTAAAGAATTTTTATAGAAAGAAAAGATAAGGACAAGATATAGAAGCACTTACGTAGTCCATCCAGGAAAAAGAGTATACAAAATTTCACTAATTATGATGGGGCTATATAATGCTTTCTTTTTCTTGCCCTTGGCATTTCTTGAGAATATATTTATTATTATGCAGCCAAGTGTGTTTGTGTGTGTGGCTGAAAATAGAAAGGGTGAGGGTGAGGGTGCTGGTGAATAATATTGAACTAACTGACTTAACCAAACTTGGCATATTCTTGTTTCCCCATAAATGTTTTCTTGTTGACATTTCCAAAAACGCATTTGTCTATGTTCGCGTTCGTTCGTTTGCTGCTATTTGCTTGATTGGCAGCACAACGTCTGTTTCAACAATGCGTTTCGTTTGATTCCATGTGTTTGTGTGTGTGTATGCAATTGAGGTTCTGACAAATCCAATGCAATAGCTTAGTTTGTTTGCCCAAAGAAAATTCCAATATGTCTGTAGAACGGAGACGGAGGTGCAGTCTTGTTGTCGTCGCAGTCCAATGCACGTTTAATGTGAATGCTAATTATTTGTTTTTTTTTTTCAACTTCTTTGCTGCATTTTCCACACGCACCCGAGACGTGCAATTGGTGAGCACTTCCGGCCAAAGCCGGAGCCTCCTGCTTCGTATTTAGACATTTCCAAAATATCTACAACTTTATTCAATCAGAATGATTTTGTAGAGATCGCTAATATTTAGTTTAGATCAGCTGGCGCACACTGCAAATGTTCTAGTGTTGCCGAGTCCTAGGCTAGTTGCAAAATTTACTCCTTTTTCGCTTGGTACTTAATGCGTTTGCTAGAGTGTTGCTGCAGTCAAAGATTTATGGGAGTTAATTTATATAAGTTTTATGAAAATAATTATAAGGTAACCTAATGTCATTTAAAGATAATTTTATGCATATTGAATAGCCAATTGACAATGATGAAATGCCACAGATGCAGCAGTTTAGAGTACATTGTAAGTAATTTCAAATGCGACCCTGCGACCCTGCAATCGTGCAGCCCTGCAACCCGTCCCAAGGCAGTTGCGCGTCTTTGTGTGTGGTTTGCAGTAATTAATGAGCAATATTTATTTAATAGAAGCAACATTCGGTCTCTCTTGTCTCAGTCAGACAATTTTAATGGCCTGCCACTCAACTGAAGAGCACGGCAGGGTCTAAAGAACTTAACTGGGAATGTCAGTGAATAGATGTTTTCGTTAGAGTTTCAAGCAAACAATGAAAGACAATTTTTCGGCCACTTGTCAAAATAATTTGCGCCTGCCAAGACACTGAAATTATAGTGTACATTGCAGTTGCATTCATAGTCTCTCTCCATTCTTATGGCTGTTGTCATCTTGGCCAGGGCTGAAAAGGTACGCTGTGAGAAGTTGAATAAGAATTCCAACTACCTGCCGAGCAATTGTTGACTTAGTTTTTTGTTGATCGATGAATATGAAAAATGTGTGAAAATTTCTTAAACAAACTTTACCAAAATGCAACCGAAAAGAGTTTCTTCAGGTAACTAACAAAAAAAAAGAAGAAAACTAGTAAGTCGCGCTATATACTTGATTTAGACACCAAAAAATCCGATTATTGCGAAAGAAAAATTGTCAATGTTTCTAATGATTGTCGGATTTGTGATTCCCCAATTTTCAACTCTCGCTTTTTTTTTCTATGTTTCAGCAACAAGTGAAGCAACAAATCCCTAAAATTATCACCTGTATAGAAGGACAGACCATAAATTCAGTGGAATCAATAGTTCAATAACCGAACAACAATAAAATCAAAAGGTCGACCAGAAATAATAGCACACAAACCAAACAGAAGAAGGATACAATGCATAAGGTTGCACAGCATAAAACACATACAAAGACTCCGAGAGAGAGAGGGAGAAAGATGAAGAAGGAAAACCAAAGCGAATGCACAAATTGATGTCAGGAATGGAGTGCCGGAGTGCGAAGGTGGAGGTTTATTTTATTTTTGATCCTTTTCTTTTCCTTCTTAATGCCAGTGCACAGCAGCCACAGGATACACAGGCTCTCCAAAGACCGAGGGCGAGGGAGCGGCGTAAAAGAATAACATCAACCCTGGGAAAAGTTAACTTTTTGATTCGAAATTGAAAAGAATCACACGGAAAAGTCACAGTCTCACGATTGTGTAGGATATCAGGCAACAGGCAAACCAAGGCAATTATTGACAGTTGGCAGTTGGAGGAGCACACAAAAAAAAAAAACAAAATATGTAAGGTGCACGCAAACTGTTGCAAGTCAGAGTGGCCGAAGAAAATGGTTGTGTGCGCGGAGCGAGGGAGCAAATTGCGACAGCTGAAATGCTATGCAGGTTGCATAAAAAGGGCTTGGGAAAAATTATTGATAAAGGAAATAAGAATTTTATTTTCATAATCGTCGCAACTGCCAATTGAATTTGAGGCCCCGCAACAACAGGTCAGGGTTGCTGAATTCGCTCTAACGTTTTTGCATTTGAATTTTTGCCTAGCGAAAACGTATAAGATCGTTTAGTAAGGTTCAGAACCTCAAGCAACTTGCGTGCGAGAAAGAGAGAGGGAGAGCTTAGACTGTTAAGAAAAAGCCCGCCAAAAGCTAAAAATTTTGGCAAACTTGCCGTTAAATTGAAATGTTAACAGAGTTTTGCATTTTCTATGAAATCATTTTTCTTGTTTTTGTAATTAAAACATATAAGGAGAGCCCATAAATTTTGGCTAGCTTAAATGAGTTTATTACTCATTCATTAAGCTTTTTCAACTAATCAACTAGTTCTGCTGATTTCAGCTTAGAACACGGAACGAGCGAGAGAGTGATAGGGCAAAGTTCTCTCTTCCAGAAAGCTTAACGAAATGATGATTTGATTTAATGACTTGCCTGTCCCAGTGCCAGAACGCTGCTCCAGCTGACCACGTGCCTTGACTGCTTGGCAGAAATGGGCTTTTATGCTGCGACTAAAGAATTATCAACACGTATGACGCTAAGAACAAGTTAGCTTTTTTCTTCTCCTCCGTCTGGCAGACGAAATAATTTTGCGCAAAAATGGCGACTTATCTTGTGCCAAAAATAAGTAAAAGCACACGCACAAACACACACGCACACACACACACTCACTCGCTTAGACAGCATAGAGCAGCTTTCGGTTCCGATCGGGCGCGTGCTTTTTTTTCAACTTTTTGTTTTGTGCGAAAATTCGTTGCTGATTGGTCGCTTGTGCAAATTTCGGCAAATTTCGCGAACCTCGCAAACGAATGAAAGTTGTGCACAAAGCTCTTCGGCTCTGTTCGTCGGCTTTGCCATACGAACCGCTTTTCGGTGCGTGAGAGTTCGTGGCCCTGCTTACTCTCTCGTTGTGGGTTTCTTTTTTCTGTTTTTTTTGCGTGTTTACGCAATTTTTTGTTGTTTTCAACTATTTTTTCGCGTTGTTGTTGTTGCTTTTTGCCGGTGTTTTGCTCTTGAAATTTGTTTTCGCAGCGTTTCAAGTTCAAGTTTAGGGACGGCGGCATCGCAACGTCACCCCATGTGGCTGCTTTCTGGCTTCGGTTAGATAGTTTTTATTCGCATTTTTTTTTTTGTTGTTTTTTTTTGCCTTTTCGATTGTATATAAAAAAGGCAGATAAATATGTTTTTAACTTATTTTTTGTTCTGTTTTTTATAGCTTTGACTTCTTTTTAATACAAAAGAAACCAGCGAATTAGAAAAGATTGGCTGGAAAGTACAGACTTGCCAATATATAAACAGCCAGCCACGCCTTGAACTACTTATACAAATGAAAAACAAGAAGTAGAAGAATAAAGCTTATAAATATAAATAACAAAATAAAAATATATTTCTATTTTTTTGGCATTGAGCAATTCACAATGTAAAATCAAAAGACCTTCCGTATTTATGTTTTGAAATGTAAACCGAGTTTACATGCCAACTGGCACACACACACTCACACACACGCACCATATAGAGTGGCCCTGGCATAGCAAATGACGGCAACAACAGCAACAACAACAACAAATTAATAAAATTGTTTTCGTTGTAAACAACAAGAGAACTTTGCCATATTTTTTTTTCTGTTTTTTATTTTTTTACTTTTTGCCAGCACATCAGCAACTAAAATCAAATAACAAAAATAACTCAGAAGAGAGTCAGGAAATAGCCCGGAAAATGCATGAATATTTTATACACTTTTTGGGCTCTAAAAAAAATTGACAAAAAATTCAGGTTGAAAAAAAAATTGAGGGAAAACTTAAAATTATTCTTCCAAAATTTTATTTTATTTGAAGGAAATCTTAAAATGATATTCTTCTCAAAATTTCACTTTGCTTGAAGGAAATCTGAAATACATGATATGTATATATATATATATATTTTTTTTTTTTTGCTAAATTTTATTATATTTGAGTAAAGTCTAAAAATTATTATTTTATTTAAAAGAAATCTGAATTTTTTTTTCTAAATTTTATTTTATTTAAAAGAAATCTGAAAATTATTTTTTAATTTTGTTTTATTTGAAGGAAATCTGAAAATTATTTATCTTTTCCTAGATTTTATTTTATTTGAAGGAAATCTGAAAATAATTTTTTTTTTTTTTAAGGAAATCTGAAAATTAATTTTTTTTCTTGTGAATTTTATTTCATTTGAGGGAAATCTGAAAATTATTTTTCTTTCTAAATTTTATTCCTATTCACTTTCAGATTTAAATTTTCATTCCAAGTTTCCATTTGAAGGGCATTAAAATACCCATTGAACTAGTTTGGATTGAAAAGAGTAAATGAAAGAGACGGAAAGCTAGTTGAGAACACTTTCAGGTTCTCTTTCGTAATTTGGTTTATTTATTGTTTTATTTTTCGCTGTAAACAAAAATTGTGTAATAATTAAGTGTGACCCTGAAAAGCCAGAAAAGTTCTGCCGCAAAAGATAAATAAGAGGCGTTTTATATACTCTTTTCAATTTGTCTGTCTGTTTTCCGTTTCTGTTTCAATTTTTTTTTTGTTGGTCTTTTACATATTTGCAAAATGTCTCAATAATTTTTTGTTTTTTTTTGGCGGGGGAATCTAATCGCTCTCAGAAGGGCCTCTTGATAATATTTATGCTGTGTGTGTTTGTGTGTGTGTGTGTGTTTGCCTACGTCACTGGCCGCTGACATTGAAAAAAAGCTCTGGCCTCTCTCTTCGCCCCGTTGTTGTTCCTTTTATTATTGTTGTTATTGTTGTAATGTTCCTCTTCTTCTTCTTCATTCTAATAGGGAACTTTTTTTTGCGCTCTTTTTATTTACTGTTTATTTTGTTATTCTTCATATGGCACATACATGTATATATATTTGTTGGTATATAGAATCATATATACATATGTATGTGTGTGTGTGTATATAGTCAATCATTTAGCATATAGCAGAAATTTTCCATGTATTGCGAGTCGGTGACGGTGAGAGCTTTTTTTCGCCATGTCTGACAGTTCGGCACTCAGAACAGTCCAGTCTCAACTCAGACCCTTTCCAGCTTTTGTCCAAATTTCGCATGAATTTCTGTTCCAGCAAACCACAAAAAATTATAAAGAAAACGAAGAACAGAAAAATAAGAATCGCAAGCAAAAAAAGAGAACTCAAAACTTGTAACCATTTCGGTATTACAGCTTTTGGGTTCTGTAAAGCTCAGAGACACACACACACTCACACATACACAGATATGCCTACATAGATATGTTTAGGTGTGAGTATTTTTTTTAATTTTTTTTTTGGGAATTTTGTTTTTGTATTCTCTGCCATTTTGCATAATGGCAGCGACGCGATCGCCTCGTCGCTCGAAAGTTTTTCGCGATCGGAATAATTCTGTGACAATTTTCACTGAATTCTACGTAAGTGTAAAAAAGAAATAATTGAAAAATAAAAAAAAATAAAATAAATAAAAATTTAGTGAGTGAATCAAGTGAAATTGCAATGGTGAAAAAGATTTCAAATGTGCCCCTCCCAAAATACGAACAATTCAAAGAAACCCATCAAAAACGTGGCAAAAAATAAAAATATAAAAAAAGAGCAAAGAAACTGTTAAAAAAAAAAGAAAAAGAAACCTTCAAAATAAAATTTGCCGATTTCGAGTGGAATCAAAGAGGTAAGTGAAATTAAATGCCCAGATCGGGGCATATGCAAATGCGAATGCATTTAACCCAAAAGGCATATGGCAAAGTACAGCTAGGCCGGTCAGGGAAATGTGGAAATATTTTCCATGCCGGCTGCTTCCTTTTAGACTCTTCGGTTCTCCTCTCTCTCCCCGTATTCAACATTTGCGCTTGACTTGAAATTTCCACCAAAAATGAGTAACAAAAAAATTGCTAAAAATAAACTAAATGAAAATTGTGCATGTGTCTGTCTCTCTGTCTGTATGTGTGTGTGTGTGTGTGTGTTAGTGTGTTTGTAAATTTTGTGAAAATATTTGAAACACACCCCATGCGTTCGCCTGTACTTTTGCCGGCTCAACTCAAGAGCGGCGCGAGGGTGCGGCAATGCCAACTCCAACTTTGCTCTGCTTCTTCTTCTTCCACTTCTTGCTCATTCCATTTCATTTGCTCAACATTTTTATGCACCAAAAAAAAAATAACGAAAAAGGAAAAACAAGACCAAGTCAAATTTCGAGGGCATTTTTCACATGTGCAGAGGAGCGCTTTGCACTGCAGTCGACCGAGGCAGCGGTAAACTGCAACACTCCACTGACGTTTGGCGGCACAAATGGCAGCCAGCAACAATAACAACAACAACAACAACATCAGCTATAACAACAACAACAACAACGTTGTGGGCGCTAATTTTAGAAAGCAAATGTACAAATGCCTCATATGCATATAAGCATGCATGCATGTATGTGTCAGTGTGTGTGTGTGTTTGTATTTCTCTGTGTTTATGTGTGAATGCAGAAATTGAGGCGCTAATCAAAATGGCGGCCCATGCGAAGTGGAAATGCAATGCATAAAATGTGTTTAAACACAAATATCAAGCACATGTGCACACACACACACACAAGCACACGCATACTAAGGCAAAAGACAACACAACAAGCAGAGAAAGAAAGACAAAAAAAAAATAGAGTGGCTTTAAATTAGACCGGACTTGCTTTTTTTTGGGGGGACCTAAAATAAATATATAAATTTTGATTTAATAAAAAAAGGAGAGAAAATAATTATATAATTAATTTAATTAATTGGAATTAAATAAGTACAAATAAATGCGAAATTCTATCAATTTTTAGTTATCAATAAAAATGGAAATTAATTTGAAAAAAAAAACTAAATAAATTAAATATGACAAAAAATAAATTTAAAAAAATCAGAAATAAATAAATAAAAAATAATTTAGTAAGGTTTTTTAGAGGAAAAATAAATTAATTACAAAAAATTAAATAAATAAATAAAAAATATTTTAGTGTAGATTTTTACAGGAAATAATATAAAACATAAATTAAATAAATAAAAAAAAAAGTGAAGATTTTTAACAGAAAATAATATAAAAACATTAATGTTAAGAAATAAAATAAAAATAAAACAAAAATATTTTGGTGAAGATTTTTACTAGAAATAATATAAAAACATTAAAAAATTAAATAAAAAAATCAAAAATATTTTAGTGAAGATTTTTACAAAAATAACATAAAAAATACATAAATAAATAAAAAATATTTTAGTGTAGATTTTTACAAGAAATAATATATCTTTCTATTACATATATAGAACATAAGTTTATTTTCTAAATTTATTATTATTATATATGTTTAATTTAAACTTTATTATTATAAATATTATTTCGATTAAATGAGGCTAAAAATAAATGTAAATTAATTCGTATAAAAAATGGTTAATAATAAATAAATAAAAATAAAATAATTTCAACAAAAAATAAATAAAATAAATTCATAAAAAATATTAATTAAATAAATTTTTAAATAATAATTATAATAAAAAAAAAATAAAATAATTAAAGATATCAATATCATTTTGATATTCCCATCCCATTCAAATTGATAGAACAAAACTAACTTTACAGTTTTCAAATCATTGAAAAAGGGAGGCGAGTTCAGGACACTCCAATCATTTGCTGCATTCTTTAATTTATTAAAAAAAATAATTCTTTTCTTTGCAAAATTGAAAGAGCAAGAAAATAAAAATTTAATTCACACAAAGCGCGATTCTAAATTAATAATAATTTAATTATTTTTATATAAAAAAAATATAAAAGACGAAAAAATAAAATTGAATTAAAATTTAGAGGGACCGGTCTAATTTCCACTTGTGTGTCTGTGTGTGTGTTTGCATGTATCCCACAAAAAAAAATATACATGCAATAGGCGGACTATCGGCCCATCCATTCCTCTGCTTGTCTCTGTATGTGTGTGTGCGTGTGTGTGTGTGTTTGCTGCGTGCGTTTTATTGTTTGTGTTTGTGTCTCTCTTGTCTGTTTGCTTTCGCCTAATTTTTCGTGCGTTTTTTACACAATTTTTCTGTTCGTCGAATGTTGCCTTTTGCTATCTCTGACTGACTGACTGACTGTGTCGCCGCCGCCAATGCCTAGACCCAAGCTGGTGCGTGTGTGTGTGTGTGTGTATCTGGCTATATTGTATCTGTAACTGCGGCGCGTTGCAAAAGTGCAATGACCCAAACCAGAAACCCAAGCGAATGAGCTGGCTACGCCAACACCACGAAACGGCCACGACTGCCATGGCGGTGGCAACAACGCGGATCTACGTGCTAGTTTCCATACACATACACACACTCACACACACAAACACACTCACACACACATGCATAGGCATACGCATTGGCGCTGACTTGCAGCGCGATAAATTTCCAGCAGTTTCCACTTCTACTCAATTTCGTGTTTTCTTCTTCTTCTTCTTCTTTTTTTTTTGTCGAAAAATTCAATGTCTGCGCTGGCTTTCTTGTTGCATTTTTATTATGAATTTCATCTTAGGCAGTTCCAATAACCAGCCCCCCCTACCCCCCAGACCCTCCCCAAACATTTTCTCTTTCCATCTAGTTTGTTTAGTTTTTTTGTTGTCACACACACACACATACACACAAACACACACATTCATAGGCCTTATAAATTTAGAGTTTTTCGTATAAAAAAAATTTTTGTTTTTCTTTAGTTTTGCTCTTCCGCTGAAATGAACTTTTTTTGTTTTCAGCAAAAAATTTAAAATTTTCGATTTCGAAATTTCAGGAAATAGAGGAATTTGATTCTAATTTCTAGAATCAGATCTTAATTATGTAATAATAACCTTTCAAATAAACCCGATAAACCAGACCATTAAGCCTTTTGAGTTGCCGCCTTCGATTTTGGCATTGGCAGGGAATTTTTTGCATTTATCCATTAGCAACCTGGTGAGAGATCGGTTTATGACTCAGCTGGTGGCCACTGACAAACTATAGAGGACTCAGAATCCGTCTCTCTCTCTCTCTGTCTAACCAGGGCTAAATGGACAGGACAGGATTGGCATTGTTAAGGCGGCTTCTGTTTTGGAATCCATTCTCAAGTCTGAGACGATATGGGTCGGTAGGGTATAACACGTTTCTTGGTCATTTTGTTGGTGTTGGAAATTAGCACTAATTGCTTTTGTATGTGAAATTGTTTAGGGAAATTTTCACGTGCTGCCGCAACTTCAAAGATCTCCAGCTACTTCAGGTACAATGGTCAACACACTCAAGAGAAACTGAGAAACTGAGACCACCCCAGGAAAACGGACATAGTCGAGCAGGTAGTTTTGGGAAAGGGTTGAAGAGGCTGAGGACTGTTTTGGCCTGGCAAACAGTCAATCAATTCATGATTATAAATAATGCATAATTATTCAAAGGCAGACGGGATATTTCGCATCTCGATGCTTGTCTCCCTTTCATGGGAATTGCAATTTACATTTTTGGCAATAATAAATTTGTTTTCTGGGTTTCCTAGGAAAACACCATAAAAGGGTTGAGACCATTTTGGCCATAAAACAATTTCGCGAAAAAATTTCTTGAGTTTGTCAATCATAAAACCCTTTCGAATGCTTTCAATTTGTTTTCTTTTTTGCAGGTCAAAAATTTTGAGACGCGAAACAATGAGAATTACTTATCGCTGGGGTCTTTGTTTTGAGGGCCCTGCATTTTGGCATTCTATTTTCCAGCTGATAAAACTTATCGCGAAATATGCAAAAGAATAGTCAAAACAAAGCGATAAGCTACAAAATTCTATTTACATTTCCGGATCGAAAGACCCAAGGAAAAAACTGCGATAAGACTATAGCAAATTTTCATCTCTCAATTGGCAAAGATTTTGAGGAATCTACCTGATCTGCAGAGTTTTGAGTTTGGTTCATTAAGACGACTCAGGCTTCATTTTGCGGTTGGATTAACTGCGGATTTGGTCGTGCTAATCGCAAATAATGAGCTGGAGGGTCTGGAAAGACAGCTTTATTCGATTTTTGGAAAAATCAATTGAAAGAAAAACAAAGTCAAAAAGTCAGACAAGTCAACACACTGGTCAGATTATAGCAAAACGGATAATCCATTTAGGAATTTTTTTTTTGTAAATTTTTCAATATTTTCAGAAATTTCATTTTTTTATTTTATAGGAAAACTCAAGAAAATTTGATAAGATTAAATGCAATATCAAAAACTAAGACCCTACAATTTTTGACTAGACAAAAAAAAAAAAAAAATACTAAAAGATTATGTCGCAATGTACATAACATATATATATACATATATATGTATGTGTATATGTATATGTATATATGAAGCATCTAAAAATTGTTTTGAATTGGACTGGCAAAGACTTTGTTGGTTGGGGTGGCTGTTTTGTATTTATTTATTTAGCACGATTATTTATTGTGTTTTTTGTTGTTGTTGTTGCTGCTGTTGCTTGACAGACTTTTGTACGCGTCTTCGTTACATTCGCTTATCAGTTGAGAGCTCGAAAATTTTCTATATGATGAGGTGAATGCACTTGCGAACTAGTTTCTTTTTTTAAAAAAAAAAATTGAAAGAGTCAAAGAAGAACAAGAAGACGTTGAAGAAGTAGTCGAAGAAATCTGGCAAACCACAAATGTGCATTTGCTGGAAGATCCATCAAATGGTCTGGTCTCTGGCGAATAGTGCAGCCAAAACGGACCATGAAATACGCTTGACCTTAATTTTGAACATGATTAATGGTCGCATATAAGAAATTGTGCGTAAACAACAAAATTTAGATACAAAAATGAAGGAAAAAAAAAACCAAAAAAAAAAAAAAAAACAAAAATAAATAAGAAGAGAAAAATAATAACAACAACAACAAACACAACGAGATCAGTTGGTTTTGAATTCAGTGAGTTAATAGCAGTGCAGGCGTAGAGGAAATTGGGGAGGCGCAGTAGCCCGAAAAATTAATGATGCACAATTAAAAACCACATTTGGACTCTTCGAAAAAAGGCAACAACAAAAATGAAAATGACTAGGGAAAACCGCAGGGCTATGCAATTCAGAGTACAACCTCAAAATTTTATCATTAAATGATCAAGTTTTTCTCTTTTTTTGAATGTGCAACATAAAGGGAATTAAAGAAGGCCCAGAAAAAAAACGCAAAAACGCTCCATCATTTCTGTGGGCAACAACAAATCGAAAGACAAGAGTCTGCGACAATGCAAAATGATGTGAGTGGAAGAGAGAGCACAACAGTTGCAGCGCAAATGTGGCGGATGCTGCGAGGGCCACTTCAAGTGTCTTAGAATTAGTGAATGCTTGGAGGAGAGTGTATTAGCTGTTTAAGGCTGCTACAAATTGATTTTAATCTATTTCTAAAATAAAAATGAATTCAAAAATACCTAAAATTATTATACTAAAATAAATTATTTTAAGACAAGGTTAGAAGCTTAATAATTAATCCTTTTGCTTATGATTTAAATTTTCAAATTCTTAGTTGACGGAAAACTGATAATAAAATCCACTTCCTCTATTTTTTTTTATCTCAATTAAAATAAAATAAAAGCAAAAAAAAAAAAAAATAGATACGAATAAAAATGTATTTCTCTTGGTAATTAAGTAAACACCCCTCGTATGTGGTTATTGACATCAGTGCAGGTTCGCCTGTGTGAGTGTATCAGCTTGCCTATGCGAGCGTTGGTGTGAGCGAGAGAGTTGCTCTCTGCAAATGCGATTCGTCCGAATTTTCGTTACAATTTTTGGTACAATGACAATGCCACTGCAGGTGTATGCGTGTCTATAATTATATAAGAATATTGAAAGCATTCAAAAACCGAAAAGTTCAGTTGAGTATTTTCCTTTTTGTATGTCGATTAAAATTAGAAATATTTAATTAACATGCAAAATATGTAATTTATTTTTTGGCCGTTACATCGACCTCAACCC
The DNA here is from genome assembly GCA_037075145.1 of Scaptodrosophila latifasciaeformis. NCBI lineage: Eukaryota > Metazoa > Arthropoda > Insecta > Diptera > Drosophilidae > Scaptodrosophila > Scaptodrosophila latifasciaeformis. Next base: position 665,947 of record JBAMCM010000158.1, read on the forward strand.
TTTTTGTTGTGCCAAATTAAAACCGTTACAAGCAATGCAAAGAAGATAATTTGCATACGAATTATAAAGTGGGATATATTTTTTTTTGAAGCAACTGAATCGATTTCAATTCAAGAAATATGCAAATTCAATTGACAAGCAACTTAAGTTTAACTTTGAGACCCTTGGCCTTACCCAACCCCAGTCTACCCTCAGCCCTGAACCGATCGATTGCTTGGCTGGCCCTGAAATCGAAGGTCGTCTCTGTTGCATCTCTTAAGGTCAGGAAATTTGCATAACTAAGGCAAATGTGTGTGCAATAAATCCTTTTGAATCTATGCAAGTGTCCTTGGCATCCTCAAATTTTTCAATTATACAAATTTTAACGGCTTCAATTTAATTTGGTCAGCTCATGATTGCATTCCGGCTAGCCATATTTATTTATTTTAATCTAACTCGTTAATTCAGAATTCGTTAACCTCACCAAAAACTGCTTTGAATAAATTATATAGCAAATATTCAAAGGTTTATATGCCTAACCATACCATTGTGTGTGTCTGTGTGTGTGTGTTTGTGTGTTTATGTCTGCCTAGAAGAGTTGAAATTTGTGGTTTGCATTATCTGGAAAGACCAGTTTTATGCGTATACCTTTTTTTTACCCATTTTGTGCGTATGAAAAAGCTGTACTACAACCTGCAAGCAGCTAACAGCGCGCATAAAAAAATGCAGCCGCCACATTTTTTATAACATACGCCAAAAACAAAAAAAAAAAGAAACAGAAAAACACACACACGCAGGCAGAACGTGAACAGAGCGCGCTCACTGGTGGGTGCCAATGGCAATGGAACGGGGCCATATTAAATGCAAGCCTCTCACACACACACACGCGCAGAGTCAAACAGCACACGCAATTTATGCAGCGGCAGCAAAAACACACGAAGAAAAAAAAAACTGCTCACACAACTGCAATGCTCGAAATGATGAAATCATGTTGCTCTCTTTGCACACGCACATTGCAATCTGTAGGACAGTTTTCGATTTCCTTTGATTCGCTACCCCTGCGCGCGTATAACAAAAACCGAAATGTCTCTCCCTGCCCAGTCTGTCTCGTTCTAACCCACGCTCTCTACGCTCGCTCAACATTGCTGCCTTCCATTCACACTCGCCATATTACAACTGCAAGGGGCACTGTTTGCGCTTGTGTTTGTGTGCGTGAGAGTGTAATTCGTGAAAATGTTTTGCTATCTCGCTCGGGAAATTTTGTTTTCAATGACTTGCTGCACACGAACGCCGTGGCAGTTTTATTCAAGTTTGAGCCTCGAATCTGCAACAACGTGCCACGCAGAAAATACCGATTTGATAACGTGTCGCAGTTTAATTCTTTACAACGAAGCAAAAAATAAAAAAAAAGCAAATTATAACAAAAAAATCTAAGAAAAAAATTCAACATATTTTTCGGATGTAAAGTGCAACAATTTCGACTGCTCTGCTGCTCTCTTCACTAGGCAAGGTTATATATATTTAGTTAACTTTACCGTTATCGTTCGTCCAAGCTGCGCCCGCTGTGTGTTGTGTGATTGTGTACATGTTTTAAACAAAATATTAACAAAATTTAAACAAATAACAAAAAAAAATTCTGCAATGCTAAAATAAAAAAAATATATATTTCTAACAAAAAAAAAAAAATGTAAACATTTTGGACAATAAGAAAAAAGGCAATACAAGTTCAAAACAAAACTTTAACCAAAACAAACTGCCAAGCAAAATAATAATAAAAAAAAGTGTAAAAAAAATATTGTCTAAAAATTATTATTTTCTAATAAATACAAACATTTTTTCCTGGTAAGTCAAAAAAAAAAAAAAAAAAAATTATTTTTCAAAAATGTTGACAATTTCGCAATTAAAAAATGTTATTTTTAACACAAACAACTTTGACAATAACAATAAAAGTTTAAATAAAATGACAAACTTGAAAGGGCCAAACCGGTTAGCCATAGTGCATTTCATTTATTTATTTGTCGCGTTCATTTATTGGTTTCAATGACGATGTTTTTCTTTGATAATTTTTAATTAAGGTTCCTCGATTTTTTGTCGCCCAACAAAATGGTGGCCGCTCTTAACAGTCTCGGCCACACTGTTAAATGCCGAAAGCTCTCTGCTCTCGAGCTTTCCTGCCGATCGCTTTTGCCAGGCCAGGCCAGCATTTACTCATATATTTTGCCATGTCGAATTTCGCGTATAAGAGTATAAGAGTTTTTTCGTTTATGGGTTTTTGTCTGAGGTGTTAAGCGCTTAAGGTCGTAATCCCAGCGTCTCTGAATTGATCCTGTTGAATTGAAAAACAATTTGAGCCGGCACACGGCGCTCGCTTGCTCGACGGGCACAGAGTGGCTACCTGCCAGGCTGTTGCGCAAAAGACTAGACAACGCAACAGGGAATGAGCAGACTCTACACCGGAGTAGCAGTTAGACAAAGAAGCAGACCGGGGTAGGGGGAACTGCCACGCATGTGTGGCTAGGCAGGTTTTTTTTATTTTTTATTTTTTTGCCATTATCATTATCCATTTCGCATTCCTTTTCAATTTCTTTTTTTTTATTTTCGGCAGACAAAGAGCAAATCAAAAAGATTGTCTTACGCATTTTCCGCACTCGGCAAACAAAGCGTTTGAATTGTGCGCTTTTCTTTATTTTCTTTTGCACTCTTTGTTTGTTGTTTTTCATAGTGGAGAATCAGCCAAGATCCTAGGGGTACTCCCCCCTCCTGTCACTATCATTTGCTGGCCGTCAGTTGTGCCTGTGCAACATATGTTGGTCAGACCCGCTCTCCTACTCTCCTCTCGGCTCAGCTCTCACATATGTTGGACATGTCCTTGTTAGGTCTCGCTCTAACCACTTGAAGGGGTTCGACCTTTGGACATATTGCCAAAAAGACAAAAGAAAAACTAATCAATTTTCTTTTGAAAAAAAATTCCAACTACCCTTAAAACGGAGTTTTCCAAAAAAAAAAAAAAAATTTCGCTAAAAAAAAAAATAATAAGGAAAATTTAACAACGCAAATTATTGCAAAGTTTATTTCTTTCATCATTTTTTTTTTATGTAAAAGGCAGGAGGGTGGTGTATGTGAGTTTCCTTGCCTTCCATTTTCCAGGCGTCATCAAAAAAAAAAAAAAAGAAATATGTAAAATTCAGCGTCGCAAAGTAAGCGCGAAAAGCGGCCGGAAAAATACGCGCACACGTTTTTTTTCGGGGGATGTTTGCATATTTTTCCCCATTTTCCTTCTATACACGTTGATTTCCACTCACTCCAAGCCACTTTTGCCATTAGGCCCACACACACCTCCCACTGCCATTTTCTTTTTTTTTTTTTTTTTTTGGTTGGGCTTTCTTTTCCGCCAACTCGTCCCCCTCCCCCTTTCCATGTCTTTGTGGCTCTGTTCCTGTTCCTGTTTCAGTGGCTGTTTCAGCCGCTCTTCCCGGTGGCTGCCTGTTTTGGCATTGGCAAAACATGCTTCTTCTTCTTCATTCATTCTTCTTTTTTTTTATGGCACATAAAACCTTGGGTGGCTCGGAGGGTTGACTGGCTGGGAGGCATTTCGGTGGGCGTTGATTTTAAAAACCAAGATTTTCCGCAAAAAAAAAAAAAAAAAAAACAAGAAGAAGAAGAAGCAAACTTTTGCAATGAAAACAGGCCGAGGGAATGGGCGAATAAGATGAGTCGGGAAATTGATGGCCCAGGCAAACAAAATATATTCATATACCAAAAATTTCGCACACCTGCATATATATTTTTAGTGGGGGAGGGAGGGAGGGAGCGGTGGGGGTAATCTTTGAGAATCCAAAAAGGGAAATTTTTATTTGCCTGATTTGATTTTAGCAACCCATGCGAATTTCGAAATTGCCCTTTGTGACATTTGTGATTTTCATTGCAAATTTTAATTGTGAATTAAGAAAAAAAAAAAAAAAACAAATTTTCATTTATTTTCTTTTGGTTTAGGCAAACTGGTGAAAATTCAGCCTGAAGCTGGCGCTCAAGGTTAGAAAGCATCTTGCCTCCTACTCGCCAACGTTGCTGAGTGCCGCGTTTACCAGCCTGAATAACGCCTACAATCAACACAACAGTAGCAGCGATACTGCCCCGGAGGAGGAGCCGGAACCGCATAGTTTGGGAGGCCACGGAGGGCATCGTCATCAGAGGACGCCGCATAGTCAGACGGGTCGCCTGGAGATGGGTGGTCCCTCTACGCCGGCGGCGGGAGGAGCTGGTGTGCCCAATATAGAGGGTCAGACCTATTGTCTGCGCTGGAATAATCATCAGACGAATCTGGTGCAGATCCTGCATGCCCTGCACGAGGTGGGCAGCTATGTCGACTGTACCATTGTGGTGGACGATGAGCATTTCAAGGCTCATCGTGTGGTCTTGGCAGCCAATTCGCCTTATTTTCAGACCATCCTGCAGGATGTGCCCCAGGATCATTGCAGCATCATTTTGCCGGGAGTGAAGGCCTTCGAGATTGCAGCCCTGCTGCAGTACATGTACACGGGTGAGACCACAGTGACCAAGAGCCAGGAGCCGGAAATATTACGGACAGCCAAGGAGCTGCAGGTGAAGGGTCTCTACGACAACCTGATGAAGTACAATGACAAGGCGGCCTTGGCTCCGGCTGATGAGCCAGCAGCACATCACCAGTTCCCCGGCAGTGGCAGTGCCCAGGTGGCCACGTCCAGCTCCGCTGGCAAGCCCACTGCCGGACATTTGAATGGCAGCGAAGAGCGGTACAGTCAGCACCACTCGTCCTCAGTGATCTCAACCTCGACTCACATCTCACCCAGTGCGGCCATTTCCAGTAGCTCCTCACCACCGCCACCCTTTGGCTATCAGCCGCCATATACCAATCTCTATCGCAAGTCACCGGGTCCCCTGAATACCCATGCTCATGGTCATGCCCCGGCCGGTGAGGCACCTTACACACCCACCCACACGGCCCCCCATGTGGCTGCCGGCGATGCTGGTCAGTGGCCCTTGTCGCCCTCGGCTGCTGCCGCGGCCATGTTGAACTCGGTCTATGAATCGGCAGCTGATATGAATCCTCTAAAGCGCAAGAAACTCTCGGCCATTTCCAGCATGTTCATGAATCGCGACACTCCCATTCTGCGCAATGTCTTGGCACAGGCCAATCCGGCCGACTCCTCCCAGCCCAATCCCTTGCTATTGCCTGGCGTCTTCAAGGGTGAGAAATCCTCAGCCGAAAAGACACCCACCCACCAGCACAGCTCCAGTGGCAGCGGCAACAATCACAGTTTCAATGGCTCCGACTATGGCGGAGACAAGGTAAGACCAACTCGTCCCCTTAAACCCATTCAGATCACCCTTTAATTTTATTGCTTTTCGCTCGACAGGAACCTTTGTCTCCACACACAGACCGCTCCTTCGACGACGATAATGGAGCCCAGACTGGCAAGAAGCCGGAGTGGAAACGCTATAAACAGTATACCCGAGCCGATATGATGTGTGCCATCCAGTGTGTGCGCGAGGGCATGAGCGCCCTCCAGGCTAGCCGCAAATTCGGCCTGCCCTCCCGCACCCTCTACGACAAGGTGCGTAAACTGAACATTACCACAGGTCGGGGCACCCACCGGGCCCCCAAGCGTAGTCCGCCCAGTGTGGAGTCCTCGCCCGCCTTTCCCTATGCGGCTGCGGCAGCAGCTGCCCACAACTACGGCCAGACTGAGCAGCTCCTCTCGGCCATGCAGGAGGAAAGAGAACAGAAGGAGCACTCCAGTGGCCATGGACACCGCAGCGAAGGCAGCTCTAGTCATGGCCATCACAACATGCCGCCCACCATTCCCCATTCGGCGGCCGCCCTGCTCGATCATGCCTTTCTGCAGCAGGCCCTAGAGAATCGTGGTGGCGACATGGCTGGCCGTGAAGCCCTGCATGCCATGGCCCTGGCCGCCGCTGCCCATGCGGCAGCCAATCGCATGTCCACCAGCCCCGGCTCCAATGGCCATGCAGCCCGTTCGCCCAGTCCCGACATGGCTCGTCACTATGCCGAGCCAGAGCTGGAGGGCCGAGAGCAGGAACGCGAGCGCCAGCCGGAAATGGACAAGCATGCTCAGCGCCTTATCAAGCGGGAGGCCATTGACCAGGATGAGCGCGATGCCGACGATGAAGACGATCAGGTGGAGGACTTGTCTCTGGCTCGCAAGCAGCGTGCCACCACGCCACACTCCCATCAGCATCACAAGCGTCCGCGCACGCCATATTCGCCACCCCCACGGGCGGCCTCACCCCTGGAGAGCACCTCCGTCATCCGGCACTCGACCAATGGCAAAGAGATCTCCGAAGACTATGACGAACTGCCGCCAGCCCCGGAGGCAGTGCCTCCGGCTGCCCTCAAGCATGAGCTTCTCGGCGAAGATGCCCGGGCCGACTGATTGATGCTATCCATGGCCTGGCAATATGCGACCGATAGTTACGATTCCATATTCAATGCTCGCTCCTCGCCAGACTAGAGGGTCATTTCTTTCATGTATTTAGCCAGGATCATGTTCACTACTTAAATTACCCTATTCATATATATAGTTATATATATATATATATATAGTTTTTGTCTATATCTTATTCAATTTAGTAATCGACGTTCAACGTGCAAAATTATTGTTTGTTGTGTTTGTGTTTCCAGCAAAGTGGATTGTTCGTTTTGGTTCGAACAATCCAGCTGATTAGCGGTAGTGAAGCTTTAAATCGAGAAATCCTAAAACATATAGAATGAAATCGGCGAAACTCGCAGTCTATTCAATTCGCCTTCAGGATCACAGCACAAATCAAATCAAACTAGAAAAGAGGAAAGAAAATAGGAGAAGATAATTGTTGTCACCATCACTTTGTGCCTAAACAGAATCGTAGGTTTATAGTAAGTTAGGTTAGGTCACACACACACACACACAAACACACTGTACACCCATCAGGAATTAATTACCGTTAGGCTAGGTAAGCAGGCTTGATTCAATTCAATTATCGATAGTCTTGTAATTTTGTGCTCAATTCAGATTTTCCTAAAACAAAAAATACCATTTTAGTCGAATTCAAACAAAAAACAAATTAGAAAAAAAATAAAGGGAAATATTTTACTTAAGACTGAAGGAGTAGTTTGGGAGTGCAATTTTACACTTGACTTATCAGAAAAAACAGAGTAACAGAGGCTCAAAATATCGAATCATTTAACCAACTCAATGGATCAAAATGGGAATTTCGTTAATTTCCTTTCCATTGAAAATTTAAACAATTAAGCAATATATATATAAATATATATCCAACAATATTTTGTGTGTTAAATGCCAGTGATTGGTTTCTTAAACTTATTTAGAATTAATTTTTTATTTTTGTTTGGTTCAAAAAAAAAAAAAAAAGGAAACACAAATCCCATCGAAACAGAACTACCTCAAAAATAGTTTAAGAAAATACAAAAACAAAAAAAAAAATTGTAAAACTAAAAAATTCAAGTTTTTTAATTAATTGAAAAAAAAAAAAAATGAAAAACTTTGTCCTGGGTTGAATTTTATAAGACTGACACCGATTCAAAAATATAAATAAAAAAACAAGAAATTTTAAGAACCCAAAACAAATTAAATCGTACAAAATTAAAATTTTCATAAATTAAAAAAAAAAATAAAAATTTTAGTTTTTAATTATAAAAATAAATATAATTAATGAATGCAGCTAATGCAAACGAATAATGCGCTGGGGGCAATGCAATAGGCTCTTTTTTTTAAATTAAATAATTAATTAATTAATTAATTAATAATGTTAATTAGTTATACAAACAAATGTTTGCTAGGCTAAAATCAAATAAAAAAATTATCAATTATTTCTGTAAATAAATACAATTTTTTGCATTTTACTTTATCGTTAAAAAAAAAAATAATTCACACACACACACACACACCTACAAAAATCTAGCAATCATTGAAGAAAAAAATATTAAGTAAAATTTATAAATTTTATGTACATTTAATTTTAAGTTCTTCTGTTCGTCAAGGAAGCGCAAAAAAAAATGTAGAAAAACAAAAAAAAAAACAAGCAAAATAAAATGACTGAAAATAAAATCAAATTTAAAATGAAGACAATTCTTTTATTTATTTAATTAATTAATTTGATTATAATTGCACGCTTAGTTAAAATTTTATAAATTTTGATTGCACTTAACACATGATTAAATCAGACTTTTTAATTAAAACTGTGAAAAAAAAATCAGGCAAGAGAAACCCTTTTTTTTGGGAGATTTTTTAAAAAGTAAATTCAAGAATAAATAAATTCATAATTTAATTAAAAGATTTATTCTCTATTGGCAGCCCACACAGTTGGGGGCAAAGCGGCTGTCGAACTGGCAAATGCCAATCGAGAAACGAAATGGCTTGTGGCCAGGCAAGTGCATGGGACGCTTTGTTGGCCAGGGTGTGGGGGGTATGTCCAAAAATCGCACAGTATAAGGCGGAGTTTTTGTGGGTGGAGGAGGCTGGAGCACTGGATTTTTTATGGAGAGACTGTGGTCTATGCGGATGAGTGGGGGCTCATCATTTGGGCTGTGCCTTTCGTGCTCGCAGTGGGCCAGAAGCTTGGCTTCGCTCAGGAACTCGAGGCGGCAGTAGTTGCAGTGGTAATTGATGCCCTTGCTATGCTGGATGAGATGGCGGGTTAGTTGGTGCTGCAACTCGAATTCCTCGTGACACTTGTGGCATATATAGACGCCTCGGTTCTGGCTATGCTGATGGTAGTCGAGGAAAACTCTGGAATCGTAAGTTTTACTCAAGAATCGCATTTTGTTTGGTTTTCTCATCTTACTTGCTGGTGAATACATCGCCACATTTGTGGCAGTAGAACCAACTGGATTTCCAGTGTTCCACATAATCATGCTTCATTAGGTTCACTAGGGTATCAGTCTCATAGTAACAGGCGAAGCAGGAGAAGGCTTTCAGTTGGACTTGGACCTTAAGCAAGTCCAGCAAATAAAGATCTAAGGAAAAGAATGTTTTGATTACTCTGGCTGGTTTGGATTGTCTGCATCTACCGTGTTCCCTCTCAGAGGTGATTTGTGTCTCTTCTGGGATATAATCATCATAGAGCAGGGAGAATTTCAAGGCACTGTTGCTTCGACTGTGGTTCACAATCCAGTCGCCGGTGAAATGCATGCGCCTGGTGTACATTGTGTCCGCCAGTGAGGTGGTATCTCCGTCTTCCTCACAGTTTTCTCCATCGTCCTCTAAGGCCAGGGAGCAGGTACGTACATGTAAACGAGTGGTTCTTGTGGGCAACTCCACAGCTAGCAGAGCCTAAGTGAGAATAAATTGTTAGCTTCCGTTTTACATGTGCCTTTAGGTTACTTGCCTTTTGCTGGGCGGTGCAAATGATGCAGTGTAGCTCCCATTCGTAGTTTGTGGTGAACTCTGAGCCACATAAATGGCAGTGTTTTCTGGGTAAATGTGCTGAGCGTTGGTGCTCCCGTAAAGAGGTTAGGTGGTCGTATCGTGCAGCACAGTTTCGACAGTGGTAGGTGCGTCGCTGCGGTCTTTGAGCTGAGACCGAGGAGTTCATTTCTTCCTCGTCGTCTGTCATGGCCTCGTTCAGCACCTGGCATTTTGGTCGACGCATTTGGGTGCGGCTGTGCCGACGCCAACATCGACGCACATGAGATGTATAGTAGTCCTTGCGAAAGTAAGCCTGGGTGCAGTAAGGGCAGACCAGTCGGGTACGCCATTTCCAGCCATTTAGACGGCTCAAACTATTGTTATGTGTGCCACCTGATTCAGTTGCCGAAGGAGATTCAGGCGGTTGCGATGAGTAGGCCTGCAACACCGAGCAAGAAGATCGGCTGCTCCGCCGCGACATCTGCGTGTCAGAGATGGATCTGGTTGTTGTGGATACTTTTGGATCATGTGACTTTGTCTCCTCTAATTCCAGTGGATTCACTGTGCTGCACGTAACTTCGGGCTGCATGCTTAGCGCAGAGATTCCCACCGGCAGTTTTAAAAATTATTAAAGTCCTGCTGACCTCCGCACTGCATTTTAATTGTTACGATTACCACATTTATTGTACACCTTCAACAAGCCGCCAATCCTGGTCTGTCTCATAGTGCAAATCAGATGTTGTCGACAGATTAATTTTTTATTATTATTATTATTTTCTTTGTGCTGCTTTGGCTTTAGTGGTAAGCACTACAGTTCGTGGAACGAACTGGAACGACAAAGAATTAAATTTGTTACTTAAATTTGATATACCCTCTGACTTATTAATAAATTGGAAAGACATTTAAAAAAGTTGAAACATACCGGTTTAGTTACCCAAACTCTTGCCATTTAAATCTTTTGTCTAGCTATTAAATTGAATGCTTTAAACAAATCATATTTGGCGCGTATTTTAAATATAGAAAAAATGTGGGTTTTTTAGTCATTTTTTATGACCAAAATTGTTGGACTTAAATTCTTTCTGCGTGGCAACCCTTGACACCAAATACTTTTTTCTCTGCTTGCGTCGGTAAAACGTGCATTTGATTTTTTAATCAAAATATTATTTAGTGTTTAAAAAAAAGGTCGTTAATAATCAAAATGGGCGTTAAAGTAGAACCAATTTCTCCCGGAGATGGTATGTATAAAATTTGTACATAAATGCAGAGAAAAAAAAATGCATTTTTTTACAACTCATGGCGGCTGCGGCGGCCGAAATTTTCCGCTCTTTTTGTCTCTCTCACACCTTCGTATTCACATACATTCGTTTCAGGCATTTCTTTCCCAAAGAATGGGCAAAAGGTGTCGGTTCATTATACGGGAACTTTGGACGATGGCACTAAATTCGATTCATCTCGGGACCGCAACAAGCCTTTCAAGTTCACCCTTGGCAAGGGTGAAGTAATCAAGGGCTGGGATGAGGGAGTGGCCCAGTTGAGCGTTGGCCAGCGCGCCCGTTTAATCTGCTCGCCGGACTACGCCTACGGCAGCCGTGGACATCCAGGTGTGATCCCACCCAATGCCACCTTGACCTTTGATGTTGAGCTCCTCAAGGTCGAATAAAGCAGTCTCGGGAGCAGTGCAGTGTCGACTCTAATCTGTATACATACCATCTCACACTGACACATACATAAGCAGACGTCAATACATATTGACACCTTTAGTAGTAAACAGCATCAGCAATGGTCGAAGTAATATTATTTACCAAACAAGAACAATCCAGCAGCATTTTAAATTTACTCCAAAATAGCATTTCTATTTAGCCGCATTACGGGTTGTCCAATTGCAAAATTAGATATAATAAAAAAATAACAAACTTATTGAAAAAAAAAAAAATTAAAACTGCATTTGCGAATAAAAATAAACATTTACTCAAGTCTTCTACAGTTATTTCTTATATATTATTATAAAAAAGTGCTTAGTTTTTGCATATATGGTCCATAATCTTATCAATTACTTCGTATCGTTGGCGGTTGTATTCACGCGCATGCTTTAACCAATGTCCGCGCACTTGTTTCCAATGTTTCATATTGGTGGCCAACAGCTGGTCTTTAGAGGCACCCTCCAAGGCAAGAGCCTCCTCTTTCTCTGACGGCTTCAAGCCTAAGCTCGACGGTATTGGTCTCATTGAGGTCTCTCTTGGTTCGGGGAGCTGTTTAAGAACCTTTAGTTCACCACTCTTTAACTGGGCCAGCACTTCTTCGGCGTTATCTTCTCGCTTAGTAATTGGGGTATCAGTACTAAACATGGCCACATCGGGATTCCGTGGTTGATTAGCCATCCAGGCTCGGCAAATTGGATACAGGGGGGTATTGTCTTTGTACTTGGAAAGGTCCAAGCTGCGCTCGAATAAACGCATGACATACGATTCATTTTGGACCTTTTGAGCGGCTGTACTATTACTGCTTTTTTTATACAGTGAACGCTTGGCTTTCGGACGTCCAACTGTGCTTGTTGTACTGCTAGAAGTGCTCTTTTGCTCAGCTTGGGATTTGGCAGACTGCTGTAGCCGTTGCTGTTGTTGCTGCAGCAGAAGTTTCTTGGAAGGACGACCACGAATCGGCAACTCTTCAATGTCGTCGTCATTGGGCAGTGCGGGTGCGGAGGATTCATTGTTTCGAGAGTCCCGTAACCGCAGCGAGCTTTCCCCCACAGAATTTCGTGTTTTTTTAGGCGTTGTCTTCATGTTTTACTTTATTTGTTGGCTTTTTACACTTAATTCAAAATGATTTCAAGTACAGTGCTGCCATTTCCACAAAACCAGGGAAGTATTTCAATTATTTGCAGTTACCTATAGAGGGCGTGTTATTGTCACAAAATCAGATGAACAATAATAATTTTGAAAATTTATAAGTGAGAAGTGACAATGAAATTACTTAACAAAAATGACATCCCCCCTGAAGAAAAGTAAGCCTCATATTTCACCTAATTTAAATGTTTGGTTTTAGGAAAGGAGTCAGTTTAAGCAGTTGCTTATAATTCGCTCTATAATCGTATTATTCATACTGAATTATATAGTGAAATGAGTAACTCAAATAAATAAATTCAAAAAAGGACATTGCCTATTGCTTCTACGTTTTTCCTGAAGTCGGCTTTTCGAAATTTTGTTAAGGAAAAATCGCAAGAAATAGGTCAATTCTAATTCCTTATCGAGTTTGTAAATTAAAATTCGGATCAGAAAATCGCACATTGAAAAATATCGTTCAGTGTAGTGCCAGGGATGCATGGTGGAAATAATGTTGGGCAGCATTGGAATTTTGGAACGCTGAGTGGGCAACACTTCCTGCATTACTGTGAAAAACCCGTGCGTATTTAAATTGCGTTGCGATTTTTATATTGAAAAAATGTCTACAACATATAATATAAAGAACACAAAAGATGATTTTTCGTCCACGGTGAAGACAGTCGATGCATTAATCGAAACAAAGGTAACATGCAGCATTTTGCGCAATAAAAACATTGTAAATACTATTCTCGTACTACAAACTGTAAATCACGCGAACGAAGCTCAAAATAAATGCACAAAAATAATCACAACTACAGATATTATCAATCAAAACACAAGCACAAAAATTTTTGAAAGCACCGTCACCGATCCGGTGCTTCTTTCCAATTTTGAGAATCCCTCTAACGATTCAGTCCCGGAGCTCACAAATAATAACAACTTTACTGAGGTGGTTTTCGACAGCAACAACCTTACTCAGGACCTCGCAGACAACAAAAACTTTCCTCCGGACTCCTTTAAGAACAACGGCAACTGCTCCGTCAAGCAAGACCCGCACATCGACAACAAAAGTGACTTTTTCGACCAGGAATCCTCCGACGCCGACATCAAGACCCTAAAAGGGCTCCACACTAAGAAGGAACATGGCATGCCATAAACAATTCTTTCAAAACCAAAAGCTATATGAAGAAGTATAAATTTGTTGTTCTAAAATCAAGTGCGTCTATAATTTTCGGCGCCACCTTATACTCTATGAAAAAATGAAAAATAACCATAAGCTCGATTGAAATGGCTCTTATTTTTTAAGCTTTATTTTTGTGAAATTTAATTTTGATTTTTTAATCTTAATTTTAATTTTTAAGTTTTTAATGTTATTAGCCAAAAGTGAATTGAGTTGGCATTTCAGTTTCACAAACGAGTTGGCAGAAGCCCACAAATGTTTATGTTATACATAATATTAAAAATATTCAAAATTTATATAGAAAATTTTGCTTTGAATTTGAAAATCGGCGCCAAGCTCTATTATTTCGATTTTTTTGCTTCTGTTTTCGAAATTGACCCGAGAGTACGCTACGCGAATTACAGCTGGGAAACTATCGATGGAGGCGCCATTCGATATTTTCATCGATAGTTTCACAGCTCTTCTTCGGACGAAGTCGTCATATCAAAGCGCGGAAGGTGCATATGTCAAATAAATAAATAAAAAAAAACAAGCCAAAACCAAAGCAAATCAAATCAAACATTGCATTTTGGTATGATTAGTTTAGAAGCGGAATAAATTGAAAACATATTTTAAAACGCGGCATTGCAGTTATATAAAAATTAAAAGTGTGGGTGAAACTGTAACTGCAGATTTACAGTAAGTTGTGTTGTGCCCTATTCCTTTGTTTTATCAGTGTTCTCTGTCTTCGTTTTTGCCTGTTCCATTTTTCTGCATTCGTGTTTACATCTTTTCTCGTCGATGTGTTTTCGTTTTGGCAGTCCGCTCTCTTTCACACGCGCAGAGACAACCCCAATTCCAATGCAATCTGTCTTACTGCGTCATTGTTGTTGAGATTACTTTCCTGCCTTTCCCACCCCCTAATCGAAGACAGCATCAGATGTTCATATTTGTTTACTATTTTTAGATCCACATAAGGTCTTTGTTAGAGATGTGGAAGTGCCGATATTAAGATTTTAATTGAGTACAGGCCCCATGCCAGTGCCCCTTCTAAAATTAGTGGTTCGTTATTTTTACAACAACAATTCCGTCTGGCGCTGCGAGTGTTATCAGTCTAAAATTTAGAGGAACTCATATTTCAGTTCACCAAACCGGCCAGTCCACAATTATCTATAATTTTTGCTGTTGGACAAGTTTTGCTGACATCATACAAATCTACACATATACACACATACACATGCACACACGAACAGTGAAATATAAACAGTTTTGGCATTGCCTAAACTGTAGTGACGATGGCCCAGCTGTCTAATCGTTTTGGTGTTCATTCACCTAAAACTACAGTGGCATTGGTTCGACTCGGTGAATCGACTTTTAGTATAAACCCGCCCGGTCTTGTTGGCTTTAAAAATGAAACCCCACTTTGATGGGCCTTAACTAACCGGGCAACATTAACTTTTTTCTAAAGAAAAATTTTTTTGAAGAAAAAATTATCAAACTTTTTATAAAAATTTAATTTGTTGGAAAAAATATTTTTATATTTTTCATCCACTCTTTCGAGTGCATACTGTACTCTAAGACTTATTTAAGGTTGTCGAAGCCCAACTTATGACGTAATTACAATTACAAAAGTCTTTTTTTTTTGTCTTTTGCGCCTGCGAAAAAAACTGGTTTTATATTTAACTCTTATTTTCAAATTCTGCGTCGCAGCAAAACTAACTTCATTTGTGTGTGCGCGTGAGAGTGTGTGTGTGTGTGACTCTCTAATTGAAATTCTGCCCCAAGATGGGCTGGACTGGCTTTGCAGCGTGCTTTGAATGTAACAACAATAAAAGCCTCAACAACAACAATTCAAAGCATAAACAAATGAAATGCTCTTTGTTTATGAGCAGTCGAGCGTCCTTGACACCGTTACAACTCAGCCAAAGCAGTTTTGATTCATTTTGTTGTTGCTGTTGTTCAAAATAAATTAAGTGATAAAGGGCAAAAACTGATCAGTCGATAGTTCGAACAGTTTATTTTTTGACCCGAAGCCCCGATGACATCATTATTATCATCCGAGCAAAGATAAACAATGCAGCGAGTTACATGTTTGCCCAAGCAATTCGATATTTGATCGGTAAGAAGTGAAATGGAGAAGATGAAGTTGTCTCAAATAACTTTCGAAAGGGAAGCGTGGGTGTTTTGCGCCCACGAGAAAATTTCCCAATCGTTTCCAATGGGACAAAATGCATTTCCAGTGTGTGTGTGCGGCGTTGACCCCGTTTCTGTGGCCAAAATCTGGGTCAAGTAAATATCACAAATTTAGAAATAAACACGCAACTATGGAAATTTGCTGTGGAAATCAATAAAACACGAAATAATTTTGGAAAACAAAAAAAAAAAAAAAAAAAAATTCCTATCTTTTCGAGGGGAGTGTCTGCTTTTAAGTTTTTATGAATGAATTCGAATTTGGAATTTTCGAAAGCTTTTATGAAGCCTAAAAATACTTGCTTTATGATGACAAAAGTAAAAAAATTTTTATATATTTTTTAGAACATCTTTGAAAGCAAACCAATACACCCCCACCGCTGCTGAGGCAGAAGCTAACGAGCCATGGGCCAAATCATGGACTCTATGCAGGGCAGTGTGGCGGATATGATTGGCGGCAGGAGGAAGCGCAAGCGAAGCACGGACTCGGCTGTTCAGGCGGATCAGGCCCAACAGGATGCCACAGCCCCCAAGAAGTAAGGCAAAGTCAAAGAATCTTTTTCGAAATTGTATTTATTTCTGTGTTCTCTTTTTTGGTTCTTAGGAAAAGGCTACTGACCACCACCCAATATATTTATAAGGCTCTATTCAAGGAGGAGAAGAACTCGGATGTAGCTGTGATGGCCTTGGATAAGGTGTGGCATCTGCACAAGGTCTATCTGAGCCAGAGTCCATATTTCTATACCATGTTCAATGGCTCCTGGAGGGAGGCAAGTCAGAATTTCATACACATTAAGATTTTGGATGATCGTATCACTGTGTCCAGCCTGGATGCAGTGTTCGGCTCGATGTATTCGGATGAAATTGAAATTGAGACCAAAGATGTGATACCCGTGTTGGCGACGGCCACGCTTTTCCATTTGGATGGCATCATCGACAAATGCGCCGAGGTTATGACAGACACAATTAATGCGGAAACTGCCATTCACTACTACGAGGCTGCCTGTCAATATGGAGTGTTGGGCGTGAAGAAGTCCACCTTCCAGTGGTTTCAGGTCAATCTGCTGAGCTTTTATAATAAAAATCCACTCCACTTGAGGCACATTTCCATTGACTTGATGAGCTCCTTGATTGGTAGCCATGATCTCTACGTAATGCAAACGGAATTCTCACTGTACACTCTATTGCGGACTTGGATGTATTTGCGTCTGCATCCAGATTACGATCCCGAGGATCCCCTGCAAAAGCTCGAAGCCCAGAAGACTCATCAGCGCTTGATCAATGCCGGCGTAGACCCACACACACCCGCCGTGGACGTGGTGCAATGGGCGTACTTTGCCAGTCGCACCGAGGAGCGTTCGTTTCTGGCCACCCCCGAGGGTCAGCCATATGTGCAAGTATTTCAGAAACTAAGAACTCAGTACTTAACCAATCACTATATGGACTTGAAGATCGTCATCAACGACAACATTATACCCAAAGAGTGGGTCTACCGGCACATCTACAACCACTGGGATGCCCTGCTGCGCATCGATCATGCCCAAGAGGATAGGTTAGTGACTCCCTCAACTTCCTCAAAAACAAACTTTATCTTTCTCGAAATTTACAGTAGCCCACAACAAGTGGATGACGAGATGTTCTATGAAAACTGTATGCGGTGTGGACGGTTGCTGGTGGAGCCGGGCTATCAGAAATGGCGCTGGACGGGTTTCAACTTTGGCATGGATCTCATACTGATAATGGACTCCCGCCGACTGAATATACGCCGGCATCATCGGCACGAACATGAACGTGTGCTCAGCCTGCAGACCAAGCGTCGATTCATGATACGCGCCACAGTCACATCCATCAATGCTCAAAGGCAACCAGTGTTTACCCAGAGATCCGAGATTCTCACACTCTCGCTGGAGAAGAATGAAGAGGTGGCCCTCATGGTCTTGGACACAAAACTGGTACATCCCCTGCTCATATCAATCAATATGCTAGTCGTCATGCCGCCCAATCAGAGCTTCAAGGAAGTTGTGCCATTTAGCGAGGAAATTGTCAATCCGATGCCCACGGCTGCTATACCCATATCAGAGATTGGGGCTACCACCTGTGAACGCCCGCTGACGCCGGCCAGTGCCGATGACTCGGCTGTCTGTGTGACGGGCGGCGAATCGGAGGGCTCTGCCGCTTCGGCCCCAAACTCACCAGAAACGCGTCGCTATAGTCGCTGGTCTCGCGATGCCAGCCTCTCCGGGCACTTAATCTGCGGCGACTTGTCGTGCTGAGCGCGTTCAAACGGACTGATGGCCTGATTCATCTTTGTTAATTTGTAAATTCGTTAATGTTAACTTATCCATTGGATTAAGACTTCTAATTGTATATAGATCAACTGATATTCTCACAATTTTGAAACCCCCACTGGAAATGACGGGGTTCTATCACTATAACCTTATAATAATTGATAATTCTAATTGTCTACGTTTAAAATGAATCCTAAAAAGAGCGGTGCGATATTTTCTATTAATTCCGAGACTTGCACTTATTTTTCAAGTGCCTTCGGATCGGTCTGCAATCATAAAATGTAACCTAAAAACTGTCACTGTCATTTAGTTCCACCGATAATTGCAACGTATTCGTAGCTTATGATTTATATTAATTTAATACAAATAACAAAATCAAATATTGTCTACACTCACACTAATGTACGCACATTCAAATAATTTAGAGTACTCTCAAGGTTTCCCATATCTGGGAATTCCAAGAAGTACACTCAAAAAAAAAAATATATATATGTACGAAATAATTTTTGATATAAAACCAAATGGAAAAGTTTTTGTTTTTCATGAATTATTTTTGGGTTTTTTGATCCAGTTCGAGTAAATTCTGGATAATGCTACGGTTCCATTTCATTACGTCACAGGCCAGAATCAAAAGACATTCGGTTTGAACCTTCTCGCCAGCCACTGAAAGACGCAATTTTCTTACCAAATGGTCGAGCTTCACCCTTTTATCCAAATTGCTTATCGAAGCTTTGCTGGACACTTTGGTGCAGTTATTCTGAACAAAGAACTGGCGCACAAAATTCCGGAAGACTGTAAAGGTTCTCTTCAGGAAGTTCTCTCTGTTCTTAGGGCTCCGCTTGGGACAGAAACACTTGCTTTGCTGTTTACGCTTCGAACGTGTCATTTCGTTTATCCTTAAATCTTCAACAAAAACTATACAATTCGATTTAGTTTTACCTATAAAATATTTAATATGACTGCTAGATTTGTTTGAATTTTTTAATTTGAAAACTTTTGGAAATTTATTCATTTTCTCTGTAAAGCGAAATTTCCTTTGACATTTTCTAAAATCTTTAAGTTACTTGGGAACTTTTATAAAATGTATTCATATTTTCTCTTCTCAAAGTACTAGGTCTGCTTTGAGGTTCTTTGGGGTTCTTAAGTGCTTTGGCTAACTTCAATTTAGTTGGCTCTTTATGCCTTAGATCCGATTCAGAGTTTTATATAATATTGGAATACCTCCGTCTTTTATGGATCAAACAAAATATATCCAACTTTTATTGACTTAATCTCAAGCTTAAATGATCCGGGGATTAACTCGGTTATTCATCATCAACTCAATCGAATTGAATATTTATATTTAAGATGAACCGTGGAAAATTTGGAAAAAAAGAAATATGGAAATATGGACTTACTATATTATTTAATTGATTTGATAAGATTTGTGGAAGAAAATCAAGCTACAAAAGGATCCCTAGCGTCAGAGATAATCTGATCTATCTTTACTCTTCTTTGACTGAAACATTTATAGGGCATTCCCAAGTCGATCACAAACTATTTTGTGCTTCCCGCCTTATCAGACCTAAAAAATCGAATGATTTAGTCAAATGTAAACAAAAGCCAAGCCAAAATTAGGGTGAACCAAATTGTCGAGACTTGAAGCTATCTCGATCTTTGAGATATACTCAAAAGGTTTTGGAGGCCCCCCTCAAATCTATGGATACTTTAGTTCCCAATAAATAGAATATGTGTTTCTTTAGATAAAAACATTTATTGTGAGTACATAGATACGTACATAGGCTTCGAATTCTGAGGAATTCAGATAATTATTTTTTAACAATTGCATTGTTAATAACAAGGAAATGAACAGATAATTTAATTTAACTAAGCTGACTTTGTATAAATATTTGCATAATTATCTCAACAAGACAGTTGGGTCTCTAATTTAGTAATAGAAAAGTTCGGGGAAATTGGTTTCGTAGATGGGCTTCTCGTTGCTGGTCTGCAGCTGTTGAGCCTTGTTGTCGCTTTGTGTGATTTGACGCTCAATGGCCAGCGAATTGAAGAGTTCATTAAGACGATTTTGGATGAGGTCGTGCTGGAATTATTAAAGGAATACAGTTATACATTTTTTTTCTAGAACAATTAAATTTGAATGAGGAGCTTACTTTGGGTTCAGTGCGACGCACAAGATCATCGAACTCGCCCTCTCGGAATGTGCGTACAATTTGTAATTGACGTTCACGCTGTTCCCGTTTAGCCGCTTCGGTGGGCTCGGCCAAGGCACGCTTCATGGCATCAAAATTAAATTCGGGAGACAGGATTTTCTTGCAGACACCCGGTGAGCTACTCACACTGTCCACATCGCCATTGTAGACAGTAAGATCGGCGGAACTATTACGCTGGGCCATGTGATCGCTCACCGATTCCACCCAGGAGTGACGATGGCCTGGATTATCGGTTTGGTTGAGCATGTACGGAGCTCCGGTGTTCAGACGCTTGGCATCCATGCCAGCATTTTGTAGGCACTCTCCCAGGGCCAGCTTATCAATGGAGAGGTGGGGCAGGGCCAGGTTTAGGCTCTTGGTGGAGGTCTTCTTCGGTTCCAGCAAAGGCGGTAAAAAGTATGGGGCCTCCTCGCGTCGGGCATCTATGATCTTCTGGGCATATTCGAGTAAATTGTTTATGCCTGAGACTCGGGAAATCAGGGTCAGCAAGGCAATTGCTATAGAATGCAGATTACACTTGTGCACAGCAGCCAAACTGTCCACTGTGCAGGCGATTTCCTGAATTCTGCAGAAATAATGGGGAGATTGTTAGAGACTTAGTGAGAGGAGTATTGCAAATGTGATTTACCCGAGGATGAAGAGCAGGAACTCCTGTACTGTCTCGCTGCAAGACATCTCCACAATGAGCAGAGCTGCCGTGTTGTAGCTGGAGGAGAGAGCATTCACACGGTCCGACAGGGCCATGCTGTCGATCAGGGCCTGCATGATGTTGGCACCGTATTTGTGCGTAAATATAATATCCGAGCGAGAGGGTGGTTCCTGGGAGAGAGCTGGATAGGGCTTCACAGACACGCTGCTGAGCACCTGTTCGTTCTGGTGGCGATCGAGCAGAGCCTGGAATATTTGCATCACAATAATACGCGTGGGATCGTGGGGAGCCCGAGCCATTCGGAGCAGCGGCTGAAGGAATGAGGCCGGAAAGGCCTTCTCAAAGGAGACGGTGCTGTACTGAGTGCCCACCTTAAGCAGGGACTTGAGCAAGATGTTCTGCAGCATTTGATCGCCCTTGCTCTTTTTGGATAGATCCGGCACAGTGTTCATAATAAATAGCATTATCTCGATTTTCTGATAGTCTGGATGATGGTTGGCGAACTCGCCCAGAGCATTGATCAGGGCTTCTTGGTACTGCGATTCCTCGGCGGTTATTTCGGTGGTGGTACTGACACTGGTTCGCAGGTGGGTCAACAGATTGTTGATAATATCCAAGGCCGATGGGCCCACACTTTCGCCGGCTGCAATTGCTATGATCTTGGAGAGGACCACGGCCAGAGAGGTACGTGTGTTCGGTGAGGACTTGAAATTGTTGTCCAAGTGTTGCATGAGTGTCTCCACCACTGTGTAGGAGTACTGCGGCTGTATGGAAATCATCACAATGCGGAATGTGTGAATGGCAAAGGTATTGGGCACCCACAGCTCATGCCGATCCAAATGCCTGAAAGAGGGAACACAATATGATTAATTTGTCGGGTAATCTTATGTCTTCGACTTACATGAGTAGAGGATTTAGTACGCTGCGTATATGACCAAAGGAGGCTCGACCCACCAGCTCACGCAGCACCTCTTCGGCTAGGACGGGCGGTGTCATGTTTGTGGCATCCTCAACTGGAGTCAAATCGCCGGACTGAGGGAAGAGTATAAAATTTCTTTTAAAATGACTTCTATAGACTGAGCAATCATTCACACACACATACACACACACAGACATACAAATGGGCAATGGAAATATAAACATTTATTTGAAAAATATTTGAAATTACCGCCAGTAAATTTTTCTTCACAAACATAACGTTTACACAAAACTGTGTGTTGGTTGTTGTTGTTGTTGTAGTTTGTTGTGTGTTTGTGTTGGAAATTGGTTTGCGTTAACAAAATACACGAAAACAACAAAATGATTAACGATTTTAACAATTTTGCCAAGTACCAATTTGGATTTGAATTTAAATCAAAATGAAATACTTTCGATTCTGGTAGCTGCGGCTTACCTGCATGTTGAACAGCAGCGAGGGAACTATTTTCTCCATATGCTGTGAGTCCCAAATATTCTCTACCAAATCATCGGAAACTGTCTTCCGTATGACACCCTGTAGGCCCTTGATGCCAGCGAGGCGGAGACTGTCTCGCAGATCCTGGTTGTCGCTGTGGCACATCGATGAGAACTTCGAGATGAAGAAATCATAACGCCGGTGGTAGGATGGTGTGTCTTCGTTAATATTGGCAAATTTAACAAACTGCGAAAGAGGAAAAGGAGAGATTAGCCAAAGGTTTGAGTCTTCCAACTGGGACTTACTGAATTAGTTGCCATTATCTTTAAATTCGGATTGCTGTCTTCCAAGAGTTTTTGAACCATCTTAAGAAATGATTCGACAAACAAATTCAGCGTCTGGGCATGACAGGCCTGGAGCAGCAAGTCCATTGCTTCCATGGCGATTTCTGCAAGCCTGAAATAAAACTGGGTTAATTTGAGAGACTTCTTAGGCCAATTTGGACTTACTTGTAGCGCTTGCGATTTATGTCTTTGGTGGCTTTCTGGTAGAGATATTCCCCTATACGATCTAGCTTGTCGGGGGAGCTGAGCGAGTAGAAGGTCAACTTCTCCATGTTGGATTTGACCAGGCCATCTTCTGGATTGACGGGGAAAATGTTGTCCACCAGGCGCTTATAGCGTGGCCGCAGGGCCGAACAGCACCCACAACAACCTAAAAAGAGAATAAAAGGGAAGGTGCGTTGAGATGGATTCGGCAGGCAAGTGTGCATACAGCGGTAAGTGAACATGATGTCGTCGCCATTTGAGCTAAAATTGACTAATTAGAGCTGCTCACATAACATTATACGGAATCCCGCTGGCACACGCCAATCAGTGGTGCGACTTTATATGTTTTTCGCTTTAATCTTATCAACGGAATCACTCTCCCTCTGCATTTCTACACAAATTTAAAAGTTTGCTTACTTAAAAGCGTGAAAAGAGTGCGTCATCATTAATGCAAAATAGACAGACGCCTTCTTTAACCCTGGACTTTGAAAGGCATTTACAAATATGTATATGCATATGTTTATGTGTTTATAGAATTCAAGGTCTGTGGGGCTCGATGGTTGGAAATCTGCCGTCATTCGCGACTCATGATGTGTTGGAATTCTCTTCGGTGCTCTCACAGCTGCTCACCTGGCATTGCGGCTCCAAAAGGGTAAACTCGTTAAATTACTTCTTTATCGCAGGCCTTGGATAGATAAAAAAAAATGTAGTGTTTCCAAGGGAGAGTGTTTTTTTACAAAATAATTTTTTTCGGGCTGCCAGTCAGATCAAAATTTTGTGCATTTTCAGCCAGTTGGCCTGTCAACAAGAACTGCCAACTTATTAAATTGAGATTTAAAAAGTTACCGGCTTTCCTTTTATATTTTATCGATTTGTGTCAATGTAATCGATTTTCATTAAAATTAATTATTTAGTAAAGTCGTTTTTATTTAATTAATTTATAGTTTTTTGTTAATAATATATCATGTAGTTTTAAGTAATTAAGCACTGAAATAATTAGGTTTAGGTATTCCTTAAGAATTTTATTTTAAATTTCAGTTTGGGCGCCATCTATAGTTCGTAGGCTTTTTATGTATATACGATTCATATGCAGGGGCGCTTTTTAATTTAAAAACAATTTGAGTTCGTTAAAAATTTCGTCGAAAAATAATTCTATAATTACTTACAACTTGGATCAGTGCACTTTTGTACAAAACTGTCAAAGAATTCCGGTAATTCCGGCGGCTCAAAGCAACAGCGAATTAAAGCCATATTTTGGTTTTAAGCGCGCAAGTCTTGTTTGGGGGGGAGGGCAGAGCCTTGTGGGTGGCGTTGATTTTTTGTTGTAGATGAAATCAGCTGTTGACACGTGATAGAGCACAGCGCAGGAAACAGAAAGAAAGCTCAAACCGTTTTGAGTATAAGCGAAACGATTTTTAGCTTTTTATTGTTTTTTATTTGTTATTTTTAGAATCGTTTTGATGCGTGTTTAATTCTTGAGTTTGACGTCGATTGAGCCATTAAGACTGCTCAATACACTTGGCGCACTCTCACTCTCGCCCATAAAAGGGCCTGGAAAATTTCATCATTTCATATTTTCAACACTAATTAATCACATTGTATTACTTTGGATTAATTATAAAAACTTTTTCGAGGTTTTCAGATTAAACTGGCCAAAAGAATTTAGCAAAAAAAAAAAAGTGTTATCAAAAAAAAAAGGACCGTGTTTACGCAATCCGTGCTAAGTCCAAGAGGAATGAAAACTGATTCTTGGCCAAGCTTATGGCAGTAATTTTCTCAGAAAGCTTTTCTCTTGCATTTTGCAGGCTTCGTGAACAAAAAGCTCAAAGCTCCAACAGGGTCGTTGGGGTAAAAGTAGATTTTCATTCATAAATGTCATTGGCCGACTGACTGTAAATCGCTCAATATTTAAATTGAACCTTTTGAAATATATATTTTAATTCGACTTTACCGTTATTATATTAACAGTCGAAACGTGATTTGGCTGCGCCCACGATACGACACGACCACTTGACTCTGTCAATGTCAAAATCTTCAAGCCGAAAGATACGGCAAATGCGAAACTCTTCACGCAGCAATTTGGTGCGTTGACAACTTTATTAAAATTAAATGCTGGCTTGCTTATAACTCCTTGGAGCAAAGAACTGGGTCCGACATGGGAACGACAGAGGCAGAGGTGGAGGTTGAGGCAGTGGACGACGTGGTCTGGTCGGTGCTTTATAGTTTCTTGACCGATGCGATGACGATGACGATGGATGATTTATTTCTATATTTTTGTTTATTTCTGATTTTTTTGATTAATTACTGTGATATTCAAATTGAAGTGGCTACGTATGATTTTTTTTTTTTTTTTGCCTTATTCTGAGAGCTCTGTAATAATTTGAAGTTTGCTTACAAAAGGGTATTGATTTTTAGATTTGTCATTTTGGATTTTAGTTAAGCTTCCTCTAATCCCTACGAACAATTAAAAATAACTTTGGCTTTGTCTAATCGAAGACCATAAAAATCAAACAAGATTTGATTAATGATTGATGAGCGGGGTGTGTTACTTGCTTCTCAACTAGACAAACGATCGGATTGTTGTGTTAACACTACCTTGGCTACCATTTTAATTTTCTATAAACTTAGGCTTATCTAAAAAAAAAAAATAAAAATAATATTAAATATATCCAGAAGCTAGAGACAGAAAGAGGAAAACATTTCAAGAATGTTTGGGCGAGCTGGTTTCACTTGTTCGCAGCAACCAACACAGAGAATGGCTTGCCTCGTTGTGCCTATTCTATTTGAGCTGAGAGAAAAAAAAAACAAAAATTTATTGCAAATATAGCCAGATAGATAGATAGATAGATAGATAGATAGATATGTTTGTAAGTGGGTACTTCGATTTAATTCATACGAACAAACGAACGTGGACACACAAACACTCGAAACATTTTAGGCTTTCAAAAAGCCGGCTCAATCGGTTTGCCTTTGCCACTTGTTAGCCTCAGAGAGTGAGAGCGAGCTCTAAAAAGAGAGAGGCATAAAGAGAGAACGAGAGAGAGAGAGAGTGTTTGGGGCTTTGAAACATGAACGATCTGGCGGTTTTGTGTTGGGGTTTTTAGTTGGCTTTTAGACGTGAACGTGTTCACTTGGGCCAAGAGACAACGCACACACACAAACACACACACACACACACACAAGCACTTCACAATTCACCTGATACCATTTAACCCGCTAACCCAACGAGCCGTGCCGTGTTGATCAATAAAAAACATAAACGCGAATTTTTCCAAAAACTCGAAAAAAAATAAGAACAAAACGTGTCCTTCCCTTAACTCCCTCTGACTTGACTTGACTTGATGTGAATTGCCAAAAAAAAAATAAAAGAAAAGAAAAGGAAATATCGAAAGCTGCAAGTCGTGATTTTTACTTAAACGTTTTTTGGTGATTTTGTTTTGTTTGAAAAGATTTCCTAACCCATTCGGCAATTGCAATTTCGTTTGTGTTTTGTGTGTCCCGATCGACTAATTAAAATTTGCCGACCGACTTTGAAATGAATGCCAATCGAAAGAGATAGAAACAGTGACACGGATAGAGCGAGAGAGAAAGCGAGAGAGATCGAGTTCGAGCGGGTGTTTTGTATTTTTTTTTTGTAAATTCAAATTGGCAAGTGTAACAATTGTCCCTTCCATCCCCTCTCCGTGCGAGTGAGTGTGTGTATGTTTAATAAATGAATAAATTATTCAACGACTTTTGTAATTAATACGGCGCAAATTGCCTTACGATATTTTTGAGGTGAGTTCAAATAAAATAAAAAAATTTTATAAATAAAAAAATTTTAAATAATAAAAATGTATTTATTGTAAATATATAAAAATTATTAAATGCTTAAAAATTTACTAAAGAAATTAATAAGAACGACTAAATCACCTAAATTCTAATGAAATTAATTTTTCAAAAAAGAACTTGAATAATTCATAGGGAAATGCAAAAAAAAAATCTCTTTAGAATTAATCTCTGATCTCAGTTTTGGTTTTATAGCCCTTGAATAAATTGAAGCTTGTGTCCCAGTTACACAAAAAATTAAAAAAAAAAAGTTCGAGAATCATGTGGGCGAGTGTGTGAGTGTGGCTACACTCCTCCTCATTTGGAGTTGGTCGAAAGTAGCAAAATGACTCATTTCGCCTATTTTATTTTATTAGCTTTTTTTTCTGCTATTTTTTTTTTTTTTTTTAGAATAATTGTTTGGCATTTTGATTAAAGTTTTTTTTTTATTGTGGTGCGGCCGCCCAGTGACTGCTGATGAGTTGGGGGCTGTGGTAATTCATAATGGGTCAGTGCCGAAGTCGGTAATTAATTGGAGTAATTTTCAAGTCAAGATTTGTTTCGACCAACTCAGCCAATCTGGCTACTTTCTTTCCATACAATTTCAAAAAGCATTCATCAAACGTTAGAAAGGAGGGACGAGGGGAGGGCAGGCCAATATAAATAACATATCCGCACAAAGCCAAAGTCAATTCGAGTTTCTGAATGCGGCAGAGTGCTTTGAATTTTGATGCAAATTAATAACCAATTTTGTTGTTAATAATCAAAGAAATAAAGTGGAATGATAAAGAAAAAAAAAGAAAGAAAGAAAGAAGAAGAAGAAAGAAGAAGCTTTTTAACAATCAATTATTTTCTTTGGCATTTGAAACGGAAATAGGATTTCATATATATTCGGGCCCAGCTTAGATTTGCCAAGTGAAAGTCGAAAGAAAATTTTTCTGACTTTCTTATCAAAAAATTAATATCAATGTTTCCGAGTTTTTAAAGCTTAGAATTTTGAAATATTTTGTATACAAATCAAGTCCTCAAAAATGGATAAAGAATTGAGCAGAAATGAAATTAGCAAATGGCAGCGATTCCAAGATAATCTCGAGTGGTTCGGGAATTTGCCTTGTGTGAGGGCCTTACAGATATTTACCGTTATATTGGGTGATATTTTAGCCCTATCGAATGTGTTGCCAAAACACAGTCTACATGTGTATCGACCATTTCTCATCTGGGATCCAACTAAAATCCGATATGCCAGGGCCAAGTCAAATCAATCAATAATTTGAATGAATTTATTTATATACAATATATTTTTTAATATATGAAAATGTTTAAACTTTTTATGATAATAAATTATTGTGATTGTCGTGAATAGCTTGATACATTTTCTCAGTGCGAAGCGTGGGTGTGGGTGTGAGCCGGTTTCATTTTCGAAGATCTGACCAAAATTGGCCTTGACTTGAATGCCAATGACGTCAGACTTATCGGTTAAGCTTTGTTTTTTTTATTATGCATTACAATAAACAACAGAAACAAAAACAACAGAGAGAGAGAGAACTTGATATATGTGAAGGTGGCATTGTGTATCGGATTTGGCTGGGCCTGTTCTGTTGCAGTGTTCTTTGGGGCTTGAAAGATTTTTGGCAAATGAACTCGGCGCACACATTTTACGCTCATTAACGAATTTTGTTTCTTTTGGAAAGTTGTCTGGCCAGACAGCAATCTGACATGGGAACCAGAAACCACGTCTGGAACAAACTTTTTTTTGATTTTTTTTTTGATTTTTCCTTTGACCAAATAAGGTGCTTTTGGCCTTGTTTTTTTTTTTTTTTGTCAGATTATATCTGTGTCCTTTTTTGGTTTGTACCTGAAGGGCAGTTATCAAGGATTATTATGCAATTCTGTTGAAATTTGCTAAACAATTCACTTATTGATTTTGACTCAGACTATGAGGTCTACGTTTGAGTCAGAAAGACTTCAAAGTTTGCCGCTGATTTAGTTTTTCCCTGGTCTGATAACATTTTATTTCTATTTATATTTTGTAACGTGCCTTATGACTTGTTAATTGCTAAGAAAACAATTGAAAAATATGACTTGAAAGTCTTAGGGAGTCTTCAAGTTAGTTTTCAATATTTTTTGGTTGGGCTTGTAAATAATGACATCTCAGTTTGTCTAGCCATTTTCAGCTGTTCAATCATTGAAGTTTACCAACTCTTTTGTTTACTTTTCCATAATAAAATGCAACTATTTGCTTGGTCCCGTTGGATACAAATTGACAATTAAATGTGTAATTCAAAAAAATAATGTTTTGCTATTTTTATTTAT
Source organism: Scaptodrosophila latifasciaeformis (assembly GCA_037075145.1). NCBI lineage: Eukaryota > Metazoa > Arthropoda > Insecta > Diptera > Drosophilidae > Scaptodrosophila > Scaptodrosophila latifasciaeformis. Next base: position 694,709 of record JBAMCM010000158.1, read on the forward strand.
TTTTTTTGCTATTTACAAAAGCTAATTCAATAAAGGCGTTAATTAAGGGGAATTTACAGCGTAAGCAAAAATCAAGCTGGAACTATCAAAGAGTCCATCAGCCAAATGACCTTAGCCGTTGGTTAGCCGCTTTTACCTTTGCTGGTATCGATGGCGTCAAACCGTGATACATTCACTTTCGTGTGGAGCTGGAGCTGGGGTTGGGTTTTTTTTTTATATGGAATTGCATCTATCGAAATCATGTTGAGACTATCAAATAAACAAAACAACAGAGATGGGATGTGCGGGGCGGTGGTGGTGGTGGTGGTGGACTGGCGAGGCGAACGCGTGACGGCCTAAAAATGTCCAAATGCTGAGAGCTGATGTCGAGTGTTGTTTTGCTGTTAACAAATCATTTAAATAATTTAAGCATTGTTTGATTTATATGGCAAATATCGAAGCAGAAAAGTTCAATTTAATACGCGTTGACATTGAAAATCAAGTCGAGCGGAAGTTGAGCTTGTCGAGGGAATCAATTGAGTGCCCCGTCTTGCCATGGCACATGCCATTCAATGAGCGCGGAAGTCTCTGCAAATACTTGACAGAAGCTCAGACTTGGTTAAATCGAAAACTGATTTTTATGGGTCTCTTTGGCCTTGGCCTGGCCTGGCCTGGCCTAACCTGGCCTCCTTTGGTATCGAATTTCGTCTATTGGAAATGGTAGGCAGGTGTGGCTGTTGGTGTCAAGAGATCAGTGAGAGATCAGCTTAACGGTTATCCCAATTAGGCGGCTGGCTATAAAATCGATGCAAAATTCTGGGGGCGTTCTTGGGTTTACCGAAAATGCTTTCAATGAAGTCATTAAATTGATGTATTGCCTCGATAGTTTCGCTTCTTTTTGAAACGGAGCCAATTAGGATTTTCTAAGAAACTCGATTTGTGTTGAAAGGTTTTCACTTCGGCAAGTTCTTGAAATACTTATGAATTTATTGATCTGTTTCGAGGCGCACGTTTGGGGCTCTCTGCTGGTCTCTTGGTTGGTCTGGTTCGGCTGGGTTTGATTTGATTTGATGTCTTAGGCGTGGGCTTGGTGGCTCACTCCCAGCTAACTAACTGAGTCGACGCATGATGTCATTTGTGGCTATCGTAAATGTGTAGCAACATAATCGTGAAAATTGAGGCGACATTGACTGCAGCACTTTTTTTCTCTCTCTCTCTCTGCCCCCCACACCTTTGATGGACATTAATAAAACATGAGATAGCAGGTAGTGCCCCAACCTCCCTGGACTTGGACTACCAGTCTTGGCCCAAGCTCTCCTCTTCAAGCTGTCCGGTTATGGAAAAATGTTAATGAGGCCAAGTTTGGCTCCCAGACAGTTTGTCGTTGTTGACGACGTCGATGGTGATGCTGATGATGATGATGAGTAGGGGCAGCCTGCTTCATGTGGCATTAGCGACAGTGCGGGGCCTCACGAATTGCCCCAAAATATTACAAAGAAAAAACAAAAAAAAAATACCGACACCTTTCTTATCGACTTAGATCGCGTGTAATCAACTGAATTGATCCCATAACCTTCAGGCCACGATTCAACGATATTTGTAAAGCTTTCATAAGGCAATAAGCTGGAAATTTATGAGTCTTAAATGTGATTACCCAATAAAAGCCACACGATTAAAAAGTCGACATGTTGAAATTGCACTCAAACCGACTGCGCAGCTCTCAACTGATTTGTATGCCTCACATTCCCAGCGGTCATTAACACTTGTCAAAAAAAAAAATAAATGCATATCAATGAGATTGTCAATAAAATCAGAACTTTTTTCATTTACGGAAATTCAATTTGTCCTGGAGAAATTCAAAAGAATTTAGCATTAAGTTTAACCTATTTTCTAAAATCGACAGTCTCAAAAATTAGGACTGATTTAAATTAGAAATAGAATCTTTTTGAAAGTTGCTCAGACTGGAATTTCGTAGAAACTATAAAAAATTTATGTCGCATTTGATTAAGTCGAAGAATTTATTGCCTAAGATATCCAAAATAATATAGAGAAATATTTTTGTTTTGGGCGTTGAAGTAAATATGAAATTTTTATGATCATGTGAATTTTTATTTATTGACAAATTCATTGGTTACCATTTGACAACTTCGTTTAGTTAATTAAGTAAATTAATCAACTCAGTTTTTTTTTTTTTTGGGATGAATTTCCACCATCAATCTTTCTTTTTTCTAACGATTTCTGTAATATGTCATTAATTGGCCAAAAGTTTGCATTAATTAATCCAATAAATTAACATTTGCCCGACTAGGAAATTTATGATTTTGTTTAATCAAAAAAGCACAAAAAAAAGTGAAATTTATTTCGTTTTTTTTTCTTTTCCTGCCGGGGCTTATGCAAGAGACAGAAGAAGGCAGTCATGATTATGACGAGTGCCAGAGACCCAAAAAAACAGAGTTGGATCAGACTTCAAATGAAATGAAAACATTGAATCGCGTGCAAAGTGGTATCTGCCTGGCGCTTAGATCTCAGAGCAGCCCTTTCCCACTCTGTCTTGGTGGGAGATGCATTCGTTGTCTAGCTATTTTCACTATTGACCTTTGCCACCGGGCTTCCAATAACAAGAAAATAAAAATTGCAAAAAAAAAAAAAAAAAAAAAAATGCCGGAAATATTTATGGGCTGCGCCGCCAAAAATTGCCAGACATCAGCTGCAGCGCATCAAAAGTGGCGACGTCGGCCGGCTCATGCCTCTTCATTTCTCTTTTAAGCTTTTTATTGGCTTGTTTGGTTTTTTGTTTTATTTTTTATTGATTTTGAAAAGTGGCTTATAGCCTGGGACACGAAACGAAAGACTTAAGACACAAACTTGCCAACTGAGAATTTATTTTTTTTTTTTGCCCAGTCGCTGGTTTCTAAGCTATTTGCGATTCATTTAATTGATAAATAAAAGGGTTGAGAGTGTCTTTTTTTTTTGTTCAAGCCCAACAGGTAGTTCTTAATTACCCGAGGCCTCTGCTTTTGGCCTAGACGACCAAACCAAATTTTGAATAGATGATCGATCGATCAACTCGCTCGACGCACCCGAATCGATTTCAAGCGAAATTCTCTCTTAATTGATTTCTGTTCGGGTTAAAAGTCACACACATTCGACATCATTTACATGGAAAAATTGGCACAAAAGTGTTCGTACATTCTAAGTTAGTGTGGTGGGGTGTGAGAGGTCTGAGCTAATTAAATTATAAATTCAAAAAGTGAAATTCGTGGGACCATGACTGGCGGCGAAATAGTGTTCCCAAAAAAGTGTTTTATAATTAATTAACCTTGCGCAAAATGTTAATCTGGTACATCTCAACTGAGGCTAATAGCTTTAGAAAAAATAAAAATAAAAAAGGGAAGACTTATTAGAGAGCTCTGCTGTCAGCAATTAACCCATTGTTAACCAGCACAAAGAAAAACTACATTATCTGTGTGTGTTACTGCAAATTGTGCATTGTAATGAGACAAGGAAAAGGAACAAAACAAAACAAAATAATACAAAAACAAAAAAGAAAAAACCTATATAAGTAACCTTCTAACACAAATCTAGCTACTTAGAAGAAAAAAAAAAAAAAACATTATATATATATAAAGTCATTTGGCTGACTGTGAAGCTCACTATCAAAGTCTCAGTCTCAATACAGTTTAGTTGCTTAACAAAGCGTAAAAATGACAGCGCTTAACAATAAAAGCAGTAGTCACAATGAGCCAAGTTGCTAAGTGTGATGGCCGGTCAGTGCGAGCTATAATAATAACACAAATAAATCTAAAAAAAAAAACATTTCCAAAGCAATTATTGGGGTATCGAAAATTACACACTCTTTTTGTAGTTGTTTTTTGTTAAATGTTATATGAAAGATATAGTAGTCTGACGGGGCTTAGATCGGGTATAACTATGGATCCTTATAAAGCTATTTTAGATACCAAATTTGACCAAGATCGGTCAAAAAATGAAGGAGTTATTTCTACACCCGATTTAGTTTGGTATGAGAGCTATATGGTATAGTAGCTCCTTAGGACTGAAATTAAATATATTAAGTAAGTCTGCTCCGTTATTTAAGTATACTAAATTTTTATTAGATAGGTCGATAAATGTCGGAGTTATGCCTACCACTGACTCTAGTTAGTATAATATAATAGTCTGATCTTTATAAAATTTCATAAGCATATGCCAATCCATATAATAGCTCTTTATAATTTATTGGAATTAGATTATAGATATTGTCTTTCTATATGTCTTTCCTGATAATTTTGTTGGGGCTCCAAAAGTTTACGCTTTGAGGTGTGATGTCTATAAAATTTAGCAGGCCCAGAGGAAACTTGGTACACTTATGAATCTAAATTTCTTTTAAATCATATATAAAACCCCAAGAAAATTGATCCGTAAATATTTAGAAAATTCACAGAACCGATTTTGAGATCCCTAACAGACTAGGAAATCAATCATAATTCCCTTAAAGTGTATAGACTTACATTTTCCAAAAAGAGTAAGACAAATTATAGAAACGTGCAAGTCCATAAATGAAAAGCTTAGTCACTTAACATGCAAGCTAGTGATTCCGGCTTGTCGGTTGCGGGTGTTGGCATACTCACAATTTTATGGTTAACTAGAAACCAGAGAGAGCTTGTTAGGTTTCGAGGAAACTCAATCTTTTCAGTGCTTAAATTGGGAACGTGCAAACTAAACAATCAATCAAAATTAGAATTTAATAGTTCCCAATGAAAGCAGGTTGGTATATCTTTCACTGAGTCAAATACAAAATTTTGTCTTTATAAAAAAATAGAAAGTAATTTCAATAATTCAGATTAGCTTAAGGCTTATCTAGAACTTTTGGATTGATCTAAAACTAAATTGCTTAATTAGGCAAATGATTTCTTTAGGATTTACATAATCCTGGGTGGTCGAAATTATTTATGATTTTCAAATTTGTAAAAATATGCTTATTTAGGCAAATTTTTGATTTTTAAAATTTCAATTTCAATTTGAAAAATACAATTTTTCGCTTGCCTTTTTCGTTGTGTTTCTTGTGAATTTGCGTAACACTTACAAGTTTCCCTATTTGTTATTTTGAAAAAATGAAAAAGACAACAACAAAATAAATAAATGAAAAGCCTTTGGACTGTACCGAATTGTCGGCCTGAAGAGAACATTTTGAAATTTTGCTGTGAGTCTCGAGTGGAGCAATTCCGAAACAAACTGATCTGAAACGGCGCGCGTTCCTCGACTGTCTGCATGCCTCGGCATCTGTCTGGACTATTGAAGGCTGTAGATGCCTGTGCATAGATATCGAAATGCAATTAAGTACGAATACGACGAGTATTTGCCAAGTTAGCCAAGTTGGTAAAATGGTTGGAACAGCGCCTGGTGGCCGCCGCTGGGATGAGCGCCACCAACAAAGCAAAAGTGGCAAACACGCATGGAAAAATTTCTGCGCTAGACATCTTAAAATAAACCGCCACAGGAGGCAGACGGGCGGTGGGCTAACTTGAGCTTTGCATACCTAGCCTGGAAGCCCCAAGGGCTTGGCCGAACTTACAAATTGGACTACACCTTCATTTTCACTTCGACCAAGTGCCGCCTGGACGCAGTCGCAGTTGCAGTCCCAACAATTTATTCGTCTGCTCTCTGCTATAGCCCGGCTGGCTATATGTGAACTTTGATTTGGACTTGTCGGCTATTGTTATTTTTCTGTGGGGCTCAGAGGTCAACGCCAAATGGCGCTGGGAACCCACACGCAAAATGGGCGACTCGATTTCGTTGTTGGTTTTTGGTTTTTAAGTTCTTTGCGCTCACTTTTGGTTTCACTTGGATGGGTGGTGTAGAGGGGGGGCTAGCTGGGTGGGTGTTGGCCCAAAGGCGTGGCTAATTCTGTAACTCTCATTGTGTTGTTGTGGTTTCCTTTTTTTTTTGAATGCCAAAGTTCAAGTTCAAAATCATTATTGTAGTTGAGTTTTGTTGTGTCTCTTAAATCGGTGAGTAATTTAATGGATTTCGTGCGGGTAAATGCTTCCCCACAAAAGGGCACATACATATATATTTTTCTTTTTCTATATTGCGTAGGCAATTATTTCAGAATGATATTTATATTATATTTTACACACACAAACACACACACACACAGATCACAACACATCACGCATACGAAAGGATTGGGTAAAAAAAGTAATCACCATCGCATTATCGTGTACATATTAATGAATATACTTAAGATTGCTGCTGACATCCACTTAAATCTTTCGAGCTTGCGATTATATGCCATACAGTCCTGAGACTCTTTGACTCTTATTTACCCAGTCGACTGGGTTTGTTATATTTTTAATACTCTTTTTTTTATGGACTTTTGCGTGAATCAAGTGAAAACATAAAATTTATGGATCATTTAAAAGGAAATTAAAAAAAAATCACATTAAACTTTTATTTATGAATAGAATTAGTCAAATTTGTTTTTCTTATTTATTTTTGATATGTTAATTTTTCTTTTTAATTTTATTATCAATTTAAAACGAGTTTGTGGGGTTTTTGTGTTTTGTCTATTTTTAAAATCGAATCTTTTGAACTTTGGCGCAGCTCTTAAGATTCCAATGACCTTATAAGTTAAATGGTTTTTGCAAATTTAATCCTTGAAAAGTGTATGCATTACAGTCAGATTGCCCTGAAACTAGAGAAGAAAAGGACCTAACCTGATCAGCCTGATCAGACTTCTGCCTGGGTCTTACGAAAGCGAAGCGCTACAAATTTTATGTTTATTACACCTTAATAATGCGTGTTTACAAACAAATCACGTTCATGGCACAATCAACGCGCAACAATCGGAATCGGCATCGGCATCGGCATCTCCCATAATGTCCGCCTAAGCGCCTTGCCATTTCCACTCCTTTGCGCCTGCTCCTGCTGACGGTGGCAAAACTCACCAACTCACCGTGGCCTGTTGCTGTTTGACTAACTGACAGACAGACGACGACAGTCAACAGCAACAGTCAGCAAACAGACTCGGCCTATTTGTCTGTCTGGGGCGTCTTGGCAGGCATGTTGACCAGTCAGCTTCCCATCAAGCTATTCAGCCAGGCCAGGCCAGGCCAGGCTAGGCCAGCAGTCGCACGACGAGCGCACGCATGCGCACTCTCAAATTATATGGTAAAGGATTTTTATTGGCAGCTCGAAGCGTTTTAATGTTCGCTGCACCTTCGAACCACTTCACTTCATACAAATACAATTTGGGTCTGGGTCTGGGTCTGGGCCTGGGTCTTCATTGCCCACACCAGGTCCACTTCATTGATGTCTAGCCGTTTGTGTGTGTGTGTGTGTTTCGATAGGTTTCGGCTTCACTTTGTGTCCTGTTCCCTGGCTTCCATTCCGCGTCTTTACATACTTGTTAGAGAGTAAAGTCATGGCCTCCGGCCTCTCCCAGTCTATCGTGTCTCTCTTTTTCTCTCTGGTTGGTTCTAGGGTTCCAGCTCTACCCTTTCCAATTTTTCTTTTAGACCAGGTGCCATAATGGCCAAGCATTTTCTACACATTACCGCGTCCGGCCTGACTGAGTGTGTGTGTGTGTGTGTCTCGGCGCTAGACTAGACCATATTATCTGCGTCTGCTTAGCTTATGCATGTGTATGTGTAAGTGTGTGTGTGTGTGTGGGGCATATCCTCGGGCGAAATGCATTGTTTAAATAGACTTCATTGGTATTCAAATATAAATATTATCGCATTTGGTCAATCGCAATCAATATTTATCCCTTCCTTCCTTCTTTATCAGAGGGCGCACCCATAGACTTTCAGTTGCTTAGAAGAAGTCTCAGAGATTTAGTTTAATTCAATGAATTGGCCATTAAATGTTCGATCAAGCTCAGCGAGTCTATCAAAAAGCCAAGTCTTTTGATTTGTCTCTGCCCAGGTAACGTGGGTGGCCGATTGATACAAAGAAATATATATCTAAATATTTTGCTCAGGCATTTCCCACTGATCTATGCTGTGCCATGATCTCAACCTATAAACACCCTCACATTAACAACCACACAAAAAAAAAAAAAAGAAAAAAGAATTTGTTACGCAAAAAAATAGAATTAATTCTTTTGTTTGTACTTGCTGCAGCCGTCAAACTTTTGTGTGGGTGAGAGAGAAAAAGAATTGAACAAAAAGTTTAGAAAAAAATAACAAAAATTATAAAAAAAAGTTGGGTTTTTTTGCGTCTCATTATTTTGTCTACTGCTTTCGGCAAATGGAGCTGACCAGGTTTTTATTGCGTTGTCTGGAATTGTAATTCGCAAACAAAAGACTTAGGACACGAACTTGTTTACACCAAAAAAAATTTAAACAAAAAAACAACAAAAAAACCTGCATTATACTTACTCTCTGATTCTAATTTAATTTTAATATCACTTTCTCTCTACCAATAAAAAAAAAGAGCCACACGCATGTTAACCGAACATAAAAATTAAGGAAACGATAAATCTACCAACTAAATAAATAACAAGGCTAAACTAATGAAACAAACCAGATCTTTTTAATTTAATACTCTTTACTCTCAAATCAACAACAACAACAGCAATAATAATAATAATAAAAACAATAAAACCAAGAGAATAAAAAATTAAACACTAATAAAATAATAATTTAAAAAAAAAAACGAGAAGAGTAATTTGTGAATTTATTGAAATTTGCATTCTTTTCAGCCGAAACAATTTTCTAATTAAATGGAAAATGCTCAAGAGCTACGGAAAGTGCTTAAAATGCAAATAAAAAAAAATATGAAAATAAATATTAAATAAGAATTAAATCAATCAAAATGACAGCAGATCATTTGCACTTTTTCTAAATAAACCGAAAATAGCACCAAATGAGAGAAAGAGAGTGAATAAAACAAAATTAAAATCTAAGCAAACCAAAGAAGAGAGATAAAGCAACTTTGGAGATTCTCAGCATCATCATAATCAAATCAAATACAAAAAAAAAATAAATAAAACAACAAAATGCCAACTCTAGCCACACAACAACAACAATTGCCAGGAACAACAACAAATGGTGGACCTCGCGTCAGCTTCAATCGGGACGTGCATGTGAAGCGCATAGGTCAGTTAATGCTCAATTGACACACTAAAAAAAAAAAAAATATAGTTAATGACAACAACTTGCCAAAAAAAAGCACAGTTTCGAGAAAAAAAAAAAAAACAAAATTAATGACAAAAACTTAAAATTACTAACTAAACTAGCAAAATGTATTTGTCAGTCGGAGCTGGCCAATTTTGGTCAATCAATGTTGCCAACAACCTACGCCAACCAACTGGCCACATGGCCATCATCATCTACATGGCCACTAATTAGCTGGGCAGCCGCTGTCGACGACTGACAGTCTGGCGTCACAAATCGAATACGGCATCCGTTGTTGGTTCTAAGATGGTCAAGTCAGGCTTTTTACTTTTGGCTCCATTGGCTTAGTCGGTTCACCTTCAATTGTTTAAATATGGATGCGCTCTGCCTGATCAACTTGAATCTAGAGTAAACAAAAAGTATACTTTTTCATACTCTTTTTAATGCAAATATAATTGAGTTGTTAGATTTCAAATTCTTTCAGGTTTACCAACGAAAAGAGTATCATTTCTGTTTTCATTTGTGGCACAGCTGATGAGCTGTGAACTTCTCAGTTTTGTTTGGAAAAAGCTTTCAGCTTAGCCTAGTTTAGCTCATTAAATCAAAAATGAGCGAATTGCACAAAGTGGGCGACGAATCTGTCAGAACGAATGCCAAAAGCAATAACAACAACACAAAATGTTGTTTACCTTGAGAGCCACACACACACGCACACACACACACAGGCAGTCGTATAGAGCGAGAGACATGAAATGCCTCTATTTTAAATAAGTAGATATTTTATAAGGCATTACAAGCCACAAATAAAAATACAAAAATAAAAAGAAAGGAAAGGAAAAAAAAAATAAAAATTACTCAAGATGCCAGAAGATTCAGTGCTGCTGCTGCTGCTGTGGCAGCTACTTTGGAGTCTGGTTTTGTGCAGCTTAAGCCAAAGTATCATTTTGCACATCAGTAGTATTAACAGTCTATGGCTGGGCTGAGACTGGGTTTGGTGGTGGGGAGGGGAGATGCCAAAACGCATCAGTTGGCAGTTGCAGCGACAGTAAGCAAGAAGAAACAATAACAAGAATTGCTGATCCGCTCCCCTTGAGTTGTCTGCTTATCCCCGGCATTCGACTATATTATTATTGTTATGATTATGTCTGGCAGCAGCGACAGCAACAAAAACAACAACAAGAATCATATAAAGATTGAGGCAGCTTGACTGCAACGACGCAACGACGACTGTGGCAGCGCATTTAATTGCGCGGCAATGAGATTTATTTCATAGCTGGATGGAATTTATGGCGTCTGTCTTGGCGTTGCAGCAGAGCTCCTGCAAAATGAAGAAATTAAAAATTGATTATGACAAAAGCGGCACAAATAAAAATTATTCAGCTGCCATTAATAGATGGCGCTGTTACTTTTATTCGTATTCAGTTTTAAGTACCCGCAGTTTCAAAGCAATTTGCATGCGCCAAGTTCGTTGCTTGAGTCTTTTGTTTTTCTCTTACATATAATAATTTGTGCGGAACTCATTTATTTGCCGTTTTGCATTGCGTTAAAGACAAGACAAGACAAGCCAAGTGCATTGACTAGGCAAAATAACTATGAAATCAATTTGTCAGATTTTCCATTAAAAAGTTGTTGCAATTTGGATTAAAAGTAAATTTCATATTATTTACTTGCTGAAGGGCACAAGCAAACAGACACACACTTATGAGTAAAATTAATTATCTGACAATTTTGTTAATTTCATTTTTCATTTTTGTCTTAAGTAATAAGACAGATTTTCCTAATTGCTTCGAGTTTTCACTGAAGCATTTAACAATTTAGCGCCAAATTAAGCAGCCCAACCAACTTTTATCTCCCAAAAAATATCTTGTCGTTTTTCTTTCTACTTTTTCATTGCTATTCACATGCAAATTAAAGCGAATTACGTGTAAAACTAATGTTAATTTGTGGCAACCAAATAAGCCAACACCAATTACACACGACTCGCTTGTGGGCCAAAATAATAAATTACACAAATTATTCAAATATGTGAATATATGAGAATCTGCTGAAACTATAAAATTAATATTTACTTCTCTATATAAATATTTTTACAGGTAAGTCTTGTGGCAAAAGGCAGTTCGCCGTGTATAACCTTGGCTAGCGACAAATTTGGGAAAACAACTTAAACCGATTGCAGTCAGAGAGCTGCCAACAACAACAACAATAACAACAACAAAACAAACAAAGCTTGGCAAGTTGTCAAGCTGGGGCAACACTTTTCATGATGCACTCATTCAACAAAGAGTAAAGAGATCACTCACTGCTCTGCTTATTGCAAAAGAGGAGGCAGTCGTCTGCGTACTTGAAACTATTTATGGCGAGTGGATAGGAGGTTACTTAGCAAGTGTTATTATTATGTCAATGACAGGGAGCGGGCAGGTGGGCTGCCTGAGTGATGACATAATTTCATATATTATAAAAAAAAAACAATCTCAGTTGTCTGCGTTTCTCGGTCGATTGTATGAAAATTTTTTGAGTTGTTTTATTTGTTTTTTTTCAGAGAATTAAAATTTCGAGCAATTTAATCGAATTATTTTGCTGCTGGTCTTGCATAAGACTTACCTTTTCACTCTGACTCTATTGTTTTATAATCCAATATTTTAATTAGCTCATACATTTTTAATAGCGAAATGAAAATATGAGAAAACACTTTCCCGCTTCCTATTTCATGAATAAATTCATTTCATTTTAATTGTTTGTTGATCAATTTATTTCAAATGCTCTATTAAATCAGATCAGTCTTTTTTTTATTTATTTTAACAGATCTGGGTGATTTCCTGTTCTTTGGAATGGGGCTTTTTGTACTCTTGTTTTTTAAGCTTGTTCCTATTTTTGTTTTGTTTTTTTTTAGCTTTGGCTTGTTTGTTGATTAAATTGCTAATTTTGCTAGTTAATGTCTAAATTATATGGGCTAGAAAGAACAAAGCTCTCAGCTCATAAAAATTAGATTAAAGAGGGTCATATAAATTGTTATGTCTTTGGCCAAAAATTTGCATACATGTGGCACTTGGATTTTTATTAATTTAAGAAAGAGCGAGAGGAAGTATGCCAGTCAGTCTATTTTTGTATACAATCTTTTGAGTAATTGAGTTCTGCCAGAAGTTATGTCAATCTATAATTTTTTTGAACAGCAAGAAATAATTGCTATTCACTTCTTATTCATTTCGAGCCAATTCATATATAATTTCTTGCCTTATTATGCCTGTCTATTTATTGAGATCTCTCTAGTCTCTGTTGCTTTATTTGCTTGCCATTTTGGCTTTTTTTTATAATTTAATTATTTGCATATTTTAGATCGGTTTACCTAATTGTATTTTTTATTATCTTTTCTTGTTGTTGTTGTTGTTGTGCTGGGGAGACGGACCCAAAAAGCTGTTTATGAGTGCGGCTAAAAAGTTAAAAGAAAACATCCAAATGGCCATAGCAAACATTATTAATAAGCCTCAATTTGGCTCACCTGTTATTGTTGTTGTTTTCTGACTCTGCTGCTGCTGCTGCTGCCCACTATTTCACACTGTTTTTACCTTTGTGACATTGGCGCAGCGGCAGCAGCAGCAGCGGCAGTGACAGTGGCGGCATCAGCTGAAACCGCAGTCTCTCAGCCTTCTCTGTTGGCGGAGACCCCGCCTTTTGGCCCCCAATTTGCTGGTTTTTAGTTTTACCTCAGTGAGTGAAGCTCAGTCAGGTTCTTTGCGTGGTCGGCTTTGGGTGTCGCGGCGCAGTTGTTGTTTGTGTGTGACTTTTGATTATTTTTGAAAAGTGCTTTTTGGAGCGGCAGATAGCACCCTCATGTGCTCATGTTGGCTGAATTTAACAAAATTCTTAGAAATTTGGTAAATGCGAATTGTCAATCAAATTACTACTTCAAAAGAGACAGAGAGAAAGACACTGAAACAAAAAAGGCAAATAAGAATCTGCGAAAGTCGCCTTTAAATTGCAAAAGATTGCGTCATTTGTTTATCGAAATGTGTATTGAAATGAGTCGCAAATTATTTTTAGCACATTTGGAATACTCCAGTCCGAAATCTTTTAAGACTTCAGATGTGGCGATTGTGTTATTGTATTTTATTTTTTATTTTTTTTTTGTTGGTTTATTAGTGTGCTGATTGTTGACAGCTGGTTTGTTTTTCGTTTTTGAAACAAGTTTGTCGCCTTAGTCTTTTGCCATACAGATTGAACCATTCTTTAGCGAAAGTTGACTGTCTTCTGGCTGTGTTGACTTTGTTTTTGGGAAAGCTGGTCAATGCATAATTAACCAATATCTGACAATATTTCGCATTCATAGTCACGGCGAGACTTGAGTCAAGTGTGCAGATCGAGCAATTATAATTGGTCCCACCAGCCAGCACGACTCGGAGCTGGCACATGTCAATGTCAATACATAACAAGTGGCTTATTTGCATACTTAACTCATGTATGTACCTTCAAGGACGCTGTCCTCGCAGTACGCAGCTGGGATTCCGGCTGCGGTAGCCTATGCGGCAAGGCCTTTTGATGTGATTAGGATGGCTCTGGGAATGGGGCTGAGGCAAGTGTGCGGCGATAAGCACAAAAGGTCTCAGCTCGGACTAGACTCAATCTGACTTTAGTCTACTCAGGCGGCTATGTTGTGGCAGGCCTAGATAAAGGGAAGCCAGCCAGTAGACAACAGACAGCAGACAGAAGGCAGTGAGGCTTTAACTGGGCAACTGCCACCGCCAAAATGAAAACGAAAGTGCGCAGGTTAATTGAAATGCCCCAAAGGCGTGGTCAGTCAGGGCCAAGAGTCTAAGATGTCGATGCTTATGTCCAGGACCATCTTCCTCTCCACTCGACTCAAGTCGAGTCGATTCGAGTTGAGTAGCTTCGACTGCTTGCCAAGCACTTCAGTGTCGGCAGAGAATCAGAGTTCTGTAACAGGCAAATTGAATTCCTATTTAGCGACACGACCATGCAGCCATTTAGCAGATAAGCCAAAATCAATGGCGTCTGTTGGCTATATTGACCAACTACCGGACCCACTTATTGTCATTATGCGGTCAGCATCTCCCCAGCTCTGGCACTTTTATAATCTCAAGCCACACGCTATAAATTTATTATAATGGCCAATAAAAAAACAAAAAGATCCAGCTAACTAATATAAATTACCTAAATTCAATTGAAGTTGTTGTTGTTTTTTTTTTTGTTTTATAGGTTTAATTGTTTCTTTTTGGTCAAGTGAAAGTCTTGAAAAGATGCCCACGCTTAGGTATCTTTGTGGCTGTTATTAAAAAGTGTAGCAACTGATTGGTTATCGCCTGAATCTCTTGTTCAAATTTATTCAGCAAGTCTTTCTTTGGTTTTGGGCAAGATTTTTTTGCATTGTAAAGCTAGTTCGGTTTGCACAAATCACAGGGCCCTGAGGAGTTGGTTCAGATCCATTAAGTAGATCAATGATTAAATTAATGAATGGCTTTCAGCGCCTTTTTTTTCGAGTTACGCTTTATTTTTTTTTCTGTGATTTTTTTTGTTTTTTTTACCCAATCAATCATAATTGTGCTTAGAAACGCATTTGGCCATGGCTGGGAAAGTTCAAGCCAAAAGCAAAAACACATCTAGCAATATTGCTGAGCTGCCTCAGTTGTGGTTACCTTTTTAATTTTGTTGCTGATTTTTTTGTGCTTTTTATTTGTTTGTTTCTATCTTACAGTTAGCTTACACTTAACGGAAAGCCAAGTTGGTGGTGGCAATGTCAGTCTATGCAAGAGCAGACGACTTGGTTGTCACAGCAACTGGAATTTATGTTTTCCTGTGACCTCAAAAAACAATGACTCTGGCTAATCAGCAACATCAGCTCAAAGTGCCCAGAGATTTCGTCTTGTTAGCAAATCAGACAATTTAACATTTTACCTTGACACATATTGCCAAACTACATTTACAGCCATTTTGTGGGTCTTAGCGATTTGATTTCGATAGGAAAGTCTTGGGATTGTGTGGGCGTTATTGGTAAATTTTCTAGCCACTCACAGTATTTTCAGTAATGATTGAATAAGTCAAGTCAAATCGTGTAGTCGTAAATGACAATTGAGAATTAGAATTCTATTAGAATTCTAAATTGTAACCCGCACCCGCATTGGTACTGTGAAACCTTTAAATGGGAATTTTTCGAGTTGAGACATGAGCCCATAAATTCAGCAACTCCTTTTGGCTTTGTGTGTGTGTTTGTGTGTGTTTTCAAATTATTTCAATACAAGTGAAGCAAATTTGACACAAGACACGCCCAGACTGTCATTTTTCATTGTTGTTCGATTAGGTTGAGTTGAGAGTTGCCGCCGAGTTCCATTAACAGACTTTTTGTTCTTTTTTCTGTTTTGTTTTTTTTTTTTTTTTTAGGTACCCCCAAAAAGTTTGGTGTCACTTTGTTTAGCCAAATACGCCATTTGATTCAATTCTAGATATATTGTGTTTGTCTGTGGGAGTGGCACTTATGTTTTCGACTGCCAAATGAGGCAGGTTGAGTTGATCAACCGTCAAGAAAAAACAAGTGAGAATTGACAGTTTAATATTTCTTATTTTACAAAGTATTCAATTAAAATTTACAGGTGATTTGTTTTTATATTGTAAACCTAAACAACAGATTCTTATAGTTTTGTCTAATTAGACCTGAAAATAGATTCACGGTTTCATATATACTTTCGTTCCCTTTTTATCAGATATTACGGGGTAATTTGTCGTAATGCCTTTTTGGGAGTCTTATAAATTTATGATTCTAAACTGATCATGTTTGACAAGTCTTGAGGCTTGCGAATTCCAAACTAACTTGAGTTAAGATGCTAAATATGCTATCACAACGTACGCATCATCTCGCACTTCGGATCTCCCGATTTTCGTTGTTGCTCTTTGGTTGGAAATCTGGTTTTCATTATCGAGCGAGCTCGTTCAGTTTGGCTTGAGACGCGGCACGTTTTTGTTTTGGTTATTTTTTTTTTTTTGTTTTTCTGTTTTTCTGTTTTCGGTGTATTAAATAATAATAATTATGGAAAAGTGAGGAAGTGGAAGAATGTTGATGGACGACTTCAGCTGATTGAAGCCGGCCCGCTTGGTTAATAAATCGGTTGATGTTGCCAAGACTTTGGCTATTAGCGCAACCAAAGCCAGGCTGATTACAGACTCTGTTGGCGCGTTCTAAGCCTCTGAACCGTTTAGCTTTCAACACTCGGCCCTTGCAGATGTGATATCGTTTGGTCTAGGCTA
Organism: Scaptodrosophila latifasciaeformis; assembly: GCA_037075145.1. Lineage (NCBI taxonomy): Eukaryota > Metazoa > Arthropoda > Insecta > Diptera > Drosophilidae > Scaptodrosophila > Scaptodrosophila latifasciaeformis. The sequence goes on from JBAMCM010000158.1 coordinate 711,058, forward strand.
AAAAAAAAAAAAAAAAAAAAACAGCTGCCACATTTGTTTAGCTTTTAGCTGAAAATCTGTGCAAGTTGTCCAATTTACACTTGTAGCGACCGTTTTGTTGCCTTTTGGAGCAACTAAATAGATTACATCATCGTCCCAGCTGCGCCGTTGTTGCGCGATACTTGAAACAGAGAACTTGGGCTGAGGGGGCCACGGTTGGTAATGTGCTAATTGTCATTGCATAGAGTATAACTGTGTGCTTTTTCTTGCTTCTATTTAAAGGTAAAAGGCAAAGTGAGGTACCGATTTACGACTACGAAACGACCAATCTAGCTGAGGAATCACAAAGCTATCACCAATTGCCACCGGATATTGATCCGACTGATATACGCAAAGAGGCGGCATTGGTCTTGGCCCAGGCCGAGAGACATCAGAGCAAGGCAGAGAACGGTGATAACATACCCACATTTCGGGTGAAGCAGAAGCGAAGCGCCAGTGAGCAGGCCAAAGACGCGAAGCGCTTTCACTCACTACCGACTAGGAAGAAGAAAGGCAAGCCTGTGGCACGCAGTGCCAGTGACGCTTCAAGCAAAAAACCTGCCAAACGACCCTCGATTTTTAGCCTCTTTAGTCGAAAGAGTGACACGAATGTCAGTCAATTGGAGCGTGATCCTCGATTCGAAGACGGTGGTGGTCGCCGTTTAGTTCGCAGTAAAAGTGATGTGGGCAGCACCACCGCTTCCACCAGCTACAAGGACTCACGCGTCAAGCTAAATAAGAAATCGGAGCCACCGTCAACTTCCAAACAGCAGCTGAGTCCGATTATCGAGCAGTCCCAGAGAGAGGATTACTTCGAGGAGGACTACTTCCGAGATCGCGAACGTGAGCGTCGCAAATCGGATGCTGTCACCGTGCTCGAGAAGCATGCGAGTGGCATAAATGAGCTGCTAAGTCGTAGCCGTTCCAAGGCAGAGCTAGACGGTCCCTTGCTGAATAGTAAACAGAGTGAGAGCCGCCAGTCGGGCATTTCGGCCGGCATACGAGATCGTATCGAGATATTACAGGCCAAGTCAAGCGAGAATATGCATAGTTCCCAGCAGCCTGCAGAGCGTTTGCCGCTCACCAAGGGCGGCACTGTGGATGGACTGGTCAAGCGACTTTCAATGGAGCGCTTTTCGCCACCACCGGTAATGAGTCAGCCTGCCTTCTCGTATATACGCCCCAATGAGGGCATCACCTATGCCCAATTGGATCTGAGTGATGATCAGCGTCAGCCAGGACGCGATGTGCGCACGCCCATGCGTGATTTTGTCCCAGTGCGGCCTCCTAGGGCCAATGACAGGCCACTACATATTTCGAATGGTGGGGACAGCTACTCACCCAGTCCAAATGGTGGCCTCGCTGGGCCGATGGGCACACGCATTAATTCGTCTCACTCTCCATCGCCCTGGCAGCAGCTGAGCCCACGTAATCTCAGCGATGAAGACGAGGGCTTGGGCTTTGAGACACGCAAGCTGTACTACGATGACGACCTGTCCAGGCGAGAGGGTCGGGCTGCTTTCGGTCGCAGTGTTAGCCCAGCTCCCAGGGAAAACGAATATCTGGATGAGCTGGGCCACAGGAGGGCCAGATTGGAGAATCGCATATTAACGCGTCGGTTTGGTGACAATAGCAACACCATAGAACGCCCACGCAATTATCAAACAGAACGTGCTTACCTCAGTCAGGAGAGAGAGGAAGATACTGCCTTTCACGCCAGCAAATATGATCCGGTACGTTCGGCTGTCTCTGTCAGCTCAACCACTCTGCCCAAAATGGAAAAGACTTCTCGTTACCGTCATACCAAGTATTACGACGACGGCCATGGCGGGGTAAAAGAGACTTATGTTCGTGAAACTCAAACAGATGGTCTGGGTAAGCCGCAGGTGCGAGAATCGCGTCATCGTGAGCGCATTGGCTCTTTGGAAAGGCCGGACAACGAACCGAAAAGTCTGGACTCCCAGCTGACGGGAACTGATCAATATCGATCGTCGCCTGAACTGATGCAACGCTTCGAGGGCAATAGTCAGGCCCCACGCGACTATTGGCAAAGCAGTCTAAAGCGAGACAAGCTTCAGCAGAGAAGCTTCGATAAGGGCGACTCGGGTATTGAGAATGATTTTCGTAAGGAGTCCTTCAATGGCGATATAATTTCTAGGTGAGTCGAAACAAATTAAATTCTCTTAAAAAATAATTTAATTATAATTTCTAAAAAAAAAAACATATTTATAATGTCTTCCAGATGGCGTAAGCGTACCCCGGCAGACGATATGAAAGCCTGCGAGTCGTTCTTGCGCAAGGAGCGTCGTGAGAGTGCCCAGCAGCAGCACCAGTTGCGTCAGCGCCCCATTCCAACTAGACTGCGTCGTGAGCACAGCTATGTCTATCGTGAGCGGTCCATTGACGATGGCTCTCACTTTGACCCACATCTGGACAAGTATCCTGTGGCCACGAGCACTTTGCGCCGTCATGATCGCAATTCTCAGGCACACGAGGAGAGCAGCACACTTAAGCGCAACAAAAAGCTGGGTGGCTTTGAGAAGGTCAAACAGCTTTTCACAGGCAGCAGCTCTAATCAGGGTGGAGGTGGTGGCAGTGGACGCAGCAGTGGCAGCAATGTTTCTAGTAGCAAAAAGGAAAACCAGTCACGCCTGTCGAATGGACATGGCACCAGCACCTTGAGTCGTCGTTCGAGTGCCAAGGATAAGGAATCTGGCAAAGACAAGGAACGCTATATGGTCAGGGAGGAGGAGATGCGATCAAGATATCGCGAGCATCACCCTTTCAACGAAGAGACCTCACGCGAACCAAAGGTAAGCTGGTTTTAATTTTATTTTCTAATGCTGAAAAGATAGACCCCTTGGCTCAGTTCGATGACCGCCTGGAATGGTAGTCTTGTATTGGTATACTCTTTTCGAAGAAACCAATCAACTGATCAGAGAGACTAGACAATTGGAGGTATTCGCTGTTATCCATTGGTCAACTTTGGTTTAGCTTTCTATCTGGGATAGGTAAGACATAGGATATAGGTAAAGCATAGGATATAGAAATAGGAAATAGTTATAGGAAATAAATATAGGATCTAGATATAGTATACCGGTATAGGATCTAGATATAGGGTACCGATATAGGACCTAGATATAGGATATAAATATAAAAAATAAATATGGGATATAGACATAGGGATTTACATATAGGTTTTACGCTTGATTGATTTATGTAAGGCAAATAGAATTTCGAAAAGAGAATGAGAAATTTTGGTATTCCTTACGCAAAAATTTGTATTTATTTTTTGCCCTCCTTCCTGAGTTTCATACTCTCTTACACTCACTCACGCATTGGTCATGGCCAGCTATTATTAATTTCGTATTAATCAAGACTCGAACGACCATCACTTCGACTTACTTACGAGCTGAGTTTGCTGTTAATTCGCGTTACCTACAAGAGATTTGCAAGTCCCCTCTTTGGCATAATTATGTCCAGAGCAGCACAGCTGTGAGATCTGGCTCGACCAGTCTGCTATCTGGTGGCGGGGACTTATGTACTTCCTGCTCACACAATTTTGACTAGGTGGGTGTCGAGTCCGAGCCGAAAATGGTGACCGTGCCACGACCAGTCGTTGTCATGTCACTCCAAAATCTACTCAGGCCATTTGGAAAAAGAAGTTACGCAGACCTAATCAAATCAAGACGTAACCAAGTCAAGTTAGGCCGAACCATAAAAATGTTGTATTTATTTTTTATTTTTTTTTTATATAATAATAAATGGTCGACGCTAGCCAAATAGAGTTGCAAACTCAAAGTCAAAAGCATTCTGAGACGACGAGGCGTATGTATAAATTTCGAGCAAGAACAAAGCAACAAATGAGGCCCACGCACCATCTGTCATTCAGACATTCAGTCAGTCAAGCAGTGAAGCAGTCAGCTTCAGGCCAAAACGTCGTCACCGTCAACGTTGTACGCAAATTAGGAAAGCTGACAGCAAAAGTCTTTAGTCCAGCCAAAGGGGGGCCGGAAGGTGACGAGACGGAAATGTTTATGTGAAAATTAAATAAACTGTTTGTAAATATCGAATGCATGGCAGCCACCCACTGGACAAGTTAAGGTGTTGGCCAGCTGTCCGGTAGCCAATTGTGCAATTGCCCTGACAGAATTGGTAAAGCACTTAAGGCCGCTGCAGTTGTCTTTGCAATTGTATTTGCAGTTGAGCTTAGTTAATTCGAGATGCTTGAGCGATTTTCTGGGGCTATCTTCTTGGCTGGGCAAAAGCTATGCCAGGCCTTGGCCAAGCTTAGAAAATGGAGGATGTTGCTCATTTACTTGGCCGGATGTTTGCAAAAACTCTGATCAAAGTTTACACAACAATTTGTTGCCCATGTTCTTAGGTGTTCCAATCAAGTCGATAAACAGAGTCTGGCCCAAATGATTTATGCCCTTCGATAGTATCAGAGAATTCCTTGAATTTAGCTTAGCCTCTCATAAAAATCAACAAAAGGTGTGGCAAAGGATTCCAAATCTAAGCTAATCCTGTCCTTTCATATTTCAAAGCTATGCCGGTTTTTTTTATGTTCCTTTATTTTTTTTCTTTTTGCTTTTGAGTTTGTCATTAAAAACCAAATTGGAATTTATTTATTTATTAGCAAGATAATAATTTCGTGGAGAAGTCAGACCGAGATTCACGTAAATTTAAGCCTCTGAAATAAAAAATGGAATTTGAAAGAAATTCGGTGCCAACCAACAAGATTCTTGGTTAATTTATGACCTAAAAAATAATTTTAAGCTACGGACTCTGCTGGCAGTGTTAGGAAATAAAAATAGCAGAGAATCCGATTTGCATATTCCATATTTTAGTGGGCGCAAATTCGATTAATTCAGAATTTGAATTGATTCTTGATTAGGCCAGAAAAAAATACGTAAAACAATAAAACTAAAAACGAAATCGCATGGGCCTGGGCGGCTTTTGTCTAATTCGAATAGAGACCACAACTGGGCCAAAGTCTCTTTTGGGCCAAGACGAATGAATTTACTCACACACACACACACACACACACCAACATACTCATAAATAGCAAAACAAGTTTATTTGCAACGTGACTGTAAATAAGTGTACTTGTTGAATATTGCTTCGTGGCAAGTAGTACGCCCCCACACAAAGCCCAAGTAGACTGTGGCAGGGCTGAGTTTCAAATGTTTCGAGAATGTGTGAGTGTGTTCGGGCAAAGGCCACCTGCCTGCTCAGGTAACAGGTTGCTTGTGGTTGGTGGACTTGTGCAATCGCTTTGACCTTTGACCCTATTAACGAAAGTGAATCGAATTGAATGTACCACTTCCTCTTTTATCTCACATCGTAGAGTATGGACATTTCAATGCGCCGACGCCTGTCAACGCCAAAAGCTAGTCCCCTTCTGCTAAAGCGTACTTCATCGAATAAGTCAGAGAAGAAGCATAAGGAATCCACAGGAATCACACCTATTAAAACTGAGAAAACCAGCTGGTTTAAATCATTGGACAGACGTGCCAAGAGTAGTCCCAAGGAACGTGTAAGTACCTCTTCGTTTTTGTCTGAGAGAAAACTTTTTAAATTATTTCCATTTTTAGTTAAATGTTTCAGTCAATGGTCATAATGAGACAACTTCCAGTCTCAAGCGTACCAAACGGAATGCGGTGGCTGCGCCAGCCAAAAATTTAAGATTTTTCGGTGATACAGATTTGGACTCGAATCCACCGACCATTTCAAAGGCCAGCACGACTTTAAGGTGAGAAATGATAATCATTTTCCAAACAGATTACGAAAATTAATTTTTTTTTTGCCACAGGAGTCGTCCGCCCTTGGGCCATACAGCTTCCTTGAATCGCACACAGAAGCATTCCCAGAGTGCCTACAATTTGGATAGGACTCCGCCCTTGCGGGATTATGAACACAAGGCAACACATACCAGTACATCTCGTCAACGGAGCACTTCTATGCAGCACTTGGAGCCCAGTAACGATGAGGTAGACTTTAGAAAGCGACGTCACTACTCCCGTTCCCGAGAGCTACACGATATATCGGAGAGCGGCTCCGAACCGGAAGTAGCTGAACGGTACAACCGTAATGCTCAACGTGCCTTGTCGCTGGAGCGGGGTCAGCGGGAAGTAGAGCGACCTCTGTTGGCACCGCCAAAGCCAGCCCGCAGTGCTGATAGGCGCGGTTTCTCGACCAGGCCAAATGGAACTGACTACCCTAGGTATGGCATAATCTAATTGTTTCTCGTCAAGACGAATTAAGCTTGGATTTCTATTTCCAGAGAACGTGAACGCTATCCGGCGGAAAGTTCTGGCACCGAAGGCGAATCTAGCTTGCACAGTCAAAGGAGCGTGGTTTACTTGCATGCCACTACAGTGGGCGACATACCACAGCCATATAACTTACGCCGCCGTTCCATCTCCAAGGAGGACTTACGTCGTGGTGGCAAACAGCAACCGCTTCAGCCCATGACTAGGACAGTTTCGCGTTCCGTGTCAATGCTGGCACCCTGGAAGCCTAAGCACATTAGCGAGGGCTACGAAATCAATTATTCCCAAGAGCAGAACAAACGAGTAAGTGAAATGGCTATTTCCTTAGAATCTGATTTGAATTGAATTCCTTATAGATGGCCACGATGCCACGTAAGCCGCCGCCGCATAATGGAACCAGTGCCAGTACCTTGAGTCGACTTAGCCGCAAGAGCGAGACACCGACACGACGCTTGAATGGCTACCACAAGGATCGAGAGGCATCGCCATCTCATCATACGTCTAGGTCGCTGCTCTCCTCATCGAATTTACGCACAGCAAAAACGAAATGATTATCTAACCTCTGAGGGACGATCCGAACCGGTGCTCTTCGCACATATTCCCCACTTAGTCTCTAAAATTAAACATAATGTAATGACAGTCCAACATTTGAAACGTTTCTTGATGGTATTCAATTAACCTTACACTGGCCGGCAACAGAGTTGGGCTTTAATATATTTTAGATTGGAACATATGATACATACTTGTATTTCTAGGGATATATATTTTAACCTTTTGTTGCAATTCTCGTCATAATTAATATGAAATGTATTTTGAAAATAATTATAACTTAATTAAATATTAAAATATAAAACATGAGAAACTTCAAAGAATTCAAAGTTAATTCGTGGGGTATGCGCAGTCCACAGTTTGAGTTCCGCGGTTTTGCACCCGCCGCAAATTTTAGCCTTTACACAAACCATTTGCCTGCAGCTCTCAAACTGTGTGGCTCTCAAACTGCGCTTGGCACAGTGCTTTCAAAAACTTGAATTGTTTTAGTTTTGCTTCTGTTTGGACGTCATTTCATCTACAGATTGTTGAATTTATTTAGACATATTCGTCGCTAGCAGTTGCAACGATGCTCTGCTTCCGCCCCCTCTACCAAGAGGCTAAGAACAAAAAAAAAAAAAAAATGCAAAAGTAGATATAAATTAGTTTTTCACGCAGCTAATAAATTATTTGCAGTTCAGCTCAGTCGTTGGGTTGTTTGGTCTGCCATTTTTAACTCATACCAAACGTATTTCCGCTCAATATGGATCGAGGGAGCTGGGTAAGGAGAAACGGTAGCCAAACTGCAGCTTTCAACACGCTCCAACTTTCACTGCATCCGATTCAGCACTGCATTTTCAAGGATAATTGCGAAAAATACAACTCCAGAACTTTGCTTAGGGCTTGCTGGGCTGACTGGCTGGTTGGCTGGTTGGCTTGCTGGAATATTGCGGGTATTGCGACGTTCTGAAGAAGTAGCTGCGGCCGTGGTATTTCAAAGTTCAGCAATAAATTTATAACTCTGCTTGGGGCATTTGTTTTTATACTCCACCCACTCCACTCCACCCAGTCCACCCAAAAGTCCCGTCAAAGCGGAAGTTTAACGAAAATATGCAAACTATACAAAAAAACAAAAAGTACAAAGAGTGAAAAGCATATAAATAAATATAAAGCAAAAAAAAAAAAATGTATATATAAAATAGCTACATATCCGTTTTCATTGAGCCACTCAAAGGATGTGTAGGAGCGATTATTCCGCTCCATATGCATCTAATCAATTATGGCAATGCGAATCGTACCAATTCCATACTCCAATTTTTCTACTCCCAAGCCAGCCATTTTGTATGCCTTTCCGTCTTTGAATGAACAGTCATTGTCAACTTTTAATACGCACATTTTTATTGCTCCTTGAAGACACTTCTAATCTGTCATCGGCCATGGGGATGGGTGCAGCCGTTGCTTTTTTTTTAATTAAATGACTGGGAGTGACTCAAAGCGCATTGCCTTTTGTTGTAAAAAAATGTGTGTGTGTGTGTGGGTTTGGCACACACATAAGGTAAGCGTTTAATTATCTTAAGTAATTTGATGCACTGGCAAAGAACGAAAATAGGACAAAATGTAGCAATTCATGAAAATGGTACCAAATGAACACCTTGTTTAAGTGCATCAAATGTGATTAAGTGCTTTACCTGAAATTCTATTTGTATTGTTTGAGCTGTTTACTGTCAGCCAAATAAATGAAATCATGCTAAATGTAATTAAAATCGATACAACTTAAGATTCTGTTAATCAGCTTACAAATGAATCGAAGGAATTACCTGACGGCCTGGCCTGCTTTGTGTGTCTGAATATCTGTAAAGTCAAAAAGGACTTTCTTAAATATTTCCAACGCAAATTTATTATTTATGAATATTATTTTTGTATTTAATATTAATTAATCTTTTCAAATTCCACTTTAATTGCGGAAAGTTTTATTACTCAAGTTTTCACAAAAGTAAACAAGCAAAAAGGCAGGCAGGCAGGCAGGCAGGTTGGGAGGATTTGTTTTTGTGTGTTTTCAATTTACTTAGCTCGCCTTTTTGATCTGCTCGGGTACATGTGATGAGCCATTTTCATTTAATGAACAATCGTAATAATTAAAACTTAATGAATCAAAGTAAAATCAAAATAAATCATTTCTAAATTCATTGATTTGATTATAAAGCCGGATAAGTGCTTCTCAATGTTCGCTTTTGTATCGTGGACAGAAGGCATTCGAGTTTGAAATGCATACCACGTAATTGAAACTCTTGATTTTTCCAATTAATTAAACGGTTTGCCAGAGTCTAGCAAAATGTGACAGTGTCTCTGTTTGTCAAGGACGTAGCAGAAATAGACACCTCAAAGGACTCGTACTCATTCTTCTACTCCTGTTCAAATCGAAGGGGAAGGCAAATCAATTGAATGAATGGCGATTGTAATTAGTCGAATACATGAATATTGGGATCGAGTATCAAATGACTGCATTAGTTTGAATTGTCTGCTTAAGTTCGATCTACTAATTAAATTCATCTTAATCACACTAATTGAGTGCATACAAGTTTTGTTTTCCGCTAAAGAAATTCACAATTATTAAATATTTTCAACTTTTTCCTTCTGAACTAAGAAGACCAATTAAAATTTATGGAAAACTGAAAACAAAAAATAAATAAATATAAATAAAAAATAAATATTTTTTTAAATAATTGAACAGTGTTTGAGCTAAATATTAAATTTTAAAGCCTTTAACCAAATATTAGCTAGCAAATAAAAGAATATATTTAAATATTACGATAAATGCATTTCATATATTTATGGTAGCATTTGATGAGGTAATATTCCGAGAGGGGACAAGGGACACTGCTGTCACCATCATGCAAATAATTTCCATAAATATTTTTTTTGAAATTGGCTTCGAATGCCAAAGGCTATTCAGTGCTAGCCAGATGAATTTACAGCTCGTTGTGTTTCAATTTATGACTTTATATTTATCCAGCAAATAATGTTGACAATTATGGATTAAGCGTGTCAATAATTGACGTGTCGACAAATGTGGAAATATTATGTAATAAACAAGGTTACCGGATCCCGTAGCCCGCATCCCGGATCCCGGATCCCGAACTTCGGTCTCTGGTCTACGGTCTCCGGTTGCAATGAAAAACTACCGGTGTAATGGAATTTTGCTAATTAATACGTAACATTTTTAGAATTAATGTCCTCTACCACTACAGAATTTCTGACAAATTTCATTGTCAGACAAATTACGGAAAACTTTCTCTGTGTATGAGAACACATACATACATACATTTGGGGGGGTGGGAAGGGTGGCTTGAAGAGAAGTAGTAGAAGTAGTCTGAAACCCAATACTGGTCGCTGGCGATGGTGATGGCGATAGCATACCATTCCTCTTGATTGAAGCCAGGCCAAAGCCAAAGAAACCCAAAGCTAAGACCACAATTACAGCAAAAACAACAACGACAATAGAAGAGCCAACAACAGCAACTAATAAAATCAAATACCTTGACTAACCGAAGCTGATCTCCGAGTGAACTCAGGCTTAAATTGAACTGAATTGAAAGTGACCTCACCAAGAAATGCATTCCGTGTGGTCAGAAGCTTTTGGCTTGACTGTTGTGGCCATAGCATATGGTACATATGTATATAGTATGTGTATTTTGGAATGTCGGTAATACACACAGCATACAGAGTACTGAGTACAGGTTTAAATAATAATTTCAATTTGGTTTTGTGCACATTTCAATGCAAATATTTATAAATGCGTATGCATAAATTGGTTTTGAAATCGACCAGCCGACATTCAACTTGGTAAATAATTAATTTTTGCAAATTTAATTACTGCCCAATGCTTTCTGGGCGCAATTTTCATATTTGGTAATACAGCCAGACCAAAAAAAAAAAAAAAAAAAAACCCAAAAGGAAGCAACCAAAAACAATAAAATAAAACTTAACAGCTATCGAATGGATTCCGTGTGGACATCGGGTTCGGGGCGGACGGGGACTGAGAATACACACAAAATCAACACAATAACCACGTACAGATATTTACAAAATATAAACACACACATACACATATAAACAAATAATCATATATATATATATATATATATATCTATATAAATGTGTATGTGAACGCAGTTCTCATATTTCGCCATTTACCGATAGGAAATCCCATTTGTAGGTCTTTTATCTTTTGATGTACAATAACATGAAAGAAATATGAATGATGAAAATTTGAATCTGCTGGCGGGCCCATTAGACAGCGCCTTTTTCGCAAAAAGGCCAGATAAACATACAGTGGTATAATTTATCACAAAAATATTACAAAAAAAAAAAAAAAATGTCATTCAAAATTTGAAGTAATTATTTCCGAATTGATATTAAAAATTTCTATTTTAATGAATTCATAAATCGGTAGACTGCAATATCATATTTCCTTTAAAATTTGAATGAGAGAAATATGTAATTTTTAAAGAAGACTATATCGCCCAACATTTCTAAAATTTTGACCATTATTCCTTTTACGAAGTCACCGGGTTCAAAAAGCTAAGGCTTCGAATTTTCCTTAGATATTTAGGATTATTCTGAATTTTCTTTCTGGATTTTAATTGAGCAACAAAGTAAGGAACTCTCTTTCTGCTTGATTAATGAAAGAGACAGCGAGGGAGAGAGTGAGAAAGTTGCGAATCGCGGCCTCAATTAATTTTGGGTTAAAGGAATCAGAAAGTAGCGTTTAGGCCCATATCTAAATAGCTTCAAGTCCGAACCAGATTAAGCCTAGCCAAGCCAATGAAATAGAAGCCAAAATAACAGTCTTTCATATGTCTAACTGACTGAATATTCAAGTTGTATTCATTTGAATGCGATAAAATGTTTGGGAAAAAGCAGCTACAGTTTAATCAAAGACACGTGGGAAACCACAGAGTAGAGTGGGAAAATGTAACTGAATGGAGAGCAAGAATTGAAAACGAGTCTGAAATGGATTTCAGTTATTGCTTAGAATTTAGTTCCGTTTTCTGTTTTCTTAACTCAAAGTTGGTCGGTTGGCCTGGCAGACTGTGAGCAGACCGCGGCATCTAATTAATCATCGACGTTTATCCGACTTGATGCAGAACTAAACAAATCGTTTCGAATTATTAAAATCATTTATAATGCGCCACGCTAGAGGTTCTCTCGAATAGTCGGAGTAGGGAGCAGCATCAAGTTGGTTAGAGCATGTGAGTGCGGCTAAGGCGGCCAAGGATGAAGGATGTGCTGCGTGCGCTTGGCGCCGGTTTTAAAGATGGCCGAGGCTTGAAGTGGAGCGAAAGTTTGTTGCTGTTTTGCCCTGCTCCTGATGCTGCCAACATAAATCAGTCCTACATATTAACCTCTCCACTGAGTACAACAACAACAAGAGGAACAACAAGCGAGCACTATCTAGGCACAGAGTTTTTATTAAGAGTCTGAGTCGATGGAGTAGTTGGCCCCACTAGAAGGGGAGGCAGCATGACCAATTAAAGCGGCCACCGGCACAGCCAATGCCACTGCCACTGCCACTGCCATGTACCCGGGTAGTAGCCTCCACATTGTCGCCACCACCATAGACGCCGTCTGCTTGGCCGAGCGTTTTATTTATGTCTTCTTGTTGTTGCTGGTCCTTTGCTCGGTTGCTTTTATAACCGCGTCAGGCCGCACATATTTTGTTTTTGTTTCCATTTTTTTTCTTTAGTTTGTTACTGCGTCTGTTTTTGTTGCTGTTGTTCTTGTTGTTGTTGTTGGATTCGTTACGCCTTCCACGGGGCTCATTATTTGCACATTCGTGTGACTTGAGCAGAAGGCAGGACCTAGGCCAGGACCAGGAGCAGGACCCGAACGAAGAGATCCAGGGGACACAGCTAGTGGTCCATATTTCTCCATAGTCAGCTTATCGCCGAGGCGATGACAGGCAGCAATGAAGCGGGCACAAACAAACCCACACACACACACACACACATACGCACGCACCCAGAGAGAGATCTGCAGAAACAAACAAATCGACTGATTATCAAGAGTTGAGAGCGAAGAGGCTGTGCCGTTTGCCAGGGGATAGGTAAAATATCTACACGCAAGGACATCTTGGCTAAAATAAATTATCTGCACGCCAAGCAAAACATAAACAAAATGAAATAGAATGGCATAGAAATATGGACCTGTGACTGCGGATGCGAAACCCGAGCTACTTCACTGCCAAGATGAATTGACCCAGGTCAGTTTATGTGAATACATATAGGTAAGCTCATTCAAAATTTTAAGATAGTCATTCATATATAAATAGATCAGCTAGCAGAATATCTTATCTAAATATGTATTTCATAAAAATAAAGAGAGCTTATGAAATAAATCGAAGCATACTTTCGAGAGTCTTGGTAGAATTTCCTCTGTCTTGCATATATTTTCTACCAACGAACTCATATCAATTGTAGAGACTTAAGTTATTTATAATTTGTGAGAACAGAAGAGCTTATCGGAATATAAATTGAGCATAAATAGTCAAATAATTTTTCCATATCTTTGGCAAATGAAAGGAAAGTACAATTTTTACGTATTTCAGGACTCTCAGCTTTTTAAATAAAGATTTATGTACAAAGCAAGGCAAATAAGTCATGAGTTTATTTATGTGAAACTAATAAGCAACTCAAATGTCTGCCAAACTTATATGAAACGAAAAACTCAATAAGAAGAAGAAGACGAAAAAATATATTGAACTTTATAGACGACAAACGATGGGAGCCATTTGCACAAAATATGTCACGAGGTCAGTGTCAGTCCTTGTGTTTATGTGAGGGTGTGTGTGTGTGTGTGTGTGTTGATGTTTCCTTAAGTTTGTAGTTGAATGAGATACCAGACAGGTATATCCAGTAAAGCGGAAGTGGGCGAAAGTTTCGCGTCAGTCGGCCTTCAGGGGCTTGGGTGGTGTGACAAGAATCGTAGAAAATAAATTGACTGGTGAGTGGTTTGGCTGGTTGTGGTGTTTCTATAAATGAATTCAATATTCGGACCTGTGAATCTGTGGCGTGTAATGCCCTTTCCGCATGACTTCTTCTCAGATTTCCAATCAAATTGTTGCAAAGATCAGAGACATGTTGGTCGAGTAGGCGACAGCTGAGTGGTGGGGGATAGAAGCGATTTAATATATTTTATAAAAGTTACTAAATCACGCCTATGAAGGCCAGCCAAGAAAACTGCAAATATTTTTCAATGAATTCCAAATCGAGGGCAGACAAATCGATAGACTCACTTTCAGCCAGACGTCTGAAAATTCATATGATTCTGAGTGGGATGGAGATGAAATATTTGAGTGACAACGGTTCCATGACTTTTGATCGACTGGTTGGCCAGTCTATCCTCAATAAATAAAGTATTCAAAGTATTCACGAAAGAAGAAAGTTTCATTTGCTAGCTGAGCTGTTGACTCGGACTCATTAAATAAAAGATTGCATGCTATTTCCCAGCTCCTTTGTGGATAGATAGTCATCTGAGCTAATTCTTTGCACAGATTTTCGGACCCTGTGATTGACACCCACACAAACACACACAAAACACACACACAAACATTTTCAACGCATGTAAATGTGAAAGGACCAAAAGTGTTGTTAGACAAACATATCACATGTCAAGCCAGTCAACTAGGAAACCAGCAACTCGGTTAAGAGATAAGAGTCGACTAGTCATAGTAGCTAGGATGGTGGGGGGTAAAGAAAGTCAACTTGTCTTCGAATTGAAGATAAACGTATAACTTTTTGGTTTTTCCCCCAAAAGCGTTGTGAAAAAAGTTTGCCTCTTTCTCTCTCGGACTAGCCATACTCATGAGTTTACTGACCAAAATAAGACAGCTCAATCAAGCTAACAAACTACAAAAAATATATGTATTTGTGTGTGTGTGTGTGTGTGTTTATATAAACAAAATGTGAACACAAAATCGATGAATTTCACTTTTAATATACAAACCAAATTAACCAGGCAAACAAGCAAACTAACAAGCCAACCAACCAACTAGCCAACCACCTACAAGTTCCTGCAATGCAGACACCTCTTAAAAATTCTATATAAAAATCAGAAGCACAGGTTCATCGAAAAGTAAGTAATCTATATATATATATATGGATCATAGCCAAGTCTAGGAGAGACGGAGAGAATTCTGAAAAGTTATGTTAAGTAATTTTTGATTTGGGTTGGGAAACTCTTGGAACACACCTTGAAGAAGTATACACATGCTTATCGTAGAACCACAGAGGCACACAAATTGTGCAGGTTCAGTGCAAAAATGCGTTGAGAATATTATAAAGTTGCCATTTTGTTAGCTCTCTCCCCCTACTCTATTTTTTTTGTTCCTTTCTTTTTTGTGGTCGTAAATGGGGGCTGGAAGCTGTTGATGATGTCTGACCTCGTCCCACCTTTTTATATGTTCACTCTTTCTGTCTCTCTTTACTTAGCCAGCATGTTTGAGCTGTTTTTCTATCGTTGAAAAGATGCAATCTGCCAGACGTACACACTCATACAGATACTTATGAGTATATCAAGGAATCTGTTGCAGTTTTTGGGCTGCACTGCCACCGCATTGTAGGGTTGTGCTGTATGTATTTGTGTCGGTAAGCGGTGCTTAAGAGTCGGTAAAACTTTTTAATATGCAACAACAAAGGCGAAAAAGAAAACAGAATTTGTTTTTTTCTTTTTGGCCCAAAGATTATTTTATATGCATGTGTGAAATAGTTTCTTTTGCCTCAATTTTGATTACACTCTATTTTTTAGTTGGAAAAGAAAACTCTTTGGTTATTTCTTTGCATTGGAATTTTAATTATGCAAACTTGTCGGAGAGAAAGTAAAGCGAAAAGCTTATTAATAAGTTAACAAGCTGTTGACTATTTAAGCTTATCAAGGAAAAGCTAGCAGCATCTACCTTATTTTATTTACAACAAATAATTTCTTGTGGCATCCAAATAATGATAGATCCAATAAATTTATTATTTAATTACTGTAAAAGTATTTATCAAATTTCCATTCCCAACTTAATTGATTCTTAACCAGGCCAAAAGGTAAGAGAAATCGATAGGACTATTTTTGTCGGCTTTGGCCCATTCGTGTTTACCAGTCGTATACGCAATGCTTAACAATTTCTATGAAAATTTCATGTTGCCTCCATTTTTGCATAATGATTAATTTAAGCTTTAAATTTATGCATTCAACAAGCACTCTATGCTAGCTAGCTCCTTAATTTTATACAAAGAGTCGACCTACCTTCTACCCTCAACACCGCCCAGAAGTCACACTGTATATATTTTCATTGCTCTGGCACCTTAGATACCGGAGGCGTTTGGGTTCCATATGCAAGTGTCTAGTGAAACTGAAATCAAACTAAACCAAGCCAAACTAAGGCAGCAACTAGGCAGAGCTTGTGATTTTTGTCTTCTGTCGTAAATTTATGAAATCATTCTGCAAATAACTCAACCTGAAGTAGCTATTGTCTTTGGCTTTGCCTTTAATTTTCTTGTATTTTAGTTTCAGAGTCTTCAATTAATATTCATAGAAACACACACTTATTCTCGACTATGCTGGCACATGTGCTATTTGCCAAGACAGCTAAGAAAAAGGGGGCTACCAATTTGATGGTAAAATGAAAATTTGCATACGGTAAATCTCGGTAGCTGAGATTTTTCGTGTGCTTCAGCAAAGACTTTCATTTTCTCTACATATTTTATTTGAACATTTTAGTGTTTGTCAAAATTAATTGGATTATTTAAAGGCAACTCTGCCTTAGCTCTGCCAAAGTACTACAATTTCCTAAAAGTTCCAAGTGGAATTGAAATATTTTTATCAACGTAGCTTTTTTTTTTGTTACATGGAATAATTCCACGGATTCGTTGACATAACAAAAAAAAATTATATGAATTTATTCACATACTCAAATTAATCCATTTAAAATGAATTTACAAATTTATGAATGTTTTTATATTGAAACACCAAATGAGAACCACAACAAAACTCACAATCACTTTCGCATTTGGCAGCATGGCCATTGTCAATGGAAGAGCTCCGTGCTGTAAACAATCACATCTACATACAAATATACACAGATACAGATACAGGCATCCTCATACACTGACAATAATCAATTATTGGTTGAAATCAACTCAACAGGATTATTGAGTTATAAATGATTCATAAAATATTCTGCGGCACCTGTTCGCTCTTTTGCTCTGGCTTTTGCGGTTTTAACTGATAAATACCGCAAATAAAATAAAATAACAGATAAAATAAAATAGGCACAATAAATGCCAACAAACAAAAGCAGCTGCACCATCAATCGGTGGTCAGCCTATAAAGCAACTAAAGTGTTTGCCCGTGTATGTGAGCCGAGTCAAACCAGACAAAAAAATAAAAAAAAAAAGGAAAAACAGAAAAAAACAGAAAAAACCTCGTGTTTATATTTATGGTTAAGTTTGGTTTTTGGTTTGGCAAATGCTTAATGCAGGAGTGACTAAGTGCCAGTTAAGGCAATAAAACGGTTCTGTCTCATAATTGGTTTTAAATCTTTGATAGAACTTCTTTTTTTTTTGGTCATTGATTTTCGCTTTAATTTTTTTTTTCTGTCAGCTCAGCTGGTTGACTCTTTAATTGGCCTTCATAGTCATGCATAAGAAATGACTTAAAGTCTATTTTGAGTAGCATAAAAATAAGAAAAGCACCAGCGCATTGTCTGTCAGACAGAGCACAAGTCAAACACAATATTACACATACGCCACGTGTGCCACCTTCATTTGTTCGGTCACTGAGCTCGCTTGCGCACTCGCTCGCCATAGAGAAGCTGGCACATGAAAGGGAATTAAAATAAATAAAAACACAATTAAAAAGTAGAAACCAAAATGGCAAGAGTAAAACCGGCTGCGACAGTGGCAGTGGGAGTCCTGCAACAGTGTCATGTTTACCCAACGTCCGGCGGCTGCCTTAAAGTCCTGACTTGTATAGCTGCCATCGACATGGCCGGTGTCATTGTTGTTGCTCCTTTAGGGTTTATGTCGCAGTTACCGTTCGGGAACTTTAACAACTGCTCGACTCCTGCTTCCTACGTTCAGCTCGACTCCACTCCACTCCACTCGGCACAACTCAACTCAACTCAATTTGTTCATTTAAATGCTTTTATTTTTATTATATTTACATTTGTTTTACTCCTCGTGCTACACGCTCAACAGATAATTACGATAGTAATAAGGACACATTGTCCATAGCCCTCAGCAATTCAGCTTGTCGAAGCTGTGGCAGCTCTGCGGTTACATTTTCCTTCAACTTCACCTGGCTTTGTTCAAGTGTCAATGCCATTCAAACTTCCACGAATCTGGCGAACATGGCCAGGAAATAAACCAACAAGAAAAATTCATTTGTATTTTTAATTTACATTTTTTTAATGAATTGTCTCCAGAGATATTCGCCTCCTCTAAGAATAAGTAAATCAAATTGAACTGATAGTTTAGTAGTTGCATATGGAATTTTTAAACCCGCCCAAGCAACTGCCAGTGCAACTGCAGGAGAGCAGTGAACATTTCTGAATTAAGTTATTCATACGCGCGGTAAGACTACCAAGCCGACAGAGTGTGTAAGGATGCCAAGATGCCAACCATAATATGTGAAAATATATAGAAATGCTAGAGGTGTTTGCCAGTGTGCTCCATCCGTACATTTGCAAAGAAACGCACTGAATTGTGCGAGTGCCTCTGAAGTACAAGAAAAAATAATAAGAAAAAAAAGGAAAAAGCATCCTAGAAAAGTTTACAATGTCAGGATATGTATATGAATGTAATATGAGGAAAGAAATCACACAAGCAAGTATGTATCTATATAAGTGTGTGGATATTTTATGTATGTAAAAAACCCTCTCAATACATTCCCATGGAAACTTTCGCACAAAGAATTCCTTCAAAAACGAATATGGAAAATAAAACAATAGAAGAATATTCAGGATACTCCTTGATCAAGGTGAGATAAAACTTAATTTTTATAGGAAATTTAATTTTTTTTTTCACTTTTTTTTCTATCAAATTGTTTAAAGAACTGGAAGGATTAATTCTCTCTCCGATTTTCAGGATAATTTTTAATTTCATTTCACTTTTAGAAAAATTTGTGAGTTAGGAGTATTAATTCGTTCTTCAAGGGGAGCCATCATTTGATTTTAATATAATTTTTTTATTTCATTTAATTTCATTTTAAAAAACCCGCTTAAAGAGTTGGAAGGATTAATTCTTTCTCCTATGTTGAGGGGAATCCTTGATCTGGGTAAATAATGGAAAATTCAAATTTGATAGAATTCTTTTATTTCATTTTACTATTTTTCTATTAAATTGAAGTATTCGTTTAAAGAGTTTAGAGTATTTATTCTCTCTCTGATGTTCAGGGTTATCCTTGATCAAGAAAAGTACAAATTTAATTTTGATAGAATTTTTTATTTCATTTCATCTTTTTTTTTATTAAATTGAAATATTACTCTAAAGAGCTGAAAGGATCCCTGAGGATATTGCTTGATCAAGGCTAACCAATATTTATTTTGATAGAATTTTTGTTTTGATTTCACTATTTTTCTATTAGAAAAGGAACATTTATTTAAAGACCTTGTAATATTAATTCTCTCTTCGATTACAGATCGGCCTTTGTATTTAGTATTGAGTATTTTTTTTTGTACTTTTTAGCTGTTCATTTAAGCCTTTTGATGTAGATTTAATTTGACTAGAATATGAATAATAAATATTTGCCTTTTTCTATTCTTTTTACATTTTTAAATTTGATGGAAAATATTTTAACATAAATTTTTCGTATTTTTTGTTTTTTTTTTTCAAAAGATTCCTTAATCTATAAATCATCTGCTTAGCCAATTCAAAATATATTTTTATTTGCAAATTTATCTACTCAATGTTTTTGCCTTTTTATTGCCAGCCAAAATGCTGCCAATCATATGTGTATATGTGTGTGTGTGTGTGTGTAACATACAAACCCTACTCGGTGATTTTATGACCAAGAAAACTGGTTATTACGAAGGGTGAGGTGGGGCAAAAAAACTTTGTTACTTTTATGCATGTTAAATAAAGCAAATTTGTACCACATTCTATGGCCTGGGTGTGCGTGGGGGGCGGGGGGTCTGACTGAAATTGAGTCGATTTAAATAGGAAAGAAAAGGGAAAGAGGGCAGGCTGGGAAGGGAAGGGATGAAATTGCTTAGCGTTTCGTTTGTTATTTTCAATAAATTTCATTTATTTCATGTGCAGGCAGATGCGTGAATTTGTAATGCGCTCAGATATGATGAAGTGAAATACAAATTGAAATTTGCACACACACACACGCATACACACGAGCACACCAGAGATTGGTTTACTCGGCTGTTGTTGTTCCGCTTTGTGTGCTGGCACAGGCGACTTAATAAGTTAGCAAATGACGTACGCAGACATTCACTCATGCCAAAGCCTCGACTTTTTTTTGTTGTTGCTGTATTTGTTTTTTGTTGTTGTACTTCCGTTTGCTCTTTCCAGAGACAAAGAGATTCAAATACAGAGAGAAAAAGATACAAAGCCACACACATATGTCTTACTTCAGTTGGTGTTGATAGCGTGACCCCCTAGATGTCGTGGCTGCTCCCTTGGCAGCAATAAAACCGCCAACTGGTTACTCCTGGTGCTGTTGGATTCGGGGTGGTACAGATAAGTTTTCGTGGGTGTTTGTCCTACTTTTGTCTTGAGTATTTCATTGTTTTAAGGCCACGTTTTTTTTTTGTGTTTCGTTTTTTTTTGCTTTATTTTACGCTTCCTTTTGCTACTCTTGAGCTGCGTTCTCGGTTTCGTTGCCTCCTCTCGCACACGTCACATGACACAATTAATTTCCTTCCTTCCACATCTGCAATCTCTTTTCGCACCAGTAGCAATAGCAGCAGCACTTCCCCACCACCCCCCCCCACCCGGGCATTTGGCGAGCACCACTCATCCTTGTCGTGTACGTTTTGCATTACACCGTTGTTATTTGTCTCCTTTGTATTGTCAAAAGGCACTGTCAAAACAAATGCTCAACAATTTCTCAGCAGCCAAAGCGACGCGTCTGACTTTGGTGACTGTGGCAACGTGGAGAGGTGGTAATGCTGACATGGTTAGGTTTGTCTTGGCTCGGCGAAGCCGTGGTGACGGTATGAAACGATTGTTTCTCTAGGACTCTGACAGTGTTATTTTTGCTATGGTGGCGGCGAGGTTGTGGCAACTTTGCTTAGTTTCGCCTGCTGTTGACAGTCGAGACAGTTGTCAAGTCGACTGGCAATCGTCTTCATCATCATCGATGGCATAAATAAGAATAATGGGCCTCTGGCTGATTACTTCCACACTGCCAAAGGATTGTTATCCTCAGCTTCTTGGTTGCCTTTCATTTGCTTTTTCCCACTCAGTTATTCCGATTGTCAGTTGATGAATTGAATCCAGCTATGAATTATTTTGTTTATACAAATTACTTTATTGCCATAGAAGGAGAAGGGCAAGCGATGACAGTGTGTGTGTGTGTGTGTATGTGTGTGTTTGAAAGGACTATGAGTTTATATAAATAGAATGATTTATGGTCATCGTCTGGTTGACTAGAACATGGCCAGCCCACTTGGCAATTTGTCAGCTGCTGACTCAATCGGTAACTCCTTTCTTGACTTGAATTTTACAACCTGTTCTCAGTCGAGTTAGAAGCTTCTACGGTATTCGAAAGGTTTGAGCAATCGGATTTCAAATAATAATTTTATTACATGAGTTCTCTGATTTCCTCTTGATTTATAAGCTTTCTTGGGATGAGATCAGGGTTAGCATATATATTTTTGAAATTTTTAATTTTAATTACTGTTCTCGCGAAATGGATTCCTTTCATTTTTAGCAAACTTTTGTAAATTTTTTAAGAAATTAAATTGAAAAGTTCTTTATTGATTTGCTTTGTGTATTTAAAATCCTGTGGAATTGTAGTCCGCTTCATCTTTTCAAAAGCTCCGATCGAAGATTTGCATAATTCATTTCATGACAAGTAATGAGAGTTTGTCACAAGTACTTCTCCCTGAATATTTTAACCACGTTTCCATCATTTTCGTTGACATTCTCCACACACATAAATGCAGAGGCATGTGCGGCTTACCAGCCACTGGCAATTAGCGGAATCATAAAACGTTCTCCTGACTGCCTACATCAAATAACACCAACAAAGGAATTTTAGACAGACCCACACAGAGAGAGAAAGAGAGGGATAGAGGGAGGGAGGGAGAGATTAAGAAAGAGTGAATGAGATAGAGAGAGGCAAATGGAAAAGAGAAAGTGGTTCATGCCATTCAACTTCCATTATCTGAGCTTGCAAATACCCAAACACATACACTTAGCTTAATCGGTAGACGACGACCCATGGGCTTAGTCCTCCTATATGAACATCAGTTAGGCACGTAAGGATAACAAATTGAGAGCTAGGGGCAGGGCCGAAGGAGCAACCGGAGCCACAGCCTGAGGAAGTGTAAGAGTGCTGGGAACGGAGCTATGACAGAGTCGAGTGCAGGGCAAATTGCACAAATTTATGAACTGATTTGCTTTAAAGCAAATATTTTTACCCATAGTCGTCTATGTGATGGTAGGAGGGTAGTGGCGTCTAAAGAGACTTAAAGGATTTAGTGTTAAAAAGGGTTTTACTTATAAATTGAAAAAAAAAAAAATAAAAAGCAGGAAAGTATGCCAACTGATGGCTGAGTAGCCAAAGTCGACATGCATGTGAAAATATTTTACTCTCTCTTCTTTTTTTTCGTGTGGTGGAATCTTCTTGGGAAAGTCTGTGCAATTTCTAAGCAGCTTATTGTTTATGAGCCGCTTTTCAACACCAGAAACAATGACAGTGCAAAATAATAAGAAGAAGAAGAGAAGAAAAGCAAAACAACAACATTAGTAAAAATACCAGAAAAGCACGCAAGTGTCGTGAGGATTTTAGCAGAAAGTAAAAGTGTCTTTGGCAGCTGTTTTGGGGGGGAGTTGAAGGTGAAATAGTATGTTGGAATCTTTACAGATACTTTCCTCGAAAACAATTGGGGGAAACTTTCTACAACAGTGTTGGAAAATACCATAAATGTCTCAATGTGCTTGCCGAATTGTTTGAATTGCTTTTCTTGCTTCACAAGTTGCAGCAAATGCACTTCTCTATATATAAAATTCTTTTTTCTTTTTGTATCTATTTTATTTTTTTTTATTTTCGCTGTAAAAATATAAACTTTTCACATTGTTACAAACTCACCTAACCAGCTCAGCTGGGCTGGGCTCAGGCTCAGGCTTAGCTCAATAGAACCAACAGATTGGCGCACAGCTTAGAATGCGACTCTCAGTCTCAGATATTTTATACAAAACACTTTTGTGGAAAATAAACGAATATAAAAACAACAACAACAGCAGCAACAAAAATCATATGAAACAATGAGTAAGAAAGTTAACCAAACCTCAGAGAGATGGGGAGCACTGGCGAGACTGAGCACACGTTTCATGCGTTTTCACTTTGTAAAACATTTCTTATGCCACAAGTAAGCATGTATGTGTGCTTCTCTGTACACGGTAGAATGATTGTATACATATAAGCAGGATGGTGTATGGAAAACTTAAGGCAACAGCAACAGGATTAAAACCAAGGCAAGTGTTGAAGTTGGGCGGGCAAAAGGAATTTTGCTGGTTTCTTCTTCTTCTTCCTTTGGGGGGAGCATAAAATTCTATTTAAACTTTGATTAGGTTTTCCTCGCCCAGGCACACGCAAATAATTAAGCAGATAACTTTCCCAATGTCACACACAATCAGACCAGAAGAAATTTTTTCACAACAGAAACAACAACAACAACACCAACAACACAGCCACATTTGTAAGCCATAAACAATTTAAATTGAGATAATTTTATTTACTAATTTCAACTGGTGGCAAATTTACTGCGGTGCAATTAATGATTTTAAATAGAATTATGATTATTAACTTTGGCAATTTTTGGTATACCAAGAGTTGGTCCAGTGGGAAGGGCCTATAATTTGTTCACAGTCGATTTGAAATATACAAAAGAATCTTTTTCGAATGCAATTTAAATGTGTTTTAATTTTAATCCATTTACATTATTATTTTTTTTTAGGGTTGAAATAAAATCCATAACATAAAAATTCATTGTATCAAAATTTATGAAAATTCAGATTTTTTAAAGTTTTAAAATATTTTCTAATGCTATTTTAATTGCTTATAAGTTCCAAATATATTTTCATAATTAAAGAGTTAATTTAGTTTTTGAATTAATAGAGAGATAAGGGTGGCTCTCAAACTGTGTGAGCAAGTCTGGTGAGACTTTCTATCTATAAAAACTTTATAGCTGTTGATCAGGTATGATCGTATGCAATTAGTTCCATTTATGATTTGGGTTGTGAATTAAATCCATATGATCATAATTGGCTTGTAAAATATCTTATAGCTTGCAAGAGATAGAAAGCTTGTATGTAGCCCAAAGGAGAAAAAGTCAGAGACCACCAAAGCTACCCAAGTATCTCGAAAACTACAAAATCTGGAACTTTGAAATTTAGTATAGAGTAAATCCAAGATATTAGATTTAAAATCCTATAATACCTAAGGACTTACTAAATTTAGAGCTAGTCTTATTCTAGGTCGAAGGAATAATCTGTTCTTAAGTAATTAGCTTATCACCCTTCGTACACAGATTATCTTTACTGGTTTTATTTAGTCTCTTTAGTCTCAGGTTATCCTTAGTTATTCATTGTTTAATCAGTGAGAAACTAATTGACTTTTTTTAAAGCTTTATTAGAAGTACTTTATACACTCTGTTTTCAAAGTTTTGAAAAGTTTTCATTTTTTTTTTTTGCGTTTTAAATATAACAAATTTAAGTGTTTGCGGATTATGTGTGCTTCGATTATTGAATATTTTATTCTTAAAGTTTTCTTTCGTTTTCGCTTTCACTATAAATTTAATATACGAACGCTTTCAGTTTGCAAGTGATTTTTTTTTTTTTTTGTAGGCCGGCGGCACACAGCAGGCCCGCGCCTTCATAATTTGTTTGGCAATCTCGACATACTTACACAAATACACACACACACACACACAAACACATATATACCTATATATATAACATATATGCACACAAACAGCCAGAAGCATGTGCGGTAAAAGCACATGCCAAAAGTCAACGATGGCAATGGAGCTGATGGAGCTGATGGTGATGGCAATGGCTGCCTTCGGACTTCGAGTGCCAGTCACTGGCGACATCCATTTGGAAACACATGCAGTGCCCAACTGTGTGCCAGCAATGGTAACTGCCTGCCAATGTCTGGAATGTGGCCCTCAAATGGGGCGCCCCCCTGGAGTGCTGCGTGCTGCTCCAAACGGGTCAAATCGGTCTCTGCCACTGTGAGGGGTAGACGTCGGGCATAACCAAGATGTAAGCCACAAAAATACTTGACAATTTGTTTGCAATACATTTTCCACAACGCTTTTTGCTGCCCTCCTTTTGATCATCATTTCCTCCCTGCTCTGGACTAAGAAAAAAATTCCCTTACTCTGGGCCAGATAGTTTTTCTTTTCTAACACTAAATGATAGACCAGAAGTTTCTTTTTTTTAGATGTATGAATCAGTGTTGGCAGACTTTTCATCTATCAAAACAGCGCGGCTGGTTTCTCGAGTAGCTCTTAATTTTATTGATTTCCAGCTGTTTGAGAAAACAATTAAAGATTTGATGATAAAGCAAATTTGATTGGTTTTTGAGAGTTCCCCATCTTTTTGATACCATTTGATCCTAACTTTTGAGGTTATGGTTAAGAAGTCTTGGAAATATCTGGATAATACTCCCAATATTTCTTCCGGGTAGGGAGTTTTTTTTTTTGATATCAGAACCCGAGTTCTTTAAAAGTTTTTTTAAGAATCGGTTTTGAGCACAGATCCTAACTTTTAAGGGTTTTGAAATTATTGTTTTGTCTTGGGAACAGTCGTGAATTTTTTTTCAAGTCTCGGTGACAAAGTCACTTCAGTTACCTTTGTCCATCACTATGCATGTTTTCTGCGTATTTCTTATACGATGCGATACCGAACCCAACGACATTTGCCATTTCTTGCAGCATAAGCATTTCTTCTGCCGGACTTCGATTTTTCTTTGGATTATTTTTTTGTTTTTGTTTTTTGTTTTATTTTTCTTTTAGTCGCTATGTTTGCGTTTGGATTTTTCTCCCCACTGTATTTCCAACTACTTATAATACTTATTTTACTCCCCTTGTGCTTTTGCTGCGTCACTTGCGTGGCTGTCGATGTGCCTTTTTGTCTGGCTCTCAAGTGAAACTATTATGGCTGCGAAGCGAGAAAAAAAGGAAGAGAACTATGTGGTAGAAGCAAATCCAACAAAAACAATAATGTTAAAAAAAAGGAACAGATAAAAGAACAAAGCAATAAGTTCATAAAACAATTGGCTCCATTTGCTCTGATTTTCATTGCCTGCCATTTGGCTGACCTGAGTTGATGACCATTGGCCCGGACCATGCCAGTCTCTACAGCCTCGGCTGGGCAGTCACCAGTGTGTACACACATGTATTGAAATTATTATTGTTGTTGTCGTTGTTGTGCACTTTGGAGCCTAATTGGTTTGTTAAGTTTGCGTGTAACGACTTTAGCCCGATAAGGTTGCTTGGTAGGCCTATGCAAAGCCACGTGGAAATTGTTGAACAGGTAGAGAGATGCGGCGGCGTGTCCAGCCCCTAGGAAATTCAATGAATTGTGTACGACTATAATGCCAATTACAACGAAAATGCATTGCTCAAATGCAACAGCAGCAATTTCCACTCTGGCACCTCATCCCCATCTCAAGCTAGGAGACACACACACACACACACACACGCACTCGCCGGAAATCTACTCCATTTGCACTCTCTCTCAGTCTCAGCGCAATAATTAATAATTTTTCCCCCCTTGCGTGTACTGTAATTGCTGCACATTTGTAGACTAACTGGATGCAGCAACAACAACAAAAATAGCTCAGGCATCGATACGGCAAGGCCCCTAGGAAATGAACTCAAATTTCAACCTCGCAACCTGCTCGCAGCATGAAGGTAAAGGCAACAACATTTCCCTTCTTCTGCCAACTCATTGCATATTCAGTTAGTTGTGCGACTCTTGTGAAATACGTAATTCAACTTTGCCACTTGACACTGTACATCGTTGATGCAACCAATTTAAGATCTATTAACATCAGCATATTACTCAATGGCAAATAATATCTATGTACAAACATACAGCATAATCATATGATAATTAGCAAAAATATTGCCAATACTGCCAATGGTGATGATTCAAAAGTGTTTGAGTATCTATTCCATTTGTCTGTCTGCCTATGACAGGGTTAAGTGCTTAAGTGTTTCAGAGCTATCGAATGTGGATAGTCTGGTAGGCAGCTCTATATGCAATTGCAATTGGCAGCTGTCTTAATAAGTAGCAAATCTGATATATAACATCTACAGAGAATTATTTGATGGCCTTATTGAAATGAGCAAATCAAAATGTCTTTGATCGAGCAACTGTAAAATCATTACCCACGGTTGACTTACCACAGAATAATTAATTAAATTTTTTGCTTTCACCTAAAACTTTAAAAATTAAATAATTCTCTATAGAGTAAGACTTTCTCCTTGGTTAAATTTTTAGCTTTAACTTGAATAAATACGATATTATCTGATAACAATATTATCGTGGCATATTACTTTGCTTTCTTTGCCATGGTAATTCGTTTAACTCAAAATGATATTGTATGAAATATTCGAATGCATCACTTAGCAATTGAGTATAAACGTATTTTCACCTGCTGATATCAAATATCAATAGAAGCGAATCATTTTCATTTAAGACTTAACCAATAGCGAGTATTATGCTTATCCCATTAAATGTATCGAAGATTGAATCTGATGAAAGCGCACCCAGGCAACCAAACAGCCATAATGCCCACAATTCCTCAATGAATCAATTCACAAATGAATAACGGTGCCACAGGAAGAGAGAGAGAGAGAGGGAAGCTGGATAAAAGTGACCGTTAAGTGATGCCGCGGGCATTAGACGTGTAAGGTTCCATTGGTTTGAGGGGTTGTCCTGTAATGCCTTACGAAATGTAACAGGTTTTTATAGATTACGTGACCATATGAAAAAAGTTGGAATAGCTGTTTCAACAACAGCAATCGTAGCTGAAACAAAATAGAAAATATATAAATATAAATGGTACAAAAACCATACCAAAAGCCAAGCCCACAGCCACCGCCTTTTCTAACAAACGCCCCCAAAAAACGCCCCGTAACCCATATGCATCTACACAATTTGTAGAACTGGATTGGATGGGTGGACTGTTTGGTGGTCGGTTGTGGATGGTAGAGGGTCCGGCTAGCCGACGAGGTAGGCTGACTGGGTTGACTGGCCTATATCAAATAATTACCGGAACTTGAACGTATAACCAACAGTTTCCGCTGCTCGACAGGTACAGGCGCGCAGGTGAAACAGCCAAGCGAACATGAACGAACATGTGAATTATTGCGCGCCTATCAGGCGACCACAAACGCACGGCCATTCAATGACCATACGACTATGAATACTTACGGCTATAGTATATATTCATATGTACTATATATACCGTTGCCGTGTATCGGGGATTTTGGGCACACTGGCACACTCTTAATGTTATATGGATTGTGCATGTCCGTTTATAATAATTCACATGCCATGAAAATGTCAATAATAGTTTTTTAACTGTTCGACTCGTAAAGAAATTATTTATTTATTTAAAGCTCTGCTTCCGAAGGAATTATTGCCAAAGTTGGCATATGAAAAATATATTTTATATGTATTTATATTTGTAGCCTTTATCGTTTGGGATAAAGGGTGGGCGGGTGGTGGTGTTGATGCTGGTTGCTGGTGAGTGTTTGTGTTTGAGTATAGGGAATACTTGGAAATTATGCTAATGTGTCGTCGATTAGCATAAAGTGATTTTGATGAGCATAAAAGTGGACATTATGGTTGGTTGGCTCTGATTAGGGTTATATCCACAATATATCTAACTGCCATGTACATTAAACAGAATCGCCTGGGAGAGAGAATTACTGAAAGGTTGACTGATTACCATAGGTCATGAGCTCAGTCTGTTATATCTAAAGGAATATCTAATCAATTGAAGAATTTACTTTGGATTGAATATATATTTTAAGATAATTTTTCGTAAAATAAACACTGACTCTTAAAACATTATCACGCACTCTACTTGAGAAAGACCAAAAAAAAATGTATATACTTTTTTTTTTTTGGGCAAAATTATGAAAACATATTGTATTAAATTTGCGTGAGCCCCCTGGTGGGTTTGTTTGTTGTTATCTCCCAAACAACTTTCACGGTCAACGCGGAATCAGTGCGGCTATTGAACTGACAGAAGTTCTGGTGGCTTCACACACCGTAGCAAGGACTTTCCTGAATCGGCCAGAAAAAAATTACACACATTAAAAGGCAAGCCGAGAGAGCGAGAGAAACTGGGAGAGCAAATTCTGTCTTGGCTCTTATAAAATTCAACAGATTCCTGCTAAATGATTTTCGAAATCATATTCAGCCACAGGCCTGGTCTGCCTTGAAAGAGGACTTTGCTCTTGTATAAGTTAAAATATAAGAGTGACAGCTTTTTATTATTTTTTTGTATGTTTTAGAAGAGTCTGCGTGGGCTTGTTTTTGTAATCCAATTCAATTGAATTCAATATATTTCTCCGGCTTTTGACTAACTTCTTGTAATTGTGTTTACGAGGGGGAGGGATTTAGCTGTGAGTAAATAGAATAAAAAAAAAATCCGGTGTATTTTAATGAATATTAATTTAGTTTCTGAGAATTTGTAACTGAGAATACTAGGCAACAATTTTTATTAGGTTTCATTTTTTGTCAAAAGAGAAATTTAAGATAAATTAGGAAAATTATGTAAATTCTATGAAAATTTAAGTCAATTGACTTTTACTTTGAGTGCACTGAATGGCAGGTGCTTATATCAAGTTGTTGTTGTTGTTGTTTATAGTCTTGCTTATTTACGAGTGCGTCCACACTTGGCGATAAACTGGAGGACATCATAGAGTCAGTGGCATCACCACTATAACAACAACAACAGAAGCAGCAGCAAACAGTGAGCAAGGCAAAAAGTTCCTTGAAGCAGAAGGATAACATGACAAACTAGTTACGTGCATAAATAATATTTCCCAGTTCCTAGCCTCCCTACCCCAACGGCCCCGACAACCCCCAGACAAGCCCTCTTGAGCTTGAGCAGGTGGGCCAGTGAGCAGGTACGTGCGTTTTGGCTTTACTAGTGTAACTGTTAGTTGGGTCTGCTTGATGGATGAATATTTGTGCTGGACGGATGATGCTATGCATAAATATCGCCTGAAGGGCCAAGTGGTAAGTGGCAAGAGCCCAGAGGCAGAGCGGGTGTGGTAGAACGTGCGAAATGAAAATGCAATAAGTTAATGATATCAACAGACGTAAAATGTCAGCTAGTGGCAACAAGCGACCTCAGGAACAATTTACCATTGTACGTAAGAGATGACAGCAAGCACAAAAAAAAAAATTACATATTTTGACAACTACTAAAGCAACAACAACAAGAACAACAACCCGAGCTATGATAGTTCTAATCCAGTAAGAGTGTTTTTGTGGCCAAACTGGTTGGAATGTCAACTATTTCGACCATACTCCCAAGGAGTGGTTCATTTGCTATGCATCAGCTAATTTGCTGGTCAGACTGTACATTCGATATGCTATGCAGAATATTTGTCAGAATCTAAGGGTTTAACCAGGTAAGAGTGAGAGTGAGAGTGGAGTATGATTGGGCTTTAAGCAAGTGAAAGGAGCAGGGAATTTTCACAACTTCAAAATTGAAAACTATGTGACCAACACATTTTCACATCTCTCTCTCTCTCTCTCTCTCTGTCGCTCTCTGTCTCTTTCTCTTTCTATGTGTTTATGACATTCATTGTTTTGCTTGTTTATTGTATGTCTTTTATATTCAGTTAGCAGGCTAACTTGCAAACAAAAAAAGGACATGTATACAGTTTTTCCTGTTCTTGTTTTTGCTTCCAGTATTATTGCATTTTACAGAGACAATAAAAAAAAAATGGTTGAATTCCCTAAAAAAACTCAAACTCAAATGTAACCTGAGAACCTTTTCATATGTGTTGGAGGTGAGTTTTGTCAAAATTGTGATGGCGCTGGGCTCGGTGTGGGCGGCGGGGAACATTGCGTGTGCCGGAAGTATTTTGTTCTACGCAAGATTTATGAATGCTGTTACATCAACAGCAGCAATAGTACAAACATATAGCAAACAACAACAACAATAGCAACAACAACCACATACGTAATTTAATTTGCAGTGTTACGATCAACAACGAAAAATTAAATAAAACTCGACAAACACATACAATGGCAGTTGTTGCTGTTGCTGTTGTTGTAGCCAGAGGTAGCTACAAAAAAAAAAGGGAAAAAGGAAAAACAAATAAAATAAACTAAAATAAAAACATAGCCATAGCCACATGTAATGCAATTAGGGTCCTTTGAGAGCACTTTGATGAATGAGCGTTTGTTTTTATTGTCTTAACTTTTTCTCTTCTCTATTTTTTTTCTTTTTTTTTTTCTTTTAGCTTTAAAAATATAAAAATAATAAAATAAATTTCAAGTTAGTTATGATATTCTACAAAAGCAATTAAAAAAAAAGAAAAAAACACACACATTTTGAAATGATACTTGTCATGTTTTCCACAACTGAATATTCCATGTGATAACTAAATTATGAATTCTATTTTAAATAAACTCAAAAAAAAAAAAAATACAAAAAAAAAAAACTAAAAACAAAATAAATTTAAACTTAAAATTGAATAAAAAACAAATACAATTTAATAAATTCGGTTGGCTTGAAATCTGCTTAACATTACTTCAAAACAGATTAATTGGAATATTGTGAAGTGAAATTTTTTTAAATCCGATTGAATTAGGGGGAATAAAATTAATACTCAAAATATATGGTTAATTATACTCTACTCGAAAAAAGAGCATCTTCATTTTGTTCGATTGTTTGTGGACACTAAAAGTATCAGTATCACTATAGCTATATCCTTCCATCTGATTCTAAGTAATCGAAATTCTCAGCCTTAAGGCTACCGTGATCTGGTATACATAGGCTGTTTATATATTAGAATCGGCTGAATTGGAGTCCTTTATTATTTATCTGGCATTCAAGTATATATCGGCTTTAGGATTATATCCTATAATGGTTGATAGGGACCTTTTAAATCTGATGTAGACATAGATCATCAAACTATATAGCCCTCATAAGAACTTAAGTCGGTCTGACATATAAATATACATAGGCTGTATATATATTAGAATTGGCTGGATTGGAGTCCTGGAGTCCTTTTCTGGCATACAAGTATAAATCGGCTTTATGTCCTATAATGGTAAATCTGATGTAGACATAGATCTTTAAATTATATAGCTCTCATAAGAACTTAAGTCGGTCTTAGGAATAACTTATTAGAAAAGAGTCTGTAAGTTTCGGCAACCCTATGAGAGCTTTGGAATTTTGTTTCACATCATATTTTAAATAGTCTAAGTACCTTATTATTTATAAGCTTACAGATTAATTTATGTATTATTTTAAAGGCCTAACTAAAAGGGTTATTTTTTCTTTTGTGAAAAATAATATTAATTATAAAATATTTAAAGTAATTTGTTTCTATCATTTTCGCGCAAAATATTTTGTAATAGGCAAGGCTAGGCTGGGGTGTGTGTGGGCTTTAGGGTTCCTAATTTAAGCTCATGCATCATGTATGACAGACAACAGACTGGCAACAAGGCAACAATAACAATTATGTTACAACAACAGTAACAACAACAACAACAATAGAAACAGCGGTCAGAGCAACATCGGTGACAGCGGCTTTGAGTTGATGGCGGCGGAGACAACTGGCGTTTCGGAGCTAATTGCATTTCAATAAACTGGGCATGTTGGCGTGCCACAACGAGTTTGGGCCTAACTTAATAATAGAGTGAAATGCTCGAATAATTAACTAAATGCAAAGCGATGCTGCAGAATGTGTCATGTCAGTGTGAATAAAATGTTTACAAAACCAAAGCAAGACAGAATGGAAATCAGAAAATCGAATTCCTCTTGTTATATGCGTGACCAAAATTCAAGTGCATAAAGAAAGTGAACAGTTAAATCGGATTGAGAGTTGTTGAGTCCTCTCTAGTTATCAGAGATATTAAAAATATTTCAGCTAAAAGACTCTTGTTGTTAAGTGAACAAAATGTGGCCACAACATTCCAAAAAAAAAAATGTATTCACAAAAACCGAGAGAAAGGAGTGAAAATATTAGAAGCTCGTGACTGAGTGTAAAATGAGGAAGAAGAAGAACAAGAAGGGGAAGAAGTGTCGTTGCTTGTGACCGTGGCCAAATGCAAATTGCTGGCACTTTAGTATGGCAGTTTGTTGCACTTTTTCTCCGTGTTTGTTGGCATGCATTTTGGCCAAGCTCAGACCAGCTACAACAACAACAACAATTGTATCAACTGTACGCCATCTCGAACTTCATCTGGCAGTCAAGGCAAAACTTTCTAGACCACTTCTACGACTGTGTAGCAAGTGCTTGTGTCTGTCTGTGTGTGTGTGTGTGTGGCTGCATAGGTGTGTGTGTGTGTGACTTTTATGTGGCATGCCGAAGCAAACCGAAAGAGTCCAATCGTTCCCATCAATCACAATTGAAGTATATTTTCAACTTCAACATCAGCATCAGCATCTGCATCTGTCAATTGTATTAATGTGATAGTTCGTAGCACTTTTCGTATTCGAATCACATTTGTGTGGAAATACCTGTATTGTCTGCATTGCTAAAGTTGTCTCGATTGTGCAGTCGAAATGAATGGCCAATAAAAGGACATTATATTTATAATGTGACTTTTATTCCAATCATCTGACATAACAACAACAATAAAAAGGTTAATTTCCATTTGACTCAGTCTCCCTGGGGCCAACTGAAATTCAAACTCTACCAAACTGATTAATAATTATACCAAGTCTGGATTATCTTTTTATTATAAAAACAAATAGATAATAATTTGAGTAACTTTGATATTTTTGCAATCGCAAGAAATGTCAAAATAAATTAAAGCTAAAACCTGGTAAGCTTGTTTCGTATCTTTTAATCAAAATTAAAATGAATAATTCTCAGAAATAAAATTTAGAATTTGTTAAGAAAAATTAATAAAGTAATTCTAAGAATTTCATACAAAAGTTATTATGTTGTCAAAGTAATATTATATTGGATGCCAAAACTGAATGAACAGAGTGAATGGAATGAAGAGTCCCACAGGATTATAAAGATAATCCGAAAAGTCAATCAAGACGAGCTTATAGGCCTATCCTCAAGTACTTTGGAAATCATAGCGACTAGAGTATTCTTGCTATAGAGTATCTTCTGGGAAAGTTTGAGGTTGACCTCAAATATAATAGATTATTTCAAAATCCAAAAGAGCCTTGAGAGTTATACAACAGATATTCTCTAGACCGATTTAGGTATATATTTTTAGATAGTAATTCCTATTATATATAGTAATGTATATACAGATTTTAAATGAGATCAGTTGGTCAGCCCAATTGAGGTTCGATTCAGGTCTATATAATATAACTGTCCGATCCGAACAGCTCCAACAATTTTATCACGGACAAACGTGCATAGCTCAACTTGTCTGACCAAGGTGTAGGTAACCTTTGGGAGTCTTTGATATAAGTTTTAAAACAAAATCAATAAGTTCTTTCTCTTTGAAAAGAGTATAATAAATAAGAGCTACAGAGGAGGGCAATTTTATAACGTAGAATAGAGCTTCGCAGCTTCTTGTGTAAATAAATGAGAAACCCTAAACTTAAGCTCGAATAAAAAAAAAGCCGAAAGTGCTCTGGCAGGGTGTGATTTAGACCGAGTCTATTCTTGCCTTGGCTTGTGTGAGTAACCGAGTAGCTCGTCGTCGGAGTGAGTATAAGTTTCGGTATCGAATTAAGCGTAAAGTCTTTTTGGCCATTTCACAGACACGCCGCCTTTGTGTGTGCGTGTGTGTTAGTTTTTTTTTTTATTTGGGCAAATGCTCTCAAATTATTCGTGTAGAAAAGTGGCAACATATTTGAAAAGTTTTCCAATCAATGCCAGGGTTATTAATAATTTATTGGCCATTTTAAACTGTTACTTTCACTACACGCATGCGGCACTCAATCGTTTTCTTTTTCCAACCATTTGTGAGGGTGTGGGGCAACTGGGGGGAGGGGGGGAGCGTGGATTTGTGTTCGTTTCTGTGTGGTTTACTGCCTGGTGATGGCGTCAATCAGAACTTTGGTAGTTTTAATAAAATAATAAATTGACACTCTCTTTTCTTTCTTGAATTTGGTATATATTTAATTTTGGAAAATAAAGCATTGTATAGAGAAACTTAAATAAAACATATATTCTAGTATCAAATTTATTCTTAAAAAGCTAAATGTATTTTCAAAAAAATTTCTTTTAATTGATTACTATTCCGCTTGGCTGCACAAAGGCTGTAAAATAATTTGCAAAATAAAAACGAAAATGTACTACGAGTGCAGAGGTATCTATTTAATAAGAAACCATAGAGAATATTTAAAATAAAAATGTTTATTTTTCTTGTTGCATAGCCGAAGGCTACAGACACAAACACACACACACACACACACACACACACACACATACGCATACGCATTTAAATATTTAAACCACAGAAAGTAAAATAAGAAAAGAGCAGAATGTGTGTTGTGTGAAAAATACATGGAGAAAAAGTAACAGTTGTAGTTATTCAATTAAAAACACCAGATCCGAAAAACTTGCCTAAAAAATGCAAATTGTATTAGGGCACATGCTCGGGGCCACTCGACTGTTGGAGTGTTGCATGGGATCGGGAATGGGTTGGGGGGTAAATTGGAGTGTGTCATGCATCAGAAAGTTTTGAAGCTTGCCTAGAAAACAATTTTAGGCCGTGCCGTGTCGGGCCGGGCTGAATTGTAAAAGTTCCTCGGAATAATTTCTCTTACCAACTATAAAAAATTAAAGTTCACAAATTTTACCAAAATAACTACAAAGAACCCATACGTGTGTGTGTGTGTGTGTGTGTGTGTGTGTGTAAAAAAGACTCTTACGTTTGTCATAAAAAAGTTCAAAAAGGTCGAAACATAAAATTCCAGAATTTGCTAATAACACTTAAAGAGACATGGTATAGTTTTGAGTTTCATATTATTTTTTATATTATTGTGAAATTTGAATTTATACTCGGCTGTTCTTGACTCAAGAACAATCAAAGTCATCTAAGCGTCCAATTGAATTTCACAACACTTGCTCAAGAAATTCCTAATGTTTCAGACAGACATAGATAGAGAGAGAGAGTGGGAGAGAGAGAGAGAGAGTGAGTCTGGATAGGAAGCAGCAAAACTGCATCAGAGTAGCCATTTGACATTGTTCCATCTCTCATATTGCTCGATGTTATTATTCTTGTAGCTGGCCGGGGACGTACTGTATTTGTGCTGTTGGACAAGCCGTTGCCATTGTTGTTGGCTTGGTTGGTTCTGGTTCAGCGATTATAATACTCAAGATTTTAATGCAGTCTTGGTTTGGATTACGTAGAATTGTGGGCGAGTCTTGGGCGGCCTGGGGTGAATTGAATGCTGGTCTGGTGACATTGGAAACGGAGTGGTGGTGGCGGTGCCTGTTGGCTTCTGGCGCTCTTGCCAATTGTTGCCATTTCCCGTATCCAATACATTGAAGCGTCCGTTTTCAGCGTTTGCCGGAAGTTTGCTTCGCTTGGCTGGGATTACATTTTCCTGCTTGTGTCTTGCTGTTTTGTCCCAGACCAGGACCCAGCCAGCAAGCTAGCCAGCCAGCAAGTGTGTGCTGTACTATGCTGGAGTTGTTTGCTTGCGAGTCCAAGGTAGATTTTTGTTACTTTATTAACACATGTTGGGTGGCTGGCAAAGGCTTAAGAGGGCAAAGTCTGAACTGGACTGAAAGTCGCTTGGTTACTTGTTTTTGCTTTTCTATAATGTAAACTGCATTTTCATGTTTCTGTTTAGCTTATCCGAAAACATTCATAAATATTTTTCGTTGCCAATATAAAAGGGAGAATTTCAATATGATTTTTATATTCTCTTCCAAAAACCAAATTCGATATGCAAAATGTAAAATTTAATTTTCTCGATGCAGCAAACAATCAAATGGATTTGTCTAAAATTCGTAGAATAAAGAATAACAAAATCTCCAAATTAAAATGATTGAAATATGAAAAATATAAATATATATCTATACATCCATACATATTAAAGCAAATACATATTTTCATCAATTTGTATGCTACTTTGGCAGGTAAATAAAAATATTCAAAAGTTAAGATGACTTACCTAATCCT
The DNA here is from genome assembly GCA_037075145.1 of Scaptodrosophila latifasciaeformis. Taxonomy (NCBI): domain Eukaryota; kingdom Metazoa; phylum Arthropoda; class Insecta; order Diptera; family Drosophilidae; genus Scaptodrosophila; species Scaptodrosophila latifasciaeformis. The sequence continues at coordinate 748,424 of JBAMCM010000158.1, forward strand.
AAAATAGAGACTGAATATTTTAAATTTAAAGAAACTATTTTTCGATTATAGTTTAAGGTATTTCTTAATTAAAAGTCTCCCTTTGATTTTTATTATTTTTTCTGAGAACTCAGAGGAAGCCTTATCAAAAGATTTAAGATGCTTAAAGGCTGATTGAATAGAGTCTTTGTCAAATCTGATTGAGTATTAATCACAGAGAACCTTAGATTAATTTGGTTTTATTGAGAAGTTTTGATAGACATGTAAATCGGGCTTGATGTATTCTTATTTAAATGCTAAGGAATGAAATGTCACACAATTATTTATGAGAATCTTAAATTGCATATTACGCAACTTTGAAGCTCTTGAATATGGAAAATGGAAGGTAAACATTTTCCGCCACAAAGGAGAGAAGAAAAAAACTTTATTGAAAACGCTACACGCCATGGAGCTGTGGCTGGAGGGGCAAGTTGTACGAATCTGGAAAGGTGTGTGAGCTCGGTTAGGTTGCGTTGCGTTGAAATCCTTTCAAAGCAAAACTGCTTTTGCAAACACATTTTAACCTAATTTACAGTTAAACATTAAATATGTAAAGCACGTCAGTGGTCGACATGAAAGTGTGTGTGTGTGTGTGTGTGTGTGTGTGTGTGAGTGTGTTGTGGCATAGGTGTGCATATAAGAATGTTGAAGTTGAGTTAGTTGGCTTGGCTGGTCGGTCGGATGGCATAGGAAAGGGCGCTCATTTTGTAAGAGGGCCAGAAAGAAAAAAAAAATGAAATAAAATAAAATGTTACCGTTGCCTTATTAAATTGCCAATCGAAGCATGTAACTGTAAATTTGCATTGTGATGGTTCCAGGCAATGCGAGAGCAAAAGGCATTTGGCATTAAGGAAATTCTTGCTTAGGTGGCACAATAGCCTCTTCCTTTTGGGGCAGCAGGGACAACGCAAATGCCAGACCCTACCAATCTTTAGGGTAGTCACACAATGGCTACCAGGGAAAATCTCTAAATAGGAGACGATGGCAGAGGCAAAAGGAGAAGAATTAAATTCTAGTTAAAAAAGACCCGAAAAGATATTCAAAGCTTAAGGCAAAATCAAATTAATTTATTACTTCAAAAATTAAAATTTAATTACGATCTTATAGACTTGAACTTACTAGGACTGAGATTCTCATATTAAAATAACTATTTGATGCTGATCGAAGTTCGCACATATTGAAGAGCTAGAAAAAGAAGATGCTGTATTTTCTAAGCTTTGACCACACCCAATTTAGCCATCAAATCCAAACAAGCACACACACATACACACACATACATACATATACATCTATACAAGACATACTAACACTCGTAGTCAAATGAAGAAAATATTCGCACTTCCCTCCGGTTGGCTGCCTATTTGGAATTATGTATGCAAAAAGTTAACAATCACGTTCGTTTCTAATCAATAATTTCAGCTGGGTTCGTTCCAGCTTGCCTCTCGAACTACACCGCTCTTCACTCTTTTGTTTTCTTATTCTTATTCAGCAGAGCTTTCGATTTATTCTGCTCAGCTCTCAGCTCTGGCCAGCCCCGCTCTTCTCAACTGGATTCTATTCTATTCTATTCGATTCTGTATTCTGTTGCGAGTAACTCGTTTTGCGGTTACGCCTCTCCACCCCATTTTTGGATAAGCCCCCCCATCTTAATTCATATTTTATGCTCGACTAACTTTATTTATGATCACTTGTGTCTTTCGTGTGGGCAGCAGAGGGTCAACCAGAGGAGCATACGAATTTGCCAGCCCATTCACTTAGACATTCGCATGAACTAGTCAAAGACACCTCCTCTGGCAGCGGCACACTCACCCAACGACTATTTGCATTGGGGTATGTGAAAATGTGTTGCTGGCTAATTAGGTTTACTTGGGCGGGACATGCGAATGGTTGGGCAGAACGGAAGCCGCAAACTTTTCTCACTGTCAATGTGGCTACTCGGGGCGACTGCGAACGGAACCAGCAAAACTTTTGGTGAAGATGGGGTCTCTGTGCGTCTTATAGAAATGCCTTTGACCCCTAGACACGCACCCATCGTCAGATCCAGATCTGGCTGGCCATTAAATGCATAACAAATTCCAAGTGGCAATGTGAAAATATTGCATTTAATTGAACGCTCCTCCTGGGGGAGGACTGCCAGTGATTCTCTGGCTGAAAGATTTACGTGTATTTACTTAAAATACAATTTACGCCTGACTGATGAGACAAAACTTGCCTACTCAACCCCACCCACCCAAATTACCCAACCATACATGCTACCTCAGTCAATTGGTTGGTCTGGATCAATCCAGCCACCAGCTCTCCCACCCAATCATCCAGTAAGCCAGTCAAGTGAAACTTTAAAACTCTCTGAAAATGTATCGACTGCTTTGAGAAAAAAAAGTGCTGGTTTAACTCAAAGTTATACTGTCGCTGCTTAAGCTGCCAAGCCAAAATGTCCTTCCATTTTCTGCCCACCCCCGATTTGGAGAATTTGATGTGTGCCGGGGCAGACCTCGCCTCCACCCCACCTACTGCTAACGTCTCTGGCCTCAACGTGCGTAGCACATTTTCCACATCAATGCGCGTTTATTTTACTGCTAAAGCCTTTACGAATGAATGACTGAGTGCTTCGAAAAAAGGCAAACGCCACCCAGAACGCTTCAAGTAGCTTACGCCTCTGGCAACCAGGGAACAAACAGGGAATCCAAGAGACCGAAATTCAAGCTCAGCCAAAAAACAAAAAAATAAATCTGAGGCGAAAAAAAAAATACAAACTGCAGAAGGAGTGGCTACTCCTGCAGACATTGAATCTGGTTGTCTTTCCGACAATGCTTTTGTTTTAGAGCGATTGAGAAAGTTAAAGGAAAGGAAAAAGAAATCACAATGCATATTTCCTTCTCCTGTCGAGAAGTCTGCCTGATCTGATGGCGCAGGAGGGGGGGTTAGTGGGTGAGTAGGGGCTTTGTGTAAGTTTTTCAATTTGCGCTTGCAAACATATTTATTGATTTCCGTTTCCGCGCCACAAAAGAGCGCATCAAGTGAGCGAAAGTGTTTGGGAACTAATTAAAAACGGTTAAATCAAAAACAGTTAACCACTGAAAGTTCACTCATCTCAGTTATTCATTAAGAGCACTACTCTATTAGCAAATGATTAGTCTGAATCGGACAGATACACCTACTCGAGAGCTTCAGAATATGTTTACCACTGACCCTTCAATTACCCAATAAGGCAGAAGCCAGCAATGAGAGGGCCCAATCATACTTGATGGCCGACTAGAAGAAGTTGGGGGATGTCAGAAGTTATATGTATAGACAGTAATTTTCCACGTTACATATTCAAAGTTTTGTTAATTCACTCAGGCACTTTGTTGGCTCTTTCATTCCTCTCTGCCCGACTATAAGGCAATTAGGAATGTGTGGGACCAGAGTGGTAGTGGGGGTACGTGAATGAACAACAGGCATGGAAAATATAATTGCCAATGCTCAACCCACTACACATTTCCTAGAAGCATACTCATAATAAATATTATTATTTTTACATCAAAACAACCAAAGGGCAGAGAGAGACAGGGTTGTAATTTATATATTTAACATAATTTGAACTACTATGGTAGTTTCAGTGGAACTCTAAGATTGAACAATTTAAAATTGTATATAATTTAATAATTCCAAGAATTTTTGAAATGGTCTTGTTAAAGTCTTCGAAGAGAGTAAGTATCGATGTCGTAGATCCAAGTATCGAGTATACAGGTTCGCTCAATCGATGAAATTAGTTCGAATACAAAGAAATTGAGCGCTTCCAGGGATCTGACAACGCCTTAACTAATTTAAGCTAGTTGAAGACGATAATAAAATTCCTCAAACTACAATGGTAGCTCTGAGCTGGAATAGTCTGAAAGGTCTTGAATAAGTCTTCGAAAAAATTAATCATCGAATCCTCACTCTTAGACTCAAGTATCGTTTCAGTGGAACTCTAAGATTGAACAATTTAAATTTGTATCTAATTTATATTTTCTACGAATTTTAAAAGGTCTTGAGTAAGTCTTCGAAGAGATTAAGCATCGATGCCTAACTCTTGGACTCAAGTATCGATTACGCAGGTTCGATCAATCGATTACACTGAAATCAAATTCTTCATCAATATAATAAATAAATTATAAAGAATATTATAAATTTAAGCAACTTGAAGAAAATAATAAAAGACTTATTTGCTTCAGTCATATCTCAATTAAAATTTATTATCAAGAAATTTGAGTAATTTGCAATATAAAACTGCGGTCCTGAGTTACTTAGTCGTATCCTTAGGCCAAGCTGATTATATCAATACTTTCATTATGCCAGAAAATAGTTTTGACTTACTGCTCTCGAGCTTAAATGAATTTTTCCAGATAAGTTTGAATGTGGAGTCTCGTAGAGTTTCGGTGAAGCAACTTTTGGCTCAAATCGTAGGCTCAAAATATTGCACATTGCACAGCCAAGGCTTTGGGATATGCTGATTGCTTGAATTCTTTAATGAGTTTCAAACTACTACAACACCAGAGAGTTCTTTTACAAGTTGGCATCTTTGGAAGGCAGTTGGAAAATGGATATACATAAATCCACAACTAACATGACCTACTTGTGCATTTTTCGGCTTGACTGCTCCCAACTTAAACAACAACAGCAATAAATTGGAAACAAACTAAAGATTAAATATAAAAAAACACACACACACACATACAACAGCAGGAAAAAAACTAAGAAGAGATGAGAAAATATTAGGAAGATTTTCAATAGAAAAGTTTCCATGAATTCTAAAAATGGAAAGGATGGCAAGAGTAATAAAATTATTTATCATATGTGCACATGCATAAGTTTGTAATTCGTTTATTTGACCTGCGTCCTATTACTTCTTCTTCTTCTTCTACTTCATATTATTCTTTTTCTTTAAGCCAGCTTAGGTATTGCCAATTTCAACTGGCACTCCTTACATAGCAACAAGCGAAATTACCCGCTTTTTTTATATATATATTATTTTTTCTTTACTAGCAGGCACCCTTTTTTTTGCGTTTCTTTGAAACTGTTGTGAAAATAAAAAGGATATTAAAATGTTACCGGAAAAAGCCGAAACCCGTTTGACAACGGATACTTACCAACAACAGAAAACTGAAAACAGAAAAAAAAAATTACCACACCGACTTCATTATGACCAAAATATGAAGGCTTTTGGTGAGTTGAAGGGGTTTTTATTTTTTTCTGCCTTTGCTAGGCATCCGCTATCAAATTTAGGCGTGAATTTCATTAAAATAAACTTTTTTTTTCATGACTGTTGGTACATTTTCGTTTTATTTTCTTGGGCAGAGAAAATCACTGCCACTGTCAGGTACTTCCAGCAACCAGTCCCCAGTTGCTTTATATATATATTTTTTTTATAGACGCCGGTGCTGCTTTTACGGCCTTAAACCGTCGGCTCATTTCACTTGAGCGGCATCCTTCTAATTTGAATATTCACCCAGAGAGAGAGAGAGAGAGAGAGAGAACTGGGCATGCCTAAAGGGCCGTCGATAGAGCTTTTTACTGCCATTAAATTCATTCGTTTCATTTTTAAGAGTCGAAAGGCTTTTTGCCATAAAAACTAGACATACTTGAGTTTTGTAGACATTTGATATGCGAATTGTTTACACAACAAAATGTTCCACTTTTGCCACAGATCAAAGGCAGGCAACATTTTCCAGCTGCCAGTGCTTTCCTACAATTACTTATCAAGCTCAGGTTCTAAGGAGTAGGCGACGACTCCCTCTGGTTACCTGACACTGATTGATGGCCCAGGTGAGCCCCTAGTAGATGAGCTTCATGTGATGCTTGATGTTTCGTCAGTCTGGCCGTCACTTGGGTCGGTCAACTAGAAGACAATTTCATCAATTTCCACGCTCCACAATCTTTTTAGTCCCACAAAAAGATTACAATCAAAAACTAGGCTTGAAATTTAATATTCCAGTGGTAAACATTTCTGTTTTATCTGCATAATTTCTCTTAATTTTTATTAAAAAAAAAGCAACAAATCTCTTTATTAAAAAAGCCTATCAAGGGGGCTAAACATTTTGGGTCCATTACTATGGAATTTTTATTTCCTAGTATATTTCATTTGTTTCATGTTATGACATTTGCCTCTTAACGATTTTAAAGGTTTCGAAACCAAGGAAACAACAAGGAACATTTTCTGAAATCCACAAATGCAAACAAAAACTTTATTTGTTTTATATAAATTTTGAGGAAGAGTACTAATCTCGCTAGACAATCCAGAGGATTAAATAGCCCTTTCATTTCTTGAGAGCCTACAATGTTGATGCAACAAATACTTAGAAAGAGCTTAGAGCTCACCTTTTGTGGTCTCTTTAATTTTTGGATAAAAGCGGGTTCAAATTTCTTTTTCGACTTTATTTTTTTTTTGCTGAGCATTCTAAACTTTGTTTATTTGCTTAAGGATTTATCACATTGTATAATATTCTCTTCTCTCTGTTTTTTTTTTTTTCAATAGACTGGACAGTAGAGTGTAGAGTGTAAAGCCAAAACTTAAGTGCATTTCCTGGGCTCCTTGAAGATGCCACAATCACTTGGCCATGAATCACAAAACGTTGCCAGAAAGCCGAATGGCTCTCATTCCCAGACCAAGAGACCAAGTGAAACGGCCCAGTTACCCGTTACCAGTTATGGTAGCAATTAATAAGAAGCCGAGCCAGCCGAGCTGCTCGGGTCCCTAGTTGGGGCGACTGTCGCCAAGTCTCCTAGAACTGAACGAAACTTGCCATAGTCACGGTGGCAGCGTTGGCGGCGGCGGCAGAGTCAGCGACTGACCCGTCAGGGGCATGAAAATACCAAGCAACTACAGATGCAAATACAGATACATATACAGATACAGATAGAGATAGTTCTGGTTATGGCAATGGGTTTTGGGACTAAAATGAGCGAATGGCTTCGTCGTGGCAGCGTGAAATATCCTTCTGCCCATTATATTTGCATTGCAGTTACAAGAATTTCGCATTTAAGTGCAACAACTATGACAATAGCCAACCAGAAAAAAAACTCCTCGCCTCTCTGATTTGCTAGGCACGTTCATGTCGGTGTAGCCTAACAACTCGTGGCATTGCGACAATAATGGCAACGGGCAACGGGTTGTGGGTTGCGGTCTATGAGCAAAATCTGCGTCAACGAGCCAAGCAAAATGGCGAATGCCTCGAATGAGAAGGAGTGAAAGGAGTCGCTGGTAACTACAGCCGCATTCATTGTTAGCAAAGCCTTGTTTATTATTTTATGTGAATTCCTTTCTCTTCTAAACATCCAACCAGCCAGCCAGCCAGCCAGGCAGCTAGCTTCAGAGGCAAAGAGCTCTTTATGATTTTGGCTAAGGTCCTTGTGCCTGGACTATTCTTCTAAAGTCTCTATCTTTGTGTATTTTTGCTCTCACCTCTTGCTCTTACCCTGACGCTGCCTACCAAGTAGATATATATTATTCACTCGCGGAGTTCATGGCTCTGACTAACCCAACATTTTATCCATCAACCGAACTCGCTCCACTCCTTTTCTCAGCCATCCATTCCAGCTTTTTGTTGTTTCTATGCGGTTTCTTTAAGGGTTTTAATGGCGTGCGCCAAAAGTCGTTGGATTGTTTGTGTGCTTACTGCTAGTACACAATGTTTCTAGTTGAATTTATGTCTCGCTAAGTGGATTCATGGATTCTTGGATTCTTGGATACACTGAAGATTCATTTGCTTGCCAAACAGGTCGGAGCTGCTGCTGCTGCTGCTTGCAGGACATGCGGTGCCTTGCTGAAACTTGCAATTCCTTCAACTCAATTATGATGTTATTGTTATACAAGGAAAAGCAAGAAAAAAAAATGAAAATAAAAATACAACAAATTTTGGAATGAAAGAGCTGGCCAAGTCAAATAGAAACGCCACAGTTAATTAAACTCGACATTTTCTACGCACCGTGCCGAAGGACTTGGTAATTCAAATTCCACCGAAAATGAGACAAGAAGCAACATTCAAAAAGCAAAAATAAATGAGTGCGAAATACAATTAACCTGTGCGCGTGCAGGCCTCCCCCATCGCCCACCAAATGCTGCGCTCTTACATTTCTGCCCCAAAGTAACGGGAGCACGCGGCACATTTATTACGCCATTTATCGAATAAGTTTCGGCTTTGTGCTTTTTGCTTCTCCCCAATGCCGCATCAAATGCTGCCTTGGGAGCTGGCAATGCACGCGCTCCAGCCAACCAGCCGGGAAGACAGGATGAGAGAAAGAGATGGAGAAAGAGAGAGAGAGAGAGAGAGAGAGAGAGAGAGAGAGCAGCACCTGACCATTCGCATGCTCAGAATCCTAGATTCTCCGATTGGACCAAATTAAAGACCGTCTAAATGGCTCGCTCTGTCTGGCAATGCCAATCTCATTGCTCCGGTTCGAGCCAACGATGCGTTCAGCAGAAAGGACATAAAATCGGGCAAAATACAAATCTTCAATTAACACAAACAACGAAAAATAAAAATCAACAACAACAAGAATTACAAAAAGAAAAGCCATGAAAAGTACAAGAAAATGATGAGAAAGACAAAGTGAAAGAAGCTCGCAAAGCAAAAGTGCCCAAAAAAAAAAAAAAAAATATATAAAAAAAGGAAAGGTGATTCCTGTTGCTAATTGGAAATTGGCGGCAATTCGCTGTCGCATCCCAAGTTACTCCCATTCTTCTTGTTCTAACTTGAATAGGAAGTTCATGTTGTGTGCCTCTTTTTGAGGGAGAAGAAAAAACAAACCGGAGTAGTCAATTTGAAAAATTAATGTCTTGTAGAATAGGACAAGATATAAAATTTGACCTGTGAAGAGGGGGGAGAAATTCAGTGGAAATATAAAAAGAAAAAAGCTTTATAGTAAAACAAACGATTTCAATTTTTTTTTTTTTGTGTTCTTTGCATTTCCATTTTGAAAGTGATTTGATCTTAAAGGGAAGAAATTTATTTTGTATACAAATGGGGCAGCAGATGGGCCCAAAAAAAAAAGAAACGTTACGTGCGTGTGTGTGTGTGTGTGTGTGTGTGTGTAAGTAAACTGGTCCCAAAATTGATTTTCATATTTTTCACAAGGTTGACTGGTTGGCTGGTTGGCTAACCTTTCAACTTTCCACGACGAAAGCCGAGAAATCCCCTCTACCCCCGAGGCTTGGCTCATAAATTAAACATGTGCAGTACATAAACTAAAGTGAAAAATGTTTTGCTGCTCGGGGGAAGCTGCCTCACCAGCCTCATCAAAAAGGTGCGCCTCACATTTAACTGTTTATTTGAAATATTTAAAATATAAATTTCAATATTTAACTGCGCCGCCGACAGGAAACGCTTGCCAAACGGACGCTTGTGCCAAAAAAAAAATACAAAAAAAAAAAAATGTTACAAATAAAAAAAAGGGCCACAGGAAGCAGGAGAAAGGCAACCAGTCGAAGCACCCACCCATCCTGTAGCCATGACAGCGGAAATGATCCATCGACCTTGTTTGTTGTTATTGCCGTTAGTAGTGGCAGCAAAGCTGTTCTTGTTGCTGGTATTATTTTTGGGCCCCGGCCACGTTTGAGCCGAAAAAAGGTTTGCTGACCACAAAACGTTGAAAATATTTGTGTTTCCACTTATTTGCATTAATACGAGCCAACTGCCACGTACCGATTTCAAATGTATGTTCGACTGTCCATTCCTGTCTCCATGGCTATGCGGCCAACATTGGCAATAAACAAAGCCACAAGACCAAAAAAAACAAAAAAACAAAAAAAAAAAAAAAAACAAAACAAAACAGCAACAAAAAATTGAAAAAAAAGAGTATAGAAAAAAGCTTAGCAAACACATATAAAAACAAAGATTACATTTTCATAGCAAAGAATGGGAGAGAGATAGAGCATTTTTGAGGTTAATCCAATTCCAATATTTGCCCAAGGACATTTGGGAATCTGTAGCAATACTGAATGAAATAGGGCAATGCTAAAAGCAAATCCATTCGTCAGAGAATTGATCAAATTCACTTCGTAACTTTTTTTTTATTTTTTATCAAAGGATTTTATTTCTCTTTAATTGGGGGAGAAATGTAACAAAGCATTTTCCAGCTCTTTGGAATTGAATGGGAATTTTTCGTAATATTATTCGGTCTTCTCGGAAGTTCAAGAATAATTTTTTTTTTCGTTAAATTATATAAATTTTTTGTTTTCCTTCATTCTTTTTTATGTCAAAAGTAGATTCAAACTTTCGTTTAATAAAAATTTATAAAAAACATGTATTTTCGGCTAGAATAAAATTGTACTACTGAAAACAGGAACAAACAGAGAAAGAATAAAAAAAAAACTTAATCTTTATAGAAAATACGAAAAATTAATTATGTCGAGCACAAGCAAATTGTGGCTGGGGACAGTGACTACCGATATGAAATGGAATGAACTTTTAGATCCCAATTACGTTCTCAACAAATACTTTAACAAGCCTCATTCAGCTTCTCAGAATACTAAAAAAGTCAACTCGTTCCTAAGCCTATCGGGCAATACTACTTCTCCGGGTAAGCCAAAGAGCCATCCAACTCTGCCCAAAAAGCTTAGCTTGAGCAGTTCTTGGAAGTTGGCATGCGATACTCGAAAAAAAAGCGAAAGTCTCATAAGCAACAAATCTACCAAATCCGCAAAATCCCAGGCGAAAAAGCAACCCAGCAAGACTTCGACTAAACCCCAAAAAGTGACAAGACCCGAGCCAATTGATTTCAGCAAAATCATCATAGTGGATGCTCAGCAAATGCCCGACAATGTCTCCAAGAAACCACCAGCGGAAGACCAGAACCTGGAGCAGGATATAGTTGTGGCTCATCGGATGCAGGCTTGCGCCCAGGTTCGAGATCGCTACAAGGCGAGCCCACTGGGCACTAGCCAACCCCTTCGATTAAAGGGCCAAAGCTCTGGAATGTCCAACAGTGTACCGCTTTGTAGTCGTCCCACCGAAATCATGGGAATGGGTAGACAATACACACAACGCATGCGATACAATCGAACTTTCCCGCACAGACAACAACAAAACCTGGCACAAAACGCTCAGCTACAACAATATTATAACCAACAGTATGCACAGCAAATGCAACAATGGGAACAGTGGCAACAATTGCAGCAATACAATTATTGGATGGACCAACAGGGACCAGGACAACAGTATCAACAAGTTCCGCTGATCCAAACGTACACCGTCCCCAATCCGCCCAAGAAGCTTCAAAAGGGTAGACGATTGTGTGGTAATTCGTACTATAAGTGATCTGATTGTTTCTCCATGTTTTCATATAAGTTAAAAATTGTTGAACGTTCATTATTTTTTAGGATCTTCTGATACGAAATTCGTTTTAAAATAAAATTTTTAATGAAATGCAAAAATTATAAATATGCCAAATTCAAATGAATATTCATTGAACTACTTTGGGCGTTACTCGGTGTCTTCTAATGGCCTGGACTCCTTCAAGATTTTATATACCCGTTTACCTCTTTAAGCAGACCTGACTTGTAGCAATCCGAAGGCAGATACAATTAAAATTGAAACGAATCAACAAACAAAACAAACAAACAGACAAACAAACATTAAAACAAAGCAATGAAAATGAGCAAATAATGAAGTGGATAAAGTTTGCAGCAGCCGAAAAAACCAAAAAAACACATTTGAAATAAAAATAGGGCAAATAAATGTGTAAGAAGAAATGCGCCAGACTCTCTCGCTTTCACTCATCGTCGAAGACGGTGTAAATGGGGAAGTTTTTGGTGGGCCAAAAAGAAATTTTTTGAGCACATTTCAAGGTATCGTGTAATTTGAAACTGTGGCAGTCAGTGTCTTTAAATACCGTACCGAAAAAGGTTAGAAAGAATACACGGAGTACACAGACTAGGACAAAACAGAAGCCAAACAAGCTGAGTCGAGCAGAGTCGATTTGAACTGGAACTGGCATTGGGAAATTGGGAACTGGCAACTGGGAGCTGGGGAGTCGAAAACAACATAGAAAAACTTTTGTAATTACAATAAAATTTTCACAAATAACTTTCAATTGTTTGCCGGAGTGTGTATGTGTGTGTATGTTTGTGTGGGTGAATGAAATTGGTTTGGAAAGGTAAAGGGAATGGAATCGAATTGGTTCAGAGTGCTTGGCGTGGTTCAAGGGAAAAATTTAAATTGCTCCGAATGTGTTAACTTTCGCATACCACTTCAAAGCCATCAAAATTGGTATCGACCAATGTGTTTGAAGTCTAAAGTTTGCCTACCAGACGATTTATTCATTCCCTCCAATTGCTAAGCGAGGGTAAATATTTTGCCATTTTTGCCATTATCATATTTTATTTTTCCAAACTGATAAAAACCATATCTCCAAGTGCTTATCGGAAAATAAAGTTATTCCAAAGGCAATTAAGCTACTTAAGTGGAGTGTAGAATTAGCTGGCTTTTTGCTTGACAGGTCCTGTGCCTCAGTTACCCTAGCCGAGATGTAAGGGAAATATATGGAACTAGACTTTGATTCTTTAGCTTAGAAGGACTTAGGGTTTGAGTTGAGTTATAAAGACATTCCATCTTACTCAAATTTGGTAGCTTTACCATATATTAGGAGTCTACTATTCTGACTCTGATGACGTTATGTGCGTAATAGAATTTTCTCATAGATTTGTCCCATTAGTTCTTTGTAATACAGTTACCCATGATCAGCACAAAAGCTAAGCTAACTATCGAAATTGATTGGAATATCTTTAAAAATGATCTTTCGATCGGTCATATCGAAAGCATATATCCAATTTAGTCATTTCTGAGTAGTCCGATCATGACTTTACTTAAGGTGAATCCAGAATACTGCCACTTTTTTCTTTTGTAACAGAAGGCAAATAAAAATAATCTGAAAAATTAAATTAATCATAATTTATGAACTTATGAAAGAGCTTTCGTGTAAGGCAAAGTCTGAAAATTTTTTTAAATCAGTTTAAGCTTGGCTAAGCCTGCCCCGGCCAGGCCTTTTTTGATTACATAATTTTTAAGTATTTCCTAATCAGATGAAGATGCTAGGAAATTAAAAGAAAACAGAACTTTTATATTACCAAAAACAAGAGATTATACTTTTTTCCATTTCAAGGACAAAGTAATTGCGAGTCCCTTATGAATTCGAATACAGAAGAAAACTCGAATTTATAATTAAAAGTCTGCTCCAAACTCACCTGTTTGTTGCTTTATTAAATTCCACGTTACCCTGGGAAATATTCCGATGCGAGGGCTAATTTTGTATACAAATATTTTCGCTTTTAAAATATTTGTATTTAATTTTATTTAAGTGCTAAATTGGTGGAAATACCATGGATAGGCAAATAAAGACAAAAGCCCTTAAGATGATACAGTCTATGTATAAATTATATGTTGAATTTGACTGGGCTGTCTGGGGTGAAGTGGGGTTGGGCTTGGGGTTGGGGTTGGGGTAGGTATTACGTGAAAAATTTGCATTGGACAGATGAAAATGAATTGCAAAATTTGAATTGAATGATTGGCAGGACGAAGAAGACTATGAAGACTACTTTACCAGAACACAGAAGGCAAACGGAACAGCGCATTAAGCTGCTAATGTACAAAGACAAATAACAGAAACAAAACATATGCCCGAACAGTAAGAGATAGATATAAAGTATGAGAAGGAGACAGTGAGAGAGAGAGAGAGCAAGGAGGGTAGAGTGGTTGGGTTAGATTGTCTTGGCTTGGGTTTAGCACAGTTGAATAACAGAATCAACAGCAATAAGCAAATAATGGCAACAAAGGAAGCCTACCAAAACAAAAACAACACAAAAAAAAATCAAAAAAAAAAAAAAAAATCAAAAACAAAAACAACCTCCCCCACCAAATAGCCCAAGAAAAGCCCTCAAATAACAAACAACGAAATATACACAAGCAGTAGGCAAAGACAAGGCCAGAGAAGCTGGTAGAAGTAGAAGAAGAAGAAGCGACAGGGCTCAGGATGAAGCTACAGATTACGAATGTGTGCCCCACCGATTGGAGTGGGTGGGTAGAGGAGTAAAATGGGTTGGGGTAAGAGTAAATAACGGAGGTAGCAAGGCAAGGCAAGGCAAGGCAGTAGCTAAGAGGCATAGAGGATAGAGCCTTACCAATTGACGATTGATGTGGCGGATCCATTGGAAGAAACAGAAAAAAAAGAAAACAAAAACAACAAACCTCTTGGCAGAGAAATAACAGAGTGGGTCTGATAAATGGTGAGAGCGAGGTTCGAGATCTGAAAGAAGGGTCTGGCTGGCTTAGCCCGGCACTGCATATGGCACATCGGGCTACCTATTTAGCTCTGTTAGTGATGGCTTCTCGCTTCCAAGGCTGAATGATAATATGCTTGATGAATGCGAGAATGGAGTGGGATGGTGTGGGGTTGGCTCTGTGGAATGAGTTGTTGTTATTTTTGGGTCTTATTGATTTGTTTTCTCTTTTTATCATGTAGTCAAGGTGTTGAAAGTCCAAGAAGTCAGGCAAAGGTGAAAGGTTATTTTTCGCGCAAACCTACAACTATATTTTTTTTTTTTTGGGCAACTCCTTTGGAAATCACTTGGAGGTCTAATTGATTGCGGTTGCACATTCGCCTCTCTGGGTAATTCCTTCAAATACCTCCTTGAGATGCCCTGATAGAGCGCTCTGATACTGCCCTACGGATTCGCCTGCGTCCACAATTTCCGTTGGTTTCCTTAACGTGTTCAACGTCCACATCTACATCCACGTCCATGCCCAAGTCCACGTCCACGTCTGTCTGAAGTAAAATAAACCAGTTTCAATGAAAAGTAAGCCAAAGAAAAAAGTAATGCCAAAAGCGCGAAACGATAGACTGCGCACAGTGGTTGGACTTTTCGAAAGGAAATGGAAGATGGGAGTGGGGATTACCAGGGCAAAGTCAGTTGACTTCCTCTCCTTCTATTGGGTGGCGCATGTGGCTTGTGTTTGTGCTGTTGCAAGTCTGTCATACCGCTTGCCGCCGGAGGCAGGGCTGGGAAGTAATCTGAAAATGATGTGCAAAATACATTAGAAGAGAAATTCATCGCAGCTTCTGTTTTTTGCCTTTATTCGGATACTGTTCAGACTGAAGCTGGCCCTCTTGAGGCCAAAATGGTGTGAGGTATTTGGGTGGTTCAAGGACAACGCTGTCTTTTTTTTATTTATTTTTTTTTGCTCTGCCATTCAGCTCCTTTCAGTGATTTTGTTTTCGTGTTATTTTTTCTATTTTCTCTTTCCCATAAAAAGATTAGCGGGCACTTTTGAATTGAAGCTTATTAGAATGCGACAACACCAATGACTTCTGCCCTCTCGTTTTGGCTTGTCAGACGCCAAATTGATTGAATTCGTAGCTTTAAATTTATTTCAAAATTTGTTCTTTCATTTGTCCACAGGGTAACCAATTCAATCTATTCTATTTTATGGCAGAGATAAGCTTCGAAAAGAAATAATTACCAATAATAAATCGTAAAAACTATATCAAAAGCAGATCTTTTCAATAACCTGGCTCTCGTTAAAAACGCTGTAAAAGTCTTCTTTCATTGAGACCGATTCCAACTTGTTTGAGACGTGCAACATGTTCGAGTCCATAACAACAACCCCAAAATAATATCAACTTATAAATGTGTTCTTATACCAGACAGAAACTTCTACAAGTCCCGTATTGTTCTCGACTAAATTTTGGGTAGGCGTATAACAGTTTGTACCAAAATAAATAGTCTAAACAACTCACAGTTCAGTGTTGTTCAGAACCGACCTTAGACATCTTTGTCACCCCACGTGGTGTTAGCAGTATAAAGATTCTTATAATTATACGTATCAGACGGAGCTTCTACTTATACAAAAGTATTACTATTATTAGGAATATTTTATTTTATTTATATTTAATATTATTTTAAGATATACATATATTTTTTATAATAAATTTATTTTTTTACCCTTTTTATAAGAATAATTTGGAATTTTTAACTAAGAGTGTAATTATAATTATACATATAAGACAATTATAAGATATAAGATAAAGAAAGTAAGTGTACAGCTTAGAAGCAGTTTAAATTTTATAATGAAGAAAAACACATAAAATTAAAGCCAAATTCAATAATATTTGTTTATATTATTTCTATGGATTCCCTAGATTTGAATTGAAATTAAACAAAATAAATCTGTTTTTCGGAGTATGAATATAAGTAAAGTTATAAGACTATTTTGAACAAAGTCTTAGCAAATCGTCGGTCTTATAAATCTTTTATTTATATATTTTTACTTTTCTATATTTTTCTAATTTTTTATTTTATTTTTATAAATTTTATAGAATTAAGTTTCTTATTTCAAAATAACATGAAAACCGTAGAAGTCTGATAGTGTAACTCTAAATATAAGACCTCAAATGTATTTTTCTTTGAACAGGACAAGTAGGTCCCCAAATCACTTAGAATATAAGTCTAGTTCAAATAGTCGCATAATTTAGAAGCAGCATCCCAAAACTTGATTCACTCCAATCCTGTTGGAAGCCAACACTCTCACTCGTATACTGGGTTCTAAGCGTATAAGTCTTTCAGTTTCCATTTAGCAGCTGCTGTTGTAACAGTGCCCCGCACCCTTCGGTTGGCTCTGGCCTTGAGTTTATCAGGCGGCTTGCCCAGCTTGGGACTGGTTCTTAAACACAAGACCGACCATACAAGTAGTCAGACCAAACCAGCACCACCAGCACCTGCAACGCCAAAACTTCACTTATTACTTCTTCTTACTCTCCGCTCTCTCTTTCTCTCTGTCTCTCTTTCTGTTTGTTGTCGACAACTCTCGCTGTTTTATTTGATGGCTCTCGCTGCACGCATGACGCAAGAATTGTCGTTTGCACTGGCTGTGTCGGCGTCTGTTGCCAAAGTCTGCAGTGCTTTTGGCCATTCGTTACCGTTTTAGTTCGGTTTTAGCTCTGATTCTGTGTGGACGCTTTTCTCAAGCGGGTAGATTATTTTTCTTGCGTCGCGTGGATTTTGAACACAGACACACACACACACTAACGCGCACAAGCAACTAGCCATACCCAAACAAAACGGTACAACAGCAATAACAGTAGCAGTGCCAAGCAGAAAACAGCAGCAATTGCCGCGATAACAACGACGCTAAATTATCGAGTCTGCGCTACGGTGAGAGCGGGGGCGGCGGGCAACAGCGGTAGCAAATTCGCGAATCTTAAAAAAATTGTGCAAGAAACCCAAAAAGAATTCTGCGTGTGTGTGCTTTTGTGTGCTGCTAACGGTATCTGAGCGGTCGGGATAAGCAAATTTCAAAGCAGACACAAGAAAAGAAGCAAGAAAAAGAAAACCGCATTTCGCTTTGTCTATTTTCGGTTTCTTTGTGTGTCTTGTCCTTTCGGTCTTTTGGTGGGCAGGCATCGCAGCAGCCTCGTGTTTGCCTGGCGTGGCGTGGCGAGGCGTGAGCAGCATCGGCGACGCTGTAGCGCTTCGTCAGTCTGTTGCTCAGCACGGCAGCATAGCTGCGGGCAGCGGATAACGGTGGAACGGAACAGAACAGAACAGAACCTAAAAACGGACAACGGTTGGCAAGTGGAAGCACTTCACAGGCTGACCGGACCGACCAGCCAATTTCCTTCAGTTATGCCTTTGCCTTTGACGCAACTTCCCGGCGAAGGCAGACTTCTTCAAAGGAACACAAATTCCTTTATATCTTGAGAAAAATGTGCAAAGAATAAAAGTTGGAATAACGGTTAACAAAATTAATAAATCAAATAAATTCTCTTGATTTCTGTGCAAATGTGTGAGTGCGTGAATGTTACAACAACAACAACAACAAAAAAGCATAGTTAAATTGTGTAAAGAAAAATGTTTAATAAAAATTGACTGGAAAAGTATCTCTCGAATGCAATAATCTGTGCAACAAATGTGGCAGAACCAAAGAGCTAACAACAACAACAACGGCAACAATAAGAAAAACAACGAAGACAACAAAAGCAATCGGCTTGATTGTTGTCCATCATAGCGCTAATTGGTAACAACTTGAGGCAGCTACCATAAGCAGCAACAACAAGAACAAGAACAACAATATCAATTACCACCACCGTGAGTGGATCGGCATGGCCGGAAAGCGTATAATGCCAATTGATCAGCAACAGCAGCAACAACAGCAACAGCAACAGCACCTTGATTGGCAGCAGCAACGTGCGTGGAAGCGAAGGCGACTGTTGCTGCAACAACCACAGCATAAATCAACGAAATCTGAAACAACAACAATACAGAAACAATGGATTAAAAACCATCAATTGATACAATTCGGTAAGTTTTCATCATTTATTAATTCCCTCGGAATTCCCTCAGAAACTGTGAAATATTTCTATGGCCGGCCAGATGGCATCAGTTCGTAATAACTTCCTTTTAATGACTATTGCGGTCAAGATGCAGTTACCATTTCCGTTTCGATTCCACAGGGCTTGTCATTATCTCCTAGTGGCCTAGTGGGTTGGGTTTTTGCTTGGGTTGGGCTTAGCTCGTCCAGAGGCACTTTTTGCGGTATGGCAGCAGATGGCTCTATGGCAGATGACTACTATTTGATGAAGTATTTGGGCGTAGCACAAGAACTCCCTAGCTTACGAAATAAAAAAAGAGACATTTAGTAACAGAATACAGATAGTCTCTGTCAATATTTCCAATTGCCCTTATAGGCAAGTCGGAGTTGGGGAGAGCCAACTGATTGTCGTTGGTGATTTGAATCAGTACGCATTAATAATTAATAATTACTTGTACAAGTTACAGCCAAACCGGACACAAAGCCCCACACGTACACACTCACACACTCATACACACACACATGCACATGCACACATTCACACACGATTGGGTTTTCATGTTGTGATGGCGTGTTTTGAGCATTCAACTTCCGATTCAGAAGTCTTGAAGCTCTCACGTTCTGCTTGGCCATTCAAATATAATTTTCAGCTTTAATTAGACGCGCTTGTTGGCAGCTTCAATAATTGATTGAATATTTTAGGAATAAACGAATTTCAATAAAGTTGGATTGCTCATTATTAAGTCAATTCCTACCGACTTCATTGTCTATGCTTGGAAATTTAAAATTCTTAAAGGAATTGAATAATTTGTTTTTCATTTTATCAGTGGATTTGGAAAATCCTTTAAAAGTATTAATCCTGTTATAAAATCAAGTTAGGCCAAAGTCTGGAATAAGAAAGAATTGCCTGGGATTTGCAAAAATAAGAAATTAATGAAACCTAATTGGATTTCAAGATTCTTATTGACAAATAAATAGTCGAATGTTAATTAAAATATTCCAGCTAGACCAAAGCTCTCCACTCTCAGAAATGTTAATTAAAACACTTCAATGACTCTAAAGCTTTCCCCAAGAAATAAAAAAAGGAAGACTGCCAAATAGAAGGAGAGGCAAAAAATGCGAGCTTTTGCCTTGGAAATATTTTTAGCTTAGGGGCGTTTTATATCTTTGGCTTCCGCCCATAATTCTTCGCTAGAGATAATAATATTTCGACAACGGATTAAAAAAAAAAAAAAAGAAAAAAAATGAATATATTGGCCGGGGTAGGCAGCCAAGCAGAGTTTCATTTTGGTGACACTTCTCCAAAAAATTAAATCAATAAAAAACACAAACACTTAATCAGACAAAGAAAAAAGAAAAAAATTAATACATTTAAACGCCCACAGTTTTATACCACTTTCGGTTTTTGTATTTATAAAGTTATTATTGGTGTTGTTGCTTGGCCTCTGTTTGATTTGAGCTTGTTTATGTTTTGTGGGCGTTTACTCAATGGTTTGCATTAGTGGCCATTGGCAATACAGCAGAGACCTCAGGCCATGGGCCCCACACCAGTTCAGCAGCTTCCACACAATCAACATCAACAGCTGACAAAGGAAGGGGAGTGTGGAACAGGGGGGCAAGTGGTAATGAGAGTAAGGTTGTGCTTTTCAAAATGTTGATTTTCAAGGGAGGTGGAGCTGGGGCTGGGACTGGGGAGAGGGGCGAAGTAATTCTAAGGGCTGGCCATGAATCTCCAGTCTAACGCCCCATTCAGATTGAAATGCTTTTTGGCAACTCTGCGCTTACCTGACAACACCAGCAATGATGCTGGAGTCCCCTACGCCGCCCTAGACATGTGTGAGGCGTGTGTGTGTGTGTGTGTGTGTGTAGCGAAATAAAAGCATTTATTTGTCAGCACAAAATAATCAAGGATCATAATATGTCAACAAACAGAGAAAGCTGCGGGCGGAGCCAGGACTAAAACAAGCACAAGGACACCAACACACAAGTAAAAAGGAAATGCGTGTGTGAGCGTAAAATGGAAATGGAAAAACTGTGTGTGTGTGTGTGTGGGTCTGTGTGTGCTTTGAAAGGTTCAAATGTGAACCCACAGATTCGGCAAAAGTGTAGGACAAATATAAAGCAAGTGAAACGAATACACAATTCAAGTGTAGGGAGAGGAAAATACGACCTCCTCCTGCTCCTCCTCTTCTTCTTCTTCTATCATTTTTGCTCTCTGCTTAGCAGTGCAGTTGACATGGCCTTTGACAGCTGGGGAAGCCGTTTGGAGTGCACTGACAATAGAACTTGACCAGGCTTTGAGGTCAATTCGAAAGAATTTTAGCTGCTCTCCAATCTCAGCTAAATACTTTGATATTACGCTCCAGCTGTGTAGCTGCTAAGAAATGCGTAACAATAACACATGAAAGAATTCCATACTCTCCTCTCCTCTCCTCTCTTGGCCCAAAATGGCACTCCAAATAATGGCAGTCAGAACTGTGATAAACTTTGGTGTTGGCCTGACTCTTGGGTTTATACAATTTAATGAATCAAAGGACAAGTGTTAAGCATACACACTCAGTGCAACGCAAACACACACACACACACACTCACACTGACACACACACTTCTGGCCATATTAAAGACCAAGTGCATTGATAAATCTCGCTCTCTCGCTTTCTCTCTTTGGAATTGGAATATTTAACCAACTTAAAGGCAACTTGTGGTATTGTTTCTGTATTTAGTTTTTTTTTTTTTTGTTTGCATTCCGCCTTACATTCATTTGCTCTCAAAACTGTCATTGGCAATGGTTCTTCTTCTTCTTCTTCCTCGTTGTCGTCGTTTTCCTCTTCGATTTCAATTTACTTGAGTGTGCTCAGTGCAGTTTCAGTTGTCAATAGAGATTGAAATTACGCAGCTTCAATTCGTACACTCTTTCTTCGACTTGAAACTTGCCTCAACGCCTCGAACTGCTCGATGTGGGCAGATACATATATGTATAAAGTGTGGATAAAAAAAAATTTTTATAAGCTCTCATATTCGTTGATACCTTGAATTGAATTGAATTTGCATATGGTCAGCCAGCCAACTGGTCCCTGGTCTCTGCACCCACACGTGTCTGCCAAGTGGCAAAAAAAAAAAAAAAAAAAAAAAAACGATCCAACCGGTTTCATCTGGCGTGGGTTAAATGGTGATTTTCATATGTTTAAAAAAAAAAGGAAAAAATTGGTTGGGTAATTTTGCATTTGAATTTCATCTACCAATTGGCCACCGTTGACAGAAATAACCGATATAGCATAATTATAATTAAGAGTCTGCATTGGTCAGGCCATATTAAAATGAAATAAATAATTATTTTGAACAAAAAAAAAGTGTTATCAAAACAAAATAAAACCGAGCTCAGCCGCATGATGAATGCTCTTGAAAAAATAAATAAATTTAAAATATAAATATGCCATGGAAAATGTTTTTAAAATAAAAAACAAAAAAAAAAACTTCATGACTATTTTAAAAAATAAATAAACAAGCGAAATAAATTTATATACACAATTCCGTCAGATTCCGTCAAACAAATGGAAACTGCTTTTGTTTATCTACAAAAACAGAGAGAGAGAGAGAGAGAGAGACAGAGATAGATAGAGAGAGAGAGTTTGTAAAACTTGCCAGGACCATGCCAATGCATATGTCTATAAATATGCGTATATAAATAATAAAAAAAAAAAAACGAGAACACAAGAGGCGCAGGCAGGCGGCAGACAGCAGACAGCATGTGGCAACAATTCAAAACATGGACAAGGCAAACCAAGACCCGCACCGAATCGGAACGGGGCAAATAAACAAACGAAGCTGCACTTGACGAACGACAATAATGACAACGACAGAGAGACGGCCCAACCCGGCCCGGCCCGAGAGAGTGGAAGCCTCTTTTGAGCCTACACAACTCCCGGAGCGTTTGTCAATCGTAGCATGTGGTAATTGCTTTATGCCACCACCACCACCACCAGTACCATTGCCTCAGCCGGCACAGTCAATGATGTTGTTCGCTTACCCAAAAGACGCTGCATGTGTCTTTTGAGTCTATTTCTATTTCTAAGGCATAACCAAAAAAAAAAAAAAGAGAAACCAACTCTACCTTGCTCAGCTCCTCCACCTTCTGTGAGAGATTTATGTGATTTCAACACATCTCAAAATAATATTTGTATGCTTTGTTTTTAAATGGCCCCTTGCCAGGTTCAAATTTTCTATTTGTAAATTTTCCCAATAAACTTGCTCATTTGAAGGTCCTGGAATCACTTCTCTATTGCTGTTTTTGTCTAGCAAAAATTGTTTTAATTTTTTTTGTTGTTGCTCGATGGGCTTTGGTTGCGGCTTCGCCTGGCAGTTCATTGAATGATTGCTAATGAAATGAATTTCAATTATAGGCAAACACTTGGAGAATGTCGAGGTACGAGGTACAGTCACAGGCATTGGCACAGGATATTAGCAGTGTGTCTAGCCTGGCGTATTTCCTATGCCAACGCAATTTTATAGGGAGCGGCACAAACAAATACCGTTACCGAATTCATGAGTGTGGAGGTGCTGAAATTGAAGAAGGGAAATCATAGATGACTGGTCTGCGTACCGATTTGATGGACTTGATGCGAATTGATTTGGTTAGTTGGCGCCATAGTGGCAGTCTATCAAAAGTGAGAGAGAGAGAACGGTGGGTGTAAATGTTGGGTGTGTGATTGAATAAATAGAGAAAGCAAATCAAATAAAATGCCTCTGCTTTCTGGTTTTCTCCTGCTTCAGTGTGAGTCCAACTAACTGGCTGACTGACTATCTGATTGACTGAATGAGTGGCTGTCTGTCTATCTGTCTCTTCCACAGGCTGAATGACTATCCAATGACAAGATGATTTCTCCCCTACTCCAATCAAAAGTAATTTTTTATGACTCTGGTTCTTCTTCTATTTCAAATATTTGCCCACACCATTTTGCCTCCTCTGTATTCCTTCTCATTGTGCTCCAGGGGCAGAGCCAACCACACACACACACACACACACATACACACAAAGTGCCATTATTGAAAATCATTTAATTCGAGACTTGCGGTTTGCAGGTGAGCTCGTCAAGGTTGACAATGTCAAATAAATCCCTCCAACAAATTTAGGCCTTCGTTCACTCACCGTCCCTCTCAGTGTGTGTCTCGCTGTCTCTGTCTTTTGGTTAGATGGCTTCATTATTTCCTTGGGGCCCGCTAATTTAAATTTATGAATTTTTAAACAGCTCAATTTGAGATATGAGCTTGCCTGGATGAATGAATAAAAAGTATCCACCAGTTTCCTTTTCCTTCCTTGCCCTACTTTCTATGCTCATTTCACTGCGATGCGTTCTAAGTCTCTTCTACACACTTTCACTTTTTCTTGAGTATTTAATCAACTGTAAATAATTGCATCATTCTGCTCAAAGGAAGACCGATTTCTTTTGTGTATGTGCGAGTGCGTGAGAGATACGCGAGTGTCTTTCCTTTACTCTGCCTCCTGTCAGCGTATGTATCTGTGTCTGTGTGTGTGTGTGTATGTGTGTATGAGATTATGTGCAAACTTGTTATCGATATGTGAAATAAGACACACGAATCTGAAGACCAAGCTGCACAACCACACACCGCTCCTTCCTCCACCCACCAAATGACTTCTTTTCAAATGCTTATTCTCCATTTGAGCATGAAAATTGAAGAAAGTCATTTTATTTTCATTATCTTATTTTTCGTTTCTTTCTTTCTTTTTTGAGTGACTTTAAATTTTGGATTTCATTTTAAAGAACTACAAAATTTATGATAATAATATTTAATGGATTTATTTTCATTATTGATTTTGTATATGAAAATGAAATCCTTTTTTCATGAACAAAAGAAAAACAATATTTATGAAATTTTCGAACATTCTCTTCAGCATCTAAATTAAAATTAAGCTTTTCCCAATAAGACTGAGTCTTTGGGTTTGGGAACTTCTTTATTTTAATATTTCCAAAAGGCTTTGATCTTTTAAAAAGCAGATTAAATTTTTTGAAATTGAGATAAATCAAAGATTCCTTCTTACGTTTACCTTCTCGAATAGGGGGAGCAATTTGTGTATATATTTTATTTTCATAAAATGTTTGCTCCTTCAACTTTAACTTTTTGGCTTTAATGCCATTTGGCTTAAATCTTTCATTGTAAGATCATCGATTGGGTTTAATGCCATTTATGACCTTTCCATTGGTCTTAAGCTGACCGATATGTGTTAATCTGTTGCAAAAGTCAAATGGGAGTTCTCATCTGTTACAGCGTGTGAACATTGCGACTATTGCGTTTTGAGTGCGACGTTCCGTCCACACTTTTGGCCATGCTCCAGTGAGTTCGTGTGGCCCAGCCGAAACGCTTTGAACGCATTCGCAGCTCCAAGCCAGAGCCACAGCTAAAGCCAAAGCCGGACCAGGGCCGGACCATTTTAGTTGTTACGTTGACGTGTGGTTCCGCTTCGTTTGTTCGCTGTTGAGCCACCCTAAGCGCCATTTGCATCGCACTTTTCGTAGACAAACAGACGGAGAAGGTAGACAGATGAGAGACAAACAGATATACGACGATATACAATTTACAAGCAGACCAAATGTAGAAACAACTACACACGCGTGTGTATGTGTGTGTGTGTATGTGGAAATCTCTGTGACAGCATATGCTGGGAAAACTTTGGCTTAACGATACAACTTCACTTTTAATTGCGACAAGGAAAAATACGTTTTCCTGGGAAACATCATGCAATTCTATGGCCTCCTCCCCCACTTCTCAAGTTAGACACCTCAAACTTTTGCCACAGACTTTTTGAAATGCTTCATTGAAAGCGAGCCGGTTCCAGTTCCACTTCCACTCTGAAAAACATGGCAGATTGCTTGATTGGGCAAACATTATTGTAAGAATCCAATCTGTTTGGACTTGCACTTCTTCTTCTGCCGTCAATGACCAGACCAGATTCAGATGTCAGTATCGACAAGCATGATGGCCCTTCAGCCATCGGCCCAGCCGCCAAGTTCTATGGTAACCTGAGACGAGTCCCTTCAACCCCTTCTGAATGCTGCTTAAATATCAATACCATTGTTCTTGTTGTTATCACAGCGAGGGTGATTCTGTTTGGCATCTTGAGCCTTGTAGTTTGTATGCGAAATTTTGGGCAAACAATGCGAAACGAAAACAAAAACTCATCGACGTGTTCAAATCGAGCCGAGCTCAACCGACAATTAAGCCCAAACAATGAGTAAGCAAATAAATAAATGTATCAATTTTAAATCACTGTTTGATTTATACTTTCAACTGTTTGTTTTTTGTTTGCCGAGAGAATTTTCCATTAAAATTCCAAGTATCCGAGTACCATCAGAGTTGCACATGTCCTTCAAGAAAAGAGAAGTTTTAAGCGTTTGATCAATATTTTTGTTTTTATCAGTTGGCTGAAGCCTCCCGGGTACGGGCAAGTGAATTTTACGAATTTTTAAATGCCTATAAGGAAAATAAAAAAAAAACATACACACACACACACACACACACACTTTAAAATGAAAACAAAACGTTCTTGGGATATTGCAACTTTTTCTGTTTTTCTTTTACTCTTTTTTTCAACTTGTCCTTGCCATTTTTAAAGTGGATATTTTTTTTCTTTTTGCTTTTCATTTTGGCAATTGGAAATGCACATGCTGAAATGCTCTTCAAAAGTGAAATGTGGGTGGCCACAGTGAATCTAATCCAACTATAAATAAGAAACTTGAATGTCTGCAATTGAAAGTGCACTGAAAGTATAAAATTTTGGATATTTCGGCTATAGTGCCTCTTTTCCTGACGTTCTCGTTATTCACACTCATAATTTTTTTTTTTTTTTTTTTGGTTTCTAACGTTTCTTCATTTTGGTCTGGCCTACAAGCTCACTGATCTCTTCCTCTTAAAGAGAAGAAGCATGGGGGGGGGGGGATATATCATCGTAGGTCTAACAAATAGCAAAGTCAGAAAAAAGAAAGATAAAGAGTGGAAAAGTCGGGCAGTATGAATATTTTCAGAATGAAATTTTCGACTGGGTATGGCAGTTTTGGCAGCAGCAAATTTTCACCAAAACGAACCGGAAAGAGGAGCATAACTAAAGACATTCCTGAGTGGCTGGCAGGACATTGCAAAATATGAGAGACGGGGAGGTTGGCTTCAAAAGAGGCCGACTGGTCGCTCGGTCGGTCGGTCGGTCACATAACTCCACGATAATAGTAAGCAAGTCTTGGGCATACACGAAACTCTTAGGATTGGCAAACAAGTGAGCAAGGGGATTCTGGCTGAAATAGACTAGCCAAAGTCGTACGCACCACTTTCACTCTAGCCGGAAATTGCTGCATCAGCGTATAGGAATTTTTGGTTTATACATACAAAACAACACACACACGCACACATGGACACAGAGACAGAGATAGTTTCCTTGGGCGCCTACCTCAAATGGAATGACGTGTACGTCTTTTCTGAAATACCTTCCACCTTACATTCAACTCATATTGGCCATGTTAGTTTATTTTGTCTAAGGGCATTTGAGCAGTGGCTGGCTGGTTGGCTGATTGGCAAGGGAGGGCGGGTATATGTGTCTCTGTGTGTGAGGCTTTCAAATATGAAATTTATTCAAGTCACTCCAGCTTAATGTTTCGAAATAGACAGCAAATAACTTTGAAAGTGTGACAACAAAAACAATAACATTCGTAAATATAGCAAAAGACATTTTTGTTTTTTTTTTTCTCTATCTGCAAACTAGACACATCCGTTAGTCTACTCGAATGTATTTATGTGTTGTGTTTATTTAATTGTTATGATTATTCTGTGGGATCTCAACGCAAAGTAGTGCTTGGATATTACAAAGCTTTAGTAAAATTGGATTTCATAAATCCATAAGCACAAATAGTTTGAGGCTGCAGATACAACAACCTATTCATTTGTTAATTTCGATTCAAAAGGGAATATAACAAATTTAGAGGGCATATTTAAGAATATCAAAGTCAACCGCAGACCCCTTTCAAACGACTGACCATTTTCCAATAATCCCTGAAAAAATTCATTCATTCATTCATTCATTTCCTAACCCGGCTAGCCCAACCTTTAACAGTTTTATCCTTTTTTTTTGCTTTGGAGATACTGGCGCATAAATTGATTGGATGATGTCGCTTTTTATGCTATTCGTCCTTTTATATACATATATATATATAAATTTATATATAAACTTTTTTCTTCATGTTTTTCTTTTTTGTTATTCTTGCGATTTCTCATTCTGTGAATTTCATAATTGTATGCGATGCGTAGCATGTGTTATAAATAAATCAAGCGTGCCACACAGACCAAAAAGAAAAAAAGAACGAAACGGACAAAGGGAGAGGCTGGGAAAGAAATTGTCAATCCCTGGTTATGCTTTTGCTTGAAACCAATTCAAGATTACTTTTCTTTACGGGCTTTCCCCATTCAAGTTAAGTGGCGCTCTGAGTCTACTCCATTCGAAGCGAAGGCAACCCGTTTCATTCTTTTTGAAATGCGCCCGAGGACTTTTTACCCTTAAAATTTAAACATGAACGGACGTGTTTGTGGTGAAATGAAGATAACGTTTTCCTCAATTCTTCAAATGCTTGAACTTGCTTTAAATCCAATTTGCAATTCGATATTCATTTCATTTTTTCCCCCTCCTTTTCCATTGAAAATTATATAAAGATACACAATACAACCTGTTGTTGATGTATACCCAAGAGAGATTGTTCTTTTTGGGATACACCAAACTATACTTGAATGTTTGACGACCACATCCGCGCACACATAAACACACACAAATACACACACACACACACATTTAGAATAACAGCTGCCTTAACAAGTTTTCGTTTTGAATAGTTGAATTGCAACAGTTGCGGAAAAGTTTGCGTCACATTTTGTTGCATGGAATTTGAAAAGTAATAACAACAAAATGAACAAAAGACAAATTCTTATCAACAGAACACGTCAAGAGCACAACAGAAAGTGTCTTGGAATTTCAGAGTGGTTGTCTTGAGAATGCATTCAAGAGTGGAAAGGGTGGCAAGTGTAAAATTTAGATCAAAATTTTCGCCCTTTTATTTATCAGATTTCTCTATTTCAACAGACTCAACTAGGCAATCAGCCAGCCGCCTGGTGCCTTTTGACTTGCTGTAATTAAATAACCAGCAACTTTGGCAACTTTGTACAGGGATAAATAATAGAAAGGACTGCAGCTTGTGGTTAGTTAGTTAATTCACAAATTGAATTACTTGTCCGAGAGTAGCAGTCAACAATTTCAAATAGTAGTAGCTCAGCAAAATGCTAAAGTCAGACAAATCAAACGAAGCTATAAAAAAGGTTCTCGAATATCAAGGACTCAAGATTCCAATGACCCCAAAGAGGAAGGGAAACATATAAATGTTTTTTACTTTAAATAAAATTTATTTAAGACGGAGATTACAGAATTATCTATAAGACGACCAGGTAGCCTAGAGGAGTTATTTCTAGGCATGTCTTTCTCGATCTCAGGGAAATCAGATATTACATATATCAGAAGTATTGGTTAACAGATCAAGTTCAGAGTCATCTACAGAATGCTCAGCATGACTAGAGAAGTCGGTTATATTAATACATATATTGCTCGATCTCAGAGAATCCAGATATAGCATACATATATCAAATATTTTGGTATACAAAATTACTTAAGAATTATCATATAACAGCTAGAGTGATTAGAAAAGTCGACCTTCCTGGATCTCAGAAAAAGCAGTTACAACATAAATCAGATATATTGGTAAACAGATGAACTTCAGAGTTATCTCTAGAAAGATCGGGGTGACTAGAGATGTCGTTGCTCGCTCTCAGGGAAATCAGATATAGCATATATCAGATATTTTGGTATAAAGATAAAGCTCCCAATAGAAAATACTTTTCTTATTCATTTATTTGTACGATGAAAGTTTTCTATTGAACCGACACGGTTTTTACATTTCCTACAAGTTCAGGTCCCCTGCTCAGTTTGAGTAGCCTCTCCAACTAATATCTTAACTTCTTAACCAGCACTGCAAAATGCATTAAAAGTATCTCGACTGCAGTGTTCTAACTTTCTGCCCTAGCCCAAATTATAAAAGTAAAGAATACTCCTCAAGTTGAGGAAAAATCCTTCAGACATTTTTTTGGACTGCCAGCCAAACTCCTACCAAGATTGCCCCTCAACTTGTAGGGAACAAGGAAAATGAATTTTCTACCCTGCCGTTTCCATATTTGTCGCAAAGTCTTGCCTTTTATAATGCTTATGTTGATAATGTTAATAATGTTGATGGTTATTATGCCAGCACCACCTCTGCGAGAGCCTCCTTGGCTCAGATTGCTCCTGGTTGTTGCCATTTTGTTCTCCAGTTTCCCTCGATGTTTCTGACGTAAATGAAAGTAATGCAGCATAATGCAGCAGCTGGTTTTTCCGACATACCCCGATAGTTTCGCATGCCAGCGATTCAACTACCTGGTAACCTGGTATGACTACGGGCTAGAAGGCTCTAAAAGTAATTGGAAACCGTTGTTGGTTGCCTTAGAGTTTAGTTTAGTTTGCTTTCTATTTTTTAGCTTGGCAAAGCCGCAGCTTAAATCATCGTTAGTTTAAACATTGGACAAGAACAAACACGCACACAACAAAAGTGCGTATTCATTTCCAGGACAAGAGGTAACTTTCTCCCCCAAATAATGAACTCGAATATTTTAGAAGTCGTTAAAAGCGATTATTTTGTCCCGCTTTGTAATTCGATACGAATTTTATTTATTTTTTTGTCTCTGTACTTCGAGTGTATATAAATCGATGATGAGCTGAAATTTCGCATACTTAAGAGCATTTCCAAAGACGCCCTCATTTCTGCCTTCGTTATTCGATACGCAATCTACTATTGAGTGTCACGATTGAATATTTAGGATTTAAGGAACTCACGACAAGCAATTTACCAAGTTTAAAGGAAAACAACCGAATTAGTTCTGGAAACTGGTTAGCAAAATCTCAGGATAATAGAAAAAGATAAACAGTTTTTCCTATGAAAGAATTAATTATTATCTCTTTTAAGTAAGATGATCTCGAAAATATAATTTAAGTGGCAGTTGGTAAGGATTTTTTTGACTGGAAATTCGCTCCGATTTCTAATCAAAATAATATCTATATCTTTTTTGAACCACTTAATTTTTCACTAGAAATAATATTATTACCAAAAAAAAAAAAAAGAAATGAAAACCAAAGCAGACTCGATTAGAATTCAGAGCAAGGCCCGTGCTAATGCAAATTCAATAGATAAAGTCGCACGTTTTGGGTTGCCCAGGACGATGGTGGTCTATTCAAAAGCCAAAAAACACAACCGCATTGGGTATTTTGGATCAGAATTTGGTTGCTTTTCGTTTGCCAGTGGTTTCGGTCACATTTTTGCGCTAGCGCGTATTCACATGCCCATTTTAGAATGTCCTGTATTATGCGGTGAGGCGAGTAGTGCGGGTTGAGTGCAGTTTTTATTTTTTTTTGCCAACAGAATGACCCATCAGAGGTTTAAGTCAACTTTTGGGTTTGCCAACAGCAATATTCATATTTGAATTCCAAATGGAGTTGCTGTTGGAGAGGGGTTTGAGGAAGAGCACAAGAGAATGAGATTGCAAGGATATTCGAGGAAAAGGTTAACGCCGCCAAAAAGTCAACGCGAATTTTCGGATTATATGCCACACATGCACACCAGAATTCCACTAGAAATTCACCAGAATAGAGCAGAGTGGAGTCGAAGTAGAATTGTGAAAATTGTCTGATGCAGTAGAGTTTGGTAGCATCGAGGACATGGCATGCACTATTAGTCGGTAGGGGATGTCGGCTATGGCAGCTTGCAGCTTTACCGATTGCCTGAGATGCTGCCAACTATACAGCCACGTCGATAAAAATAAGGAAAAAAGCTTAAGAAAATGGTCTTGGGTTTGCTGGATGCGCCTTGAAGAATTGAGAATGAAATATTTTATAACGAAATTGTGGGTTTGGCATGCAAAACACGTCGCTGACAGTGGGGCGTGCCAGTGTGCCAATTCAAAATGCGCCATCCTCACCCTGAAAGCTGAGCACTGAAAACAGGAAGCAGGTTACGACAATAGCAAAAGTCTGGCAGGGAAAATTGACAGCGACAAAGAGTCAGGGCCTGAGAGCAACCAATAAAACAAATCCAAAATAATTCCACTTGCCCAAGAAACCGAATGCAGAGTTTGCCTGAGACCAAGGACTTTGCGAAAATTATAATCGTCAACCTAATGTGGCGAGTGAAAAGGCCCAAATCGTCGATTGGGTTAGACACGTGAGCATTTACAGCTGCATAAATAAAACTTAAGTGGTTCGTGAGTGAGCCAGCACACAGTGATTCTCCAAGCCGAACAGGTGTCCTGCCTGGCTGTCTGGCTGAGTGTCGGCTCCATCTTCCAATTATTCCTCCCATTCAACTAAAACAAAAGTGGGTGGGAGCTTAATCAACGCAACTGCTATGACAGATAACCGCTGGGGCCATGTGGAATCATATGCAGTGCGCGTCCAACTGAGTCAGCGCCATAAAAAGGGGCAGAACTCACCCACGCACACACAAGCACATGCATACACAGATTCAGGAGCTAACCATACATATGTCACTCGTGCGAGAAGCGTTTGAGGCCATCAAATTTCAGTCATAACAATAACACTGATAGTCCCGCTCGTAAAAATGAAACCCTTTTTCGTTTCGGCCCTGGCCAGAAAGCAAAATTTCTAAGAAGTGCGGCCAGGATTTTGTGAGGATACTTTTGTCTTTATATCCGTGTATGTGTGAATAAGTTGGGGTGTGTTGTTTTTAGTCCCAGCTTGAAAAACAATCAAACGCGTCAAATGCTAAAAAACAAAGCTTGTCCAAAGCATTCGGCAACAACAAAGCGGAACGAAATGAAATGAAACGTGGTGAAGCGGAGCACGGGCCCCAAGAAATTTGACAATGGCACTTGGGTTCCCAAAGAGCCATAGCATCAGACGGCAAAGTCATTGAAGCCAAGTGTGGGCGCGCTTGAATGGCGGCTCGGTCAGATTGTTGGCCAAATTGTGAATGGTGACCCCAACAAAAAAAAAAAAAAAATGAAGAAGAAAAACATTTAAATCCTTTTCGCACATTGCTGCTTTGCTTGTTGCGTGTTAACCAATTGTTTGCCACACACACACACACACACACACACACACATGCTCAATTGATATACTTCCGGCAACAGGGCGTATGCGTGTTTGGTTACTGGTTACGCATACGACGGGTATAACTCAACAATTCCTCTGCTTTGTCACTGTTTATTTTGAATTTCACTTATTCCGTTCTCTGCCCCAGTCTTTCTCCTTTTTTTATTTATAGGACAATCTCCCTTATTTGCCTAGGATCAAGGATTTTATACTTTTGCCCGCGAATTGCCAACAGAAAGTATATATTGGTACGCTGCTCGCATGTGTGTGTCTGTGTGTGTGAAGAGAGCTGAGATCGTAAAATAGGAATTTACTTTATTAAAATATTTCGCTTGAAAAATATGAGACAACAACAATGGCAATGAAGGCGCCAACAACATTCTAGTAAACAACAAAGCTGGCAAATTTGTTACCCCGGCCCAGACTTTTTCTCTATATACTGTACAAAGTTTCTCAATAATGCTCTCATCAAGAACGAGGTAAAAATTTACTCAACTATGAACTCGTCCCAGCCAAACCATGAGAGACAAAAATGAAAGCAAAAAAAAAAAAAAAAATTGTCTACACCCGCCGACCTTTCTTTTCACTCACTCCACTCCATACTTTATGGAGCTGTGTATGTGTTTGTGAAATGGTCTCAAATTTGCGTTGCGTATGCGATATCGCAAAGGTTATGG
Source organism: Scaptodrosophila latifasciaeformis (assembly GCA_037075145.1). Classification (NCBI taxonomy): domain Eukaryota; kingdom Metazoa; phylum Arthropoda; class Insecta; order Diptera; family Drosophilidae; genus Scaptodrosophila; species Scaptodrosophila latifasciaeformis. The sequence continues at coordinate 781,675 of JBAMCM010000158.1, forward strand.
GCCTGTCTGGCTATATGGCAAGGGTTTGGCTGTCTGTGTTTGACAGCTCCCTGCCAATGAGATGAAGCAGCAAGCGTCAAACGTCAGGGGGGCTGGGGCCAGGAAGCAGGGGCACCATGGCCGTTAGAATTTGTATAAATTGACAGTAATGTTGGTGAGAGAAAGGGCGTCGCTTGGGAAAGGGTAGAGTGATGTGGCCGGGATTGGGCCTGTATAAAAAACAACGACACCAACAACCAAAGCATCTCTGCCAGATTGTGTGCCAAATTGCGCGCCTCACAAACACGCGCACACGAGCTGGGAACTTTTTTTCCCCCCATTTTCTCTGACTGAAAATTATGGATGAAAAACCCAAATAATGAAATCGTAAAGAGTCACAAGCTCTAACAGCCCCACCCGAATCACCCGGACCACCCCACACTAGAATTCTCCATTTTAGATTCTGATGCTTTTCGAATTTAAAATTCATTTCTCTCGAACACTCATTGTCAGACATAATGTGTATGCAAATAGTGGCAATATTAATCATGGCTAGTATATATATACATATTTTTTTGGGAAGGCTGTCAATGTAGATTCCTAGATTTCTATATGTATTCTGTGGTTAGCATAATTCAACCAAAATATCACAGATAAATTTATTTAGATACACGATTAGGATCTGAAATTGATGTTGTATCATTTCAGGTAATTTCCAGACCAGAAAGACAAAAAACAAAATAAAACAAAACAAAAATTATAAATTTCAATTGAAATGATTTTTGTTTTGAGTGGAAAATTGTGTACATTTCGGCATATCCATATTAATTCTCGGGGCATCTCGGCGATAATGGATTTTCCACATTGGATTGTAATTATTAAGTATCTCTTTAATCTCTTTAATGCTGTGGGCAGTTCGGTGACCGAATTCGATTTAGTTTGGTTTCTTTATTTTACCATAGACCAGAAATTCCCTCAGCACAGTTTCGCTCTTTCTCGACTTCCAATTTACAAGCCACTCCCCTGCACTCCCCGACTCTTCTCTTTGAACGTTTTGTGAGTTATGAAAGCGGCGTGGATAATGGAACGAATAAAGTGCATGGAGCACTAAAACTGAATCTGAATCACAACAACAATGACAGATGCTGTTGACGCTGGTAGCGATGGCTGCGAGCGGGGCTGAGTGGACCGGAGCGGGAGGGTCTAGCAGTTCACAGCTTTTGTGTTTTTGGTTTCGCGAATGCGGCGCGCGTTAAATGCTTTTGTTGATTTTTGGCTCGTTTTTTCAACACAATTTAATAGTTGGGTTGCTATGGTGGTGGCGGTGTCGGTGGCGGTGGCGGCAGCGGTGAGGGCCGTAAGAAATGAACTGCCCTAGGGCAGGCTGGAGGACCACTGCCAGTGCCAGTGCCGCCACCACAACGGACTGCAGACTGCAATGTGTCTTGGTAAACAGACCGAGCGCTGGGCCAGTCTAAATGGAACTGAGACGGGCATTTTCCATTCCCTACTCCCACCATTTAGCAACGTCACGACCACCATACCACAGCCACCAGTCCTTCTTGGTTGCTTTTGTGCGGCAAGTTAGGAGCGTCAGGACGCAGGAGGTTCTGTTTGTTTTTCATTAAAAAACTTTTCATTTTGAACGGTCAAAGTTCTGGTACGTCTGTGCCTGTGTGCAGTTTAGTGTTCCGAGCGGCGACTGACAGCAGAATGTTCTGTTTTATTGCGGTCAGGATTTGCTTTTTAGAGGGACTCTTTGTTCTGCCTTTGCCGCTGCCAAATTCGAAGGCCCATTGTTTTTTTGTTATTTTCCTTTACTTTTTGTTGTTGTTGTTTTTTTGTTTTTGTGACAAGAAAGTCGACGACCAAGCTCATTGTTGTCGCCACTGCGCCACCAAATTGGACAAACTCAAGCGCAATTCATAACTTCAAATCACCGAATCAAAAAACCAGAAAAACACACACACCATTTATGAATCAAAACATCAAAAGAAATCGTCTGTTTAACATTAAATTGCAATAAAACAAAACTCCTGCTTTATTTACTTTTAATTAAATTGGTTTTGATTTCACTGTAATTAAATTCATCGATAGCCTGCTTATCGATTAAGTTCAGCCAACGATTGTGTGATTCTTCCGCAACGGAACTAGTTAATGACTCGGCAAAAGAACAAAATATTCTAATTAAATTTTCAAAAAAATCTGTTTCAATCATATGAAATAAAATGGAATTCATCTGATTTAATTACAGCAATCATTGGTGTGCTGCTGCTATGGCCAACGGAATGCCTGGGCCAGCAACAAAAATTTCGCACCACACCACACGACCTGCAGGTGCTGGAGGGTGCCGAGGCCATGATGCGCTGCGAGGTGACCAATCAGGTTGGTGCCGTGCAATGGACAAAGGATGGCTTTGCCCTCGGCTTTTCGGCCGTCATACCGGGCTATCCACGTTATTCCGTGCTCGGTGACCGCAAGCAGGGTGTCTACAATCTTCGCATCTCCAACGCCTCCATTAATGATGATGCCGAATACCAGTGTCAGGTGGGCCCGGCTCGTCTCAATTCAGCAATTCGAGCCAACGCCAAACTAACTGTCATCTGTAAGTACATACAAAAAAAAAAAAATAAAAAAAATAAATATAAATGAAATGCCATCCATTAATTTAATGCAAGCTTTTTTGTTTATAAACTATCTGAGATGCGTCCGTTCGGGCTGGACAATTGTGCAGGCTCGGCGTGAAGGGCGCATTCCAACTTACGCAGCAATGGCAGAGCAATTAATTTAAGTAATACACATACAATTGAATTCATCATTTCTGTCCGACTGTCTGGATAAGTACGCGGCAAGGCTTCATTTCTCTTCTCATTGCACCTTTAGAATTTTTAGTGGGTAAAAATTTAAAAGCTTGGGAGAATTCACGACTGTACCGATGGTGGCAGCCGCTCTGTTTCTCGTTTCGTTTTGTTCCTGCCAACATTTATTGTCAGCAATTTGCAACAGTTACAACAACAGCAATGAGAGCTGGGGAAAATTTAGCACAGTTTATTGCTCCAAGGAGCCAAACATTTCCAAAGTGAAGTAAAATGAAATTTTTTTTTTCCTACTTTTTTGTGAGCTTGTGTGCGGGTAAATGGGTTTCAGGGTTTGGGGGGAGATTCCTTCTATGTCTTTGCTTGCTGGGAATGCATTGTTTTTGTTTTTATTTGTCGAGTAATCACTTTGCATATGTGTGTGTAGGGTGTGTGTGTGTGTGTATGTGTGAGTTGGCGGCTGTTGCCTTATTGTAATCACTCAAGAAATTGGGCACCATTTGCTAACAGCAATTTTCATTTTCTCTCTTGTTTCCTTTGTACACAATTGTTGCCTACTTTTCATCCTTCTACCTCTAATGAGAGGCCCGGTAGTCCTATGAATATTCCGGAGACACAATGAGAGCATAGACAACCTAATTTTTTGAAGCCAACACAGCTCCACTATTGAAATACTCGCCCTTTAAAGTCAAATTTATTGTCTGAATTTTTGGTAATCCTTGCAAAGCAGAGTTAACGATTTTGGCTTTATCTATTCTTTGTTCTCAGACATGATGAGATTGATGTGGATAATGTGTAAATAATAAATAGACAATTCCTTAGAGACTACATAAAGTTGACTTTGGCTCACCGAGATTCACATCACATAATTATAATTCCTTTTCCTTAACTGCCCAGCCCTCGTCAGCCTCCTCTTATCTTTGGTGGAAGAGTGACCCAAGGCACTGACTACAATCACAATCAAACTTATGGGCACGCTTAATGACGTTTGTTTAGCTAATTACACCATGACTCTGACTGCGACAATGACTGGAGTAAAGAAAAAAGCGACAGCAAGAAACAAGCTCTCTGGGCCTGATCCCCTCACTGTGGGTCTCTTTCGTATAAGCTCGTTAGTTACTGCTGTTTTTATTGTCGTCGCGACGAAAAGTCGCTCAACTCTCCAGTCTCCCTGGCTTTCTATTTATTGCAGCAGCAGCAGCAGCAGCTCAAAGCTCGTTGTGTTTATGTGTCTGTGTGTTTCTGCTTTCCTCCGTCAGCTGGTGGAAAAGTCTTATTTTTATGTTGCCCCGCGACTCTTACATTTCCTTTGTCCTGTAATAGAATCTCTCTTAGGTTTCCTTGGAGATGACTGACGCGCTGCGGCTGAGGACAAGGCAATAGGGCAGTCATTTATTTATCCATACAACGTATGCATATACCCATACAGATAGAGGACCTTATGTAAGTGCACTGTCTGCAGTGGGAGAGAGGAGGACACTCACATGTCTCCTTTACACGTGCCACATTATTGCAGCAATTAACTGACGTAAATGTACACAAGCGAAACGCGTAATAATTCAATTAACCCAATACGAGCTATATATTAATTTGATTTATTTATTAAGGTAATTTTGAAGATTCAATTTATGAGGGCCACTCCGAACCATATCGAGTTTCAGCTAGCAGGAGAAGCAGTTCTGACCAGAACCTGTGGTCTTGTCAGCACTTTTCCGAAAAAGTGAATTTATTTGTGAGCTTCAGTCGATTGAACATTTTGTTTGCTACTTGCTAAACCAACTTCATCACTCTCGGTCAGGTCATGGTCCAGTCGAGCTTGGCCAGACAACTCCCAGACACACTAGTCCATTGAGTTTTTGGCCATTACTTTCGAGTAGCGAGCTCAGCAGCGCAAGGACAGACGCAGTACCAGTTGGTGCACTCTGCTCTTGGAGAGCTCTACAAATAGCCTGTGGTGTCCATTATACATGCCACAAAGGAAAATTACACCCGAGTGAAAGTGCAGTTGGCCCTATGGGAATGTATATATGTATGTAGCAGGGGACTCTATGGTATACATATGAGTAAATATGGAAAATGTTGTTAGAGGCCAAAGGCATTTTTCGCCGAAAAAATATTATCGTTTAATTTTTGGCAAGCAAATTTGTTCTTTTATCCTCGGGCATTTCTTCAAAATTGTATACCAAAAAAATGTATTCCTTTAGTCCTTTTTTTTGCTTGGTAAAAAATGTAAAGATATCCATGTGACCATGTAAAGTTCTTTTTGGCCTTTTTAGTCAAGAATAGATTTTTTGTCTACTCATAATAAATTCTTGTTATCCACAAGAGCAACCCAAATGTATACCTTTTCTGAAGTTCGATTAATCCTAAAAAAAAAAAATTAGCTAAGACACAGGAGAATCAAGAATGTCTTTGCCACGGGAAAGTCTGAAGATTCCATTAGTAATCTTTTAAATTCATATATATTTTTTTTATGAAAAATCAAAGCATTCAATTCAGAATAATATTAAAATATTTTGGGCTCATCTACGAGATTAAGCAAGCTCCAGCAAAATCACAGATTGAAATATCCCCTCTGAACTTACATAGAGATAGTTTCTGTAATTCGCCAAGCCTTACCTCATATAAGGAGTACAATTAAAAATTTTATTTTTAATTGATAAAAACTGAAAAATATTTTCAATTGAAAAGAATTCTTTACAAAATAAGTCTTGAGTATTTCTCCAAGAAGCTTAAGACATTTTGTTTTATTTTTCTGCTCTGTAAATTATTTATCAGATGCCAATGACTCTCGTACCAGATGCTCTATGAAAAGAAAACTGAGCTGGGTGGGCTTCCTCCACTTGAATCGGTTGACAGTTGGCTCTGGCTTGGTTTTCTATGAGGCTTTGGGGCATATTTGTTTGGGACTTTGTTGTGGCTTCAATGTAAACAGTTTGCAGAAAACATGGAACATCTTAATAAACTATTATCTAAAAAATTAATAAGTAATCTCTAAAACTAAGTGACCTTCTTAGATAAGTGGGACAGAAATGGCTATATTGAAAACATGTTTAAATATTTAAAATATTTGCTCAAAAGAAACGTGACCGGCTAAGGATTTTATATAATCAGGCTTTGGTCATCTATGTACTGTAGAAAGTTTCTCTTTTCTGGATTGCGTAATTAATCCTTTTTGTTTTGCAAAAGAAAAGTTAAAAAGTTGCCTGCTCAAAGAAGGACAATACCTTTGCTTAATTAACCCACCTTCAACAATCGTAAATTAAATTTTAAAACGCAGGTAACTGAAAGACTTTGCTAAAACTAATTTCGACGAGTGTTGTGCAATTGTTGGGATAGTTTCGAAAATTTGCATGCTCTCTGGCTCTCAAAATACCCGTATACGTTAAGCAATTCTGTGGTGAAGCACTTTCAGAGAATCAGAAACAGGTACCTACCTAGTCGTGCCCATATGTTTGTGGGTGCAATTAGATTATAAGTTCCCAAAGTAAAAAACTTTCTCATACATGCGTTCACGTGCAAATTTATGGAAATTTCCAAATTTTTAGCATGCCATTAATTTAAAAATACGCATAAAAAGCACATATGCCGCAAGGCGTCCACTCTCAAAACAGACCCCCCAAAACCCGAAAACGAACTCGAACCCTAACTCAGGAAAGAGAGATGAACTTTGCGAAAACTTTTTGCTGGGCAGTGCCACTTGCCGTGGTCGTGGTCTGTTCAAGAGAATGAAAGTCTCTGAAATGGGCAAACTCAAGCACACAGAGTGTGTGCATTTTAATAAATCTAAAAATACAATGGAAAACTGCAAATTGCATAAGAAGTCCTAGCGCTCACCTCAGTTTACACGTAATATGATTATCGTGATAAGCCTTAAATTCGCTAAAAGCATTGTCAAGGCTTTCTATTTGTTATTAATAATTTAATTTAGTAAACAATAGAATGCTCAGCTTAATTTGAATAGGCCTAGAGACAATAGCATTAATCACAAATTAATAATCTCTTTTGGTTTAACTAGCTTTGCTTACAACTATCCATTGTCTTCTAATAAAGGAAGGACTATCTTAAAATTTTACTTAAATTTAAAGTAAGTGCGCCATCTATTGAACTATTCATGCAACAGTTCATCATAGCTGTGGTTCTTGTGTCTGTCATCAAATTTCAGTTATATTAAAATTTGAAAACAATTAGAATCTGGATTAATCAGAGCATTGCTTAAAACCAATTTAATATGTGATTTCCTAGAGTGCAAGCTAAGGTTATTTGCTTTTATTGCCTTCTCTGTCTAGAAGTCTGACAAGATAAAACGTTTTAATTATTCTATGAAATAATCAAAGGAAATGGTTATAAAATTCATATTTAATACTTGATTTGTTTTGCATCCAAGTCTACTCTAACTAATCAATAAAATTAAATTGTATATTATTCATTTATATCAAGAGCACATAAAAGTATTGATATAACTGTGGACTCCTAAATTCTCTATATTTGAGTCAATACACAATCATGTCAAAACGATTGAAATGAAATTGTAAATGCGACTGGGTGTGTCTGTGAATGTGTTGTCATTTGATTAATCTACTCCTGTCGACTTATTTTTGGTAGCTTTCCAAACATATCGGCAGTAATATATCATTGGACTCTAGCTAGACAATAAACTCGCAACATTGAATCCGAAATGGTAGACCATTTTTCTCGTTTTCGCTCATTTGCCGGGGAAGAGCTTGAAATCGAAGTGTAAATGAGCCAAGTTCTTTATTTCTCATTCTCCCTTTGATTACGTCTAGATGAAGCAAATATTTTGAATCGGACAATTTAAGCATATTTAAAAATATTCCCAACTTCAATCGCCCCTCCTCCCACCACATATGACAAATGTCTGAGTACACTCAGTTTCATGGGCGGGAGGGATGGGAAAGTCTTGTCCAGTCAGAATCTTGTTAAAACTTGAAAATTCTCAATGTGTCTGCTGGCTTGAAAGAGAGCACAGAATTGCTCACAAAATCAACAATAGCAACAACAAAATGAAATGTCTAGTTGAATGACATTGGAGTGGGTTCTTAAGGGGCTCCTGAGCTTGGGGTTGAAGTGAATATGTATCCAGTGTTACTTTGAGTCTGCGTCTGCCTTCTGCCATCCGCCTTACTGTTGAGCAACGCTCGGTTATAGTCGAAAAGTTGACGTCAAATGAAAAAAATTGCCAATTCTTGGTTTTTCTTTCGCAAAGAAAAAAGCAAGGAGAAAATATTTCAGCGCATAAAACTTTTATGAGGCGTACTCGTACTATTAGTGGGTTGCCAGAGTCAAACGGAAGAATGAGAACGAGAGCTTGGCCTGTCTTGTAGTCCTGGCAAATTGCACTTTGTAGCATCGCTGTGACAGCACCGGGTAGGTGGGGTTCCGATGAGACAGCCATTGTTGCATACGTTATTTGTAGCCAGATGAAATATTTTCCTCAGCGAAATGTTTCATCAACTGCTCATCGTTGCAAAATTTTAAAGGTACACCCTGCCCGACACAACAACAGTTGCAGGTTGTAAAAGATTTTATGCACAGGGTTGCTCACCTTCAGATTCAGACACGCCTGGGACTGCCACGCCTCGAATTGGCGGAATGCAATTTATGCAACCGTAAAGCGCTCTGAATAAATCGAGCTCCAGCTACACCGCTAAATATCTCAAAAATGTATATGAATAAATCAGTTTGGTACACAAATTTAGACATTTCAAAATATGCAGTTCAATAAGGAATTTTTATCCATCCTGCTTTAGTTAGGGAAATGGAAATTTCATGATGAAATTTTCGGTATGAATGCGAATAAAGCGAGTTTTAATTTAAAAGTTAGTTGGCAAATTCCTAGTCTCTTTGTCGACCTTCGTGCTTTCATTTTATTAAATGGCGGCCAACGCATTTGGGTTTGACTGTTCCGCGAGTTTTAAGCGGATTAAATGAACATGCTTCGGGATATTTGATTTTGCCATAGAGCTTACCCGCACATACAGAATTTCAAGCCATATGATATAATAATAATAATAATTTTATGACATGCGTATAGAAAGTGACAGGCCAATCAGGAGCGTCAACATCAGCGTTGAGCATCACAATGAAGTATCTGGAAGTAAGTCCCTGGGGGCTGTTGTTTTGAAAGACTGTCAATATGGGCAAAGGGCAAGTTCGAGGAAATCAGATAATTCTATATTTGTACGTGTACTTGATTTGTGCATAATAATTTTGCCAACAGCAATGCTAATCAAATAGACAATCAATAGAACAGATGCCTATACAAATTATCCGCATATCTTTTTTTATTTTCTCTTTTTACAAATTATTTATGTGACTTTAGTTTGGAATATGTTGTCTTTAGGACTTTAAAGCTTTAAAATACTTAAATAATTTTTAAGGGAAAGTTTCCTCAGATCTACAAGTTTGGATGACTTTTATTTTTTATAAGAGAGATTTGTGAAATTTATCTGTCTCCAAACGGGAGAAGTTTCTTAAATTAGTCGACGGATTATTCTCATTTCGAGACTGTGTGTATCTTTTTTGATTGTGTGGGAAATTAATTCAGATTTTTGTTTCCCCTTTGTGAGCTGCGTTGCTGATTCAATTTTGTCATACCACCACCATACTCTCAACTCTGAACTCTTTTTTCTTTGGCATTACGTATTCGTTTTGCATGCAACAATCTCGATGGCTGCAGCAGCCGCCAATGCGCGGCAGAAACTCGCAACATATGTTGCATGTCAAATGCAAGGCCCCAACTTCTAGTGATACTTTTGCATCTGCGTCTGGAATTACCGCAGAGGCTTTCCCATACCAGCGCCGTCTATTTCAAGTGGTGCCTGAGCCTGGAGTGCAACACATGTTCTACCATTGACGCCTACACCCTTCCACCCCGACCAGGGCCATACCGGCAACCTCCAGACGAAACTCCGCACTTGAAACTCACTAAGTCGGCCAACTGTTCGTCGCTGAAAATTGAGTTGCGCCGCACTTGCCCACTTTCCCAGCACCGAGAGTCGATTTCAAACTGAGTTTTCTCCCCACTCAGCCCTTCCGTTGGCTTACTTTGCCTTGGGCCTGGTGGGTGTGAGTGCCTTGCTGACGTGTTGGTCTTAAGCAGCGGCAGCATGTGGAGTCAGAGCTAGGGCCGCAGCTCAAGTTGAAGCCGAAACCGGCAATGCATCTGCACCAACATGAGACGCAATGGCTGCCAACTCCTTCAGGTGGCATTAAAATAATGCACACGTGCACTTAACTTTATCCACGATTGTTTGTTTGTTTGTTTGCTTCCTTGTCTTCTTCTTCTTATTTTACTTTTACTGCTGCTTTTTCAGCTACGCTATATGGCAATGCACATTCTGAAAGACACATAAGAAAACCCAACCCAAACCGAGCCAAACCAAGCCATCCCAGCTCAGCTCAGCTCGGCCCACACTAGTTCATCATAAGGCAAGGGGAAGTCATGGAAAGCCCTGCCATTTCAGACCGTTACCATATTCAAGCCATCTTCCTTTGGCTTGGCTTCGTTTGTCCTTCTCCTTTGGCATTGTTTTGTTGTTCGTGTATATTTCAACAATTTGCAGAGCACTGTAGCGCAAAGCTGCCAGCTTCAGAACATTCTGGCTTGGGCAAATATTGAGACTCATATTTGAGCACATTAACAACGCTGGGTGGCAATAGCACCAGTACCAGCACCAGCGCCGGCACAGACACAGCCACATGGTTGGGCTGCGAAAACAGCCTTTAGGACATGCGTGGTGTCGGGCACGAGGCGGGGCTGGGCCTGTGTGAGTGGGCGAAGCAATCTGCTGCTCTGGCGGCCATTCAACTGCTCTGCCAGGCACACAATTCAACACACAACCACTCACCCACAGCAACAAAAACAACAACAGGAACAATGTCTACCGCCCCTTAACAACCAACAACAATGCGAATGCAAATACAAATGCATATGCACGGTCAGCCACGCCCACACTGCCTATAGCTTCCACACAAATACACCAGAGCAGAGCAGAGCAGAGCAGAGCCGGGACGAGCTGCTCCTGGCAATGGGTCGGTGTTGATTCTGGCCATGTCGTTGATTCCTGCCGTTGATGTTGTTGTCGCATAATGAGCGACAATGCCTCCCTCTGGCCTTTGTTGCAACCAAATAGGCTTGCCTCCTACTTATTCTCTTGCATTTACTATTTTGGGCCTACTTATTAATTCGAATGCAACTTCTTATGTTGACTGTACCGTGATTCTTACTTTCATTATCTTCTTACAGCTCCGCCTGCCTCAATAGAAATCAAAGGCTACTCGCACAACTCCAAAGTCGAAGTCCGTGAAAATCAGGATCTCACTCTGAAGTGCATTGTGGCCAATGCAAAGCCGGCAGCCCAGATTGTCTGGTATCGTGGAAATGTCGAATATAAGCCAGGTAAGTCATTCAAAATGTTAAATATTTGTACCCCAATTTACTGATAGTATGTAAGTCCGATTTGGTATATGCTTCCTTCTGTGCTTGAATGAAAGATTAATTCTCATCTTCAATAAACCTTCAAAAAAATGAATTCGGAAGACTTTGACAGTCTAGAGAGGTTATATAAAATTTGCTAAAGCTATTCCGATTTCGTAATATTGGAATTTTGTCTAAATTGAAAAATGTTCTCCATTTTTTTCATTTCTGTTAACCTAACAAAAAAAAATGTATCTACATTGAAAAAGAAAATGTTTATGTTGGTCTAGTAAATTGGCTTGGCCATTCAGAGACATGGCTAGATATTTAATAAGCCCTCCCATGCTCCTCTTTGGCGTAATACTTTATAAGGGTTTTCAGGATGGGCCAAAAAGCGATAGTCGCGACAATTGCCAACAAATATCACCATGTGGAGAAGGGTCATCTGACAACCTATGGACACTTGTCACAGGGCGCACAACACACTAACCCATCAAATTTAATGTCCACTTACACGAAAACATCAAAACAGGCCACACACAAACACACACACATACACATAGAAAGAAAGACAGGCAGACAGACAGACTCAGATGACTTCTAATAACCCTTAACGTGGGTTGTATCGACCTAGAAGGCTTCGAAAACTTCGAAGCTCAAAGCTGATCCACTAGGTAAGGGACGAAAAAAAAAAACGAAAACGAAAACAAAAACAAAAACTGGGGGGAAAACAGCAAAGAAAAAAGTTTAAATGGTTTAAGTGCGAAAATGGGTAAGAGACGTTAGTATTGGTGCTGTGGTAGGAGTGTGCGGGGTACCAGTTTAACCATCAACCAGTTGGCATTCCTTTTCAAACCCATCCATACTACAAGGCTCCCGTCCTTGTCATCCAGGCAGCCACTCATGCCACTCTCTCCTGCTCGGCACATGTGAATTTTGCTGCCTCTGCTGGACGTGGCCGTCGACTTTTTGCTTGATGACGGTGCTTAAATAATAATTTTATACTCCAACAAAATGGTGATGGTAATGGAAGAGGGTAGGGGGAGGTATAGGGGACTGGCTGGGAGTGCCTGTGATGTGGATGTGGATGTTGATGCTTAATATTTGAGTATTTCTCTCTATCTTTTGGTTTTTGTCGTGCTCCATGTTTATATCGGTGAAACACTCTCTCTCTGAGTGTATGTGTGTGTGTGTGTGTGTGCGATTTTATTTGTGCCTTGTCATTTTGTTGGGTAGCCAGCAAATTGGAAAAACGGATCCACACAGCCAGAGAGCCATTTTGGAAATATGGAAAAATGCAAATGTCAACGATGTGATGGCCATCGTTGGATGTGGGTGAGGACGACAAAATGCCAAAGCACACGGTGTTTAGAGTTACTCTCTCCCCCTCTCTCTCTCTCTGTCTCTTCTTCTTTCTCTCTATCAGCATTTCTCTTTATAGCTCACGACTTTTAATTTTCATAATGATTATGATATGCAGTGAGTCAGTGAACCAACGTGTGTGTTAGTTTGTGTGTGTGTGTGTTTGGGAGTTTTTCACTTTTTTCATTTTGTCGGCATTTATAAATACTTTTCCTGTTGCTGTTCTTGTTTTCATTTCATATACATATATATTTTTTTTCGACTTTAGAAGACGGTTAAACACATCGAAAGCCGATACCAAAAACTGACATGCTTGGGATGAGATTGGGTGGGTTGGTGGGTTGATGGGTTGGTTGGTCTCGTGACCCTCGCCAGTGACTGTCATTTGGCGGCTAACGAAATCATTTTAACACAACTGGCGCGTTAAAAATGCTTAAAATGTAAAATGCACGACGATGATGATGATGGCATTTTTTTTCTTTTCTTGTTTTCTGACAATGATAAAAATAAAATGGGGAAAAAAACTCGAATACAGAAAAACACCGAAAATTCGTAAAAGCGTAAAAACTGAAGGAAAACCAAAAGGAAACGTTGTTAGACAGAAGAGGAGGGGGAGGGAAGAGAGCTGCATGATGAATTATGTTTATGACGCAATATGTTGCGGCCGGACTACGGAAGAGAAGTCTGAGCAGGCCGAGGAGCAGAGAAATTGAGCAAATGAACAGAGGCAGCCCTCTCCCCAGTGTGCCCCCTGAGAAACGAGGGTTTACGACAATGGCCAAAGCCAGGACGGACCGGGACAGCCCAGCGACTGCCAGTCCCGTGTCAGTCCGCTTGTTTCACTTACCAACTCTTGTCAGTGGTCGAATCTTGTTTTTTACTATTAGGAGAGGGTGTTGGGCGGCCGGCCGGCTTCTGGCTGCCGTATGTGGCGGTTAATGTGACTCAACGTTGCTGCCTCGATGCTCACAGCAGCAAAATTCTGTTGATTACGCAAAGGAGCCAAAGGATCTGAGTTTTTCAGAGAAGAAAATATGGAAAGAGGACAGGCTAATTTTTGTTTATTTTTATAATGATAGCTGGGGAAATAGTTTCCAGTGATAGATGGTAATCTTTGTGTAGGCAATTCACTCACTTTATTATAAGTTATTTGCGCCAACAACACTTTTAAATGCTTACTTTGTTTATTTTGTGCAGAAAAACGTGATGACAAAGTCGAAGAATCAACACCGAAACGGTTCACAACTACCTCAAGTCTGAAACTAAAACCGGGTGCCGATGACGACTACACGGAATACTCATGCCAAGCCAAACACAAGGCCCTCTCTCCGGATATGCCAATGCGTGCCACAGTCCAATTGTCTGTGCTCTGTGAGTATTTAAAACTTAAAAAACTAAAATAGCTACCAAATTCCAGCATTTCGAATACTTTAACAAGATTTTTTAGAGCTCTGATGGATTCGATAAGACAAAAAAAAAAAACGGCTGATTCAGCTCGTTAGCCTGGCCAGATAACTGGCATCTACTCTGCTCATATAGCATCCAATATTAATTGGCTCATCCGGGACACCTACAACTGTAGGACCCTCCGGTCCCCTCCTCACCGGACAGTTGAACAGCATTTATGTGTGCCATGCTTTTTGCAGCACCGAAATTGTGCAATGCCAGAGCAGTCAGACCCTTTGACTCTCCCAATTGAAACCTTGGCCACCAGGGCTTTGACCACTAATTGCACAATTGCCACGCGTATTAATTAGTTTTTAAATTCTAATGTGCCACGCAGCTGGTGTACAGAGGCAAAATGCGTCGAATACCATTGCCATAATCAATGTAAGCACCGCCAGGTCTGGCTGGTCATGGCTGGCAGGATGTGTGCTAATATTCAAATTGTTTTATTGATTCTGTGTGAGGCACAAAAATCTACTTCCCATAGAGCCATGCCAGCAGACCGTAATCATTATTACCTATTCAAATGATTTAGATGCCAAACTACAAATCTGTGAAGGAAATTGTCGATAACTGCAATTGATTGCTCAGGAATTCGAAACAGCTTATCAATTTATCAAATTAAATTTTGGACTTTTAGTTCAAAGTCGAAATGCTTTTATTCTAATTAAAATTGCGGGGCAAAAAAATAGACACACACTCAAGGACTTGTCATTTATTTGGAATTCTTTAAAAGAGTAATTAAAAAATTCGTGGCAGCTGCCAAAGTGAAACAATTTACTATACTAAACTAAAAAAAAAAATAATAATAAAATGTTTACTCTATTAAAGGTTGATAGAGATAAAAAAAATATTTTTTTAACTAGAGATGAAATCGTGTGTGGAGCACAAATAAATTGATTTTTAAATTATGTTGACATGGAAATATTTACTTTAATTTAAATCAATTTGAGGTTATGTTTACGTAATTTATTGTCCTTAAGTTAGGTTAGTTTAGTCTAGAATAATATGCCAAAATTGATTCAATTCAATTGGTCACGAAGTATGAAATCAGTGGCATTGTTTTTGGGCAAATTCCTTAGAGGTTTCGCTCATTAATCACAAACGATTAATTTACAATTGGAATTGTTTTATAAGATTTCCTTTCAATAGCCGCTCACGTGACTTTATCACGTGTTCATCCCTGTTTGGTTTAACAATAGATTTCGATTCGTGAATACGCTTTGTTTTAGCCCTTTGAAATTTATCCAGTCATACACACACCTGTCTACATATTCGGGCAAAAAAAGGGAAAAGAAAAATAATGCGTTTGACCACGTAAACGATTTGCATGCAAACACTTCAATTAAAAAATGTTTACCAAATTTTTGCCATGTTGAAAATTTTGTAAAAATAAAAACAAAAAAAAAAAAACTTTACCATATTTGTTTTTAGTGAATATTCGAATTAATTGGCGCCAGTTGAATTTAAATATACATACACATCCCAATTGCTATAAAAACGATAGAATCCTAAAAAAAAAAAACTATAGGGTTTTCTTGCTGAGTAAATAAGTCCGATAATTGTGGCTTTGAGCAAGCATTCGGATAGTCTTTTATATATAAAATTGTGTTCTTTTTTTAGATCCACCTGGTCCTCCTTATATCGAGGGCTATTCCCAAGGTGATACTCTGAGGCGAGGGCAAAATGTTGAGCTGGTTTGCCGTAGTCGTGGCGGCAATCCGCCGGCTCAATTGATTTGGTACAAGAATGGCTCTCAAATTCGTATGGCCTACAGGTAAGTTAATATTGCTTGTTTGATTTCAAAATACCAATCAAAATATTTCTCAATTAACAATCCAATTAGAACCTCGGGTCGTCTATCGGAAAATATTTACTCCTTCACTGCTGAGGCCGGTGACAACAAAGCTCGCTTCCGTTGCGAGGCCAGCAATGTAATGTCACAGACACCACTGAAAGCCGAAGTCGATTTGGCAGTTTTGTGTAAGTACCAAAAGCTTACCACCCTCTGATGTTACCTAACAGGATCTGACTGCTGTGTGTACACTTGATATTTTGCATATGCTCTGCCGAATAATTTGCCGGCTTTGTTATGCAGACGGGGAATTTGCGCGCTGTCGACAGACGGCACCTTTGCCAGCTCGCCTAATTGTATTTCGTTCATTTTCATATTTACATACCAAGCACACCTCTAAGCACACCACCACCCACTCTTGGCATGAGTGTAAACACCACCAGACCCCTACGAAGAGTGTTGCGTTTGTGTCAACAGCCATATGGTTGTCCTCTAATTTCACACAGCTTCTGGCAGCGGAATAAGCCAAGCCGAAGTCAGGGATGGGTCGAGCCTAAGCTTGCAGGGCTGTTGCTTTCTTTTGCAATTAAGCTTTAGCTTACCCTAAGAGAGCTAAGCCAACCCAAACCAAGCCAAGCCAAGCCAAGCCAAGCCAAGCCAAACCAAGTCAAGCCCGGTAACCTCTCCCTCTGGCGGTGTCTTGCTACTTGGCTTTGTCAAATCAAGCAATGCAAATTCTTTTCAAGTGCCAAATAGCTTGACTTGGCTCAGCTTGGCTGCTGCTGGTTGTGTTGGTGTTGTTGGTGTGGCAGCTGCAGCTTGTTAGACTGTAACATGTATACAACAATTGCAATCAAGCGCAATGCCAACAAAGCGCCGAGGACAACTGCAGGCGTCACTCACTCACTTCGTCTCAGTCACTTTTTCTTCGTCTACTTGGCAAAGTCGTTAGTCGTTATGAAATGCGACACTCTGACACCCGCTAAGGATTTGCAAGAGGACAAACATTCAGAGAGACAGAAAGGCGGACAGGCAGACTAAGTAAACTCAAACCCCCAGCTCATTGCAATTGCTTAAGTGTATGCGTATAAGTGGATATATGTGTGTGTGTGTGTGCATACAGTATGCAAATGAAAGTCTTGAGAATACACGGCTTATGCGGCCCGTACAAATTTCAAGTGGTGAGTGGCAAGTCTTTTGCTTCTCTTCATCAAATCAATCTGACAGTTTATAATTTGTCTATTCCCTTTCAAATGAAAACAGTCGACAAGCCATTAGCAAACTTATAAAATTTAATTGATATCTAAATTTCAAATTCGCCAGCAAGTATTGAAGAGCTGAAATGCTGTTTCTGTTTTCCCTTGACATGACAAACTCAGGCTTAGGCCAACCCTTCAATGACAAACCGTATGTTGTCCAAACACGCTCAGCCATACATACATAACGTAAATTTCTCCATCACCAACCATCACCATCACCAACAGCATCAGCATCAGCTGTGCCTGACTGGGCTACGAAGAGCAGAGCTCAACTGAGCTGGGCTGGGCATTGCCAAAGGCAGTAGTTGGCAAACGCAACCAACACACGCATTATTTATGTATGTAGTATAACGAATGTGGTACAAAAACAGAAAAAAGAAATGGAAAGACGCAGCAGGAATACATTGGGCCCAAGCTTTGCAGAACAGTAGAGAAGAAGAAGAAGAAGGAGAAGAGACCAAACCAGCTCATCTCGTTGCGCTTGAAACACGCACAAGAAGCGACAAAGCCAAAATCATGTGAGCGGAATGAAGATGTGTGTTCATGTGCACATGAATAGTGTGTGCTTGAATTTAAGAATTCATAATGTTTACTTTGATGCGAAACATATCGAGTTCGAGTCCAAGACGTGTCTGTTCTGGAGCCAACGAACATAACATGGCGTATACGTAATGTGTACACAGCTGCTAGCAAACTAGCAAGTAAAGGCTGAATTTTCCACTGCCACCGCTGCACTTATCCATCAAAGTAGCCTGCTCGACTACACTGACAACCTGTCAGTCAGCCACTCACTGATCATTTGCATGTTCCACGAGCTCCCCAGTACTCCCCACGAACTCCCCTGAGGGTCTGCAAATGGCATTACCATTAGTCCAAGATAAAACTAAACAAAACCAAATAGAAAACGACAAAGAATAAAGGCAAAAAGGAATGATTGTTCCGCATACACCGCGCAATTCCTGCCAGAAAGCCATTAATAATTAATGTCCTATAAAGTATGCAGATGTCTCCTCGCAAAGTCAAGACACCAGCTTTCTACTCCTTAGGTATTTTTTCTGCTTTTAACCAAGTGAATTTTATTTACCACACAGTTGCACCTTCGCATGTCACCATTACGGGACCCACAGAGGCGCGTGTGGGCGATGTGGTGCCCTTGACATGTACCACAGCCCCCTCGAATCCCCCGGCCGAAATCAAATGGATGGTGGGTGGTCGTCAAATACGCAATGCCACATCAAAGACCATTGTCAGCCCGGAAGGTAAGTTGTCACAAGCCAAAAACACAACACTAACAATGCTAAACCCATCCAAATGAATAAAATAAGACAAGAGCCTAAGGTGTAAGATGTATAAATAATATCTTAAATTTCAGGAGGCTGGACCACCACTTCCAATATCAGTGCCATAGTCGAGCCCAACAAGCGTTCCCTGGTCGTTATTTGCCATGGCCTCAATATGCAATTAACGGAAAATTCTGTTTCCACACACACTACAAATATTCTATGTAAGTCTGACTTAAAAATATCCGCAAATTATATAAATAACTTATTCATACTATACTGAAAGAAAAGTATGTATTTGAAGACCCCCCAAGAACCTTACTAGTCTATAGGTAATATAGATTAGTAGGGTTCTATATTACCTATGGACTAGTAAGGTTCTTGGGGGGTCTTCAAATACTTACTAGTCTATAGGTAATATAGATTAGTAGGGTTCTATATTACCTATAGACTAGTAAGGTTCTTGGGTAATATAGATTATTCAGGTTTTGGTAATATCTTAATCCTCGTCTAACCATGTGTTGCTTTAAGAATAGTGTCATAGCTTTCCTAAATATAGTCGATTCATATATGTCGGAACTGAATCGGACCTGTATATATTGAAATTCCTATAGACAACGGTTGTCATATATGCGATGTTCAGTTTACATTCACGTTGGAATATTTCGTGCATTAAATTCGAAAATCCTTTCCTTTTCTATTTCTCATCGAATTAGTTTGTATTTGAACTTTGAAAATTCCTACACTGTTTTTCTCAGTAATAAATAAATAAAAAATTGTTCAACAATTATTTCTATTGTATTTCGTTTCTAACCAAAACCAATTTCCAAATCAGCAAGTACTTTAATCAGAAATAATGGCCGAACTTCCGCAATGTATACCCGCTGAGGTACTTGATGCTATGCATAAGCCCACAGGAGAAAATGAGAAAAAAGAAGTGAAAAAGTTAAAGGCTAAGAAAAAAACACCGAAACCTACTGAAAAAATTTTAAGAGGCGACGAAATAGTCGTACAAAATCGTAAGAAAATGTATCTGGAGCACCGTGCTCGAGTCCACGATGCTGTCACCAAACTAGACACTGAGCCTCCCAAATTTCAATCCACTCGCATGACCGGAGTGAATACGTTGCGTGACGATGCGCGAGTTTACATGAAAAGAACCAAGGAAAATATTCAATTGTTGGTGGAAATCTCGAGGACCATGCGCACTCATGGTGTGATAAATCCCTTTCGCTATGAACAAGCGAATATTGTTTCTACAATACCGGTAGCGATTAGCAATATCGAGAGATTGGAACGGGAGAATCAGGAGCTGGGCAAGCGTATTCTGGAAGTGCGAAGTGAAGTTGACTCGGGCTTGAACTTATCAATGGACCCCAGACGTCGTGAGTATATGGATAAGAAGAATACACCCCTCCCGCTCAATATACCCGAAGAAACCTTGCGCAAGTACGAGCCCTTCAATCTGAAAATACCAGAATCGGATTTGGAACGAAAACGCCTGTTTCGACCACGAATTTTCTTTGACACTTACCTGAAAGATGCTCGGCCCCTTGGCCGAATTGTTGTGCAGCTCTACACTGAGGCGGCGCCCTTGGTAGTCCTAGAGCTGGTTAGGGCTTGTCTCTGCAATATGAATGAACGCTTTCTAATAACTCGTCTATATCCAAATCTGTGGATGGACTTGAAACTGAAATTGCCGCCCAATTCTGCACTCTGCATGCCCTTGGAATACGATGCAAAGATAATCGATCATGGTACTTCAAATTATGTCCTATCGTTTAGTAAGGATTACATCAAGGGCTTCCAAGAGCAGGTCTGCATGACGATCTCATTTAAGCCGCTGAGCGTTGTAAATGGCACTCGTGTGGGTATTGGTCGCATCATAAAGGGCAGCAAGATTTGTGAGTGCGTGCAAAGCTATGGCACTAAAAATGGCAAGCTCAGTCGGGGCATTATCTTCACCAGCTGTGGCCTTCTTTGATGGTATTTCTTCTTTAACAAAGATCGATAATAGACTAATAAAATCCGAACTCAAATTTGGGTCTTCTTAAATCAATCGAATTAACGCAGACTTGCTCAGATTGTCAAGTGTTTTGATTATAGTTTATAGCATTTTCAAATCTTTTTCAATTTCAGCCAATTATTCTCGGTTATTTATAAGAAATGTAATTCAATTTACTACAAAAAACTGCAGACTGGCAAGAGATCCGGCTTCGAGCTGACTTGTTTGGCTTTTACCCAGAACCAATTCCAAAAATCTGCAAAAGAAAAAAACCAACATGAAAATCCTTGTTGTTTTGACGTTTCGTATTCGACAGCCTGACCCGCCCAGCCGACTGGCATTCCCATTGCGAGATACCTTGGCAGACGCAAGTGTCTTAACCTAAACTCCATTATCCCATGTTCGACGTCACTCTTAATTTGTTTCAATTATAAGCAAAAGAGAAAAATAACCAACAGCAGCTGCCGCGTTAGGGGAGGCCAAGGCACTCTGCCAAGTTGGGAAATAAACTGACAGTCTTGGCCATTTTTTCGAATCAGCAGGAAAGAGTCATGTTGACTTTTGAATAGTTTGAGGAAGACGAATATGCAGTTTGTCGCAAATTTCCCAGCTTAATCGATCAATGTTGAAGAGAAAGGAAACCATTAATGCTAGAGAATTTTTCACTTTTACCTTGAAAGGAAAGCCAAACAAATTTTGCATCCACCAACCGCTGACTTAGTTGGCCCGCAGCACAATTTCTTTGTCCTTCCTTTGGTGTTTTCGTTCTTTGGTAGGTTTATTTTTATATACTTAAAGACACACCCGCTGTTATTCACTCCTGCAACGCTAATTAATTTTTCTGACCAGAACCAGCATCAGAGCCGCGATACTACAGGCAAACGCACTACGCGTCCTTACCAGCTTCGAGGTGGGCGGAAAATTTGGCCCTTTGGCATACTCGAGTCTGTGAGATTTACATTTATTACCCATACCGTGTGGGGTACAACGAAAATGCTGAAAATGACTAACAGCCCCTAAAGTAATGAGAGCGTGCCCCTCTGCGGTCTCTTCATCCCTGAACTTTTTGTATTATCGAGCTGCAGCTGGTCGGACTCTTCACTCTACTCCACTCCTTTCCATCCATGGTCAGTGGGCGCTTGTTGGTTGCCTAGCCCGGCCTGGCATAATTCAAGGCCGCTTTGTCTCACTTGTATGGGAATTCTACGAAACAAAAAGAGAAAAAAGAAATACAAAAAAAAAAAAAAAGGAATGGTAGCCTTGTTCTCTATCTGTGTACTTTTTGTATGTATTTTGTAGATACTTGTACTTTATGTGCGGCAAATTAAATGATTTTAATTTTTATTGTGCTCCAACCCAGTGGAGGCTGGGGTCCTTGCTGCTATCCTCTCAGTTGGTGTGTGTGTGTTTGGGCTTTTTACTATGAGTTTAGCCCAGATATTTTGGCATGCCAACGGTTTTTCATGTGCTTTGTTTGCTTTTCGGCTTTTATCAACGACTATTTTTTTTTTCTTCTTTCGTTTTCATTTTTTTCTGGCTTCTGTCTTGCAGATCCGCCCTCGCCGCCATTAATTTCGGGCTACGTGGAGGGACAAATTATACCAGCTGGATCGGTGCAAAAACTGCTTTGCGTTTCGTCTGGCGGCAATCCGCTGGCTACGCTTACGTGGTATAAAAATGACAAGAGGGTGAGTGGATTTAACTTTTTTCTCTCTTTCTCTGCTTTTTTTTTGCATTTCAGGTTTTAGCGCTTTCAGTAATGCATAGCAAAAAGCACCACAACGATTGTCACAAAAAGCATCAGCCTCCAAATCACATACACAATTTACACCCACCCAAACCCAACCAAGCCCATCTCTACCGCAAAACCAAAGACAAGAAAAAAACAAAAAAAGGAAATTTATATATGTGCCAACATAGCGTCAACAGCAACAGCAGAACAAACATCCGCTACACAATATGAAAGCTTTTGTTGACCATTTCCGCTTCCGCTTTATGGGCTTAAAGTGCTAATGAGCCCGGTGACCATAGACATCGTTTTATCTAGCTCAGTTTTCTAACCTCGTCACCACTTGCTTTGACATGTGGCTGCAACTTGAAAGCCGCAATTTTATAAAAAAAAAAAAAAAAACGAAAAGCAAAAAGGAGTATCCAAACTTGACTTATCAACAGGAAGGCAGATAAAATCCTTAAAGTGGAAAAACCTTTTACAAACTTTTTTATTTCTGAGTTGGCCATTTTTAATCTTTAATCGATTTAGTCAAACCAATGGAATCCGATTAAACTTTGACGTATAAGGGATTTTATTTAACCAAACCCAGAGTCATTCTATATAAGCTTGATTTTATTTTTAATTATTGATTGACGATTCTCATTAAATTAAGATGAAAAATTTTGCATTCGATTTCATAACTCAAGGCCTGCAGGATAGGAGAAAGTCTCTCTCTCTCTCTCTCTCTCTCTCTGTGTAGACTCATCTGCAATCTTTGTTCACAGATGATATACGATTTTATCAAGAAAATTAAAATTTACCTAACCGCATGTGCTGGTAACTGTTCGGGGAGCATAGGACAGGGTAGACAATTTAATCTTTAGATTTTTTATTTTTTATATTTTCGTTTTGATGAGGGGCAGAGATGGAGGGAGCAGACTGTTTTTTATTTTTTTTTTTTTTTTTGAAAGTAACAAGACCGGCGACACATTTCCACCTTGTTAACTACAACAGCTGTAACATATGAGAGCTCTGCCAAGCCGCCTGGGCTCCATCCACCCACCCACATTTTTGCGTACTGTTGCAATTTGTGAGGAGTATTTTTTTTTCTTGTTTTTTGGGTTTTTTGTATTTTGTAAAGCTTTTTCGCTTAAAACCGCGCCCCATGTGTGCACATCTCAGCGGTAATGGGTATGCTGGGTTAGCGGTTTCAAAACGTATGTTTTTGGCAGCAGCTGCACTGTTCGGTGGTGGGGGTGTATCTGGCTGGAGCATTTGCAGTGACATTGAAGTTTGAGATTACGAGTGTATTCATTTTTGTGTTCACGATTCCAGATCAACTCGGTGATACGAACTGCCGACAAATCCGTCTCTGCCGAGATAACTATTCTGGCCAATGTCACCGACAACCAGGCGCAATATCGATGCGAAGCTTCCAACAGTGCCACGGAAATTCCGCTCTTCGAATCGACGACACTGAGTGTGCACTGTAAGTAGGATTTTATTCCGATTGGGTTGGGGTAGTCTTTACTTTACTGTTATCTAACGTCTTACAGTCGCACCAGAGACAGTGAAAATACGCATTGAACCGGAAGAGCTGCGACCTGGCATTGAGGCAACAATCATTTGCGATTCGAGCTCCAGCAATCCACCGGCAAAGCTGTCCTGGTGGAAGGATGGCATCTCCATAGAAGGTAAGACGGTAAGGCGGTGAGTCTTTGGCTGGAATTGGAAATTTGCCCAGTTCCAGATGCTGCTGACTTTGTGGCGCCGTTGTCAAAATGGCAGCCGCGTTGCATCAACGGCTTAAGCATCTGAAAAGGCGTGTTTCCACGACAACATCCGGTCTGGTTGCCAGCCAGCATAGCCAGTCCGTAAAGTAACGCCTATTTTGTACTTATACATTTTACGTTTTCCCTATCATCCTGACCTCTGACCCCCTGACCCTCTTGTTATGCTTCATTCCATTCAGGCATTAACAACACGTCCAAGCCAGGTCTCTGGGGCGGCACCGTCTCCACGCTGGAATTCAAAGTGAATATCACCAGGGAGATGAACGGTATTGTCTACACTTGCCAGAGTGCCAACGAGGCCCTGCAGCGGAGTGTTCACGAGGCCGTCAGCCTGGATGTGCTCTGTAAGTAGACACCTCCAACTGCCCATTAAATTGAGCAATTAGTCTAAATTATTGCGCCAACTGCTTCTTGGCTCTCACAGATCGGCCAAAATTTGTGCCGCCGCCCTCCTCGACGGCAGTCGGAGTGGAGGGCGAATCCATGCAGGTCTCACTCCAGGCCAATGCCAATCCTGTCTCTATGTCCTATACCTGGACCAAGGATGGTATCCCCATACCACAGGACCCCAATGGGGATGGATCCATGGGCGAGCCTCGAATCTACGCCCTTGGTCCCAATCTTAATTTCACGAAACTCCATCGAGCCGATGCCGGCATCTATGCCTGTACTGCCTCCAACTCCCAGGGCAAAGCCAACCTGAATATCACCGTGGTGGTGGAATGTGAGTAGCCATAAAATCTTTAGAAATTCCTAGTCAAATTGGCCATTTTTTGCGTAGATGGCACCACCATTAAATCTGTTTCGGAGAATGTAATTGTTAATCCCGGCGAAGATGCCATGCTCTCGTGTACTGTTGAGGGCAAGCCCTTGACTGAGGAGCATGTCAAGTGGGAAAGGGTCGGCTACAATATGTCAGTGAAGACCACCACTACCTTCTCGAATGGCACAGCCTATTTGCACATCAAAGATGCCCGTCGCGAGGATGTGGGGAACTTCCGTTGCATAGCCGACAATCGTGTGGCCAATCCCACCAATCGAGATGTCCTGCTCATCGTGAAATGTAAGTGGAAAACTGCAAAAAAAAACAAAGTTCCGGATCAAATCCTTATACTTCTGGCCCTTGCAGTTGCTCCGGAAATTGCCAAATCACCCACCTTGCTGAGGGCGGCCAGCGGCACGGGTGAGCGCGGCCGGCTGCCTTGTCGAGCTCAGGGCTCTCCAAAGCCTCAGTTCATATGGCGACAAGACAAAAAAGATCTGCCCATCAATCATACCTACAAATATGAGGTTGAGGAACGCAAGATTGACTCACTCACCTACGAGTCCTCGCTCATTGTGGAGAAGGTAGCCCCGGCTGATTACGGAGCCTACGAATGTGTGGCTCGCAATGAGCTGGGCGAGGCTGTGGAGACTGTTCGCCTGGACATAACCTCACCACCGGACCCACCGCTCAGTCTAAATATATTGAATGTTACCCACGATACTGTCACCGTGGCCTGGACACCAGGATTTGATGGCGGCCTGAAGGCCTCCTATCGTGTCCGCTATCGGTAAGTCCCAAAGCACGCAGACAGCCACTTCAATTACGCCAAATGTCACGCGTCCTAATCAAATTGCAAATGGAACTAAAAAAAAAAAAAAAAAAAACTATTTGTTTTTTCTCTCTTTTTGCCCCCCTGGACCACCACCAACACCACCATCGTCACCATACCTCCACCACTTCTTGTCGTCCAATGCAATTGCTTTCGGCTTTATTTGTTCCCATTGGAATGCAAATTGCAATTACCCGCAGCATTGCCGACCGTGAGCAGTACAAGTACATTGATGGCCTGCCCAATAGCCACAAGCTGACCATCAACGGGCTGCGAATGAACACGCTGTACCTCTTCTCGGTGATGGCCTACAACGATTTGGGACAGAGCAAGTATTTGCCGGATTTGGCGCGTGCCCAGACCAAAGGTAAGACAGACTAACTTTAAAATTCTCTGCCACCTTCCCATTTCGTCGTCATTGGCTTAATCAAGTAGACTGTGTTAGCCTGTTTTAGCCTGTGTTTTTAGCTGGCAACTCGGCCCACAAAAATATTCAAATTAGCCGCGTGCTCACTGGAGTACACTAAACCACTTCATACTCCCAGCATTGACATTGATTTATAAGAGACACCATTTGGCCTTTATGTGCCCGGATGGGGCACTGTGCATTTCAAATTTTCTAAAAAGTACAAAAAAAATTTAAGGTTCTGAAAGTCTTTTATTTCCTTTTGTGACACCACTTTACGCCTGCTCCTTTATTCAATGATTTTCTCTACCATGCTGCACTTAATTGGAATTGTATTATGGTCATCAACAACGCCAACGACACCAACGATGACAACGACCATGCGGACCCAAACGACATTGATTGTGCCCACCAGAAGCACCGCCACCCTCACAGCCGGCCTCATCACTGGGCGGCGGACCGCCAACAACTAGCCAGACACCGCTGGGCGGCACTTCGGGCATGCTCCTGATTGGGGTGGCAGCCGGTGTAACTGTTGTCCTCCTCAATGTGTTCGTCATCGGCTGTTGCCTACATAAGCGCAATGAAAAGCGCCTCAAGCGAGGTACGCGACTTATCCCAACTTGGACCACATGCCAGTCTGTCAGCCTGCCTGCCAGTCTGCCAGTCAGACTGTGTGTGCTATATAAACTGCCATTGTTGTTGTTATTATTGTTGTTGCAATAATTCGGTTTGGTTTGGTGTGTGTTGCTCTCTTGTTATACGCAACTTACAAATTGTGGGTATATCATTTGAATTTATAATTCCCCTGCTGTGTCCGCCAGTGAGGACAACTTGGGTTTGGGGTTTTCTAACTTTTCCCGTGCCGTTCCTTCTGTTTTCTTTTAATTTGTGCTATGCTCGTGTACGTGCCACTGTGGTCAGTGGTGGTCCAGTTTCTTGCCCCCGCCCCACTCCCAGCCGAACCCCATCCTGATGCCCATTATGAACTCATTCCATTTTGTCTTCTCTGCGCTAATTTCATTTGCTGTCACATACTCTCCTCTCTGGGTTTGGCCGGTTGTGCCACCCTGGTTCGGTACGTGATTTGCGTCAGTCTTTGGTCTCTTCTTTTTTGTTTTAAATATTTTTTCCTTTTTTATTTGATTTCGCTGCGTGAGCGCATCAATGCGACCGGGAACGGTGGAAATATCGAGGAACTAGGGCGCGAGTCCGGTCATGCTCTGCGCCATTTTTATGACAATTTTTCATTTCATTTCGTATTTATTTATTGTTTTATTTATTTATTTTTTTTTTTGTATCTTGTTTTTCTACTTTTCTTCTTTTTTTTTATCTTACTTTCAACCATATTTTTTTTTCTACATTTTGTTTTATTTTGATTTTATTTCCATTTTCGATTCGGTGTGGCCATCGCTGAATGAACTGGCAGGACTTGAAACACTGCCAACTGAGTTAACGGAAGATTCCAGCAATACACCAAACCTGGTCATCATCGGTATCTCCTTGGCAGCATTTGGCTTTCTCTTGGTCAATGCGGCACTCGTTGCCTGGTTTTATGTACATCAACGGCGTAAAAAAGGTTCGTTTCAAAATTATTTGCTTATTTTTTTATTTTTTTCCTTATTTTTACAGATTTTATATAGCCACATTTATTATTTCACCCTACCAAAAATTAAACCAATTTTTTTATAAATTTTTTTTTGCCATGACTTTATTAATTTGAACACTCTGTTCAGGACACAATTTTAATTTCAGAACACTATAAAAGCAAGTTTCATTTTTTATGATGCTGAAATCTATCAAACAAGTTTATTTCGAGGCTTTTTCATAGAAGCCTTTTTTTACAAAATTTGAAACTTACAGATTCTGTTTTTTTTTTTTTTTTGTAATTTTAAAAATATTTTATTGCATATTTATTAAGTCACTTAGTAATCAAAAATGTGTGCTCATAAATAAAGGGTTCCAAATTTTCTTTTTTGTAAGCCCGCAAGAAGTAAATTTTCTATATGCTATGGCCAAAAGAAAAGACATTTTTCTTGGCCCTGCCAAGGAAGAACATTTCCGTGAGTCTTCGAAAAAAAAGCAGGCGCGTTGTGCAGCTTCCGTTGGCTACAATGGGCACAACTGCATACTTTATGATTCCCAGTAAACAATTTCCTCCTGCTATACTATACTCTACAAAAATAAACAAATACCTCACATATTTACAAAACAACATACATAAAATTACACACACACACACATAAAACATGCCCAAACTCTTTCTTCTTCTTAGATTTCTGTGTGTGTGTGTGTGTGTTTTTAGTATGGCTTTTTTTGTAATTTCCGTGAACAACCGAAGAAGAGCGTGGCCAGGAAGTTGCTACCAAGAAGGCAGAAGTAAAAAATGAAATGAAACAGTAAAAAGAAAAAATATAGAAAAATCAGACTGAGCAGTCAACAAGAATATAATGATGACAGAAAATAATGATGCATCCTGGCAGTTGAATGCACCAGCCAACTGAGCAAGAAAGCCAGTGTGTGCGGTATTTTCTGTCTGGTGGAATTGTTTATTGAACAACGTTGAACACGTGGCCTTGTCAGTGTCTGCTTCCAGCTAAGCCGGACTCTTCCTGAGCTCAGCCACGAAGACAAATGAGCAGCGCTTTCTTAGCTGAATGCACAATTTCTCAGGAATCAGTGTTCAGGTCAAGCAGAGTCCAGTCAGGTCAGCGGCCAGAAAGGGCAGACAATAAGTGTCGACAGTTTCTACGCCAGACACTTGGCAGTTGGCTTTGCTTTGTGCTTACCGCTGGAAAAATTGTTTATTAATATCAAAATATACCCATTTGGCTGGGTTCTGCTTGATTTTCGGAATGAAATAAATAGTATGGGGCTAACAGGGCGTATGTGCAATGTGCATGGCAATACGTGCCAATGTCTGCCCGGGGTGGCATTCTATTTCAAAAGAAATACAACTACAGGGACAGTCGAGAATGTCAAACATTTTCGTCTGTTTTTTTTTTTCTTTCTTTCATTTTTGTTTTTCTCCCCCACAAAATAGTTTGGCTCCCTTTGATGGTGAAGGGTGTATAAAGTTACAATTTGTTGTATGCTGAGAAGCAAACTTACCAGGGCTTACAAAATTATTTTCATTATTCCTTTCCATATTGACACACAAGCAGACACACTCCCCCAAAAATATAAGCACAAACACACAGAGCCAGAGTGGCCAACTAACTTTTGCTGTCCTTGAAGAACTAAAACCGACTTGCTTTTGATCTACCAAAACTCCAAACTTGCCCAACTAACCCCAATACAGCAATTCAAATGTGTTTTACCATATATGAGTTTGTGGATATGTGTATATTCTCGTCTGGATATGAAAGTTTGTATGCAAAAATTATGCAGGCTTAGAAATAGAGATGGGCAGAAAAAAACGGAGACCCAGATTTTTGACACGATTCGATAAACCTTTGGAGAGACCTCTTGTTAGTCGAAACCAAAAACCTTCGGGTTAGGCCCAAAGTTGAAAGAATTCTGGATTTATTTATTGAAAATTCCTCAACGGTTTCAAGACTTTGTAACAGATCACGAAATCTTATTCCTATTTAATCTAATTAAAAATTCCTCAACAGTTTCAGGACTTTGTAACAGATCACGAAGGCTGATATCATCTCTAATTCTTAGATATTCCGCCAAGTTGGAGGCAGAAATGCAAGTTTCAAATGAATATGTGAATTTCAAAAATTGCAATATTCGTTGGTTCAGTGCTTCTCTGAGAATTTACCAACTCATCCATTGTATAGCCCCACAAGTGCTCTGAAGTTGGCCTCGTCTTTTACATAGAAGAGCACAAACAAGTATTATAGCATATATCCTGTTTATATAGAAATGCCGTTATGTATGTCTTTGACCAAATCTTGAGTTTATTAACATCTTTGACTTTTGTTCCAGCTGTCAAATTTTTGAAACAAATTGTCTGGGCAACTAGCTCTGGCCTATTTGAATTAAATTTCAATTGGAAAATTCAAATCATTGTGGCTTTAATTATACTGTTAAATATAGGCCAGCCAGCTATGAGGAACTTTGAAATATCTATTCTTGAGCCACCACCGCAGGACATAAATAGATTTGCTTTCTCTACTTCAACTTTTTATTTCCTTTAAAAGATCTGCGAACTCTTTTATTACGACAATTTCTTTCATTTTCAATAAGCTTGCAAGTGTGTGTGTGTGTGTGATTTTTTGGGCTAGTTTTCGAAGAAATGGCAAATGAATTTGCGACTGGCCCACAAGATATGTAAAAGTGCAACAAAAGGAATTCATATTTCAGTCGAAATGGCCGTTTGTTACAAAACCTGCTAAGCGGACCATGGCAGGAGCAACTGGAAAGCTGTCTTCGCTGCAACATTTTTATGACAATACCTCTCCTTCCTTTCAGACTTGTAAACTCTTCGCTCCGCTCTCCCACTTCCCCCTCTCTCATTCGGTTTCCGGCTATTTCCCTCCATAAACCTTATATCTAACAATGGCCAAAATTTTTGTGTGAGTGCGTGTTTTTTTTTTCTTCTTTTGGCTCTAAACCAGTTGTCAGTGGAAATAGCACATTGCTGAGCTGTGAGTTGGGATGCGGAAAAGAATGACAGTATATCCGAAAAAATATTCCGGAATATTTCCATATATACATATATATATATATAGATTTTTTTTGTGTCTCCGGCAAGTGGACTTGTGAAAAGCTTTAGGCCAAGCTTCTATTTTTAAGTTGTTACGAAATTCATTGAATTCAGTTGGTTCTTATATGGTTTGTTTCTTTTTATTTTGTCATCCTTTTGTAATTGGATGTCTTTTAATAAAATATGAAAACTATTCACTTGTTTCAAAGCTTTTCATATAGTTCAATATAGCTGAAATTTGTAATCTTTTCTTTTTTATTGTAAAGACTGAAATTTCCATCTTTCATTTTTCTCTGAAATTTATGCATTTGACAAGTGGCTAAAAATATTCTTAGTTATCTGGAGAGTTTGACTGATCAATTTTTTTTTCGTATTCGCTTAAGAGTGTTTTTGTATTGATTTTCGTTTTTTTTTTTTTTTTTTGATAGAAAAGTAGAAGCTGAAGTTTTGCCAATACCATTGAAAATGTTTTTGAGATGGCAAACTGGGAATTAAAGATTTCATTCCGTTCCATTTATGTTGTTATCAAAAGCAATTTAAAATGTATTCTGATGGCAGCGCCAACACACAAAAATAGCCAAAAGAATATTTGCGGCTACTGCCAATAATAAAATATTCACTTTGACAGCCACGGTTGCTGACCGAGTACCAAAACCAACTGCAGCCACAAAAATAAAAATATAAAAAATATAAAAAACTACAAACATCCTAAGTAGAGTTGAGTGCGACACTTTTACGACTTGGCAGGGCAAAACTTTTATGCCAACGCTGCGATGAGCGATAAACGACTCTCTGGCCCTGTCCACCCCCTCCCGCTTCCCCCTTCACACCAAAGACTTACCGAAAACATCAACCAACAACGAGCCACGAACACCCGCTTTCCAATCTCATTGCCTACCCTCTTGTGCCCCCTGGCAAACAGACTTTGCGTGGGCCAAAGGAAAAGCACTTGACTTTGACACTCTTTAAACAATTGACTGCTACTGGAGTGGTCGTGGTCCAGGTTCTGGTGCTAGTCCTGGTACTGGTCCTGGTACTCTTTCAGAAGCTGCGGGTACACTCTCAGCTAGGGCGAGGGCGGAGGGCAGTTTGAGCTGCTGCACCATTGAATCTGAGTAGATAAGCTGGTGAGGCTGTCCCAGGTCCACTCGGCTCTTGTGGACACTGGTCGATGGTTGACAGAGGAAAAGTTTGCCTTTTCCGAAAAATTTTTGGTAAGGGCATTGGGAATAAGTTTACAGGCCACTGACCATGACTGCCTCGCATTTGACCATTGGAAATGATCTTCGACTACACCATGTGTACACTTTGTATCTCTTTATCACTTTTAGTCGCCTTTCGGAAAGGATTAGGTCTGTGACAGTGAGCTTAGCAGCTAGGCAAATGCTTCCTCCAGGTAACACAAACACTCAAATTGAATTTATAAATCGATTTGATTGTCGGTTTTTCATTGTTTGGCCTAGGAAATTTAAAACGTAAACTGTTTAATATGTATATTTAATGTCGTTGGCAGGACCGATATTTGAGCACTGCCAATCAGACGACAAAAAGTCGAAAGACTCAAACTAAATCCGCTTTCGGGCGAACTGAAAATAATTGAGGGGTTTTTCTCAGGCCAGTATCAAATTAAATGCAGAGAAAGCCCCAAAAAGCACACAGCACAGACAACTGCGGTGGTGCCATTAACGGTCCCTGACAACCGCAAAAGCTGTCTAAGCCGAATCATGCACCCACACACACACACACACACACATGGCAGTCTTATCTGGAAATAGAGCAGGAGAAATCTTGTGGGCGATTCTCTTTCTCTCTGTTTCCATTTTTTCTTATTTTTTGTGAATTTGGGCAATGCATAAGTGCAAAATTTGTAATCTCTGTCGGAACATAAAATGCAGAGACAGCAATACCTCAGCATCAATGAGTCGAAGGACCAAGAATTCTCGCTATCCAAAGACCAAAATGGTGGCAACGACAACTGCCGCAGTATCGCGGATTACAAACAAAAAATATATATATTTATAGAAACACTTAAAGAGCATTCCCAGATGGTAGAATATGTTTTCTTTATATAAATATATAAAATATATTGGAGAAAGGTTCATAGTACTCTTGAAATTCAGACTTTCATATTACTTTATCTTAATTGACTTTGATTTATATTTGATGTTCATCAAGGAAGTAGAAATATTTTCTTGAGCTTTGAGTTAAGACTCGGTCCCTTGGTCCTTTGGAGCCTCAGTCCTTGCTGTCTCTGTCTACCCTGAGGAAATATCTGAATAACACCAACTTTTTTTATACTGTTCGAATAATTTGTAAATTTGACATACCAACTTTTCCAACATTTATTTATTTTCAATAAGTTTTTAATAAGATCCAATTTTCCAAACACTCGGAATTGTGTTTATTTATTTTTTTTTTAGAGTAAACATATAGTGTTATATTTACGATTCAGTTTCCGCATTTTATTACATAAATGCCAACATTTCCATTTATGTTTTATTAATGGTCAACATTTTGCGTTTGAATGATTTTTTTCAATTTTTAATATGCGCAAAAATTGAAAATGTACAATTTGAAATAGTCATAATAAAGGATGAAAACATAAATATATATAACACAATGATGAAATATGCGAAAATTAAGGCAAACGTTAGATTTGGGATACACTTCACCGGAATAAAAAAAAAATCCACTAGTATTGATGATGGCCACCTGGAATGCTGGTAACTTTTAGCTGATTGCATTCATTCAAAAAATAAAATTGTTTTTCAATAATCTATCGGAAAATATATATGAGAACCATGCTATAGCCAAAGGAAACCCGATCCAGACAGACCCCCTGAACATATTCTCCGACCTTTGCCACCTGGAATGCTGGTAACTTTTAGCTGATTGCATTCATTCAAAAAATAAAATTGTTTTCAATAATCTATCGGAAGATATATATATGAGAATTATGCTATGGCCAAAGGAAACCCGATCTGAACATATTCTCCGACAGTTGCTTCTGCCAACTTAATAAACCCTGAACATTTCGGCTAAGGGTATATAAATAACAAACATTTTAATTAAAAAGTGAAAGACCTGAAAAGCTTTGAACTATTTCTGTAAAACGAAACTCGAATTCATTAATTATACAATAAAAAAACTTATATGAACATTAATTAAATAACTCCCAGTTTTGTTTAAAGTTTTATTGCAGGAAACCTAAAATATTTCGCTTTAAGATTCAACAATTTTCACAACAACAACAATGGCATTTTAAAGAATAAAAATATATACATATGCTTATAAGAATATTTAAGATTGAAATTTTAATTAAGACATAATTACTAAATAACTGTTATATTTGCTCTTACTTTTTTTCATGCTTCATCTGGATGATCGGAAATTTTTCAATCATGGATTCTCAACAATTTGATGGGCCATTTTTTCCTCTCTCCACTTGAAACCAATTTGATGTGCATTGATTTGCATTTAACTATGGTCAACAAAAATTTCATGAACAAAAAAAAAAAAAAAAAAAAAACATTATAAATATAAATGAAACAAACCATTGCCACTGCGGCAAATGTGAATAATTAAATACAATATTGCCACACACACACACACACGCGCACATACATATGGGCACTTTTGAATAACATTTGCTTGCTCGGCACTTTGACAATCTTTGCTCTTGTGCGCATTTGATTTGCATCCATTGTGGCTCCTCCCAACTTGTCTTTATCAACTGCCAACTACCAACACGAATCCCTTTACCTGCACGCCCACCAAATCCAAACGACTGCCGCACTGCGTCGCCGCCCAATCAATTTTCGGTATGTCACTGCCAATTACACCTTTTCAATATTTGCGCGGATACTTTGGCCCGGTGGTCTCCTACTTTTTCTGCTCTTGCCTGATCTGGTCTTGTCTGGCCGACCGCATCGGATTTTTGTTTCTTTCTTTTTTTTTAATTTTTTTTTTTGGGTGGCATTGGCCTGGTCTTTGTACGTTGTGCATTGTCGCATACAGTGGCGGAAACTACAAATCAGCCAGGCAAAACGGCGACCATCGAAATGTACGCGCCAAGCTCGTACAATGACACCGTCACCGGAGAGACACTGTCCAGCGTTTCTGAAAAGAGCGAGTCCTACTCCAATGAGGGCAGTCAACCGGAATATATTGTGAGTATATAACACGCACACAGCCCCCTCCCCCCATTCGTTTATACAAACATTCATTTAGAATGTTCATAGAGTACATAGGAGCCTGTATTTACAACAGATATAAAATGCTTGCCAGGCTGGCCGCATGCCCTTTGAGGGCTTAGTTTGTTTCCATTGACTCCATTTCATTTTTCACATTTCTCCTCATTCACTTGTGTGTGTGTGTGTGTGTATGTGTTTGCTTGTCTTGCCACGATTTTTTTCTTTTTTTTCTGAGCATGAATATGCATTTCGTGAATGGCAACAGGAATAGTACAGAGCACAATGGGTAAAAACGCTCAATTACTTACAGAAATGAGTGGGGTGTATAAAAGTTTAGGATGCTTTTTATTTATTTTTTTTTTTTGGCAAGACGGATGAAATGTGCAGGCCATGTCACAAGGCAGCGCTAATAATTACAAACCAAGGCCGGAACTGAAGACGCTGTTGATGACATCGAGGCCACAGGACGACGACCAAGCTTAAAGCCGGAAGTGAGCAGGCTGCCGGAAGTGGCATGTGGCAAGCCACCGACGCTGCCACCGCAACGGTTGTTGCTGTTGTTGTCGTTCCGTCGCCACTAAGACGTCGTGATTAATTACCCGATGCTGATGCTGATGCTGATGCTGATGCTGATGATGATAATGATGAGACTGACGAAGGCGACGACTGCGAAGCACCAAACAAATCGTTTCAAATTATTAAAATCATTTATTACCAACGTAATCTTTCCTATGCTGCCTAAAAAAAAAAAAAACAAATGCACAAAATTTATATGAGTAGGAAAGCAAAAAGAAAAAACCTAAATAAACCTCGGCCTATGTGCCGTTGGAACTGGAACTGTAAAGTAAATGGCGGTCGAGTTTATTATAAATCAACGCTGCGTATACGCAACGTGAAATAGTCACATTTGTGCTGTAGGCCAAGTGTCACCACTGTCATTGCTACTGTCAATTACGCGCCAACGGCTTTCAGCACCTCTCCACGAGATAATTACCGAACATTACTCAAATACTTAAAAAGAAAAAAAAAAAAAAACAGGAAAGGACTCAACACAAAATTAGCCTTAGCCTACCTTTAGCCTAATTTCGACCATGCCCACACATTTAAAAAACAATTTGCTGAAATGAAAAGTGAATGCTTTTTATTCATTACACTGTGTGTCCTTTTTTTTATATCATAGGACGAAGCCCGCAAAAAAGCCGCATCCACATATCTGGTGGAAAACACAGACATCCCGCCTAGATACCAAAAGGATGGTACCCTACCAAACCTATATCCAAATAATGTTGGTAAGTTTGCAAAGCATATTTTATTTATTCTAAGGCTACCAACTCTTTGGTCTTTAATCCATAATTTTAAATCAGTTAAATCCCAAACCAATCAGACCTGTGTAATTCAAAGAGTATGAGAAGCTCGACTTATCGAAACGTATCTTTCGCATTGATATATCAAGTTTATTTGATCAGTATAATAAAACAAGTTGAATTCCAAGAGATTACCTATTTACTTCAGCTGTACACACACCTTCCATTTAATAGATTGAATGCTAGCAGACCATGTCAAAGAAATATCTACGTCCATTAAATGACTTTTATTGAGCATCTCACGGAATCGTAATTCAGTTTCAACATCAAAAGAAAATAAGAGAATTTTTTTATAATTAACTTCCATCTAAAACAAAGTTCATTTTTGTGTAGTTTTCCGAATTTTTTTTTTCTGTTCTTGCTGTTGTTGTTGTTGTTTCCCAAACGCCGCCAGCTCGTCAATGGTCCTAGGACTTGGTATTTGGATTTCCTATCAGATGCACTTATTGCTTGATTTTATGCCATGATTGCAGTGCAATCAAAGCTTTTGGCTAGAATAGAGTGAGCCAAAATAAACCAGTGCCAACACAAAAAAAAAAAGAAAAGAGCAATGGGCAAAAATATAAAAGAGAATGGTTGGCGGAGCAGCTAAAAATTCAATTTCAGTGCAACATCTCAATCTTAATTGTAATTGAGCAGTGAAGTTTTTACTTCTTTTGGGTTTCAATTGACGGCATCCAAGCTCTCCCAACTTCCATGACTGGAAATTTAGAAGTAAATGTATATGTGTGTGTGTATTTGGGTGTGAGTGTATGGCTTTCAATCTTGATTGGAAAGTGCTCTGAATTTCGTTTTCAAATTTCAAAGTAAGAGAAAGCTAATTTAAAGTGCCTCCCAAAGACAAATATCAATTTGAAAATTGTTCCCGGAGAAAATCTTACGAAAATATAGCCAACCAAAAATAATATCCCAATTTCGAAGAAAAGAAAAAATTATTACAAAATCAACATTATTAAATGTGGAAGCTGAATGTCACGTATCACTCCCACACTCCGCCCCTTCGGTCTCTATAAATTTTCTTTCGGCAACTCAGGTAAAATAACATTTCATTCTTCTCTTCGTTTATTGTGATAAAAAGAAGTCCTGAGAGAAGCAGGAAAAATTTGAAATGCAAAACTGTAAAAATAATAAAAATACATTAGCTGAAAACTATTTTCCACTATTTTTATATGGATGCGCTTCAGATTCTATTTGGCACTCAAGTTGTGAGCTTTGAATTTTGAATAATTGAATGAACCAATTGTGAATTGCTATTTATTTGAATCAAAATATAATTGCCATCATAAAGCGAAAAATAAGCAACAAATAATTTAATTAATTAATTATTCAAAACGCATATTCCATTCAAGTTCAATTAAATATAAAATAATTTCATTTATTTCCATAAAAAAATATTTATTACTCTGAAATCAAGAATCAAATTATAAATTCTTCAGAGTAATAAGACCGCGCCATCTATCGGACTGTTCAGCATTCTTGGTTGG
This sequence comes from Scaptodrosophila latifasciaeformis, assembly GCA_037075145.1. NCBI lineage: Eukaryota > Metazoa > Arthropoda > Insecta > Diptera > Drosophilidae > Scaptodrosophila > Scaptodrosophila latifasciaeformis. The sequence goes on from JBAMCM010000158.1 coordinate 819,260, forward strand.
AATCGAAATTTTAATTTTCAGAATTGGTTTCACATTTCATATCATTTAAAAATTTCTTTAATTATTTGAAAATCCCAAAATCTTTGGAGTTTTTTAATGAGGAAACCGAATCTCAATCGACTATTTTTTCATTATTTTGCGTGATATCAATTTGCTTGATTTCCCTACAAAAACTGAACTCTTTAAGCACTTCAAAACAGTAGAGTAGAGTCAGAGAGTCTGAGAGAACTGACAACTACGACAAAGAAATAAAAGGAGAGCCCAGTCTGTAAAAATATGGCAAAAATGTAAAATCATTTGGTCTGTTGTCCGAGTTGTGGGAGATATGCCATGGAAATGCAAAACTACAAACTTGGCAGGACTTGGATATTTGCAGTCGTCGGTCTTATATTTTTAATGAGTTGCTTTTCAGCAAGTTACCACGTTAATGAGCGCCCAACTATTTGGACGAGGCATGTGCATGCTGATTGTGGCCATACAATATTCAAGTAATTCATTCAACCAAAAGAAAGCAAGCAAGCAAACAGATAGGGATGCAAAACTGTCTGCAAATCAACGATTTGTATTCCCAAGGATATGGAACAGCCGACAAAGCCCGAAAGGGTAAAACAAACAGTGTCATAAATTTGTGAGTTTCATAAAACATATCCTATACAAATTTCTAGAGCATCTGGCCCAAGGGCAGGTGCAGTGACAATCACGCTCCACAAAAGCGAAAAGCCGAATCTGGAACACATCCAAGCGATACTGCCACAGGTGTTGCTATTTCGCTATACCCAAAGGGTGCTATCTCAAATGGTACCAGAGAGAGAGAGAGTAATCCGCAGCTCTATAAAACTAAGTTAAATTTGTTAGCTGGCTTTAGTACGGCGATATTCACTATCTCCTTTATGGAAAAACCAGAAAATTAAAAAACAAAGTGAAAGGATTTCTGGTTTTTGCTGCCAAAAAATATAAAAATATTGATTGATTTTTCCTGCTTAAAGATTTCACGATAAAATTAAAGAATTTCTTGAAATATTATTAATGCTTTTTCTAATCTCTTGCCAACTGTTGCCGTTTTGGTTAGAACTTCCCATTAATATGAAATGAATTAAGCAGCGAAAAAACCTTGAAAACGAGACTCAAACTGTTTGCATGTGGGGAGAATTGTCTCCCAGTTGGAAATGAATGATCTAACATGAAACACCAATTATACTTTCATACAATACACATACCAATCTATATACATCCATATAATATTTATACGTAATGATATACGAATTGGTGAGGAACTCCAATGATTATGGCTGATCGAAAAATCAATAATTCATGAGTGGCGCTTCCCTTTGTACATGCGCGTGTCTTTTTTTTTGCTTTTGTTTTTGCTTTTATTTTGTTTTGTTGCTTCTGCTTTTTGTTCTTGTCTTTTAATTTGGAATATAAGACACATCAGAAGCATACACCTCGTAGAAAATGCAAAATAAACAAGCCACAAATTGAACACGACCCACATGAAGTTCCAGCATAAAACAGAACAGAACAGAACCGAACCGAGCAGAGCAGAACTGCGACATCGTCTGAATGTTTTTTTGACGGCTTAGAGATATTCTAAGGGGGGATAAGAGTGGATGGAGCAGAGTGATATGGGTACGAGTAGAGGGCATGTCTTCAATTTATATTTGTCGCTGTCGATGTCACTGTCACCGCGTTGCTGCCGCAGCGACAAAAGTTTCTTAACAAAATTATTGCTGCCTATTTAAGGGCGCCATACAAAATGCCACACCAAGTGTGTGCGTGTGCAAGTATGTGTGAGTGTGCGGTTGTTGGTTTTCAAGTCTATTTTACGAAATTACAAAATTGTTACGTTTGCGGCTTTCACGCCTTTTTTGGTGACACCACCAAGAGTTTCCCCAGAACGATTGATGTCCTGGGTGTGAAATGCTTACTGGAATGTTGAAAATATAATGCCATTCGTTACGCCTTAGCAACCTTAAGCTCAGTCACAAAAGAACACATACGACATCTACACACACATCTCTCCTCGAATTGGTCAGTGATTCAATTGCATTTACATTTTTATTGAGCCACGTTGAAAGGCCTGACACCATACAAACGAAATCCAACTGCCAGCTTATCAATACATATGTACACATAAATTCAATTGCTCCGAATTGTTTAGCCCGAGAACCCGAAAGCAAGCCTGTAGGATTTTGCCTTTTATCGTCTCACCTGGCGACACCGAAACAATCCAAGGACCTGTCTAGCCACTGCTCAGTGTTCCGCTCATTGCAATTAATGGCACTCGTTTATTTCTTTTCAAACGTTTGCACATGAAATGAGCCGGAAAGTAGCAACAAAGTGTTGCATCCACATCCTGTCTATGTGTGCACCCACTTGCATTCATCTGGCCTCTTGATGGCTACTCTGCATTTATCCTGCCTGCGGACACACAACAAGTGATTGGCTTAAGCTTGCAATGGGGCAAATGCAGAACTCTCTCTGGAATGGGCATCATAAATATTCAAAGTGATAGACTTAAGGCATTTGGAAAACAAATCTGTGACTAGTCTTAAAGTCAACAAATGAAATATTAAATTATTGCGAATGGTGAAGAAACTATATCAAGCATTAAGTCATGCTTTTAACTTTAATCCAACAATAACAATTTCTTTCTATTTACTTACAGTTAATGCCTGCACATTGCCCCATCCCCGGCATAATAATGGCAATGCAATTGCCGCAGCCGGTGCCCTCATGTCCCGTGACGATCATATGCTCATCAGTAAGGGTGTTTATATTCCGTCCCCATCACCAGCACCGCCGCCAGATGGCTCCTATTATAATATGAACAGCGACAGATATCTGTCATATCCACCAATGGTGAGTAGATAGAAAAAAAAGAAAGAGATGCTTCTGTACACTTGAACTCCTTTCAATATTGTCTTCAGCTCAGCATGAAAATTTTCCCTTAAGTCAGCATCAATTAAGCTTTAAATAACCAACCGCGTTATCCAGCCCGACGCTCTCCCCGTTTTAATTGCCCAAGTTGGAAGGGTGGGGGGGCAACACGAGGGTAAAGTTGTGGCTGATAGGGTTCTAGATTTGCTCTCGCGACTTAAGTAATCAACTTTGTCAAAATTCATAAAAGAGCGGAAACATCAACTTGGTTGGCACCCTTCAAGGCTGCTCGGTTCGCTACTGTTCTCTGTTGGATTATTTCGCACAATTAGTTGGATTTTAAATTCACATTGCCCGGGCAATTCCGCACAATTATTGACATTATTAGCCAGGATGTCTTTGGCATAAAGCTCGGTTAACTTGGTAAATAGCCAAAGCTGTTTTATTTTTATTTTTCATTTTTCGACTCAACGGATTTTACTATTGGTACGAGTTCAGCTATAACTGGATTTTTGGAATCCAAGATGACTTAACTAAGGTTGGAATTCCAAAGCTCTTAGCTGTGCTTAAAATTATTTTAACTTTTTTTGGGCTTTGTTCATATCGACCGCAGTTTTTATTAAAGCTGACCATAATGTATCCTTTATTTTTAGATTTGAGTCTAGTTTTTTTTTCTCCTTTTGAAATTGTTCCATTAAAACTTACGGAACCGCCGCTTGAGTTCCGACAGTTTATTTCAATCAAGACAATTTGTTAAGCTACTCTCGAAGTACTTAGCTGCTCATATACAATGATTATACAGCTCTCACTCCTTCCATATTTCATCATCCTTTAGAAAGCCGGACACCCACTCCCAGAGCTGACTTTTAGCCATTCGGCGCTTTGCGCCTTTTATAATCCGCATTCCGCATGCAGCATCATTCGAATAAATTTCAAACTATAATATTATATTTTGTAGTACGAGTATGTTGTCGTACCCAAGACTATTCATTAAAAAGACAGTGTTGCCGGGTTGGGTCATTCACGTTGCGTTGGCAGTGCTGCGAGTAATGTTGCCATTTTCTTCTATTTTTGTGCTCTGCTGACACTGCGTCTGCCGTTTGCACTTGCAAAAGTAAACATTATTTTCTGAAGACAGCAATTTAATATTGCGCATAAGTAACGCATGACGATGATGACGATAACAACAACAAAAACAACAACAGTAACAACAAGAGCAGCAACAGCAAAAGCGACAACGATAGCGGACACGTTTACGACTACAATATATATCGGAGTTACCCCAGGCATACCCCCAATCTCGCTGGAACTTCAATCCTGCACAACATTTATATCCATCTGTGTATGTGCAAATGTGGCGCTTCATTACATTCACTGCCGCCCACTGAAGATGCTGCCGTGTGGAGGTGGAGCGCTGAGATTTTGTTGCGTTGTCGCCACCAACCGACCCGAACCCATAAAAAAATATATAAGCGAATCAGGCAAAACTGGAATCTAAAGATGCGCCATCATATTTACGCTTATATTTATTTTGTATATATTTTTTAGCATCTGGCAAGTCGATGTGTTTTGCTTACAAAAGTAAATGTGATTTTCTCCTCAAATTTAATGTACATAAAATATCAATACAATTGACAAGTCGACAGTGTCCCAAACTGGTCAAATATGCTGGCCAAAAACCCACGTGAATATATTTTAATATTAACAAATATGGTTACCCCATTTGTGCAGCCACTGATCCTTTTCAATTTCATCGAGTATGTGAGCTTCTTAGAGCCAGCCAAACACTGGCTTGCAATATAAATTCCACAAATTCACAATAAACATGCAAAAATCAATTTTTGGAATTTATTACCCTCGTTGGTTTTTTAGGTAATACATTTTTTTTTCGTTCCTTTTTATTATCATACTAAGACTCTCTGAACACTGTATCCGATACACGGTACACGATGCCAGGACAAGCGTTGAATTTTGAAAAAAAAAAAAGAAAAAAACGGGGTGCAAATGTGACAAGATAAGATGGCACTCAATGTGGGTGACACACACGCAATCAGACGGGCATGCCGTCAGTCTGATTGCATTCCGACCTTCTCTCTACTTTGTGCTTTAATGTGTTGTATGCTTTTCTGATGCCACGCAACAGAAATCAACAGGATAAAAATAAAGTGTGGAAATTCATAAAAAAAACTGTCTCAAGGAATAAAACAGCAATGCGGTTGTCATATTTTAAGAATTTTTCAAACTGTTTTCTAAAATAACTCTGACATAGCTCCATTAAAAAGGATTAAAGCCAATTTCTTGGTACTAAAAAAAAAATAGTTCTGATATTATTAAAAGACTAATAACTTGAGTTTTCCCAAAAATTTTAACAAATTAAAAAAAAAAAAGTATTTTGAATTTGTTTGGAAGAACTGAGTCCCCTCAGGGTTCCCCCAGATTCGTCAGTATTATTCTGACCGTCTGTTTCTATGGGAATTAGTCCCTCAACTTTAAACCAATCGAATGATACAGTAGGGCTGTACAGATTGGACTACTATATCATTTAACTTGTCTTGTCCACATAAGCCGGTTTAAAGAATATCTCCGAGGCTTATTGACCAATCCCAATCATATGATTTGAGCCCTGAAGATAACATTGAGCTTTTCGATTTTTAAATTTAATTTTATTTGAATATCTAAAAAAAATATATACAAATATTTTAAAAAATGTCATTATTTAGAGAGTTATTCCCAATATTGCCTTAATTCTTTGAATGTTTGGAAATTTTGTCATTTAAAAGCAAAACAATTATAAATTTGAATTTGTAAAATTCCCTTCAGATTCCAATTAGATTTTCCTTTTGAGTTTTTAAATATGTTGGCATAAAGGGATATCACTTCAAATCTTCAATGAAATTACAAAACAAATTTATGATATTTATTTTATTATTTCTTTTTTGACAACTCAACTCAATTCGAAGTGATGCTGCAATTTTCAGCCGCCCCCACTGAGCTCAGCCCACAGATTTCGACCTTCATGGAATGGCAGCTAATATAATAATATTTATGTGTACAGCTGCTCATGTTTATGGCCTTTATACGATTTGTTAGGTTATTAAATTTTGGCTCTGCTCGGATTACTGTTGTGCCACTGCCACTGCCACTGCCACCTCTCCCTGGCAGTGCCACAATCGTTGCTACTGTGTGACTGAGTTGGTGTTGTTGCATGTACATATACATTCACATATGTGAGTTTGTGTGGTTTGTGTATTTTATATTGGTCTATCTCTCTTGGATAGGCTGTCTCCTGTCTTTTGGTTGGCTGTCCCAGTGTCCTAGGCTCCCATCCTCACTGCTGACCAGCTGTCAGTTTGTTTATTTCAGGGAACAGTTAAATGATACACCCGGTCTTGCTTCAAGCTATCAAAGTATACTCCACCAGCTACAAAACTCCCCTAACCAGCAGCTCAGTCAGTGCACCTCATCACCCCGGACAATTGCACATGTTAGTCGGTCAACATGGGACTGAGACTAAACCTTTTGTTTGCGGTTTTTAGTCAACGAGGGAGAAAAATTCAATTTCGGTTTAGTTGGTTAACAAAGCCAGTGTGCTTGTGTGTAAAAGTGTGGGTATTTTATACATGTATATATAATATCTTGCTGTGTGTGTGTGTGTGGGTTGTTATTGTGGAACTCCATCTTCACCCCCTTTTTATTGTGGTCTCCGCAATCCTTCAATGGGCTATGCCCATGTGAGCCTTTCTCCTGCCATTCATTGCTTCGAATAAGAAATGTTTTTAGAGCGAAAATGGAATTATTTGATAAACATCATTAAAGAAATTACAAAATAAAATATATCATACGATTGCCACTTTTCTCTACAATTGAATCGAGGCTTTTAAACATTTTTCAAATTACTTTTATTTTGTCTTGAATTATTTTGCCAAAAGGAAATGCGAATTGTGCAGAAACGTTTTTGAAAATTACCTGGAGAAATTTGAAGAGATTAATTTTGTGAAATTGATATAATTTAAACTGCTTCAAGATCAGAAGTCACTTTGACTCTGATAAATTGGATAACCTCTAGCAATGGGCGATACAATAATAAATTCTATTCAGTGTCTTTGGAAATGGTCCTTATTCAATAAATAAAATTCAAATAAAATTTATTATCAGCTTGTTAAGTTGAAGGTGGCTCAATATAATCCGAAATTACTTATATATTCACTGTTGATAATGAAATTCCAAGTCGTAATTTGGCCCACAAAAGATCATCTAACACTTGTTGTCACTCTCGAGTGTGGACCCCAATGGAGCACAAATTTGCCCAACCAAATGTAATTTAAAACAAGTTGTGGCCTCAGGACACACACTCACACAATACTCTCTCATTTTGGATGGGCAAGTGCGTTTTCGACCAGCTTGTAACTGTTTAAGCGGCAATTTGTACTTTATTGCCAACCGCGTTCTGAGTACACTAGTTTAGGAAAAACTTTTAAAACACCCAAGCTAGTCTGGTGCCTCACATTTGGGTTCGCTTGTAGTCTTTGGCCTAAATGGCTGGCAAGTTAAATGCTGACAGCGCGGGTGTGAGTGACTCACATGTGGATAAGATTGTAATTTTTGTGGGGCAAAAAGCATGTAACCTCTTGTGCTCTTGGCCTCTTCGCCTTCTTTGTCGTCTTCTTCGTCAGTCCAAGTTGCTTGTCGGCCGAGGAGCAACTACAACTTAACTACAATTCATTGTGTTAGCGAGTTGTGCACAGTTTTAAATTCAATTAGTCGGGTGCGGGCCATGTGGACATTTGGCATCTGGCATCTGGCACTTGGCACTTGCTATTTTGAGCATTGTTTCAAAGTGACAGTCAACAGAATGAACAACCCAAAGACCGACGTGTTGACCCAAAGTCCTTTTGGCTTTTTAGCTCGAGCACGTCGTCGTCGTCGTCGTTGGCTGACAGGAGAGCTGGCCTTGCCAAGGCATAAAAGCTAGTAGAGATGTCGAGTACTTTCGGCTACAGCTCAATATCAAGGCTTACAGACCTACGATATAGAGAAAGCAAACTTTTCTCGAGTGCGTAAATTGAATTCGGACCTGATCAGAATTATCACTCATACGCACTGTGTGCACTTCATTTGAAACAGTCTAGCCACACAATAGAGAAATTTTAGTTGACTATATGGGTTGTACCAAGTTAAATTTAATGTACCAACTTGCCTTTCCTTTCTCTCTCACTCTGACTTTCATCTTAACAATTTAATAGCTTGTGGTTTAAGGAGCAGACAAACAGACAAGCAAACAAAGTCCCTTAACTCGCGTTCTATCCACAGTCACATTACAACTTTAACAATAACGACAATAATGAACTCGGCCTCCATGGTAAACATAAAATTAGCACAACTCGGCCACCCCCAAAATCGTAGAAACTCCAGCATCCGCACAACATCAAAATACTCAATACGCAGTATACAAAAGCCTTTAAATGCCATTGGCGAAAAGTTTAACAGCAGTAGAATAAACCCGTTCACAATTTTACCGAGTCCTCTCTGGCAGAGGAGGCTACACCACAAACGCTACCCCTTTGGACCAGTACTTTATCTTTGGCTTTCATGGACTTTGCGTGCTTTTGAAAGCTTCACACTGTCCAGAAGAAAACTCAACTAAAAGTTTCCGTTAAAGACAATTTAACTTTGTAAACTGATACAAAATGTCTTGCTCGAAGCCAAGTCTTTCTAACCCAAAAGTGATGTATATATATACATATATATATATATATCTTTGCCTCTAGTATATGTTAATCAATCCAAGTTTCTCTGTGTCTCTGTGTGCGTTTGTATTTGTGTTTGTGTACATAGCTAATGTGTTGTCGGATGCTTTTCAAAGAGCTTAATTTGTAGTTTGGTTAGTTACGCACTATCCATAGTAATTTATCAATCTCCTCATCTCCCCCATCATCATCATCTGACACCGGTGATCCAGAAAATGGGGCTGGCCATAATTGTGGGCAATGATGTAAATAGATTTGCGCTTGCAGCTTGTAAGCCTATTTTAAAACATTTTGCAAATCAAAATCTATTAGAATATCAATTCAATAAATTGTTTAATTCGAAACGTAACCAACATAAAACTAGACTTAACTCACTGATTTTACAAAGGCTAAAAAGCTTGTTAATTATTTGGACACCTAAGCCACGTGATCTGATTTACAATTGTTCGAGTCGAATAAATATATTTGTTTTCATATTTAAGAGAAACCATTTTTTTTTTTTCTTTGTAATCTCTAAATTAAATAAAAACACATGTGTACTTTTCTCACATCAGGAATACACCACAACATTGGACTTTAATGCTTCAGCCCTACCACTGGCGCATTTGCAACCCATTTCGGTGACTTCTCAGGCAGCGGCACTGATTGCCAGCAATGGCGGTGCAACTCTCATAGGGAATGGCACAACCATGGCTGGCAGTGGACCCAACACGGGCACACTGCGTCGGGGCATATTGCGTGGCGTGGTGGGTGTTCCACCGCCCGATGTCACACACCATACGAGCACCGTAACGAGCATGAGTGGCGCTTCACCCATGCAGATACTGCAAGATTTGCATCCCGTCAACCTAAGCGCCTCAACGCTTACAACCAGCACCACGCTAAATGGCAGCATGACGACGGCTCTGCCCATACCTACAGGGACTCTGCCGCGCCAGCCACATGGTATACTCAAGGATCCCAATCGTAATAAACAACAGCATCAACAACAACAACAACAACAACAGCAGCAACAGCAGCAGATGTTGAATGCTGGTCTGGTGGGTCTATCAGCGCCCGTGGGCAGCCTTCAGATACTCAATCTCCCTCCCACAGCGGCGGGCTTAAGTAACAGCCTGCTGATGACAACTAGCGCCACCTATGATCCGGCGTCGCTAAGCAGCTTTAACGCCGCCGCAGCCACAGCAGCCACTGTGCCCGTGGCGTATACAGATGCAGATGGTCATTTGGTATAGCTATAGGCTACAACTGGGGGTCAATCTGCTGAGCCCCGGTACTAGAACAGGGGAGATAGGAGATATGATTGTGAGCCATTTGAAGCCATTGTGAATGTGAAATGATAGCTCACAATTAACCAAGATGGTACCGAAATAGTGATTTTATTTATGTACTCACAACACAAAACCAAAAATCCAAAACAAAAAGCAACGCCAAAAGGAAAAACTCAACTCAACTTCATCTAGTTGATTATTCAGGCTATTGGCTAAGAGCGACAAGCACAACTGTACATTTGCGGGGATTATCCCAGTTCATTCATATGCATGTTATGTACGTATTTTGTAGCTAGGTGAAAAAAAGGAAACTCTACTCTGTGGCCACTACTGTGTCAAGTATTCCTGCCATCCTGCTTACATTGTACATCAGAATGGAAATTCCACTTTGTTTCTGGGACTCTTTTTTTTTTTTGTTTTTTTGGGGGCAGCCGGTGCAACTCATTTTTATGCCACCCCCGGTTACAGTCCATCCCAGAAGGTGCACTTCTCGTACTCTGACTACTCTGACAGCGGCCATTATCTTATGCAAATAAGCAGCAGAATTAGTTTATGTAAATTTTTTAAATGAACCAGTGCACGTATCCGTTGCCATTATACGGATAAGGGAAACATCCCATCCCCCTCCTCACACAGCACAGTTGATATGCTGTTGACCATCAGGCAGACTCGAAATCTCCATACTCGCTGATTACCTCTGGAGGCTAAAGTAGAGAATATTGTGTCATGTCGAACTCTGTTCTCCCTGGCGTAACGAATCCGAACCCCATGCGTCCGAGTGGATACGCATTTTAAGCACTTCCATCTGAGGCCAGCAAAATGCTTGACAGCAATAAATTTTTATTGCCTTAGCATTGACATTCTTCGAGAGTTTTACTAATTAGATTACCAGGCAGGCACACTGACAAGCCTCACAATTCCACGGACCTCACCTACAAACGGAGTACAGAAAGCCAAAGGAGAAAAAAAAAACAGAAACAGAAATAATAGAAGCTGCGGCACATGGTTAAAAAGTGTTTCAATCGAAGGATTTCGGGATAGACTATCCAGCAAAGCTTACTCAAATATTTTCAAATTAGTTCATTGGAACGAACGCCAGTTGGCAGCCGCAGCAGCAGCGCCAGCAGCGCCAGCAGTGTCATGGTTTTCAGCCATTTGTTTGACAGCTCCCAGGGGCCTACTCAAGCTCAAGTTTGGTGGCGTTGTACACGGACCGACGATTGCGTGCGGGCGACAGCAACTTCCACTAACCGATTAGTTGTAGGCAGCGGGCCTCTCTTTACTTTTTACGTTTTTAACGGCTTGAGGATCTACACTTAAAATTTTTAGTTACCCAATTTTGTTTTATTCATAAAATAATAAATGGTCAATTTAAAAACCGAAATACCCAAAAGCCTCCTTAAAAAAAACAGGAAGAAACAATTGAATTTCCAAGTCAACTTGGCAAAAAAAAGAAGCATTTTTGACATCATTCTTGAGTTGTAAGTCTCAAAAGCTTTTATTGTTAGATGCAGTTCAGCAAGCGTGACCTGCGTATCTCAGTTACTCTCATTAAGTTTCGCTGGCATTTTGACAATTAGAAAAAGTTTCAGACAGATACATTTTTGTTTTTTAAATTTACTGCGTTTCTGGGTGCCTAACGAACCAATTAAAGCTGTCAAGAATAGTTAAACCAAAAAAAGGGATATGAGTTTATAAGAACTTAAAAAAAAAGAAAAACTCCAAATTTTCTTTTAAATTAAAAATGCAAATAAGCCTATTATATTTACGAGTATGTGGAGATAATTTTTTAAGAGCTTTTCAGACCACCTCATTTCCTTTGTTCATATGTGCTCCAAGCCCCCCCAACGATTCCAAACCGAAAGACATTTTTTCGTTGTGTTTGCTCAATTGTAGGATTTCCGCCATTGAATAATTGTGATTGCAATCGTGAGATAAAAGTTAAATGAGCAGGAAAATAACGAAAATTATAATGGCGCATGCCGCAGAGAAAAGAAGAGCAACCACAACAGCAGTGCACCCACCAGTATATACTATATAGCATATATGTCACTCCTGCCACTACTGCCAACCGCTATCCGCCGCATGTGTAAGTACTTGAGGCTTATTTAAAAAATATGCCTACCCGTCTTTGGCTAGGACCCCCGAACAGAGTGGACAAAATCTAATTCAAGCATTTTAATATGGAGAACAAAAAATGTGTATCTGTGAGATTCATTTGCTATACTATTACTGCCACGTCCTTCGCATAGGGAAGGCAGAAGTCGATATAGATAAACATAAAAACGAAGAAACACGTTAATAAATAAATACCAATTAAATTAAATTATAGCCATAAATAGCTAAGCCAACAAATTCAACAACATGAAATGGAAAATTAATTATTATGTACTGAAACAGCAAACAAGACAAAAACGAGCTAAGGGAGACGAGAATCGAAATAATGATACATGTGAAGAGTATATAAATATTACAAGAGTTAAGCATTTAGATCTACACAAACAATCTGCCAAATTTCATTTGTACAATACAACAATAATGAGTAAATGTTACATGTACTTAATTAAATTCAAAAATCTACAATTAACAATTGCATGGGGTATGCTAGTTCTATTGTATCTAATGTATGTTTAAAGGGCAAATGCAGGTATATCAACACAGTGACACTCAAAAAAAAACAATGAAAACAAAAAAAATTACTAAAAAAAAAAAATAATAAAAAATTATAGCAAATAAAATCTTTAAATTATAAGTAGAAATAAAATAAATTAAGCATAGCTGCCACATACAGATAAAAATTTATTAAAAAAAAAAAGAAAAAATATATGTATATTTCTGATTTTGGATTTAGGGAATAAAAATGTTTATTTGTGAAAATACAAAAGTGTGTGGTCAAACTTTGCATTAAATTGTGCTTAATAATTGTTTAATCGATGTGAAAAAGTGTCCGTGGCTTTTCTATTATCGACTCACAAAGTGAATTAAATGAAATATGTAAAATTGTGTCCCCCCCAACCCACAAGGGGGCGGTCTCTATGTAAACTACGACACTTTTTAAAAGTAACTCATACAAATATATAAATTATATATATATATACATATTTAGATAAATGTAGTCGGCATCTATGAACTTTCTAACTTCTTTACATTTATGTAATTTTAAAAGCTTAGCCCTTTCTTAAACCAATAAAAATAAAACTAAGAAATCCAAAAAAAAAAAATAAAATATATATGAATAAATAAAATAAATACAAATTGACTATAAAGTTGGGCAGATATAAATAGAACCGTACAGAGAAGCAAAAACAAATAGAATAGAAATTTTATACATACGAAATCAAGAATATAATAAATAATATAATAATTAAAACAAAACAGTTAAATGTCTTCCCAGCATCAAACAAAAAAAAAAAAAAAAACAAAAAGGAAATCATTAATTTGTTGTTTTAAATTTTGTCATTTTGATTTCGATTGGCTTTAATGTTAAAATAAATGCTTGATTTGATTTAGTTAAATATATGTCTAGTTTTTAAGTAAATAAAAAAAAGAAATGTAATTAGGAAAAATTAAATAAGACTTGAATAAGAATTATGATATTTTTTAAATTTATATTTAAAATTTTATTCTAAAAATAATTGCCAAAGAGATTTGTTAACAAAAAAAAAATAAAATGAAATAAAATAATTATAAAAAAAAAAAACGAAACCCACAAGTAAATTAATAAAAATAAATTAGAATGTTTATTGTTGAGTATGCTGTAATAATAATTTGATTATTAACAAATTTATAAGACTTTTTAAATCTCTAAATAAAATGTTCAGTTTTGATTTGAAAAAAAAAAAAAATAAAACACGAGTAATACAATATTATGTAGATATTTACAAATCGTTCAGTTTTTCTTTTTTTTTTCGTTTTGTTTGTTTTGAAACCGTACAGAATAATGGCCTAATTTTTGGGCAGACTGATTCATAATTAAAACAAAATAAAGAAAGTAAATCTATCGAATGAATTAATATGAAATTTATTCAATTATGTTTCATGCATAATTTGATATAGATTTTAATTTGCATCAATTGAAAAACCAAAAAAAAAAAAAAAAACATACAAACAGAAATGGCTTAGAGTACTGAAATTAGGTTAATAAAATAAAAGCCGAAATGTTGAAATGTAAGAAAATATATGAAATCCAAAGAATAAAACAAAAAAAATGTTTACATTTTCATTCAGTGCAAAAGTTATCAAAAAAAAATAAAAGAAAACAATTTACCCACCACTTATTTGGCAATTAATATCCTGATATTTCATTCATATAATCGAATCAACAAGGCTGCACAGAGACAAACAATTTTGTTATTTATTTCGCATTTATTTTTGAGCTTTTCTTTTTTTTCATTTATTGAGTGCAAGATTTAAGGGATAAAAACAAAAAAATTGTACAGTAGTCAAAGAAGACAAACAAACAAAAATTCACTTAGCGCTGAAGTATATATAAAAAGTTGGTTCGAATTGAAGCTGTCAGAAATTGTATAAAAAATAATATGAAGTAAAAACGAAAACAATGCATATGTAAAAACAAAAAAAAAAAAAAAGAAAACTGCATTTTTTAAAAATCTGTTAATAAATGATTTAAAACAATATACAAGCAGGTTATTTATTTATATAACACTAAGCTCTCTCTCTCTTTCTCTCTCTCTCTCTCCCAAAAAGGAAAAAAGGTGAAAATGCTTTTTCCCTCGAAACAATGATAACTCAACGTAAGAACACCTTAGAGTGACGCAAAATGGCAGATAACGCCAAAGGACATTTTAATGGCAAAACTTTGGAATCAATTTTCAACAAAAAACCAACAGGAGAAAACAATACAAAGAGCAGCAACAACAACAACAACAACAACAAAGCCATAGCAAAATAAAACCTGAAAGGAAAAGAAAACCAAAGAAACTAAAAGAAAATTCTTAGGTGTAGAAAATGGACACTCGGGCCACGGCTACCATCCTAGACACTTTTTGACTTTAGCATAAAACAGACATTGAACGATTGGTGCGAGTTTGTAATTGTGTTTTCTTGTCTGCGTGTGTTTCTGTGTGAATCATGAAGCCACAAAACAGTAAAAGAAAGCAACGCCTCTATATGTGCTGGCAAAGTATCCAACATCCGTCTTACTTGCCATCTTGGTGTGGCTAAAAAAAAAATTGAATTCCTTGTAAAACTTACGAGCAGGCATTAATTTAACAACTCCACTGCTGGCCTTCGGGCCGGAAGTAAACCTGTCAAACCAAGCCCAGCCGCAGCACTTCGAATTCCGTATACGGGTCATTGAATGAGCAGAAAGCCAAAGACTATATTCTATATGAGGGCCACCATTATGACGCTCATTCAATGGTTACAAATTGTGGCTCATTTTTCATTTAAATCGAGCTCAATTAGAGAGCAACAAAAAGATTCTGAAAATATTGATATGGAATTAAGTGAGAATAGTGGAAATTATATCTGCTTTTAGATCGATCAAATCAGACTTTAATTTCGAAATTATTACAATTTATTTGCTTGAGAAAGTTTCCTGCATTCTCAACAATTATTGACAATAATAGAAAGCTGGACAAGTCGAACCCTCTCAAAGGGGAAAAATGCTTGCCTCGAACAACTGCGGACAAGTGACAGGAACACGCAGGCATTTCCGGGACAAACTTTTCGAATGCTACATTTGCCAGAGTGTTTTGTGCAAAAGCGAATTATATATAAAAGAACAACTTTGTGTTTTCTTCTTAAAATATTAAAGCTGTTTTCGTAGCGAAAACCAACGAAAAAAGAAAAAAATAAAGGAAAAATTCTCAATTGCTGCACCTCTGCCATAAAAGTTTTCGTCAGCCTGTCAAACAAACAGAGAAGAGAAAAATTCACATTGTCTATCAGTACCAGTAAATGGAAAAGTTTCGTTAGTAATAATGCCACCACAGTACCTGACCGCTGCCCCCCTGCTGAGGTGCCACTCAGGAAAACTTTATCCCAAATGCTGAGCGCACACGAATGGCGAGAGTGAGTAAAACTTTCTTATGCCATAATCATTGTCGCGGCCATTTTCACAGAAATTCACAAATTAACATTTACATGTGAGTCAGGTAAGGCGCAAACCTGCCTCTTTATTGAATATATCTAATCCAGTTCAAAAAATGGGTAATAAATTTTAAAGTTGTACGTAGCCTGAAAGCAATTATACGATAAATTTCTTTGTAGCCACAGAAACCTCTAATAAATATAAAACTAACTCAAACAGCCATCATTAGACATGGCCACAAAATCATGCCCCATAGAATCGTTTAACAGCAACAGAAATTAATTTCACTGCGTGATTAAAAATGCTCACAAATTTGCCAAACACAAAGGCACCAAGGCTCTGCCATCACACCAGGACCTCTTCAAGATATTACAAGCTAACTGTTAAATGTCTTATAGGGATGCTGGCTCGTATGTACAACCTGGCCACAAATTATTGCCATACGCTGGAAACCACAATGTAATCCAAGCCTAACATCGTTCGAGGACTCGAACAATTTAAAATATCGTGAAGAAAACAAGAAATGTATAAGGCATTCCAGCAAATTAAGGCGATTGTGGTGCTTCACTTTCATATCTGGGCACAATAATAATTTAGTGGCTTTGTTATAGAATAGCTTTCACTCTGTTAGCCTAGTCGGGATTTCAAAAGATCTGACCAACAATTTAAACAAACTTGAATGCACTTTTACTTACACTCTACTCCACAGGCTTGAGTCAAAGCCGAAAGCCCTCCATTGAATTATATTCATATTATGCTCATTGTTTCCCGAGTAAGCCAGCTGAAGGAATTTTTAATAAAATGCCAAACAATAACTCCTTTTATCAGTGCTTAACAAACTCCAAAGAAAGAGTTTACAGCAATGCAATAAAAAAGTTTCCAAGCCTTATACATTAAGGCTTCAGACAACAATTTGTTTATCTATACCCTCCTCGAGCGATGATACATCGTGGGCATTTGTTTTTGTTTTTGTTTTTTTCTTTTCTTTTTCATTTTTATTTTGTTGCACTTTTTCGTCACAAGCGCCCAAGTTCAAGAATTCGTATATGTGGGAATTTATTTTTATAAATCTAATTGCAAACTTACTTAGAAGTCTTTGGCAAAAGTTCAAAAACATCAAGACAAGACAAGACAAGCAAAAGAACAGATCACTAAATAGCTCGAATGAAAATTCATTCAAAAATTCACAAATGTATTCGAAAGATATTCGTCTGAGTGAATGCTTTTTTTTATACAAAATGATTTGTATATAGAAAACATGTTATTTTTTTTTTTTTTTTTTTATAAACATATTCGTATGTAGGCTCTTTTGCACTTGACAACAATAATATTATAGTCTTGCCACAGAATCCCAGAGGCAAGAGTCGACAAGAGAGCCAAACAAGAGGCAACAATCTATTAAGCCACCGCAATCACATCCACATTCACGTCCATATCCATGGAGGTGCCATGTACGAAGTATTCCGATACGAATGCTATATGAACGCGTACGAAGCTTACACTCCACAGATTGTCTGTGAGAGAATAAAATGTATCAAATCGGCTAAAGGCACACTGCTCACGGTTAAACTAAAATGCTCAAATTAACTAATCCCAAAAATAAAATTGAAATAAAATAGTTTGTCATTTGAATTGGGTGCTAGGAATAAGCTATATATACATATTTCTTTTTATATTGATTAATATGGAATTTATTGTTATCGGAGTCCATTGAGGATTTAAGACTATCTATTATTATCGGAATACTCTAAGGATTCAAGGCTAACTAAATTTTAATTCATGTTTTCCAAAAAAATAAACGTTTAGTTTTATTAATTTATAAGTAATATTTGTATAATAATTTATTTTTCAAAAATATATTCCTTAGATTAATCTACCGATTCCTTAGTGAAAATAAATTTCTTCATAGGTAATTTTAATTTCTTTGAAGAATTAATCCTCAGTCGATCTAATTGTGATTTTCTTGGTGAAATAGATTTTGTACCACTGTAGAGTGCTAAATTTTACTCTGGCTGCTGCGTGCTGCGTAGCTGTGGTGCTTTCAGCGTTTTCCTAGTGGCCATCGTTGCCGTGGTCGTCAGTCTAGAGAGTAATATCGACACGAAAAGTAAGTTCGCCGTTCCACTGGTCCGAATGCCAGATTCGAGTATATCGAGTATAAAATATATATGTGCAGCATATTTATGCTTACCCATAGTGCAAAGGGTTATTCATGGCCCAACTGAGGGTAGAGTGTGCGATGAAATCAATTAGTTAACCTGTGGAATCAATGAAAATCACATTTAATTGGTTCGAAATCCAAGAATTTATCGAGTTAAAATTGAAAAATATTTGAAAAATTTTCAAATTGTGCTAGTTTTATACGTTGCCCAGGCCATAGCGGGTGATATTTTTGGACTAAGTGTATGTTCGTTTCCACTTCGGGCGCGTTCGTCTACTAAAGGCCCAAAAATAAACACCCGACGATGCTGCTAACCAAATCTTACAACAATAACAAATGAAAATCGATTGAAGAAAAGTCCCACAAAAAAATCTCAAATGAAATGAAGCAAATTTACCGGTGTTGCTTTTGCTTTTGGTGGTGCCGGTCGATTTAATCTCGATGTTGGCACCGAACCTTTTCCTGATGTATTACTACATGTATTACACAGTGGAATGCGGTGTGCAGCAGGGTTCCCTGTGTGCCATTGGACCCTTGGATTACCGATGGCCACAGTAAGAACAACTGACCGCACGTGGCATACACGTTACATACCAACTGCGTTCAGTCGCAATGTATTCCCAATTAATTTGAATGTAATTAATGAAGCCAAATCAATTTCCTTTGTATATATGCTCAGTATATGTTGTTAAGTAATAAAATAATTTTCCAATGTCGAGTATAAAAATAAGTAGCCAAGATTTGCCAGCAAGATTTATGTAGTTTCGTATAAAATATATATGGTATTTGCATTCGATATGCGGGTTGGTGAAACAAATTTTGCAAAAATAAATACAAATTTCTGTGCTCTAATAAATGTGAAAATATATTTGAAAGACACATGTATTAGCGTAGTTAATTTGGCAGCATCCCAGCAAAAATAATAAAAACATAAAATATAAAAAAAAGAAAAGAAAAGCCGAAAACACGACAATAATAAATGCCGAGAGAGCCAGAATAAATAAGAGCGAGAGTGGAATAAAAGAAATCGTATGTTTCATAAAAGTGTCGGCAAAACAAGAAAAGTAAAAGTCGGAACAGCTGAGCGCAAATTAAAATCAAAACAAACACCCGACGACCCCTTCGTGAGCAAACCAAAATAAAAGTTGAATTAAGAAAAGATGCTCTCTGTCTCTCTTAATTGTGTCATGCGTACTCGATTTAGTGTAAAAATCCGCGGAAAAACGTGCTCGCCTCAAACATATGTGAAATGAATCAAACAAATTGACTGTGAAAAAATAAGCAAGCAATTAATGTTTTCAATTCTTTTTTTTTTTTCTTCGTCTTCTTTAAAATAATAAAAGAACATTTGAGGAAGCCAAAAATCAAATTGAATTAAAAGAAGGCTTCCAACCATAGCACTTCTACGCATAACCCAATTCGAGCCCATTTGGCGCTGAAGTCGTTTCGTTAACCAACAAAATGGCTGAGGCGGAAGGCGGCTCTGAGCAGGATGATGTCTCATTCTTGAGGACGGTAAGTAAAGCAAACTAATAAGAAAAAGAGAAAATTAACAATTTACAGAAAACTCTCATACAACTATTTAGTTTCATTCAATTAAAATTCTGAAGAATGAAATTAACATTTCATAGGAGCGTTAGAATTCCATCAATTCCTTTGAATTTATACAATCAATTTTGATAGATTTGTATAAATCAATGCAAGCTAACTTCATATTGTAACAATACCAAAAAGGTGTTTGACTTTCTTTGCGAATTAAATATGGAAACACAGCCGGAGGAGCTCAGAAAGAGACACAATTAAATTCAGGCATTCCCATAAATGAAAATATGTCAACATAATCCAATCGTATTTATATTCATTTATCACAGCTCATTTGCAAACTGGTAGCGTTTATGTTTTAATTAGAATATATTGATTTCAATGGATTTATATCTACTTTAATTATTTTGCTCAATAAAAGCAATTGTAAATGACAATGTTCTAATTAAGTGAAGAAAATCAGAAATTTAAGTGTTAAGCTGCAATCGTTTAAATGCCACAAGTTAGAACTTTTCAAATGTGGAAAAAGTTTACAACGTCATCATTTTCGATTCGGGCCTAGAAGTCCCAAACTCAATGAGAAAATGCTTGCTTGAAAAAATGTTTATCGAAATGAAGTCAAACGCAAATTGATTCATTGAACACAAAGACCACAGCACTTTTTGTCACTTGCATTGATGCTGATGCCGATGCTGATGCTGATGCAGAAAACTTGAAATTCTTTAAATGTTTAGACTTGGCAGGCGAGCCGGCAAATGCGCCTGCCACAGGACCTGGACCAGACATTTCGTTAGCATTTATGTAAATTATGCAAATTGTTCGATTTGAAATCCATTACCGTTCATTTAACTTCAAGTGCACACAACAACACAGATCACAATTACAGGAACTCCAGCACGCAACTCCCACAACATACCAATTTTAGTTGGCCACACACGCATACTTTTATATCGGGCAATCTCTCGCACATTCATGCACATATTCAGGGTGAAAATGAAGTCCCCAGCACCTTGTCATCAGCATTTATCCATTCCATACCATACCATTCGACTGTGGTCATATCCTGTATGTGGCTATTTCTGATTATTCGGTGTGAATTGTCAAGTGGAAATGTAATTGAATGGCCTGTACTAGGTCGGTCAGCTCTATGGGAGAGCTAGCTTTCGATAAATAGCATATTCAGCTTTTGTATTGACTTTTTGAACTCTTAATTTACAGGAAGATATGGTCACACTCTCCTGCACCGCTACAGGAGAACGAGTTTGTCTGGCTGCTGAGGGTTTCGGAAATCGACATTGTTTTCTTGAGAATATTGCCGATAAGAATGTGCCACCTGATTTATCTCAATGTGTTTTTGTTATCGAGCAGGCACTATCCGTGCGTGCCCTGCAGGAGCTGGTGACCGCAGCCGGATCCGAAACTGTAAGTAAACATTCGAGAACAGCAATTCATACTCAGTAAATATAGAATACCTACTTGCCTATATTTATAAACCTACCAAAACAGATCCGTACCAAAAGACAATCTCGATCTCATTTTCACAATATTTATTTTTCCAAATCTTTTTTTTCCCCCCTATGTTTGGCGCTACTCTTCCCACTCTTCCAAATTCCTCATCCCGATCCAATCAAATCAAAAACTACCTGACAACTCAACGGTGCTTCATTAATACAATACGAAACAAACGAAAACTGTATCAAAACTCAATTGGTGGTTCCACAAATCAATCAATGCATGCACTCTTTCATAACTTGCATCTCCACTTTTCCGTTTCTATTTTACACTTTATAACCTATAACTTTTTTCGGTTTTCTTAAATATTCCTAAATTTTACACACAGGATAGTCAAGTTGTAAGTATTACGGAACTTTCTTTTCGATTCTTCTGTCTATCTCTCTGTCTCTGCTCTATCACTCTCTCTGTCTCTGTTGTTTAATAGGTTTTAATTTAATCTTAACTCTGCTATTGTAAAAAAGTAACAATAATGAATATTTTTGCCTTACAATTTTAATTGTATTAGAACAATTTCTCATATCTACTTTATAAGGCATACAGAACATCTATGAGGAAAAATTGTTATTAAATAGATTTGTATGCCCTATAGAAGCTTGATAATAACCAAAATGGCAAGGTCTCTCAAATGTACTGTCCTTTGCTATATTGATGTTGGCTTTCTATCTTGTTCTTAACGAACGTAACTCAAAAGCTCTGTAAACTGCGAATTACTTTATAAAACTCTACACATTGCTTTGATAGAATGACTTGCACAAAATAAACTTGAAGCCTTAAATGATATCGAATAATGGAACCCGCATAAATATTTTTTATTGTAAAAATAACCATCGTACTATTTTGACTTTACATGCATGAACATCCCAACTACTTCTTAAGACACGAACCTTTATTACTTACACACGAAACTTGAAATACAATCTATTTTACCTTGTACCAAGAAGAAGCTTGAGTCCCACATAAAAAAACAGTAGTTGCATACCATTTGCTCCAGTTATTTTTAGAACTTTTTATTCAATAATCAACTTGAAAATCCTCAGGGCAAAGGTACTGGTTCAGGACACAGGACATTACTTTATGGTAATGCCATACTTTTGAGACATCACAATAGTGACATGGTAAGTAAAATTGATATATAGTATATTTTTGGTTTCACCGATATCTAATTCTAATTTCCTTAATTGTCAGTATTTGGCTTGCCTCTCCACTTCGTCATCCAACGATAAATTGTCCTTTGATGTGGGCTTGCAGGAGCACAGCCAAGGAGAGGCCTGTTGGTGGACAGTACATCCAGCAAGCAAACAGCGCTCTGAGGGTGAAAAGGTGCGCGTAGGCGATGATTTAATCTTGGTCTCTGTGGCCACAGAACGTTATTTACATACCACAAAGGAAAACGAGCAATCCATTGTGAACGCCAGCTTCCATGTCACTCACTGGTCTGTCCAACCTTACGGCACGGGAATTTCCCGTATGAAATACGTGGGATATGTATTTGGCGGTGATGTACTGCGATTTTTTCATGGCGGTGATGAGTGTCTGACTATACCTAGCACCTGGGGCCGAGAAGCCGGTCAAAAGTGAGCAGATCTTTGAATATACGGATATTGGAATTGTATTGCAATTGAAGTATCCTTTTTTTTTGTTCGCAGTATTGTTGTTTATGAAGGTGGCGTGGTTATGGCTCAAGCTCGATCCTTGTGGCGACTTGAATTGGCGCGCACAAAATGGACTGGCGGATTTATAAATTGGTACCATCCGATGCGTATACGTCACATTACCACAGGAAGATACCTGGGTGTAAACGATAACAACGAATTGATTTTGGTGAAGAAGGAAGAAGCTTCGATTGCCACGACGACTTTCTGCCTGAGGCAGGAAAAGGACGACGAGAAGAAAGTACTCGAGGATAAAGACTTAGAAGTAATCGGTTCGCCGATCATTAAATATGGTGATACCACAGTCATTGTTCAACATTGTGAAACTAGCCTCTGGCTAAGTTATAAAAGCTATGAAACCAAAAAGAAGGGTGTGGGCAAAGTCGAGGAGAAACAGGCTATTCTACACGAGGAGGGCAAGATGGACGATTGTCTGGACTTCTCACGCTCTCAAGAGGAAGAGTCAAAGACCGCACGTGTTATTCGAAAGTGCAGCAGTCTGTTCACACAGTTTATAACGTAAGAAGGTTACCACATTTTTAAGACTTCCATAACACATTGCATTTTCTAGTGCCTTGGAAACCTTACAATCCAATCGCCGCCACTCCATCTTCTTTCAAAAAGTTAACCTCAACGAGATGGTCATGTGCCTAGAAGATTTAATTAATTATTTCTCACAACCAGAAGACGATATGGGTAAGTATTAATTGTTACGGAAATTATAAAATATTTCATATATTTTAATTCCTGTTCCCAGAACATGAGGAAAAACAGAACCGTTTTCGTGCCTTGCGTAACCGTCAGGATCTGTTCCAAGAAGAAGGCGTACTCAATTTGATTCTTGAAGCCATTGATAAGATAAACATCATTACTTCGCAAGGCTTTTTGGCCAGCATTCTGGCCGGTGATGAGACAGGACAAAGCTGGGATCTCATTTCCACCTATCTCTATCAACTTTTAGCTGCCATCATCAAGGGAAACCACACAAACTGTGCCCAGTTTGCCAATAGCAATCGTCTAAATTGGCTCTTCTCTCGTCTAGGCTCTCAGGCCTCCAGCGAAGGCTCTGGCATGTTGGATGTCTTGCATTGCGTACTCATTGATTCCCCTGAAGCCTTGAATATGATGCGTGATGAGCATATTAAAGTAATTATTTCACTACTGGAGAAACACGGACGCGATCCTAAGGTCTTGGATGTACTCTGTTCCCTTTGTGTGGGTAACGGGGTGGCCGTGCGATCATCGCAGAATAACATCTGCGACTTTTTGCTACCCGGAAAAAATCTTTTGCTGCAAACCCTCTTGGTGGACCATGTGGCCAGCATACGCCCAAATATTTTCGTAGGCCGCGTTGAGGGCTCATCCATGTACCAAAAGTGGTACTTTGAGGTTACCATGGATCATATTGAGCAGACCACGCACATGATGCCGCACTTGCGTATAGGTTGGGCCAATACTTCTGGCTATGTACCCTATCCTGGTGGTGGTAAAAAATGGGGAGGCAATGGAGTTGGCGACGATCTCTATTCGTTCGGCTTTGATGGCGCTTATCTCTGGACTGGCGGCCGCAAGACTCTTGTAGTGGATTCCCTACCCGAGGAACCTTTTATCAGAAAGGGCGATGTCATAGGCGTGACCATTGATCTTTCAGTGCCTGTCATTACCTTTTCATTTAATGGTGGAAGGGTTCGTGGCTGCTTCAGAGATTTCAATTTGGATGGCATGTTTTTCCCAGTAATGAGTTGCTCCTCAAAACTGAGCTGTCGCTTTCTATTCGGCGGTGATCATGGTCGCCTGAAGTTTGCCCCGCCTATGGGCTTCTCACCACTGGTACAGTGCCTTATGCCACATCAGATTTTGAGTCTGGATCCCTGCTTCTACTTTGGTAATCTCAACAAAAATGTTCTGGCTGGACCCTGGTTGATTGAAGATGATACTGCCTTTGTGCCAAATCCTGTAGACACGACGGGAGTGACACTGCCCAGCTCAGTGGACCAAATCAAAGAAAAACTTGCTGAGAATATACACGAAATGTGGGCGCTTAATAAAATTGAAGCCGGTTGGTCCTGGGGAGAACACCGCGATGACTATCACCGCATACATCCTTGCCTCACACAATTCGAAAAGCTACCAGCAGCCGAAAAGCGTTATGACAATCAATTGGCAGTACAGACTTTAAAGTATGTATCATAGTACACAAAAATGAATAAAATTTAAATATTAATTTTAATTATTTTCCTTTTTACAGAACAATAATTTCATTAGGTTACTATATAACCATGGATAAGCCGCCAGCACGTATACGCCCTGTGCGTCTGCCGAATGAAATCTTCATGCAGGGCAATGGCTATAAGCCAGCACCACTCGATCTCAGCGCTGTCACACTTACTCCGAAACTGGAAGAGCTAGTTGATCAATTAGCAGAAAATACACACAATTTATGGGCGCGTGAACGAATTCAGCAAGGCTGGACTTATGGGCTCAACGAGGACTCGGATAATCATCGCAGTCCTCACTTGGTACCCTATTCAAAGGTTGATGAGGCCATCAAAAAGGCCAATCGTGATACTGCCTCCGAAACTGTGCGTACCCTCTTGGTTTATGGTTATGTCTTGGATCCACCTACCGGCGAGGGCACCGAAGCTTTATTAGCCGAGGCTCAGCGTTTGAAATTTGCTGCCTTCCGAACATACCGAGTAGAGCGTAACTATGCCGTTACTTCCGGTAAATGGTATTTCGAGTTCGAAGTACTCACTGCGGGGCCGATGCGAGTGGGCTGGGCCCGTGCCGACTGCTATCCGGGTGCCATGCTGGGTAGCGAGGATACTAGCTGGGCCTTCGATGGCCACAATGTAAGTTGAAAGCTTAAACTATTTCTGATTTTGTAGCACAACTCTTAAATGCGTTTCGAGCAAGTTTGTTACCAAGGTGTAGAGTGGAGTTTCCAATCGTTTTAATCGTTTGGTGCAAAAAAAAAAAAAATGACAATCAAATAAAATTAGGTATGCTTTAATGGAAATTCCCATTCAAACCTAACGTGATTATAGGTGACAAAAATGCATGCCGGATCCATTGAGCATTTCGGTGTGAGGTATGAAGAAGGCGACGTCATTGGTTGTTTCATCGATGTAAAGGAGCAAACCATCAGTAAGGACTGTAGACGCACTATCTACGTTGATTTAACTAAACTTTTATTTTAATCGATTGTCTTTTATTTTAACTATTTTCAACTAATTTGAGTATTTTCTAATTCATTTAGCAACGATATTTTTTTCATACTTTATCATTAACATTATTCAAATAAGATTGAAAAAAAAATGCACAGGAATTTGAACCATGAGAAAAAAAAGATACATTCAAGAATTGAGGGGATTCTTAAAATCGATATCACTTTTATTAAATCAAAACATTCAAATCACACTAAACTTTTTAGGAAGAAAAAGTCTATGGTGGCAACAGTGAATCTTTTGGTAAACAATGTGGACCCGGGGATATTGTCGGCGTTTTCTTAGATCTAGCCGATCACACAATTAGTAAGAACTCTAAATTCAATACCCATCAATATTGTAATGTATAAATTTTCCCTAAATTGAAATGTACATCCGTGCTTTTGATATCTACTAAAAGTCAACAAGTCAATCAGCAGAGAGGTCCCAATAGTGAAGATCCCCACAAGAGAAATCACTTCCCTTCATAGTCGCGATAATTTATCAAGGGGCATGATATTAATTTTGGAATATTTAACATACACATGTAAAATATTTTCATCCTGACTGTGTACAGAAATCAAAACTCATATATATAATTGGGTAATATTTAAATTTGTCAGATTCCAAATACTAGGTCCATTTTCCATACTCTCCAAATAAGACATCTTTTTCCATAACCAAAGCAGCTTTGGAAGAATTTATTGTACTATAAACAAAAAATATACTTACAATATAAAACACGAAATCCCATGCTCTAATACCTGATTTTGTTACTTTGAATACAACGCATGAATAACAAACAGTAAAGGACAACCCGATGAGAAGGTGACACATCAGCTCATCTAAAAGCTTTTTATCGTACTTAATGCCTGGATTTATAATCAAATAGCAATAATTTTATGAAAACAAAATATGAACTAACCTAAAGAAAAAAATTGTTAGCATGTCGGCGATCAATTAAATTTTACTGATTTTTTTTTTAACATATCTAAAATTTAATTTACACAAAATGGCTTGCTTTCTTGATAACATCTAATCCAATAATCCAAATTTGCTAAGCGAATGAATTTGGCTGACTAAAATGACAACAATTATTAACCTGCACTGGTTTCACTAGCGAAACTTAGTCAATATTATTTCATAAGATTTGAAAAACTTGTATTTCAAATGTAAAGTTATATTTCACAGGTTTTTCTCTAAATGGTGAACTATTGATGGATGCCCTGGGCGGTGAGACCACCTTTGCTGATGTGACTGCCGAGGGTGTTGGATTTGTCCCTGCTTGCACTTTGGGTGTGGGCCAGAAAGCTAGATTAATCTATGGTCAAGATGTGGATTCGCTAAAGTTCTTCACAACTTGCGGTCTGCAAGAAGGCTATGAACCCTTCTGTGTGTAAGTAATGTGAAAAAGACACAAATATTACTGTTTTTTTTAATTATTTGCACTTTTCTAGAAATATGCGACGTCCTGTAACCCATTGGTATACCAAGGACCAACCAATCTTCGAAAACACTGAGGAGATGCCGGATTGCCGTATTGATGTTACACGCATACCTGGTGGTGCTGACACTCCTCCTCACCTGAAAATATCGCATAATACATTTGAGACCATGGAAAAGGCCAACTGGGAATTTCTCAGACTTTCACTGCCAGTCACTTGCATGAGTGAGTTCATAAGTGAGCAGGAAAAGGCACGTCGTTGGGAGGAAATCAAAATCCGGCAGTATCGCCTGATTCGTGAAGCCCAGGAAGCAGCTGCTCAACAGCAAACTCAAACAGCTGCCCACATGGATCACATGTTAAAGAGTGGCTTTAATATGAACGACATCAAGGGTCTGACCCGCACTTTCGATGATCATGCTGAGCCGGAGGCTGAGCACATGATGCGAGGACCCTCCAGGCCACCCCGCAAGGGTTCTTTGACTCGTAACATCACTTTTGAGTCGGATATGACAGCGGCCTTGGATGAAATGCAACGTTCTTCTTCTGTGCTGGACATGAATGGCCTTGGCGATGAAATGGATGACAAAAAAAAGCGGGGTCGCAGTCCATTCAAGTTCTTCTCCAAGAAATCGCGAGATCAAAGTCGCGAGAAAATGGGTGCAAGAACCATGGAACCTTCAATGGAGCGCAGAAATACTGTGGCGCATGGTAGAAATGTAGTTAACCAGCAGATGACTACCAGAGCACCAACTCTGAGATTGAATAATGTGAATAATGACAAAAAAATGTTTTAAGTATAATACCTTAATAATTCTTCCCTTTTTTATAGGCTGATATGCCACCCAGCCCCTCTCAGGGACCCAAGCAATTGAGCTCTACAAATCTAGGACAACCACCTGTAGAGTCTTCTGGTGATGAAATGTTTGACGCCGACTGCCTCAAGTTAATCAATGAATACTTTTATGGAGTGCGCATCTTCCCTGGTCAAGACCCCACCCATGTGTATGTGGGCTGGGTGACCACTCAATATCATCTGCACAGTCGCGAGTTTAACAAGAGCAAAGTGCGCTGTGGGTCGGTGTATATCGAAGATAACTATGAGGTGCCCATAGAGCGTATAGATCGTCAGAGTTGTTATGTGGTACGTGCTGATGAGCTCTTCAATGAAGTCACCCAGGATGCCTCTGGAAAGGGTGCTTCCCAAGGCATGTTTGTGGGCTGCTTTGTAGACACAGCCACGGGTATTATACGCTTCACTTGTGAAGGCAAAGACACCTCCCACCGATGGATGATGGAACCAGACACTAAGCTATTCCCAGCAATTTTTGTTGAGGCCACCAGCAAGGAGATACTGCAAATCGAACTTGGTCGTACACCAACCACCCTGCCCCTATCGGCAGCGGTACTCCCAACCAGTGACAAACACATCAACCCCCAATCACCACCACGTCTAAAGGTGCAGTGTCTGAGGCCTCATCAGTGGGCCCGTGTACCCAACACCTCACTTCAGGTGCATGCCCTTAAGTTATCCGATATACGCGGTTGGTCCATGCTGTGTGAAGATCCCGTCTCAATGTTGGCTTTGCACATACCTGAGGAAGATCGCTGTATCGATATTCTGGAACTCATTGAAATGGACAAGCTATTGTCCTTCCATGCGCATACTCTCACACTGTATGCCGCGCTCTGCTACCAATCGAATTATCGAGCTGCCCATGCACTCTGTCAGCACGTGGACCAAAAGCAATTACTCTATGCCATTAGGTCGGAGTATATGAGTGGGCCCTTGCGTCAAGGTTTCTACGACTTGCTGATTGCCCTGCATCTTGAATCACATGCCACCACAATGGAGGTGTGCAAAAACGAATTTATTACTCCTCTAGGTCCCGAGCTTAAGGAACTTTATGCTGAAGACGAAATGCGTCATTCACTACGGTCACTTGTCACGGAGTCTGTTCGTCCACAATTGCGTATGACTGAAATCACGTAAGTTTTTCCGAACCAAGAGAACACAAAGAGAACCTTCCAAATAGTTACATTTCATATAGAGACAAGTCATCGAATTCTTGTCCATTTTTGCATTAACTTTCTGAGATTTTATTCTTGAAACCTTCCTCTTTTCATATCACATTTTGTTATCGATAATTCTCTGAACCAACCAATACACCTGCACTGATCCACAATACACCGTCACCGTTTTGTTTGCACCACCAACAACACCACCCGATCAGACCCCCTGTGATTACAACATCTAGTATGCCAAGTGTTTCCAGTGAACCAATACCCAACATCGACCAATTGTACTCCCCGAAGTTCCCATTAGAAGTAGTCAGGGAATTCGTTATGGAAGCTCTTAAGGATGCTGTGGAAATAAATCAAGTGCATAATCGTGATCCAATCGGTTGGACCAATGAGAATTTGTTTTTGTAAGTATCCAAACTTATTGATAAAGAACTCCACCTAACCGAAAAATATTTAAAGACCTCTTATAAAGTTAACTGATCGCTTGCTCTTGGTTGGTGTACTCACTGATGAAGATGTACAAAAATTGTTGATAATGGTTGATCCTGAGACCTGGGATGTTTCCTTTGAAAAAGGTAATGAGCTTCACTTCATTATTCTTTCTGTTTAATTTAAATTAAACAATTTCAGAGGGCAAAGACGAGCACCGCAAGGGTCTGCTAACCATGAAAATGGCCGAGGGAGCCAAACTTCAGATGTGCTACCTCTTGCATCATCTATATGATACCCAGTTGAGACATCGCGTCGAAAGTATCATAGCCTTCTCGCACGATTTTGTCGGAGATCTACAGACCGATCAGTTGCGCCGTTATATTGAGATCAAGCAATCTGATTTGCCAAGTGCTGTAGCGGCCAAAAAGACAAAGGAGTTCCGTTGTCCACCTAGAGAACAAATGAATCAAATCCTGTGCTTTAAAAATCTTGAACCCGACGATCAGGATAATTGCACGTGCGGCCTTGAGCTACGAGGTCGTCTCGGAGACTTCCACGATAGCTTAATGCAGAAAGTATCGCTAAATGCATTACAAGAGCCTGATGGCACCGAAACATTGACGATCGAAGAAGTTAAAACGGGTCCAATAACAAAAATCTACAATTTCATAAACACTGTAAAAGAGCTGGAAGAGGGACCCAAAGAAGTGGAGGAGCCTGAGAAAAAGACCCCTGAAGAAGTCTTCCGTAAAGTCTTAATCAAAACAATAGTGAGCTGGGCTGAAGAGTCCCAAATCGAAAATCCCAAGCTCGTGCGTGAAATGTTTAGTCTATTGGTGCGACAATACGATACTGTGGGTGAGCTGGTTCGAGCCTTAGAAAAGACCTACGTAATAAATAATCGCGCCCGCGATGATGTGGCCGAAATGTGGGTAGGCCTTAGCCAAATCCGTGCCTTGTTACCAGTACAGATGAGTCAAGAAGAGGAAGAACTTATGCGCAAGCGTCTCTGGAAATTAGTGAATAATGCCACCTTCTTCCAACATCCGGACTTGATACGGATCTTGCGTGTGCATGAAAATGTTATGGCGGTAATGATGAATACCTTGGGACGTCGAGCTCAGGCCCAGAGCGATGCCCCATCACAGGCCGAGGCAGCAGAGGGTGCGCCCTCCAAGGAAAAGGATACTTCCCATGAAATGGTGGTGGCCTGCTGCCGATTCCTTTGTTACTTCTGTCGTACAGGACGACAAAATCAAAAGGCCATGTTCGATCACTTTGATTTCCTGCTGGACAATGCAAATATTCTATTGGCTCGGCCCAGTTTGCGTGGCTCAACGCCACTTGATGTGGCATATTCTAGTTTAATGGAGAACACAGAACTAGCTCTGGCACTTAGAGAACATTATCTGGAAAAGATAGCAGTTTATTTGTCGCGATGCGGCCTACAGAGCAATTCTGAGCTTGTGGAAAAAGGCTATCCCGATTTGGGCTGGGATCCCGTCGAGGGTGAAAGGTATCTAGACTTTTTGCGTTACTGCGTTTGGGTCAATGGCGAAAGTGTCGAAGAGAATGCTAACCTTGTCATTCGTCTTCTTATCCGTCGACCAGAATGCTTGGGACCGGCTCTAAGAGGAGAAGGGGAAGGTCTCTTCCGTGCCATCGTCGAGGCCAATCGCATGTCGGAGCGCATTTCCGATCGCTGTAAAATGCAAGATGAAGCCGAAGGCACCATAGCCGGACTCAACTTCACACATCCCTTGCCGGAAAGTGAAGAAGATGAAGATTATATCGATACGGGGGCGGCCATTTTGAATTTCTATTGTACCCTAGTGGATCTACTTGGCAGATGCGCCCCCGACGTTTCGGTCATCGAGCAGGGAAAGAATGAATCGCTGAGAGCTAGAGCTATTTTGCGATCTCTTGTGCCACTGGAGGATCTTCAGGGTGTTCTAAGTTTGAAATTCACGCTCACTCAAACAGCTCCCGGCGAGGAGAAACCAAAATCGGATATGCCGTCTGGCCTGTTACCAAATAACAAACAGAGTATTGTCTTGTTTTTGGAACGTGTCTATGGCATTGAAGCGCAAGATCTCTTCTATCGTTTGTTAGAAGATGCGTTTCTTCCGGATCTTCGTACAGCCACAATTCTTGACAAAAGCGATGGTTCTGAAAGCGACATGGCTCTCGCCATGAACCGCTACATTGGTAATTCCATCTTGCCGCTTTTGATCAAGCACTCAAAATTCTATAACGAAGCCGAGAATTATGCCAGTCTCTTGGATGCCACATTGCACACGGTCTATCGGCTTTCCAAAAACCGTATGCTAACCAAGGGTCAACGCGAGGCGGTATCCGATTTTCTAGTGGCCCTCACATCACAAATGCAACCTGCCATGTTGTTAAAACTACTGCGCAAGTTGACTGTTGATGTATCCAAGCTTTCAGAATACACAACCGTGGCACTCAGGGTAGGTGGAACACTATTAGACTGAGAAACTATTGTGATCATTTTATATTTATATTTCACAGCTACTCACACTCCACTTCGATCGTTGTGCCAAGTACTATGGCTCCACTCAAGGTCAAGGCTCTTATGGAGCAGCCTCAGACGAAGAGAAGCGTCTCACGATGCTCCTGTTCTCTAACATTTTTGACTCGCTCAGTAACATGGACTATGACCCGGAACTGTTCGGTAAGGCACTGCCTTGCCTAATTGCCATTGGTTGTGCCCTGCCGCCTGATTACAGTTTATCCAAGAACACCGACGAAGATTACTACGGCAGGCAGATGGGTGCACCAGATCAACCACAATATGTGCCCAACCCAATCGATACCAACAATGTTCATTTGGATAATGATTTGAATTCATTGGTGCAAAAGTTTAGTGAACACTATCACGATGCCTGGGCCAGTCGCCGTTTGGAGGGTGGTTGGACATATGGGGATGTGCGATCCGATAATGATCGACGTCACCCACGACTTAAGCCCTACAATATGCTTTCAGAATATGTACGTAAAAACGATTTAAATGGAAAGGGCTATTCGGAGAGAAATTTCTTCGTAAACTTTTTTATTGCCAACAGAACAAAAAGTATATATTTAAAAAATATTTGGTTAATTCATTGCTAGGAACGTGAACGCTATCGGGATCCAGTTCGTGAATGTCTCAAGGGTCTCTTGGCTATTGGCTGGACAGTGGAACACTCTGAAATCGATGTGCCCCTTAATCATCGCGGGTCGACACGACGACAATCAAAGCCTCAAATTGTATGTAATGTTGTTGAACTAATTCATCAATTCCTCTTCATCAATATATCTAATCTATCTTCAACTTATTCCATTTCCTATTTATGCTTTCAAATTGGCGGAAATCCTCATAATAACTGAATATATCCCAATTGAATTCAAATTTTGCGAATATCACACCTATGCCTTGTCACTTCCGTGTTCCTTTGAAAAAAACAATAGAATGATTTTCAGAACGAAGGCAGTCCTTTCAACTACAACCCCCATCCTGTGGATATGAGCAATCTCACGCTCAGCAGAGAAATGCAAAATATGGCAGAACGATTGGCGGAAAACTCTCATGATATTTGGGCCAAGAAGAAGCACGAAGAACTCAATGGTTGCGGTGGAGTTATACATCCTCAATTGGTACCCTACGATCTGCTGACGGATAAGGAAAAGAAAAAGGACCGTGAGCGCTCTCAAGAATTTCTCAAATATATGCAATATCAGGGATATAAACTACATAAGTAATTGTTAAACAACTTTCTATATTATATGAAAGAATTATCTTAAAATCATTTTGATTTCCAGACCCTCAAAGGGAGTCACCACGGAGGAAGGTGGCGCTGCCCAGGCAGCTGTGGAGCTACGTTTTTCATATTCATTACTCGAGAAACTTATTCAATATCTGGATCGTGCCACTATCAACATGAAGCTGCTGAAACCCTCAACCACTTTCAGCCGAAGAACCTCATTCAAAACCGCTTCTCGAGACATCAAATTCTTCTCCAAAGTGGTTTTGCCTCTGATGGAAAAATACTTCTCCACTCATCGTAATTACTTTATAGCCATCGCCACGGCCACCAACAACATAGGCGCTGCCTCTCTGAAGGAAAAAGAAATGGTAGCCTCAATCTTTTGCAAACTGGCTGCTCTGCTCCGCAATCGCCTGAGCGCCTTTGGTCCCGATGTGCGTATCACTGTGCGCTGCCTTCAAGTGCTTGTCAAGGGCATCGATGCCAAGACCCTGACTAAAAATTGTCCCGAATTTATTCGCACTTCTATGCTAACGTTCTTCAATCAGACCTCTGATGATCTGGGAAACACTATACTGAATTTACAAGATGGCAAATATAGTCACTTGCGAGGCACTCACCTGAAAACTTCGACCTCTCTGGGATATGTGAACCAAGTTATACTGCCGGTTCTGACGGCCATGTTTGATCACTTGGCTGCCTGTGATTATGGCAGTGATTTGTTACTGGACGAGATCCAGGTGGCTTCGTACAAGATATTAGCCGCTTTATATCACCTGGGCACGGATGCCACATTAACACATGAACGCAAATATCTGAAGACGGAAATCGAAAGACACAGACCCGCCTTGGGTTCATGTTTGGGCGCTTATAGTTCTTGTTTCCCTGTGGCATTTTTGGAGCCGCATTTAAATAAGCATAATCAATTCTCTTTGCTCAACCGCATAGCCGACCACTCACTGGAGGCTCAGGATATAATGGTGAAGATGGAAAGTTGCATGCCGAATTTGGAGGCTATTCTAAATGAAGTGGATCAATTTGTTGAATCAGATAAAACCTACAATGATGCTCCACACATAATTGATGTAATTTTGCCCTTACTGTGCGCTTACCTGCCCTTCTGGTGGTCCCAGGGACCCGATAATGTCAGTCCCACCAGTGGTAATCATGTCACAATGGTCACTGCCGACCACATGAACTCTTTGCTGCGAAACGTTCTGAAAATGATCAAGAAGAATATTGGCAACGATAACGCCCCTTGGATGACTCGAATTGCTGCCTACACCCAGCAGATTATCATAAACACTTCAGAAGAGCTGCTCAAGGATCCATTCCTACCACTGGCCGAGCGTGTGAAGAAGCGCACTGAGAACATGCTGCACAAGGAAGAAAGCATGCGTGGCTTTATCAAATCGGCCACCGATGATACCTCCCAAGTGGAGACCCAACTTCAAGAGGACTGGAATCTGCTGGTGCGCGATATTTACTCCTTCTACCCGCTGCTCATCAAATACGTGGACTTGCAACGTAATCACTGGCTGAAGGATAATATTCCAGAGGCCGAAGAGCTGTACAATCATGTGGCTGAGATATTCAATATTTGGTCCAAGAGTCAATATTTCCTGAAGGAGGAGCAAAACTTTATATCCGCCAATGAAATCGATAATATGGCCCTGATAATGCCAACAGCCACCCGCAGATCAGCCATCTCAGAAGGCGTGCCTGCCGTAGGTGGTAAGGTGAAGAAAAAGAAGAAGAACCGCGATAAGAAGCGAGACAAGGACAAGGAGGTCCAAGCCAGTTTGATGGTGGCCTGCCTAAAACGTTTGCTACCCGTGGGCCTAAACTTGTTTGCTGGTCGTGAACAAGAATTAGTTCAGCACTGCAAAGATCGATATTTGAAGAAAATGAACGAATACGACGTTATTGAGTTTGCTCGCAACCAGCTGACCTTGCCCGACAAATTGGATCCCTCCGATGAAATGTCCTGGCAGCACTATCTTTACTCGAAGCTGGGTAAGACGGAAGAGGCTATTTACGACCAAGCCTTAGAAAAGGCCAACGTGAATGCTAATGAAAAGGGCAAGGACAAGACACAGGAAACCGTTGACCGGATTGTGGCCATGGCTAAAGTCTTATTTGGCTTACATATGGTAAGTGCGAATAACGGTAAAACTATTTTTAACCAACTCTTCCGATCAAATTAAATAACACTCATCTATGGGAAATTTTCTATTATCTTTTACAATATTTATTTTTATTTTTTTTATATTGTGACATTCTATTTAACTTTGAGCATTTTAATTTTTCTTTTCCTTTTTTAAAAACACACACAAAAATCAACAACAACAAATCGAACATCGTTTAAATCGAAACATATCATTCCCAACAAATCAAAAAAAAAAAAAAAATCTCGAAATATCTGAATGAATCTTGTGAAACAATGGGTATAAACAATTGTAGATCGACCATCCACAGCAGCAGAGTAAAAACGTCTACAGGAGTGTCGTATCCATACAAAGGAAGCGTGCCGTTATCGCATGTTTCCGTCAGACATCGCTACACTCTCTACCCAGGTTTTTACCAAAGAATAGTCAATATGCCAAAAGCTTAACCCCCGTAAAGTTCGTCAGTTTAAGACAAGCAATGACTAACCCGAATGTGAGACGTATCTACTTTAGTAGTTTCTTGTAGCACCCCCTAAACACCAAGACCTCCACCGACGCACTATAATTTATTTTGGCTTCATTATCATATCTGTTTTCTCATATATGTATATATATATATTTTTGTATCGTAACTCACAAGCTAACATAACTAAACCGCAGATGCAGACGTATTTGCCGTATTGCTTTCTATTCGAAAGGAACATTTATGTAAATGATGATGTTTTTTTTTCTGTTCTCGCTTGCTTCCATACGCTCGCTCCAATTCAGGCTTGCGGCGCCAAGAACAGAGCAAAACGCTGGGGCTCTAAAATATCGGTGGCTCGTCGCCAGGCAGTTATATCAAGCCTACGCGCAATACATCTATATCGCATGAGCAGGTGGTAGCCACTTAAAATAGTTTTGCACCTAAGAAATTAAAAGCTCCTTTTAAACAAATATCCTTGCACTGATTAAGTTTGTTGTATTTTTCTGTTATTTGTCTAAAAAGAACTAATTCAAGAAAAACTAATAGCTTGCTAAGGCCTACACAATTTCCAAGCCTGACTCTAATTTTGGGTTTACTTTCCCAGACATCGGGCTTGCAATATATTTGCTCGCACCTACTACGAGCAATGGTTGCAGGAGGAGAATGTGGGCCAGGAGGTAATGATCGAGGATCTAACACAGACATTCGAGGAATCTGAAAAGTCCAAGAAGGATGAAGAGGAAACGGATGGCAAACCAGATCCACTCACCCAATTGGTGACCACTTTCTGCCGAGGAGCCATGACGGAACGTAGCGGAGCCCTGCAAGAGGATTTACTGTATATGTCCTATGCCCAAATAGCTGCCAAGTCCTGTGGCGAAGAAGAGGAAGAAGGCGGCGAAGAGGGCGAGGGCGGTGAAGGTGGTGAAGAAGGCGAGGGCACAAGTATACATGTAAGTTAAACAAACTCTAACCAAATCACTAATTCCATAACTAATCTTAATCCTAAATAACGTTTAACACATGCCAACCAGTGCCGCTTGGCCAAGTTAATGGTAGTTATAAAGAAATAAAATCTTAAGAAATCTTTAGTACTTTTCAAATTGATAATATTTTCATGCCATATTTCTTCTAAAATAGGAACAAGAAATGGAGAAACAGAAACTTTTGTTCCATCAAGCACGTCTTTCCAACCGCGGCGTTGCCGAAATGGTGCTGTTGCACATTTCCGCTTCCAAAGGTATACCTTCGGAGATGGTAATGACAACACTCAATCTTGGCATAGCTATTTTGCGGGGTGGTAATATCGATATTCAAATGGGCATGTTAAATCATTTGAAAGAGAAAAAAGACGTTGGTTTCTTCACTTCCATTGCGGGTCTCATGAATTCGTGCAGTGTTCTCGATCTGGACGCCTTTGAGCGTAACACCAAAGCAGAGGGTAAGTTGAAAATCCCTAAGAGCCTTCCTAGATGTACACCCAAAAGTGTAGAGCTTCTTACGCCTGTTGACTTATAATTTCTGGTACCTCCCGAAATGTTCTGTTAATGCATCTGCCTATCCTACGGCTTCATATTGCCAAACCTTTATTCTAAGTTTGAAATTTTGATTTGTCGAATTTGTCTCTCCTTCCA
The DNA here is from genome assembly GCA_037075145.1 of Scaptodrosophila latifasciaeformis. Lineage (NCBI taxonomy): Eukaryota > Metazoa > Arthropoda > Insecta > Diptera > Drosophilidae > Scaptodrosophila > Scaptodrosophila latifasciaeformis. Next base: position 857,225 of record JBAMCM010000158.1, read on the forward strand.
AACTACTCTCCAAACAACCTACTTCCAAAATCACCCCATCAACCATGTCTTTACGCATGCCATTACCACTCCCGTATACGTGTATGCACTGTACTTTTTATCCCGCTATCGTTGTAAACAAATCCAAACAACAAAGAGTATATTCCAAGTGCGGGTGCAGGTCTGGGTGTAGGTTCCGAAGGTGCTGCAGGTGAGAAAAACATGCACGATGCCGAGTTCACATGTGCGCTATTCCGGTTCATCCAGCTAACCTGCGAGGGTCACAATCTGGGTGAGTAAGGAAACCTTATTTTCCCAAACTTTTCAATTTAACGTTTCTACTTCATCTGATTAGAGTGGCAGAACTACTTGCGTACACAGGCCGGCAATACCACCACAGTCAATGTGGTAATCTGCACCGTGGATTATCTGCTACGTCTGCAAGAATCAATCATGGACTTCTACTGGCATTACTCTAGCAAGGAGATCATAGATCCAGCTGGCAAGGCCAACTTCTTTAAGGCTATTGGAGTGGCTAGTCAAGTATTCAACACACTCACTGAGGTCATCCAGGGTCCTTGTACCTTGAATCAGCAGGCCCTGGCCCATTCCAGATTGTGGGATGCTGTGGGCGGCTTTCTGTTCTTGTTCTCCCATATGCAGGACAAACTATCAAAGCACTCCAGCCAGGTGGACCTTTTGAAGGAATTGTTGAATCTCCAAAAAGACATGATCACCATGATGCTGTCCATGCTTGAGGGTAATGTGGTGAATGGTAAGTCCAACTTCTCCTCACCATGACTACAAACAATTTTAATTTTGCTTTAATTTGACTCGCAGGCACCATTGGTAAACAGATGGTGGACACCTTGGTAGAGTCCGCCAGTAATGTTGAACTTATATTGAAGTACTTCGACATGTTCCTCAAACTGGCCGATCTCATTGAGTCGCCAAGCTTCCACGAGATCGATATGAAAAATGAAGGCTGGGTCACACCCAAGGACTTTAGAGACAAGATGGAGCAATCTAAGAATTACACCACGTAAGAAACACATGATCATTTCATTGGAAGCTTTACCAATTCTATTTGTATCTTTATTCAATAGGGAAGAAATGGATTTCCTTTTGGCCTGTTGTGAACGCAATCACGAGGGCAAAATCGATTACGGTGCCTTCGTAGAACGTTTCCACGAGCCATCAAAGGAGATTGGTTTCAACTTGGCTGTTCTACTGACAAATCTCAGCGAGCATATGCCCAATGAGCCGCGCTTGGCCCGTTTCCTGGAAACAGCCGGCTCAGTTCTCAACTATTTCGAGCCCTTCCTGGGTCGCATCGAAATTTTGGGCAGCTCCAAGCGCATTGAACGCGTCTACTTTGAAATTAAAGACTCAAATATTGAGCAATGGGAGAAACCACAAATCCGTGAATCAAAACGTGCCTTCTTCTATTCCATTGTCACCGAGGGTGGTGACAAGGAGAAACTCGAAGCCTTTGTCAATTTCTGCGAGGATGCCATCTTTGAAATGACCCACGCCTCAGGACTAATGGCCACAGACGATGGCGGCGGCAATGTTAAGCGCGACCCCTCCTACAGTTCCTACATGAGTGAAGAGGAGGAGGAGCGTGCTGCCCGTGACCCAATCAGACGTACCATCACCGCCGTCAAAGAAGGCCTCAAGTATGGCGTTCACATGCTGAGTCCAGCCAACATCAAACATCAAATTGGCGTCATGCAAACCAAGTCCGTGCCGGAACTTATTGTGGGCTTCTTTAAAATCATCTTCTATATGTTCTATTACACGGGCTATGCGCACTTCTGTGTGGTCCGTTACATCTTTGGTATACTACTGAATCTAATGCGTGGACCAGCCCCAGAGGAGGAAGAAGCACCGCCTGTGGAAGAGGAAACCTTTGGCAGAGCCTTACCGCCGCTACCGCTGGAAGAACCGCCGGGTCCTGTGCAGGCCTTTGGCTTGGATATCAACAAAGAAGAGAACGGTGTATACAAGGTGGTGGTCCATGAGTCTCCTGCGGGTAGTGCCAATTCCTCTATGGAAGAGGGTGGTGAATCTAGTCCAGAGGATGGAGCTGCTCCGCCTGGCGAGCTAGTTGAAGGCGAACCCTACCAGGAACCCATATCCATAGTTGATATTCTGGGAGGTGAGGCGGCCAAGAAGGCAGCCCAGGAACGCCAGGAGGCCCAGAAGGCTCAAGAAGCCGCAATGGCCTCCATTGAAGCCGAGGCCAAGAAGTCTTCTTCAGCGCCACAGGAAACTCCCGCCGTCCATCAAATCGACTTCTCCCAATACGCCCATCGGGCTGTCAGTTTTCTGGCTCGCAATTTCTACAACCTGAAATATGTGGCCTTGGTCTTGGCCTTCAGCATTAACTTTATGTTGCTGTTCTACAAGGTCACCTCCTTTGCCGAGGAAGCCGAAAGCTCTGGTGATGACGAATTGATTTTGGGTTCTGGCTCTGGTGCTGGTGCTGATCTTGGTGGCTCTGGTTTTGGCGGTTCCGGTGATGGTGGCTCTGGTGATGGCGAAATGGATGAGGACGAAATACCCGAATTGGTGCACGTGGACGAGGACTTCTTCTACATGGAGCACGTCATACGCATAGCGGCCATTCTCCACTCTCTCGTCTCGCTGGCCATGTTGATTGCCTACTACCACCTAAAGGTGCCCCTAGCCATCTTCAAGCGCGAAAAGGAAATTGCACGACGTCTGGAATTCGATGGTCTCTTCATAGCCGAACAGCCCGAGGATGATGACTTCAAGTCGCACTGGGACAAACTGGTCATATCGGCCAAGAGTTTCCCAGTCAACTATTGGGACAAATTCGTCAAGAAGAAGGTTCGACAAAAGTACAGCGAAACCTACGACTTCGATTCCATCTCGAATCTCCTGGGCATGGAGAAGAGCGCTTTTGCAGCCCAAGAAAGCGAGGAAAAGGGCATCTTCAAGTACATCATGGACATTGACTGGCGGTATCAAGTTTGGAAGGCCGGTGTCACCTTCACAGACAATGCCTTCCTCTATTCCCTCTGGTATTTCTCCTTCTCCGTAATGGGCAATTTCAATAACTTCTTCTTCGCTGCCCACTTGCTCGATGTGGCCGTTGGTTTCAAGACACTACGCACCATCCTGCAGTCTGTCACCCACAATGGCAAACAGCTGGTCCTGACCGTGATGTTGCTGACAATTATTGTGTACATCTACACGGTGATAGCCTTCAATTTCTTCCGCAAGTTCTACATACAAGAAGAGGATGAGGAGATCGACAAGAAGTGTCACGATATGTTGACCTGCTTCGTCTTCCATCTGTACAAGGGCGTGAGAGCGGGCGGAGGCATTGGCGATGAGATTGGTGATCCCGATGGAGACGATTATGAGGTCTATCGTATTATTTTCGACATCACTTTCTTCTTCTTCGTCATTGTCATTCTGCTGGCCATCATCCAGGGTTTGATTATTGACGCCTTCGGTGAGCTGCGTGATCAATTGGAGTCTGTGAAGGACAACATGGAGTCCAATTGCTTTATCTGCGGCATGGGCAAAGACTTCTTCGACATAGTACCGCACGGCTTCGATACTCACGTCCAGAAGGAGCACAACCTGGCCAATTACATGTTCTTCCTGATGCATTTGATCAACAAGCCGGACACGGAATATACGGGTCAGGAAACCTATGTCTGGAATATGTATCAGCAAAGAAGCTGGGATTTCTTCCCAGTGGGTGATTGCTTCCGCAAGCAATACGAGGACGAGTTATCTGGTGGCGGCGGCGGTGGCGGCTAAAATCTCCAAGCCAGGCCAGCATTTTATTTTTTGTTTTCTCTTTCTAGATCAACATTTTGCTATCCTTGGCTGACCAATTGTCCTACTGTACCAACTATGGACAAAAACCAAAATGAATTAATTATTTATATTGAATATTTGAAAAATGTTTCCTAGTCAAATTTATGAAGATACTTTTAGAATATTTATATTTAATATATTTACTATATGGCGAACTTTGTGAAACGACGAAACGACGATTCTGTCGCTGTACTCGAATTGAAATCAACAAGCAATCAATAAATTGTTTTAAATTTGAATTTTAAATAGTTTATTTTCTCTTGTTTTATTTATTCATTTATTTATTTATTAATTTGTTAGTTATAAATTTAAATACATTTATCTAAATGACTTTTGTGTTCAATTCAACCTAACTGAATAAATATGTCAAAAAAGCAAATAAATAAAAAACGAAACAATTTAAATAATTTATATAACATTAATAAATAATTTATATCGTTATTATTTTTATTTGTTTTTCCTATTGTAGAAATTTTCATATTTAAATAATTGTGGATTTGTGCTTTTAGCAACGCCATCACCGAAATCATATATATTTATATATATTTTTCTACTTATACCATTAGTAATTCGTATATAGAAAATCTACCATGCATATTTTATATAAGTCATGTGAACAATAGATAAGTCTAGCTAATTTTGTAATTATTAATTTGATTTTTTAAGCACATCAATGTTATTTTTTTATACGGTTAGCAGCCACAAAGATCAAGGACTAGAATAGTCATGATATATCTTGGTAATCCAATTTTGGTATTTTTATCTTTGGCACGGATACTTTGTCGATGCGTTTCTCATTATGATTTCAATTTTTAACTGCTTAAAGTGCATTTCACTGGGCTTTTGAAAATCGTAGCAAAAAAGCAACGTACCCTTCTTTTTCGGTGGTTCGATCTAGTTTCGTAGTCGGAGCAAATATACCCGACTAGCGAAAATTGTACAATTGAAAATAGTAGAGAATAAAAACAACAAAAATTGCGGCAAAGTATCAGTAATCGAGGCGCTTTTGCAAGCGAAAGAAATCGGCATTTTCAATACTGGTCACATTGTCCATATTGAGATAGCGCAGAGTGCGTAACGTGGCCAAGCGATCGTCAATGTCGGTATACATGCCACGACAGCGATAAACGGAGAGAGTCTGGAGGCAGGCGCAATTCACCAGTATAGCGTCCAGGGAGTGATCGGTTAGCATGGAACAGCCGCTGATGTGTAAAGAGCGCAAGCGACTGAGCTTGCTAGTGACCACTTGGATGGTCTTGTCGCTGATGTTATAGCAATCGGATAGATCTAGCTCTTCTATAGATGGACAATTGGTTACCAGGGACTCCATGCCAAGCAGCGAAATCTGCTGGCAGTTTGAAAGCAAGAGGCTGCGCAGTTCCACATGCTTCAGACCGTATTTCAAAGAGACATCACTGATTTTATTGCAACCACGCAAATTGAGGGATCTCAGGCCACGGATTTGCTGTATATTGTGACCCTCAAAGTCCTCTTCCTCATTGATTAGATTCATTTCGTAGGCAGCAAACATGGCTTGCTTGCGTTGGGCATCGCTCACAATCTCTTCTTCAGCCTTACTGCGCAAAGATATTTTAATAGATTGCAGTGAGCTACTCAAGCTATCCCGTTCGGCCATTGACTGGCAGACTGGTGGATAAAAGTTGCCCAAAGAAGAGTCCGGCGAAGCAGAGCGAGCTAGGCCCAGCTTGGCTATATTAATGCCTGTCAAAGCAACATCGGTGATCTGAAAAATAAAATAAATAAATAAAGACAAATCGGAGAAATGTCTTTATAGATGCTTACCCTGCAACAGCTTTCCAGAGAAAGATCGCGCAACCAGCGCAATTGGCTGATGATGCACTGCATCGCCTCATCGGTCACCCCGTTCACACAGTGATTGAGATGCAGACCGCGTAGAGCTCTTAAATTACAGGCCACGGATTTGACGCACTCTTCGCATATTTGCAAATATGAAAGATTCAGTTCTTCTAAGACATTGTTCTCCTCGCTGGCCACGCCTTCAGTAATGCCTTTGCTGGTTATACCGTCACAATTGGACAAATCCAAAAAGCGTAGCTGCTTCAGACGCTGCAATAAGACTACTCCCTGATTGGTGACATTTGGACAGGCACTTATCTTCAGCTTCTTAAGCTGAGAGTTCGCCTCAACTATGCAAGAGAGCAAATCATCGGTGAGGCAAGTGGTGCCTGATAAGTCCAAGTCACTTAATTTAGCTTGGGTCATTAGAAATGTCCTGGCCGTGACGGTATTCAACTGCCGGCAACCAGCTAGATGTAGAGCTTGGAGCTGTATGCCAAGCGATGGGGAGTCTGAGTTTCCATTCCCTTGCAAAGTGTTGAGGGCCACCAATGATTCGCCCATGAGTGTGTTGCTAAAGTTGAGCTCTCGGAGACGTTCCCTCAGCTTGTCCAGAATACTTAGAATGAATTTAAAGGTAAGAACCGATTCACTGGGAGCAGCCACTCCTCCATCTTGAGGATAAAATCGCCGATGTATCGCATTGTGGAAGGCGATGTGGCAACCCGACATGTTGAGCACTTCCAACTGTGGCATCAGTGCAGTTAGGCGCATCAGGATGGCATCTGTTAAATATTGATTTTCACATAGAGTTAGCTCGCGTATGCCAGACAATCGTGTTCTTAGTTCCTCAATGTTGCATACGGAGGCATCTAGAAAATTGCCAGACATAAATAGCGGGGAGCAACGAGCCACGGACAGCCCCCGCAGATGAGGTAACAAACCCAGAATGCCATAGAATTGCTTATCATTGAGATCCACATTATCCAAAGTCAGAGTGTGAGCAGATCGCCCAATATGTGTCATCAGTTGATTGACTTGCCCAATGCTCACGTCTTCCAGTAGAAAGTGGCGGTAGTGGCGCTGACACTTGACAAAATCCATCGCTGGTCCATGGTGATCGGACAGAACAATTTTCGTAAAACGCACCAGGGTACGTCCATTAAACTCCGTTTGATCCAAGGCAGCATGCCACCGGTTGCAAGTAGAGCCAGCTGCTTGCAAATCAGAGTATCCCAAATAACTGAAGATGCGCAGCACAATCTAAGCAAACAAATTTAAAAACAAAAGTCAGCTGACTTTTAAATACATTCTTTATCACCAGGTCACGCGCTGCGGTGTGAATTGCTTACTTCTAAAGGTAAATCGTCATAATTGTGCGAACGATAATCCAAAGACGACATGCCAAAGAATCAAAAGCCTTCCCAAAATATCCTTTTTCTCTTTAAATTATGCTATGGCTGTCCAACACAAACACACCCAACAAGCCAACAACAATTCGACAGAGATGAGCAAATTTTAGTATGAAAAATCACTGATGTGATTTTGAATTCGGAATACAAACACTTTAGAGCTTATTTTTTCTGCTTCTATAGATAATGTCACTTCATTTGTTTCGCTTCTTTCTTTCATTCTTCAAAATTTTCAAAGCAATTAGTATGAATTTGAAAACCAAATTAAGTTTGCCACACTGAAATATAAAAAATACTAACAAATCAATGCACACTATTTGGTCACATCGACATGGTAGCGCGAAAGATTTAATTAATTCCATACGAATTAAATTACGCAAACTTTTAAGGAAGAAAAGCCACGATATTGCTTACTTATCAAATATGATTCCAAAATATTCAGTTTTTGGTTAAATTATGCTATGGCTAGACAATACATAAGCCCCACAACAACACCATAGAGATGAGCAAAAATTGGTATTTAAAATCACTCATGTTCATTTGGATTTTGAATATGAGAATTTTTTTTACTTATTTTATGTTGCCTTAACTGGAAAAAGGCTATTCTTATTAAGTTTATAATACTTTATAACATATTTAACAACAATTACCTAATATTTTAAGACCATTGTGCAGCACTGCCACTAAAAAAAATACTAACGAGGGGCGCTGTGGAATCGTTTTATTGCGCTTGGTCACATTGTTTGCGCCTTAAATCGTATTCATTTAATAACAAAAATTGGGAAATATGTAACCCAGCAAAAATGGTAAGTAGTTGCTATTAAGCACACTATAACTAAACAAATTAACAGATATTGTTTTAAAGGCCTAAGATTATCCTCATGGACAACTTAATATTTTTGTTATAGGAAAGCGCTGGTGCTTGAGTTGAAAACTATTAAATAAAGAAAACGACTGGGTTAGTACCAAATATTTTATTTGTATGGGTATGTATGTAGTGCAGTTGTATGTTGTTTCACAAGCTATTAACTTGGCCAAGAAAATATATACTTTGCTCATCCTTAATAGCAAAAAAGAAAGGATGATCCACATTATATTCGAATATATTTTCATTAAGTATAAATGATTCCAGCTCTGCCTTGGCATCTGAAAATAAATCATATTGTTTACTCATTAAAAGCTTAAAATAGATTATTGAAATTCATCTACTCACAGGTAACACCAGAGGCCGTGGTGCCCTTTTCGTTGACCGCTATGTAGGCTTTATGCTTGATCTCCGATATCCATAGAGGTTGCTGAATTTCCAGTAAACTGGATAGGTTTGCCTGATTGGTGAACAGCTCCTTTATGCCCAGCTTATTTCGGTAAACATTTCAAAATTACTTTAATTATTTTTTACTGTTGCTGCTTTTTGACTTACCTCCTCTAGAATTGGTTGCAGGGATATATCAAATTCATACTCGAACTTTGGCAACTGTAAACTTACTTTTTGTCTTGACAATTTGGAACTTATTTTTTCCAGCTCGTTAACACATAATTGCTTTTCCAAACTACGAATCCCCTGTTCCTGATTTGGCAAAATGATCAGAAACACAATATCCGAACCAGTGTAGGGCAGCTCTATTACCCTTGCATCCAATTCCGCCAATTCTCCATATCGAAAGTAATCTGTTTGATACATCATACGGATTTTAGCCTTTTTACCATCTCGTGCCGTAAAGTCGCCATCTGTAGTGAATATTTCACTAAACGAATTAAGCCAATCGGCCTTGAAATATATCGCATTGACCAGCACAGCTGCCGTATCGCAATTTAAGCTATCCGCCTCTATCACTTGCTTGATTTGCTGCTCTGTCTGTTCTTCAATCCATGTATTAATCTGTAAAGCAGTCTTCGAACTATCAGCAAAATCAACATTCTCGGCACTGGCATCAAAATAAGATTTGGCTAGCTCATTGAATTGATTGGCTAATTGAAACTTGCTAGCCACATAGATACGATTAACGAATTTCAATTTTGAATTTTCATCTTTGACTGCGGCTAATAATCTTTTGAATTCATTGGCCACTTCACTTTTGCTAGGGCCTACCAATTCGAGGCCTTGTTTTAGTTCCTCCGCAGTACTACCCTCAGCACCCAGATAGGTCAGGGCTAAGCAGGATCTTATCGACGTCGGCGACAGTATCAGATTCTCAGTTGTCGGGGACTCCAAGATTCTTTTGAATAGTTTCTCAGCAAATTTTACATTACCCTCAGCAGTAGTTCCCATGGTTGTCTCTTCCGAATTGAGAGCTCTAAAAAAGAATTACCTAAATTATTAAAATGAATGTAAACATTACTCGGTTACTCACTTTATTTTGGATTGTCTCTTAAATTGAATAGACGAAGCGAAATTCTCAAACTCTCTTTTTATCTGAAACAAAATTAAGAGCACCAAATTATTTTATATATCTTTCATTAAGGGTTGAAGCTCTTTAAAACAATCGTTTCTCTTAGTCTCTCAGTCAAAACTAATGATATCATTTTTAGCGATGACGACATATTTTTTTTTTTTGTCAAAAAACAAGAGCAAATCTATTTGGGTTCCTCAATTATAATAATAATTTTTAATTACATTTCTTTTTACTAGAATTATTTATTTACAGTCCAATTTTAATGCTCCATCGGCAACATCAAATGTAAGACTAAACTCTGACGACAGCAGCGGAAAAAGAGCCGATTCATTAAGTATTCAAAGCAACAATAAAAAACTTTTATTCATACGAATTTCGGCATTTAAAATATGTTGAAAAATTGACCCAATAACCTTCAGTTATTTAATTTTAAGCGAAACTCTTAGATCTGTTTTATCTATAAAAATTTATATAATTTTGGATCTGATAAAATTGTATTTGTAAATTGATCAGTAAATGAAGTTTCTCAATATTCGAACTCGATTCTAAATTTCCCCAATATTTTCCAGGGGCTTAAATACCCAGATAAAATAGAATCCATTTATAGAGTTGACATATTTTTTTCTATAAAATGGTCTATTTATATACTGATCAATTTTTGTTTAGAATTGTAAGAGTGATTTAATTGAGCCCTAGAAATACACATTCCCATTTTTTAATATACATTACAAACATGAAAGATAACAACATATTTTCAGTTTGAGACTGCAACTTTTGTATTAGTCGGTGAGCATTTCATAGCTTTCGTTGCGGGTAGGCGTCAATGGGTATTTGTGAACGGCGGAGTCAGGAGGTCCCAAAAAGTGGCCTACAAAGAGCACCGATTTGCTATTTCGTATATAAAATATAAACGGATGATCCACTTTAAAAGTCTTCTGGTCCAAATTCAAGCTCATGGGTACGATTTTCACAACTACAAATAAAGAAAAAAAATCCCAAAATATATTTATGTAGAAATTTTCAAAGCGAAGCACTCACATGTCACAGCCGCGGCCTCAGACCCTGCTTCATTCACATCTATATAGCCGCAATGTTGGACAGTGGAAATCTTTTGGCCCACCTGCTCCACAAAGAGCTCACTCAAATTGGCCTTTTCTGTGAAAACCTCACTGATACCGAGCTAAGTATATAGAAACTTTGTCAAATTTCTTATTCAATGAGTGTTTTTTTTTTTATGTATCACTTGATTACCTGTTGCAATGGAACTGTGAGGTTTATATCAAACTCAATAACAAATTTCGGCAGAGCCACATCAACATCCTCCAAGCTCAATTTCTCATCAATATCCGAAAGTTGTATATCTTTCAAATAATTTTGTACCTCCGTAAGACCGGATATCGAGTATGGCAATATAATCAACATTGATAGATCGGAGTCTTTGTAAGGCAATCGAAGAGCTGCAGCCTTTAGATTCGGTAAGTCGGCATACATAAACTTATCTTCCTGAAACATCATTTCCACCAAAGATCGCCCACCATCTTTCAAATAAAAGTCATCAGTTAATGTAGCATCAGGCGAAAAGGGTTTATCCCACTTTCCCTTGAAATACAAGGCATTTATCAAAATGGCACTGGTCTCGCCATTAATCGTTTCCGGTTGCAAGAGATTTTGAATTTTGCCCTCAGTTTCCTGCTCCACCCACTCATTGATGGTCCGTATGGCATCAGCTGAATTCGTAAAATTCAGTAGATTCGCATTCGAATGGAAATAATCCAGGGCCATGGTCTGAAACTCTGGCTTAATGCTAAGGGTCTCATTTGCATAAACCCGATTGATAATTTTAAGTACGGGTCCTTGGCAACTGCTATCGCAATTTTTCCAGAAATTTCCAAATGCCTTGCCAATTTCAAATTTATCGCCAATTTCGAACTTGAGGCCCTTGCGCAGCTCCTCAGCTGTTGATCCGGCCGACCCCAGATATGCAAGTCCCATGCAACCCTGAGCAGAGGCGGGTGATATTACCAAATTGGTCTGGGCATTGCTCTCATCTTTAATGATGGCATTATAGAGTTCCTTGGCAAACGCATTGCGACTTTTACTTGCGTAGCTCATTTTTTCTCTCTCTCTAATTTGAACTGCATGAAATGCAGGACCACGTACGGATCAAAGGCGGCTGCAAGAGAACAAAAGGAAATACATTTAAATAAAAGGCAAAATTTACTTAAAAATTCCTTACACTCTATATACGTCATCATTGATTTATAAATTCTAGTCTACCTTAAATTTTTTTCTTTTCTAACTTTTCAAAAAGAAAATTTGATTAAAAATCGCATTTTAAATTATAAATTATAAATGCCTATTAGCCTTATTATTAGAAGTAGATTATTTCCCTACAATGGGGCTTAAAATATATTTTAAGTATTTAAAACTCTCGACGTACTCAGTGTCGAATTGCCTACAAAAATGAGTCAAAAAGTACACCCCACCATGAGAGATAAGATAAGCATTTTTTTTTTATGGATTCAAGAATGGCACTACGACAGATAACACTTAAACCTGTATGAACAATAAACGAATTCAGTATGAAAATTTACTGTTGAGGTTCAGTGCTGTGGAAAAGACCGCTGAGAATAGTTATATCGAGCTGGAAAATCTATTAAAATCAAATGAAATTGGCTGAAGAAAAGAGAGCATTCAGCGGATGTCCAGTTATCCAGATGAAATCGCTCATCTTATAAAATCATATAAATTGATTCCTCTTTGAACAACCAATTCGATTCAAATCCGGAAAGTAACTGAAATGAAAAAACTTATTCGATGTATAACAAACTAATATGAAATCGGTGCCTTGCGTATTCCGATAGGAATAGCTTGGAGCTTTTTGAGTCTCATAAAGAACGAGTGCTTTTTTTATGCTCTATTCGCAAAAAAGGTATACTGGAAGTTATGGCTCGTATGTAACACTCAAAATTGGACGTAGGAGTCACAAGGTATTATTCAATTCCTCATTCCCCTGGGCAGACATGAATAACCCAGGCTAAACTGGGAGTACTTAGTACTTAGAGTACTACCGAACTTGAAATATTTTTGATGGGGACTCCCAACCATCCGTTCTTTTATAGGGTTTATATTTATCTACAAAAACGTGAATTCCATTAACAGTGTAGTTTTTTTTTTTTTTGTATCGATAAAGGTTGCAACAGTCATTTCATTCGTATTCTTTGTCTTGTTTTTTCAAAAGTGATTGAAATGGTTTTTTTTAAACATAGAAAGTTTAATGTATCCATCGTGTCTTTGTGTAAGTATATCAAAAAAAAGTTATTGTAATGGATTAAATCATTGGATGTTGTGTCAAAATTATTTGTAAACAATTTCGGACTATTAAAATGAACAGAATTTTTATCTAATCTAGTCAGCTGAACATATTATAGCCAAAGGTAAGGCCCCGACCTATTTCTTGCAAAATGAACCTTGGTAGTGATCGCACGCGTTTAATCGGGTATTCCCCAAACTCTAAAATTGAGCTATGCTTGATCGAGGAATACACTGACTTGACTTTGGTTATATCCAATACCTTAAGGTAAAGGATATATTAGTTTTATGCAAATGTATGTAACATAGAGAAGAAGACGTGGTGGAGCCCTCAAAATTACCCATATGGTCAGGGCGCTTTGAAAAATCGATATAGGTATTTTCGTCCGTAAGATCGCCTAGATCTAGGATACTATAAGAGCGAAAAAACCAAGAACCGCTCTTCGTTCCACCTTTAGCATTTTAATATTAGTTGCTTTCAAAAAATTGTTGAAAATCAAAAATTGTTGAATATACAAAAATTTCGATTTCAAAATCAAGCCTTTTATTCGCCCTCCCTAAGTGGTAAATGGTCGAATGAACCGCCCGATAGATGGCGTGCTTGCCTTGTTGTGAACAATGTATTGTTGACCATCAGGTTGCCAAGGCTGCCATCTTTCCTTTTTAATTTCCGTCTAACAGGTACAGGGTATAGCATACTCGACTTCATTCTTTTTTTGATAAATTAAGTAATTTGAATCCTTTTGATTTGGGGAACTGGGCCGTGACTGTACTTAACATAACCTTGAGCTTACAAGTGTTTCAAATTAAAGTAAATTACAATAAAAAAAATAAAAATAAATCTATGCAGCTAACCGGCCGGTCAATAGAAAGAAAACCATTTATTCGTCAATTTAGCTCCAAAACCGAATAACTAGTTTGTATAGAAGTAGCGGAATGAGTAAGTGGCAGCTCAAACACATATATATCTCTGGCTATATTCCATTCATACACACATACACCATTGTCAGTCGGCGCATTTAAGAGAAAACATTTCTCTTCAAAGTTAAGAGATTTTTCGCAAACTAAAAAATGTAGGAAATCGTATAAATACCAAACAAACCAAACCTATCTATTTCCATTTGCTTTCGAATTGCAGGTACCTTTTGCTTTTTTGAGAATTTTATTTATACCGGTGTCGTGATGACGAACGAAACATTTTCAAGGAATCTGCAAAGATTCTCCGCGGATGTCTACGATCAATTGATATCGCTCAATCCAAATAAAAATATTGTGTTTTCACCGTTTTCGATTCAAGTATGCGCTGCTATGGCAAGGCTCGGTGCCGAAGATGAGACGGCACAAGAGATGGATATCGGCTTGAAATTAATGTCCAGCAATCCGGACGAAATTGCTAAACAATTTGGACAGATACTTGCGGAATATGAGAAATGCAGTGTTTTGAAAATAGCTAATAAAATCTACATTAAGCAAAGCTATGAGCTACTTGATAAATTCAAAGGATACATAGAAAAGAACTTCCAGTCTGGATTGGAAAGTATAGAATTTGTACCGGGTAGCGCGGCAGCAAATACTATAAACAAGTGGGTCGAATCAAAGACAAACAACCTCATACATGACTTGGTTAGCCCTAGTATGCTAGACGAAAGTACAAGATTAGTTTTAATTAATGCGATTCACTTCAAAGGAGAGTGGCAAACTAAATTCAATGAAGAACTTACCAAGAGTGAAGATTTCTATTTGAACGATAAGGATACTGTAAAGGTTCAGATGATGAATATGGAAAGCCGATTTAACTATACCGAATTGCCGCATTTGGATGCCAAGGCACTGGAAATGCCATATAAAGATAGTAATCTGTCAATGTTGATCATTTTACCCAATAAAAAGACGGGCTTGAGCGATTTAGAAGCGAAATTAAAGACAATACAAATAGAGGATGTAATGTCACAGATGAGCAATGTGAAAGTCAATGTGAAATTACCGAAATTCAAGGCCGAGTTCGAGCAGGAACTGACACAACTTTTTCAAAGAGTAAAAACTTTTTATAGATTCCAAAATTGCCATCTTCTCATTATGTTCAATTTCAGTTGGGCATGTCAAGGATGTTTTCGCAGTATGCTCAGTTTGGTAAAATGTTGAAAGCTGCTGAAGAACTAAAGGTGAGCAACATTATTCACAAGGCTTTCATCGATGTCAACGAAGAGGGCACTGAAGCGGCAGCAGCAACAGGTATGATTCATGTTCTTAAACTTACTTTGTGTTTTCATTATCGAAAATTTCACCACATAGTAATTGGAATTTGTCTACCACATTTTAAATTTATTCTTTTCACAATAAAGATTAAATTGATTTTATAATATACTCTGTTAGTTATTGAATAGTTGGATAGAATTGGTGTTGGACAGTTTCTAAAATTTTGTAATTATATAACCGGTTTATTTGTCATTTAACTAATTCATAGCAGGACTCATTCTAATCAAATCGAAATAGTACAAATAATTTTGCATGAATTGCGATATTCCAATGCTAACAAGTAGTTCTTTTTGGGGTGTTATGAGAAATATCTGATATCTTAATTTCCAGGAAATTTTAAATAATATTTTTTTCTGAACATTGCTTCAGCTTTATGAGAAATATCTGCTTATCCCTCCTAACTTGTAGTAATTTATATGCTTACATAGATATTTTGCTTTGTTTGAGTTTATGTTATAATTGAATATTTCTGTTACTAGAAAATCTTAGAAATAAGTCATTTATATTTCTAAGTTAGTAACAAAATCATTTGTTCTTATTTCTTACAGCAATTTTTATGTGCCGGATAACTTCGGTGGGCTCATATACACCAACATTTAATTTTAAAGCTGATAGACCTTTCTTCTTTGCTATTACAAGTTCAAACTTACCAATATTTTCAGGGCGCATACAACGATTTTAGTTTTGAAAACAAAATTCGTGTGTCTATAAGAAAATTCCTAATTTTTGTCCTCGTGAAAGATATACATTTTTACTTGCATCTAATAATAATTCTTTATTTTTTTTTATATATATATAAATCATTTGGATTTCTTTAATATATAAAGGTACTCAGTTTACGACGAGAAGCTACTCTTACCCTATATCATATCATGCCAATCGTCCCTTTTTCTACACAATATTCGGTAAAGGCATCCAAATATTTAAAGGGCACTTTGTTAATCCTTAAAGGCCTCAGTATATATGTTCATAACTAGTATATTGGACCAATAACTATAACTATACACCAATACTAATAACCTATATATGCACATGCAAAAAAAAAAACAAAAAAAAAAAAAAAATTAAATTATATTTTGAAAAGCATAAAGATTGAATTTTATATTTTTCATTTTCACATTTTCCAATTTCTATTGCATTGTTTTTTTTTAGAAAGCTTATGTTTGCTTAGATTACTCTGACACAAGGACTAAAACATTATCTTATTGCCTTAGGTGTAATAATTGTGGCTTGCACCTGGTCGACGAAACTTCCTCCTCAACCCTTTGAGGCAAATAAGCCTTTTTATTTTTGTATAAAGAATGAAAATGCGGTGATGTTTCTTTCGGGTTACTTAAAATACTTTTACGCAGACTAAGTAATTTTAAAATGAATAAAACTGAAAAATTGGTATTGTATGTCAAAAAAATACTTGCGTTTTATTCACTTTCCAATAATCGATATTAATGCAGTTATCGATAATTGCCCAACCCGTTGAGCTTTAAAATTCTGTAACGATTTAAGAAATAATATAGCTTTATTATGTTATGACAATGTTTGGCAGTGTTTAATTTAAGAGTTATTTTAGACTTTATTCTTGGTTGGGTTTATCATTCAGCTAAATCCGTATCTCTTACTATTTAGGTCTTGCAATTGTATTACTGAGCGCACCCGCTAGAGAACTCTTGCCAGAAGAATTTCATGCTGACAAACCGTTTTACTATATTATAAAAAGTAATACCTATGACTACCTATTCGCTGGGAAACTTGGATCAATTGACATTAGTGAAAATATATGCCGAAAACATTCCCCCAACAAATGTTCAGAACTTTGCAGTTATACAAAAAAATAAACTTCAAAATTACCTTTTGGAATGATTAAATTAACAAAGTAAATATTCAAACATCGCTGATAGACCTGTGTTCTTTGTTATTAAGAGTTCCAATTAACCTATATTTTCAGGGCGGGTACAGCGTTTTTGGCATTTGTGATTTTCCCAGTTTCCAATTTGGATTGCATTGATTTTTCGTAGACGGCTTAAATCAGCTGAATAAAACATTGTATTATTTTATATTTGTGACTTGCACCTGTTCGAAGAAACGAAATAAACAAACCGCTTTATTTTTGTAAAAGGAATAAACATTTTTCATTCGGGAATATTGAAAAACTTTTACAAGAATTAAAAATGTAAATTTAAACAAATTTGTAAAATATATCCATTTTATCTCTACAAAATATAATTTTGTTTTAATCGCAAAACGATTTTAGATTAAAGAGCAATCGATCGATAAATTCACAAATGCAACCCTTGAAAATTTGAATTGCTGTATCGATTTGAGAAATTTTATAATTTGATCACATTTAGACATGGCTTGTCAGTGATTAATTTAAGAGTTGTTTTTGACTTTATCCGTAGGGTTAAATATTCAGCTAAATCCATGTCTTCTACTGTTTAGGTCTTGGATTTACATATATGAGCGAACCTGAAATAGAACCCTTGCCAGAAGAATTTCATGCTGACAAACCATTTTTCTATATTATAAAAAGTAATACCTATGACTACCTATTCGCTGGGAAGCTTGGATCAATTGATATTTCTGAAAATATATGCCAGCAACAATGTCAAAAGAAATGTTCAAAATGTTCCAATAATCAAAATAAAAAAACTTATTCGCTTTGCTTTCTGAATGATTAAATTAATAAAATAATTTAAATTATGTGCAGCCCAAAGTTCCAGTTTCTATTTGCTCTTACTCCTTTGTATTTTCTAGCGATAAAACAAAACAAACCTAAACCATTTCTCTTACTATCTAGGTGCTGTAATGTTAACTAGAAGCGCGCCCCCACCAGAACCACCTCCAGAAGAGTTCCATGCCAACAAGCCATTCTATTATGTCTTAAGAAGTACACAAAATGGAATTCTGTTCTCAGGTAGCCTTAAGTTTATAGAGAATAATAAGCAGAAAAAACGAAAATGCTGCTGCCGTGAATGTTCCGAGGAAGACAAGACTGATACCACAAATAAAAATCTCAAGCCTGATTAGATTCTATAGAAAATTTTGGAAATTACCAAAAATAAATTGTTTAACTCAAAACAAGAAAAAAAAAAGATTTTTTATTTATTTCTTTCGAGAATCAGTGATAAGAAGTGCCAAGCATTTCGTTAAGTAAATTCCCCTCCAGTGATTAAAACCCAAGTCGAACTTGGTGAGGTTGTGCCTTCAAGTAAGTCAGAATTCCAATTTGTGCGACAATTCAATAACTTAGCTGATAAGCAAGCCGTCACACCAGCAATACGAGAGCAAAAAATAACACAAATATCAATTTCCAAACAGTCTAGAAACGTACTTACCATTAAACAGTTTGAAAGAAAATCATTGAAAATATTTCCATTTCGTGATTGCCTCATCATTATGCCCAACGTTCGTATATCCAAAAGTGGTGAGTGTGAATCCCAAAAGTATGACTAAGTCTTTTAAGCGAAGAGTAGCTAAGAGAACCGATATAATCAGCTTGAGAGTGAAAAAAAAATATATATTTGCGAGATAAGTGACCAATACAGAGACATTTTAAGATACCGTTTGGCATACAAAGCGAAGGCAACAGAGAAAAAATTCATTTGGCGCTGAAACGCCAACAAAGCAAAGCCACAACAGAGCGACACAACACACGCACACATGCAAAGAGAAATACAAACACAGTCAGAAGAAAGAAGAAAAAGCAACAGAAACGAACTGAGTGGAGAAAGCATATGGTGACAATAATAAAACAAATAAGTCAAATCGACTGCTGGCAGAAAAACAGAAATATTTTTATTTGCAATAAATATTATTTTGATAATTCTTGCTAATCACGGCAAAACAAACTATTAAGCGAGGTGACTCATCAAAAAACTTACATAAATTTTTGAAATAATAAAATACGCCTCTTCGGTTTTTAGTACTCTACATACTGGGGACGCTGCTCTTGGTGTTACCCGCCCAAAACAGTCTCACTATGGCCGAGAATGACATCACAGCCGCCAACTTGGAAGAGTTCTCGCGACGTCTGGCCATTTTCTCTATCAATGTCTATGGCAAGTTGTCGCTGCTGAAGCCCAACGAGAATGTGGTCTTCTCGCCCTTCTCGATACAGACCTGTGCGGCCATGGCCAGGCTGGGTGCCGAAGGGGAGACAGCCGCTGAACTTGATCAAGGTCTTGGTCTAGTTTCAAGCAACGAGCAGGAGATGGCCGAGAGTTTCCACAAAGTATTATCCGCCTATGAGAAGAGCAATATCCTGCGCATTGCCAACAAGATCTTTGTGATGGAAGGTTATAGTTTGCGTAAGGAGTTCAATGCTCTGCTGACTGAGAAGTTCCTGTCGGCTGCCGAGAATATTGATTTCTCCCACAATGTGGAGGCTGCCGGTACTATCAATAATTGGGTGGAGGAGCGTACGAATCATCTTATCGAGAACCTTATTTCATCGGATGCCCTGAGTGGTCTAACCAGACTGGTTTTGGTGAATGCTGTGCACTTTAAGGGCACTTGGGTGCATAAATTCCCCGAGCATGCCACCCGTGATGAGCCCTTCTATTTGAATGAGGATAAGAGCGTAAATGTTAAGATGATGAATATCAAGGAGCGTTTCCGCTATGCCGATCTACCAGATCTAGATGCCACGGCTCTGGAAATGCCCTACAAGGACTCGAATTTATCCATGCTAATTCTTTTGCCCAAGAGGAGGACCGGCTTGTCACAGCTAGAAGAGCAGCTCAAATCGGTGCCTCTGTCGCTGATAACAGAGAAGCTCTACAGTACCCAAGTGATTGTGAAGCTGCCCAAATTCAAGGCGGAGTTCCAAGTCGAGCTTACAGATGTCTTCAAACAGGTGAGTCAATCCACAAATCCTCCCGGTGTGATTCTTCAATATTTTTGTACTCCTTTTCAGTTGGGCATGTCGAGGCTATTTGCAGGCAATGCAGAATTCGGCAAGATGCTGACAAGTGCGGAGGAGCTTAAAGTTTCGGCCATTATCCACAAGGCCTTTATAGACGTAAATGAGGAGGGCACCGAGGCGGCCGCAGCCACGGGTAAGTCGAAATAATTTATATAAGCCGTTTACTCAATGGGGATCAATTTCATCTTGTCTGTATGTTTGTGCCATGTCTTTCATTCGTTATTGTCCTTGTTGTCTCTTTTCAATTGGTCTAGGCATTCTTGTGCGTCGTAAGCGGGCAGAGTATTCATTAGCTGAGCCAATTGAGTTTCATGCCGACCATCCATTCATCTATACTGTGGCGCACAGAGAGGTGCTACAGTCACTGCCCCTATTCCTCGGCTCGGTAAAGCAACTCAATGAAGTAACTCCCCAAGAACTATCCCAGAGCGAAGATCATGACGAACTTTAAAATTTACATTCTTTTGTTTTGCACAGTAAAACTAGAAAATGGGTATTAAACAACAATAAAATCATCTACTAAAAACAAATTTACAAATTAAGCAAAATCTACCTGGAATTTATTTGTTTCTTGTTGCTTTTAACGCAGTAAGTGATATATTTGCTGATCTTTAAAGTGTACCCTGCCCTCTTCCACTCATTCATTTTGTGTGTTCCATCGAAGGCCGCTGGCATCTGATTATCGACCTGTTTTTTTTTTATGTACTTACCCAAAACTCTGTGTTTATTGTGGCATTTTTTATAATTGTATGTTATTTAATTCATGCAGGAATGGTAATGGTCATGTGTTCGATGCCCATGTTCCAGCCGGAGCCTATACGTTTTTATGCTGAGCATCCATTCCTTTATTACATAGCCAATCAACAAGGCACCATACTTTTCGCCGGGAAGACACTAAAAATTTAATACAGCGATAATAAAACTCTTTTATAACAAGATAATTTTTAAAACTAACAGCATGTGCAAACTGTAAGCAAGAACATACATAATCGTGTATTTCAAACAACAAATTTACAGCGTTTCGTATAATGCCGATATCTGGAATGCTCCGTAAGCGATTCTTTGCAAAACATCCATTTCTGTACTTCATCAAGTCCAGCAGCAGTTTATTGCTTTTTGCAGGCAAGCATATTGGCTAACTTATATATATTGTAAATTTAAATATTTTTTTAATAAAAATTTAAATAATCAAAATCAACAACAAATTCAACAGGTGTTTGCTTTTGACTATCGAGTTATCGGTGCACAACAGCTGAGCATTTTCGATACATTTTGTATCGGTATGAAGAGAGCGGTTTTTTTTTATTCACATTTAAAATTTTTTTGTTTTTTATATTTTATTTTATTTATAAGATTTTTAAGTCGGGTTTTGCCCAGCAGTTTTTCACTAATATAATTGTCAAGAGTTGTGAACTTTGATTGATTTGTTTAAGACACTGTGAAATGCAATGAAGCGATTCTTAATGTCACGCAACTGGGAAATTGAGTTGCGAATATATTGCAAACTTTTCCAGTTCCCAAATAGTCGAATTCAATATACAGTGTCGCAATGTATTTTCCAAGATTAATGGCTCTTCTAGGGCTTATGCACCATTGCGTGGCAAATCCTGAGACATTTAATTGTAAGCAATCAAAGGGAAACCAAGGACACGAAATACATCAAGATTTTCTCAATAGTGTCGCTTTACAAGCAAATGCCCTCCATGTACCAATTGGAGGACTATGACTTGTGTCTTCAGAATCATAATAGAGGAATTCTGGCTCATAGTACCTACTGCCTTGTCTATGCGGAAATTGTACCCAACACAAGCAGTTCCCTTTGGCGTCAGATCGAAAATGTCTCCCAAGATGACAAGCACAACTTCCGGCATGATCATCTCTTTATGGGTGTGTGCTTGGAACGTTGTAAACGAGTTTTGCAACCTTTTAGTAAATTTCATGTCCAACAACTTTACGAAGGCACTGTAACAGACACAGAGGTAAGTAGGAGAGAAAGATCCAAGATAGAATTAAAGGAATTTCCGGTCCTCAGCTAAGTTCGTATTATATGAAAGTACATAATCGCGATTCGGATGAACGTATTCACTACGATCACATGATCAATAGTTGCCTTAACCTCGCCTTTATCAAGCAATACAATTTACGCCTGCGCAGCACCCTTGAATATTGTGTTCGTGCTGATGAGCCCTTAGAGCATGGTAAGTAATCATACCGGACTTAGCTAGTATTTTCAATTTTTAAATTTATTTGATTTAGACACCGTGGACATAAGTGCTTACATAGTTTTCAGTATCTTGTTGCTGCTTAATGTGGCCTCCACATTCTACGATTTCAGATTAAAATTACAGCATCCTCTGAGCAGACAGGATAATTCTTTTTATCAGCAGCCTTTGAAAAGTCCTGGTAATGTGTTCAGATTAAAATGCTGACTTTAAAAATATTTAACCTCTTTGTTAGTTCAAAGATTTTTCAGCTCTTTTTCATTGTGTCGCAATTACTATCGCCTTATGCTTCCTTACACCAGCGATAATTCCCAGGAACTTCGATTTTTTGATGGCTTTCGAGCAATTGGAGTCTTCCTGGTCATTCTGGCGCATACGTTGATGATTTTTATGACCATTCCAATACAGAATCCAGAATTTTTTGAGCAATATCTCTACAGATTTGAGACATCTATTTTGCAGAACGGAAGTACAGTCATACAGATTTTCTTTGTGATGAGTGCTTTTCTGCTTTATACAAATTTTACCAAGCGTCAATTAGTCAATCAAAAAACTGGAATTTTAAGCTGCATAGGTGTTTATTTTAAGGTGTTTTTCAGCAGATATCTGAGACTGTTGCCCTCGCTGGTGATTTTGATCCTCTTCAATGCTACAATTCTGACACGCCTGGAGGATGGACCCTTTTGGCGTCATATAACTGAAGCGGAAAGGGTCTTTTGCCGCACAAACTGGTGGAAGAATGTCTTTTTCATCAGCAACTATTTGCTGAAAAATAGTGTAAGACTTTAATTATATTTATCAAAACCTAAAGAGGTTTAATTTTTTTTTTATATTACAGTGCGCTCAGCAAACCTGGTATATGGGAGCGGATATGCAGCTTTTTGAACTCTTTTTGATTATTTTAATTATCACTACAAAGTTTGTAAATTTTTTTTATATGAAAATCATTCGCTTCCTTATATACTTCTTTAGGTACCCCCAGCTAACTCGAATTTTTCACATAGTCTTGTTGATTCTAACATTTACAATACCCGCCTTTTTAACGTATTTTCTCAAGTTGGAAGCAGCTTATCATATGAAACCAGAGTGAGTAAAATCTATTTAAGAAATGTATGAAATCTAAATATGATATTTTCTAACAGAACTTATCGGTACTTATATTTTCGAAATTCGGACACCTTCTATCAAATATATTTGCCTTTCTACACGAATCTGGGTGGCTATTTTTTTGGATTTCTCTGTGGCCACCTCTATTTAAAGTTTCGCTCGGAAAGAGCTGAAAGCTACAAAGGAAAAATTAAATATGAGTTAGGAATGTGGTTACTTGTACCCGCTGCCATGTTGATTTTGTTTTCAGGTTTCATTTTTATCAAACACGACTTTGAGAAGCCTTCCATTTGGTTGGCCATTTATGCTGGCTTGTACAAAAACCTGTGG
This sequence comes from Scaptodrosophila latifasciaeformis, assembly GCA_037075145.1. Taxonomy (NCBI): domain Eukaryota; kingdom Metazoa; phylum Arthropoda; class Insecta; order Diptera; family Drosophilidae; genus Scaptodrosophila; species Scaptodrosophila latifasciaeformis. The sequence continues at coordinate 880,836 of JBAMCM010000158.1, forward strand.
ATACTAATATGTTCTGGTTTCGTTTGCTGCATGTGCTTCAAAGTGGGCTGTAAGTTTCTCCTTTTTGCATATTAAATAAATTAATGATTTTGTTTTCAGGGATTGGATATGAGTTTTGTACTCTGGGTATTTTTCGGCCTTTGGGGCGCCTATCATTTCAATCATTTCTTTGGCACATTGTGGTGCTACGTTTGATTGCAGGTTATTTCAGACAACCCGTGTATATAAGCAGCCTCTTTCTTGTAAGAAAAAGACAAATGGTTTAATTTTAACTGGAGAATTTTTAAATACCTTTTACAGTTTTGTAACGTAGTGACGGCTTTTATTATTACTCAACTGCTGGCGTTCTTTATAGTTGTTTTTATAGAGTACCCAATGGCCGAAATAGTCAAGCTTATTTTGAGCCAGAATGAGAGTAAGTTTTATCTATATAACCTTTTTGTAGCTTGCTAAATTTTTGTGCTTTGCAGGTAATAATAATAACGTTAATAACTTTTTAACGGTGACTGTTACAGAATCATCAAAAGTTTAATCAACTGGCTTAAAACATAAAACGAAAAAAAAAAAATTAAAAACGGAATGTGCACTTTTTCATAAATTTCAAGGTGACCAGCTTCTAATAGCACCACACGGTTGCTTTTTAACAAGTATACAATGCAGCCCTAAGAAATTTATCGCTTATCCGAAAAAGAAAACTTAAATATCGATATAAAATCACCACACATAACGAAAATAAGAAACGCAGCAGCAACACCGCTCGCAGTGTGGATTCAAAATTATTAGTTAGCAATTTTAAATGTTAAATTAAAGTGAGTGTACAAATAATTGTGGCTTTTCTTATTATTAAAAGCCGCCAAAACGAGTTAATTTGCAAGTAAATAATGAACGGGTGTCTTACTTATATTATTATTAAAATCACTGCAATAAAAAAGTGCGACAATTGCGTATGAGTGTGTTTCTTTTAGACTGTGTATTTGTGTGTGTATGCGCCTATGAGTGTATGCGAGTGTGCGTGAGCGGCAAACTGCGAGCGCTCAGGCCTCAGTGCAAGTGAAGAGTGCAGCTATAAAATGTGCTCAACTCCTTTCTCGCTCTTACGCTGCGAGTGTGTGGTGTTATATGAGTCCAACACCCAAAAAAGGGAATTAAAATGTTTACCGCTTCTCGGACGCGCTGCCGCTGCCGCACTGAACAAAAACAACAACACAGACGAACGCCGAAAAATGTTGCAAAAAGAAAAAACCACTCATGCCAGAGAAAATAAATCGAAAGCAAAGAAAAAAAAATTGCTTCTTTATTTCCACACTCAAATGTTTAATTATTGTTTTTTGGTCTTAGACGTAATTTGTATTAAATAGTATTCATATTTTCCGGTCGTTGGTTGCTTTATGCTTGTTAAATTCTTGCAATGGCAGTAAATGCGAGACCCACAGCCCACAGAGATAGAGAACGCGAGAGGGCAAACGACAAAGGGCCAACGAGTGAGCGAGAGAGAATCAGGAATTCAAAATTTTAGGAAGCAACAAGTTATTGTCCCCTCTCCTGGCATTCAATGCAATAAGAATAATATTAGGTGGTGTTGGGTGGCGTTGGAGGCAACTATAAACGATAGACAGCAATTGTTATTTTTATCTGTTTTCAATGCGGCTGTTTTGTGTAAATGGCCCAGACTGAGAAACGTGGCTTCAAGCAGTCGCCGCCTCAAGAATCAAAGCGTAGAATTACCAACTGAAAAATATTAACGCAGACAAATTGGTAGGCTTGTGTATGAGTGTGCTTATGAGCGTGAGTATGCGAGTGTCTATGTGTGCGTGTGTGTGTGTACGTGTGGCTACTCGCACCACGAAACAAGTGTGAAAAACAAACGACTTCCAGCGGCGCGCTTAGAAAGTCTTGCCAGGTCAGACCGGAGTGAGTTCACCAAAGAGTTTACGCCTTCACGTTAGTGTTCTTTCCTAAAAAAAAAATAAAAAAAAAATATACACATATATAAATAAATAATTGGTTAAGAAAAAATATTAAAAGAAAAAAAAACACATCTACATCAAATCAATGACAGTGAGAAAAGACAAAGTTTGTGTGTTCGTGTGACCAATGAAAAATATGCAAATGAAGTGATTGTCAAAAAAAAAGAAGAAAAATAGAAAGAAAACAAATTTCATTGCTTGTCTCTGACAAAGCGAAAATGCAGAAATAGCAACAAGTAGACAGCTACACACGGAGAAGCTTCGTGCAATTAAGACAGCAACAACAACAACAACAACTTGGATATAAAAACAGTGGAACGAAGGAGCCGAGCGTCGAGTGGGGCAGGGCGGTGTGTAGTGGGATGGGTTGGGGTTATGAATAGTTAAATTTAGCAGCCGAGTTCCACTTTCACTTGCTGGCGACACCCACCAAACTGCGCGCCCCCTGCCTGCTCTCACTTCTAGCAGCAAATTAACGCACAATGCGGCACGCATTTGTGCTGCTGTTTCTGCTACTGCTGCTGCTGCTGCCGCTGCTGTTGTTGTTGTTGTTGTATAGTTGTTGCATGCAATGTTGACAACGCTTGAATGCCTCCGCCTCCTGGTCTGCTCTGGTCTGGTCTGGTCTGGTCTGCTTTGACCAGCAGCATGCTCCATCTCGCTCTACAGACACTTGTGCAAGTTTGTCTCAGCCGCGACAACAACAACAACAACAACAAAGACGGCGACAACAACATTATTTAGATAATCACTCAACAACAAAAACAATAGCCACCAAATGTCGACAAACGACAGTTTAATGAACTCAAAATGAAAAACTCTATTCACAATTTTGAATTAGAATTTTCTACACGCCGCCGACGCCCCCAACCACTTCCTGACTATTTGACTTAATCTTGAGACCCCTCGGAATGACATCATCAATTTGTGCAAAATTTGCACTCTTCCATTATAGCCAACTCACATATTGCAATTTTCTTCTTCTTCCCTAAGAATTTCAGTTTTTTTTTTTTTTTTGTATTTTTTTTTTTTTTTTTTTTTTTTTTTGAAGCTGTTTTAAGTTGCCCGATAAACACTTGGCAGTTTGAGCTTATCAGTCAGGCCAGTGAGTCACTGTCGAAGTCGTCTCTTTTTGAGTTTTCAAGATACCGAATTTCCTCAATCTCAGTTCCCAACCAATGGGCATGTATTTTTATGGTATTGTCTGCTCTCTAGATGATATATCCGCCTTTTGCAAAACAGACTGAGCCATTGTGAGCTAATTAGATTTACTCTTGCATTGAGAGTTTGGCTTTGGTAACATTCGGATCGACGTGTAGACAGACTTGCGGCTTTTGACACTTTGTCAACTCGGCAGCTTTTCAATTATGGAACCGAGTTTCCCAGATATCGCACCCCCTACATTTTCTGAAATCATTTGTAATTTTATTCACACTCGATTGCATTTGTACGGATACACTTTTCCAAAAGAACCGAGTATATTTTTTTTCAAAGTTGGAGACTCCTTACAATTACATATGGCTAGGTCATTGCTGGATATCTGTCAGTTATTCAATCTTGAGACTATGATGAGATATGATTTCCTTTTCAAAGATGGAAACCTCTAAAATTTATATCTGGATGGAATTTGTATAATCTGTATCAGTCAGTTGGTCAGTAAGAAGGGAGATTTATATATATTATTTTCTTACATTTTATAACATCCGAATAGAATTGCTATAATCGATATCTACCAATTTCTCAGTCTTAAGACTACAGTAGGGAGCTTAAAATATTCCTCTCCTTCTGTCTATTATTTAGTTTTAAGGTTATAAAATTTAGACTTACATATTCCTCTCTTTCCATTGCAAAGTCGGAGACCCTGATGGTTACCTTCGGATAGAATCTGTATAATCGTTATCTCACAGTTCCCCAGTCTTAAGTAGTGAGACTTTTTTCTGACCAGACTGGAACGAAAAATCTTTGATATTTGAAGTACTTATAAAGCTGAAACGATATCATTAAACCTTAAATGATTTTTGGGAAAATCTTTTGTACTCTTCGACTAATGAAGTCTTTCAAGAATTACAATTTAATTTTATTAAATTATTAAGGGCAAAAGGACCCTCTGAAAATAAAATGTAGGACTGAAGAGGTCGCTAGATTTTTTTTTTCTTCTTTAAAAAGTGCATCCAGTCTTTGTATATTTTTGGAATATTTCTTAACCTTTTTTTTTTGTATTGTTATAACGCTTAATTGACTGCATGCTTGCCCACTCAGTTAGGCCTGTCGCCACCCCCTCCCTCCCGTTGGGCTTGAGCTTTTAGTCACGTTGTTGACAGCTCCACCAGAGCAATAACAAGTTAGATTTGTTGGCAATTAGAATTGGCAAATCATCTTAAGATTTGCAATCAAGCATTAAAAATTCTGACTAAACGAAAGATTCTTTCCACGATTCGAAATATTCGAAGAAAATTTTATTTATTTTGACCGTAAAGAGTTTAATTTAGAAACGAATCAAAAGTATACTCGGTGAAAATATTAATGAAATTGTTTAAGCTTTTCTGTATATACAAATAGATATATATAATTTGCTTATGGTGATTTAATTTTCTATTTATAAAATTTTTGACCTTCAACAGCTGTGAGAAATGTATAAAAATGTTCTTGGCTTTTCTCAAACGTATCGAAGGTGTTTCACATCATCATCATTGGCACTATATGTATTTTATACCTATACAAATAAACACACACACACATGCACAGATAAATGAATTATTTATATTCCAAAAGCACACCTTCACTTTTACCCAAGAAATTCCCCTAAAATTCCCAAATAAGGCACTTTTATTTGGGTAGAAAAAAAATAAAATAAAATAAAAATACCAATAATTTTTTTGTATCAGAAACTTTGGGTAATTTCTTATCAAAGAATTAGTCAGACTACAAAAACAAATAACATTTATTTTTTTATTATATAAAAAATGTGCCAACGAAGCCAAGAAAAATTACAAAAAAAAAAAAAAAATAAATAAAATAAGCAAAAGCAAAATAATAATAAACTTGTCTTTTGATATATTTTAACAGGTCAATGACAAATTTTTCATATTGTTTTTCTTTATAAAAATCATAATTTTTACGACACTTTTTTTTTTTTTTTTTTTGATTAAAAACGAAAGCCTCTTCGAGCATTGTTTGATTTGATTATATCAGTTCGAGTTAGTCTGTGTGGGCCCAACCTAAATTTTGGTAACATTTCTTACACTAACTCAAAAGAGCATATTGACTTGGGTCAACACAAAAAAAAAGGTGTGTTTCCTTGTCTTGGTAAAAAGAGTATTTGAAAGTCGGTGTAAGTGGCCTAAGGTCTTAACCCTTCCACAATCTTGGGGGTAGAGAATTTCGAGTTGGCTTGTCTGTCGTTTCGGTTAATTTTGGGCCATAATTCACTTTTGTGATTTCAACCCTATGATGTCATCTAGAATACGAATTCTCCAACAAAAAAAAAAAAATCTGCAAAAAAGGCCAAAACTGATAGTTGTGGGTTTCATATTTTTTTTTTTTTGATAATTTGACACGTTTAGCCGTTTTATTATGTGTCGTGTTTTTTTGGCTTATACAAAGAAAGTGGCCTAACCATTTGTGGCAACGGTGAAAGCTGCCGCAGAAATCACATTTTGTATAGCTTAGAATTTGTATTGACTGAGGAAGATTTCTTATATAATTTTAATTATTTTTTTCAATTTCTTTTCAGGTCAAAATTAAAAAAAAAAGAAAGAAGTAATCAAAATTCTGGCCTCTTATAAAGACTTCTGACTAATCAATCAAATACACACACACACACACTCACAAACATACACATACACATACAAAAAACAAGAAAGTGCTGCAATAGAGTGAGATAGAGTGAGCGAGCGAGCGAGAGAGAGAGAGAAAATGTCATTTCGCGTAGTGCGTAGCTCAAAGTTTCGTCATGTGTATGGGCAATCTTTGAAACGGGAACAATGCTACGACAACATTCGTGTCTCCAAATCCAGTTGGGATTCAACATTCTGTGCCGTCAATCCAAAATTCCTGGCCATCATTGTGGAGTCGGCGGGTGGCGGTGCCTTCATCGTCTTGCCACACAACAAAGTGAGTAATCTCTTCCCCCATTTCCCCCATCCCCCTTCAAAATCATACGACTTGATTCGAATTTAAATCGACTTTTCTTTTTTTTTTTTTTTTGAACAGTTCAAATAGTTTTCATTTGTCTTAAAAATATGCACAATACGTAGCCAAGTGAATAGGTTTTCTTAATTTAGAATAAAAACCACACACAATCACCGTCTATTTTGAGAGAGTTCTTTATATTTTTTTTCCCCCATTTCATCTTCATTCTTTTTTTTTTTCTTCCCATTTCTTTGGCCATTTGCGGATTTGTTTGTATGACGAAGTTTTGTTTGGGAATTTTTGCATGTTTTCTTCTTTCCTTTTTTTTCGTTGTTGAAATAAACAAAATCAAATCGGAAACATATTCAGATATGAAATTGAAATAAATGTTGAATCTGATGCCTACCCCCCTCTCAGGCCCCTAGAATGCCATGACTAAGCCCCCACCTCCTTAGTTGGCCACTGGCCAATCTGACAAACCGAATTGTCTAATTATAACAAATAAGGGGGCACACGGGGGAACATACAAAAAAAATCTAAGTGAATACAAACAAATTATATATTTTTAAAAATCGTATTGCCACACTTTTTCAGAACTTTTTTTTTTCTATAATTTTTCCAAATCAACTGTAAAATAAAAAAGCCATCAAAATAGAAGGACTTTTGTAAGGTCGAAACAAAAGATATAGATAGATCTTGGGAAAATAATTAAAATATTTTTTGGGCAGAGAAAATAATGAAGAGATTCTTGAAATCAATTTTTATAATTTCTCATATCCATCAAATCTCTGAAATTGTTGGGAAATATTCCCATCTAAATTCGATTCCAGTTTTATAGTTTCTTAAATTTCTGAAATTATTTTATTTCTTAAATCATTCTAAATTCCTGATTTTTCCAAACTAAATTTGATTTTAATTTTCTAATTTCTTAAATCCTGAAAACTAGAAAAATTGTTGGGTTTTAGTTTTCGAAAATTCTGTAATATTCCGAACCAAATTCGTTTACAGTTTTATAATTTCTTAAATCTTTAAAATCTTCCTAAATTCTTAATTATTTCAAACTAATTGAGATTTCAATTTCTCAGCTCGTCAAATCTCAAAAATCTCTCAATTATTCCAAACCAATTTCGAATTAAATTTTATTTTATTATTATTATCTCAAATCTCTGAAATCGTCCTAATTATCCCAAAATAATTTCCATTTAAATTTTATAATTTCTCAAATCCTCAAATCTCCAAAAATTTATGGTTTTTAGTTTACGAAAATTTCGATTTTAATATCTCTAAAAATTGTTGGGTTTCAATTTTCCAAAATTCTGAATCAATTTCGATTTTAATTTCATAATTTCGCAAATCTCTAAAATCGTCCTAGATTCTTAATTTCGTTATAAATTTTCGAATTTCTCACTTGTGTTTTTCCAGTTCCAATTTTGTTTTCTATTAAATGTCTAAAGCAATTTGGCAGCAACCTACCAAAAATAAAACACGCGCGCATCCGTTCAGCTGTCGGCGTTGCTGACGACGGTGGCGTTTGCGTGGGCTGCGGCTGGCGTGAGATTTGGCCGCGTTTTTTTTTTTTTTTTTGCCCGATCAATATGCCAAAATTTCGGCAGTCGCAGCCGAAACTGTTTTTGCTTGGCTTAATTCTCAATTTAAAAGCAAATTTGTATGCAAAATAGGCGAGTTCTTTGGCTGCTGTTTTGTTGTTGTTTTTTTTTTCTTTGCTTCCCTTTGGATTTCTCACGTTCCCTTAAAAATATTCAGACATTTATGGTTTCTTCAAGTTAATAGATCACTTAGACGAGACTCGAAGTGATTAGGCATGCAGGGCCAGTGCCCAGATGTGCTCCACATTTGAGAGACTTTCCAAAGGTGTGCGAGTCCGTCCATCAGGTGGTTGCACGCACCCACTCATTTTAGCTGGGAGGCAGGCGGCAAAGGGAAATGACGGCCAGCCACCATGAAGTTGCGCATTAGCGGAGCTCCTCTAAAAATAATATACCCCAGAAATTGGGGAAATGGGTTAGGTTGTCTGTGCAAATGGCTAGGTTGTTATGAAAATCCTCTTTCTCTTATTTTGCAATTAAAATTATTTTTAACAAGGCAACTTCAATTGATATGGCAACACTTGAATTCAAAAATATATATATAGGGTCACACTGAAACGTTTGTTAGGTGTTTCTTTTATGCTTTAAAAGATTCATTTAATTTATTTGTTTTTCATATAAGTTTGTTTAATTTTATAAAAAGAATAACTAAAAATAAAATAAGATTTGTGATTTTTTGAGTGGGGGTCAGGGAAATTGCGAAATTAGCATACTTTTTGGCTGTTTAAATAAAGAGCAAAATAATTTAATTAATTTATGACTTTAATTGTAAACGAATTTTAAATATTAATAATTTGATTTAAATTTTCAGGTTGGACGCATTGCAGCCGATCATCCACTGGTAGGTGGACATAAGGGACCCGTGCTCGATATAGCCTGGTGTCCACATAATGACAATGTGATTGCCTCCGGCTCGGAAGATTGTGTGGTCAAGGTGTGGCAAATACCGGATGGGGGACTTTCGCGTACCTTAACCGAGCCTGTGGTCGATCTGGTGTTCCATCAGAGACGAGTAGGCCTGGTTCTGTGGCATCCCTCAGCCCTGAATGTCTTGCTTACCGCCGGCTCCGATAACCAGGTGAGTGGGAATTGAACTTTTAAAATGAAAATGAAAAAATTAAATTAAGAATTTCTTAATTTTTAGGTGGTGATTTGGAATGTGGGCACTGGTGAGATTCTGGTGCACATTGACTCACATCCTGATATTGTGTATAGTGCCTGCTTTAACTGGGATGGTTCTAAACTGGTCACCACCTGCAAGGATAAAAAGATACGTATCTATGATCCGCGCACTGCCGAAATGGAGAGCGAGGCCATGTGCCATGAGGGCTCGAAGGCCACACGTGCCATTTTCCTGCGGCATGGCCTGATCTTTACCACCGGCTTCAATCGCAGCTCGGAGCGTCAGTATTCTTTGAGAGCTCCAGATGCACTCAGCGAACCCATTGTCATGGTCGAGCTGGACACATCGAACGGTGTAATGTTTCCCCTCTACGATGCCGATACGAATATGATTTATTTGTGCGGCAAGGGTGATTCGGTCATACGCTACTTTGAGGTAAACAAAAAACGAGTTGGATTTAAAAATTTATTGAAATAATTATTAAATTCTTGTTAAATTCAGGTGACGCCGGAACCGCCATTTGTGCACTACATCAACACATTTCAAACGCCAGATCCGCAGCGCGGTATTGGCTTGATGCCAAAGCGTGGCTGTGATGTCACCACCTGTGAAATTGCCAAATTCTATCGTCTAAATAACAATGGCCTCTGCCAGGTGATATCAATGACTGTGCCGCGCAAATCGGATCTCTTCCAGGAGGATCTCTACCCGGATGCCCTGGCGGAAGATGCGGCCATTACGGCCGAAGAATGGATAGCCGGCAAAGATGCCGATCCCCTAACCATCTCCCTCAAAGTAAGTGATTGCTTAACCAGATGCCGCCACTCTCATTATCAACTCCATTGGAATACGGCGCTAAGCAAGAATGCCTGCCCAGAGTACTTGCCATTGCTCTGGGATGCTGACCCAAAAAAAAAAAAAAAAAAAGAAGCGTACAAAACAGAAAATTTTGGTTCGGAAAAGCCCCTGACCTGAGCATGCGCAGCAGCTCAAAGTCTCTCCTGACTAGATTAAAAAGTGTATTCCAATTAGAAAGCTTCATTCGCCTTATTGATAAATTTGTAAATTGTGGCTAATTCAGCATGCCCAGAGCATTTTTTTCGAAATTGGTTTTTATGATTATTTTGCAAATGCGTTTTTCACGTTCGTCTCGTCTGCCCACAACCGCCAAAAACTGAGCCAGTTCGAAATTTGTAAATGAGAAAAACAAAACTAATTGCTTTCACGGCTTTCATACAAACACACACATGCTTGTATATATTTCGGTGAACTTATCTAGCCTGGCCCACCAACACTTAAACCAAAAGCAGACAGAAAGCAGCCCACAACACAAACGCACTGGCTTACACCGCCTCCCCCTTAACACGCACGCTGCGTGGCGCTTGTTGTTGTGTTTTTTGTTCCCTTTTTGTGGCCCCACAGGAACAGATATTCTAAAAAGCCTAATCAGGATCGGGTTTCCATTGTACAGGGTGGCTATGTCTCCTCCTCCTCGAGCAAGGCGCTGTCGGTGAACAAGAAGACCAACATCCTCAATAAGGCTTCGGCTTCCCGCGGTGGATCGGGCAGCAGCTATGCCAGCGGCGGCAATCACTCCTCTGCGAACAACAACGAGTCCAGCGATAGTGGCCCACCACCAGCCAATTTCACGGTAACCTCTTCTCCTTTTGTATTTTGAGGCTAAACTAATCGTTTTGTTTTGTAGGAAAAGGATCATCGCAATATTCTGGATGAGATTCGAAAGCTGAAGGCAATCATTGTGAAGCAAGAGAATCGTATACGAGCTCTGGAGGCGAAAGCAAATGCCGGCAATGGCGATGAGACGGATGCCCGTAATAGCAATAAAAATGGTAGCGACAAGGCGACGGCGTCGGACAGCCATGCCAATGATAATGAGGCGGGAGCAGGAGGAGGAGCGTCGACTGCATCGACCACGGCAGACCATGCGCACGACGATGATTAGATGGCCTGACTGTGTGTGTATGTTTTGTGTGCATGCGTATGTGTGCGTGCGTGCGTGTGTGTGTATGTCGGAAAAGTGTGTGATGGCAACTGCTTGAAGAAGGAGCTCGTCGTTATCGTTATTCTTTCTCCTCCAAATTACGTTTACTTTGTACGCTGAGTAGTGATTCGTCATTGTCAATGTCGTCGTTATGGTCATCGTCATCGTTGTGTATTTGATTTCGATTATTTATTTTATATAATTTAATATTAGGGACGTTTTTTTTTATTTAATCGCGAGCAAGCGGATTGAGCGTAGCTGAGTTTAGATCAAAAAAAAAAAAAAAAAAAATAGAAGGAAACACAAAAAAAAAAAAAATTATAGAAATTAGCAAGCAGAACGCATACTTACACAACATCCTGCCAAATATATTTAATGGGAAGCAAAAACAAACCTAACGTAACTACCTACAGTACCTATAAAAAAAAAATAAAAATTAAATAAAACAAGAAAATTAAAAAATATATATATAATAAATAAAATAAAATTAAAATGACAACAAGAAAAATCAAGGCACTGCTGAAAACTTACGCCCAAAATCAAAGAGTAAAGAGAAAGAAACTCTTAAAAATAACATCATGTTAAAATAAAATAAAATACCGAGATATATGATATATACAAAATGGTTCAACTAATTTTTGTACTACAAATGGAAAATTGTTGTAAATTTAACCAGAGATAAATTAACAAATTAAAATTTAGTCGTGAAGGCAATTTTGCTTTAAAGGTATATCTTTTTTATTCAAGAATTTCAATGCTATAATTGTTATTTTATTTTTACCTTTTAATTATCTTCTGTTCTTTTTTCAATTTGGCTCAATAATACCAAAATATCATGACAATAGCTTTTATATAGCTGTTAATTTAATAGAAATTTTGCCGCCGTTTTAATAACAACAACAAAAGCAATTTGAGCTAATAATTTATATAATTCAATTGATTCGATTGTTTTAATAATTTATAAAAAGAAAAAAAAAGTGGCAGCAGAAAATTTGCCTACCGATTTTGTAACAATAATTAACATAAAATGTAAAGTTCAGATGCAGACTATATACATATTTATATACCTATACCATATACAAATAATTTACAATTTGATACGGAATAAACAGATATACAAAATATGCCAGAGAAATGTCAAGTTTTTACTTTTTTTATTTATGGAGTGGGCGGCAATGGTCTGCCCTATTTGAAAAATTTCCCTTGCTCTGAACGATCTGCTTGATCGATTCGATTACTTGTAGCAACCATGGGAACAGTGTGACTCCATAAGAAAAATACAATGCGTAGGGTAACACTGCAAAGTAACAGCTGTTCTATGCAGCCCTGACAGCATAGTGCGATGTGACCATATGTTCCACTCTGACATTTGTACTGTTTCATTTAAGAGTTAGCAAAGTCGTTGTCGTGAGTTATTTAATCGCGAAATTCACGTGTGAGCAGATCTTAGTCACGGAAAGAAAAGAAAAAACCAAAAGAATTTATAAAATTAGTTTAATTGCACAACAACAAAAAGTAAACAACTATTGAGCTATGAATTTCGCATTGCATAAGCTAAACGAGAATTTCCAAAAAGCGTGCAACTTGAAGTAAAGAAATTTTTCGATTACGGAAAAATTTCATCAGCCAATTTGACGCCCCAAAGTGCCAGCAGAAGCAATCGCAAACACAAAAAATAGAAGCTTAATACATAGAGTTGAACAAGGGTAAAGAGAAAATGCACTGGACAACAACACAACAAAGGCAGAAATGTACAAGCAGCAGCAGTAAAGCCGCCGCAAGCAGCAGCACCAACAACAACAACAACACCTTGTACAGCCAAAAGTCTGCGCCTAGCAACAAAAATTTCTCAACAGAAGAGAAAAAAATTTCAACGGCCAGTTACGAGTTTCTTTGATTTAATTTGAAAAAATACTAGAAAAAAAAAAAACTAGAAACCAAAAAAACAAAGCTACAGGCCAAAGAGTGTGTGTAAATTGTAAATTTCTTAGTACACACACACACACACGCGCACCAATAAGAAAAAAATTGCACAGAAAGTAAAAGCAAATCAAATTTGCTAGTTAAAAGCACAAAAAAAAAGAGGGAAAAAGAAACGCATTATTATTATTAACATTAAGATAAAAAATCCAAAAAGCACAAAAATGAATTCAGTTAGCAGCAATTCAAATAAGAAAATCAACATTTTCGCCCATGTCAAATACGAGCATTTGGTGGCTGGTGTCTCCGGAGGCGTGGCATCCACATTGATACTGCATCCGTTGGACCTCATTAAAATTCGATTCGCTGGTAAGTAACCCACACACACACACACACATACAGAGTTGATAGTAAAAGTGCAGCAGCCTTGTCAATTGGCACGTGTTGAGAAATTGCCAAACCGCCCCCCCTTCGTCTCTTGTAAAGATTGCAAAATTGTTTTTTTTTTTTACAATTCCGAGTGTATTGACGCCGCTTTTTATTATTGTTGTTGTTGTTCTCGATTACTGCATTTTTATTGTTTGTTGTAAAACTTTTCCAAGCAAGTGGAAACATTTTTGATAAGGGAAAAACTCAAACCAGCCAGTTTAGTAATTTTACACCCCAACAAGTCTCTGTCTCTGCTCCGACACGTGGCTGAAATAAATTGAATGTGTTTACTTTTTTCCTTTCCCGTTAGATTTATTGTCTTGTTGACAAAATATTGGAATAGTTAAGCAAAAAAGAAATGACGTAAATGGGGGAAAAAACGTGACGACCACAAAAACAAAAGAGAGAAAAAAATTAACTTGCCAAAAAAAAAAAAATTAATCAGCTGATTAGAATTTATTGTTTTGCACAAAACAACAAATTGAGTTGCAAAATTGTAGTTGTCCTCGTTTCAATAGTTCCGCATTTATATGGAAACTAAATAAATCCGGTCACGCTGGGATCGAATAAATATTATTTGTTGATTTTATTATTGTTTACAGCAGGTAAACTCTGATTCTTCAGAAACGTTTTGTTTAGCTCATAATTTGTTATTGTTTTTCGAAACATTTTTATGACGCATTTTGGGTCTGATTCGTTTTCTGGGAAATCAACAAAAATTTATCGTTTTTGCCGTTGCTTTGTCACGTGACCGTGTTGACTGTACACGATCGTCTGAACTTTTTCGAATGTCGAACTGGTTTGGCCAGGTTTTTTTAAACGAAATATTTTCGACGGAAGCTTGTTGCCAGGCAGGCAAAAGTCTGAGTCATTCGATAATAACTCTTACTCTTGGATAGTTTCGATTCTACTTGCCACTGGGAGAACTCGTATTTCATGTCTGTATTAAAAGGTGGTCGCCCTTGGTAAAAACGACTGCCTTTTAACATTTTATCGGTCCACTCAACTTGCTTGCTCCTCTCAAGGTCATTCAAGTGTCAAACCCCCCGCAGTTTTTACCGTTAGCCCGAAAAGTCTTTTGCTTCGCAACAGAATTGGGGCCGAAAGTGAATAACTAAAAATAGAAATTCGCTATAGAAATAATTATCAAATCTTTCCAGTCGAGCCCCTTTTTTTTCTAGTGTCTTTCGAAAGAGACACACACTCTGTTGTCAGGCGTCATAGGAGATTTTTGCTCTGGCCTGCTGGCCTCCCGTCTTGCCACATGCTTTGAAATTGTTTACGACTTTTGTCGGAATAAATATGTATTCAAATCTAGCTAATCAGGGGTTTCTATGCCTTGTTTATTTGTCTAGAAACTTGTAGCACTTTTTTTTTGGCTATTCAACTTATCGCATCCGTTGCTGTGTGTGCGTGTGTAATTATCGCTTATCTATTAGACCAAAAAAAGAAAAACAAACCTAAATTTTGCAAAAAGAAATAAGCGAAAAACAATTTGTTTACTGACTTGGCGATTTCACAGGTTTCTTCTTCTTCTTCTTCTTGTTAATTGCCTGACTTTTAGCAGGGTCTGAAGTCAACAACTGATTTAATGATCTTTTTGATTATCTTTCGATTTTTATTTTTGTAATAACAATTAAAATTCTTTTTTTTTGTGATTGCAGTCAATGATGGACGTACAGCCACAGTGCCTCAGTATCGGGGCTTGAGCAGCGCCTTTGCCACCATTTTCCGGCAAGAGGGTTTCCGTGGCCTCTACAAGGGCGTAACACCAAATGTCTGGGGTTCTGGCTCCTCATGGGGCCTCTACTTTTTATTGTGAGTCTCTAAAAATTCTTTGCCTTTCGGCCAAAAGTAATAGAATGTATTTTTTTGCAGTTACAATACCATCAAGACATTTATTCAGGGCGGTAATACCACAATGCCTCTGGGACCCACAATGCATATGCTGGCGGCAGCCGAGTCTGGAGCCCTGACCCTGGTCATTACCAATCCCATTTGGGTGGTCAAGACGCGTCTGTGTCTGCAGAGCTCCTCGGGCAATGCGGAATACCGTGGCATGATTCATGCCCTAGGGCAGATCTACAGACATGAGGGCTTGCGTGGTCTTTATAGTGTAAGTTTTCCTAGTTAAAATAATTTCTATAGATTTGCTTAAATCTATTTTCTTTTTATAGGGTTTTGTTCCCGGCATGTTGGGTGTCTCGCATGGAGCCATACAGTTTATGACTTATGAGGAACTGAAGAATGCCTATAATGAATATCGCAAGCTGCCAATCGACACTAAATTGGTGAGTAATGAAAAATTTTGTATATATAATTTTTTTTTTTTTATTTTATTTTGCTCATATCATCACATGACCATGATGATGTGAGCACTTTTGCGTGTGAAATTTTTGGCACAAATTCAAAAAGAGCTAAATACTAATAAATTATTTTTTTCATCTCTCTTTAGGCCACCACCGAGTATTTGGCCTTTGCTGCCTGTTCCAAATTGATTGCAGCGGCCACCACATATCCGTATCAGGTGGTGCGTGCTCGTCTTCAGGATCACCATCATCGGTATAGTGGCACCTGGGATTGCATCAAACAGATTTGGAGGTACGAACGTATGCGCGGTTTCTATAAGGGTCTGGTCCCATACCTGGTCCATGTCACCCCCAACATTTGCATGGTCATGCTTATTTGGGAGAAGCTGACCAGCTAGAAAGACGCCCCAACTTCCTAGAGTATTTGAATTGTAAACTTAGTATAACTTTTAATCATTAATATTAACTCTGCATAATCAGGAATTTGCTATAAATTCCCAAACAAACACAAACAAAAAGAAATTACAAATGACATAGCCTTAGGCTAATTTGATTAAATTTAATTATTTGTTATGAGTTCTTTTTTTGTTGGATCAACAAATTTGATAGCCTATTAAATTAGTGAAATTTAAGAATTTATCCTAAGTAATTCCATTTGAATATTGTAAGCCATTTTTAAGTCTATGGAAATTATTTCCTATTTCACACAAAAAAACAAAACAAAAATGGCATTGTAAATGCCTCCACTCACACATTTAGTTTATAGTTTAGTTAAATTTATTTATTTTTACAACAAAAACAACAAAAAATGTAAAAGTGTTTAATTAGTTTAAGTTTTCTTTTCAATTTGGCAAAAAGATTCTTCATAATTTCTTTGGAAATGGTTTTATAATTTTTCTTTTAAATTTATTTAAAAAAAAGAACTATGTAAATAAGCTTAAAACAACAACAACAACCAATTGTGAACAACAACAAATTTGCAAGAAAAAAGAAATATTCAGAAAAAAAACAGAAAAAAACAAAAGAATTTTAAATTAAAATGTTAAAAAAAAGAAATTAAGAAAAAAAATGATAAGTTTTTCCAAGAGTCTTTTTAATTTTGGCTACGCGCCCCCCCACCGGGATCCCTTCGATCTTTTTAGTAAGTAACCATTTTTGCTGTGAATTGTGCAGAATCTCTTTGCTAACCTAAGATAATTTCTTTTTAATTTTGATTCAGCCGACTTGACCATTTCGATCTAAACTATTTGCTTTGATTTCGTTGCAGGTATGAGAGCTTCGGAGGCTTCTACAAGGGTCTCAGGGCCAATTTGGTGCGCGTGGTTCCAGCTACTATGATAACGATGGTTACCTACGAGCATGTCTCACGGCTTATGTTGTCTCGTCGGAAAATAAATGCAACTGGAATCGAAGAAAAGAAATAGAACACTCTTGGATTAATTGTTAAGTTATTCTTTGTTATTTGAAAATGTTGACCATTTTATCAGGGAATTCTTCAACTGCGATAAAAATTCCTAAACGGGGGCTTTTGTTAGGGTTTCTTTTAATGCCAAACAAATATTCCTTAAATTAATTTTAAGAATTGTATATAAGCTTTCGTTTCCTATGGCAAAGTTATTTTTTATTTTTATGGTAAGTCTTATTATTTGTGAGTAATTTTCGAGGCTAGCCTTGTTTTGCTATTATCATGCTATTTGTACATTTATTGATCAATGACTGTTGTAAATAAAACAAAACGTTATGAAGAAAAATGCAATTAATTTCATTTATTGGCAGATAAACAGCCAGGTCATTTGTGGCAATAAAGCGGGCAAATTGAATAGCGGAAATCGATAGGTAAGACACCTAAGTAATCGATTGACATTTATCGAAACCGTTTTTAACCGCTTGTTTAAATGTAACGCCTCTGTAGGGTTGTGAAACTGGAAGAGCTTTTAAAGCTGTTGCCTAAGCTTTTGTGCTTGTGCAGTTTTTTTTTCACCATAAAATAAATATAAATAATTTGATTACAATCTGGCCTAATATTATTTTCTGGTTCATTTCAAATTTATTAATTAAAAAAATCATACAACAATAAAATGCTGGTGGCTCGTTCGAAATGAGTAAATGAAATAAATGTGTGAGGAAGCCTTCCGCTTCAGTTACCTTTTCATTTGAAGGCGTTGTGCGCGGGCAGAGAAGTGAACGATCCACTCAATTTAGTAAATGTCACAATATTCTAAAACTGTGGAGGACCTTACCGATCAGACTAAGGAAACTTTGTTTGATTTTCAAGACATTTAATACATTTAGCTTTATTTGTATGTATTTGATGCACATTTAACATATTTTTTCTTTCCACATTATCTTTTCTTTTTAGAGGATCTTTTATTCTTTCTTTTATTATTTAATTCATTTGTCTGTCCTCGAGGAGAAAGCTGGTAGGCTTCTCATAACGCCATCTTGAAATTGGCTGTGCTGAGTGCGGGTGAGAGGGGGGATTTGGTTAACACTTAATAAGCTTTTACATTGATACAATAACTATTTTTAAATGGATCTTCATATTCTTAATCAACATGGCTCGAAATCGACCATGTTTAGGATTGTATTTTCATTGGTTTTTTTCATTTTTTTTTTGTTTCAATATTTAAAAAAATTTCTTGGTAACTTTGCTTTTTATCCAGATTATTGCAGATTATTTTGCTTTGCTCTTTTCACCAATTCAACTGCTTAGACCGCCCTCCGTTTCCTCCAACACATTTAGCACTTTGCATTCTCCGTTTGAAGTTTGCCGTGGCCCACGAATTATTCCAGCTAGTCATAAAAACCTTTGCACTTGTAGCCACTCTCACGATTGCCTTCACTCCGGGAGCCATTTTGGCCCTCAGCACTGTTCGACGTACATCAGCAAAGAGAACAGGCGCAGCTGGCATTGTAGAAGCTCGAGGCTGCGGCCGTCAGGCTGTTGGAGCATCCAGTGGATGTGGATGGAATTTGCAAGTCTGGCATTTCGCCCACAACTCCGGCCATGGGCGCTATGCCAGCATTTCTGCAAATGTTATCGGCCAATCGAGAGGCGTAGACCTTCACCAGGGCCAGATGTTTCTCCTTGTCCATTTGGGAGGCTTTGATTTTTATTTGCAAATCATCCTCGTTTTCGTCCGTGGAAATGCAACGTGCTCGCTTCGAAGGTGGCTCCATTGCAAAGTTTGACTTTTGCAAAATGGGTAAAGAAAAAAAGAAAAGATATCACAAGAAGGACAAATGGCAAAAACAACAAGTGGGCTGCACTGTTGCCAACAGCCGATTGCAGTACAGCTTATCAACCACCAGGTTCAAGGTTGCAATTGCAAAAGTAGATATATATTTTCGAAAGCTCGGCCAACGCAATTTATGAATTCTTGTATAAAGGACTAAACAGAAATGCTGTGAGGTAAGTAGAAAATTCATTTTTAGCTTGAGAAACTTTGTGAATTCATATAATTTCTTACCCACGACAAGGAATTTATCGGTAGTGTGTCCTCATATTTTTGTTTGGCACCTTGAAAATGTCCTTTTGCGCTTTTGTGCGCTGGCGTTGAACAATAAAGTTTTGCAAAGCGCCACCACAACCTTTCACGCCGAAAAGACGAAACGCAATGCGGCCTGCCAACCTGGTAAGTTAAACGCGTTGACCTCAATTCAAGATATAAAATCTTTAAAAAATACGTTTCGAACAATAAATTCCATTTTAAAAATTGCCCGAAAGAGTGAAAAGAATTGAACTTTTTGATAAATGAATTTCAGCATAATAAAATACACCTGTGAAAACAAAAAATCAAGTCCTTACCGGATTTCAAGGAACTGGACTCCAGATGAAGACTTTTCATTTTCTATGGGAACACTGCCCTGGTGAGATAGCCAAGTAGAATTTGAATAAGCGCCAATCTGGGTGTTTTATCTCATAAATTCTTTTTCACAGTCTCGACGAGCTGGTAAAACATGGCGAGAATTGTGTTTAACGATAAGGACGAATTGGCCGAACAGCTTCGAATCTGGTTTGGTTTTACTATCTTTCATTATCTTTTATTATCGGATGAGCAATCTGATTGTCAGTTAAGACTATCATTTTAATTTTAATATCGTTTTTAGGCTATGATCTGGTGCTGGCTGAGGATGAGGATATGAATCGAATAATTGAAAGTCTAAGCCTACTTCCATAATACTTTTCCTAAACAAAAACGATTTTATACGAAATTTGAGATGAGAACTGTCGAACTCTTTAACAATAAATTATGAATTTTAAATCTCAATAAACGGAAAATCAAAATATTATCCACGGATAAGTTGGCAGTTCCATTAAACGTACAAGACAGCTTTTGTCTGGCATTAATGGATACAGTAGGTACACACTGTCCCAATTCCATTTAAAGAAGTCACAAGTGGGAACGAGACAACTATACAAGTCTCCACTCTGCGCGCGCTGTTTTTAAGCCTTCAAATTGTTAATGAACAACACACAACTTGGGATTTTAATTATATTTGGGTAATTATATCAATCAATAAATTTGCATATTTCTCTTATGGACTATGATTAACATTTATAGATAACTATATATAATTCCAATTTTAACGATAATTAAGTCAATTTTGTGTTGTTTTTTTCTTTTCGCTTTACACTTCTAAATTTGTGAGTAAATTAATACGTTTCATAGTTCATTTTTGTGCGTAAGTATGATATTTAGAGTTATATGATTATTTTTATTTATTAGATACATAGATTTTGTGGCATTTAACCACTTAAAACTGAATATTGCTTTTTGTTTTTATCTTTTGACTTTTCAAAAAAATATTGCAAAAAACTTGAACAGAATAACATTCATAAATTTTTGTTTTTTTTTTTAAGGCTATCAAGTTAGCTTAAGCATTTCTTGCAACTTTCAACTAAAGCTTTTCCAAATTATTTTCTTTCTCTTCTTCTTTCGAGAGATGTAAGGACTACTAAGGACTAACGAACTTATGGCTTATAAATTCTATAAACTTTAAAAGACACCATTAAAAATGTTTTAGATATTTCCAAAGCTTGTGCGTGTGTATGTGTGTGCGGGTATGTTGGTGTGTGTGTGTGTGCTTTAGACGACAAGATTCAAACGATGCACATGACTTTGATTCACAGACTGTTGGCGACTGACGATGATGTTACCACCGCCACCACCACCAACACTGCCAGCGCTGCCCCCACCACTGCTGGAGCTGTTGATACTGCTCTTAGCCGGACTCTCGATGACAATGATACTGGGAGCAGCGGCATGAAGCAATGAAGTGGTAGCCTTGACTCGTCGATGACCCCCACGTTTGCCCTGAAATATGAAGAAGTCATGAAGTAAAGACTGAATAGGACTGAAAGCCTTCGGGCACTCACCTGTCGTGACTTGTTGGAGCGCGACTCCTCGATCAGGTGATTGGGCACCTGGAAGAGACCCTCGCCTCGTGTGATTAGCACATTGGTGAGCCGGCAACACTGGGCAGCCATTTTCACCTGCTCCTCGATACTGTTCTTGTCCGTGGGGTGAATGTATCGTGGCGGGAAGAAGGAGGGCCCAATGATGGTGGCCACATTGTGAAGATTCATTTTGTTGACATCTTTATGGTCAATCACATGATTGAGGAAGCGCAGCAGGGAGCGCAATGTGTTCCGGTTCTCATGTGGCAACATTTGGCAGACAATACTCAGGGCACGCACCTGATCTGAGGGCGGCAGAGTGTGACACTGATAGAACAAGGGAATCAGCTCATTGGTTAGCAGCGGCTGTGGCAGTTCGCGCAGCCAACGTTTCAGCAGGGCGCTCAGCTCATGGACACTGGCATTGCTCAGCAGTTGGGTGAATTTTTTTGGCTTTTGATAGAAACTCAACTCTAATTCGTTGTAGAGTAATTCAGTCTGCAAAGGAAATTGTCCAATTAGGATCTTCCAAAGATTTCATCAAATATTTTCGAATCCTTACCTTTTGTTTGTGTCCTGCCACACGCAGGATGCCCTCCTCGCGAACACCGCGTCGCGAGAGTTCCTCAAGTAGACCCTCCAGAAATCGTGGGACCAGTGTGGAATCCTTGCCGGTCAGCTGCTGATCGCGGCGTATCAAGGCATTCAAAGATACCCCAAACAGGTTGCCCTCTTCCTTGCGGCGACGCTTGAAGGGTTTCCGTTTATCCAGCGACACTTGATTCCTGTCAAACACTGTGGCCAGTTCCAGCCAGAAGATGGGCTGCAGACGCTTCAGCTCCGTCTCATTGATCGTGTCTATGTCCGAGCAGTATTCCAGGGACAAGTCGCTCGACTGCCCATCGACGGCATCCACCCCATCCTGACTAGATGTCTCCCGGCACATGCTCTCGAAACTGATGCCATCCCGAGATGAGGGCGAATTCTGCACACTGTGTGGCGGTGTATCCAGTTGCATTTTATTCAGTATCTTCTCCGGCGAAGACGACGACGACACCCTGGCCGTATTCGAGAGGCACTCATCGCTGGAATCACCCGACGAAGTGTTGTTATCGCTCTGGGCATACTGCATCAACTGGCCACGGGCACGTCTAAACAAAGAAGGAACATTAGTAATCGGAAGCCTCAGGAATCTTCAACTATTTACTTACCCCACTGAGCAAGATGGATCCGAACCGGAGCGATTACGCGGTATATGTATGGTGCCTATCCGGGAGAAGCCCAGCAGTTCAATGCCATCGGCCGAATACATGGGTATATCGCAACGTACATGCGATCCCCGGAAGATATCTGTGGAGCCCTTCAGAGGGGCGCTGGGTGTGCGGCGCAGCTTGAGTTTGAGATGCTTGCCCAGGGAGGGATGCACGCTGCCATTATCATTGGCAGGAGTATGATCGAAAATGCTCACAAAACTGGGTCTGCGGAAATATTGAGAAAGGAATTTGAAGGTTTTCCACAAAAATTCTTTCAAGGCTTTCCAACTTACATTGAGGCATTGCCCCAGACCTCGTCGCCGTGTATTGAGTCCAGGGAATCGGGTGTAGCACTTCGAGAACGTGTGCCTGTGCTGGACTCCTAAAACAGAAAGAAATCCCCTCAATTATAGTAAGGAAATCAAAAGATTTATTTACGCTTCAACTTACATCGAAGTCCCGGAAGACATCGCGTATGTCTGGCTTACGCTTGGAGCGATTCTTTGGACGTCCACGGACTGTTTGGTTGAGGGCCCGGACACGCTGTTTAATGGCCTCCGCATGGGGCTTGGACAGGGTAGCCAGTATCGGTTCTAGCTCAGAAGTGCGCAGCTCGTAACCCTGAAAAAATAAGACCCAGCAAGAACGTATTTTATTCTCAAATCTTTTTTTTTGTTTTATCTCAAAGCCCCTGACTCACGGCCTCGTCTATTGTAGGAAGTGTGCTAAAACCACTTATGGTCAGATATTTCATAGCTCTGATTCTTATATAATCAGCTTAGTCAGGAAAACTTCAGACCGACTCAAACCACTGTTGATTTCAAACTGATTTGTGCAGTGGAGCTGGCAAGTGAGCCAGAGCCTCAAATTTATTTATTTATAGTCTCTTAGTCAGTCAGTCAGTCGTCGGTCTGTCAAAAATATGGAATATCAAAATCAAGAAAATGTGCATTGACTGGCGCGCCTGGTCTTCGGTCTAAATTGCCACCTTATAAACAAAAGTATCAAATTTTTTTACTTTTTTTCAAGCATTTTTTTTTATGATTATTTACCAGGAGCATTTTGCTTACTTAAACAAAATCACCTTGGCGAAAACTTGAAGACTTGAGCAATTATAAACTTGTGGAATCTGGGAAACTGAAGAACCCTGAAATGTTTAGGTATCGATGGCTTTTCCAGGAGTCCCACAAAAGCTAATCAGATTGCCAATTCCCCGAAGATACCAAGATCTAAGCAATCCTCCGCACCTGTTCAAACCGGTAAGTGGAGCTAATCAGAGTTAGACTGAGAGAGATCTGAGAGATCGAAGATATAATTGGTCCAACCAATCAGATTTTTTCTCTGTTCTAATTGACAAATTCCTCAAAGGTATACGACTTAAGATCTAAGAGATCAAAGATATATTTGCTCACCTGTTCGAATGGTTTGGTCAGCTGTGGGAAGCCAGCACAGATCAGCCACTCGGCTTCCATTTCGCCATCTAAAAGATAAGGATTATTATAATTTTTTAGTTCTGGAATATGTCCAAGGATTGACTTACCTTCATATTGAGTCTCGGGCTCATTGCTGGGCGAGTTTGTCTGGAGCATATATTCGCTTAGGAATTCCGTATAATCCTGATCGGAGGCATTGTCCAGGGATGTGTTGCTGCTCAGCTTGTTGCTGTTCTTGTTGCTGTTCATATTGCTGATGTTTATATTATTTGGATTATATGGCATATCGTTTTCTACAAATCACGACTTATCACTTAGCATAGAAAAGAAAATCAAAAGTTAATTCGTTTCGTTTCTCTCTTCTTTTTTCGGTTTCTAATTTCTTTTTTTATTGATTATTTTATTTCCTTTGTGCTTGATTGTGACTCGTTTGTCTTTCTGACTCGATTGGAAGAAAATCTTAGTTAGTTTTGCTGGTGAGGCGTCCGTTGCGCTGTCTTTGCCTTTTTTAACTGAACTAACAATTTGAGCGGCATTGCTGCAAACAGAAGACCCAAAATGCAATGGATTAGTTAAAAGCGTAAATATATTGATATATGGAAGTACATATATATATATATGCATGTGTGTGTGTCTATGTGTATGTGTGTGTAATTGTTTTATGTTGTTGTTGTTGTTGTGGTCTGCAGTCAATTGTAACCTAATGCTGGCATTATGCAAGGCGCAGGGCCTCAAAGCAGCAAGTAGCTTATGATAAGAGCGAACGAGAGGGTCCAAGAGGGAGAGAGACAGAGTGAGAGAGAGGGAGATGGAGGGAGACCAACTAACATCCAATTACCGCATACGTCAGCTCAATTGCATTTCGGACAGCGGCCAGCACTGTACTCACTTTTGGAAACTGTGTCTCTTCCGTCGCAGCTGCCGCTGCCGCTGTCTTTGCCGATGCCGCTGCTGCTGCTGCTGCTGCCGCCGCCAGCGTTGCAGTCATCAATTTAACTGTTGTTTTTCTTGCTTGCTTGCTTGCTTATTTGTTATATCAATAAATTAATTGTCATAAGATTTTTTTCGTCTGTTTTTTGTGATCGGTAATCTTTGATTGGTCTATGATTGGTGGCCGACAATTGTAATTATTTCGTTTTGATTGTTATTTCATGTTTATTTTTGTTGATTTCTGTTTTTCTATTTCTGTTTCTTTATTTTTTTTATTTTTTTTATCGGTGTTAAGCAACCAGTTAATGCAATTTACTGGCCAAGTGACTTGATTTTTCATGTTTCCATTTATTATTGGGCAAGCTTTTATTTCTTTATTTATTTTTTTTTCTTTTTTAATAAATTCTCCAAATAACTTTATTACACCATTGGTTAATTTTGGTAAAGATTAGGAAAAAATATTCTGTTCCTTTTGTAGAAAGAAATAAAAAAAAACTTATTTGTTTTGTCTTTTTTTTTTTTTTTTGGTTAATTGAAACTTTAATCAAAAAATAAATTTAAAGATAATTGAAAACGAAAAAAAAAACAAACAAAAAAAAAAGAGATAAAAAAATTGGATAGTAATTTTTATTGCAAGTGCTGGCACAATCACATCAATTGATTGGCATTTCAGGCCAACCAAATCCACAAATAATCGAGCCCAAAGCAGCCAGCTTCAAAGTTCAATGCATTCAAATAAACCAAAAGCTATAATAATGAAACTTAATTGCTGCATTTCAAGTATAACCGCTGCTAATTATGTTCAGCGACAGTAGCAGCAACAAAAAAAGAGTAGAAATAAATAAAATAAAACACACACACACACACATACACATACAGAGAAAATACGCTTGCGTATGACGACGAAAATAAAACCACACAAAATTAATTGAATAAATCCAATTGGAAATTGTTAAGCGACCACAACACGCGACGCTGGAGTTTCGGAGAGTCGAGTCGAGTCGAGTCGGCCAAGTCTACACATGATGCTGCCAGTGGCACAGCATTAGCAATTAACACAACAACAAGTCAAGTCGTCGGTTTAGTTTATGGGCCCCAACAAACGACAGAGCTTTGGTATTACCTAATACTAATGAAGACACACACACACATTCGCACATAGAAATGCGTAAGCCTACTCCCAATTTATATTGCATTCGAAATTATCAGGTGGAAAAAGAGACTAAAGACTATTTTGCTTATCTCGGTTCATCTCTCAATTGCAACAAACAAACAAACCGAGGGCATAAGTTGATTGCGCATATGTAACACACACACGCACACACACTCAGAGGCACTCTCATTAATGTGACATTTCTACACAAAACTGCTGATATGTTTATCTCTTTTCTGCTCTGCTCTGCTCTGTCCGCCTTCTTCTTCTTCCTCGTCTACATCAAACTGCAACGGAAAGTGAAAGCTAACTAATATGAAATGAAATGACAGTAAAGAAGCCGCCAAAAGCTATAGGCATAATATATTCACACATACTAAAAACGCTCTATTTTAAGACTATCTGTATGTGTGTGTGTGTGTGTGTGTGTGTGTGAATGCCAGTGAACTGTTGATTAGCCATAGCCATATTGACGGCAGCTCGTAATTCGTTACGTCGCGCATGCGTGTGCACCACTTTGCCGAAGCCTTCATTTATCATCAAAAAATACAAAAAAAAATAAAAATAAATATATTGCCAGGCTTTTTGGCATAACCAAAACACTTGACAGCTTAGACAAGTCGGAAGTTTTTTTTTTTTTTTTAGCTAAAACTTTTAAGTGTATAAATTTAATTTTTAATTTTGACTTAAAAAAAAAAAAAACCGAATCCAATAAGCCTTTTGTGGGTGTGACTCATTATTGATATTTTTATTTTGAAACGTTTTTTTTTTTTAGCCTGACAAATGTTTTGCTGCACTTTTAACGGCGCTTTTGTATTTTGAAGCTTATTATTAGGTAAACTTTTGACTGCGTCACAGTGACTTTTGTTGTCACACACGCACACACACACACACACACACGCACGAATGAACTTACGCAGACAAAGTTGAGCGTAACAGAAAAAAATAAAATATAAGCAGAGCAACAATTGGGGGAGTGGAGTGAGGAGCGTTGATGAGAGAGGCTCGTTGTCTCCGTCACAGTCATTAATACACTCACATGTGCTCATCAGCACAAAAAAAAACGAAGTAGAAATAAAATGAAAAAGAAAGTGTAGATAATAATTAACGTGTAGTACAAGTGAAATGTTTGTGTCTCCCAAAAAGGAGAGTGAGAAATAAAGTCTACGCAAAATTCTACGCAAAAATTTGCAGTGTGCCTAAAATTTTGCTTATTTATAGAAATTGTATAATCCAAATAAATTAATATAATTGAAAGGTTCAGTAAACTTCAAAAAATGTATTGACATATTTTTTGAATGTGTTTTGTTTTTCTCTACAACCAAGTAGAAATTTTATATTAAATTAAATATGAATAGACTTGGGGAATTTCTAAGAAAATGCAAAAGGTTTCAATTTCATATTTCTCGAATTTCCGGAATGTTACTAGACATGAAGAAGAAGAAGAAGAAGAAGAAGAAGAAGATTAAATTGTATATTTTCGGGAACAGAATCACCTGCTGTGCTCAAAAGCCTCTTGTAAACTTTCTAAGCTCTCAAACTCTCTGCTTCTAGATAAGCTCTATTTCAATCTCCCCTGGATGCCCATAAATCAAAATCCAAAAATATTTCTTATAATTATAATGCTATATAAATTATATATGAAAATCTAATTTCAAAGAAATGGGACAGATTGTCTTCAGGGTGCCAAAGAGTCTTCTTCTTTTCTTTGTCAAATCATGTGATATAATTAAGACGATAATTTTTGAAATTTTCCCAAGCTCATAAAAATTTCAATTATTCGATTTTATTGTTTAATAAATAGCTTTAAAATTTATTGAAATCTATATGATATAGTGGTTCGATTGAACTGATATTAGTCATACAGACATTTATCTATATAGGCATGAAGATAAGTCGAAGACATCAGAGACCCCGGGGGTGGTGAACACTCTGTATGAAGGTAAGAAAATCTTCTCTTGAGTTAAAAGCTTCAAATTTGGTATATAGAATCTTTAAGACTTGTGAGGGGTCAGGTTTCTATTATAGAATATATGATCTGACCTCTGAGCTTACTCTGACGTCTCCGTGAATAGAGAATGCTTTGTATGTAGGTGAGGAAATCTTGAGAATGCGAAGGAGTAGGGTTCTCAAAATTAGTAATTGCCTTGTGAAAGGTCAAGTTTTTATATATGTTTTCATCGATCTGACCATTTAACTGGGGGTAAAAACTAAGACCCTCAATAATGATTTGTATAAGCTAGAATTATCATTAGTTAATGTATTTCGGTAAAGAGCTTTCGATTTGTAAAACCTAGAATTATCATTAATTAATGTATTCCGGTTAAGAGCTTTCGCTTTCCTTCCTTTAGAAGATATTCTTGATTTTTTTTATTCATACATTAAATGTGTCCATGGTTACCACCTTGCCCCTAGCTCAGTCTATTTTATTAGAGAATTTTTGATAAGCAATATGACACCATGCGACACCCATTAGCCCCAAAGAGCATCATTAAAATGCTTTTTCGAGCAAGTAGTTTCTTTTTTGACCGGCCGGCTAGTGGGTCATGTCAGACCGACGATCCATCTTCAATGTCAAAAGTTTCACTTTTTGACGGCCTTGCCGAACCAAACCGAACCGAGCCGCGTCGAGCGGTTTTGTTTTATTTTATTTCTGTTTTCGTGGTGGTCACAGATTTTTAACTAAGATTTGTA
Organism: Scaptodrosophila latifasciaeformis; assembly: GCA_037075145.1. Classification (NCBI taxonomy): domain Eukaryota; kingdom Metazoa; phylum Arthropoda; class Insecta; order Diptera; family Drosophilidae; genus Scaptodrosophila; species Scaptodrosophila latifasciaeformis. The sequence goes on from JBAMCM010000158.1 coordinate 909,188, forward strand.
TTTATTAATTACAGCTAGAAGTTGTGTCTCTCTCTGTGTGTAGTTTTCGCAAGCATTTTCATTTCCCTCGCTGCTGCCACTTTCACGTTTTGTTTTCGCTCATTAGCCGCTCATGTGATCGTGAGGCTGAGCGTGTGCGTGAGTGAAGTCAGCCCGACACGAAGACGGACAAAACACTAAAGTGAAAAATGTTTCAAAAGATTTGTTGTCATTTGTCTCTCTTTCTACATTTTCTCGGCCATATTTTAAGAGATTGATTGCATTTGAACAGTGGCGCCGACTTAGTCAGAAATGGTTATAGCCCAAGTGTTCCCTTGTTTATGTTTTTGGCTAATTAGCTAACCAGAACAAGCCATTTGCTTCTGCTTTTTGCTAATTTGTTTTTATCTTTTCAAGGCAATTAACAACATTAACCCGGTTCATTTCTCTAGTTTTTAGAATATCCCCCATCCCTCTCCATCTCATAACTTTCGCTTTGAAATTTTCTCAATTTACAGTCTCCGAATAGTTCCGAATAGAAAGAATAATTTAAAATCTTGTACAACATATCCATACTAATAACCAACTGACTGACTGACTTTCAAAATAATTTGCATATAAATAAAATTGCTATTTGCCAGGCGAACTCAAAACCTTTTGTTTTCCTAGGAAAAAAAAAACAAACACAGAAACAAAAAATGCTTATAAACATTTTGAAATATTAGTCACACTTTGGTCTAGAAATCGAACAACACCCGTCCATATCAATGGGTATGTAAAACCAATTTAGATATAGCATTAAAGATATGATTTACTTCCCCCAAGTCTCTGTCTGTTTTCATTAGAAACAAAAGATATGAATATATATATGATTTTATATTCATAAAACTTGTTTCATATTTCTTCTTGTGATATCATAAAAATTGTCATAACAAGCCACACTTCATTCCAAATGGGTTCTTCAATTAAAATCTATAAAGATTTTTCTTTATGAGATCATCAACAAATTGTTCAGAAATTCCAGTTTCACTCAACAGCTGAATAATTGTTGAATGAGTTCATACAGAGTTATAGATATAATCAGTCGATCCTATACAAAATAAAATTGTTTCAAATCCTTAGATTTTGGGATCCTTGAGTCTTCGAACTCTACACAATCGTTCAGATATAAGTTGACTCCACAATAATCAAATCAAATCCTTCGATTTTTCTGAAATTTCACCTAACTTTTTTGATTATACAACTGATCGGGCCCTTCGAAATCTGCACAATCTTTCGGAAATCCATTTTTTTTTCTTAAATTTTAAGAGCCTTTTCGACCTTCTTTCTGAAATACAATACCAACTTTTACCTTAATAAAACGACAAACCTTTTCAATTATTTAAGAGAAGAAAAAAAAAACAATCTTAATAATTTTTAATTGTATGAAATTCCTGAACTTTCATTTCGAGCAGAAGAATCTTGAAAAAAAATAAAATTAAAAATAACTTGGGCAGATCTTAATAAAACATATAAATTGTCGTCGACTGCCTTGGCCAGATATTAACACACTTTTGGTGACACTTTGTTTTTTCTTGTTGGCCCCAAAGAGCAACGGCGCACCCGTGCACGCCCTCGGGCCCGGGCCCGAGCCCAGGCCAACCTTTTCTGGGCTCAGGCCCAAGAGGTCTGAGCCACACACGCCAACCACCAACAAGCTGGCTCAAACGCTTAGCAGGCGTTGCGGTTAGAACAAAAGCGGTAAATCGCGCGCCAGTTAAACGTTTTTGCTGCTTGACTCTGTGTGAATGTAAATGACAAAAGACACAATAACCCAGTTGAAGTTGTCGAGTGGAGTCAAAGTCGGAGTGGTGAGCCAGCAAGCCAGCGGGCTCTTTGCACACTTTCTCGCTGGCTTCTATTGAATGCCCTAAATCATGTTTATGGCCGCGTGAGATAGACAGTAAGTCAGGTTTATGCACGGATTTTCATATGAAGTGCTAATGTTAATGTTGCTGCAATTAGCCGGGGGTTCCCTGGGCCACCGTTCTCGGTCTGGCCTATCTTTGATCTGGTATTCTTGGGGCTGGTCCACATGTTGTCTATGAGGTCCGCACCCAGAAAATGCATAACATGGCATTCCAATGAGTTGGCGGCTGGGCCTAAAATACATTTTCCTACCTCCCTCTCTCTCTCTCTTATATGAGTGAGACTGAGATCAAAGCGGCTCCGGCTGGGTAGCTTTTTGGGGTCTTTTTATTGTTAGTCATCATTTTCGATGAAAGCCTCCCAAAAAGTCATTAGCATGACCAACGCATTCTTTCTCATATCCAGCATACAGCATCCAGGCAGAGGCTGAGTTGGAGTTGGGAAAGATTCTAAAACGAAATCGTTTCCAAATTAATTTTCTCCAAATTCAAATTTAACGACCTTTCACGGACTGACTTCGAATGGGGTTACATATATGCAATTAATCGCAGCATTAATTTAAATTATTGGGTCATTATTTACACACACACACAAACACAGGCATAGAGAGAGAGAACGGGAGACAGAGAAATATGAATGGCATGTTCTTTATTTGTTATCTTTGGTTCCACCCATTTCGAGTTGGTACATAATTCTTATGAAATGAGAAAAAATAAAATCTTATTTTAGCAATTTATTAAACTCGCCAAAAGAAGCCTAAGAAAATAAAAATGGGAAAAGAATTTTTTTTCTGTTTTTTTTTTTTTTTTTTTTTGGTGTTTGGAATATCATTAAAAGTTAAGAGGCCCGTGGGTCATTTCATTTCTTTGGTTTATGTTTTGTTGTCTGATTGGCTCATGAGTGCCACATTAATATTTGTTAACTTGGCCAAAGCCAAAGCCAAAGCCAAAGCCAAAGTGTAGATAAACCAACAAGTGATTATTAAACACAGATTAGCTTACAGCAGATGCCAAGTTTGATTCCTATCCATAAATCATTGAACGAAAATTGCGGCCAACTCATCATCGGCCCATTGAGAGATTGAGCTGTTTGCATAAACATTTGGCCATTCATTTTGCCAATCTTGATGAAAATAACCTTAACCTAGAGATTTGATTGAGCCGAATCTATCGAGTCTTTGTTTTGTTATTTGTCAAAATTATAAAAGAAAAACCATTAAAGTGTGGGCAGATATTTTCTGCGATAAATTTGGAAATAATATTCAAGTCAATAGAAAACATTTCAATGGATAATTAAAATCAAATATTTAGCTCTTTGACTTTTAAGGCAAGAAATTCTAAAAAAGAATGAAATAATTCGAAATAATAAAATAGAAAGCTCTGAAAGAAAATAATAAAAATTTGCAAGTCTTTTTTTGGAAGCCTCCAAAGAAAATATTTTGGACAACTTGGAAATCTTATCGAATTAAATTGGTTTTGTGTTCTCAATTTGAATTTCAGTCAGGAATTCATTTTACTTGCTAATTAAAGTGAATTGCTTGGGCATAAAACATTAATTGTCCCCTCTCTTTAGACAGACCATTCAAGGCCAAACCGTTTCAACATGATTGAAATTCTGAAACCACTTTTGGACATTTGATCTGTTACCTCGCCTTAGTCGAAACAGGTGTACCAGTTGGACAGACTGCAGGAAATGATCAGACAAAATATCAAACAACAAAGCCTTCGAGAGCTGGATTGACGGGGCTTATAGGGCATGCCCCAAACATCTCAACAGATCAGATCAGTATGCCTACGCAGAAATTCATTCACTCCCCCAATGCACCGCGGGGCTGATTCTTTCACAATCTTAGAACAAATGAGCCAAATCGAATGCGACATCGCATGTGGGTGACCATGGCTCATGGCTAACGCCTGCGGCTATGCCAACCAGCCAACTCCACCTTCTGCCTGTCTTGGCATGACGCACCGAAAGTCAAACAGAGTTCAAAACATTGTCTAGACAATTGCAAAACTAGCCAAAATTTGTATGCCCAGCAAATTACACAATCGTATACAAAACACTAAAAACAGACAAAAAAACAAAAAACAATAACATTCGACCAATAAAGATTTGACGATTTGTCGACTTTTTGCCACTTCAGGTTGAAGTAGTGTTCAGGTCCAGAATAAGACAATTAAGGTAGTTTGGATAGTGTGTCAGTGTTGGCTCAATTCGTTCCCAAATTCGGTTCTGTTCAGGTCTGATCTTTTCGACCAATTAAGATTTGACGATTTGTCCGACTATTGTCACTGCAATTCCAGAGTAAGACAATTGAGATAGTCTGGATAGTTTTGGGTCAATAAGCTCCGAATTAATGTATGATTCGGTTCTGTTCAGATGTGTTCTTTTCCGATTTCCCGACTTTTGCCACATCAAGTTGAAATAGTGTTCAAGTCTAGAGTAAGACAATTAAAGTTGTCTGGATTGTTTTCAGTACTGGCTTAATTCGATCCAGATTACCCTTTAAAAGTCTTGGGTTCTTGGTTCATTTGAACTACATGTCTGGCTTAAAGATGTCTGGATAGTTATCAATGCTGGCTTAATTCGATCGAGATTCCCCTTCAAACGTCTTGGGTTCTGGGTTCATTTGAACTAGAATTCCCAGCTTCACTCCTCTCCAGCTTAAAGTGGTCTGCCTGTCTGACCACTTGTGACCACGTTTTCAAAAACTCTATTGAGTTCAAGCTCATGTGTAAGCTGTGTTAATGTGCCATGAAAGATTGTTCCACATTTGTGCCAACGAGTGCCCTGCTGGTGGTTGTTTCAGCCTCAGACTTCTGGAATTGGCCAGTCACCTGGTCGGTCGTGCTGGGCCCAAGCAGACTCGGTGGGTGATTTTATAGACACTTCAAGAGAATTTCAAGACTATAAAATTCGGACTAATTAAAAGTCAAGTCGATTATTCCCGGATTTAAAACGAAACCCACAAAAATTGAAACCCCCCAAAAAGTGTATCTTTCAGTCGACTTTGGCATTGCACAAATCTTTTCAGTCCTTTTGTTTAGTCATGGTTTATGATATTTTTTTTTTCTTTTTTTTTATTAGAAGTGCTGCTTTGTCTAGTTCTTGTGCTACATTTTCGAGAGGCCCATAAAAAAAAGAACCCTGGGTAGTCACTTTTTTATAGATCTTTTGTTTCAAAAAAAAAACAAAAAAAACAAAGCAATAATCATTGCTCAAGTATTTTTATGAGATTCTTTTTTTTTATTTATTTATTTTTATCCAGTTAAATTAAAACGCAATCAAATTGAGAATCAAACTCATCACACCCAAAAAGTTGTCACTGGATGAATAAACTGGTTAAAATCTCAACAAATTCGAATTTATTTAAAACAAAAGAGTAAAAATCAGAAACTCAATAAACCGTTCAAAGGTTCTTTTTTCGGGATTCGAGTCGATCATAATTCGAAAATAGACAAAACTCTGCTGCCTTATCGATAATACAAAATTTCCATATAAATGTTGATTTTGGACAAAAAAAAAATAGCTAAACGATTGAATCACTTAACCATGTAAGATTCTCGGAAAAAATAATGACAATCTCGGGATATACCAAAAGTCAAATGATTTGTAATAAAGTGTAATAAAGATATCCCAAAAATAAAAGCCAAACGATAAGTACGCTAATAAAACCACATAAAAAAAAAATATTCCCAAATCGAAAATACAATTTTTTTTTTTTTTTTTTTTGAATTTTTAATAAAAACACAAAAAAGACTCAAAAGACTTGGAGACCCAGCGAGTTGAGTTAGTTAAATGTTAACCTGTTTTACGTATTATCGTAGTTTTTGCCTTTTCAATTTATTTCTTTCAGTTTCTACGTGAATATGCCAAAGAAACGTGTAAAACATGTTTTTTTTTATATTTATTTTTATTTTTGTTGTTTTTGTTTTATATATACATATATATATTTTTTTATATTTTTATTTTTGTGGTTTCAGGGCGCTGTGGCTGCAAATTACAAAGACGTGTGGAAAAAAATATTGAAAACTACCAAAGTGCACAGAAAACAAAATCGCAAAACAGTCAAAAATATAGACACCTCTATATATATATATATATATATATATATATACATATATATAATTTGATCAGCCGTCAAAACATTGGCGACAACCAGTTGATTCGGTTTCTGTTTGCACTTTTTTCTCTCCTTCTTTTTTTTATCTGAATCGGTCTATTTTTGGATATAAGCTACGAATGGGAATCATTTAAAGTTTGAGATATAGGATACTTTTGTTTTGTACCACAGATATCGGAAAATATAATATATATATATTCATTAGTCTGTGCTCTATCCTTGTCCAAAAAGGGCAAGCCTTCGAGTGAGTTGACAGAAGACCCATTAGGTGTTCTGCTCGGAACTCAAACTAGTTACCCTACGGGTGAGATGATCAAGCTTCCATATGATATAGAATATACTATTCATTAGGTTGTGAACTAGCCCCATTTATAGCTAATAAGAGTCCGGACACCAAATTACTAAGTTTTTGGTCGAGATGACAAATATCCCAGGTGATATAATTTATAGTACCATTCATTAGGTTATCTTCTACCCCTATCCAGAACAGGTGAGACTATTTCAGTTGATTTACTATATAATATTCATTAGGTGTTCCAACCTGAACCAGAATTGCTAAGTCTTTTGAGTGTAATAAAAAAAATGTCATCCACTCTTAAAGCTCTCGTCTAATATAGAACATCTCTTATGAACTCTAGATCCCATATAAAATAACTTTAATATTTTACCTACTAAATCTATGAGCATTTGGATATATATTAGTTTTTGAGACCTTCAAGAATGAAGCTAAATTTCTTTTGAGACAAGCAAGGTTCTTTTATAGAATTCAAATCAATCCTTTTTGGGTATACCAAAACTATTAATTAGTTTGGCTAACCTAGTTTTGTTTTGAATGAAACTTCACAATTTCAATTGTTGCCCAAAACTTCCACCAAAAATCAAATGATTGATTATACCAATTTATTGACTGACTCGAGTTTCCCAAAAAAAAAATTGAATATTTAATTAGCAAATTTGAAATATTTTTTGATTGAATTGTTGACCTCAGAAGGCTTCCTCTATTTCGTTTTCTTTTATTTGGCAAAATGCTCCCGCTGATTCAAACAGATTAGTCAAATTGAGTGAGTAAAAATCTATTGCAATTGAATACCAAATTAGAATACATCGATTGAGGGGTCAACAGAGATTATATAATCGATTAGTAAAACAGTCGAAATGGGTTTTTTTTTCGTAATTTCGAACGCCCAAGCCAAGCCGAGATGAACTAATTGGGTCAAAATGATTGTGAAAAAAAGGGGGAAAAAATGAAACAAGAGAAAGAAATGAATAAAACAAAACTAAGAAATCAATAACTACTAACTTAGTGTCGAGTTGGCTCGGCATACATTTTAATTTTTAATTTTTTTTTTTTTTCGTTTCATTTCTTTTTAGTGTTTTTTTTTTGATCTCATCTTTGATTAAAAATACCTTGCATAATGTATCAAAATCCATGGCACAAATTAAAAGAAAAAATTGTGCAACCTACCGACTGACTACTCAGACTACTCTGCCAGCCCAAAGGCAAATATGCTTATGGTATCCCATATTTAACTGCCCCGCCACTCCCCCTTTTCGCCCTACAACTGAGGCGGCACGAAAGCGCAACATTTTACAATATTTCACCAGGCCACCAGGCAACAAGTTGAGGCAAAAATATATGCGAGATTTTAACGGTTTTGTTTGGCGATTCACACGCAAACCCGTTCGTTTGCAGGTTTAAACAAAAAAAAATACACGCCTCAAACAACAACAACAACAACAACAACCAGACTGATTGAGAGGTAATAAAAATAAAAAATATTGTTCAAAAGAAATTATTCAAAAATTTTTACATTTTTTTATTACAAAAAAATCTGTTAAGCTTACATGAGAGTGGCTTGTTAGCTTTTGTTGATTTTATAGATCACAAATTATTTGATAATAAAAAAAAAAAATATGTAAAAATTAAAATTTTAAACAAATTTTTGTCCACTTTTAAAACAAAACAAAAAAATTGATAAAAAAAAAAACTTTTTTTAAACTTTGTGTTTAGTTTATTTTTAGTTTAGAACGTGTTTTTTTTTAGAATGACTAAACGAATCCATAGAAAAAATTTAGCTAAATAAAAAAATAAAAGGTTTTAGCTAAGAGAAGATTCTCTTAGAATTAAATACACTTTTTATGATCCTTTAATTTGCTTGAAGGTCGCAATTTACACTTGATTTGGTTTATTATCTTTTCATTGTTCATCCGGGATTTTATGTGGTTCTTGGAAAATAGGAGCAATCCAGAATCTGAATATATATTTTTTCTACGCAATTAAAAAAAAAGAATAATTCGAATTACAAAAGCTTTTTTAATTATAAAAAATGAAAAAAGAACCGGAAAGAATCGGTTTATATTTATTTCACGTGTAAACAATTTTTTAAATTTCCGAATTTTTTTTTTAGTTTTTTTTTTTTTATTTTGATAAAGAGAAAATTTAATTTTTTTTTATTCTGATAAAGAGAAAAATGCAAAGGTAATTCTGAGACAAGATTTCAACACATGCGGAAGCTTTGGACTCCCACTGCCTAAACATATCGATAAATAGTTATCGCTTATCGATTAAGTAAAGCAAAGAACACATCGTGGGTATTGGGATATCAAGAAGATTAGTATATATTTCATTCAAAGAAAAATAATTTTTAAAGAATTATTATTTTTTTTTTTTTTGATTTTCCGAAATTTCGAAATCAATTTTTTATGGGAAAACAATTTTTCATTTTCATTTCGATTGTTATTATTTTTGTTTTATAAAATTTTAATTGGACCAAAATAAGAGGAAGTATTGAGAATTAATGTCGAGATCTCTCGATTATTTTTAAAATCTCATTGGACAAAAAGAAGAGGAAGAATTAAGAAATAACCCCCGAGATCTATCAAATTTGATTTGATTAAGAATCAAGTGACTCAATGATTGCTTCATTTCTCATTCTTTCTTTCTTCGAAAGGCCCAAAAAAAAAAATTAAAAAGTGTATATGAAAATGGTTGACCAAGCCGACAACACCTCTCACCCCATGGCCCATAAGCTATTGGCGCCCAGAAAGCACCTGTAAAGCTTACATAAGCTCGCCTGCTTACTGTTCGAAAAAATCGCTGGTAATTTATGTACGTGTGTGTGTGTGTGAGTGTGTATGTGTGTCTGTGTTTATCATTTTGCTTAGCTGGTTTAGGTTTAGTTAGCGTCCGTTGTATTTGAAATTCTCCATGTTTCATTTATTTATATATAAAGTTTTTTTTTTTTTGTGCTTTGCTTTCTGCTGCTGCTTCGCTGGAGATTGCTGAGCGCAACGAGTGTGGCGTTTTTGGGGCGTGGGGTGCTCGTTAAACATGGAAACGTGCTCATTGCCTGCTAAGGCAGCGACGCCGACTGAGCTGAGAGATGGGGGACTGAGCCAACTTTGAGAGCGGTGGCAAGTGCTGCTGCAATATTTACCGTTTCAAGGCAGTTGGAAAGGCTAAAACTGTGTTTGTTATAATGTATGAACAAAGCTCGGTCAGACTGATTCAAATTGGCAGCTGCCGAGGTTCGGGTCAGCATGGCGACATGATATAACCGAACAATTAAAAAAAAATTGTGACCAATGTCTGGGTTGAACTTGAACACGAACGGCCGTATCAAAATGAATAAACCACGCCCCCAAGCAACGCCCACGCCTGATTGCTCAATGAAAGCTGGCCTAACTCAAATGTGTTTGAGATTTTGATAAGACAAGTGGAATCTTCATTCCGATCGTGCTTGCAGAATTTGTGGAAAAAATCACGCAGCCTCTGTCAGTTGGTCGGTTGGTCATGCGGAAGCGATACGATTTCGATTTCTAGCCAAAAAAAAAAATACAAAATCCAAGTAAATGCAAATCACCATGACATAATCCATTGCCTGTTTTAAAGTTTCAAAAATATTTTTCTTTCCTTCTTTCTTTAAGTATTTTTTTTGTTGTCTGAAATTTACATGTTAAATAATCTCCAAATAGAAATGCTAAATAAGAAGAAAGAGGTGTGCTAACGGAAACATAAAATCTACTAGCAGGTTTCCGCTAAGTCTGAGCAAAAATATACCAAAAATAGACCAAAAAGAACCGCTAACCACAAAATCGGTGGGCGAATATTCTATATATTCCCCCTTTCAATTCAAAACGAATGAATCGCTTGACTTATGAGTTCGATTTCGTTGTCAAAATTGGTAAACTTATTCAGTTTCTTTTCAGAATCAGTTGAATGGTTTTTTGATTTATGAAAAATAAAATAACAAAAAAAATTATCAACTTACCAAATTGTTTAAAATGTTTCTTGAATTGTTTTTGTTTTGCGATCTAAAATGAAAAGAAGAAGAATAAAATTTAATTTAATTTTTTTTAATCAATTTTAATTAACAATTTCAAAAGGGACCCAAGTGACCTTTACGGGATGAGTAACCACTTGAAGCTCAAATTCTGCTAATAAATCAAAAAGTAAAGAAAGAAAGAAAGAAAGCCCAAAACTTATTTTCATCTCTTCCTCTTTCCAGTTTTTTTTTTTTTTTTTTTTGCAAGCTGAGTCAAGCTTTCGAAAGCATCATCTGAGAGAGAGAGCTTACTTCTTGCAAAACTGATAAAAAAAAAAGAAATGCATTTATATTGTCGATTGTGAGTTTTATTAATATCAATGTCTTCTTCTTCTTCTTGTTCATCTTTTTGTTGGATTTCCTGGTTTGTCACGTCGACCGAAATAACAAAATTATGTGTCAATGAAGTGGGTGAGAATTTTTAATCAACAAAGGAAAAAAGAGAGAGAAAGAGTTAAGCTTTCGTGTTAATTTATGTATTCTCGAGTGACCCTTATAACGGTACCCAAACTCGCACCCTGCACCGTTATTCCAATAAATTTTGTTTTACAGAAAATATGACACTTTTTTTTTTGGTTGATCCTGAAAAGTTCATTGAACAATACAAATTGGCCAAGTAACCGATTTTAGTGTAAAAGCAAAAAACACAAAAAAAAAACTGGGAGAGCACCGCTTTTGGTATTTTCAGTCAAGCGGATAGCAACAACAACAACAATAACCAATTACCTATCAATACGATTTTGGCTAGCTGGCTGAACGGCCCCAAACAATTTCAAAACAATTGTCGTCCACCTGGTGGCCGTGCGTTGCTTGGACCAGCTGCGCCCAGTTTTCCAGTTAGCAGAGCCAACAACAAAAAGATACTACTACAACAACAACAATAACAGTAGCAAACAGCCAGTGCCAACAAATTATTATTATGATTTTTTTTTTCTTTTTTTTTTTTGTTAGCTCAACCGTTGCGCTTGACGATATAAAAAAAAAAAGTGCAGCTGCTTTTTTTTTGTGGAAATTGAAATTCAAGCTTTGCTATGTTAAATACATCTCTGTACGCGGAAAATTTCAAATAAAGAAAATGAAAGCAAATCGGAAAAATACACCACACAAAATGAGCAAAAAAAAAGTGTATATGCAAAAAGTTAGGGCATCATACTGGATATATCCAATAGTTCAGATAGTTTCCTGAAAAAAAAAAAATCTCAAAAATTTCTTATGGGAACCAAGTCAGATTTTATAAAAATTTCATAAATTTATAAATTTCCTGGGATTTTTTAAAACTTACTATGAGTACCGAAAGCCTTGAATAACTCATAAATAATTCATAATTTATTCGATACAAGAATTTCCTTATTAAAAGAATTTTCATTATACTCAGCAGACCTTCGTGATAATGATCTATGGGTTACAGAAATAGATTTAACAACCGGAAATTTCAGGATTCCTAGGACTTTTGAATTAGTTCCAAGGGTCTAGTTCTGAGGGTCTAAGAACTGTAAGTCTTAGAACCGATTTGATATAACTTTGAAGGTAGTTTTAAGATTTCAAATTTATAAATATTATAATCAGAATCGTATATGGAATAGCTAAAGCTATAAATGGGAGGCTTGACGATCTAAAATAATTATTTACTTCCCTAAGACCTTATGGAATCTGAAAGCCTAAGGAACGTTTTAATATAGAGAGTTTTGATAAAGTCCAAGCCATTCTTAAAACTTAAAAGAATACCCAAAAACCTTCTTATTAAATTGTAAAAGATTTCATTATCAGGATCTTAACTACCCAATAATACCTATGAATTACTTACATACTTTCAATGGCCTTAGTCCCTGAGATCTTATCGATTGATTGGAAAGCATTCGAACAGTTTTGATAGAACCAAAATTGCTAAAACTTTGTGACAAACTTCTAATAAAATCAGAGATGCTCTTTCCCTGACAAAAAGAGTAAAACAATGCAAATTTTGTGTGCTGGAAATTTTCGTAAGTCACTTGCAAATCCACAAAAAAAAAAAAATGCAGTTTCATTGCGGCAACTTTATTGCTTTATGCAGAATTTCAGACAATATGAAAAAAATACGGTATTTTTTTCCAACAACAACAACAAATTGTATATGAGTGGAGTGTGTTTTCGGAGTGTTGCGGCTGAGTTGATTTGTAATTTGAGACTCGAAAAGCCCTCGAATCGCATTGCCACAACAAAATGTGCAGCATATGTGTGTGTGTGTGTGTGTGTGTGTGTTGTTTGTTGGTACCTGCCAATTGTTGTAGTTGAGGTTGATTTTCTATTTCATTCTCACGGCTGCCGGGGGCAATTCACTGCTTCCACTCGGCGGTGTTGATTTGAGTTCAGTTCGGTCTGCGAGGTTCACTCGGTAGCTGCCTAAGCCCCTTTGGGGGGCTTGCTCCAATTGTTGTTATTGTTATTGCTTTGTTATGGTGTGTATTGTTGTTGCCCATCACCGCCCACAGCGGCATAGAGCAACTTTGACTTTCTTTTGGCCCCACAATATGGGGAAAAACTTTCAATAAATTTGAACTTAAAAAAAAAAAAAAAAAAAAAAAACACATTTGTTACCTTTTTTTGTATTTTTTATTTATTATTATTATGTTTTTTCTCCATGCCTGTTGCTTCTGCCCTGAGGGGTTATATGTATGTATATTTCATTTAGGCAAAACCAGACTCTTCTGACTCTTCTTGTCTTGGGTTTTCTGCGACAAAGCCAAACTCATATATGCAATAAAGATAAATTGTTCAAGTCGAAATGACTTTTAAATTGAAAAAAATCATTTTTTTGGAATAATTGCGTTTTCTGGCTCATGAGAAGCAACCATTAAAATCCACAAAAAAAAAAGCATGTCACTTTCCCAAAAAAAAAAGAACTCTAAAGTGATTGAAATTATTCTAAGTTTTTTTTTTTTTGCACTTTCTTTCCTCGTTGCTGGGATTTAATTCAATTTGCAGAATTCACATAATTAAGTATTTCTTTTACTGTTTTCCTTTTTTTCTTCTTATTCTTCTTCTTCTTTGCTTTATGCAATTAACACAAAAAAATGATGCCAAGCTGTTTCGTGAGTTCAAATTGCAACAATGACAGCAACTTCTGCAACAAGTTGCTAGATTTCAACGACAACTTCCTCATCATCGGCCGGAGCAGTTGACACTAGAAGAAATTGTATAATTTAAATGTGCATAAATCATTTAAGTTGGTCCCCCCCCCCCCGTTGCACTTGTCTCTTTGCATTTCCTTTGTGAAAACAGCTAATTATATGTTAAACAGCAAGTGGGCAGCCCCTCAATTCCACAACGAAATCAGTGTCCACGCAGTTTTACTGACAGTGAAAAATTATTGCCTTAAATTCTTTAATTCTTCCCTTAAGAGGGACTTGTTAACAGGCAGACGCAGCCCTGGCCTGGTACAGTCATATCAAAACGTATTCTACAATAATTAAAATAAGCTTAACATAAAGTCTTGAAACAACGCAAGATAGCTTTATATACTGACTTGCTACTTGGACAAGGTGCTATCGAAATCTTATCTCTCATATATATTTTTTTTAATATGCAGCTTAAGTCTATCCTAATCTAATCTATCCTAACCTACCCTAACATAGCCCAGTCTAATCTAAACTACCCCACCCTACCCTAAACTAACTTAACTTGACCTAACCTAACCTAACTTGACTGAACCTAAAGTAACCTGTAATAATTTCAAAACTAGCCTAACCTACCCCACTCTACCCCACCCTAACCTAACTTAACTTGATCGAACTTAACCTAACTTGACCGAATCTAAAGAAGCCTGTAATAATTTCAAAACTTTAAAATCTACAGGATTTTGAAATTTTGAGTTGGTATTGGAAGGCAAGATTAGGAATACCATCCTTTCTATCGTATGAAAATTTTTATTCTAAGTCTCAATATTCCGATAAGATAGTCCTTTTATATAAAGTAAGTATTAGTTCTTTATTTGATCGACTTATTCAGAGTTACTTGTTCCTTCAAATTAATGGCAATCTTGATCAAGAATTCTCAGACAAATTTATCTATTTGAGAACCTTCCAAGACCACTTTGGCACTTTTGAAATATCAGAGATTCTTTTTGAGACCTGAGAGGATTAGTTTGAGGCGTACAAAAGACCAAGTGTTAAATGGCGGAAATAAATGACTAACCAACGGATTGGTAAATAAATTAAGAAAACGTAACACTGCCAGCTTATCGAATGGCAAACCAAATAACTGCAAATCAAGAGTCGAAAGCACTTTTGGTGGGCAGTGGAGTCGAAAGAGCCGCCTCGACAGTTAAATAGGTGAGGTGGCCCGAGCGGCTTCCATCGGTCTCCACTCCACTCCACTCCACTCTGGGTTCCCCGCGGTCTTTGCGGTTGGGCAATGTGAACGCAATTTCTGTCTAATTAGTGGCAGTCAGTCGTCAGCTTACCTTGCCAGTTGCAACTGTTTTCCTATTGTCGATGCACATAAATTATAGAAATGCAATGTCTTCTATACATTTCATTTGATTTTATTTCTTTGTATTTTTCTACCTTTACAATTTTTTTTTTTTTTTTTTTTGTTATTTTATTTTATATATATATATATATTTTTTTTTTATTTCGACTGTCTTGATTCTCTTCTTAGCTGCCGCAGTCAAACATGCAATTCAAAAGCCGTGAGCATGCGCATTGACACAAATTTCACTTGGTTAGCTGCTGCAATGCTGCCCCACTTCAATTTTATGGCTTTTGAATTTTTCACGTTTTTTTTTCTTCAGTTTTTTTTTTTTTTTTTTGTCTTCCGTTGCGTATCTTTTGATTCGCCTAACAAAACAAATGAATTCATTTACTTTTGTGAAACTGTGTGAATTTGAGTGTGGCTCATTTTGAGGGTCATTCGAGAGGTGTGGCCTAAATCGCATTAACACAAATGACATTTGAAGGATTTAGATTTTGAGGAAGGGTTCGAGTTCTGAGAAATTCATAAGTATTTTTTTTTTATATTTCATATGTTCCGATAAGAGCATCTCTCCTTGAGAGCTTTGAGCAATAATTCAAGAACGAGAAGACTTAATCTCCCAAAGATCTGCCTCGAGGTCTCAGAGTTTCTTAGAACTGAATGAAAACATAGAAACTCATCCTTCAGACATGCAAAACATATTACTCCATTTTCTGGAGGACTTCAGCCCTACCAAGTAGACTCTAACTCTCCAAATATCTAACAAATCTCCAAATCTCTCAATTAGGGAATCTTGAGGTCTTCGAGGTTTATAAGAACTTAATATGGATTATTTTTAAAATACCAATCTTCAAGTCTCTCGATCTGGCAATCTTTAAGATCTGATTGTCGTCAGCATTGAAATTTTGAGTCACTATCGCAAAAAAAATTCCAAAAGTAGAGCAAGTAGAACAATAAAACCTAAAAGATTGATTAATAAATCCGTGACTTCCAGCAAATTTCCCAGAAATTATCATATATCGATAAGAAAAAGCCGAGTACGATTCAAATATACCCCCAACTTCAAGAGGGTATGAATCATTTTCCATTATTAAAAGATTTGACTTAGACAGATAATGGAGACCTCCATGTTCTTGGGCGTCTGATTAAAAATAAAATTGTGCAATTGTAAACAATTCTTTTGATATATTTTATTTATGACTTCAAGGTGTACTCGCTGTCACTGATAAAACAGCCAATGCATTAACCTATTTAAGTGAGACATAAAGAATCAAAGCAAATTAAACTTAGTCAGACACCCGATCATGGTCATCTATTCAGTCTGTCAGTCTGATGAACATTTTCGATACAACGAAAAGATAGGAAAAAAACAAGTGTTAATTATTTGAGTAAAAACATTGTGTCTCATTTCAATGTCAAGACCATGCGCAGGCGTCCAAACACCTACTAATAAAATCCGCAAATACCAAATTATTATACATGAGTGGTAAACATAAATCAAAAGGAAAAAAAAATTAACTAATAAAGAAAATAAATGGCCAACCACTCTTTTTGAAATAACAAAATTCCTTAAGGTTGTGTAATAAATACCAGAGATATACCCGAAACCGATAAGATATATGTAATTGTTTGACCAAACAACTGAGCCTTGGCTATAAAATTTAATTGATATTGGTCAGTTACTAAGTGAGAAATACCCAAACAGATTTACTTGATGACACTTGATATATATAAGCTCCCATATAGGAAATAATAGAGAAGATATAGAATAAAACTGATTCATCCAATTATAGCCCTAGCTCTATGGTAACTCTTTCGAAATGGATCTTAGTATATATATCCTTTTATATAGGCTAATCCTTAGTATCAAATTTGAATGGGAACGTATAGCAAAAAACTGATTCACCCAAAGCTCTATGATATGGTATTTCGATCCTAGTGAAACTCGGTACACCTGGTGATCTAGTCCAAATATTTAATAAACTTGAGTTGGTTGAATAAATAAAGAAAATATATTTGAGTATTGTCTAAATGAATAGACTATATTTTCCCCCGTAAAGAGTATAGGAAAGGCAACAAATTAGTCTGCCAATTTTTGCCATTTCAGGGTTATTATCATTATTTCTGTGTTAATAGAAAAACCTGTGTTGTTTTAAGCAAAAAAAAAAAAATTGTATTTCAAGATAATCAAAATTTATGTAAGCCACAAATTGCCAGCATTTAATAAATATTTTCAGGTACGTACTTCGTACTCGTACTTAAAAAAAACAAGAAATCTTTATCGAGTCAGTCTTACTCATATATATTTTTTTTATTTTTTAAGAGTTGATCGTACTCTCAGCTTGGCCCTCGATGCAAGTTGCCCTGACCGAACAAAATGACAATGTTGTCTGTTTATTTATTATTGTTTTTGATGTTTTTTTTTTTTTTATTTTTTTTTTACTCGAATTATGATTGGCCTAGTCACCTACAAAATGATGGCAAAACAAAATGTGTAAGCAAAATTATTTAAATTGTTTATTTAATTAATATTTATATTATTATTACCTTGCCTTTTGGGCTTTTCATTATTTTATTATAAAAAATATATATTTAGCTTAGAATATGAATAAGAAATGGGTTAAGCTTTTTTTTTAATTTGAAACCAGTCAGACTTGAGCTTCCTCTAAGCCGATTAAAGAAGCAATTCAAATGGCTTATTTGCCATACTCGAAAAGTAAAAGCTTGATTCTAAACAAATTCGAAAAGTGAAATTTAATTTAAGCTTATTTACCGTGGGTTCTTGCATCTGATAGACCCCCACTAAAAGAAGACCTTCCCCGACACTTTGATTTCCCTGTCAGACAGACTTGCCAACATTTAACACATAAATTAAATCATTTGCATATTTGACTTGACTCTATTTTCCTTGGGCCCACCTCATTTTCTTGTCTGCGCTTTTGGTGAACATTTTATGTACGCTTGGAATTTATAATTAACTGCTCGTCTGCTCGCCACTTGGCAGATGGGAAATGCACTTTCTATGCTACGAAAATACTGCCAACGACAACGACTTAAAATGACTTAAAAGCTCTCTAAGCTGTTGTTTTGGTTAGTGAAATTTAGACCGCTCTTGCCTCAATTTGTAGCTCATTCGGAGTAGTCACATCTTCGGTCTCTCAAATCACAAAACCAAACCAGTTACATTTGGTTTCGTAATTGGCTTTTTATGCCGGGCCCCTTGCCACCCCATATCTGGGTCCATTAGGACTTGGCCTAAGTGGCTGCAATTTGGCCACTCTGCCGGGTCTGGATTAGGGCGTGATCAGCCTGGTATTGGAATTGCCATTTGGAAAATTTGTGGTTTGTGAAAATATTTCCCCCACCCCTTCGTCTTTCTCATCAAAATTGCACGCAATTTTCTCAAAACAATTGGCATTGGCATGTTGGGAAGTTGGTGGGAGAGGAGGAGTGGGCAGGGGCGAATCCAATTGGTTCTATTGATCTGCAAATTGTTCTTGGCGAAATAAAGGCGGAAGCGAAATAAATAACACCCACTCGAAAATTGTTAGAAAATTGAGAAATTTTGTTGCGAAAAAAATAAAAATAATTTTTATAAAAAAAATCACTGAACTATTGTTTTGATTGAACTTTAGAATAGTTTTTATAACATAAAAAAAATTCTCTGATCTATTGTTTTTTTTTTAATGGACTTTAATATTAATTTCCCAAAAATAAATTTATCAAATTCTCTGATCTATATTTTTTTTAATGGATTTTGAAATGATTTTAAAAATTTTCCAAAAATAAATTAGTCAAATTTATCTAATTTTTTCATGCTCTGATTTTTACCTGACAAAATGTGAAAATAATTTTTCTTTTTAAATAATTTTTTTTTATAGAATTTAAAGTTTTTTATATTTTAAAAAAATTTAACTTTTTTATTGTTTTTTTTTTTATTTTTTTATCTTGTCTCACAGAAATAGTTGTAAATATTTATGCTCAGCTTATCTTTATCTAAAAATATTTAATTTATTTAACCTTAGAATTTATCTAGTTTTTTGAACTTTGTTTTTTTGTTTTTCTTCTCCTTTTTTTCAGGGAAACTATCATGGTTAAAATAATCTTGGTATTATTTTTAGAGAGATAACTAAATCAAATAAGCAAATAAAAAAAAATTTGGCTTATCTGCAAAAAAAAAAAAAAATTAAGTGGAAAAATTTGCAAAAAAAAAGAAAAAAAAAACATCCATTCCCTATCGCCTTATAAATTTGCCATAAAATTGTTTGCAAAAAAGAAGAAGAAGAAAAAAAATTTGCTACTCTGAAGTATTTCATGCCCGATGGCAAAGCTCCAACAAATTCTCGCATACTTGCCAAAACCTAACAGTAAATAAAGATAAGCCATAACATGGAGAAAGGCATACAAAAAGAGGAGACAAGAAAAAGACCAAAACAACAACAGCAACTACAACAACAACAACTAATGGTGATGATGGTCATGTAGTGGACGGAGTCACTCTGCCCACTAAGCAAATACAAAAGAAAAGAAGAAGAAGAAAATATTAAGCAACTAAAAAATGAGAGAGCGAGTGAGTTAGTGAGAGAGGGAGGGAGGGAATAAGAGAGGAAATAGAATTGATTATGTTGAAAAGTGCAGCAATATCCGAACGCGTTGCGTTTATTTAGATTGACGTTGGCAGCCAAATAATAGTGGAAGCTGCCAGGCACTCGGCCAGCCAGGCAGTTTGCAACTGTGGCAGCAAATTGCAAACATCCGCAGCAACAACAACAACAACACGAACAACAACACATATGTATGTACGTGCCTCGGCTAGCTTAGCCACCAAAATAGCCATTATGTCCGGCCGAGCAGCGGTACATTTTCAGCCGTTCAGATTTGTCATGACTTTGGCCGGGGAGGCCGGGCATTTGTGGGAGGCAACTGACCACGCCAAATGCAGTCTAAACAAGTGCACAAACACACACACACACACACACACACACACATACATACACAAAAGACACATGTAAGAGCATTTCACTTGGCCATGCGTGGTAGATGTTGATCATGATGATGTTTGATAGTTGGCAGCTTGGCTTGAAAATTGTTCATGTTGTTAAAAGTTGCTTGGGCTTGCCATTTTGAAATTGGCTGGCAATGTGGCCAATGTGGCTGCAATTAGTATTTGGCCAATGTTGTTGAAAAGTGAATTCTGGTTTGTTTGTAATTTTTTTTATTTGGAATTTTTTTTCTTATAAAGCCCACCGAACTTGTGGAGTGGAGTCCAGTGGATTTGATTGTGTGTTGATTTGACAGTTTTCGGTTGGAGCTGACAACGGCGGAGTGGCCGACTTGACTGAATCGATTGCGGCTTGCAATTTTCTTGCTTTGAGCGAAAAGTAGCAATTTTTTTTCTTTGTTTTTTTTTTTTTTTTTTTTTTTGTCTTTGATGTTTTGTTTGCTTCTGCTGACATTGATGACGGTGATGATGATGATGATTCATCAAAGCCAAAGAGAGAGACCCGTTGCAATGGTGGAGAAATAAATGTGTATGCGAGCAGCCGCTCCCTCACGAAATCGGAAAACAAGTTTGTTGCCTGAGTCTTTTGTTGCGGTTGCCGTTTGTTTCTGGCCTGATCTTAGGCATTCAAGCTATGAACTAATTAAATTTTAAGGCCTAATAAATCCAAGAAATAAAACAAACATCAAAGAGACAATAATTTAATAAAGACTTTTTCACCTTCCAAAAAACAAAATTTTTTGCTAATTCATAAATATTATGGCATTTCGTATTTTGTCCCTGATCTTGGTGGTTTTCTCTAATTTTTTCAAGACTCGCAACATGCTTATATGACCCTATATTTATGGGCCAAAATAACAAAAAGAGCGGTTGAACAACCTTTACACAACACAATACAGCACAGACATAAACTTTCCCGCTAACTAAAATTAAGCCAAAGTTTTTGTTGTTGTTGCTGCCAAAAAAAAAAGAAAAAATTTCACTTTTCAATAAAACAAAAAAATACAGACTACGATTGCCCCAACAACAAAACAAATGTTTGCTACAACAACAACAAAGACAATAATAATAACTAACTGAAATGACTCGACTAACCAAAAAACTATACAAAATTAAAAACACTTTCACGGCATCGAAGCCAACAGCCACTTCATTCACATCTGAACTGGCCTGGCCAAAAAAAAAAGAAGATAAAATAATTAAATTTTATTTTGAACAGCAAATTGAAGACAAAAGAGCCATATAAATAATTTAAGCAACAAAAAATAAAAATTGCATATGGAAATATTAACTGATTTAAATAAAATAATCTCTCCTCTGGGCAATTAACACTGCCCCAGCGGATCTTTTCAAAAAGAAACTCACGACATGATCCATCAATTAAAATAAAATAAGAAATCAAAATGAAAATATATAGCTAAGGTCTGAGAAATTATCACAGACATATTAGTTCCAAATATAATAAAATCTGTATTCAAAGAAGACATAAGAAATCGGAAATAAAATCAGATTTTATCTCTATCTTAGATGGGATAATGTTTCATATTAAAAACAAATTAATATCAATCAAAAAGCTGAGGTAAAAAATATAATAAAATCTATTTTAAAAGAAACCATAAGCAATGGTCTATAATTCCGGGGGTCTCTCACAATTAGATCGGATAGGGATACATAATAAAAACGGAGAAATCATCACACAAATATCTGTTCAAAATATAATAAAATCTATATTACAATAGCTTATATAAAAACCGGCAAAAAATCCGACAACCTCTCAAGCTTAGATCGGAAGATGCTTCAAATGAAAAATTATAATGAAAAAAAAAAATAAGACTTGGTTTTAGTATCGATAAGAAATAATATCGACTTGTGTTCTTAGTCAATAAAATTGCAAGGTGAAAGTTCGATCATTGGAATATCAAATTTAATAGACCAAAAGACCTCTGAGCAACCCAGTCTCCTCTTGGGAAATGCTTAACTACTCCAACCTAACGTAACTCAAATAATTTGTGAAATACTGAAAACTCATTCACAAGTCTTGAGAACCTTGGAATTACTGTATTAAAATTATATAATTTTCTTAGATCGTATAGTCCCTTTATAATTATAGATATGCTCTGAAAGTTCAGAGAAGCAAGAATATCGAAAGAAACTGGACTTACCACCTATAAAGTTTTGTGGCTCAAATTGTGCAAATTAAAAGGTACTCACCTGAAAAAAATTAGAAATGAAAAAAAATTAGAATATAAACAAATTCACGAGAATTATAATAATAATGATAATAAAAAAGAACGAATACTTGGAAAACTAAAACCACTTAAAAAATTCCCAACACCTGTTTGAGATTTCATATTTCTATTTCGCATTAATTTATCTTTAATTATATCAAATATTTATTTAAATTTTTTTCTTGCTATATTTTTTTACACGTGTGTTAATTTTTGCATGGAGCTAACAATAAACAAGAAATTCAAATAAACAAAAGAAACAAGGCAAAACAACAATAGCAATAATAATAATTATTATCTTTTGTATTTGCTCCACTTCGTACTTGGGAAGGTCGTTAAGTTAATTATAATGAATAAATAAATCCAGCTAGATAAGTTTGAATGAAAAATTCTACATTTTTTTTTTTTTTTTTTAGAAATTCTTAGCTGGCATTGCTCACGTTGAAAGAGAATCAAGATTGTTCCATTTAGAAGGAAAGCACGTGTATAAATTAATTTGATGGGCGATTAGATGGCAGAAAAATATTATACCAACATTGTAAAAATGATTAATTGATAATTCTCTGACAAAAATACTTAAGCAAATGAGTTATTAAATTTTGCGTCTACTCAAAAGTTTTCAACATTTTTTTTTTTTTGGCCGGAAATTCCCTCACAAAAAAACTTGTCTCTTTGTTTTATCAGTTAAAATTTGGTTAGTCTATGGCTTTTATTTATCTCTTTGTAAAAATTTTATTTTCAAGTCATATAAAGAATGACGACATAGGCCAAGCCAAGAGCAAATATTTTTAATGCCAAGTTGCGAGTTCAAAGCCAAAGTCAAAGCCAAAAGTCAACAATTTCACTGATTGTGCTCACTTTCAATTTGCATATGTCATTTTTATGACACTGCAGAGTTTCGGAATCTTTTCACTTTTCGATTATATAAAGACTTTAACACCCCCCCCAAAAAAAAGTAACCAATCAATTTTATACTCCCTCAGGAATTACCCAAAAAAAAAAAACATAGCGTTCAATTTTCCAATTTCTTGATAAGATTTAATTATTTTTTAAGACTTTGATTGCTGATATTTTTTGGGTGGTCAAGCGAACAAAGAATCCAAAAAAAACTGTCAAATTAAATAAGTTATCGATATGAATTGTAAGAGCTGAATAAGCCTAAAAGAGACCAATTGGCTTATAAATCTGAAGCAAAGTCAAGACTCAAATATAAATTTGAAATAGAATACATGAAGTATAATTTGTCAGCTTTAAAACAAAAGTCAAGATTCAAAAAGTACAGTACTCAAAAACATCGATTAATACAGCTTTCCAAGGTATCGATAAAAATTGAAATATGTCAAGGGAAATGTTGCCTGCAAATCTGACTTAGGTGTAGGCCAACTTTATCAGTTCATTCGGTGTTAACTCATAGAAAATAGGAATGAGAAAATTCAAAAATTAATCGATAAGTACAGCGTTCGATAAGTACAAAAATAACGATAGAAAATTCGAAATTAACTAACAAAAAAAATTAACAAATTTCAAATTAGTTTGGACTCAACAATTTCAAAAAGAATTCAAAGAAGAAAAAAATATAGAAAGTCAAATAAAATATCGATGAAATTATCGATAGGAAATTCTTAAATATTAAAGCAAACAAAATTTGCAATCCTATTTCTATTTAGATCTATGAAATTCCCAATACAATCTTCTAGTAATCCAGTGTATCTATAGGATTCTGTTTATCTAAGCTAACGTGTGATGATTGCAGTTTGGCTTGGCAAACAAATGTGAAGGCATGTTTTGAAATAATCATATGGAATTATTCTTAAAGCGAGAAGCGATTCTAATAGTCTGTCTCTGTCAGACTGTTAGTATGCCAATCTCTCAGAGTGTAGGTCGTTACGATTATTGTGGTCGCGTATCTTTAATATTCAGTTAAGCAGCAGAACGGCACACCTTACTTAAGTTGAGTTGAGTTTGGCTCAGGTGTTAATTTAATTATTACGTTCTTGCCAGAGCTGAGCTATTTACTGAAAACGCAAAATAAATATGAAATGCAAGTAAACTCAACTGCAACTGAATGCAGAAGTGGAGGCGACAGCTACAACCCATATATACATATATCGATAACAATAACTTGTTGTTGGCTTTTTGTAAACACCTGAAAGGTATTTACAACAAATTACAAAATAAATAAAACTTGCCACAAGGCGTGAACTGAATCTCCACCAATGAATTAGCATATGCGAAAAATTGCAGCTTCAATCATTTCGTAGTATAAACAAACCGATATTCGGATCCACTTATGAATCAATGGCTCAGTTAACACTCAAATCAAGTAAGTCCAATATTTGGAGAGTTAAAAATTTTTTGCGAGAGATAATAAGAAATGAAACTTGTCAGGGAAGACTGACGCATTTCAAATTGATTGAATTTTAATTGATACGAAAAAAATATATATAATTTTTATTCACGACTCTCTACAAATTCGTGAGAAACTCTAAATTAATCGTAAAAAAAAAAATTTGTATAATTTAATTTGAAGAAGTCAAGCCTTGTGAGAGGGAATTTTTTCAATTTCTATAAAATCTCAGATACCTTAGGAATAAAACCATAAATCCAATAGAAGTTGCAAAAAAAAGGGTATCAATTTAGTCAGTAGGAGAAAAGTAATCAGTCGATTCCATTAGCAAGTCATATTCCAAACGTACTTATCAAGGTCGTTTGGGCACAATTTTTATATAGTCTTTTCAAGTGCCTCTGTATGGGTGCTTCACACACACACACACACACAGACACGCATACATTTGAGCACAATCAAGTTATAAAAAGCTAAGCGACCCACCCGTTCATGTCGGCTAATGCTCTGGTTTTGGTTGATTGTTTTTTTTTTTTCATATTTCATTTTTTTTGCTGACTTTGCTGAGTGTTTTGTTGATATTTACTTATACGCAATATGCAGAATATTGTGTAAAATGTTATTGTTTTATTTGAGATTTGATCTGGCTTGACGGCTTCACAAATTTGGGTTACAAGCTAAATAAGCCGACAGCATTTCGGGTATCCGAAATACTTATAAATATATGATATGACATCAATTTTGCACATTCCTCACTTTGAGAGAAAACAATTTTAATCCGTTGGGGCGTTTTTAGTTTAATTTTTTTTTTTTCCTTTTTTTTCTCCCAACGTAATTTCCTCTTTAGCAAAAAAAAAGTGCAAATATTTAAGCTCTTTAAGACTTTGCTATCTGCGAACTTAAAAATAATTATTATATCTGGGCAGAATAAATGTTGACACTTCTTCAGAGTCTTATCTGTTTTATGGTTAATTCCACAAAATTACCGGGGCAATTTAAGACAAGAATTTAATCTTTTTGTACATGATTTTAGGCCCGCAGATTCTCATCTGAAAATCTAGGAAATTCTGAATTAATCAGAGTTCCCATTTAGATTTATAGAGAGGGTCCAAAGATATCTTGGTCATACTAAAAATAGCAGATTCTTGCCTGAAAATCTTGGAAATTCTGAAAACCTAACTAATCAGAGTTCCGATTCAGATTTATAGAGAAGGTCCAAAGATTTCTTGTTTATTTAAAAAAAAGCAGATTCTCATTTGAAAATCTTGGAAATTCTAAAAACTTAATTAATCAGAGTAACAATTCAGATTTTTAAAGAGGGTCCAAAGTTTTGCCAAGATATCTGTGGTCATTTTAAAAATAACTTTGATACTGATAAATCCTTGTGGAAATAAGCTCAGAATATTTATAAGGCAAACAAAGAAATCCCATTGAAGTGATAAGAGTCTTGTTTTCTCTCCGATTCGACCGGATGCATTTAAAATTGCAACAACTTGCCTTGTCATTTTTTACATAATGTAAAAAGGGGAGGGCCGGAGGGATTCCAGAGTTTTGCATAAAACAAGAGGGCCTGTCCAAGCCAAGCTTCAACAAAAAAAAAATTTCCCCCGAAAAGACCAAGTGAATTGCACTTGACCAAAGTCGCTTAATTTTTGGGCGACTTTCAATGAAGACCTCACTCCACAGTCAAACCAGAAAAGCAACAATCTTGGTAAAAGAAGACAAAAAAGAAAAAATGCCGAAACAGTGGCAACGCCCCGTGCCGCCCCTTTTAGGCTTTGCTTTTTATGACACTCTTGGCATTTTTCGAAGATTTCTCATAACGAAATTTTTCCTTCATTCAGTTTTCAGCGTTATCGGAATTGTTGTGTAAATTTTTTTACACAGAAACATGAAACTATATATACATATATATATATATTTTTTTTATGTTCATATATAGAGATGTCTATATGTATATAGTAAGTTGCAGGGCATTGCCGTTGATTATGAAATATCAGTGGATTTTTTTTTTTAATTTTGAGTGCAGCGTTCTTTTCCAGGCTTGCTTTTGTTGTTGCTGTTGTTGTTATTTCAACACTTTCGATTTCTTTGACATCAACAGGCTGGGCCGGGCCAGGCCAGGCCGGGTCTGTCTGTCAATTGCAGCTCTCAACAAGCCGATTGGGGCCGGATGCAAACGCGACATTTGTTGGCTTTTCACTTTCGATTTTATTTTCTTTATTTTTTATTTTTTTTTCCAACAGAGTAAAGAAAAATGTTTATCACTTTTAAATGAATGCCTGCCTATATATATATTGATAGTTTATGAATTTTATTATTTTCTTTTGTTTGTTTGAGTTTCTTTAAAAAAAAAAATCGTTTTTTTCGTTTGGGGTAATTTTCTTTTATCAGTGGAAACTTGCCACGCTTATGAAGAGTGACAGTAAAAATTGCTGAAAGGTTGATTTTGTAATATTTATGACTGGCAATTTAGCATATTACGATAAGAGAAAGAGAGATATGGTAAACACAGTTATTTGCTTAGCGATTAGACAGAACCAATGGAATATTGATAGGTTAATTGGAATATTTTTATACTAATTTTACCATAGATTTATTTTTGGAAAAATAGATTAGAGTAGAGTATATATTTAGTCGGCCAACTCTTTTGCCTTTCTAACTAGAAAATTTGTATTTTAATATTTATTTTTTTTTTTACAAGACAAATGAAATGAAATTGGTTATTGTATTGTCCATAAATCAATGTTTTCTATGTGCCCAACTAAGCCCACTCACAGAATCGGCCCAAGTAGACCAGGCCAGACCCGATCAGACCAGGCCAGACCAGGCCCGAGCAGAGTAGGCAACGTCAAGTAAAAGCAACAATGTAATAAAAGCGATAACAAGCCAATTGATGCCTCCGCCTTCGATGTGTATTATAAAATCGTATCATCAAAAATGCCGACTACAACCACGACGACGACGACGACGACACTAGGCAGATGCGACTCCAACTTGCCACTTGCCTTTTAGTGAATCGAAGCTGAACTCCCCTTACGAATTTCAAGCTAAAGCTCGTTAAGCCTAGGTGCCTCGGTTGCTGGCTACTTTGATAACTGGGCCGTCCGGGCAATTATAAGCCAAAAAGAAGAAGAAGAAGAAGAAAAAAAAAGCCTAACCAACTTGTCTACCACGCATTTACAAGAGACACCCAAGATCGAGGCAAAAGTACCAACATAAAAAAATTTATATTTATATATATATCTGAATATATGAATATATATATTTAGTATATATATTTGTGCATTTACATTTTTGCAGTTCACCTTTCATTATTTATTAATAATAACAACCTTCTAGACGCTAGCGAGCCAATGTCATGGATGGACAGCGAAAAAAAAAGTGAAAACCCCGCGCACTCTACGCTCATTTATATGCGCATAATTTTATATATATATAGGTATACCTATATATATGTTTATATATATCAAGTGGAAGCCCACACTGCCCACAATTGAAAGACAGGTTGAAAGACTCTAGCCAATGGTTTGGGGGGAAGGGGCAAGTGAGGTAGGGAATAGGCCAAGTTAGGCGGTGCCTGGCTCATGGCCAACGTCCGTGTGCATCCTGTCGGTATAATTACAATTTTCCTGTTTCGCAATCAAGTGACTTGCCTCGAATCTGGCCATATCCCCTCCCTCTACCAACTAAACACTTGTGCTTGCCACAATCAACATATGCCGCCGTTGAGCATTTTCAATTTTTTTTCAGTTTTTTTTTTTTTTTTTTGCATATAAATATTCTTAAATAATCGTAATCAGGGCTCTAACTTAATCAATGTTAAACAACTACTAAAAACCTGTACGTGTCTTTAGTCAGGACAGGCAGCACAATCGTAGACCGACTGACGACTACAAAACTACACCAATGAGAATGACTGACCCAAGTCAGTCACTCTGCCAGTCAGTCAGTCAGTCAGTTAGTCAGTTAGTTAGTTAGTCAGTCCTGTGGGGCTCTGGTATATACGAATCTTGAGACTTTAGTAAATGTATAATTATGTTGTTGTTGCCTCTTGCGGGGAACCAGTAACAATCTCAGACAATCACAGGCAATTGCCAACAAGTTTCCCGGCCACCAAAACATTTTCAATACAAAAAAAAAAAAAAAAAAAAAAACCCAACTTGTATTCGTGAATATCAAGTTGACTTCCACTTGTTGTATCAACAAACTTGCCTTGTTGGAGTTGGCGAAAAACAGCAAAAGATTGATTCCATAGGAATTATAGCTAAAAAAAAAATATACATCTTCTAATTTGTAGATACTCCTGAAATTTCAAAAAAAAAAATTATTTTCGATTTGTTTATTTTGATTGTTTTTTTAATTAAATGAAAAAGAAAAAAATCCCAAATTTATCTATCGACAAGATAAAACATTCAAGTTGAAATAATTTGTTCCAAGATATCTTAAAAAATAAAGAGTACCTATGCCTTTGAGCAACATTTTAGAACGCAGTAGAACAAGATAAAAGATACAGTTTACACCCATTTCAATTGAAAAGATCAAAAAGCCAGAAGACACCTTTTCAACACACACACACATGTAGGCAGGCAGGTCTAAAGTTGTTAGTTGATTTGGCCATACAAATAATGCAGCATGGCCATATCTGATTTGAGATCTGCAAAAAAAAAAAAAAAAAAAAAAACGACTCCATTAAGGCAGCCATAACCAAGACAAAGGCAATTACACAGACTCCCGAGATCTGGGCAAACAAGTAGCCACAATTAATTTCAACCACTTTAAGGCATTTGAAAGAGCCACTCTGTGTTGTGTGAGAGTGAGTGCAACTATTCAAGTGCAAGTGCAATAGATACACAACTGTATCTGCCAGATACTTATCTTCTAGGGCCAAGCAAACTGCCATTCTCAGCCACGCCAAAGACACTTTTCAGCCAGGTTGACATGCACACAAAAATCTCACAATAAAAGACAATGAGACATTCATTTACACATACGATTGGGGGGAGGGGGTCTCTCTCTCATAAGCAAAATGAAAAAATTTCACTTTCTTGTGCTCAATTCAATTTGCTTGTGTCTTTTAGTTTTGCGTGTGATTGTTAAACTAGCGAAAGTAAAAATGGCTAATCAAAAAAAAATATAAGCAAAAAACTAATGAAGCAATCCAGCTCAATTCTTGGCTGGTAATAATGGTTCGCCATAAATTGTCATTAAGTTTTTTGTGGAATTCTTCTGAAAGGCCGACAAATGTATAACAAATAAATATATCTCATCTTTTGCCTTTTCTTTTCTTTAATCAGGCAAGTAAGTCTAGTAACTTTGATCACACTACAAAGTAAACAACAACAACAACAAGAAGAGCCCAGCCAGGCCAAGAGGCAGACAAACTGAGCAATCTAAAAATGAAAGCTTTTCTGGTAAAGTGTAAACACTTTTGAAGCCACAGCGTTCTAGTTATTGTTGCAACGCTTATATAGACTCATTGTGTGCTGCCTCTCTGACTCTCTGGGGCCAACACCAACAACAACAACAACCAACACGTTCGCTTATCTATCGTTTACCCATTTACAAATTGCAGTCATTTCTAGGTAGCAGCGACCAGACCAGGCCAGACCCGATCCGATCCGAGCAAAGAGAATCCAACTTTATTTCTACACTTGCCTTTGGTTTGTGTGGCTTCTTTGGGTTGCACGTTCTACCAATCTAGCAATCGCTTTGAACTCTTCGATCATCGTCGTTGGCAAAGTCAGCAAAGTTGCCACAGTTGGCAGAGTTAGCAGTTGTTATTGTTGTTTTTATTGCCTTACTTGTTCTCGGTTATTTGCATTACATTCATAGGCAAGACACAGCATCCGACTGACTGCCTCATGACTCCCCAAACCGCAATTGTCGCCTTCAGCAAAGCCGATGTTTACGCAGCGTATCAAATTGCACTTACGATATGTGTAAAAAAAACACAAATACACACTCACACACACACTTGCAGACCCTTTCTGTTTAAGTATGTGTGAGTTCGACCCACGTTAAGATAAGGCTTTGGCATGCATAGCAAATGCAAAACTTATTTCTTCTTCTTCTTTTTTATTTTCTTCATAAGTTGCTGGCAGTTGTGCAAATCGTCAAGCTAAATAAATATTGGAATATATACTATCAGACTTTTAAATACTCTGTCGGATCTCTTTACATGAACTTGCAGACGGCAAAACATTTAAATAGAAAAATATCTTAAGAACTAATTTCCTTTATCCCTAAAAAAATATGTCCCAAATCGATGGAAGTGAACCCTAGATTTATATAATCTTGCGAGAGCCAAGACTTTTCTTAACAGAGAAAAATATCTAAAGACTTGATTTTTCAAGCCCCTAAAAAAATATGTCCCATATCGATGGAACCGAACCCTAGATTTATATAATCTTGCGAGAGCTAAGACTTTCCTTACCAGAGAAAAATATCTTCAGATTTGATTTTTCAAGCCCCTAAATAAATGTATTCCATATCATCAGACTTTCAAATACTTTGTAAGATCTAAAGCGAAACCTTAATATAATCTTGAAGGAACTAAAATTTACTTTCGAAACAAATTCAAAATGTATTCCATATCCATCGATATATGGATGGATCTGAAGCGAATCCTTAATTTATATAATCTTGAGAGAGCTAAGACTTTCTTTTCCAGTCCATTCCATTTTCTCAATTCCATATCACCAGACTTTCGAATACTCCTTTAGATCTCAATCATATATTTCGATATTCCTGACAGAGTTATCACTTTTTCTTCCACCAACTTAAAATTGGGAAAAATATCTAAATATTGGAAATTCTAATTCAACAGACTTTAAAATAACAAAATTTCCCTTGAAATCCCGAAAGTCGGGTTAGGTCTCAACAGGTATACTGAAATGCCTGAATTCTCCGAAAATGCTTCGAATCAATTACAAATCAATCCCAGGCGATAAGAAGTTTTTCTTGAACAGTATCTGAATCCCGTCAAGGAAACTACGAATCAAGTGAATAAACTCTCTCAGGCATTATCCAAAATCTTCTATATAAAAAATATTTCTCAAATTTATTTTCTTCATTTCTTTAGACTAACAAATCCGAAGCGAAGAGGAAAAATAAGCCTCGAGATTCTAATTCCATTTGGCAATACAATTTTTGGGCAGTTCTGATTTGTTATTGTTTGCTCGAGTTGTGTGAAAAAGTATTGTTTTCTTAGTGGATTTATTTGTTTTCAATATGTGTGTGAAAGTAGAGTGACCGAGAAACAAAGTGTAATTTTTATATGTGAGCCACGTCCAGTTGAGAAGTTAACGATAGAAATTATAGGGCCCATGCCCTACATCCATTCACCATGACATGGAGGCGCCATAAGCTTCTCATGTGAAATTTTATTTGATTTGTTGTCGTACGTGGGTGGGATTCAGTGGCCAGCGTTTAGATACAGATACAGAACCCACTGCAGCAGCGGGCTAAGCCAGTGTGAGCCCACATAGCCAGAAGAACAAGATTTCAACAATTTTCCATTCCATACGAAAATGAGTGACGTCCGTGGCAGGGCAGAAGACGACACAAGACACAGGGCAAAAAAAAAAAAAAAGAAGAGGCGCCAATGTTAATGGCATATGCACAAATGTATCTACAGGATGCACACATTGTAACCCCTACTCATCTCGTCTAGACATGAATCTAAAAATAACGAAACAAAGTACCACAAGATCGCCGAAAGGGGCAAAGGGGGAAGACGACGGGAGTAAACAATCAACGACACTTCTTAAATGTTAAATGAACTTCTAAGATACAAGAGAGATGTGGATGAACTGTGTTGCGTGTTAATGCACAGAATCTTACCGATCGTATAAATGTATCCACATTTATGTATCTGTAACTGCCGATGGAGAAATCCACACACACACACACACACATGCAAAGACTTAATTGCCATATTCAATATGATGACGAACAGATACACACAAACACACACACACACATACACGCTTAAGCAAATTCCGAGTTGGGTGCGGAATAAGCCCGCCACAGCATCCGCTGTCAACATATGCTTTCGGATTGTAAAATTTGTCTGAAACTGCCACATTTTCCCGATCTGCGTGCCACTCTCGCATGAGCTTTGTTTCCATTGGGGAGATATTTTTCTGGAAACATATGCGGGTAGAAAATCGTCACCCTCCATTAAATATTGAAGTTGCCCCACCAGCAGAATTATCAGGCTATAAATAAAACTGAACTTTGACCTGCGATCATTGGAGAGAATTTCAAGAACACCCTGTTTAGGCTTGTGCCGAAACGGAGAGAACTTCTCAAATAACTAAATTGATTCAAATGATTTAGGAAGCGAAAAAAAACCTGAAGGTCTGGAGAGTTAGGATCTCTAGAAATAGGGTAAAGCATCTCAAATAACTTAAATGATTTGAAAGCTTCATGGTGACCTAAGAACTGAGGGTCTGAATAGTTAGGACATTTAATCATTAGAGAAATTATAAAGAACAATCTGTTTTGGTCCACACAAGTGAAGTTCCCCAGAAACGAGGGAAAACTTAAGAACCAAAATAAAGAACTGAATGTCTGGAAAGTTGGGATCTCCCGAAACAGAGTAAACCCTTTGAAATGTTTAGACTGATTCACTTTGTTTAGGGGACCAAAAGACCTGAAGAATTAGTCACTTTTTTGTTTGCTAGATACAACAAAGAATATTTTTAATACTTCCTCTCTTTATAAGGTAAAAATCCTGACAAAACCTAACCAAAAAAAAAAAATACACATTCTTTTCTTGAAAATTAAAAACGTATTTTATAGATCAAAACAAACCAATTCGCCTTATAGGGAAAATCATTCAGGCATTTTGATAAACGTCACAAAACCATATTTCCTGTTCCGCTTTGCGAATAAAGCAAAACCTAAAAAAATATATATAAAATATCAAAAAAAAAAAAAAACAAAAAACCCACACACAAGCCAAAGCCAAGCCAGTAGACTATTTAGCTTATTTTGAAACTAATCGGCTAAAATGGTTAAGCTTATAACGAGTTCCACAATTTAAATCATCATCAAATGGCATTAATTAAAATATAGAAGAAAAAAAATGCCGGCACTTTGGAATTTTTGGAAAAAATGTCTAAGAAAAAAGAATCCGACAGTTGGACAAGACTTACCTCGATTTGTTGGGGAAAAAACAAAATGACCTCCTTGGTAAATTTAATTGGCTAATTAATCCACAAGAAAATTGTTTACAGTTAATCCGAAATAATCTGAGCAGTGTTGACTTTGGTTGGGAAACTATTTCGATTCGTTTAAAATAGTCCAAAAATTACACTTGCATTTTTTCTTTTTCTCTCTCTTCTCTCTTTTAGAAGGCAAAAAATGTCGAGTTCTTCTTCTTCTTCTTCGTTTTCTTTAGTGAAGCTTTTGCAGGTAAATGAAAATATTTGCTTTATGAATTCCGCACACAACCTAGACGGTGTCGACTTTTGTATGTGTGTTCGTGTATGTCAATATGAAGTACTTTTTAAAAATGCTTTAAAATATTTATTTATTTGCTTATAAAAAAAATATTTTTATTTTTGCCGCGATTCTGGGCAAAAAGCTTCACCTTTTCTGGGTTTAAACTATGCGATTTGCATGGTTAATGAATGCCTGTCCGTTTTGTTTTTGTTATTTATTTATTTTTTTTATTTTTTTCTTAGCAATTTGCTGGCGCTTTCGAATTGAAAGTATTGAACGTCATCGATGGGTACTGCTATGTGTGTGGGTGTGTTGTCGTTGTCTTTATTTTATTTCGTTAATTTAGTAACTGTTATTTTTTTGATTTGCACATTTTTTTATTTCTCCCCGTCTCTGTTGTATTGTTTCTTTACTTTGTTTCACCTTTCGTTTCGCAAAATGTCAACAGTATTTTTTTTTTTTTTGCTTTTTCCTTTTGAGTCCACGTCCAAGCTTGGCACAAACGCGCGCTCAGACAACACAAAATACTCATACACACACACACAAAAACAAAATCACCACAATAGGTCGGGTCGGAGAGCGCCAACAGTAAGAGCGTAAATTTTATTGAAAGTGTGGCAATATTCACAAACACAAACACTTGTGCACGAATTTGAGAGCGAGTTTATGGTTTTTTTTCACTCAAAATCGATTTATAATTCAAATTTAGTTTTATTTATCTGATGCTTTGGCTTTGTAGATTTCCAAACGCCATAAAAATAGTTTAGAATAATGCCTTACGGAAATGAAATTCGAAAAACAACTCGAAAGTCAACGCGATGCCAACAAGTTTTTTTTTTGTTTTTGTTTTTGTGCCTACTGCCGCTGCTACCAGTGCTGCGTTGTTGTTTATATGCACTTTGTTTTAATTTTAGCACGATATACACACATATACAGATGATAATGTTCTAGGCGTTTATTTTTACTTTTCCGTTCAACTTGCACTTCTCAACCTGGCGTGGAGTGGCGTTTAAAGAGTTGTGCTGATCTTGTTTGGAGAATGCGTGTTTGTGTGTGCACGTGTGTGTCAATATGAAGTCACTTTTTAAAAATGCTTTTAAATATTTATTTATTTTTATTTTTTCTAATTTTTATAATTTGCTGGCGCTTTCGAATTGAAAGAATAACACCGAGTTAGCGAGCCGAACGCGCGTACACCACAACCTTCCACTGAGAGCATTCGAAATCGACTGAAATCGAAATCGAAACCAAATGCCGAAAAACTTCAACAACTTCACCAACGCTGTTGAGCGAGCATGCGAGACTCGACTCGTTGTTGTTTTTATACTCTTTTCGCAGGAAAAAAGTATATTCATTTTGCTCTGATGTTTGTAACGCACAGAACCAGACATCGAAGACCCCAAAAAGTTACATCCAGAATACTTAGAATCATTAGAGGAGTCGATATGTCCGTCTGTCAGTCTGTTTCTATACAAACTAGTCTCTCAGTTTTAGAGCTATTTCGATGAAACTTGGTATGTAGCCTTCTTTCTTACCTAGGCAGCACATTTGTCGGAACCGCTCGGATCGGATCACTATATCTTATAGCTGTCACACAAACCTAAATCGAACCAATTAACTGACCAAACCCGTTCATGTGATTTACGGCCGAAACAACTGCGAAAAGAGTATGTAATCTTCGGCACCCCGAAGATAATGTTGGTGTATTTTCTTCTTGCCCTGCGTCTGTGTGTAGGTGTGTGAGCATTTTGTCGTTGTATTGGCAAGATCAGGTTTGCTACAGGTGTGTGGCAAACACAAACAACAACGACTCAAAGTCGTTCTTCGCTTTCGATATAACCATACACATATATGTGTGCAATGTGTGTGAATGTATGTGTGTGTGCAGAATGTGTTTGCTTGTAGATAAGATACAAATACATTTTTGGTTCGGCTACTGATTCTTTTTCTCTTTTTTTTTTTGTTTTTTTTTTTGCATTTGCAGGCAAAAGACAATAGGAATTTAAAATACCGGCAAGAGTCGATCGTGTGCCATTATCTTTCCGAATGGCTTGATTCAGCTTCTTACATACACTGAAACAACAATAGCAATAACAACAACAACAAATTATAAATGCCCAAATGATTAACTGACTAATGTCCAACGCCTGCTGACGTGTTGTGATTCTCGGCTCCAATCCCAGCGGATCATAAAAACATAAAACAAATGCAAAAAAAAAAAAAAAAAAATTGTAATAAAACCTGCGAAGAGGAGCCGTGGCATATGCCGCTCCGTGTTAATCAATTTATCAATCACAATTATAAATTCCTGGAAACCTGAACTGGTTAAATAGATATCAAATTCCAAGGCCTGGTCCTTTGCACTCCTCATAAACCTTAAGCCTGCAGGCAAAAAAAAAAAAAAAAAATTGTTTCTTTTTTTTATAATAATAATAATAATAATATTGCAGATAAAAAATAAAAATATTTTTAGAATGAGCAGAAAGGACTGCACTTCGGCTCACTTACAGTTTGGGTCCTCTGGTCTGCCGATCGTTCGGTGTTGATTACTTCTTATGCTGATGAGCTGATGGCTGAGACAGCAGCAGCCACAGCAGCGGCGACAACATCAAGGCTTGGCCCCGTCTTGGCTCGGCTGAAACAAAAAAAAAAAGAATCTCAACTTGACTTAACTTGGCTCAGTTGGTAATGATTACAAACGATTCTAAGGCAGCGATAAGCCAAATTGACGCAGACGCTGACAATGACGATGGCGATGACTATAGCGACCTTTGCCAGTTTTCCCTTGACTTGGCCGAGTGGTTTCCCCCGCATATTCTCAGGTAACAAACCGCAGCCCAGAGACGAGAATATACATTTGTATCTGCAGTTTGTGTTGCCACAAATTAGTCAAGTTAAGCGCGGCCAGACAAGCCTGCGACGCAGTAGCAACAGCTAAACTGGCGGCAGGTAAGAGGTTAAGCCTCTCCATACCCTGCCTTCCTCTAGGTAATTGCTCAGTACCGTAAACAAATAAATACATTCAAAACACATACTCACACACACACAAACACACATAGGCACACACGCACATGTTAGCTTGGCAACTTCATTGACACTCCTAGGCCATCTTTTGTGGCAGGAATATCCCAAATCTTTTCAACAAACATTTCTATGATTCGGGATTGCACAATTATTACGTAATGATTTCTAAGAAAACCAAAAAAATTGAAAAAAGGAGAGAAACAAAAGGAATATGAAAAGGTTAAAAAAGGCTGGTGGGAAAGGATTCCTTTCTTTGAAACGGATGCACGCACATTTGGCAACAAGTTGGAATTTCCCAGGAAAAGTAAAAAAAAATATCATAGCACAAAAGGCATACTCAAAATTTCTGGGTTTTCCAAGGTCTCAAGGAATACCTAATTATACCAAGAAAGTCTTTTGAAAATCTTAATTAAGCTACTGACTTTTAGATCTCTGGTGATTTTGGCTTTTAAAATATATACACAATTTCCATTAACTTTAAAGGTGTTCTTAGTCCTTTGTTTGGGATTATCCCAGCAATATTTTAACTTATTACAAATTCGGAGGAAATGCTGAAAATACTTAAGTGGCATAAAAGTTCTCAGGGTTTCAGAATTTCAGAAAGGGTACCTTCAACCAATTTTTGATGGGCTTCTGATCGCAAACTCAAGAAAGAGAATTCTTTAGGAATACAGAATATTAAGATATACATATTAGATATACTTAGATATTATTAAGCACTTAAGACTTTTAAAGCCTGGAAAAATAAATCTTTTAAAATGTGAGTCCAGGTATGCCTTCCACTATTTTTTTTTTTTACGAAAGACTCATCTTAAAATGCATGGAGCTATATGAGAATGTTTCTACAATATATTCATAAATTATAAAGAAAAAAAATTGAGCTCAAAAATATCTAGCCTTTTCATTGACAACTAAAACTATCTTATACCTAAAAGAGTTTATTCCGAGAATCCCTTTTACTTGAGGTATTCAGTGAAATGATATAAGAAATATGAAAAACAAAGTTCAGGTAAGATCAGGACACACTTGTCTTTGAAAAAAATCTAAAAAATTCATACAGTAAATCAATGAAATTATATCAATTCTTGATTTCAAAAAATTACTTTAATTTGTTTTCTGAGTTATGAGATTTTTTCTCAGGCCTCTTTCTCAAAATAATATTTAGATTGAAGATCATAAATTTATTTGCCTATAATTTCTGAGTTTCATAGATTACCTTCTTAAATCTATTCTAAAACTTGAACAAGCTTTAGAAAATACCCTGAGCAATATCATCATATTGTTATACGAACTTGATCAGATAGGAAAAAAACTGCAGTAGTACTTCTCCGGCAACTAAGGTTTTCTTCAGATATTTCTTGCGTTACTTATGACGAAATGTTTATGCTATTCAAATTTACATATATTTTTTTTAATCAAAAACTTAATAATTTGATTGTTGTTTTTTTTTTATTTTTTAGAATAATAATTGCATTTTTAATGGTCGCCCCCATCAAAGCAGCTGCAATGGGCGCGTTGGCATTTTACCATGTTGGACAAAAAAGTAGAAAATAAAATTAACAATACGCAGTCTGAGTCTGGCAATAGGGTAAAGGTGTGAATGGCATTGACGTCGTCGAGTCATTTGCAAACAATTATCATTAGGTCTGTGATTCTAAGACCCAAGAAAACACACACACAAAAGGGATGCCTTTGAGGATTCGACAAATACTTGTGGCAAAGAATAATGTTTTGGCCAAGGCCACTCGAAAAATTACCAGCGAAATAGACGAGCGATGTATGGAAAAGGTTCAATGATTACTTTGGTACTATATTGTTTTCACAAGCAAATAATATTCATGAATTTTGTCTTGTTTGATTTATTTATTTATTTGCTTGAGTGTATGCTGGCACATACAATCCAACAATCCAACAATCCAACAATCAGACAATCAATGGCACAAATCAAAGAAGCTTCGACGAAGTTAGACAACAAGATACTTGTGATTTATTTGCTAGTTGTTTAATTTGTACCTACGACGATTCGGCCAGATAGCATATAATTGCGCTTAGAAGCGCTCACAATTAACGACCTTGTCCATAGTGAGCTTTATTTTGAAGATTGTACAAGTCACTAGGTAATAGCCTCGCCCCTGGTTCAAATGATGTACAAAGCGATTCTATAGACAAAAGCCAAACAATGATAAATAAGTTAAAGTAGAAGAGAAGTGCTTGTTGAATCGGCAATAAAATATCATGGCTTTTTTATTTCTATTAATGAAATACATGTTGAGTTGATCATGCTTAGTTGAAGATGAAAATAATATGTTTATAAGCAGAAACCTTCATTGTTTTCGAAGCGATTCAGATGACTGTGAAAGCCTTCCTCGTCGGCCAGAAGAAAGTCTTCATGGGAGATTTTCACAAACTGATTGACAGCTGTTTCGGGATCATCCACGAATTGTAAATGACAGAATTGATTCTCAACATTCCAAAGACCCGCCACAGAGCCCCGATTCAGGACGGTTAGTAGAAAACTCCGATCCTCAAAGACTTCGTGTTCCCTCAGCATTTCCAGCAGGGTTTCCACATTTAAGGGCTCGCCCAGAGTGGACAAGATTGTATGCATGAGTATGCCAACTTCTAGACAATCCATGGTAAAAACTTGTTGTATTTCGTTTAAAAATAAAAAAAAGTTTTTTATATAAAACAAAAAAACAAAATTAAACTAAAAGGGAAATGGAGAACGATAAAGTTAAACGATGAAAATCATTTCTAAGCCAGCTACAATTAGAAGTTTTGTTTTCTTCAGGAGCCCTTGGAAGTTTTGTACCCACGGTCAAACGAAGAAACATGTCAAGTATGCCGTAATATTTATAAAAACGGATGGTTGGTCAAGTTGCTCGGATGTTAACTTAAGAGTCGACTAATTTGTCGTGAGAATTGTGCAGCGTTGCGTGAAGGTTAGGGTCACAGTTGACCCAAGACAGAGAGTCCAAGACCAAGACCTAACCAATGCCCAACAGACAAAAGAAAAGCAAAAGAAAACTCACTCGGTGGAACCAACATTGACGACATGAATTAATTTTCCCCAAATCGAATTAGAAACACTTCATACACAGATGCATCTAATTTGATTTTATTTCATGCTAGAGTTATTCTATTTTTTTTTATAACACCTACCTGAACCTCCAAGCCAATGCGAATCTTTGAAATATTGTAGAGAAAATCTCCCAAACTTCAAAATCCCAAGACAGCTACCCGAACAGAGTTAATTAGAAACTATAAAATCAAATGTGTGTGTCCCTTCTTTTTGTTGTTGTTGTTGTTTCTGTTTTTCTTACAAGTCTCTTATCGATCTTATAAGATGGTTGGGTTCATTCTTAATGCTTAACAGCCACGCCACCGTACTTAAATAGAGGGAAATTAAATTCCTCGTCTTACAAAATGAAGAACATGTCTTGAGACAAGTGAAGTCAGATTGGGAAATGCAGATAGAGCTGGGTTAGAAAGGAACCGCTTAATCTCTTTAAATCTCTCAAATCACAAGCCTCACAATTTATGATCAATTTTCTAATAGGACCAAAGGCTAAAGATCTCAAAAGAAAGAAAATGAAAAACTTAAAAACCTATGAAAAGAACTATTTCCAAGTTAAAGCCCTTTATGTTCACAGCTCCAGAATATGCGTAGGCTGTTCGCAGCTACCAAACTTCGGAGATTTTTATACCCTTTTTTAGATGAAAACTTGAAATAGTTGATTCATATTTTTCCACCTCCATCGTAGAACCTTTTAAAGCTACCTTCAAATGGGTCGGAGGCATCAGATGAATCGATCTTATACTTCTATCTAAACTAGCCTGAGCAGAGTATCCAGGTTGATTTTGTTGCTTCATCTATAAGATACTTCCTTGTGTGAGACTGAGTAGAGTATCTTTAAGTCAGCTTCTTTAATGAATTCTCAAAGATTTTGGAAAATATTTCCATAATTTTCCCGGCTTGATATCTCTCCACAAATGTGACCTTCAGATAGTTCGGAACCACTAGATGAATCTATGTATTACTTCTTCTACAAACTAATCCCTTGTGTGAGCCTGAGTAGAGTATCTTTTAGTCGTTATTTTAATGGAGTTCTCAAAGAATTTGTGAAAATATTTCCATCATTTTCCCGGCTTGGTATCTGTCATTTGAGCGCGTGGCTCTTTCATTTCAGTCTTTCCAATTCCGAAATAAGTCTAATTAAAAGAGCACACACATTAAGAAAAATATCTTTCATTTTGTTTTTATTGCATTTGGTTAGAAAGGCATCTATTGACTGTTTTCTTTTTGTTTAAAATTTTTATGGTGTCAGATTTATTAGTTGCCGAAACATTTATGACCTAGCGGGAGACTTAAGATGGCTCCATTTGGAAACTCTTTTCCCCTAAATGGTAAGATTTATTTTCTCAAAATGAACAAGAAAAAAACATTTTGATAATTTATGGAAATGTGTATAATAGTAAATGTGGGCATTTCTTTTTGACATTTTTTTGGTAATATTTCCCCCCTCTAATGATAAAGTCAAATTGACCTTAACAGTTCGTCTGAGGTCAAAGGGTTCAACATTTTCTTAAGCATCTTGAAATTAGTTTTTGCTTATGGAAAATCCACCTCAAACAGACCGCAAACATTATTGTCAATGTTGACAAATTAGTTGGCAAAACAAAAGGTTGACAAGTTCATTCGAAATCAACAATGAACTCAGCAAAAAGCAATGAGACAACCAACATTTCACGACTACTCGAATACTTTAATAATCCTTTCAAACACACAAAAAAAAAAGTATTGTAAATTTGCTAAATTTAAATATGTCAAACCAGAAACTAATAACAAAATAATAAGTAAAATGACAAATAATCTAGAGGTGAATCAACTTTAAATGCTCCCTGGGATTTTCATAAACCAACTCCGGTTGGAGCTAGACCCACGCTAAAATTTACTTTATTATTTTTTCGGTGCCGGTAAATTATTATAAACATGTGTTTCGGTCTAACTAATTTTGATGTCATAGAAAAACAAAAAAAATAATAATAATAAAAATTACACATATGACTGAGGGGCTCATTATTATTTGACACCATTTTGGTTGGCAGATCGCATTAGTGGATTTTAATGGACAAAAGAGAAGCTATTTAAATTCCGCAAAATGTTAAACGAAATGAGTATTTAAAATTGCATTCAATTTTGTTGCAATGAACAAAAGGTCAAAAAAAAAACCCATTTAAATTTTGGGTTTCGTTTCCGTCAACTCAAGAGACAAGCAAATGACGACTTTTGTATACACTAAAAAAAATTAAATAGTTGTCTATCCAAACAAACCCTAGAGAGTATATGATCTCTCCGGTTATAACCATCGAAATCAAATCAAATATTTTTTTTTTGGTTTTATTTCGTTTGTAATCAGTTAAGTAAATTTTGTTGTTCAGGTTTACATAAGCTCATTAATTGATTTATTAATAAATTATTTTCAATAGTTGTCAAAGGAAAACAAGCAAAGCACTTACAAATCTGATGGCAACATCGTAAACAGCAATTAGAGTCTATTTTTTCCGGGGTTTGTTTCAATTATC
Source organism: Scaptodrosophila latifasciaeformis (assembly GCA_037075145.1). NCBI lineage: Eukaryota > Metazoa > Arthropoda > Insecta > Diptera > Drosophilidae > Scaptodrosophila > Scaptodrosophila latifasciaeformis. Next base: position 951,609 of record JBAMCM010000158.1, read on the forward strand.
TATTTTATTTTCTCTAGACTTTTGATTGACATATGGAACAAATGGAAACGACCAAATGCCGATAACAAAGCCATAAAATATAGCTAAATCTATTTACAATACAAGTGGATGTACAAGAGGTTGTTATTATTTTTTTTTTTTTTTCGTCAATATTTACATTAAAAATTGCTGAAAATGTTGAATACCGATTGAGTTAGTCATTAAAACCAAGCAAATATTGATAGCTTTAAGCAGGAAATAACTAACAAATTTGTAACAATAGATAAATGAAATCCTCAACTCCTCAAACTCTCACCTTATTCACCTTATGGAAACTAGTTGTTTTGAGGTCAATTTTTTTTTATTTGATTTACAAAATTAACGAATCAATCAAAAACGAGAAGCCATAAAGCCTAATAAAGTGGAAGGTGTTTTCTTTTAATGGCCCATCAAATGTTTATTTCTTAACCAAAATTTTGATGAATATTTTTAAAAACATTCCATCATGTAAGAATAACCACAAAATTCTTTGTATAATTACAACTCTTTAGGAACCTTAGCAAAGACCTGGTAAAAACCTAATATATCCTCATCATAAGTCTTTTAAAAGATCATTAGAAAAGGAGAGTGAGTGGAGGAGAAGGCAAGTATTACAAACGACCTTTAATCAGTATCGGCCCGGCTGCAAATGCCAAGAATAGCGATAATAATTCTTTAAATTAATTGAATTCATTTCAATGAGAATGAATAAATCTCTGAGCAGAGCAGAGCAGAGTAGAGGACTGGTTGGCGGCCCAGGCAAATCTCCGAGCTAAAGTAATTGCGCAATTGTTCACGTATCTGGCTGCTCACTTGCGTATGAGCTTAGCATTGCTAATTGACAGGCGGCCAAATGCAGAACCATAAACCAAACCGTATAGAACCGACAACTTTTGCCAAGCTCATAGAATTTTTATTATACTCATAGCACAATCGATCCTCTACTGGGTATGGCATACCTTGCCCAAACATATTCGTATATCTGGGATGAGCCACCGAAGCTAGCTCAAATCAAAATAGCAACACCTACCTGCAAATGAGAAAATATACATACGATGTTTTTATTTTTCTTTGTACCTTATTTGTCTATTAGTCTGCAACGCTAATTCTTTTGATTCGTCTATTGAGCCGACGACAAAGATTTCATTTGTTTTGGGAACGAAGAGGCAAGTCTATTGTCAGCACTGAGCGTAGACGGAAGACTTGGCTTCTAAAGTAATTATTAAGTACCTCGAAATAGATGCCAGCTAAATAGGCACGGGTATAAAATTATGAATTTCACGCATACCCAAAAAAATGCGACGCAAAAAACAAACAATTCAAATTGGAGATGAGCTTGGCAGAGCTTAGAATGCCCTCTACCTAATTCAAGAAGAAAAGGTGGCAACCCTGACAAACTCTAATTGAAATACAGATTTCAAATCAGCATTGTTCAGAATAAGACAAGCACGCCATCTATCGGTCTAATCATTCGGAGGACAGACAATTTTTCTATTTCTTCTGTGATTATAATCCGATTCGAATCGAAAGATTTTTTGATTTCGATTAAGTTTTCGGAACCAATTGATGCTAAAATCTTAAAGCTGTAGAAAATAAAAGGCCTTGAAGAAGTTAGGGGATGGAAATAATAGAGCCTAGCGTAATAGATAAGGAGTCCGGGACCCAAGTTAATATGCCCTGAGCCTTAGGGTGCAGGGTATAATGTTAGGCCAGGGGAAAAATGTTTATTATCAAGCTCAAAATGTTTGAATACTTTGTGCTTAATTTTTCATCAATATTCATAGCCTATCAAAGTGTATCTCAAGTCTTGACGGCATTCATTCATTCATTCAGTTTTGCTCCACCTCTGCTCAGTCAGATTCGGAATCAGAATCAGAATCACAAGTCAATTGTGTGCTCAAATGCGCAATTTATTTGCATTCCATAAACAAATCATGTCTCGTCTAATTAGCATACAACTACGCATACGACTGAACATGTTGTTGGCAGTTAAAGAATTTGCACAAATATTTTCTGTTTTTTTTTTCTTAACCATATTTTAATTGTACATAAAAAATTGAAAACTTAAAACACGCAGAATAAAATTCAGGAAAAAAAATTATTCCTTAATTTTAATTGAAGCCAATCTAAAATTGCACAGTGAAAAAAAAAACAAATGTAATTTCTTTTTTTTTCTGACATAATGATAGGAATTTCAAAATTAAACCAAAACCAGCATTAAAATAAAATTAGTAACTTAATTGCACGAATAATAAGCAAAACTTAGAACACTTTTTATAATACAAAACAAAACTACAGAAAGACAAAGAAAAAAAAATATAATAAACATAAATTGCTAGGGAATTGTGTAAATAAAGACTAACGATATATATATAAATGTATATAATTTTTTTTTTCTTTTTTTTTGTATTTTGTTTTACTTGAAAACATTTAATTCTATAAAATACATAAATCTTACAAAAGACACGAAAAAAATGCATTGAGCAAAAGGATTCCTTTTTTCTTTAACAATAATATTCAAAATTGATTAAAAATATTTGATATATGCGAATATATATATTTATAACCGATGCTTCTACTTCTTACTGTTGTCATTGATTTAAATTTTGCTATGGTATTCTCATTTATTTATTTGCAATTTTTATGGTGCAATTTCACCTTCAATGGTTTCCCTCATGCGGGCATAGAGTGTGCCATTTTTGACATTGGCATCACCGCTGGTCAGGCTGCTGTTGTATTTAACAAGACGTGGTTTCTCCTGAGATACAGCGGCAGCTGCCTGATTCTTGGGTCCCACCATGAAATAGGTCCTCACCAAGGGCTTTTGCTTATCCTTCAACTGATCGTAGTTCAAGGGTAATTTATCGCGAAGCTTCTTATCCAATGGCCGCTGTGTTTCATTGTGACCCACATCGTTGGGCTTTGCTGTGGTGGTGGCAGTGCTGTTCGAGTGCCATTTGCCTGCGCTGGGCCTTAGCTTGGCCGGTATCATGTGAGACTTGAGCTCGATTTGTGTGGTATTAAAGACTTCGCAGTCGATCTGCATGAGCACCACATCGCCGTTCCGATTGGGATCACCGGTTGGCAAGAGTAATGACATTTTGGGCCTGGCTGTTTTGTTGTAACCCGAAGCGGGCAGTAAAATATGCTCCATATTGAATGAGAGCACATAGAAGGTGTCATCTTGCCGTTTGATGCCCTTGAAGAGCCTTAGATATTCCTCATCGATGTTGGGCTTATAAATCTTAAGTGAGTTGTCATTTTCGAGAGTCGTTGCCGTTTCGATTTTTCTTTGCTTTTCGCCATGTTCCAGTTCGTATTCCATGTAGATTTTCCTTTTGCCTGCGTGTCCTGTCTTCGGTCTGTCCATGCCAGTATTCAATTCCAAATAGTCTGTGGGTAACTTGAAGCCGTGTGGATTGTCCAGTTCATTAGCCAATTTCTTGTGTATGCTCAAATTCAGATAATCATTGCCGTCGATCCATTTGTGAAGATTGTTTGCCAGGCGTGAGTATTCCGTCTGATTGCCGTTGCTGCCGCAGGCGCCTGTACATTTCTGCGGCATCGAAGGCACCAACGGCGGCGGTTCTATCTCTTTCCCATATCTCCCGCGGCCGTTTTCTGTCGTGTTGCCGCTGCGATTGGCCGGGCGCAAGAAATGCAAAGGTGGCACCTCCATCTCAGCCACCTGACGCTTGTTGCGGTTCAGCTTCTCTGTATACTCCTCTTCCGTTTCCACCCACAAAAGGCGCCGACCAGTGGCCATTGGTTCCTCCACAAGGGACTCAAGGGCGCCACCCTCGCCGTCCAGATTCTGCTTATTCAAATAGCTCTGGAAGTTGCCCACATTCATGGTCACCATAAAGGCCATCGCAAATAGCACAGCCACATTCTTCTTTACCGTGGCCGCTGTCATTTTTTGCTTAAGGCTCTTTTGAGCTGGCTTCGGTGCAATCTTCACATGCTGCGTCTCACCTCGAGTGGCGGCATTCAATGAGTTCAAAACAAATTCACTCACATTACCATTTCGGCATTTGCAGGTTTTGGCAAAGGCCACCAATTGGTTGCGCAAAGAGACATTTTCCTACAAAAGAAAAAGAAGCATACTTTTAGGGGCAGTCGAAAATTAGATGAAGCACAGTGGGACAAGTGCAATCAAAAATTGATACAATGTAAATTTTTAAACTATTAAAAAAAAGAAGATTAATTCTCAATAAATTTTGGACAATGCTTAACACCAAGGTTCACCAAGCTCATTGGTAGCCGTATGACACAGAGTTGGGTGTTACGAATCATAATGAAAAAAAAAAAATGTTGAAGATAATTCAATAGTTTGTACAAGAGAAAATGGAAATAGATTTAAGAGCAGAAATAATTTTTGGCATAAGAAATTCTTACTTCTAAAAGGAATCAAAAAATTAGCTTAGCCTAAAAAAGAGTATCACAATATTCGGACTATATCATATGATACATAATAATGTGAAACCCCAAAAATTATAAAAACTAATCAAAATAATAATTTCATACAACCCTTCGAAGTTATCTTTATAAGGCTTTGAGGTTATTGCCCTATTAAGAGTGAAAGTGTTTCCATTAAATTCTTAAAATATCATAGCCTTGGTTCCTATTTATTTATTTTGATATTTTTTTTTTTTTTGTCATATTCCGGGTACATTTTCAAGTCCATTTAAAACGCAATTGATGCCGAAATTCTGACTAAAAGACGTACCTGAGTTGCGGTCTAGTCTGTCACAATGTTGCCTGCCTTCTGCCTTATCAGTGCAAACTGCGCTTAGTAAGTGAAAAAATTTGTACTACTACGATGTGATAATGGGGCCAGGCCAGGCAAGCGGGCCGTTCTGATAAGATATATGATGGCATTGCTTATGCAACTTTGTCCAAACAAAACAGATTTTTGGAGCATGCAAAATATTTGCGCAGTTCCCACTTACCCCCTTGAGTGTGTAGTTCTCCTGCTCCAGTTTGCTGATTTGGCTCTCCAGTGAGACGACATACTCTTTCTTCTTTTTGCGTGAGAGCGAAGCCGATTCCCGATTCTTTATCATGCGCTGTTGTTTCTTGTACATTTTCTCATCCATCATGGATGATCTGTAGGAGCTGTTTGTGGGCTGGTGTGAATGATCCCGGGCTGTTGTCTGATGCCGTGATTGTACTACGGAATTGTTAGATGAGGGGCGACCTGCATTTGCTGGTTTGGTAATTGGTGCCTTTACTGCCATTGGCTGGACAATGTTGTTGGCTGTGAGAACCTTGCCATTTGCCGTTTTCATAACAATCTTGGGCATTTGCGTGTTGAGGCTGCCGTTGATTTTGGCACCCTTGGCACCGTTCATCTTACTCATCAAGGCCTTGAAATCGTTCGAGGAAAGGAATATGGTCTTGGGTTTGCTGGCATTTGTGGTGACCACTGGTGTGGCGCCCGATTTAACAGAGCCCACTGCGGTTTTTACTTGTGACAGGGCGGCTGGTTTGGATAATTCCACCTTGATCGGGGCAGCTGTTGAAGGTGCGGGCATGACTGGTACAAAAGCGCCAGGCAGCATTTGATTGGGGCTAGGCTGGTGGATGGGTCCTTGTGGCTGGAAGTTGGGCAGCACAACCACTGAAGGTGGTTGGACAAGCACGGGCTTGTGGGTTTCCTCATGTTCTAAGGCAAATCGTGCTGATTCGGCGTTGATGGCCTGAGAAAATGTTGTTGGGGCCAAAGGAATTTGAGAGCCAAAGGTGGCCGATTCCAGGTCCACCTGATCGTGTAACTTCCTCTGTGACTCACTGCTGCGACTGCAAGTGTCGGAAATGTCGCTGTGGACACCGCTGGTGGAGCTGCCACTTGAACTGGTGCAACTGCCGGTTGGTGAGGGTGTGTTTCGCTCTTTCGAATGTTCCAGTAAATTATCGCTTGTTAATTTGTCAATCTTAATGTTATCTTCGTTTAGGAATTTCATTAAGTCATCGAAGCAATCCATTCCCTCAGCCGATGAAGTTGAAGGCGTCCGCTCTGTTGACGATGCGGGACTTGAGAATGCCGAGAAATTGCTGAAGTTGAAATCCGAATCGGCATTGTTCAATTCAGAGGGCTGGTAAAAATCCGAAAAGACGAAGCCACTTTGCGTTTGTGGATGCGGCTGAGGTGGTGGCGGCATAAAAGTATTTAGATCCAACGATGAATCTAACTGAGACACCGTGGATCCAATTATTTCATCGAGGTCCGTATTGTCCAGACCATAGTCATTTGGTGAGGGCATAAACGACGATAATTCGTCTGCAAGAGCAAAATAAAAATTCATTTTTATTTTCGTGTAGCACAATTTCTAGCACAATTAAAATTTATAAATAAATATAAATGCAATCAGTTTAAAAGACTTGTTAAGAATGAAAGCGCTGGCTGGCCCGTCAAGCACATGCTGAAATCTTCTCGATGAGTATCTGTGTAGAAGGTGGTTTTGTTTTAGCTTGTAAGTGTGTGTGTTGAGTTGTTTTTGTTAAAAACATATCTGTATTTGAGCTAATCTTATCGGTTTACCGAGCTGAAAACAGCGTGTCTGGGCGTTTGTAAGTGTAAGCCCATGCGGGGGATCAATAACATTTAATGAGAGGCTCTTTGGAAATTTTGTGCTAGCCTTGTAAAGAAATGAAATTGTACATATTTTCACACACACACACACACGCACAGATAATTAAGCACAACAACAACATATTGAAGCCGACAAAAAGTGAATGCATGAATGGGAGCTGCCCTCATTAGGAAATTCGGTTACTTCGCTTTGTGAGTCACACAGTAGCAACTAACACTTTCCCTTACCGTAAAAAGATTCGTCAATATCCATTTTGCTGCGTTGTCAGTTTTTCCGCTAAAGCATTTTTATTTCCATAGTTTGAATGCAGTTTTTTATTATTAAAAGAATGTTTTGACGGCCTCGACACAAAAAATATATCCGCTTGTCGACGAATGCAAAATTTTAATAGGGATGAACACGATAAGTTCATGAATAAGGTTCACCAACGAAGTTCCAAAAGTTCAACTATACTCGGAAGCAACCCTGGGTGTGCGTTGGCGCCAATCCGTTAGGTTTTCATATTTTTTAAATTGTTGAAAATTTGCCATAGACGAAATTTTTAAAAATAATAATTTATTATTCCGATTTTTGCCTTAGCTTATAAATAATTAATTTATTAATACATCTTTGGAGTGAGAAAATAAACTAAGGGTAAGCCTACTCATACAATCACTTAAATAGTATGACTTAACGCACTTTCATGGTCTATATCAGTATTATATAAATCGACTTAAAAAAGTCAATGTGAGTTGATTTAGCATAATTATTTTTCTTAAATTTTATATTAAAATAAAAGAAATGCTGAAATTTGTTCCTCGCCTGCCAGTTTCTTGAGGTAAATCAGTTTCGCTTGCGTTAAACTAATCACAAGACTAGTAAAAGACTTAATTGTAGCACACAAAGTATGGAGTTAATTAAAAGTTGACTTGTTGACGAGCTGAGAGGTGCACTATCGGTAAAAACATGATAGGGACATGTACTTGGGGGCTTGACAAATGTAGTAAAGTTTGGATAACGTATGATTTCCGAAGGCTGCAAAGAATTAAGGTAATACAGTTTTATTCTTGTCTACAATTACGCAACGCTGCAATACTCACAATCGTAACAGATTCATTGGATATACGACAAAAGGTCATATGCTTGCCAGTTATCATTGCCTGTTCCACACGTTTCGTAAACAAAGGCTCTGACCAGGGTAACTGGTTTAAGTGTGAGAGAAACGTACGATCATGGAACTCCACAGGATCAGATATAAGCAATTTGTCTGAAAATTTCAATTTATAAAATTTTAATACCTTATAATTTGACAATTGACATTACTTACTTAATAGGGACTCTTCATAGAGAATATCTTCGGCAGTCATATTGGCATGGCTCTTCTTTGTCTTGGCATATATCGTGTTTGGTATATAATCCAACAAATTGCCATTGTATAGGAACAAGTTCTCCACATCCGTCATATTCAGTGAATAGAACTGGAGAACCCCAAAGGTCTCGAAAAACTCCCGGACTGGTGTCATGCTGTAGCAGCCGGCCAAGTCGATTTTCGGATAATATGTGATAAAGGACAAGCACATCTCTTGTTTCGTGGAGTAGCCACCAAATGTGGGTCGTTTGCGACGCGTTGTTTCGTAGGCACAATCGGTGATGATATAATCACCGGGTAGAACCACTGTTTCGTTTACCAACTGACGAACTTGCTGGAAATTGTAGTCATAATTATCGTCTTCAATTATCCGTTTCAGCTCCTTGCCATTCCTAACATGTCGAAGGCTCATCTTGCGGCCAGCCTTATGGGAATGCAGGGTACCTGAAATAATTTTGATACCCTCGCTGGGGAACATCTAAAAGAAAGGTAAGGCATTAGAATACGTCGAGAATAGGTAAAGGTATGCTTTGCCTACCACATTCGAGCAGGAAGGTCCACAGATGCCCACATTCCGATACAGTTTCTGACCCGGTGGTATGAGCTGTGTGTCCGATATAGACACTCCGCTAATCATAATGCCACCATCATTGGGACGCAAATGATGGGTATAGTGTATGCGAAAGCCCGAGTGATCCAAGGCTGGAAAAATACAAGCTGTTAATCTGATTTAATTTGTCTACTAAATAGAGCTTACCTTGAAGACCGCTTGGATTATCATAATGTATTTCTAGCATATAATATTTAACACCAGAATGTCCACCCATGGGTATGCTAAATATCAAAGAATTAATTTATATATATACTATATAATTTGGGTCACTCACCCCACATGTTGAGGTAAAAACTGTCCAGACGAGCCTATAGACCAAACAGCCACCGGAGTGGCACATGAGTCCCAGTCCCGTGGTGTGAGTAAATTGCTGTTGCAGATGGTGCCAGTGCTCTTAACCCAGACATCCCAGGAGGCGGGATCCGAACCAGGATAAGACTTAGTGGAGCACTCAAACAACGTCATATGATGCACAAGAGGCTTAGATCTGCAGGAGAAGCATGAAATATGAATTATTATTATCACAATTCCCAAGTTCTTGTGACATACCCAATACGGGTGAGCAGAGGCTCATAGCCCACAATGTGATGTTTCTCATAAAGTGTGGGAGCACGCACGATTCGGCACCAGTATAAAGTGTCCATTGAGGCGTCAATTGACACATTTCCCACAATATCCCATTTCTTCGACTCCTTTTTGTTTCCCGAAGGACTCTTGTTGGCTTTAGGATTTAATAAATGCATCGGCTTGGACCCTCGATTCTTGCCATGGCCCTTGAGATTTCCATGTATGGGATCTGTATCACCAAAGGACCACAACACCCTAATGGTATCGCTCTAAAAAAAAGGAAGAAATAACAATTTTGTTTTAAAAATCCTTTTCATATTGAGTTAAACTTACACTGAGAGGCATATCGTAGGGATCACAGGTTTCGATAAGGCGAGCAAATTCCACATGAGTGTGAGTTTCATTTTGAGAACCGCTAACCACGCGATAATTCTGGGTATCGTCCTGCACTGGAGCGCCATGCGGTTGATCAAATGAACCATGACAGTCCTGCATCGAAAATAAGCAATTTTCTTAAAATTATTGAATCAGGTAAGCAAGCCGATTTTTACCTGAAACTACTTAAACAGCATTTATATTGATGTAAAATCAAAAATAATTTTTTTTTTCTTTTTTTTTTTGCGAAACACACACAAAATGTAATTATCGTACAACCCCAAAAGTGAAGCCCCGACTTCAAGGATTTTGGACACAAAAGAGAAGCAGCAACAAAAAAGTTGCTCAACTGGATCGGCAACTAATGAAAAAGGATGCAATACAGACAAAAATACGCACACTCACACTTACACTCACACACACACACACATTCGCGCATTCTCACTTGCACATTTTGAGTTTCCTTTTGTTTCGATTTCTTCCCTACTTGTATCAGATTTTGTCAAAGTAATTGAATATCCACTTCTACTTACCAAAGCATTGGCTTCACCAGTGCGATCATCGACCCATAATAAAACCATATCAGCACCGGACATTTGGCCGCTGCGACGCGAGAATCCCAGGCCGATGAAGCCGCGAGTGTTGCAAGTAACTCGAAAATGTATTTCCCTGCCCTTTACCCACCAGTCCAGCCAATAGAGGCCATTGGGGTCCATCATTTCGGAGCGATGCCAGTTTTGGTGCGAAACAGCTCCCCGCAGCTTGCTTCCATGTTCGTGGTCCTGGTAATCCACGGCGTGTGACCAGCAGAGCCCGAAAATTGCAGCAAGGCAAAACATTTTCACAACTAACAATCTCTGCATATTTATATATTTAGATTCTTTATTTTAATTTTATATTAACAATTCTTAAATGGTATTTAATTTTGTCGTGTGCGGCTTGTATAAAATTTGCCTTGCAGCTTCAGTTGAAAAATTGCAATACTTGCATAATTTTCTTTTTCAATTCTAATGTTCACAATATTCACAAAACCTTGATTTCTGGATGAAAAAGAATTTCGTTGTTTGTTTAAATTCTTTATTTATTTTTTGCTTATCAAACACGACTTCCCCTGCTATTTTATTTTGCCGTCTGTTGCTGTTTGAGCATGCGCGTCGTTTGTTTTTTTAGAACGCGGCAGATGTTCGATTTGTATAGTGTTGAGTAGTGAAAAAAGGTGGTGTCTTTTTCAATAAGGCTCTTGAGACGTATTGATTTAACTTGATTATTGTATTTCACAGATTTACGTATTTACTTAATAATTACAATTTTCTCTTACTTAGATCCTTGTTTTTTCTTTGTTTTTTTTTTTTAATTTTTTATGTCCAATTTCATGGAATTGAAAAAAATCTAATATATAAAATTCCAGACAATTTGCTTGGTATTTTTGAAATTTGCGCTCAACTTATCGATCTTAGATACGCTGGCTTGCATTTCGAATTATCGATAATGCAAATTTTAAATAAAAAAATTGAATGTTAAGTTATTTAAAAGAAACTGTTTTATGAAATGCCCACAACTTTTTCTAAGAATTTTGTGCTCACATTATTTTTTTTTTTTTCAAAGCTGCTTTTGGTTAGCCCTGAGCTCAGCACCAGTGGCACCAATTGGACTGAAGAGAGATGAGTGCCCAAGCGTTGATTCCTTCTAAATTATTTGATTTTTCCTGAGAGTTTTCTTATGTTAGGTAAATAAGTCGGTATCTAGATCTAACTAGTGTGAAATTTGTACAGACTCATTATTAGAGCTTGGAGCTTTGGTGAATTAACGGAGCTTACACGTGTAGATAAGCATTTGGCTCCGACTAATTACAAAATAATGTTCTCTTCGAGAACCATATAAGAGGGTTGGACCTTTAATTTTGCGCTAGCAGTATTAACAGAGTCATTAAATATGTCAGTAAGAATTCTGTTGTTCTTGTATTTATTTTCAAATGCTCCAAATGCTGAGCCCATTGCACGTATCGTGGGTGGAATTCCCGCGGGCCAATATGATTTTCCATATGTGGTTTCAGTGCGAGTAAACGGACAGCATCACTGTGGAGGATCCATAATTAATGAACGCACAATTATTACGGCGGCCCATTGCTTTACGAGACTTAATCCATCTCTGCTTAAGGTCAAAGTGGGAAGCATAAGACGGGCTCTTTCCAAAGGACGCTTATACAATGTGGAGGAGTTTATCAATCATCCCGATTATGATACCAATACGTATGACTATGATATCAGCATAGTCCGCCTAGCCTCTCCACTTGTTTTCACCAAAAAAGTGCAACCTATAAAGCTCGGCCGCGAGTCGGTGCCCGACGACAGTATTGGCACTATATCTGGATGGGGCCATACGAACAGCTCTGGAAAACCTTCAAATGTCCTACGCTATGCCCAAGTTCCCGTTGTGAAGACAAGTGTGTGTAATAGATTGTTGAAAGATAGGGTGACTGACCGCATGATGTGTGCTGGATTCTTGCATGGCGGTGTCGATTCTTGCCAAATGGATTCTGGCGGACCATTAGTGGTGGGGGGTGAATTGCAGGGTATTATATCTTGGGGTATTGGCTGTGCTCGGCCTAACAGACCTGGCGTCTATGCTCGCATCGAGACTCTTTCGCCTTGGATCGATCAACAACTTGGCCAGCGCTGGAACGAAGTGCTCTGAATATGTCAATATCAATAATTCAAATCTATGACAACAGGCCCAACAAGTTGGAAAAATAAAAATAAAAAACAGAAAAAAAAACCAAAATCGAATCTATCATTTGCATTTATAGATTTGAGGTTAATAAAAATATAAAGAAAAAATAGTACAAATCTTAAAAATTTGTACTAAATATATAAAACTAAACCAAATCAGGGAAGGTTTTAAGCATACACTTTCAACTCCTAAAGACCTAAACTAAAACAAGATTTGAGCAAGCAAATTTATGTATGTATTTTTTTATTTTAAACAAGTTTTGCATTGAGTCAAACACAAAACGCAACACGAGCGAAAAATCAAACTAAATAAATAAGAGTGCAAAAACATTAAAATTATATACACAATCGAAGAGACAGAAAATTGCCAACTAAATAAAATGAAGAAGAAGAAGAAGCAAAACAGCGATTCATTCAAAAAGTTGCGCCTCAACGCCGTCCTTACTATCGCTGTAGTGGAACCCAAAACTTACCATCCACTTGCAGTCCACACATTTTCGCAACTCTCTCTATCTCTCTCTGTCTCTGTCGTTGCTGAAAAAACACTCTCGCTTTCGTTGGGCCAGGCAAAGCCAAAAACAAGTTCCACTTTTGCTCTCGCCTCGGCAAGTTATCACTGACAGCAACAACAAACATGTTGTAACGACTTGAGCCCAGCTTGGACCAAGCCGAAGCCGAATTGAGTTGGCTTTTTCTCAAGCCGCAGAGTCGGTCGAGTTGGTATGAAAATTGAGGCCAAGCTTTTTGCCAAAGACATTCAAAACATCAAAAGGCCCCCAACAACAACCACAACCAAAAATTGTTGCAGTCGTGAGTCGCTGAGTCGAGTAAGCTGCAAGCTAAGGCAAACCGAAAGAGCTCAGAAGAGTTTTATCCACGGTTTTGTGCGGTTGATTCGAATAACAAAACGAAACGTCGGCTTGTGCGGTTTTCCTTTTGAGCTGCGCGGTTGGTTTCGCTCTTAATTAATATGATTTTTTTTAAGGAATCGAAAATTTGGGCGATTCGGCGGTGGTAACAAAACTGCGCAACCGCAACAACTAAACAAAAATTCAAGTGTTGATTTGATTTAATTTTGAGTTCAAGTTTAGTTTTGCTTTATTTCATTTGGATTGCAAAAATTAACTTTTATACATTTTATCTTTGTATGTGTGTATGTGTGTGTCTTTTCTAGTTTTAATTGTGTTAATTATAATCAATTAATTTTTGCTTATTAATTTTTTTTTTTTTTGGCTTGCAAAACTAAAGAGAAATTGAAGACATAAAAAATATCTTTATATATCTGCCTGTATGCCTGTGTGATTATGCCCTCAGTCAAGGCCACTGGCAAAGTTCACAAGACAGAATAAAACAACAACAACAATTACAAAAGAATTCTGTAAAACTCATTCCTAATTGATGGAAAATTAAGATTTGTTTCCACACTCAATCACACTCTTATTCACAATGGACCAACATGAACAATCATTTTGTTTTTCAAACCGCAAAATAAGCAAACCATTTTGAGACCATAGACCAGCTGCAATTACGTAAATTAGCAATCGTGCATTTTCCTGCATTGATTTTAATGTAAAATGCAAAATAGGCAACAATAAGAAAATGCATTGCCAACTTTTTGTAATTGGCCATAACACTCCGAGAGCCAGCGGCGTTGTACACCAATGCCAAACCAGGGAATTTCAATCACAACCACAACAACAACAGCAACAAGAATAACAACCATTGCATTTAGCATACAAGAATAATAGTAATAATAATAATAACAATAAACGTGAGCAATGCCTCGTCTTGGCTAGGGAAAAATATTGCACACACACGCAGGCTAACTCACACAAGCACACAGGCATATATAGATAAAGATCATAATCTGGCCATAAAATTTAGAATAAGGCAAACAAATGTCTGGCCAATTTATTAAAAAAACAAAAACCTGATTTAAAAAAAAATCCAAAAACCAAAAAAAAAAAAAAATTAGAGAGAAAAAAAAAATTATTTAATGATAAATGAAAAATGTGATTTTTTTGCTCCCCCAGAAAAATAGTGAATAAATCTATATTTGTTTTTTAACTTGCCACAAAATAAAACGAAAACCAAAACCAAAAAATAAAAAAACCTTCACCAATTAAACACAAATTAATCTTAAAACAAAAAAAAAACAAAACACAAAATTAAAAGGTTTGATCATTATTTCAGTTAAGCGTTATGTACGTTCGCAAAGTAAAACAAATTACATAGAAACATTGATTGAAAGCAAAAGTGTTAATTAAAAAATAACTTAAACCAACAAAAAACTTGAATCAAAACAAAACAAAAAAAATAAAATAAAAAAACAAAAACAAAAAAAAAACCTGAGCAAATTTCAGGCTTTCGTTGGTGGACCCTGAGGTCCCAGCAAAGCTTAGCCTCAGCCCAAGATGAGCCCACTAATGAGGATGCTGTTGATGGTGCTGCTGCTCTGCCAGATTCTGCCCCACAATTTGGCAGCCACCAATGGTCTGGCTGGCAATCGTCCTGGCGTAGCCGGCAATGGCAATCTAAATCCCCGCCTGCCGCGCACCAGTGCCAGTCAATTGAATAGTGGTAACATTGCCTCCAGCACTGGCAGCAGCTTTAAGCTAGCCACCAAAACATTGAACACAACTCGCAATGGAAACCTACGAGCAAGGTGAGCCGATACCCAACCAAAGCGCCTTAGGCGCGTGTGACCATTTTTCATAGCACCCCAAAGACACATGCCAACCCAGTAGAAAAGCAGACCAAGCACAAGCACATGTGAATTGTTATTGTTCAAATATTATATATATATATAGATTTTACCATTATTATTATTATTTTATGTATGTGTGTGTGTGTGTGTGTGTGTGAGCAGTTGACTGAGCGCGTCAAAACAAAAGACTGAGACAACAAACTGGTTTTATTTTCGCATTCACAAAGACAGACTAAAAAAAAACACAATTGTATGCCTAAAGTAACTACAAATTATGTACACGTACATATATACTATATATATATATATATACTATATATATACCAAAATGTTTGTATATATATATGTAAAGACAAGTTAGTAAGTGAATGTTATGACTCTGGGCCAACAATGACAATCAAATCAAAAATGACAGCTCTTCAACACCAAACAACCCAACATTATGACACCCGCACTATCATCATCATCATAATCATCATCACAACAACAACGACAGCAATTTCAGTAACAAAAATCTTCAACCAAAAGCTTAAACAGTTTTGGTGAGAAGGAGTGGGCCAGTTGGAAATATAAACGCCCCATCATCACGAAACTATGAAATGAAATTTAATGAAAATGATTTTAAATCGTTTCCAAAATGCATTCATTCATTTCAAATCTGGAGCAAGAAATTAAACAATCATGCAAATTAAAAGCGCCAAAACTGCCGACAAAACTAAAAAAAAAAAAACCAAAGAAAGAGACAGACAGACCAAAGCTAGTCGAGCCAAGCCAAGCCAAGCCAAGCCAAGCCGAGCCAACCAGCCATCCGTCCAACCAATCAACTGACCATTACCAACACCACCAAGCCAACCAGCATTACAATAAAAATCAAAGCCGCCTGTTATTAACTGAATTGGGTCGACAAATTCCAATTGTGCGTCGTCCGCTTCGTCTAACTCAACTGTCCATGGGCTGCAGGCCTCAAACAGAACCGTGGAAAAAATACAAAAAAATAATAATAAGAAAACAAAAAAAATATTAGCCAAAAAAAAAAGAAAAATCAAAAAATATATAAAAATGTATTGTTGTATAGCCGATTTAAGCCAGAGTCGACAAACGTACTTCAAACCCCCCAAAAAAAACAAAGTTCAGCACCAACGAACCAGCAACTGAAACTGCTAACTTGCTAGGTGATTTTTGCTGGAGTTTGGCAGTTGCCGCAGTCTAGCGGGACTGTTGGAGTTGACAGCACCGAGGGTGGCTGGGCGAAGGGGGCTAGGGACTGATGCTGACGTTGACTCTGGCTAGCTGGTCGAGTGGCGGCCAACCGGTCTTTGTTGTCTCCTCGCCTGAGAGTGTGGGAAATGCTCAGCAACAACAACAACAACAACAACAACAGCGAACAACTCAGACAAAAAAAAAAGCAAATCGAACTGAAATGCGCACACGCTGTTTATGTCTGCTCGGCGCCTGAAAGTGAATGTGATGCAAAATAGTTGAATTTTGTTGTTGTTGTTGTTGTTGGCATGACCAGCAGTCTCTGCAACAACAACAACAAGAACAACTATCAGGCAATTGGTCGCATTGAGTCTTTTGTTTAACCGCCTATTAAAATATCTTAAGACCGTATCTAATGCAAAAAAAAAAAACAACAACAAGAGTGAGAAAAAAACTTAATAAATAATAATAAAAACTTTGCAAACGGGGTGTGTCTTAATAAAGCTTTGAAAGTGATCTTAAAAAAGGGCGAGTTAAGATCAAATCGAAACCCCACACTTATACCAAAATGATTTTGGCTAAATCGCAGAATTCTTTGAACCGGCCGGCATTCCTTTCATTATACGATTTAATGGAGAAAAATATTCTCAACTTCTTCGAGTTAAAAACTTAATGAATTTCGGATAGAAACAATTATATAGCAATTTGTGACCCTAACTAATTGGCAATTGCTGTTCAATTAAAATGATTTTTTTTTATTGATCGAAAGTATTATCGATCTTTGCTACTCAAACAGAAAAACCTTGAAGAATTTGCCAAGAATTTGGCAGGTGAACTTTTAAAGAAGAATTGTGAAGTTTTGTTTTTTATAGCTTTTGACAGATTCATCACATTGCTGGCCTTAGCAGAACGTATACGCCGTGTAGGCCGCTCTGAACTAAGAAACTAATTTGTAGGCCTTATAAGGAATTGATTAATGATTAAGCCGAGAGTGTATGGGGGAACTTAAATAATTTAATCTCAAAAAGTATTTTCACTGGAAACTATTGCAATTTTTTTTTCCTTGGCGAAAGATCAATTTGGAGACCCTTATAAATGTGAGAAAAATCCATCAATCATAAATACTTTCAAATTGAAATTGATTAAACGTTTTCGTTTTCTTTCTTGGCGTTGAAATTGAAAAGGCAGCACGATTTCTAAAATCACTCAAATAGCTTTAATAATTCTACCCCCCCCCCTCCTCCTCCTCCTCAAATTGTGTAATCAATTTTAAAGCAAAAACAATTACAATCTAAATTTTATTGTTGTTGTTGTTGTTGTTGTTTTTATAAGTTATTCTATTACATACAAGAAAGTTGAAAATTTTCGAAATCAACCAAAAAAAAAAAGGGGTGGCCAACATTAAACGAGCCTCTCCTTTTGGTGGAAAACCTGGCTCCCCCCCCCCCTTGCCCCCCTTTGGACTCTGGCTGTCCTCCTATTACCACACAATTTCATTTTGGCATAACTTTCATATTGTGCTGGCCAGTTTAGTTAATTCGAATGGTGCTCACATTTGCTTCTTGTTGTTGTTGTTTTTAGTTGGTCGCAGTTGCCAATTGTGTGAGTCTCTTTCGGTATCGGCGGGTGCAGTTGATAGGCGCGCCTGAGCTGCGCACAATTGTCAGGAGTCCAAATCAAACGACTTAAGTAATAAACTCGTTTTGATCGGACACACCAACAACAACAACAGCAACAACAATAAGCTCAGCCTGCCTGCTAACTTATTGTTCATTTTCTTGCCAAATTTTTTTTTGTTTTTTTTTCTTTAGTTGTTTGGGAAAGCGACTTGCGCGTTTAAAAAAAAAAAACAAAAAAAAATCTGTGAATTTGTCTATTTGATTTTTTTTCCCGGTGACTTTGTTGGACAAACTCGTATACGCTCGATTTGTGGAAAACTCACACACGAATGAGCCAATCCACACACACAGACGCACATGGACAGAAGGAGGCACTTTTTTGGCTCGAATTGATTTGGCTTAGCATTGATTTGCTTTGGTCTGCACGCATTTCAAACTAGTCCAAATCAAATTGTTTTGTTTTGGACAATTGCTTATTTGCAAAAAGGCCTTTTTTTTTAGTTTTGTTTGCTTAATTTATGGTTTGGCAAGCCATTCATTAGTCAATCAGAGAAGCCACTGACCTCTCCCATCAATCCTGAAGCAAAAATTAAATGCGCCAAATTAAAAAAGAGAAATTCCATAGAAGCATTCATTTTATAATCAAATGAGATTTTCCTTGAAAACAAAAATTAACAAAAAAATAAAGATAGAAAAATACATAAAAATAAAATAGAAAAAAAAATTAATAGAACACAAAATATGACAGAAAAAAATTATAAATTTAAATAAAGAAAAATGTTGAGAAAAATAAGCAGTTAAAATTTTCTGAAAAAAAAATATGGAGAGAAAAATTATTAAAAAAAATAATAGAAAATTTTAACTGCTTATTTTTTCAACATTTTTCTTTATTTAAATTTCTGAAAAAAAATATAGAAAAATTATAAAAAAAAATAATAGAAAAAAGATTATAGAAAAACATTTATAAAAAATATAAAAAAAAATGTTGAAAAATCATATTCAAAAAAAAACGAGCAATAAAAAATTATGAAAATATTTTAATAATTAAATCAAAATTTTTGAATCGAAATTTTTCTCCTACACAAAAACAAAAGCCATAAGGGAAAGGGAAAAATATGTAAATAATTTAATATGAATTTCCTGATTTTTGAGCGGAATACGAAAATGCTTTCCGCTTCTTCGCCAAGACACGTGTGACCCAATCTGTCGATCTACAAAATTTCATGATGCACACGCCAAAACCAAAATGATAAAACCTTTTCAATTTTCAAATAAACAAGCGAAACGAAAAAATAAAAATAAATAAATAAAACAACAAAAACAAAAGCAAAAAAAAATGAACGTGTGAATTTACGTGTGAATGTGTGTAAGTGAATGTGTGTGTGTGTGTGTGTGTGTGCGTGTTGACCATGTCAGCGCAAAGACTGAAAATGCCGGCATCTGAAACATTGGCCTGATGATTTATATTTCAAATTTAATGACGCTTTTGTTTGTTGCTAATGCTGCCTCTTCGCCCATGTTCATGATGACCTCCAAGGCTGGCAGCAATGCAGATATGGCTGCTGATGTTGGGGCTGCCGTTCACCAGTTTTGGTTTTGGTTTTGGTTTTATTTCCATTTGACTTTTGGGTTATTTCCTTGACAATAGAGACCGTTCATTGATAGATTATTTCGAATGGAACCAAACTAAACAACAACGAAACGGAACCAAAGAAAACCCCCAAAAAAAAATTACCGCCACCAAAAAAAAAAAAAAAAAAAAAATGTTATTTGCTGATCAGCCAAGCGATGCATATTTGATAGTCTAGACTATAGAGCCCAGACGCGATTAGGTCTATAAAATATGAAAACAAGACAAAAAAGTACTTAGAACCCCATAAAATATTGAATGGCTTAAGGAAGTATCTGCTGCAATATTCTATGTATCTTTCAAGGCCCAAAATCATCTATTTAACTATCCATTGCACTCGAGGCTTACAAAATCATATATCCCTATAGAGCCCAGACTCGATTAGGTCTATAAAATATGAAAACAAGACAAAAAGTACTTAGAACCCCACAAAATATTGAATGGCTTAAGGAAGTATCTGCTGACTATTTTCTATGTATCTTTCAAGGCCCAAGATCATCCATTTAACTATCCATTGCACTCGGGGCTTACAAAATCATATATCCCTATAGAGCCCAGACTTGATTACTCGAAAAAGTACTTAGAACCCCACAAAATATTGAATGGCTTAAGGAAGCATCTGCTGCTATTTTCTATGTATCTCTCAAGGCCCATTGCACTCGAGGCTTACAAAATAATATATCCCAAAAAATAAAAAATAAAATACTGGAGAATTTCATAACATTCGTATGGAGCATGCATAATTCATTATGATAATTTTGGGCGCTTTGAATTCCATCAAAAAAAAAAATAAAAATAATAAACAAAATGTTTATGATCTAAAATTCACTGCAAAATATTTAAAAATATATAAATTAAGGCAATGAAATCAAAACTGTTTATTTAACTGTTTGGTTAGCATAACAGAAACATGTTTATTTTGCATAACAAAATCACAAAAGATCGAGAAATTTTTGTTTTTTTTTTTTTGCCACCCCCGGCTAATTTGTTAGACCCATTCACTTATTAGTCGACAGATTTCCTGCTCTTTATGTTCTTTGGTGATTTGTGGTTCTCGTCTTGGTTAATTTAAAGCAATTTTTTTTCATTTATTTTAATGCTTCCTAAGAATATTTCAAATTGAGCAAATTATATTAATTCCAATCGCTTAAGGAAATCCGATTTGGTAAGCTTCAGATCTTCCTCAGTCATTGGCGATCTTATTAAAACCTCAAAGATGCAATGTAAAAAGTCTTTAGATTTTACTAGAGTTTTCTGGCTTTGTTTGCTAAACTGACAAGACAAAACAGTCTTAAACCTGTCTTTGTAAATTATTGGCCACGTTTTGAAGTTTATCAAAAAAAAAAAAAAAAAAACAGAAACTGGAGCACCCGAAACTTGTTATGCAGATTTTGAGCCAAAAAAGTTTTATTCAAAATTTGATAGATGATTTTTTGAAAATTCTCTCATATTTTGAAACTTGATATATTTTATAGTCGTCACGCTGTCATCATAGGAAATTAATTTTTATTTTGTTTACACTTTAATCTATGGGAAAATAAACTGTATAAATTTTAAAAACCCAGAAACTTTTTCAACAAATTATTCTTTTTCCCACGGAGTCAGGACCTCTTTTCCTTATAAGGTCTACAGATTCCAATTATTTTAAATCTTGATCACAAAAAAATTTATATGAGAAATTAAGGAAATAGAAACTTACATTTGTAAAATATCTTAAGAGTTGATTGAAGTCCACTAAATATCTTTCTCTTGGGTCAAAAGGATATATCGAATACCAAGGGGTCAAGTGGAGGCCCCAACCCACTATACTCACCTTAGCATTCATAGACTATATAGATATAAATAGAAATAAAAATAGAGCGCCATCTAGTGGCCTTTTGTGATTATTTTACTTGATACTTAATGACGAGTAGGATTCATAAAGCTTTAGCTGATAACTCCTTCAATCATGAACTGATTTTATTCATGCTCGCTATCAATCGAAAGTTTCTTTTATTTCCCACATTCTGGAGAAACAAATTAATATAACTTCAAAGCTGAGGAAGCTACAGAACTTTAAGCTAAGCTTTAATTACTTCAGAAAAGTTTGTGAGGGGCGGTAAGCTCTCTTGATTTCTGTGATATTGAAAGTTTAGATTAAACCTTTCCTGGGAAGCTCCGATGTCTTGTAGATCCTCTATAAGAAATTCGGTATCTCCAGCTTTCGCAGTTTTCAAGATCCTTTAATGGTTCTAGTCATCCGGAATATATCTAAAATAACTTTGAAAGCCCCTGGGAGTAGTTCTCCTTTTGGATGTTGCAAAGCTTATAGTCATCTCCCAAAACTGTGATGATCCCTGTCAAAATACCTTTCAAATAACTCATTTGTTTATCGCTTTTTTCTTTGAGACGCTTTATGGTTTTTGCTTTGAGTCTTCTGTATGTTTTCCTTATTGCCAAGAGTTTTGAAAGTGCCAATAGAATGACTCTTTGTCTGGGATAAAGTTTCTCAAATTTATCTTGGACTAAGACAAAAGAAAACGAAAAGAAAACTATCATTGAATTCATGTGGAAATATTATAAATTCCAATCTATCCCAATCACCTTCTCGTAAAAAGGTTAAAACACACATACACACAAATCTATGACATAATCATCATAATAACGAATTGCATATATGGTTAGTATGCATATGCATATGTATGATTGCAGAGACCGATGTCATTCGCCTGCTGCTCCGTTTCTTTTAGCCAAGCCTCAATGCAGAAATGCTTTTTTTTCTTTTTAAATATATTTTTTTAGTTTGGGGCCGAAGACAGTGCGGTTATGCGGAGACGGTGGGGATTATGCTGGGAACTGGTGGGGGCTTGTTACATCAGAGCACGTTGCTTGACAGCGACTCCGACCGACCAACCAACTCCAGATCCGACTCTGAATGCGACTGTGACTGCTGCGATAGCAAAAGACATCGACGACTTTCTACGTAAAATAGTAACAGCATTTGCATTTGGAAACAGCTCAGTTCAGCTCAGTTCAGCTCAATATCAAATTGATCAGTTGGGATTCATATAATTTTAAATATGTGTAAATTCAATAAAAACACATAAAGATACATTTTGAGATATTGTGTCAGACAACGATTGCACTAAATTCAACCTAATATATTCTTAAAAATATATATATATATATTTTTTAAATTCATTGACAAATCAAGCTGCCAGAAGGCAATGTCATAAATTTTGACTATAATCATATCAAACAAAAGGCAATCTACAAGTTCTTAAGAAACGCAAAACGATCAACACGACTCGACGAATTTGGCTATCAAAACAAAAGCATCGATAAAAAAATAAAAATAAAAAAAAACGAAAATCATTATCAACAACATAGCGAAAGTATTTTTGGTATCTTTTTCAAAATATTATGCAAATTATTTGAAGACCCCCAACTCAGACATAATCATACCGCCCGAAGCTTCCTCGAAAAATAGAAAACAATTCGAATCATCAAAACTATGCGAAAATGCTTGTCTCGTCCAAATTGTCCTCCAGACCAGAGTAGATCTGGCCAGATTAGGTTTAAAAATGATTAATATATTTTTTTTTTTTTTATTTATCAAACGCAACGAATTGGAAAGCGATATGTGTTGTATCCGGGAACTGGGAAGCACGCTTGATTTTTAATCCAAAACCATTTGGAAATTTGTATCTAAGCCGAGTTGTTGTCTCCAAATTACAATTTTATGGCATTCATAATTCAGTTTTGAAAACAATCAAATTTTTTTGTACAAATTTCATTTCATTATTTATTTTTATTTCATTTTTTTTCGCTGAAGGTCAATGAGACAAAGAGACGGTCATAAAAATCAAAAAAAAAGTCCAGTTAGTCCAAAAACCTGCAAAATATTTTGGGTAATAAACATTCTATTGCCTGAG
Organism: Scaptodrosophila latifasciaeformis; assembly: GCA_037075145.1. Taxonomy (NCBI): domain Eukaryota; kingdom Metazoa; phylum Arthropoda; class Insecta; order Diptera; family Drosophilidae; genus Scaptodrosophila; species Scaptodrosophila latifasciaeformis. The sequence continues at coordinate 974,925 of JBAMCM010000158.1, forward strand.
TATTTTTGAGAAAAAAAAAATAAATAAATTTCAGAGTTTTTTTTTATCGTTGAGCAAAATTTCATTTTGAAAGATTTCGCATTTTAATGACCTGGCCAAAACGCCAGACCAGAGACCACCTAAAACAAATACAAATACAATGATATTGTTCAATTGCATTTCGACATGCGGCTAATCGTTCAAATCTGTGCAAAGACTTGACACAACTTTTTTTTCTTCGTTTTTTGTTTTTTTTTTTTGAAAACTCAAAACTAAACTAAAGCAAACCAAACCCATGAGCTCTAGGCACTCGAATTACGAGCATGCCAACGAGTACATTGTCCTAATTGAACACAAAAAAAAATACAAAAAAAAAAACTGAAAAAAGAAGTATTGGCTCGATTAAGAAAACAACAACAACAACAGCAACATTGCAGAGTGTCAATAAGCCAAAGTAGACACAACTAAAAAAATGAAAAAAAAAAAAAATTCAGAGAGCAAAAAAAAAAAATAAGTAAAGCGAAAACTACACTGCCAGGCCAAATGTGGAGCTATGCCGGTTGAGGGGCTGGGGAAGGGGGGGCTGCTGAAGTGGAGTAAAGTGAGTGAATGTTATGCAATTGAATTCAGCGTCGGCGTCGTAATTTTCATTTGTGTTGGAAAACGTTTTGGTCACTTTGGTCGCGATAAGGGTGAAAAGTGGAATTGAAAACTGGGCTGGCACACACAACACACACACACACCACTGCCATTTTGTTCATTTGTCGATTCAGTTGGTTAACCGCCAGGCCAATTCATACATTGCCAAAAAACAAAAAAAAAAAAAGATAGTTAGTTGGTTTATTTCTTGGATTGTTGGCAATTGTTTAACCCATAAAATTCCCCCAACAAAAAAAAATAATAATAATAATAATTTTTATTTGTAATAAAATAGAAGGTCAAAATGGAACTTGGCCTCACTCCCTTAAGATTTGCATTTGGCTAATAAAATAAACTAGTTTAAATGTGTACTTAAATGGTTAAATTGGTCGATTTGGTTGATTTTGTGAATGGCCAAGCAATTAAAAATGCGAAATTTCGCAAAACATTTGAACAACGCCTCAAACATTTTATGGACTCCTTCTTTTTTTTGCAACCGTTTTTTTTTTTTCTTTTAAACTTTTGTTTTAAATTTGACAAAAAAAAAATGATAAAAAAAACTAGGGCGAATTACTTGCTAATTTTGATTGCATTTAACATCAAATTTAATGAATACAAATGATTTGGCCAGGCGCCACCACCAGCTGAGAGTGATCCGAATGAAATCTGATAGGTTACATCAGACCATGAAAACTGAGAAAAGACAATCAAATTCGAAATTATTTGGGAATTTGATTGTTTTGGCCGACAACTTTGATGCATGGGCAAACGTTTTGACACAAATGTCTATGGATTTATATTATTTATCAGCTAATATATTAGCTATGTCAAAAGGTCTCTTTTATATATATATTTATTTTTTGCGGTTTTTTTTTATTTATTTATTTGGATGAGGGGAAGAGGGAAAGGGTGGGTAACAACAAAGCAAACAAAAAGCCTACAAAACAAACAAAAGACGTCAGCCAGTCAGCCAGTCAGCATTTTCTGTTGGCTTTAACAACTCCTCTTTGGCAACTCTACACTATGACCTCTTCAACAACAACAACAACAATAATAATAACAAAATTTTGTTGTCTACAACAAACAATTTGAGTTTGCCAATGATGTTTCATTTATGAGCGTTTCCGTGGCTTCTTTTGTTGTTTGATTTTTCTTTTCTCGTTTTTTCTTTTGTTTTTGTTATTTTCACAAAACAATCAAATATGACACATTTATCTATGGATAACTGCATCTAACGAAAGGAAAAACGAATTGCCAAAACTATCAAAAGAAAAAAAACTAAACTTGTTTTTCATGGCTGCCAAATGAATCAAATCAAAAGCAAAACTCCAAGTAAATTTAAACATAAAAAAAACGAGAGAAAAACCAGTTGACCAATAATGCGATAAAGTGAAAGACATCAAAATAATATTTTCAGAAAAAAAAAATAAATTACTGTAACAAATGCAATCTCAACTATATCGAAAGACTTGGGCAAGCTGATGGCACGTTTTGTTTTTTTTTTGTATTTTTCTGGTCTTAATTAGAAGCCATTAAAAACTGGTAATATTTAGCTAAAGATTTTCTATGAAATAATTCTAGGCTTAGCATTTTTAATGAAGTCAACAAAAATAGAAGAATATTTTAATTTATTCCATGAATAGGAAGAATCCAGTTTGGTTATGTCTCATTTAAGAATGCCAAGCAAACTATTTATTTTTATTTTTAGTTTCCTTTTGTTCACTCAAAGATGACCTATTTTTTTTTTTAAGAGCTAAAGAGCTAATTAGTTGAATAAATAGAGAAGTTAAAATATAAATAAATTTCAAGTTATAAATTTTTACTTCCTAATTGGTAAGACAAAAATCCACTAGTAAAATATCACAGATATTTGAGTAGCTAAAATTATTTTTAGAGGTAATTTTAATAACATTATGAATGCTGCTAAATTTTTAATATTTGTCTGAGAATTTCCATAAAAAAACACATTAAAAATGCAATTTAAATGCAAATAACCAAAGCCTAAAATTTGCCTATTAAAAAGTCATTAAATTAAATATTAATTCTTAAATAATTTCGAAAAAAAAGTATACAATTGAGTTATAAAAAAAAAGTAATGCTTACGAATTTCTGAAAAGCTTGGCTAAATCTATGGAAAGGGGCCTTTCTACTTTCAAGTCTTTATAATATTCTGCTTTAACCATAATAATTGGCTTTCACGAGCTACTTTACTCTATTCCTCATTTACCGCCTCATGCATATCTGTGCCAAGCCTGTGTATCTGTGTATCTGTATCTGTTGTATCTGTATCTGCAACGGCTTTGGTCTATTCATTTGCAAGGTTCGATTTTGGTTCGGCTTGGTGAAATGTTTATTATTAATGGTCTATTGACTTGCGACTAGGCAGAAGAATACAACAACAACAAATTAGCCAATTCAAAAAAAAATAGACAAAAATACCAAAGAAAATAATGGAAAAAAATAATAATAATGAAATTGTGAATATTATTAAGTAGCTTTTTTTTTGTTGGTTGGTTGTGAATGTAATCGCGCATAAATAATAGCGACAGCCACACCAACTAACTAGATACGATAGTACCTATACGGGTATATCTTATGTTGAATTTCAACGAAAAAAACGAAATGTGAAATTTATTGTGTAACTTTTTTTGGGCGTCGAAATGGTTGGCTTTAATGACTTATTCCTTAAATTAATTAAATTCCATTCAGGTATTTTGCAATCATTTTCAATAGGGGGAAAATTATAATTAATTTGCCTATTACGAAAAAACCAAAAAATGTCATATAATTAAATATTTCTTGAGGTTTTAGAGAAAAAGAAAAAGGGCAAATTAATCAAATTAATCAATCAAAAAAAAAATCCCAACTTCCCAATTAATTTAATTATTATTATTTTTTTTTTTTTTTGCCTGGTTCCATAAATTTCTATATTAATTGCACAATCAATCGACTCAAAAACTACCTACAATTGTTATTTATTTTTTTATTTATTTATTTAAAAATAATCATTTTTCGTCCAACACCTGCACAAATATCGCATTTGTTTTTTTTTTTACCTTTCAATGCTCACATTATAATCTGAATTTTCCAACTCCATTCGACTAGACAATGGTGCATATGCCATGCCATGGCTTAGTTTTATTTCAAATATTTATATATACTATATATATTTATATATATATATATAGACTCCCACTTGATGGTGCCCCAAGCCAAGGCATTGTAAGTGTAAATGTAGTTTGTCAGTTTATTGTGATCGCGTTCACAATACAACTTTTACTTTTCTGTTTTGTTTTTTTTTTTTTTTTCTTTTAATAATACAAATGGCTAAATTGATAACTCTGACCTTGTTTTGGCTTTGGCTTCAGCTCAGACACGAGCATATTTTCATATGTGAATACATTATTCCATCCTAGGCAAGTTCAATATTTTTCAAAAATATATTCTAAATTGCAAAATTTGACAAGCCAACAAACTAATTCGAAAAGGAGAGGCCTATATGTATATATAGAAATGAAATCATCAGTATCTGTCAGGCGCAGCAGCAGTAAACGCATCATAAATTTCTATTGTTTGCCTAAATCAAATTCAAACTCTTTTAATTTGTCTCTTAAATTGTCAAACATAAAACTCTTTTTTTTGTTACTTCTTTTGCTTTTTTTTCGGCCCGCGCCCCGGGGGGCTGGGGGGTGTACAATATATATATTTTTTTTTTCTTTGGTGTGGGGGGGGGGGGGGGGGGGGCGGGGGTTATATATAAAATATTCAAAAAAAAATTTTTTCTGTGTGTGTGTTTTTGTATCAGTATCTAAAGATTTTTATTTGAATCTTTTATTTTTCAAAAATATATTCTATATTTTGGTTCATGTTATTCGAAAAAGTTAGACCTAGAAATATATATAAATCCAATCTATAAAATACAATATCTTATCTCTTCATGATCTAGGGATTTTCTATACCATTCTTTAGTTTCAAAAATATATTTTAAAATGCCAAACTTGGCAAGCAAGGAAGCTAAGCTTGTTGTTCCAATAATTCGAAAAGTATAGGACTGTATGTATATTAAAAACAAAACTATAAAAATCAATATATTATATATTCATGATCTAAGGATTTTCAATTTTTTCTCTTAATTTCAAAAATATATTCAAAAATGCCAAATTTGAAAAGCTAACTCAACAAGTTTTTAGTTCAGATAGTTCGAAAGGGATAGGCCTATATCAAATCTATAAAATTGAAAATCTTAACTCTTCATTATCAAAAGATCTTGATTTCAGTTTTTTCAAAAATATAAACCAAAATCAGAAACAAGCTAAACGAAACTATTTGAACAATTTGAAAAGGATGTGCCTAGGCCAAAAGTTAATTGGTGAAATTTTTTTTTGGTCCATTATATAAATGAAATTTTGAAAAATACAATACATTATCTCATCATTATCGAGAGATTTTTTTTGATTTCGTCTTTAATTAAAATGTAGTTCGTGCAAAAAAAAAGAAAAAGAAAAAAAAAAGATGGATAAAATTATTTTTTGTTTTTTTTTTTTTTTTTGGTTTGTGCTTAAATAGAAAAGCCACGGATCAAAAGCTGAATACAATATACACACAAAGGTGTATTACATATACTACTAGCAAATATAAATAAATAAATAGTTATTTCATAGGTGTGTGTATAAATTTTATAGCGGAGAAAGTTAGGAAACACTTGGGCTTTTGTTTTGCCAGTTTCGAAGCCTGTCATTCGAGCTTCATTGGCAAGTTAGCTTCGACTAGGTTTTTGCAGTTGATTGGCGTCATATGGGGAAGTAGTCAAACTCACACCACACCAACACACACACACACACCCTGAAGATTCACAAATAAAACCTTGGCTTTGTGGTTCAAAAGAAAGAAGAAAATAAAAGAAGAGGCGGAAGAGTCAATTAATTACGACACACTGAATTCAGCCCAGAATTGAGCCTCTGTTTATGCAATTAAAAATAAATAAAAAAAAGAAATTTAGAATTAAAGGAAGCTCTCATAAGACAAAAAAAAAAATTCCCATGAGATTTGAACTACTCCATCGGAAATGAGTTGAATGCCCTTTGTGAAAATCAAATGCTTTCTGTCATCGAGTTGGTTATTCGGCTGAGTAATTTGTTTGGACATGGTTGTGTATTTAATTTTAAGCCAGTTGACGCTTATTTGATTACAAATCGCCAACTTTACTGACAAAAAAAAAAAAAAATTCTGATTAATACAGACAAATGCGTAAATGCGTAAACCTCGGAGGGGTTTCGGAGGGGCCTATCGAATTGACTGCAACTTTGGGTGTGTGTTTGTGTTTGCTTTTTTTCTGCAAGATTAAGCAACAAAACGATTTTAGTTTTGATTATAGAAAAAACTAGTTTCAAACGTTAGCTAAGCCTCTAAACAGTTACATAGTGGCTCAAACACTATCAGACAGAGATAGACAAAAAGAGAGAGAGAGAGTGGGAAAAGAAGCCAAAGAGTACACTGATAGAAATTTGACAAATTAATACATAACCAAGCGTTTATGTCAAATTGAAAGTGCGGAATTTTATTGTAAATTGTTGGTTATTCATTTCCACATCTTATTTAACAAGTAGGAAGGCAACAACAACACTAACAACAACAAACCAACTATTCACACCCAATCAGCAGCTCATCTTCAAACGGGTACCAACAAAATTTTCTGTTTTTTTTTTAATCAAAACTTGATTTTCTTGTCTCCAGCACATTTTCCATTAATCACAAGTAGTGAAAATTTCTCCCATAATCAAAAAATATATATCCAAATGATATTCAAAACAAGCCAAGATTAGCTTAAACTCATTGGTGAAAATCTTCAAGGAATTTCTTCCTGTTTAATAATTTTTCCATTGTATAAAGTTGACTAAATAAAAACCTCTTCTAAAATAATTAATTTTATCTTTTAAATATTTAAATACTGTAAAATCTGACAAGTACTTGCTAATTGAGACAACTTAATAACCAGTTTCTCTTTATTTCAATTCAAAATATCGTGTGGATCTTGATAATCCAACAGATCTGGCTGACAAGCTTTCTGGGTATTTCTAGAAAATTAAGCCAGTCTTCAACAAAAATTTAAGGCAGGCACAAGATAAAAATCCGATATTTCACACACAATAAACATTTTTTCCTAACTTTAATTGGATTTCCAAAATCACCATGAATTATTCAAAGTAAGCCAAGCAAGCCATCTATAGAATCAAATCGGATCTGTCTGTGATTGAAAGATTTCTATGTAAAAATATAATGAGCTGAAGAATATAATTTGGAATATAATCTCAAGTCTACTTGGACTCATAAAAAACTGAAAATAATATTTTAAGCCTCAGCATATCCAGCCTTCAATTTTTCACAATTTCAGTAAGCAAAAAGAATCGAAATTCTTAATTTTCATTCTAATTTGGCTTAAGGTTCGTTTTACCGAAAAGATCAGAGTTTTAAGAGCTTTAGGGAAAGATGGTCTCCTTCTCTCTGATAGATTTGAAGAAGGTTAAATTTATATACAAACTTAAAGATTCAATCAAATGAAGTCTTGTATAAATCAATAAACTATAAAATAAATTAAAATAAAAAAAAAAAAACAGTGGCACAATCGATTCATTTGTATCGTAAATCTAGCTAAGAATTTATTTTCCATATTAAATCAAATTGATATCAGCCAAATTAATGAGAACCACATCTAATCGCTTCCTCTTAAGGTTGTAGTTAAATTTTTATGCAATTCCATGTTGCTTGTCAATCAAATCGAAAACAAACTAATGATGTATTAGATTTAGTTTCCGAATTTACCACACCCAAAAGATTGCCAATATTTATTTACTATTTCCCTACCAAGGCCATTAAAATCATAAAAAAAAAAAAATAATAATACAATAAACATAATTTTCTTGATTTTTATTTTTGATTCATTTTTGCAGAGAACAACAATTGCTGAATATTTTTGAAATCATTATAACGACACTAGAGGGCAAATTGAAACGTATTGATAATTTGGATAAATCAGTCGACTCAATAATACGCCGAATGGATATTCTGGATAATCGAGTGTCGGAAAATCTACTCAAATCCGACACAGTCATTTCGAAACTAAACACTCTGGAGACCAGGCTCTCAAGTGATATAGACGTTCTGCCCGAAATGGGTACAACCACGAGCACTGGCGATGGCATCCGAGCGCCAAGAACCTCAACGGTTTCGTCAGGCAGCCAGCTTGACAATCGATTGCTGCAATTAAATCAGAAGGTCAGCGATATTGATACAAAGCTGGAAGTGTTGAAAACGCAAATAGACAATAATTTCTTGCAAGTTGATGATTTTAATGCCGAAGCCAGCGAGAAAAAGCCAATCACAATGAATGTAATCGAGATTACCAAGGCAATGAACGCCGAGGTGATGAGCCACGTCTCAACCGAATTGAATGAACTGCGCGACACAACCGACAACATTGATAAAAAACTACAATTTCATATTAACATTGTATCGGAAAATGTTGGACGCATGCTCCGCATGATGTCTGATATCCATGACGCTGTGGTCGATCATCATGAGCAGATTAATGGCTTTAATATGACCACAACGGCACCGCCGCCAATTAAGTCGAGTAAAATCGATGCACTTGTGAAACAGATACGACCCATGGTCTCGGTGTCGGAGAAAATGGATGAAGTGTGGGATGTGGTGGTCGGCACCAAGTCCTCTGTGGACCATCTACTGCCCAAGTCCGATGCTCTGCTCACACAGACCCAGAGGCAGGAGCGGGCAATTGGGGAAATTCATCAGGATCTGAAGACGAAAACCAATCTGATCATTAATAATTTGGATATGGTGGAGAGGCGTTTGAAGAAGCAAGAAGACGATGTACAGATTTTGGCACAGCGACCAGTTGCAACTGAATTGCTTATGGATCCCACAATCGATCGTCTGGTGGAATACGATCCGAATAGGTAAGACTTGCTCAGATTCAGCTGCCAAACTTGATACTGATTGCATTACTCTTCCAGATACTCGGTCATAGATGATGGCTACACCGAGCCAAGTGCTTCCACACCTTCACTTTCTTCTCCATCGTCGGCGCCGGCCAATTCTGTGGCTACATCGACCACGCCCTCCCCTACATTGTATACCCCTGCAAATGTCACGCCCCTTAATAATCAAACAACATCGGCCAACAGTACCATAAATACAGGTAGCTCGACTCTGGGCTTAATTTATAATACAACAGCAAGTTCATCGATTTCATCAGTTACGTCGGCTACATCGGCAACATCGGCGAACACGACTCCCACCAAATCGGTGATTCGAAAGGGCGGCATTATCTTTCCGAGTGTCAAAAATAAACCCTCCGTTGTGAACAACACATTCACCACTGATATTTTGAGTCTCAAAGATGTCAAGGTAAGTTTTTTTTTTTTTTTGTCGCAAATATAATAAACAACTATCATCCGTTAATTTAAATGCATTTTATTCAAATTAATTGAAAAACTTCGTTTTGATATCAAAACTCGAAAATAATTGATTTTATTTCGACATTCGAACACGCTTCAAATATAAAAACTCATCTTTATTTTATTTTGTGACTTCCACAGTTGAATGAAATTTTAAATATATATATTTATTTTTATTTTATTTCGATTTTTTACACTCAATTTAATTTAATCGAAAAATAATCTAAGACTGTTATGCATTTGAAATTTATTTCAAATGCATACGAAACACCAGCTAATTGACTTTTTAAATCACAACAGACAATTAACCTGCAATGAATTTATTTATGAATTGAGCAAAATTTATTTCAGAAATTTAATCTAGAAAATTATTCCATAAAAATATTCTTTCAATAGACTTACGGGGCTTTATGGTTAATTCTTTCCTAAGAAATACCATTAAATGGAGATATAGTTTGTCCGCAGCCAAAAACTTAATGGAAAATGGATTTGCTGGGCTTTATTAATTTTTCGAAACAATCCCTTTAGGCTTATATTAAAGCCATTTCGATATAGTGACCCGATCCCTTTCGGTACTTGTGTAGTATCACGATTCCAAGACTCCTTCTTTGCCTTACGGACATCAAGACAAAATATATACATATACTCTCTTTACTCATTAAATTGATAGACGGCATTTTCAAAGCCCCTAAGGGGTGTCTTCATTAAATAGAGATTTATTATGGCCGAAAATCAAAAAAAATTGTGAAAAAAGACATCGTTGGGATTTCGAAGATTACTATGAATCTAACCAAGTACAAGTATATATCTGAGCTCGATGCAGTTTCAAGAATTCTTCTTTGCCCTCAAAATATCAGAGCTAAATATAAAGTAATATACTCTTTTTGAATGGAATATAATTTACATGCTCAGCTTAACCCCATAAAGTTGTAACCAAACCAAGTGCCCTTTATTTAGTGCTTAACGAATATCTTTTATTTTCAATTGGCTTTTTTTTTCATTTACAAAATTTTTCTTTTATTCACATTGATAGTTACAAAGATCGTTGTTTTTTCTATATTTTTTTTTATATAAATTGGAATGTGTAGAGAATTTTTCTAAGTTTAAGAGTGGCAGGCTAATGCTTTTTGCTTTTCAGGTAATTAATACTATATGATATATGATATTTATGCAATTGTCTGAAATGGATCGCTTGTATAAAACTTTAAATAATACTCTGATATTTACAATCCATTTTTGATGTGAATTAAACAATTTAAGACATGGCGCATTAAGTACTTTAAACTTAACTAAATTATAACGAAATTAAAATAATTACAAATCTTAAAATCAAGAGATTTATATAAATTAATAAGTTAATTCTAAAGCTATTGAAATCTCATTGCCATCAGTTTATATCTAACATGATAATTTGTTCGTTTTCTAGTTGAAAATTTTGTAAATGCACACGTACTATATTAATAGATATGGCCATATCTGAGTAACTGATCAGGATGATTTTTCTATCAAATAATCAAATTAAAGCTCGTCCCTGATCAACTGCTCTTTGCAGGAGCACGTGTAACTCGTTTCCAATTTTTCCATGCCATCTAAAACAACAATTGGTGAAAGTAATCGCGAACTCCATTCTTTAAATAACGTCAAATGATAACAGTAAATGTTTTGGGGCAAGAGATTTTGATTCACAAACTCATTGGCCGCAGCCACAATTTCCTTGGCTCGATTATCATTTTCCCTGGCCCAGGTTATCTTCTCTATAAGATCACTTAGGTCGCGCTTAATGGGCACATAATGCTTATAGGGCACCAATTTGCTATAAAAGTGTTCATAATAATTAGACTCTTGCTTGAACACCAAGGAGTCGCCGGCTAATAAATAAGGCAAGCGATACGCAGCCACAGCACCATCGATATTCAATTGATATTTGTACTGAAATAAAAAAAAACATGTATGAATCTCAATAAAGACGAACGAAAAAGAATAAGACCTACCCTGAAGAATTCCATAAATGAGATATGTGGCACCTTTGGACCATATTTGTACTCCTCATTGCGGAAAAAGAAGAAATTTGTAATTGATGCGTTTATTAAGTCTGGATGCTTTCTGGCCAAGTCAATTAACTGCAAACGTTCTCGACGCGAGTCTCTGCCACGAAAGAAGGCCTTTTCCTCTTTTATATCCCATGGATATTCTACTTTCTGTACTGACAGTATATCCAACATGACGCGGCCCATATTTTCCAGTGTGGACTCGGTTATATCGTAGGTGGGCAGTGTGATATCGTAACTATCATTACTGCCGCACCAAGAAAATATTGGATATGGTCCTGATGTGCGTTGTTGTCCTCCTTTTTTCGATAGAGGCCAATCGCCAAGGTTTAAATAAAATTCCATATCGGGTAGATATGCAACTCTGGCCAGAGCCGACAATGTGGCATCCATGAACATCTTGAAGCCCGTATATTTTCCATAACATTTTCGAAAAATTTGCTGATCCTTGACGACATAGTGACACAGAGAAATACTCTCAGGTGCATTATATCGTTTTAGAATATTGTCCCGAATTGCGCTAAAGTTTACACCTCGCTTAAAGGAGTGCAAGTCCCAGGACATCTGCTTTTCATCTGAAAAAGCCGGGCAATTGTTGTGCAACAACCACAAATTCAAGTCTTGAGGGCAATAGCATCGTTCCGAATACACTTTATTGCGTACAAAATACGGTGATTGTGCCACATGAGAGTTGTTGTAGCGCACATTGATTTCCACTTGGTCACACCAGTCGGCGATGGTGTATCGCACAATAATGGAGCCATCGGCACGCTCAATAAGATTCACATTTGAGCGGCACTTTCCATGCGGAGAATTGCCATTGATTTGCACTTGAAATTTGGTTTGTGTGGGGAATATCGTCTCCAATCTGAAATATAGGGTTGTTGAATTAAATAAGTAGGTCAATAGCCTGCCCTGTTTCGGTTTGTTTACTTCTTCCCGGTTATCTTGTCAACTGCATGGATAAAAAAATACCGCGCAGGTAGCACAACTTCGTCGGGGGACTTTATGCCGGGTCCCCAGACTAGGGTTTTCTCCACATCGACAATTTGCACACATTTTGATAAGTGCAAAAGTATTGCAAATATTAATAATCTTAGCAACATTTAAAAAAACTTAATTTTGTCGGTTTCGTTTCCAAATAAATAAGGTAATTAGTTCTCCTTGTGAACCAGTTCCAAATTAAAAATATGAATAAGGTTCAGATTAAAGAACGGTGGGAATGAAACACTTGCTTGAATTGCTTAAATTGTTATTATAACCAAAATCTTTTCTTTTAGGGTTTTTCATGTGTGGACTTGCTAAATGCCGGCATGCGGCAGTCTGGAGTATTTTATCTTCAAATTCGAGGCACAACTTATTGGTTCTTAAAAGTATTCTGTGAGCAAGAGATATCGGACGGCGGTTGGACGGTAAAGTTTTTAAACAAAGATTGTTTTTTTTTTAATCTACAATCTTTAAAAACTAGGTAATCCAACGACGTGACGATTTTGGCGAGCCACGCGAAAACTTTAACAGAGATTGGGGAGATTACAAAAACGGATTTGGTGACCCTGCTAAAGAATTTTGGCTGGGTAACGAAAATATATATATGCTAACAAATAATGAAGACTATGCTCTACGCGTAGAATTAGAGGACTTTGAAGGCAATAAGCGGTAAATATTCCTATATAAAACTTGTTTCTCTATTGAACTCTCACAAGCACAAATGTTTTTTAATTTTTTTTTTTTAGATACGCTCAATATTCACATTTCAAAATTCATTCCGAAGCCGATTATTATAAGCTCGAAATTGATGGCTACGAAGGAAATGCTGGAGATTCGTTGAACGACCCTTGGTATGGCTCTAACAACAGTCCCTTTTCAACCTACAATCGAGATAATGACAGAAGCTCTCTTAATTGCGCTAGTATGCTTAAGGTACGCAAGATATTTCATATGTAGTGAATATTATTAAGCAAAACTCATTATATTCCAGGGTGGCTGGTGGTGGAAGTCTTGCGGCCGTGGCCTGAATGGACTCTATCTACACGATCCCCAGGACCTTACTGCCAGGCAAGGCATTGTATGGTTCCGCTGGCGCGGCTGGGATTACACATTAAAGAAGGCCACAATGATGATACGCCCTCGTGCGCCTCAACCACAGTCTAATCCAGTTTAATATTGAGGGATCTTTTAGTTAATGCAAAAGCAGAATCTTCACAATTCAAATTCATCCAATTCGCGAAACCATAGTTCATTATAGCAAATTATACAACACATACAGTACTTATAAATTGTAAATTGTTACTTATTACAAATATTAACTTATTTTTATTGATTATTTTAATTAAACTTAAAAATCTACAACTCCATTCATGCATAACGCCAGCATACCGCCAAAACTGATCCATTTGTATAAAGTCTTCTTTCATAAGTTTATTTCGATTTCCTATAGCAACATTAGTAAATTAATATAATGTCATTATTCTTCATAGCGAAATCGTAAATTGTAAATAAATGTATAAAATACAATGAACCCTTTGCTTTTGTTATTTAATATAAAAATAAATCAAAAATTCATACATGCAATACAATAGCACATTATACTTAGTTAAGATACAATTATATTAGTTAATAAAGAAAATTATAAAAAAGCATATTTGATTTAGTTTTCTTTCCAAAATTTTGTCGTTACGTCTTATTCCCGCCCATACGAATAAAAGAACGAATAGATCCAGCTCAGCTCACTTGAACGAACTTCAGATTTTTGCTATTCGTTCACGAACGACGCACAAACTATTCACGATTAGTTTAATTAAATTTGTAAAATGTTTCTCTATACCTCCTTCTTCGCCTGCTTCTGCGTGTGCGCGACGGCAATATAATTTAAAATAAACAAACAACCGGCAAAACGTTACAGCAAACCACATCGTTCGAATTCGAAAGATAGCGAAAAACGATGCCTATGCCATCAGATAAGAGTATTTCGCGTGCTCAGAAAAATGCCACGATAAGCCGAAGAACAACACAAACAACAAGCGAAGGTCGTTTTGTTTTCTTATCCACATTCCAATGGATATCAACACTGATACCAGTTATTTTCTTACAGATGGGACATCGAACCAGCGCATAGTCGCAAGCCCACATTATATAAAGACACAAGTCGCCAAAATTGTATATGAGCCGAATTTTAGACCGCCGAGACTACCTGCAATGACCACTAACAACAACAATAACAATAAAATTAATACAAAAAATGAAGTCGAGGAATCTGGCAGCTTCCGACGAAGTCGAACTGAAGGCGAGCTAAAAAACAACACAAATCTAAAATTAACAACAGAGTCGGAACCCCTAAGAAAACACCGTTCCCGATCGAGTGGACGAGAATCTTGTAAAATTCGGAGAAACATCAGTCCCTGCTCGAGTAACAACAAATCAGCTAAAGACAAGGAACAAATAAAATCCAGGCTAGTGGAGTTGCGCAAAAATACAAAACTTCTGCTTCTGAAGAATCTACAACAAAGTAAGAAAACCAAACAGCAGACATCCTCAACAAAAACTATTCGAACTCCGCAGAAAAATCTGGACAATAAAACTTTAAAATATGCTCAACTTTTTGAAGTAAAAACCAAGGATTGCGGTTTGGCGCCACCAGAAAGGAGCGAATCCAAAAAACTTTTTGAAAAATTGCCATTAGCGGAGATCGAACAAACTCAAAGCCAACTGAACACAACTGAACATGACTTTGATTTTTGCGATAAGGAAAACATTGGAAAAGACAATCCAAATGAAAAAGTTATGGGAAAAAGTTTAGATCAAAACGAAAATCCCGTGTCAATGGCAATTGATTTACGAGCCAAATCATTTATAGCCAATGCCTTGTGGTCTGAGAACCGCTTCAATAGGTACAAATTAACAGATAAATCTGCCAGTATTAAGGACTATTCGCCCACTAAAAGAACACTAGGAAACGAAAGCTTGCTACAAAAACGTTTGAAACAAAAGTGTAATTTTAAGTATCCATTCTGGCTCAGGCCACATCCGTCCCAAATATACCCTTATAACTTTATGCTGGCCGTTCATCGCAAATTGGGCACTATCCTAAACTCAAATCTGTCAATTGAAGAGGACGAAAAA
The DNA here is from genome assembly GCA_037075145.1 of Scaptodrosophila latifasciaeformis. Classification (NCBI taxonomy): domain Eukaryota; kingdom Metazoa; phylum Arthropoda; class Insecta; order Diptera; family Drosophilidae; genus Scaptodrosophila; species Scaptodrosophila latifasciaeformis. Next base: position 990,184 of record JBAMCM010000158.1, read on the forward strand.
GCACCACAACCCAGCAATCAATTAGAAAATGGAGAAGCCATTGAAGTGGAAAAGAAACCCGTGCTAATTGATGCAAATACAAAATCCGATTCAACATTTTCGTCCAAGCTAAGTCTAAAGCCATTGGCCAGTTCTGATACTGGCTTGGGTGAGATCAACGAAGAACTATATTCGCAGGACACCAAAGCCAGCCAGGCTGACGAATATGATACCACCGTATCCAGTTCGGTCTTTGATATGCCCTGGACTAAGCCCAGCAAAAGTGATGCTGATGAAGAAGAAGACGATCAGCTAAGTTTGCACAATATTAAGCAATTAAAATTGAGTCCCCCCGCATTCAAATTAAGAGAAGCCATATTGAAAAGACATATTTGTCAGGGTCGTGGCCCTAATGCCTACCGAAACCACAGTCCTCGGCAATCCACAACGGATTTAACCAAACTACTCGTGGATTTTAACCGAAGCCTTTCTCAGGCCATTAAAGTCAACGAAAAGCTGAAGCGAAAAACTAGTTCTAGTTACGAAAGAGGTCAAGCCGATGTAAGCTCCGATTTATCGATAGACCAAACCAAAACAAACAACTCAGAAGCAGAAACCTTTTCGAAGAGAAACTCAGAGCCAAGCTCAGCCAATTCCCAAACAAATTCGAATTTCAACGAGGCGAAATCAGGTTCATCAGAAACAAAAGCCTCGACAAGTGACAGCCACACCATACAAGGTAGCGAAACAGAAACTGACAAAAACTCCAGTTCTTTAAGCCTCAATGGTGATGCCATTCCTCAATCTGTCAAAATGATAAACCCTAACAATCAATCAGGCAGCACTATCAATATAGATCAGGAATTATCTGTATACTCCAAACACAAAGAGCCCCCCATCATGAATCTGGTAAGTAGTCCTCCAAACTAAGAGGATCAATTTGGTAATTTAATTTTACCAATTCCAATTTATACAAAACAGTGCAGTCAAATTGTTAAACTGGATTCCACCAAATCGGAGGAAGTATCTTCACTATTGAGAATCTGCGAGAAGCTACTGGTTGATCACACTAAAAGCCAAATTGCCTGGCTCGAGGTGCACAAAGAACGCTTGAAATCTCAAGGTCTGCAGACTCAGATAACAGCAATTAAAAAGAGGCAAAGAGGCATCTTGCTAAAAATGGAAAAAGATCGCAAAGAAGTCAAGAGGTAAGTAAAGATCAAAGTTGGATAATTTTCTTGATTTTTTTTTTAAATTTAATTCATATAATTTGAACTATGCCTACCAAAGGCAATATATATATATATATGGAATATGTTGTATGCCTACATATATATAGGTATAGATACAGGCTCTATAAATAGATAGGATAGGCTGATGCGACGAGCGCTCTCAATGAACATAGCTCCCTGCTAGACACGAGTATTTATGTTATTCTATTCGTAAATCTCTCATAAAATCTTCTCATCTACGCATCCATTCATTCATTAACTTTGCCAAGAAAACAAAAAAAATCAAAAGAAACAACACAAAAAAAAATTATTATTAAATTGGTTGAGAACGCGACGAGTCCAAGTCGAAGTACCTTCAGCATGACAGACGACAATCGGGTCGCATTTGCTGAGTTCTTCCGAACCGAATGTGATTAATTTGTGTGCGCTTGATTGTCTGCTCCTATTGCCAGTTTATTAAGTGAAATTTATATTTAAAAGGTTGTCTACTTTATGACTCATTTATTAACTGCAAACTAATTATGAATTATATAATAAAAAAAAAAAACAAAAAAACAAAAAGAAAATCCTTCAGTGTGACCCAAATTAAATATTTATTCTCCCTTAATTCTTTTTGCCACGATCTGCGCATTTAGTGTACGTGCGTCCACAGCGCAATTTTGGAATGGTTTATTCAGTTTTTTTTTTTTTTTTCGAAAATTTTCAAAATACGTCAGATTATTCCGTCTGTCTGCTCATACCACGCCCGATGAATTTTTGTACGTGTTTGCCAACCGCCAAAAACAATTTCTTAATGAGAGAAGAAAACAAAACAAATTAATATTATACAAAATTTTCTTACTCTATTCCAGACTCTTGCAAAATATCGAACGGAAGCAGAACCATTTGGATGGTGAAAACCCCACAAGCAGCCACAGGCAATGCCAGAGGAATATTCGTAAGGCTAAAGCCATCTCAACGCTTTCCAATCTGGACAAGCCTCCAGCCGAGTCACCCGGCACTTCTGTGACTTTGGAAAAGGTTCTACATAAACGGGAATCGGATTTACGTCAGAGGCGTCAGCATATTGAGCATTTGTTGCAGTGGAATCAGCGACTTGATCGTGAGGAAACCAAATTGACACAGCTGGAGGATATGCTAATTCGCTCAAGCAAACCTACTGAGCTGGAAACAAATCTTAATTCCACTTTGCCCACCGTCAACGAGGATAACAAAGGAGCAGCGGAAGTCACAGCTCGCGAGAAAATGGATTGCCGTCTCAAGGATATCGAGAGAAGCCTTTACGAATTGCATAATATTTCGAGCACTTCCTGCAATTCGGCCTGCAAGAAATCCTCTGGCAATGTGGCTGTGCAATATGTCTATACGACGGGTGCCAAATTAAACAAACTGTGGAGGCGGCTCACCACCCAGAACATTGAGAAATATGATCCTCTTAAGCGGTACAAACTCTGCAAGGAGGACTTGGAGAAAATCTACGAAGAGGCCAAGGCCACTGTAATTCAAATATTCACAAGTACCGAAGAGCAGACTTCAAAAGAGATTGCCGATGACAGCCTTTTTAATAGTCCAAAGCAGACTAGCTCACCCAAGAGTCAGGTAGATGAGGCGGAGGATTTGGATAATGTCAGTAAGACAACAAGTTCATGTGATAGCGGCAGCTTGGCAAATGGCTCAATTAGCAATAATAATGTGCAATGTGATTTGTGTGAGACGCCACCGTATTCATCAACAAAGTCTACCGAAAATGAGACCGGTTCATTGGAATCGGATCGTAGGGAATTTCTGGAGCGCAAAAAGCTTATCGAACGTAATAAACAAAAATTCTTAATGCTGAGTCAAATGGTTGTGGCAAAGCACGTAGGACTTGAGCGCAGCCATTCGGATTCCCAAATATCGGATGTAAACTCCAGGGAAGTCGCAAATCTCTCAGCTGCCGAGTTGATAGATCAGGGCTCATCACCCAAACCGACTGAAAACTGCTCAAAAGAAGTGCCATACGATAGCGAAACCAATTCCAACACTGCCACAGTTTCCATAGATGAATCATTGCATCCTAGCCAAGAGATTCAAAGCAGCCATAAAACGGATTTGATCGAAGCTGAAGATGCCTCGAGTAACGATTCCAACAATTCGTATTCCAGTAAATTTGAGAATCCATCGTCAGCATCTTTAGTTAATAGTCCCTTGCATTTTGTGCCACAAAAGAGCCCCACGGTTTTTGAAAACGATGAAGACGATGTGTCCCGGATTGAAGATGAATCTATGCCTGAATTGAATACCACCTTTGATTCGACTTTAGAGAGCTCCACATTTAATTCTACCCTCAATGAAATCGTCGTGGATAAGGAGAATATTTTAACAACAGCAACAATGTCACCCCCACCAGCCCCTCCTGTGAAAAAAAATTCAGCACCGGAAAATACCTCCCAGCTCATGCCAGATATTATCAATAATCTGGATAATAGAACCTGTCCACGCATGAATGTTGAACATGAGGTAAAGGAAATCTCACAAAACTACAAAAAAAGAGTTTTAATATGTTTTTAATTTTTATTTTTTTTTTTTAGAAAAACGTACGAAGTCCTGAACATGTGCCCTATGTCTTCATTCGGGAGATACCAAACAAGCCACCACCTCCGTATGTGCCGCCAGCTCCAGGCAGTCCTATGACCACAATATTTCCATCCGAAGAGCGTATCAAAACCCTAACATTTCGTCGTACTCATGAACTATTCTGCCAACTCTCCAATACTGGTAAGATCAATCAAGTCTTCAGCTTAATGGATTCATTTCAAAAAAGAATTCGTTCCTTTTTAGAATACACAAACTGTAAAGGAGAGAAGCTGCCTTCTGTTATGGACGAGCAGATCACTAATGTTTATGAGCGCATTATTTTGGATATATGCCAGGAATTCCTTGAAGAACACAAGGACGTCTTGAATCAGGGAGATCCAATTAATTTCCACAGTCCTTTGGTATATTACAATCCACCCGATCGACTGCGTTGCATACAGAACTCGATTTATAAAGAAGTACGCCGTTGCCTTGCCATGGATAAAGCATCCCCAAAACGGAGCCAGATCTATTCTGTCTACGGTCATCGGGCGAAACGTGATCACATTGGTTCAATTATAATCCAAGAATTATATGATGAAGACGACCACTGGTGCAGTTTTCAATGCGAAGAGAATGATGTACTTAAATTAATGATTGATGAAATGATAACACAATATGCCCAAGAAATTGTCAAAGATGTTTGGGATGAGAAAGCACATTCAACAAATGTTCAAATTGATTCAGAAATACCTGTAGAAGACTGCGATAAAATTGTCGATTTACCCAATGTAAACGCCGCGGCGTTACACGACCCCAAGTCTAAGGCGGCGGCCTAACATTTCTTTCTAGCTTTTATATAATTAGATTTCGCATTAATTAGTTTTATTTTTTTCTTTTTATGTTGTGTTTTATTTAAGTGTTAAAATAATATAAAAAAATGAATAACTCAAAACATTTAATTTTTATTTTCTGTAAGAAACAAATGTTTCTTTACAATAAAACAAAAGTCGATAAAATATTCCTCGATTTTATTATGGCATCAATGGAAAAAACCAATTCTCACCTAGGTCTGATTAACAAAGAAATCACGATTTGGGTCTTCTGAATATTTTTAGCAAATTTCCCCAAATCTGAATTGCGTCTGGCCGGCGTTATCTTGTAATTGTCTTAAGTGGATCCAACTCTGAAATATTTTAATTATTTTAAAAAATTGTCAAAATCATACAAGTTACAGATAAATGCTATCATTCAAATATATGAATAATTTATTGGTGTGGAAAGGTACTCCAGAGTGGAGACATATATAAGAAGCCCACAATTGTTCAGTTTCTCAATAGTGTGAAAAATGAAGTTCGCCGTGATCGTTTCTGTTTTGGGTCTTTGCTTGGCCGTTGTAAGTCTCCTTTTTTTTTTTGTTTAATTCCTTGAAGGGATTATTTTATTTTATTTTATTTTTTTTTGTTTGTAATAGTCCCAGGCTGGTACTTTCGACCAGCCTATGCCTTTTGAGGGTTTGGATGAAATTGATGAAAATTTCGCTACCCCCGAAACTCAAGGTGTCTTCTACGGCATTTACTGGGTTCTTAAGGGTGCTCTGAAGACTGTGAGGGGCATGAAATGCACTATCAAGCAAGTCGACGATATTTTGGATGCTTCCCACAAGTTCAACAATCGCATCAAGTCCTGTGGCAGAGAAACTTCTGATATGAAGAAGGTTGTCGACTCTGTTAACAATATTATTTCTACTTCCAATGGAGTCGGTACTGTTCACCAAAAATATTGCGCCAAGGAAAGTCATAACCATTCTGGCTGGAAATGTTTCTGGAAAATGTTGTTCAAGTCATTGAAGCTGACTCGCCAAATTTCCAAAACTGTCGGCGCTCTGGGCAAACTACCCAGAGGTGATACCTGTACCAATGATGCTGTTTATGAATTGCATTATGTGTACAGTACTTTCCCCTCTCATGTCAAGGCTTGCAGAAAATCAAAAGCTTAAAGTAATTTTTATTCTAAATAAAAATTGTGATTCTCTTGGTGTTTGGTGGTTCATTTTAATATTTCCTGATACTTAAAGAGATTCTCGATTCGATTGTTTGAATTTTAATTCACATAAAAAACAAATAGAGGTCAAACGCACTTGAAAAATAACAAATATATAAAAACTCAAACCTATTATTATTTTTATATCAGATCATACGTGTTTCGTTTAACTATTTCCTGATACTTAGAAAGCATTCTTTAGTCGAATTTTCACTATCCGAATTTTTTGAAATAAATCAAACTGTGAGTCAGTATTTGCTTCAAAACCAATATTTTTGTTTCATTATCGATTTGGCAAATAAATAAGTATATTTTTTTTTTTTATATATTATAATGGATAGTTGATTTTAAGACGAGCATATAACACTCAAAAGCTGATCGCCCAGAAAATGATTTTCACATTTGGAAATAGGATTAATCCCAACCGATACTACAATCTTTCGACTGCTAAAACAATTTTCTGTTAAATACAATAACTGTTTTTTTTTTTTTTTTATACAAATAATATTTTTGTGAATATTCAAATAAATGTAGTGACTATTTTATTAAGTTTCCTTATTTATTTTATAAAAATTCGTTTTTCTTTCAATTCCAACGTTTCAGCGTGGCATAATAACACTTCGTCGTTCCATTCCATTTCATTCTTTTTTAGAATATGCAAACAGTAAAGGAGAAAAGCTGAACGTCTTGAAACAGGGAGATATACAGGATTCGATTTATAAAGATTGCCATGGATAAAGCATCCCCAAAACTGAGCCAGATCTATTCTGTTCATCGGGCGAAACGTGATCACATTGATTCGATTATAATCCAAGAATTAAATGTTCAAATTGAATCAGAAAAAAAAATTGTCGATTTACCCAAGGCGACGGCCTAACATTTCTTTCTGGCTTTCATGAAATTAAATTTCGCATTAATTAGTTTTATTTTCTATTTTTCTTTCCTTTTATGTTTTGGTTTATTTTAAGTGTTAAAATAATATAAAAAATGTAAAACTCAAAACAGTTTGTTTGATTGATTTTGTTAATAACAAAGTCCACGATTTTACTATCGCATCAATTGAATGAACCAATTCTTGGCCTGATTAAAAAAAATCACGATTTGGGTCTTCTGTATGTTTTGAAAAGCTCCTCAAATCTGAATTAATTTTGGCCGCTGTTATCTTTTAATTGTCTTAAGGGGGTCGAACTCTGATATTGGCAAAATCATAAAAGCTACAGATAAATGCTATCATTCAAATATATGAATAATTTATTGGTGTGAAAAGGTACTCCAGAGTGGCGACATATAAAAGCAACCCACAGTTGTCCAGTTTTTCAATGGTGTGAAAAATGAAGTTCGCCGTGATCGTTTCTGTTTTGGGTCTTTGCTTGGCCGTTGTAAGTCTCCTTTTTTTTTAATTCCTTGAAAGGATTATTTTATTTTAATTTAATTTTTTTTGCTTGTAATAGTCCCAGGCTGGTGCTTTCGAGCAGCCTATGCCTATGGAGGGTTTGGATGAAATTGATGAAAATTTCGCTACCCCCGAAACTCAAGGTGTCTTCTATGGCATTTACTGGGTTCTTAAGGGTGCTCTGAAGACTGTGACTGGCATGAGATGCACTATCAAGGAAGTCGACAATATTTTGGCTGCCTCCCTCAAGTTCACCTCTGCTATCAAGACCTGTGGCACTGAAACTACCCAAATGCAAAAAGTTGTCACTTCTGTTAACGGTATTATTAGTAGTTCCCAAGGATTCGGCACTGTTCAGGACACTTATTGCAACAAGGAAAGTGATAACCATTCTGGCTGGAATTGCTTCTGGAAAATGTTGTACAAGACATTGAAGCTGACTCGCCAAATTTCCAATACTGTTATCGCTCTGGGCAAACTCCCAAAAAGTGATACCAACACCTGTGCCAATGCTGCAGTTTATGAATTGCATTATGTGTACAGTACTTTCCCCGCTAATGTCAAGGCTTGTCAGAGCTGGAAATCTTAAAGCAATTTTTATTCTAAATAAAAATGGTAATACTCATCTTGATTATTAATTCGATTGTTTTTATTTAATTTCACATAAAAAAACAAAAAGAGTGCAAACGCACTTAAAAAATAGCAAACAAGAGCTAAGGCTCTATTATTATTTTTATCTCACATCTTGGGTGTTAATCAATTCATTTTAATATTACCTGATACTTAAAGAGGTTCTTGATAATTAATTTGATTGTTTGAATATTATTTCACATAAAAAAAAAAATAGAGTGCTAGCGCACTTGAAAAATACCAAAAGCCTAAGACCCATGGCTCTATTATTATTATTATAGCACGTGATAGGTGTGTGTCGATTCCTTTTACTATTTTCTGATATCAGTATTTATTTCAAAACAATTAATTTTACTTTTATATATATTTTTCATTGATGGGACAAATAATAAATATTATATTATGTGAATATTTCTTCACATAAATATGTATCAATTTCTTATAATAATCTAATCGCCAATCTCGGATTGAATATTAATTCACAATAATTGATTTTAAGACGAGCATACAATTCGAAATGATACTACAGTCTTTCAACTGCTCAAGCAAAAATTCAAATCTAAAACAGCCTTGTTTCCAAAATAAATTGTAGTTTTCTATTAAATATTTTATTTTTTTTTTTTTTTTTTCTTTTTACAAATAATATTTTTATTCCAAAAAGTGTAGCGTATGTTTTATTTAGTTTATTTATATATTTTATAAAATTCGTTTTTCTTTCAATTCCACCGTTTCAGGGCGGCATAATAATTTTTCAGTACTGGAAACTGATTTTCCAGTGCTGGATAATGAGTTTTTAGTGCTACAAAACGCAACCCTGCATAAAAATTTGACAGCCGGAAATGCGAGCGCAAAATTTCCTTTCCTTCTCTTACTCGGAACGTGTAAAAGTCAACTTGTTTGGGCTTTTAAGTATTACGTTTTGAATTAAATAAACGCAAAGTACGTGACAATTTCGAAACAATAAAACGAATATTACTTAACATTCTGCTTGTTTTAGATGCCGCGTGAAATTAAAGAAGTAAAAGACTTCCTGAACAAGGCCCGCCGTTCAGACGCGCGTGCTGTAAAAATTAAGAAGAATGCGCTGAACACCAAGTTCAAGATTCGCTGCTCCCGTTTCCTCTACACACTTGTTGTGCAAGATAAGGAGAAGGCAGACAAAATCAAACAGTCTCTGCCACCAGGCCTGCAAGTCAAAGAAGTAAAGTAATTCAATTCGGACTGTCCAACCAAGCTGATATGTTGCGTTTATCATGGCTGCACCTGGATATGTTGCATTCTTTTTGAAATAAAAGTCACTTAAGAAAACTTTTTCTTTCAGTCATTTGTATTCTTCTTAACAACAACAATACGCTTAAGAGAGTCTATGTATTTGTGGCAAACTTTTGATCATCCTCATCACCGACTTCCAACATCGCTTGCATTATTTTCCTCTTCAGTTTTTTACGGGACTGATCCGAATTCAGGTTTCGAAATTCGTTGGCAATCATTTCCCCAAAGGCATCCCACTGATCTCTTACTCCTAAGTTTGCAGAATGGTTAACCGAATTTGTGTTTTGCGTTGTCGTCAGTGGCGAGGACGAATTAATGATAATTTCTTTATGAATTCCTTCAGGCTTTTGGGTTCTTGTATCTTCATTTACATCTTCGACAGATGGGATATTTATATCTTCGTATTGACATGTGCTTAAAGTTGTCCCTGAATTCACTTCGCTGGCACTGTATGCTTTGGGTCGTTGGCTCTGAAAAAAAACTTTGATGTGAGTCTTGAATTCATAAATCTAAATGTAAGCCAACGCAAACCTGGTACTTTTGTGGCATTGTTTGGTACCCTGGACGTGGTTCAATTACAGAACGCAGAAACATAAGCGTCTCAAAGTGCTCCCATCGACAGGTTTTCCCAGGCATCGGACTCTCATTCCCATTCTTTTCACCCGACTCTTCGAGGCGGCGTTCAAGTTTCTTCATTTCTGAATTGAATTGATTTCGCAGGTTGTGTACTTTCTTTCCAAACTCATTCTTTGTTATTCCGAGGGTCGTACATATCTCGTCGATTGCCTTCGTTCTGCAGATTTTGTTTTTATACAGATCTGAGTGGTGATTCCACAAACAATCTGACGTACGGTACAGTTCAATCAGCTTTGCAATCTTCTCACGCGTCCAAATAGTTGACCTTCGCCGTCTCTTAATATACACCATTTCATCCTGGCCACTGCTTACAGACATTTTTTTTAGTTTGAAGCACTATTTATTTTCCATAAACATCCAATGTGAACTTGTTGTATTTAACGCTTGGACTCATGAACTATTTTTATTATTCGTTCCGGAACCATCTGCAAGCATTAAGGTATTCAAAATACAAAATTACCATAAATTAGGGTGGGCTTTAGTTATTTAGACCATTTTAAATTAATAAAACGATTCGGGATCAAGTGGTTTTTACGCTACAGAATTTTTATCAACCTTAATAGTTAGATTATGATTGTGTAATCTGAAAATACGTATATTCCAAAAATCAAACAAGAAATTCCGTTGCTTCAAATAAAAGGTCATTTTTTTAAATATGATTTTAAAATCGAAATTCTAGTTTCTTTACCATTATGTAAGCCTAAAGTTCAGATATAGCCCAACTAACTTTCAGTAACACCTCCAACCTCTTCTTTCATAGCAGAAGTGAGTCCCAGAATGTAACCCTTATTTTAAAGGTAGTTAAAACAAACAAATTGATTTGTATTAATTAATGCCATATATATCTTATTTTATTATATAATAAAGTCACATTATAGCAACACTAGGTTTGAAATGAATGTTGATCCTTAATAGACCTTTTGCTTTGAATCGAGCTATTTTAAAAATACTTCAGATCAATGCTGGTGTATAAATCGAAATTAAATAAAATTGCTGGAATTTTTGTAAATGTGTGAGGGTTTGTGAGTTTCTATGGTGTCGTTTTTTATTATTATTATGTTTTTGTGATTTTCTTTTTTTTTCTCTTTTCTTTTTGAATGTATATATGTACTCCTATGCCTAGTAAAATAATTAACAAAACAAAAATTTGACAAATTTTTTTTTTTTTTACATCTTATAATTGTTTTCGAACCATTTCTGAGAGCATTGCAGACTCGTTGTTAGTCATAACAGCACCACCTCCTCCCCCTCCACCGGCACTGCCACCAGTCGATTCCTTATTCCTATATGAGGCATTTGGAGCACGCTGAATTGTTCTATCTTCGTAACGAGTACGTCCCTGAGACGCCATTGGTCTGTTAAGGGTATTGTTTGCATTATTTGGAGAGCTTGGCGGGGTATTGTGTGCAGTGAAATTCTTATTTACGAAATCCTGTTCCTTCCAGCCATTCTTCTTGTAAACATCGCGCAGCTCATGATGCTGCCACATTGTGTATAAGACCTGACTTGCAAACTTGATAACACAGGTTGTGTATTTCTCCTTTCGTTTTGTTATATTCATAAGGCGATCCACCCCACCGGCATCCAGTAAGGATCGTGAAAACTCTGGGTTCTTCTTAATCACCTCGTTAATTGTAGCTAATACTGCTGTGATGGTGTCATCCGATGTATTTTGATCGTGTTGTGCATTGCCCGATGGCAATTTCTGCACCAAATCGCGCATTGCATATTTACCAATCAACTCTTTGTTCCGTTGATCTATAGCCAGATTACGCAGAGCAGTGGCCACTGCACAGACCACACGATCCACTTCCATACGTAAGAGCTCTACCAATATGGGTAGACCCTTCTCTTTGCGGACGGTGGCACGAATATCAATGCTGGGCTGCCAGTAGCAAGCAGATAAATTTTGTATTGCTCCTGCGGCTGCCTCCAAAGTTTCGGGATTGGAGCAACTTTGCAATAGAGAGAGATAATATTGAACTACTTCGGGCTGCCATAATTGCTCGTAGCCCTTGTTGGTTTGATGATTTGCAGCCGTGGTGCTTTTTGAATATTCTGTGGAAAAAATGTAATCATGCTGAACGTCGTTTTGAGCGGTTTCCTTTTTCTTTTTACTGGTGCCAAAGCAACCCAAGTTTTCGCCTATAAAACGGATAAAAAAATTTATTAGAAAAATTAGTCCTTAAATGAATAAGATGTTTTTGCCTTACCCTTAGAAGACGAGGGAACCACTCTTTCCTGAGTTATAAAAGGCTGTTTATCATAATTTGGATCTTCAACTTCCTGGCATCTGTACGATAGATTGCGCAATATACACACACAATTCTCGACTGTTTTATTGCCTATGTTATTCTTTTCGATTGCCGTGCGTACAACATAAAGTAGGCACTCGACTAAATGCTCACTATTGCGTAGGCAACCTCTGGCATGCTCCCCGGCAGAACTCACATTTCGTAAGACTCCAGAGGCATTCCTAAAGACAGTGGAAAAACATGTTTCACCGCAACAGATGGGATCCCAGCCGGAATGTGGTTTAATAATATTGCAAACTATAGCAACCAGTGCTTCATCAATAATTGAACGTTTGATATCCTCACACGAGGACATATTCCATAAGACGCCGGTAACAAGCTCCTTGACTTCAGATTCTTGAGATCGGCATAGAAGATGAACCAATGCAGCAATACCGCCAGCATTTTTTATTGCACGCTTATTCTCATCATTTTGTCTGCCATACGATAAATTACGCAAAGCACCACAAGCGTTTCTACATAAAAAAGAATAAAAGTAATAAATAAATAAATTATAATATATGTTTTCATTTTCAACTTACTTATGAATTTCTGGAGCATCGTATGATAGCAAGCGTATAAGAGGCGGAATGCCACCCAACGTTCTTGTACGCTGTTTATTCGGATCATCCATGTAGCACAAGTGTTGCAGATAAGCAGCGGCATTGGCCTTGATAGCATTATTGGGATTGCTAAGAAAGCTAATAACTTCGGAAAGATTTGGATCTCGCCACCTCATCGTGGAACAGATATCGCTATCAGAGCCTCCGATAAATTCATCTTTGTCACCGATCCTGGGAGGCACAGCGTTTATGGCAAACTGCGGCAGTTTGAAATCGTTTTGTCCACCAAATGGTCTACAGTGGCCATCGCCCGCCGCTTCTGAGCCATTCAAATTGTCATCGAACGGACGGGCAGCAAATGGTTTCATATTGCCACTCACACCTGGCAAGCCATAATTAGTTTCCGTTGTATAAGTGAACGGCACAACCGATTCGTCCGTATAATGAGGCTCGACACCGCAAGGTGGAACACCAGAGACTCCATAATCCGGCACTTCATCGAATTGGGTGGCTTGGATGTAGCGCATGGCTGGGGGTAAGCCATGATTCTCCATGCCTGGTATGCTGACTTCTTGGGCGCCAGGTTCCAGGGTGCCTTGGGGTCCAATGACAGAGCAATGCGGACCTACACGGGAAACAGTCGCCAAGCCTGGTGGCTTCGTTATGTAAATTGGAGCATTTGGATAGCCAGTTGCTGAATATTGTTCATAGTTTTGAAATGCAGTATATTGTGTTTGCAGTTGACCTGCTTCCGGCACCAATGGCGGTGGTTCCATGTTTAAATTTTGTGTGGGATTCATCTTAACCTTTATTAAAACACTGCAAGCAAATATATAGATTCAAAATTCAGGAATATCGGAATTTGTAAATATTGAGAAACTGCAAATAATGATAAAGCCCCAAGCCCCCACTTTAAGGTAGTGTATGTGTATGAGTGTTTAGTATATAGAAGTGCATTATGATGTTCGAAAGGGTGTTGGCTGCTGTTTACTTTTCTTCCTTTTTTCACAAATTTATAAATTATAAAAATTTACATATTCTAGGTTGGTTCGGTTTTATTGAAAGTTTTTTCTTTTTGTTTTATTGAATTTAATAATTACTTGAGATTATTTGATTTAAATTAATTAAAATTTGTGTTTTTAGCAATTCTATTTGAATTTTTATTGGTAGTATCAGGCAGATTAAGCAACAAGATCACTTTCATTCATTATAATTTGGATGAAACATCTTCATTTACAGAGCCAGAGCTCAATGGCCAGTCTGCACATACATACATATAACTTTACATTTATTTCATATACCTTTATTACACACATACAGTCACAAAAGTAGTTTGAGACTCCGCATTTCTCCCATTATCGCTCGGTCTTTTTATAAGATGTATGCAAGTTTTGTTTATTATTACGTGTATTAAACAAAAAGCGATATTTCACGACATGTTCTAAATGTACACAAATGAATTTTTATTTTGCTTTATTCAAACACGGTTGTAGATACAAATTGGGCGTCGTAATCCAAATAACAGAGATTGTGCGCAGTCAAAAAAATATCGATTTTTCCTACAAAAAAAAAAGAAAAAACCGACTACGAGCCGCTTGTTTATTTCGAGTTTCTTTTTTTTACAATATATGCAATATCTCTTCTTCACTCTTTTTACAACTTTTTAGTCATAGCCATTTTATTCATTTTTTTTTTCTTGGCTTAATCATTTGTGAGTATTGATGTGTGAGTTTATGCCAATTTAAAAGTGTATGCGTGTAGGTGCGTTCGTAATTAGGGCCTTTATTCTGTACATACCTTCGAAAACGCAATAAAATATATGAATATAATCATTTGGTTGTCACTTTTTAATAGCTGCACATTGTTTTAATTTTAATTTAGGTATTTCTGTCTTAGTTTGATTTGCTTTTTTACCAAGGAGAACTGGTTTTGCATTGTTTTCCTTTTCAATAGTATCGATACTAAAAACGGTGTATCGTTATCGGAAAAGACGATAGTCTTAGTATTTTATTATATTTTATTTAATAAAAATTGTTTTTGCAATTCTCTCTTCTGGAGTACAATACAATTGACTGAATTCTCCCAAATCTTACAAAAATTTTAAATGATTTGATTTATTCAATTGCATATCTGTATATTCTGCATATTTATTTATTTACAAAGCTATAATAGAAAAATGTTGATTATTTTGTAATATATTAATACGTAAATACTATTGAACAATTGAATCATGTTAAAGTCTCTCCTTGGGTCACACACGCTTCCAAATAGTCAATTCGTCGTTCTAAAGTTGTTAGTTTTTCATTTAGCACAGCTAAGCGCGACCGACAAGACATATCTGAAAGTATATACACTTTTATTAGGAGGAAGAAAAGTACATAATAAAAGTAACGTCCATTCTGAAGAGAATAGAATTGCTCAAATTGAATTTTGCATTAAGTTACTTTCAAAGCAACACTCTTAAATCTTCTTCACGATGTTATTATTCTCACCGAATGAATTTAGGAAGTCCGTGATACGCTTTATACTGGCTGTAATAACTTCTATGTACTCTCTGTTGGCCCAGTCCTGATGAATTTGCTTTTGAATTGCTTCTCTGTGGGCTCCACTCATTTTGTTGAAGTAATTTAAAATGTATAAAATTGTTTGGCAGTTTTGTTTAGTCCAATATTACAAATCTAATCTGTCTGCACCCATTTAATCGATAACATTATGTATTAGGGGTCTACACACGAGAAAATTTATGTTTATGAAGTACAGTTATAAAATATGTAATTCTTCAATTGATGCTAGGGATGCATATTAAATTTGTTATTATTATTGCTTTAAAAGATGAAATTTCTTAAACAATAAAGCTTTTAAATATTTTTTTTAACAATGCAACGATTGTGTTATACAGGTGAACATGGAGCTCATAATTGAACTGGTTTAATTTGTTGCCAGAGTTCGATGACTGGTGCAATCACTTGCAAACGTGTTTCAGGCTCAGGATTTGAGAAAATATAATTAATCTTATAATCTATACATATATAGCTAGAAACGATTTCTAATATAATTCAAAAAAGTTACGAAACCAGTTAAAATTCTACTGCCTACTAGTTCCGATTAATTTGTAGGTTCGTTCACGAAAGACGCATTCTGACATGGTGTGAGCGAAGCGAGAGTGAAAAACAAAAATATTGAACATTGTTGTTAATTATTTTGGTCATATCGCAATTCTATTGGCAAAATAAAACAAAATGGATTTTATTGACGATTTCATAGAGGAGTACAAGTGCAACCCATGTTTATGGAAAGCGGACTCTGCTGATTTCAGGAATCGGATAAAAAGACAAGAAGCATACCTAAAATTGATTGATGTCGCTAATAAACACGGTGAAGTTTATAATGTTGAGAGAACAAAACAAAAGATAAACAACTTGCGTTGTGCATTCCGCCACCAGCTAAGAAAATACAATGAAGTAAAAAAGAAAGGAGAAAAGTACGAGCCGTATTGTCCGAAGCGGCGCTATTTTGAGAGCCTCATGTTTCTCAAAGATGAAGAGATACCGGAGAAGAGAAGCAAGCGAGACGATAATCCACCACAATCGTATGCCGAAAACACTGTTACTCTGGTGCCGGGCGAAATTTGTGAAGAGTTTTCGGACGCGGAAAGCTTATCAAAACAAGTAAAGCAAAATGATAGTACAAAACTATCACCCACAGCCAGTACAAATGAATTCTGTGGAACTATATTCGACGAAGGAAACGGAGGTACAGCAGAAGACTCGATTATTAATATTCAATCCGTGAATGTAAGCACAAACAACCATTCTACCGGTGGGGCAACTATTAAGGAAGTGGAGATGATTTTAATGCCTTCTGAGAATGCGTTCCTAACCGAAAGGAGAAAATCACATCAAGACTCTTCCATTATGATTACACAAAAAGAAAAAGTCACTTCAGATTCCGATCGAAATAGTCAAATGAAAAACAATAAGCCGATACGCAAACGTTCTTCTTCTTCCTCTGCATCCCAAGTGTCAGATGACAATGAGGCGCCATCGGGAAAATATGTAAAAACAGACATATCCAACATAGATTTCAACCGTCTCTTCACACTGGCGCTCAAAAGTGCTGATAATCAATTGAACCAGGATCATTTCTACCACTTTTCCAAAATGATAGCACACAAATTGCGCTCCATGGAACCCACGCAGGCTATGTATGCCGAGAAACTCATTGCCGATGTACTTTATCAGGGGCAAATGAAAATGTTGTCCGCATTAAATGTAGCTAACCCAGCAGTGTTTATTGAAAGTCACAGTAAATAATTGCTCACAAAACTATATTACATGTAAAATAATTTTAGCAATAAAAAAGTATCAAAAATACAGTCTTTTATATAAAAAAAAGTTGTTTTTCTTCAATTTCTTAAAAGCGCTCCAAAAAGTATGCAATAAAAATTAAATGGGGAATTCATAAATTTGGAAATTCAGTATTTGATCAAAATTTAAAAAAAAGTATCCAATTTTAAATTTTAGCAAGGTGTTTTTTTTTTTTGCAATGGCGATAATTAACCTTTTTGCAGTGCCCATAATCTATCGAACCTGTTGAGAAACGGACAATTTGGAACGGAACGCGCCTTTTTCGTTTTATGTGATAAATTCGGATATGTTAAGTAAAGTTTTTAATAAATTGTTTATATAAATTAAAATTCCAAATAATTTAGTTTAATGCTACTAAATGCAGTTCAACATCGAATAAGTAACTCCATAGCCTAAGCCATTAAATCTTGAGTAAGGAAAGAATTTAGGTTAATATCGATTATTCAAATACTTTCGTTTTCGCTGTGGGTTACGTCGAGACCTAGTGAAAATTGTTATATATTTTATTATATTAAAATGAACAAAAAATTAAATTACTAAAAGTAAATAAATAGTTTGATGATGGTTTTAAAAATTTTATAATTATTCAAAGAGAAAAAGTTAGTTACTCTTGTTGGTTTTAATATTGCATAACAAAAAGCTTTTTAAAGCCAAAGAAAACATAATAAACTTTATCAAAAAGGAATAGTTTGAAAGTTATATGAATATTATTTTTTTAGATTAGAATAACAAGATAAGGCAATTTGCATAATAAAGAGATATCTCAGCGAAATATTTGAAGAATAAAATGTTTTTTTTACAGATTCAGAAATGTCTTACAAATCCTGTGTGGAGCTCAATGAAATTAGGAAACTAGATAAAATCGTACGCCAATGCGAACTTTACATATCCAATAATAACATGGACCCTATCCACAATGAATCCTATGCAAAGCAATCTACTTTTAAGGAGAATAAGAAAAAATTTAGTTCTTCTTCGAACAAATTTGTCGAAAGGGAATTATTTTCTCTGATGTGCAAAATAAACAAAGTCGATAAGAAGCAAATTTTCGTTTCCGATATTTTAATCAATTCGAGCATGTTTGACGAGAAGAAAGATAACCTCTCCAGATTTCCAAAAAACGTTCCCGATCATAATCAATTAATATATCACAAAATAAAACCTTCTGTAGACAAGAAGCTCGTCTTACAATTAAGCCGTAAGACAGATAAAACCAGCGAACTCGACGAAAACACAATAAATTGCCTCCACTCACACCTATTCTATGGGAATTTTGGCAAACGCAAATCAGAGAACCTCATCGAATCCCATGGCCACAAAAAGTGATAAGTCCGCAATCAAAATTAATGCTAATAAATGCCTCAAGTGCGACAAGAAGAATCTCTACTTTAAATATCAAAAATACGATGCTGATCTCATCAAGAGCAAATCAAAAATGTTCTTCTCCCACGATCTCCTGCAAAAGAACAACAATGATAAATTTCAGAATCACAATTTACACAACCAAAAGGACAGTCTCGTCCATCATAGTGAGTACACAGCTCTAAAGCCCCGCTTCAAGGAAAAGGTCAGGCAAAGCACAATAACTGATCCATATGACGATGCTTTGGATAAAGAAGCTTTGCTGGGAGCCAAACCTGAAAACAAAATGCAAGACCCCGTAGATACGGTATGGTATTAATTTGATATATTTTTTCTATATTTTTGCTTATGATATATCCTCATAGGTACTCTCTGTGGGAGGAAATATACTGCAAGATCAGAAACTACAAAATAATAAATATCATAAATGGACTGTATTGCATTACTCACCCTTTAAGGCAGTCTGGGATTGGATTATCTTAATACTTGTTATGTACACAGCAATATTTACACCCTATGTGGCTGCTTTTCTTCTAAGTGAAAAAGATTATCAGAGAAGGAACAATAAATATATTAATTCCGATCCCATAGTAATAATTGATTTAATCGGTAAGTCTCATTTCCTATGAAATCATATTTCTGGCTTGATATTTGCTGTACCAAAACAAAACAAAAAAATGTGCTATATATTTTTTTAGTTGATGTTACATTTGTTGTGGATATTTTAATAAATTTTCGGACCACATTTGTAAATGCTCAAGACGAAGTAGTATCACATCCAGGTCGTATAGCTGTACATTATCTAAGTGGTTGGTTTCTAATTGATTTGGTGGCTGCCGTACCATTTGATTTACTCTTGGTTGGAAGTGATACCGATGAGGTAGGTTTCCCCACTTCACTTCTAAATCTTATATAACACTTTCTTTTTTTTTTTTTTTAAATGGTTTTATTGTACACGTATTCTTAAATGATAAATTCCTGTACGTAAAAGTATCATGTATTTATAAATTTGTAATGCACTTGAAATGGGATTCCAGTTCTATATATATATATATACAATTTGTAGATCTGAAAAAAAATAAAATATAATTATAGAATAATGCAAAATTTGTAAAATATGATTTTTTGGTTTTTTTAATTACCCGCTTCAAATCTTTTGGAAAGTTTTGTCTTTTAAGATTTTCTTAAAAAAATAAAATTATATAACTTTGTAATAATTGTTTTGAGCGAATCAAACCCTTAGAGTGAAACAATTTTGATTCCATTCTGTAAAATAATAAAAGGCTTGCTCTTGTAATGTTTAATCTATATTTTAAGATACAAATCTTTTCGAATACATTTAAGCAAATTCTTTTCGTATTTTTCAATTAAATTAAGTTCTATATATTCTTATATTCGGAGAAGCTAATGTGTTACATATGTATATATAAAAAAAATATATATATTAAAACTCAAATATCATAAATAACATAACATTTGAACTGAGAAAGATCCAAGGGTCAGGTTTGTTGGATCAGTAATTTGACGTCTTTTAGAAACGCAAAGACAATTTATAATGATTTTTATTTATCATTTATATTGAAAAAGTTATAGCAAACAAATGATTTTCCATATAAAAAAAAAACTTATATACATTTAATGTTTGTTTTAAAACATATATCTAATATTTTACAGCTTGGCTTGGATAATGAAGAGGTATTAAAAGTCCGAACATTTTGTCTATGTAATTATTGCAAAAATAAAACAAAAACAAAAAAAAAAGAATTCAAATTCCAAATCAGTTTAAAAAAAAAACCTTGCTTAAAAAATTTTTGAATATTACTATTGCATTCGATTTCGTTCGTTTTTCTTTTTTTTTTTTTTTAAATACAATCAAACAAAAAATCGATTGGATGTTGAAAGATAATACAATATCCCACATCCTTTTTACAAATACCAAAAGACCCCTAAGGATGGCAGGGCTTAAAAATATACCAAAATACAATGACTATTGTATACATATGTAATATAAATTTGTGAAGCAAGGTGAAAACAAAATAATTAAATACAAGTAGGATTGCACTCAGACTCTGTGCCAAAAAGGCTCTTGCTTAATTTTTATGTACACCACCCATTATCCATAGAGTGCTATGATTTCACTGCAATTCCTAAATGCAATTCATGCTTTGCTTTCATTTTTAATTAATAATATAATTCGCTGATTTAACCACTTCATAATGTTTCAAGTCCATAGCCAATTAGATTTGTACTTTAATTTTTTAATTTCTTTTTTTTTTCTTTATTTTTTCTTTTTCTTTTTTTGTGATTTGTTGTTTTATTTGAAAATATAATTTGAATCGGTTAATCCCTTATTGGTTTGTTATTCCGGACTAGGTTACTCTTAAAAAAACAGTCCAAGTTTGTCGGCTTTAATTTTGACGTTTTCCGTAAAAATACTGCAATTGTATTGGTTTTACGAAAATTAAGGAATTATTAAGCCTAGAATTAAGATCGACGTTATTATTATGTACCTTGTAATATGGGATTGGAGTATCTCTATCTATATCAAAGACGAGGACATCTCAAAGACCAGGACTTTCACAAAACTATATATCTACACACACACACACACACACACACACTAACACCAACCGGAATATTAAAATTTCTTTGAGGAGATCTGTAATGATAATCATAATCAACTAATTTTACATTAAAATTCTTTCACATTTGAAACTAACAAAAGCAAACAAGAGCAATTTTTTATAATACTCGTATATATATATATATATTTTGCTTACATTTATTATAAAAGAATAATTTAAAATGAAATTCAATTTATTTTATTTTTTAGACAACCACTTTAATTGGTCTACTAAAAACCGCTCGACTCCTCAGACTAGTTCGAGTGGCCCGGAAAATAGATCGATATTCTGAATACGGCGCAGCAGTTCTCATTTTATTGATGGCTACATTTGTTTTAATCGCTCATTGGCTCGCTTGTATATGGTAATTCCAATTCGAAAAATTAATCATTCAAGAATTCAATTCTTCCTCATATTCTTTTCGAAGCAATCAGGCATATATGACGGCTTGTAAGGCTTGAAAGCTTGAGAGACCCTGAAAAACTTCGAAAAGAATCCATAAACTTCGGCACTTCGAAGTTGCTATTGATACTTTCTTTTTTCATTCTATTAATATGAATTTATTTGTGTATTTGCTAGGTATGCAATTGGTAATGCTGAAATCTCTGTGGTCTCGAAAAATATTGGTTGGCTTCACTCACTTGCCTACGATATACAGGAACCATATTTCGAAAATAAAACAGGTGGACCCTCTATAAAGGTATTGAATGACTAAAATATATATATATTTATTTAAAAATCTAATAATTATATATATATTTATATTTTCAGTCTCGATATATAACTGCCTTGTATTTCACATTTACTTCATTAACTTCGGTTGGGTTCGGAAATGTTGCACCCAATACTGATGCTGAGAAAATATTTACCATTTGTGTTATGCTTGTGGGATGTAAGTAAATACATAGACTGTTAGACCAGTCATTCTTTGGAATTAATAATTTGAATATTTTAGCTCTGATGTATGCAAGTATTTTTGGAAATGTCTCGGCAATTATACAGAGGCTTTATTCGGGTACAGCCAGATACCATACTCAAATGTTACGGGTTCGGGAATTCATTCGATTTCATCAGGTGAGATATTCTATTCTATAGTTAATCTATTTCATCAGAAGTTAATATATTTTTAATTCTTTTGATTTGAAAGATACCGAATCCACTCAGACAGAGATTGGAGGAATACTTTCAACATGCCTGGACTTATACGAATGGAATCGATATGAATTCTTTGTTGAAGGGATTCCCCGATTTCTTACAAGCTGATATTTGTTTACATTTGAATAGAAAACTATTATCAACTTGTACGGCATTTTCTGAGGCCAGCCCAGGTTGTCTTAGGTAAATATCTCTTTAAAATAATTTTGATAGTTTTGAAATAACTTTTAATTTTTGTTGTAGGGCATTTTCTATGAGATTTAAAACAACCCACGCTCCACCTGGAGATATTTTAGTCCATCAAGGAGACGTCCTGACATCGCTATTCTTTATAGCTAGAGGCTCAATTGAAATACAAAGGGACAACTGTGTTATAGTAATTTTAGGTAAGTAAAAAATCTAAATTTTTTTTCAAAAACAAAAATAAATCACTTTAAAATTTTTCTTAAAGGAAAAAATGACATTTTCGGGGAGAATCCTTGTCTTCATCCCACACTAGGAAAGTCAAATGCTTTAGTTCGAGCCTTGACTTATTGTGATATCCATAAGATAAGTCGAGAAGATGTCCTAGATGTTCTTGACTTATATCCAGAGTTTTATGAGAGTTTTATTAGCAATTTGGTGATAACATACAACATGAGAGATGTAAGTCTAAAACAATATAAAATGTTGTAATAATTTCCAGAAAAAAACTTTATAAATTTATTTCAGGATGATAACATAGGTGTTGACATTAGACATAGATATCTTAGGGCCAGAGCTACTGACAAAGAGAGAAGCACTAGCGATGGTCATTCGATTCGAATGTGAGAAGCTTAGTCCAAAACTTCCTAATTAATAATTTGAATTTTTTCAGAGTCGGACTTCGTTATAAAACAAATAATCTTAACACTGCTGTGCACAAAGTCAAGAATAATGCAAAAGATGTTAATATTTTTATTGAAAATGAATTTTCTAATTATCAATTGGATCTTTTTGAAAATAATAAACAATAATCAAAAAAATTCCAAAATATTCTTAAAGTTTCTTAACTCTTACTTAATTAGTTGTTTGACTTGCAACAACATCCAATAAATTAATTCGAGCATATTTAGCAGTGAAGCTCCCAAAAATAGTCCCAAGACGCCACCAATCGAAACTGTGAAAACGAAAAAGCATTAATTTCAATTTTAGTTCCATAAAATAAAATGTGCTTACCCAACAAGTCCAATCTATTCTGAGTTACAGTGCGATAATATCGGGCATATGGAGGACTTGCTATGCTTATTTCAACAAAGGGATTACCATTAACCTTTTCGCCTCGCAATATTTTTGATCTGAAGTATGAAGATTAATTAAATTTTATTACAGGAAATTCAACAAATAAATTCCTTATTACCCGACAAAACTTATTTGTTGCTCAATGCACGATGGCAAGCATATAAGTTTTGATCCCACCAGCTCCTTTACCTTTCCCGAAATATCAGCTTCAAAATTTAAATCAGAAATATATAAATCGTATTTGGAATTAAATAATAATTAGAATTAATCAAGCAAACCTGAATTCAAGCAGGAAATGCCTTCAATATTGCATTGCCTTTGATCTAAGTATAATAAAAGTTATTCAGGATATTAATAATCAAATATAAAATGTATCAGCTTGCCTTGTCCTGAAGGATTAAAAACTGTACAATTGCAGTATTTAAGCTCCATTTGAGCTCTTATTCGGGTCATGCAATTTGAAAAACTGTAAGTTTGTTAAAGTTAAAAACTTTTTAATTGTCTTTTTTTTTAAATTATAAACTTGCCTGTAAATCATTGAGTTGCCATCGTTTTCACTTGGAAATTTACACATTCGATTGTTAATATCCTCTAGCATCACATCTTCAGTATTATAAATTTCCTCAATATTAAAGCTATAAGTCATCGGCTCATTGGTTACCGTATATGAGATAGCATTAAAATAAGGCAAGTCCTCAGGACTGTGAATATATAACTGGAAAAAAATAAATATTATTATGTATGCTTGGGTATCGAGTGATATGAGCATCATCATACATCATAGCGATAGATAAGACCATCGGTGAGCATAAATTTTAGTTGAACATTCTCCGATGCCGAAAATTTTAATGGCAACTTTTCCATAGTTCCGCTAAAAATAAAATCATATACATATGTATCTATGAGTTTAAACACATAGAATAGACAAATTTTGGGCACTCACTAGTCAAGTAAATTATTAGCTAGAAAACAGAAGCCCATTTCCAATTCATGAAACTTAAATATAGTCTCACAATTGGGAAACGATTTCTGAGAATAAGTCACATTGGACATAAATACACTACACGCTGATGCTAGCAGCTGTCACAATAGAAGAAAAGACATCATATAAAATTCTATATAATTTTTAAATATATGAAAAATATACCTGTTTTCTCATATGCACAATATCAACTCCACAAGTCGAATTAAGACCCCTGCAGTAAATATCTCTTATATACAAATTGTTGGAGTTAACAAATATATATTCATATATAGTTCGTATATAACTTTGAGAGAGAGTCGTATTTCCGTCATGACTTTCTATGACGAAATCAGAGAAAGATTTCGAAATACGATTCTTCGAAAGGCAAATACTTATGGCTGGAAATGTGTTTCTCCAAAGGACATAAGAAGTAGTAACTCCGATACTGGTTGACTCACTGCGAAACCTCTTCAGCATAGCCACAAATATAGAGCTCATATACCAACCCGATATGCATATAACACAAACCCAGAAAAATCTATAAATATTTTTAAATTAATTGATTAACTTTAAAGGTAAAATCAAATAAATACCTTTTCTTCTGAAATATATAGTTGATATGATTAAGGAAATTTTTTAGAAAACATCCGAAAGCCGCCATGATTAATTATAAATGATGACACAATTCAAAGGCTCAAGCTAAAATCAATAAAAAGTAATATATAACTTTATCTTGAGTGATTTAGTGTTTGGGAACGCCTTTTTGGAGTTGCTTTAATTAAAAAATGAATTGGAATTTCGTTTTCTCTCTGATTTTATTCCGATTCTTAAATGTTCAAGAGAAGGCGACTTCGAATATCCCCCAAAGTTATCTGGTTGACTGGGCTGTTACCCTTTTCCATTCCAGCAAAAAACAAAAATTACTTTGAGTAATTCCAATCAATTATAAAGTTTTAATAAATCCTTCGTAATTATATAAATAATAAACATTCTGATTTTAGTTTTAGTTTTAAATTAATTCTAAGTCTGATTGGCCTTACGAAAATATACTTCAATTGGCAATTGAGGCACATCCGTGCTCCTGGGATTCTCAAAAATCGAAGCACTTAGTTTTTTAGTCTGCTTTGCTTGTTTTTTATTAGGCCGCAACATGGATCTCTTGACACTGTTGGCATTATTACTTGAGATTGTCATTATAGCAGACTCAACTGTACCAACCGAATTGATGGCCGGTGATTTTTCTTGTTTGCTTTGAGCAATCGTATTTCCCCTCGTTCTTTGTTTCCTCTTCATATTGGGTTCTTTAATTTTATTGGGTTCGGTTGGGTTTTTCAAAGTTGTTGGCGTTGTCGTGAATAAAGTTGAAGAACTGTTGACAGTTGTTTGAGTCGAAGCCCTTCTGGTGGGACTTGGAGTGGTAGTATTTAATTTAATATCTTCCAATTTATTTAGAGGTTTTCTTCTCATATACATGCCACTGGTTCTATTTCTTTTATATCTGGAAAAGGTTGATTCCGTCGTGGATATATTCTTTGAGACTTCAGCAATGCTAGTCGTACTTTTGATTGGACTTTTTGTCGCCGGAGCTAAATAACGAACTCGCTTTACTGACCGAGTAAAGTTGGGCTTGGTTCCGTAACTAATTGTGGCTCTCAATATTTTGGAAACATTTCGAAGAGGCAAGCGCCACCTTTTCTCCGATTTTTTCAACTTTAGTCGATTTTTAAGTTTTATCTTGCTGATTGACAAGTTTTCAATATTTTCACTTATCGTAGTGTTGGGAGTATTCACAGTTGTCAACGTAGTTTCCGCACAATATTTACAGGTTTCATTCGTCAATTCATCGCGAACAATAATAGTTGATATGGGCTCCCAGCCCCAGCTCGATAATGTTCTCATGGTACTCAAAATGGGCGATTGTGTTTCAATTGAGGTTGACACTGAAATGAGACTCGGCATAGTAGAAGTTTCTTTTGTCAATGGTCTTGCTGAGCTCAGATCTGAGTGATATGCTTGGGATAATGGTGTTGTCGAGGGTGAGGTCGGAGAAACATGTGTGGTCTTTTGTGTATCAAAATTGTGATTACTTTCGGTGAAAAAATCCATAAAAGTTGGCGGTGATCTTGATGTTGGTATGTATAGCTTTTTGTATTCCGATCTACTGTCAAGCTTCTTCTTCTTAGGATAATTCATTGAGGGAGGTGGAATCACGTCGTCCAAGGTAAAGTACGTATGGCTCACATATCGAGAATATGGTAAATCCGTAGTGGTTTTTAGAACAATTTTTTCCTCTGGCCTCTCCGAATGAATTTCCCTTTTTAAAGGTGTAAAGGGCACCAGAGATGGAGTCACACCACAGGGAAAAACATTGATTGTTTTCTGATAGACGCCATGTTTACATAAGGACCATTCTTCCGATAAATTTCGCTTGTGATTTTCGTTCGGTATACTATTAGATAAGCGTATGGGCTGCGCTGTTGTACTTGGAGCTGGAGAGCTATAATAGGGTTTTGTTGGTATTTTATACGTCACAATAGATCCTGGCAAGGCCACAGCATCCTGAGTGCTTCTCAAATGGGCCCTAGTTTTAAGTAAATAATACATGAGCTGCTAGTTTCGATATTTAAATCATATAATACCTGGGAGTTCCTCCAAATATAACGCTCTTTTCAAATGGCAAATGCATATATCTTGGATGAGGATGCATATGGGATTTTCCTAAAATTTGTTTCATTCGCAGGCTGCCAATATAGAACGGGGTTCTGCCTTTATACCAGAGCATCTTTCTGAATGGATTAAATTGATGATTTTTGATGGGCTGATAAATATAGAAAGCCCGAGGATCAACATTCCACATCTTTCAAAAAAAAATGAAATACTTTTTTTTAGAACACGAAAATTTAAGGCATAATAAAATTTATACAAACAGTTTTGGGATAGCCCACATGATTCCCAAGCACGCCATTAATCCCTAAGAGGCTTATAGATCCTGAAATTATATAGAGTTGAATCAAGTGAAACTTTTCGAAGCAATTTAATTATAATTTTATTAGTGCTTACCAATGGTCAAATAAAAAATATTTACAATTTTTAAGCTGTTTCCGAACATTTTGGAAATCTGCACTAAAGATAAATCAAGACTAAGTCCAAGCAAACCACTTTCATCATTTCATTGCGAGATGTTCCAAGGCCTCACACGAGATCCAAACCAATTGTTTCGGCCTTAACAAACCAGGCATACCCTTCGAATATAATGAATAACTTGATAGATTTTTCCTACTAAATTACTTACCATATATGAAATTGTTTTCATTTCAAGCATAATTTAAAGGACAAATTCCACAAATTCCAAGACAAAAAATGTAGGTGATAAGAAACAAGTCGAAAAAACCTAAACTTTCGATTTCATAAAACTAAAAAGCCTGCATGCCACATTTTTAATTACTTTTGGTGCTGTGGACCATAAAAATCCATGCATGGTTGATTCTTACAAGCTTATTTCTCTGAAAACTGCACATGCACATTGCAATTAATTTTGCAGATTTCTAATCTGGTGGCTTCAGAGAGCAGCAGCAGTAACAAACCACAAGTTGATCAGTCAAATCAGTAAAATATGCATCCACTCAGATAGCAACGAACTCTTACGCATATTAA
Source organism: Scaptodrosophila latifasciaeformis (assembly GCA_037075145.1). Taxonomy (NCBI): domain Eukaryota; kingdom Metazoa; phylum Arthropoda; class Insecta; order Diptera; family Drosophilidae; genus Scaptodrosophila; species Scaptodrosophila latifasciaeformis. The sequence goes on from JBAMCM010000158.1 coordinate 1,018,168, forward strand.
AATTTGATTCCTTGATTTGTGTGATTCCCCACCGCAAATTGCAAATGAATTGAACTGATTAATTTCATTGGAAATATTTTTTTATTAAAAAATCTTGTAAAAGTATAAAAATGTCATAGTTTTATAATATAGGGACATAAATATGAAAACAAAACGCCCGAGAAAATGCCTGTTATCAGCATAGCAGCGGCAAACATTCCAGCGGTGACCTGATGCTGAGGGCTCACACATTGTGGGGCGTACATCATACCCAATGAACTGCAATTGATAAAAAAAACACACACACATGAATATAATTTTTATGTAAACTAATTAAAGTGATAAAAGAGAAAGAATTACCTTAAGTAGCCCGAACTAAAGGCCATGGCGGCAGCAATGATCCAGTAAATCCATTCGTTTGTGATTAAAACCGGAAGAGTTCGATCAGTATTTCCAGGTAAATAATTGCAGTACAAAAATAGTGGTATAAATGCCAAGCGTAAAATTACAGGAACCATTAAATATTTCGGTTTCGGCTGTAAAATGAATTTTTTGGTAAAAATATGTAAGAGCATTAAATATATTGTAAATAACATACCCATTGAATCCAAGAAGTTGCCAAGCTGCCCAACATAGCAAATAGATTAAAAGTCAGGAAGCAAGTGATTTTAGTGAAATAATCGGGAGATATGAAAAACTCCGTATCGCTTTGTTTTATATCTGCAAAGATAGTTGTATTATTGATAAGCCAGCCTAGAAACAAATAAAGAAAAATGGTGTGCTACCTGAATGCACTGCTGGGAATATTGAAAGTGTGACGAAAAATGTGAAAAATATATTGAAGAGCTGAGGGGAAGCCTGTTTGACTATCTTCCAGTAAGGAACTTTTTGTTTATCCTTCGATGCGGCCTTGTTGTTATCGGTCTTACTGAGATTATCGTAATACCTAAAGAATTTCTACAAAAACAGAAACATAAATCTATGTTAATACTGCAAAAATAATGTCCATCAAATCACTTACGTTCAGTGGCAAGGCAAAGTATGTATCGAAGCAGAATAGCAGCACCAACATTGCCACTACAAAATAATAAATAGCAGAAGTCCGTTTCGACTTAAAGAAGAAATCATTGGCTATGGACAAAACAGAGGCAAATAGCCCACTAATATTGGAGCCCAAGACTACAGCCCCTGTGTATTTGATAGGCAAGGCAGCTACCATACCATAAATGGTATTCTGATAAATTCCATTAGACACTGAAATACATATTAATTATTAACATATTTTTAAACAAAACTCCAGCCATACATACTATTTAAAATAACAATAGTGATCATAGTTATCCAAAAGAACAACACTGGCCAGGTGGATGAGTCCAGCATTGCCATTACCACTGTAATTATAAAAACAAATAGTTCAACCAAAATGCTGTAAACTATCCGTTTAGTCATATCTCCACTAAAAAAAAAATAAAAGAGTTATTATGTGAATATGTATTCAGTGTATTTATGTACTTCATGTTCTTTTCAGACTTACCCAAAACTAATAAAAATGTTAATCCAATTGAAAAGCAAATTGGGAATTTGGGAAGCAAATCCGACATTTTGCAGAAAAAGGGTGCCATAGTTAGAGTCTGGCTCGAGTATAGTGGTATTTGGGCTTAACTTGTAGTCCACAAAATAACTCTTTGCCGTTATGAACATATTCCAAGGCATTAAAGTGCCCAGACCGTGTAACACAAATATAAGTAAGACTATATTGTAACAATCCTTAGGCGGTTGATTCAATGCTAAAACAAATAATATACCAGTTAGGAATCGGATTACCGAATTATACTGTATTATTAAAATACCTTTATTATCCTCTTCAATCATTTTAGACTCCCATGATGGATTCAATGTTACTGGCACTTGTTTACCAATAAATGGCGATTTCTCGCTTTTCTTGTCCGCTGAAAGAGTATACAAAATTAATTAGTTTTAATTTAATTTTTGGGAAAGTAAAACAAAAAAACTTACCCATCTTGTGATAGCTTCTCACCACAGCAGTATTCTGGAAATCAAAATATAATAAAAATGATTTATATGTATTAATTGAATTTAATCACAAAATTTAATAACTGGCCCATGGTAACACGCATTCTTGCGATCCACAATTGCTTCGGAAAACTCTGATTTAATTATCAACAATTATCAGCAGATAAGCCTAACCCACAAATCCAGCCGATATAGAATAGTTGTATAATCAATAAAAGATACGATTTTTTATTTAAAGTTTCAAGAAAAAAAAATGAAGTGGAATGCAAATTTTGTGTGTACATTCAACCTAAAAGTGCATTGAGCTAGAACGAAATCTGCCCCCATTAATTCAATTCCAATTATAAATATAATATCATCGGGTGCCCCACCCGAACACTCTTTTATTATTTATTTTTTTCTGCACGCACAATTATCCGAAACCCAAATTAATTAAATCTATTAAATTTAAGATCACAGAGCTACCGACTAATTAAATGCATGTGGTTTGTTGGTAGTTTGAGCTGAAATGCAATTTTTCACAAATCAGGAAATGCACATGGTGAAAATGGTTTTATATTTTCCTTTCATTTAGCGTGTACAGGCTAATCAAAACAAAAGTTTTTCAAAGAAACATGTGATATATTAAATTTTTTTTTTGGATAAGCTGTTCGTTGCAATATGAGCAGTGTAGTTTTGTTCTTAAGTAATTATATCGTAGTACGATCCTATTACAAATGTCTTTTAATTTTGTTTGGTAATTTAAAAGCACGTGAACATTTTCCGGTGTGTATAGCAATGTTAAAAAATAGATTGCCAAATTGAAAAGCTATTAATAAATAAATTACGAAAAAGAACTTTACATTTAAAAACTATGAGCTACACAAACGTTACCGGCCAAAGCAACTCCCGATGAAAATACACTAATTTTACATTACGCTAACTATATTTAACAAGCGCTTCATTGATCAGTGTTACCAGAGTGGACGCAGGAAAACTCACTAAAAATGACTTGCATGGTCAAATTTATCAATACATTGACATATATCAACAACAACAATATTGAATTTGTTTTTTTTTTCATACTACAAATTAATTTAATAAATACTTTATACATTTTTATTTATCTTGGTAAGCAAATAAACTCTACAGAAAGAATTACAATTACGTGTTCTTTGGTCTTTTATAAATCTATTTTTAATTTTTTAAAGAATTTTTCTCAATTCATTGATTTTATTATATTGTATATTAAGCTAGGAAATTTAACCAGATACATATTTAATGGCTTTTATTGTTATCTTTTACAAATTTTGATTGAAAAATCTGAAAATCTGTGGACTAATAAAAATTCATTTAAAGCTTTTCTGGTTAGTTTCTTGGAATTTGTAGAACCATTTTTAAATCGCTTAAATTAATGCCAATATTAAAATATTTTCTTAAAGTTATCTTTTTATTTTGTGTCAGATTTGCCCGTTTTCACACTAATCTAATATATTATATAAAAAAATAACAAAAATAATATTCAAAAATAGAATTTTTTTATATCTCAAGATAGTTTATTCTAGGAAATATTTGATTTTGTTGTACAAAACTTTATCGATTACTTTTCCAAGTAGTGTGTATAGGCCCTTTTAGTAATCGTTCTTGTGTCAACGCCACATTCGCCGGAAATGAACCTTGAGTGTGTTTTTTTTTAGATGACATGGTTCTTTCGGTTTACCTCTTTGGTTGGGACGGCCATTAAGTCACATGTGAGTAGCGTTAATTTGATTTTATAAACGTTTCAAAGCACAAAAAAACTGAGTTCTTGTGTAAATGTTGTGCCGCAGTCGTTTAAGTTGATCTGACAACAGATTTGAAGCGTATAAAACGCCAAAATTCGCTTCTACAAATAGATTTTCACTCGATGCTGACTGTGTGAAAAAATGCCTTTGCAAATTCTCTTTCTATAGTATGTATGTAATTGCATATAACTATGTGCGGCTAGCATTTATGTACTCGGAGCAATACGCTGATTTTATTTCGATTAAAAAAAATGTACATAATGGTATACATAATTATGTATACATAAAAGTTACATTATATGCATATGTATATAATATATCCGAATGAGCCCAGCTAAATAAAAGAAAAAAGAAAAATACCGACTTAGATGTGTTTCGTGGCAACTAACATTTTGTGGCTTTTATTATTACAAAGTGATTAATAAAATCGTTTTTTTTTATTGTCTTTCAGATATTTTTGCATTGCTTTACATATTGAATATTCGTGTAAAATGGCTGAAATCGATGAACATTTTGAGAAGAGTGATTCCGGGGCTTCGCAAACATATCCAATGCAATGTTCTGCATTGCGCAAAAATGGATTTGTTATGTTAAAGAGCAGACCCTGTAAAATAGTGGAAATGTCAACTTCTAAGACAGGCAAGCACGGACATGCTAAAATTCACATGGTCGGAATTGATATTTTCTCAAACAAAAAGTGAGTATACAAATTTTGCAGTTGAGCTGGACCACTCCAAAAATTTATAGACGCCATTCAAAAAGAAAATTCGTCTACAACAAATTTGTTTGTTTTCCAGTCTTTTGTATACATATAAAAAAAAGTACAGTTTTTTTAATTGGACGCTTGCAAGGAATAATGAATTTTTAGTCTATTGGAATTGAAATATTATTGATATTCTATTAAAAAATTATGATGCTTTATTGTATTCCAGGTACGAAGATATATGCCCATCCACTCACAACATGGATGTTCCTCATGTCAAGAGGGAAGATCTCCAGTTGACGGATATTTCTGATGACGGTTTTCTTACTTTGATGTCAGACAATGGGGACTTGCGTGAAGATTTAAAACTTCCAGAGGGTGATCTTGGTGCACAATTGCGTGCAGATTTTGATAGTGGCAAGGATTTACTGGTAAGTCTTAAACAAATAGAGACAAATTTTAATCTATATATATATATATATTTGTTTTTGTTTTTCTTTATTATAGTGCACAGTCCTCAAAGCTTGTGGCGAAGAATGTGTTATTGCTATAAAGACTAATACGGCTTTGGACAAATAAGAAACCACATGTTGCTGCAAATTTCTGTTGCATTTACATCTGGAGTAAATTTAATCGAAGAAGATGCTGTTATAGGCTAGTTAATTCAACTTCTCTAACTTCATTCTAAAGATTTAAAAAAACAAAACAAAATAATATTGTACCATTAAAGCAGAAATTTGAAGCATCTAGGTTGAAAAAAAAAGAATACTAAGCAACAAAATACACGTTTGCCAATAAACCATTTTTTACCTAAACAAATCATTCGCGGTATTCCGTTTCGCCTTTTCAGCAAATCTCTACAGCTTTGGAAACTACTTGATTTTTCTTAAGTCGATTTTGCATTGGTAAGTTGCTGATTGGGGAGAGAAGCTGCATACTTTTTTCCTGGAATAATGGAAAAGCTGGTCCTCTCCGAACTATCGATTTTCTCCAAGCAGAAATATAAAATCAATCAGAAAAGATATAAAAAATATATCTATCCAGAAGGAGTTATAGACCGGTTCAGTTTAACCTTTTCAGCTTCCAAATTTATTGAAATCAAAAGGGGAAAGTAGTTTTGCCTATATTAAAAGCTGGGTGAATTTGGCTTAGGTGGGGCGGGTCTCAGATGCCTCCTTATTTGGGTATACATTTTTTTCACTGAAAACGAAATTTATCTGGAACCTTCTAAGGCCCACCCAGTTGCCTGTTTTGGGCAGCTGGAAATGCGTTGGAGTTTTGCAATTTATTTAGGTCACCGGTCAATTGGTTCACTCATATCGACAGACCTGGGCTACCTCTATTTTTTTTTTCTGATTTTCCAATAAAATAGTGAGAAAAGTTCAAGTTGTATGGTTTATTATCATTCATAATGTACACTTTAATAATACGAAATGTATTAGGGAAACGATAAGAATAAAATAGAAAAGAAACTAATGTTAATCCGATTTTAGTCGATTTGCAAATTCAATTTGTTGTATTTCCTTCCACTCCTTTTTAGGCTTCATTCTCTTAAGTTGTCCATCCCAGACTAAATCAATAAGTCCACCCTGTTTGGCGATAACGCTTTTAACGCGATTCGCAAAATCTATTGCCGATTCACCATCCTGGCGGTACATTGGCGGCAGATACCACACATCACAGACAATTGCCCATGACGTCATCATCATATATAAATACTGCATCATTGAATATTTTGAGCTATTCCAAAATGCATCACCAAAACGTGGATCGTACCTAAAAAAAAAGAGAGAAAAGCTTTTAGGAGATTTCATTTTGTATGATAAAAAAAAGGTCAACTTACTTAATTGCTACGGGATAGATAACTCCGCCAACCTCAAAGCTGCCCTTTTTGAATTGCATCACCGAAGTGTTGTTGATGCAGGTACCCTCGGGGAATATCAAGATGGGTGGATTGTTTGGATCGGAGACGTGCTGCTTTAAACGCTCAGCCACGGTATGACGATCCTTGGCCTCTCCTCGCTCAAACCAAATGTGTGGCGAGGCTCTGGCCAGAGCTCTTTGCAAAACACCCAGGAAACCGCCATGGCGTTGTCCAATCTAATTAAAACCAAAAATATTTTTTAAATATTTCTCTAAAAGAAAAGAAAAGTAAGCTTAAACTAGGACAAACACAATATTTGGGGGGACAATGCAAACAAGACTTTTCGACTATGAAAAACCATTCCATCCAAATGCGAAATGATTACAACAAAGAAAAAAAAAATAAAAATAATAATAATAATTTACTTATCAGACACAATGAAATGGCGGATCCATGATAACCATTTGGCTTGAGCGGCTATTTTGAGGTATTAATTATCAGGAGGTCTTGGTAGATTTGATAAACCTTCAAAGGTAATATAAATATTGAAAATAAAACTATTCGCCTAGACATTATGTATTTCCCTACTAACAAAATTATACAACCGAAAAGAAATTCAAATCGATTAGGAATTCTAGGAAAGTGGATTTTGTTGGGGGTGGGGAAGGACTCTTTTTTTTGGGTTATGATTTATTTTGTCTTACCAGGGAGTAGGTTGTGTCGCACATTAATACCAGAACATCAATGGGGCTTGTGTGATTGGCCACACAAATGCCATTTAAAGGACGATTCTCCTCATGATGATAAGTGACAACGGCTGAGATTGCGCTAGATAAAACACCAAAGCACTGTCCGAGAACCTTGTTGACAACATTTCTCTTGGTCTCTCCATCCCTGAGGTAACCCACAGCCGCTGTGCAAACTGTTAACCACACTACCTAAGAGTCCACAAATTAAATTTATTGCAGGCCACAATAATGGTTAGCATTTTTCAATTGGCATTTGGATTGAATAATTTTTGAAAATTTCACAATTCTTTGAAAGTCGAAAGGAGAACCCGGAAAGTCTAATCCCAAAACTTACCTGATTATGATCTTTAGAGCAAAAAATTAATAATAAAAACAAGGCGAGGACAACATAATAAGCACAATTAAACATTAAATTGAGAAACTTTTGAAGCAAAGAAATAAATGTCTCACCAGGGAAAAGGTGCAATCGGTTGATAGAATTGCCACATCCAGGGGGGAGGTGTGATTGGCTACACAAAAACCGGTAGTCGAGGGCTTATATTGTGTATTGTGGAACTTAATTAGGGCTGATAGAGAGCTTGCTATTAGTCGGAATGTTATTTTGAAGGATAAATCAGCTAAGGGATGTCGCAAGAACCGAAAAGGTATTAAGGCCACAAATGAATTAGAGAAAACAGCAAAAATCACCTACGAAATTAAAAAATAAGTGCATTTTTCAGTTAATATTTAAATCAAATTATTTTCAAAAACATATTAGAAAATGTTATAACTTATAACTAAAACAAAAAAACAGCAAATGTGTAATGTTCTTTCGAAATTCTGAATTGTGAATTTTCAAAAATTTGTAATCCTTTTTTGAGAGGTTGGACAAAACATGTGAAAAATGCCAATGACGCTGGTTTCTTTTCATTTCGTTCACTTACACCGAGGAAGCAGACCAAAACACGCAACGGCATAAGTATAAAATACCGGACTATAAATCCAACCACCCATATTAGCGTTATCCTCCAGGATATAAACTCATAGTGTCGATTGGTTCGCGTCAGCATATTCCAACTTTTCAATTCCTCCGCCTCGAAACGAGACGTCACATCGTCTTCAATGATGGCTTCAATGCCAGATTTAACATATTCTAAGCAAGCCTCAAAATCAAAATTGATTTCTTCCTGCAAGGAAATAAAGTCATTTTTTAGTTAGGTTTTTTTTGACCCGATTTCTGTTTCTTTTGACTATGCCATATAGAATATCTTATCTTAGTTACTTTACTTTTTTCGCCTTTTCTTGTGTAGCTTCCTGGGGCTGTGGTAGGAGGATAGCATCTCTGTTTATAAGTGTGGCTCCATTTGTGCCAGCTTCTTTATCAGAACTCAATGGGGCCTTCTTTTGTGCATTATCCTCGTTGGGATCTTGAACTTTTGCTGCAGTTTCTATACTATCTCGGCCATACTGGAATTTAAAAAAAAGAAGAAAAACAACAATAATATATTATTTTTTAACTGATAATATCAATCGTATATAGATTACACAGGTGCTGCGAAAACAACCTGACAACAGGCGCTTTTCGGCATGGTAAAAAACCAACAATATCGTTTTTAATTGCACTTTAATTTGAGGGCATCGGACAAAGCAAGTTTTTATCAAAATAGTTTACCACTTAATAGGTAATGTGTCACGCCCGCCTTCTCTAGGCCAGGTAAGGCTGACTATATTTATGGACTTTGAAATGTTAACGATTTAAATATTGAATCAACAGATAAGAAGCGTATACAGGCACATTTTAAAATATATTTTGTATGTATTTATTGGCTGACAATTAGCAACGGTATTGAGATTAACGAAATACCGTTAGTTACCTCAAATATCCGTAAGAGAAGATTCACATATGCTTTGCGAACGCCGACAGATTTGTTGATGGCCGATAAGACTACAAGGAATGAAATAAAAAACGCGAACGGAACGCAGCAGATACTAAAAATTGCAGAAAGCATTTTAAATTCTATTTCCACTTCATTTAAAATATTATATAATTATAAACACATTAAGTTTATTTTATTTATGTTTTAAGAACTCATTCCCCCAAACAACAACGCTGACTGCGCAAAATTAGTGATGTCGATACCTCATCGATTCTTCGATGCACTCTACAATTGGTAAGATAGCGCTTTATCGATAACACCGCGAGTCCATTTATCGGCAGCAATGCCGTGTGACCAAATTCGGTGGCATAAAAATACTGAATGAAATCAAATGAAAAGAGAAAAAAATGAAGAAGAATTTACGGCAGCTGGGCACACAGCGACCCAACTCTAGTTTTTGTTCGGGCTAACTTTTTTTGTATAAATATTTATTAAAATACATATATATACTCCGCAAAATGGAGTGATATATTATCAGCGATAGCGACAAGTGTCTAAAGAACATATTTACTGTGCATTTGTGTGTCTGTTTTCGGTTTTATGTAAATGTAAAATTATAGACTCGAGCGACATGTCTCTAAACAGCAACATAAGCGAAAAAGAAATCGACGATGAGGACATGGACATGTCAACAACAAAATTACCGAATAATCATGTTGTTCGGGTCAATCAGGACTCCGATGATAATTTGCAAGCCTTGTTTGATAGCGTGTTAAACCCAGGAGATGCAAAACAGCCACTCCAGATCCCTTTTCGTATGCGTAAACTTCCGAATTCCTTCTTCAATCCCCCGGCCCCCTCGCACTCACGAGCTAACAGCGCCGACTCTACTTACGACGCAGGCTCGCAAAGCAATATCAATAAGCCAGCACAAACAGGCCCAACTGTTGAACCAATCTCTAACCAACCACCATCATCACTCAATCGTCTGCCAATTCACCACTCTCGGGCTCGCAGTAGTCCAGCATCTCTGCAGCAGAACTACAATGTTCGTTCTAGGAACGAAACAAACGCCACCCCCAACCAAGGGCCGGGTCCAGCCTATCCCGACAATGGAGTTGAATTCCCAAGCAGTGCCGCCAGCAATATTGAAGTCGATGGAATGAATGCCATGCATGTGGTACCCATATCCGGCCAAACTATACATAAAAAGCAACGCTCCTATGACGTAGTGAGCCCAATTCAGCTGCAAAGTCAGCTCGGAGCCTTGCCTCCCGGCTGGGAGCAAGCTAAAACTAACGATGGCCAGATTTACTATTTGAAGTAAGTATCCAACATTTTTTTTTTAATTATAAACAAAAAATATAATTATGTATATAATTTTAGTCATACTACTAAAACAACGCAATGGGAAGATCCGCGACTCGATCCGAGCCTCGCCCTTGGTCGAGTTCAATATCGTCAGCAACAGGAACGCGCTATAGCAGAACGGATAAAGCAAAATGGTAAGTCTCATTCATAAAATTAAAAACCTCACAATTAAAGTTTTTCTATATAAAATTTAAAAAAATATATAAATATATGTTTATATATTCGAAATTAACGAAACACACATTGCAACTTGGAAGATAAAAGTTTTGATTAAAACAATAAAGTTTTTGGTCTAACGAAAATTTATGTTTGAGTTGATCAGACAGATTATAAATAATGATCTTATTCTATATAAAATTGTGCTTTTATTTGTTAGACAGGATCTTGATATATTTTACTAAAACACTTTAAAAGAATTTATAAAAAAAAAAGAATAATAATAATAGAAAAAATCAGTTCTATTGTTTTGAAAAGATTAAGATATTTATAAACAAAAGGTTTATGATTAATACAAAAAGAACTTGAAATTAAAATAATTTACGTAGTGAAAAAAAAAATAATAAAAAAAATTTAGATTAGATTAAATACTTTAGATTAGATAGTGGGTGAAAGGGTTCTATTTGGGTTCTATTTATTTACATAGATCGAAACGACCTTAGTAATCTGTGCTGTTGCAGATCTTTTACAATCTACGAAACCAACCAATTCTGCGACAATTCCTGAGAGCCTTGGCCCACTGCCGGATGGTTGGGAACAAGCAGTAACTGAGTCTGGAGACATTTATTTTATAAATCATATTGATCGAACAACTTCATGGAACGATCCAAGAATACGTAAGTACCTAAACAAAAAAATAGAGAATTTTAAGAATTTAGGGTCGATTATAAATTGTCTATTGTCAATATTAACGCAGATCTAGTAGGGCTTTTAATTGAGCTTAGCTGGGATATCAGTTATTTTAAATAAAATCTTTTTTATCTTTACAGCACAATTCTATAAAATTGTATTCTTTTTGATTTAAAATTATTGTTTCGTTTATCTTTTGATTTGTATATGTTTTGTGGTTACCGACTATTTTGAATTATGTCTTAATTTAGTTTTCTTAATTTTATAATATATTTTTTGATTTAAATTACTTTTGTTTTAGAACCTGGACTAAGCGGACTTGACTGCCCAGATAATTTAGTATCAACTCTTCAGGTAAATATATACCTATCAAAGGTTGCCCAGACTGAGAGGTTATTAAACTTGAAATATCTTATATTATTATTATTTTTTTCTGGGCTTCCTTTAATGAAAAACTCTTGATTCATTTAAATGTATTTTTTCGGAACAAATTTTCCAGATCGAAGATAATATTTGCACGAATATGTTTAATGACGCCCCAAATATTATTAATACACCGTCTTCCCATAAACCCGATGACTTGGAGTGGTATAAAATAAATTAAAAATACCATTGTATTAGACTTCAAAGTTTTATATTGTGTATTAATCTTAATTAAATATTATTTTCACAGATTTCGATACGAATATAATGTATTTTTTTAATGCTCTTGTTAGCTTTAATTTTTTATTACATATTTTTATTCTTTTCAAGTGCTTTAATAATAAAATTGAGTTTTTAATTTTTTTGTGGCGTTGTTTGCTTTTGTTGTTCCATTTTCATTGTTCCAGTGTACCGAATCAGTTGAGTTATATTGTCAATTTTGACATAACAGGGTGGCTCACGGCTTACCGGAAATTTGACGTCAGCTGTCAAAACAAACCTGGGCTCTTTTCCGTTTGGCATTCCGGTCGACGGTAAGGGATTCTAAGACTGCTATAATAATCGCAAAAATTTAACATAATCTTTATATTATAGCGGTTTATTGAACCAACAATTAAATATGCCTCCCAAATTCGATCCTACAGAAGTAAAATTAGGTAAGTAAAAACGTCGGAGTGTGCGTAAAGTTAAACCATACATGGACCGATGTACCCTTTCAGTTACTGGCTAAAAGTTGTTTACATATGGATAACAAAATTAAAATCATACAAATTCTGTGTCTTTTTAGTGTACTTGCGCTGCGTCGGCGGTGAGGTCGGAGCAACATCTTCTTTGGCTCCAAAGATCGGTCCACTTGGTCTGGTAAGTTGTTGTTGTTAATAATTGTTTTTGCATATAATTTAATAATTTTTAATGCCTTTGCAGTCCCCAAAGAAAGTTGGAGATGATATTGCCAAGGCTACATCTGACTGGAAAGGCCTAAAAATCACTGTCTGCCTCACCATTCAAAACAGGCAAGCTACCATTTCTGTGGTTCCATCGGCTGCGTCCTTAATCGTCAAGGCTTTGAAGGAACCTCCACGCGACAGAAAGAAGCAGAAGAACAGTGAGTAAACATTATCTGAGCGCTGAACGAAATTCGTCAAATGCTAAGAAAAGCCGGCTCTGCTAAAGTGTAAATTTAAATCAAATTTGAAGAAAATTGAAATCCCGAAATAAGTTCTACTTGTTTATCCAAAGTGCCGAATTCACTTCATCTACTTAGCTTCTGACGGATTTACAAATCTAAATTGTGTACCCTAAACTAATTATATTCTTTCTGTTTCCTTTAGTCAAACATAGCGGAAATATCACCTTTGATGATATACTGTCCATTGCCCGTGTAATGAGACCACGTTCGATGGCCCGTGAAATGAAGGGCACCTGCAAAGAGGTCTTGGGAACTGCCCAGAGTGTTGGTTGCACTGTAGACGGACGACCACCACATGATATTATTGACGACATCAATAATGGCTCTGTGGAAGTTCCTGCAGAATAAGAAGTTCAATTTCATTGAAACAAATAATAAAACGTATTTGTAACGACACTGTTATGATTTTTATATTGCTTGTTTTCTTCAAGCGGTGGGGCAAAAAAGATAAATATATGGGGCATGCATGCAGCGTCCTACTATTTTATAAATTGCAAATGCAAATTTTGAAATTGTAAACGCCGATTGAGCGAGTTGGCAGGTCTGTTTTGTGCGTTTTTCAACACTGCCAATCAAATATGTCCAAATTCATCTTGTCAATAAATACAAATTGAAAAGTAACACTTCTGTTATTTTATTTATAAATTGTGCCATACCGACAGGCTTTTATTAAAAGCATTCAAATTTTCCCCACAATGCAATTGTAAACAATTTAACATTGATTACGTAGATGTTGGTATAAATACAATTTTGTATTAAATAAAGAAAACAATATATTTGGAAACAAGTATCTCAAGAATACAGTTTATTTAATATTCTCTTTGCGTTTGTAGGCATGTCAAAATCATAATCGCAGATAGGATTTTGTGCAGATTTGGGGCTTACAACTTTAGCTTGGTACGTCTCCAATGACGACGCTTAGCGTTGTACCTAAAAATAAAAGAATAAGAAATGGATTGATTAAAAACTGGTCAAGAAAATGTATACATGTCAACTAAATTAAGTCCTCAAGAGCTCTGAGCTTAGCAGATAAATTTAATTGCTTGAGAACAACAATAACATTAGGTAAACAAAAATAGCACGTGAGTGCAAATAATTTCGAAATTGATTTTAGTTGAATCGAAAGTGTTGACATAAAATTTACAAATAAGAGTTTCAAATTACTATTTCTTACCGGATTGTGTTTCCTGTACGCAAACGAACCCATTGGGGCACTGACCGGTTCTGCTTAAGTTTTTTAGCCAACTTCTGTTTTATTCTGAACGATTTGTGTGCCGCCTAGAAAAAACATATACGTAGAACATTATTAAACTGATTTTACATTTTTACCGCCAAGGATTTCATAAAAATATTTAGATTACTTACCATTGTAATGAAGCAACTTCAAGCACCGCACCAAAAAGAAGGTATTTCTAGAGATGCATTTTAGGCGATATTTTTTTGGACAAATTTATCGAATGATAGCTTAAGGAACGATTACAAATGTGAAACACAAGATTTTTATAAAAAGGCGCTCTACACTAATTTTACTAGGGACGATAAAGAATGATTAGTTCTATCATATCGAAATAAGTTATTATAATTATTTAATCCCGAACTATTTTTAGGTAGAGTATGCAAATGCATTTCAAATTATGAATTTATACATATTTCCCACATTTTGTAGAAGTCTTATTAAATAAGAAAAACACACAATTTGTGTCATAGTATTTTCTCTATATATATTGAATGGACTATAAAAATAAATTGGTTTCAATATAATTTCATAATCAATATTATAGAATTGTATATACATATATAACTACCCAAGTCAGTTAAATTATTTTAAATCCTTAAAACAGAATTAATTTTTTATCAAAGTATTCATGACGTCATAGCAAACTATTTATGACGTCATAACAAAAGTGACTTAATATATATTAATATCTCTTATTATATTATACGGTATATTCATATAAATTTGGGCAACATAATTTATTGTAATCGGATTTTGCCCATCCATCGATTAATGAATGTTATCGTCTTTGGGCGTTCATTGATGTTCTTATTTGTTTCATTTCAAGCATTCCATGGTTTCACTTTATTGCATTGTTTCAATTTTTACAAGTGTTTGTCAGTGTCACCATTTTGCAGCTCATTAATCACTAAAATGCTTTTAAGACCATATTTGATAACAATAAAATAGTAAAATATATCGTGAATATAGCGGAATGCTGCCGGCATTTCAATTATACATTATTGAAACCATAATGCTCGCCTCTTGAGTAATGCATTCACACAAACACAAGCATATAAATGTAAAATTTTTGATACACATATATATTATATATATATATATATATAAACAGTTTTATATGTAATTTTTAAGAAGTAAAGTGTGTGTAAAGCAAAACAAAAACGAAACAAAAAACAATAGTATTTGCATTTAAACTTGAATCTGTTGTATCATAAGCTAGTGTGCCGAAAATATGCGTGAATTCAAAGTTGTTGTACTCGGATCCGGTGGTGTGGGCAAATCTGCCCTGACTGTTCAATTTGTATCTGGATGCTTCATTGAAAAATATGACCCTACGATTGAAGACTTTTATCGAAAGGAAATAGAGGTACGTAACTTAATTTTAATATTTGTAATTTTATGTATGCATATAATATTCATTGTGTATTTCATCACAAACAACATTAGCTAGCCTACAGATATGCTTATGTATGTGCGCCTACATCTCTATATAAATAAAAATAGCTTGAAACATATGAACACATACTGTCTGTTTATCATGGCTCGAGTATATGCATGCATACATATACATATGTGAAGTGCGTTGGCTTGATGTAAATATGTATAAATATATATATATGTAATTGTAATTAGTTGCTTTCAAGATAGACTAAAGAGCTGCTTACATTAGAAGTGTTATACCCGCCCAGTGAAAAGTAAAAATAAGTTGTGCTTAAAATAAAGCCGCCTCACTTTTAAATAATGACTAAACCCCTGACTGGTTTTCTAGCGTTCAGCCAGCTTGAATGCACGCACACACAGACGCACGCATACAGGCCTGTCAGCCTGTCTACCAGTCTGCCTGTTTGTAACTGTGGTAAATAAAATTGCCATGTGTGTTTGTGCATGTATTTAGCATTCGCTAAAGTGCAAACCTTTAAAAATATTGATCTGATCATGTGTGAGATCGGTTTTTATTGTCGTAAAGCGTTGCTCGTAGGAATATATAAAGTCAGCTTTCTATATATATCCGCATCCATTTCTGCATAGTAATCGAGCTGTTTTCGATTTCGTTATTAATCAGACTTTGGGGGGAAATGGCTAAGAATATTACATAAACCATAGAATCGGAAGAGAATTCGTTGAACTTAATCTTTCCGTTTGTTTTGATAAGTTATCAACAGAAGAATGATAACTAAAAATCTATGCCGTCATACATTTTGATTAATTTTAGAAAATAAACAAAATCTCACAATAATTAATTAATTTGGTTAATTTCATTTACAGGTCGACGGTTCTCCTTGTGTTTTGGAAATTTTAGACACGGCTGGAACAGAACAATTCGCCTCTATGCGGGATCTCTACATCAAAAACGGACATGGGTTTATTGTTATGTACTCACTGACGAACCATCAAACCTTTCAGGTATGATGCATCCTCATTATTTGGCTATAAAAAAAGTCTATCTTTATTGTTAGCCTAAAAGCTGAGATTCTTCCGCCTTAAAGATAAAGAAAATTTCACAAAGAAAAAATTCATTTAATTTATGACCTCAAAAATTGTAAAGATTCTGTCCTTATCATTTTGAAAATAAAATAGGACAGTTTTGATAATCGAAAGAAATTATTCTGTATAAAAATTTTCACATTCTGTCACATTTGGTTTATCTAGGTTTAATAGGGAACTAAATTCATTTCATTTTCCTTAATTTCTTTATGATTCATTATAGTTTTTGTATAAATTTGATAAGGCTGACACATTTGAGTAGTTCGAGGTCCCGATAGTTCTGAGAAAAGATTTGATATGGTCTCAAAATTTTATTTCTAAAATTCCCAATAGCTTTCATGAGCATAGCGACCATAGAAAGGATCTCATAGATACAACGGATATTCAAATGATATATACAAATAAATGTGAATCAGGATTTTGGTATAATTGTAAGTTATTTTCAAATATTCCGACTCTGATTCAAGCGCTATGTCAATGTAGAGAATCATTTTAGAAATCGGAAAACTCATCGAGATTATCTCATATAAGTTTGGACAGTTGCCAAAATCATCTAGTAAATTTCATTTTCAATATGAAAAAGTTGGGATTTATAATTAAACATATTTATATATATTTTGAAATTTTCCATATTTAATTGATTGATTTGAATATTTTTATAGGATATTTCTAGTATGAAAAATGTAATAACTCGCGTTAAAGGAAGTCAGCCAGCACCCATTTTACTAGTCGCGAATAAACTCGATTTAGATTGCCAAAGAGAAGTTTCCACTGCTGAAGGTAAGTCTATATACATATAGATTTTCTTAAGGTTTTTGGATATATCAAACTATCTGATAATCCAAACTCCTTTGAAATTATTTCGATTTTTTTTTTAAATGTTTTATTTATTTTTTTTTGGATTTTTAGGAAATGCCTTAGCACAACAGTGGGAATGCCCATTTATTGAAGCATCAGCAAAAGATCGAATAAACGTGAATGAAGTATTTGCCACCATAGTTAGAGAGATGAACTCAACACAAGAAAAGCGGCAAAAAAAGAAATATTGCTGTTGTACGCTTTTATAGAAATTGTAAAAATGTAAGATTATTAATCATAGTTAAAAATAAAATCGCTAATATTTAATGGATAATTCGTAAATTTTCCTTTTTTTTTCATTTAAGAAAAAAAAATATATATATCCTTCCATTTAGACTTACCATAAAAAATAGTTAAGAAGCTAATCTCTCAATTCAGATCGAAAAAAAAAGAAGAAATAAAATGGAAACGTGAAAATCGGTTAAGGCCTTATGCGTCATAAAGAATGAAATATTATGTGGTCCCAGAGCTCGATATATAAATACAAAAGCTCTTAAAGTTAAGTAATGGGGCCCGTGCTGGGGCCTTCTTAATTTGAGTCCGTGCGGAAAATTTATTCATAGACACGCGGGCCTTACACTCCAAAGTCGAAACTCTCTGAGTGCTAAAGAAATATTTCTCTATATAGATTGAAGGAAACGCAAAACGAAAATTAATTGAATGGTGGGCAGGTATAATAAAAATAAATATGGTTACCATGGTTTCATGGCAACGAGCGAACGAACGAAAAAACCCGTTTACCTGGGTCCTTGGCAACCAATGGCAAATGGAATTGGTAATGCTGGTAATGCCTGTGTTTGGGCTCTGTGGATTTCATAGTGTTGTTTGATTTCAAACTGTATAAGGATGTATGAGGCATATCAGTGTTTTATAAAATGAAGGAATCAAGGGATAAATTTGTACATTTACTTTTATTGTTTTATATAGTCGAAATTGCATATTTGAAATGTGCGCTATGTGTGGATGCACCGCCCATAAATGTTCCGGGCAGTGGCATCGTTTCGGGCATATATTTGAAAATGTATCGTACTCAGAATATTAAGGCTTATCTGGGTATACGATATGCGCAAGTTATTTCGAGATTTTCACCACCCGATATAGAGTTGCCACCGTGGAAGGGTATATTCAATGCATCATCATTTGCTCCGAGCTGTTGGCAACAGCGACCAGCCACACTGAGCAAGCAAGAGGATAAAATTTTCAATACTTTGTCGGGATTGAAAAATACCGAAGATGTTGAAAAGAAGTATGAGGAAAATTGCCTATATCTAAATATATTTGTACCTGATGGTGAGTTGTGCTAGTTCTGAAATCGAAATTATTAATATTATTTTGGTTTTTGATTTCTGTTTTTTTTAGGAGCACCTGGCATGGGTGGTTATGCTGTGGTTGTCTGGATACATTCGGGCGACTTTTCGGTGGGCAGTCCATATGATATTGAGCCATTTCAAATGGTCTTCAAGCAGAACGTTATCGTGGTGACCTTCTCCTATCGTCTGAATATTTTCGGATTTCTCTCAACTGACGATGGTGAGTCACAAGGCAATTTCGGTCTAATGGATCAATCAGCCGCACTCTACTGGATTAAGAGGAACATTAACAATTTCGGTGGTGATGACAATCGTATTACCCTGATGGGCCATGGTGCGGGGGCCATAAGTGTGGGCCTGCATATGACATCGGGCGAGTGGTCGAAAGGAGCTTTTCATAGGGCAATTTTGATGTCGGGAAATCCATTGATGGAGAATGCTGTACGAATGCCAAAGGATTATTCCAGTGCCCTGGACAAGGTGGCCAGCACCTTTGGTTGCACCCGTCGGCCCACATCAATGCTGATTCAATGTCTGAGGAGGGCCGATGCCAAGATCATATCCGAAAATCTTCCAGCAATCGAATGGGGACCAGTTATTGATTTCGGCCTAAGCAATATCTCCTATCCATTTATCGAAAATTATCCAGCCGTTTTATATGAAAAGGGCAATTATCATCAGGTCCCCGTAATAATCGGAGTCACAGACATGGAAGAAGTCTTTACCCTATTCAGGAACAATCTGGATGCAGAGTTGACCAAGAGTGATTTGGATAACTTCTTAAACGATTTGGCCATGAGTGATATCCACAAATATGTCGGTCACGACGAATGGTGCACGAATTTCGCCTTAGTCACGGATGCTCTTAATGCCTTTTACTCAACCGACGATTTAACCGACAAGACAACAATTAACAAAATTATTATTAACGCTCACACTGAGAAATTCTATTTTGCACCTTTGTATATGTTTGCTAATATTTTGAGCAAGCATCAACATGTCTACGGTTATCTATATAAATTCCGTTCAAACTCATTCCGATCAGACCTTGAGCTTCCCGAATGGGTAGATGTACCCAAATATTTTGATCAAACATTTGTCTGGGGTATTCCCTACACAATGAACAATATGATTGAATGGTCTTCTATGGATAAGAAAATAGCTGATATAGTAATGACGCTGTGGGCTAATTTTGCTAAATCTTCCGATCCCACAAAATCCAATGTCTATGTTAAATGGAATCCAATTACTCAAACCAATCACTCATTTTTGATTGTCGATGAGAACTTCAATACTAATTACTTACCGAATAATCATCGAATTAAATTTTGGTCAAACTTTTACCCAAAGGCCCTACAATTTTCCGCTGAATTTTGCAATTCAACAAATGTGGCCACAACAACTCGTCTTCTATCGAATACTTCCAGCCATTATGTCTATATATTTTTGTACTTGACTGTTTGCATACAGTTTTTCACTATATTCTTTTCAAATCATTAAGGATTCCAGAGGTCTTCTGCAGTGGTTGACGATGCTCCAAATATAAATGAGAATAGTAAAATAATTGAGGAAGTAAAACTGCGGAGGAGTCTTATTATATCTCTATGAATAAGCAACTTGTACTAGTCAAAAATATTGTTTGCTGATTCCACACAGTAATTAATTATTTATACACCAAAGAATATAAAAATCAAATAAAACTTGTTAAAATAAATAAATTTATGTAAAAATTTTGCATGTGTCTGATTCTACTTCCTGGGAGTCAGCTAAGACCCTAAGAAGTCTTCGGTTTTCCAGGATGTCGCTAGGCTTAAAACCAAACATCTTTATAGTCTTCTGTCTTGAGGGTTAGGCACTTAGTTCCCCAGATTTCTTAATAAAATATTTGTATTTTCTATTTATATTTTCATTAACTTAACTTGCTGCCATTAGCTAATGGTTTCTAGATATATATATTAGCCCTGTCCCTTCTGAGTGTTTCTTGTCAATTCTTGATAAATACCTGTCAATTAAAATGCAATAACTTTTGAAGGTCTTGAAAAATGAACTGAATATGACAAGTCTGAGACAAACTGATGAGTACACCTTGAGATTCGTATTTGCTTAGTTGACCTCTTTATTACCATATCTGGACTTGATAACAATAAAGACTAATTAAATTGGGTCAAATGGTACAATATGGCATTTGCTAAAAATATGGAAATATTCTGTTATAAAGACTATAAAGTATTTAAGTTGTTTAAAATGCATGAGAAAAATAAATAAAACAACGATGATCTTCAAATATTCGCTGACAGCTACGAGGGTCGTTAAATAAATATCCAATTTGTTGACCATTTTAGATCTAAATATAACTATTTATATGACTAATTTATAAACAATAAAATAGGAGTTCTTTTTTTGTTTAACCCAAAATAAAAATAATTGTTAAAGGAAGGGAAAATATAGAAGTCTGATTATGATTTAAAAAGAAATTAAAAAGTTGTTATTGGTAGGATTAAATCAAATCTGATGAATACTATATTTATTTTTTGAGATAAGAAATCATTTTTGTTAAAAATAAACTATTGAATTATTTAAAAAATCCAAAAAACATATTTGGTTTTTTTTTTCATGGAAAAAAGTAGATAATGATTGGTAAAAATTATATATAGATAAATGAAAAATGCAATAAATATTCGCAGAGAATAATTTTTGAAATAGATTTTAGTCGGCGATCATCGGTGAAAGTGTGGGTGTTATTTGAATAATTTGAATAGATTTTCCTTTCCTTTTTTTGCAAAATGCTTCGACATGTTTAATGAAATTTATGGTTCCACAATTTTTTGAAATATCTAATGGCCTATGGCTTGGTTGAGTTGCTTGGAAATTTTATAAAAATTAATTACATAAATTTTGATTTAACATTTAACAAACCAAAGAGAATTCGCTTTTTCCTCCAGCTCCTTCGCATTTCTTCTGTATATTTTTTTTAAATTTTAATTTTAATTGTGATGGCAATGGTGTTTCGCCGTGAGCCATAATCATACATTTTCTTCATATAAAATAAATTTATATATATAGATATACTGTATAGATATATATTCAAGCATATTTTCTTAGGACGGACTATGGCTATGACTGTGACTCTGACAGAAGATTATAACTATTTTAAGAACATCCAACACACAGTCGACAATGTGTGCGGATCTGTGTGTATGCCTTGCCTGCACCCAAATGTTTATAAAAATAAACACCACCCATACATACACATTCGCAAACATGGTTGTATCTGTATTTGTGCATATATGGATTTCTTATACAGCAAACGCTTCCTAATTAGAACAAGAAATTTTCCAAATTTCTTTCTTTTTTTTTTTTTTATTTATGCCATAATTTTTCTTCTTCTTGTTTATATATATATAAATTATTGATAGTCAGACTGAAATGCTTATATCTGATATTTGATAATATTTACCAAAATGGGGCTTAGGCAGATTTAAGGATTTCCTTTATCTCCTTATCAAAGATCTTTCAAAATTGAAGGGAAAATGAAAAATGATAATGAAGAGAAAAGCTTGAAAGGTTAACGATAAGTAAATCTTCAATATTTGATTTTGAATATCAAAAGCTTTTAAAGACAAAGAGTTGCCTTTGCGAGGGGCTTACTGTGTTCATTTTTAGAAATAATGAATTATAATACACAAATGGAATATACATTTGGAATAAAAATAATAATATTACACATTTCGGCGTGGAATCATATACAAATTTAATATATATATAAATATATATATTATATATATATCTAATTTTTTATGTTTGAAGGCACGTGTATATAGTATCTGACGATGAGACTAATTAAATCAATAAAAAAAAAAGTTTTCCCTAGTGATTTTTCTTCTTCTTCTTCTTAATTGATAGACAAAAAATAATTTAAAAATTCTCAATTTATTGGATAAAAAAAATATTATTTTTATTTTAAAATTTTAATTTATCCTTAAGCATTTTAAGTCCTTGTAAATTAATTGGTAAATAAAATCTAGGCTATATGTATATATTTATATGGAATGGAAATTTTTTAACAAAGATTTTTTTTTTTTTTTATGATTAATCCAAAGGAATGGGAATTTGTTTTTTTTTTTTTAATCGAGCAGCTTTCGATTATAAATCTTTGGATGCTTTGATTTGGAGAGTTGCATGAACCAAAAAAAAAACAAAAAAAATGTATGGATAATAATGAAAATTTGTTGTATGGGAGAGCACACCATTATAGATGCAATACAATCTTGTTGCATGAGGAATATTGGTATACTCGGACTTGGCTATATAGTGCCATCTCTATTGCTCAAATAGAATTTTCTTAGTTGTGCCGTGTGCATTCACAAATATAGACTACCTGTGTACAGAATCTTTCCAGTTTAGTCGGCGGCACTTCTAACGAACAGGAACTACTTCACAAAAGTACCTCTGTAGGTGTGTGAAAATATAATATATATATATATATATACCATATAGTAATCTAGATATCGAGTCGGTATATCTGTGAACATTGCACACAAAAACTCGAACATTTTCTACTTGCTCCTTCGAAATTAATTTCAATTCAAATTCAATTGTGCTTCCCCCCAGACACACTCACTCACACAACTACACATACACACACACATAGCACCATGCCATTCGTTCCAGTAGAAACCCCCAAATGTCCCGCGTGCGGCAAATCCGTCTATGCTGCTGAAGAGCGCGTCGCCGGTGGCTACAAATTCCACAAGACCTGTTTCAAATGCAGTGAGTGTCAAATGGATTCATTATTCTCTATCAAAAAAAAATTATTATAATTGTTTTTTTTTTTTTTTGTCTCGCTAAGGCATGTGCAACAAGGCTTTGGATTCAACAAACTGCACAGAACACGAGAAGGAACTTTTCTGCAAAAACTGCCATGGACGTAAATACGGTCCCAAAGGTTATGGATTCGGTGGTGGTGCTGGCTGCCTGTCCATGGACACTGGTGCTCACTTGAACAAAGAGTAAGGTTATGACTAATTCGATATAACAATATCATTCACACTCATACAATATATTTAGAAATGAAACACATGTAAGAAACCTAAAATTCCAAATTCCCCAAAAACCAAATCAATGTAAATTTTGTTTACATAAAAAAAAAAAATTCCAATTCCGTTTCGAAACGCATTGAAAATTGAAATTTTTCACTGTGTCTTTTTGTTACCCAATGAGAAATTCAATTGAATTAAATTTTTTTTATTTTGTATTCCCACCCACTTCCCTCTCCCCTTCCTAAAATTGATCTGTTCATGAAGTTTGTGTTTCTGTTTCTGATTTTGTATGTGTGCGAGTGAGACTTCTCTATGTTTGCTGTGCTCTAATTTCGTCTTTCTCTTTCTTTCTATTTGTTTTTTTTTTTTGCATTTACAGTTAAGGTACCTGTAACAATAAAAATAAAAAAAACATCAACACCAACAACACCAACTAAAAGTATAAATCACATTGAACTGTGCGATTTAAAGATAATTAATAATTTTTATGTTTCGATTATATGTTATCTATGTTATTGAAGAAGTCCAATTATGAATGTACGTGTATTTTATGATAAATTTAATTTTTGTATTCATTTACATTAATAAAATGTAAATTAATAAAAACAGATCGAATGTACAATAGAACTAGGAAATTAAACGCTACATTTATTCTACTATATCACCAACGATTGCTCCTGATCTCGAAATAACACTTACAACAACAACAAGAACAACAACACAGGCCTAATGGTAAATGACTTGGCAACAGCTGCGGTCAAAACATAATAGCCCACATTTTGTTTCTCAAGGAAACAGAATAAGCAAATATGACGTCATTATTTCTAAGAAGAGCTTAAAGAAAAATACCCACGGACCCAACATTATTCTGTTTGTCCAAATTGCCAGTCATTATCTGTGTAAATCGAATCAGCATGAAATATATATGTGCTAAGTATGTGTGTGTGTCTGTGTGTGTTGTTTCAATGGTCAACAAGCTAAAAAAGAAAAAAAAAATCTAGATTTCGTCATTGCTACCAAAAAATGTTCACAAAACATATTGCCAAGGGTCTGGGACCCCAAAGTGATGACTAATATTCTATATAAGAAGCAAAGAGAAACACTTAACGCTGACAGATTTAGATATATACATATATATGTGTATATATATCTTTATACAATATATGTAAAATATATATATGCTTATATGTATCTGGTACATGTGGTCTATGGGAAGATTTTCGAAGACTTTGTAAGAGTTTTGGCCAACTCTTTTGAGTAAATATTTACCTAAATGGGAATTGCCAGAAGATCGAATCTATGAACATAAAACTATACTTCTGGATACCATTTAAAGATCTGAAAGAAATCTTGGCCAAGACTTCTGAATAAATATTTACCTAAGTGGAATTACCAGTAGATCGAAATAAGCTACATAAAGCTATACTTCTTGAAAGATCTGAAAGAAATCTTTGCCAAATTATATGATTTTTATTATGCCTTAAGAATATCAAATTTGTTTACAGCTTTGTAGCGCCTAAGATTCCTCCAAAGGCGCCAGATGGAAAGGGATGTCCTAGATGTGGTATTTATGTTTACGCAGCTGAACAAATGCTGGCCAGAGGGAAAGTAAGTCGGGAAGAAAAAGAAAGATTTATAGGCAACATTGCTATATCATCATTTCTGATATGACTTGACCTAGGGTTATCATCGGAGGTGTTTCAAGTGTGGACAGTGCAACAAGACGCTCGACTCAACCTTGCATTGTGATGGTCCAGATAAAGAAATTTATTGCCGAGGTAAACATGTGTGTATACACGGAACGTCAATTCCACTCATAAAAATGTTAGTCAATGTCATATTGGATTTTTAAGATTAATTTAATCTGGCATAAAAGTCCTAATCGGTTTGTGTTTACCATATTTTTGTGTAAGTATTTGTGAAATTTGTTGTATACATAATATTATTTTTAGATGCAGATTTTCTATAAATATCTACGGATGCAAAATTTAATTTATCTTAGGCTGTTATGCTCAAAAGTTTGGGGCGCGAGGATATGGTCACCTTGGTATCTCATCTCTGGGACTAATGTCTGATATTAAAGATTCAGAATGGCAAAGGTATATATTCCTTATTTATCCTATGGTATGCCATAACCATCCAAATAAAAGGCATGATCAGTTAAACTATCTGAACTATTATATTTTTCAAAGAAGACTCCAAGTTTTGGATATATAATCAATATTTCTAGATCTTGGAATACTTCTACTTTGTTAAATATTATTGACCAAGTTGAGTGGGAACTTCAAATATTGACTCGACTCCCAAAATAATGATCGAATCTACAAATTCCGATTTCAGTGAGATGGCACCTAAGACCGCTGTAGTAAGTGTTGATCAAATCAAAGCCCCCATAGGCGAGGGCTGTCCTCGATGTGGAGGAGTGGTCTTTGCTGCAGAACAAGTTCTCTCTAAGGGCCGAGAATGGCATAGAAAGTGCTTTAAGTGTCGAGACTGTACGAAAACTTTGGATAGCATTATAGCATGCGATGGGCCTGGACCCGAAAATGAGGTGTTTTGCAAGACCTGTTATGGCAAGAAATGGGGGCCTCACGGTTACGGATTTGCCTGCGGCTCCAGTTTTCTGCAAACCGACGGCCTAAAGTAAGTATGAAAATGTCAAAACCTGCGGAATACTTACATAATATTAATATTCTTTTTTCTGTTTTAGTGAGGAAGATATAGCAGCAAGTCGTCCATTTGTGAGTCCCGATACTACCTCAATAAAGGCACCGGAAGGCGAAGGTTGCCCTCGTTGTGGTGGAGCTGTCTTTGCCGCAGAGCAGCAATTATCGAAAGGCAAAATGTTTCACAGGATTTGCTTCAATTGCGCACGCTGCCATCGCCCACTCGACTCTGTTTTGGCCTGCGACGGACCCGACGATAATATTTATTGTAAGCTTTGTTATGCCAAACTGTACGGCCCAAAAGGAGTTGGATATGGTCACACCCCCACCTTAGTTTCCACAAATATTGAAGAAAGTCGTGAAAGGTATAAAGTGTACAGTTGTGCTTGGCCCATAGAGTTGCCACTCTCTATAACATGTGTATATCTTTACAGTTGGGCTGCCAAACCGCCCAGCTCCGGCCAACGCTCTGCCGACGGATGTCCTCGTTGCGGATTTGTGGTCTACGCTGCGGAGCAAATGAAGAGCAAAAATAATGTTTGGCATAAATTATGCTTCTACTGTTGTGATTGCCGCAAATATTTGGACTCGACAAATCTGAATGATGGGCCCGATGGCAATATATATTGTCGTTCTTGCTATGGTCGAAATTATGGACCGAAAGGTGTTGGATATGGCATAGGAGCTGGCACATTAACAATGACCTAGTTAAATTTAGTAAATCTTAATTAGAAATTAAAAACGAAGTGTACATTCATGTCCATACTAGAATAAGTTTCGAAAGAAGTTCGGATCCATCTAAGAAGTATACATAAATGTCGAAAATAAGTTATGTCTATGTGAAACTTGCCATTTACAATGAAACTAGTTAATTTAATAATACGGAAAAAAATCTTGCACATTTTCTAATAATAAACGAACAAAAAATTTTGGTGAATGTAGACAACTCTGGTCTTTGCTTGCTGGCAGCAAAGCCAGCCACGCGAACCAGCGGCAAATTCAACTTTTAAATAAATTTGTGAGAGGTCTGTCTGACTTACCAAAGTAACCACTTTTGTGGACACCCCAATGTAGTGGTAAGCTCACTAGCTGTATTCAAGATTTTACAAAAATGCAAATAGTCTGGTATTTTCGAACAGATGTTGAAAGCCTCAGAGAAACTGAAAACTAAGAAAATAGAAAGTGGACAGCAGAAATGCCAGCTGATCGAACCGAAGATGGAAGAGAAAAGCAGCTTAGGTTCAAAAACTTGTCAGTCATGTTGTGGATACCCCTAATGCACAATCACACACATAAATTATGGCTGGCATGGCTTTGTGGCAACTGCGCATGTGTGCATGTCTTTAGGGCAAACTTCGTTAGAGATTTTACATGTCTTACCAATAAGCAGAGACCGAACCGACCGAACCAACCGACCGACTTTATTTTCTGTTTTTGTTTTGATCTTGTCCATGTATTTGTGAATAATAATTATGTGTGTGTGTGTGTGAGAGTGTGAGTAAAATAACTGAAATCACTTCACTTGCATAGATCGTTCATTTGTGCACACACAGAGAAGTCTTCGAATTGCTTGACGGAAGACTAAGACCTGGTTTACAATTTTCTTGCATCTTGTTTGTTACTTAATTCGACTCTTGTTCAAAAAAAACATATTTGTATATTATATATATATAATTATTATTTTTTTGGTCTTTTTCCCAGTGCTCAGTGTTGAAATATAGCAAAAATCGCAAAAACTGCCAGCATTAAAATTCAAATAAATCAAATTAATTTTTTTTTTTTTTATTTGTTTGATTTGTGTAACCAAATCTGGCATAAGTCGAAATCGAAAATTTGGGACAATATGTTTAAAAAGTAAGTGGCCAATAAAAACGAAAAATAACAAATCAAAGTTGTAAAGTTTTCTTTTTCATGATATTTCTTTAATTGCTCTAAATAAAAGTGCATAAATTATAGAGGTGAACATAATTACAAAGTTGAAAAAAAAAAATTTGAAAAGTGAAAGAAACAAGTTATCGAACAAGCTGTGTAATATTACTATATATACTAGACATATAAATATAGCTGAGAATTTTTAAAGCAAAATCTATAAAAATATATTATAATTTCCCTGACTCTAATTGGTGTGGGTTCAGAGTAGACTGCAAAATAAAACTGTCAATAATTAGATCTTAATGTGGGCTCCATTGATTCAAGGTCTTATTCATAATTTAACGAACCGAGCCAAAGCTACAACAATGCTGGCTTTTAAAATAACAATGGTCTTTCAATATATACATTATGTATATATCTACATTGAAGTTTCTTTATACATAAAAAAAAAAATAAAGCATAAGACCTTTCTACCAGCTTCTCATTAATTTGAATTGGTAACAAATATGATTTTATCCGCAGGGCGCCTTCGTATAAATTTTTTTAATGAATCCATCTCAAATAACTGAAGCCTTCAAAAATGTTTTGTTTCTTTTTGTTTTTAGTTGAATGATTTGAAATTTTTCCGGATTTGAATATACCTAAAAAAATAAAAACAACAACAGTAATAAAAAAATGCTACGGTATCTGGTCTTTCTAATTTTTGTCAGCACTGGTAAGCTATAATTAAGCAAATTAATCAATTATGAAAATTATTGAATTCATATTAATGGGATTTGATTTTATTAGCTATAATTGCAACTGGCGCTGAAAATGATTTTCTTACGCAAACTGTTTATGGTTTCTTGGACTTTACAACGACAATTGGAAATACGGTAATGGTTTTTTCACCGCAAAGTGCTCCACCTTTGGGTAAGAACTGTTAGCCCTGTTATTCACTTTTATCTAAAAAAAATTATTTTGCAGATCTTAAGCCGAATAAAACAGCCAATGAAATAAATATTATAGAAACTAAGCCGCTCCACAAGGAAGTAACTGGCATTAACCCAACCAAAATTTCGAGTCCCTCGACTATACAAGTAAAACCGGAAGTATCCAGCACTAATAAAAATTCCATTATCCATGTTACTTCGAATCCGAATATTTCCAAAGCTATTGAGAATAATCTGAATTTCCCAGAATACGATCTACTCTCGCGACAGCCCGAGGAATATGCCGAAGAGACTTATCGCCTGTATAACTTAAAATCAAAGGGCGATACAGATCGACATCGTATATATCTCTCGACCAAGGACAATCACCCCGTTGGTCTAGTAACGAAATTTAGTGAAACGTATACCAGAAATGGTCAGCCCACAGTCAAGGAAACAAGTGTGTTGGGGACTTATATTTCCGGGAAATACGCCCAGATTCTGCAATCTGCTTCTGTGCCAATTAACGATAGGAAATCGAAGCCACGCCTAAGCTCTACGAATCGCGCTTCTAAGCCGGCAACTGCCACAATTTTGCCCAGTAGAATTTCCAAGGATCCAAGTGCCCAACAAACTGGTTTCACCAAGCACCACCGAAAGAACTCTCCAGCCAATCGAGAATCTACGGTCAAAGTCAAGGGAACTACAAGCACAAGGAAGTCCTCTCGTCATAAGGGAAAGAGGTATAAAAAAATTTGAATTTCGAGCTTTGTGGAATATTCATTATATCATTTTATTTTAGGAGGAATAAAACCTCGCAGGCTTTCGTGGCTTCGAGTACAGTCTCCATAATTGAGCCAAGCACTCGCCGATCATTCCGAAATAAGCCATCCAGCTCTGTGGCCGTGGTTGAATATGAAGCAAGTCCCACACAGTCCACGTTCAAACTGAATCGCCGTCCTGGTCGTTGGCAATATAAATCCTCCCCGAAGCCGAAAATCAATATTAGAAAGTCTACTAGCAATGCTACACTGAATGCTGTGCCAAGTGAGCAATTAAAAGTTCAAGACTATATACCATCCGAGTCGAATGACGAGAATCAGATCCAGAAAGCTGTGGACTTGGGTAGAGATCTTGATGCTTCGGGCTCCCAAAATAATGATGAAGAACTCAAGCCCAAGAATTTTGTTCAGACCCTAAATGTGGAAATCTCAACTCCAAATAACTTTGTTGATACCTATTACGAAATAGCCACTATCAAAAGTCCAATTCTATTCCAGGTAAACTCAGTTTTTCTTAATCTAAATAGGAAATTACGAAAATTGTCTTCAATTTTCAGGCTGGAGTTGTGAAGAAAACTCGTTTTATTACCGTAACCTCAACTATTGAGAAAGTTATCAAAGATGAGCCCACAGAGACCTACTCTGAGAACGACGGACCCTTGACGGAAAATATTTTGGAGTCTACTTCGAAGCCTAGCCAGTCAGCTTTAGATGGAAGCGTTACAACATTGAATCCTATTTTTATTACGGATAGCACGGAGACTCCAAATCTGGAGACTATCACCGAATCGTTTACCATAACCCAAACCAAATTAAAGACCCAAGTTCTACCGGTTGTGTACGAAAAGCAAAACGAGACTATAATGATAACATTGGTGCAAACTTATGACTATACTAGCCTGATAACTGTGACTCAAACCGGCTCGCCGTTTATTAACAATTTTATACCATCGAAGAACTTTAAGGACTTTGAAGGAAATTTGGATGAGGCTGGCTCTGAATTGAATTTGGATCTGGAATTCGGAGACGAAGACAACATTGGACAATTTGATGCAAAATCAAAACCTAAAAATAAGGAAGGTGATATTTTAAGTCCCTCAGAGAAAGTGGCTCATGAAACCATAGAGAAGAATCCTTTATCCGTTGTAAGTCCTTTGAGCCAACCCAATAATGTAATAACTTCAACTCGACCTGTTGTTAAACTCGAAACTATCTGGGAGTCCCATGTCATTCCGCTTGTAAAGGGTACCGAGACCGTACTGCGAACATTATCGAAATCCGTGGGAGTAGTTGAGAAAACAGATTATGTTACTGAAGTTTCTACCATTTCTATGCCCTCATCACAGTTCCCATATTCTATAAACCCCTACTTTAATCCTCTTTTGCAAATTCCACCACAACAGCAGTTTATAACGTCTACAGAGGTCCTACAAACTTCCATAACTGAAACAAAGAGTAAGGTTCTTAAGCTGACTTTTGGTGCTAGGACAGCCTATACGACAATATTTTCAACTTCCGTTGTTCCTACAGCAGTAACGAAAGTTATAACTACAGCATTTCCATTGCAAAACACAGGATCCTTCCCCAACTTCTATCCTCCTCCGTATCCACCCTTTGCTTATGTTGGCTAGTAATTACATATAAATTAAAAAAAAAAAAAAACAACATGAAAAAAACAAAAACAAA
The DNA here is from genome assembly GCA_037075145.1 of Scaptodrosophila latifasciaeformis. Taxonomy (NCBI): domain Eukaryota; kingdom Metazoa; phylum Arthropoda; class Insecta; order Diptera; family Drosophilidae; genus Scaptodrosophila; species Scaptodrosophila latifasciaeformis. The sequence goes on from JBAMCM010000158.1 coordinate 1,049,790, forward strand.
CAAAAATTGTCTCAAAAAATATTTTCGACCTTTAGCGATAAAAATTACTGCATAGCATTAACATACTTTTGAGACATATTGGCAAACGAATTTTTAAGGCCTTTTTGCATAAATCACATTCAGCATTGTAAAATTTGGCAGCATTTAGTTAAAAATTGTACATATGTATAATATTGTAAAAATTCAAATACATAAATAAAGAACAAATACTCATAGTTTAAATTTGTGTTTGAAAAAAATTAAAATATTCGTTTTTCATAATTTTTCCTTGTTATGTTTTTGTTTTAACGGTTTTAATATAAATTTATAATTTATAAGATAATTATCGAAAAGGTCTGAGGGAGAATTGGATGTTTGCTTTAAAATTATCGATAACATTAATAATATTATAAGTTGGCTCGTTTCAATTCCATCGTTTCTAAAATATGCAAAGAACTCGTTGCTATATGAGCGCATAGAAAGTTAGACAAGCTCGATAAATAAAAGCAACTCTGTGCCGAGAAATAATATGACAAATTAATAACATCGGCACAATAAAAATTATGGTAGAAAGGTTATGTCAAATTAAACAATTTAAAGTGTGTTAATTGCTTAAAAGTAAGTTTAACCACCGATACGTAAATCCTGAAATACACATTGTAAACTCTAATAAAATTACACACGCCATTTTCGCGTTTGCCGTGAACCCCATACATATTTGCATGTGTATGTGTTTGCACTTATCAAAAAGATTAAAAACAGCACATTGGATTATACGTATAGTGCATATATTACATACGTTTGATTGTGTTGCATTGCATTGCTACCCACACACCTTTAAGTGAAGCATGGTTGAAATACATGAAAAGAATTGGCACATTGGCCAAGTTTGCATGTTTTGTACTTAATTTAAGCGGTGTACATAAAATAGCCCTTTGACAGGATCAAGATTTCAAAGGCTACTTTTTGGTCTAAGGTGAAAATAATACGAACGTTGAAGATTTAAATTAGCCGAAAAACAAGTGTCAAATTTACTACAAATCACAATTTCTTTTTGTTTTTTTAATGCTTATGAGAACTATAATTTTTTTTTTTGGTTTTATCATAGATATAAAAATAAAAATGTCTGTGCATTACAAGTTCAAGAGTACACTCAATTTTGATACAATTACATTCGATGGACTACACATTTCAGTAGGAGATCTGAAAAGAGAAATTGTACAACAAAAGAGATTGGGTAAAGTTTTGGATTTTGACCTGCAAATAACTAATGCCCAGACTAAAGATGGTAAGTGACTAAAGAAATATAGAAATAATTCAATACAACAGTTGTTTCTCTTAGAATATAGAGATGATGGGTTTTTAATTCCCAAGAACACAACATTGATAATCTCTCGGATACCAATAGTACATCAGGCAAAGAAGGGATGGGATCAGCAAACAGAAAACCCCTTCAAGTCCGTGGCTATGTCCAAACAAGAAAATTTTAATATGGACTTATCCAAAATGCAAGGCAGTGAAGAGGAAAAAATTCAAGCCATGATGATGCAGAGTACCGCCGACTACGACCCGAAAACGTAAGCAATTTCTTTTCTACAGTTAAAAATTGAAAGTATTTAATAAATTTTATGAATTTTAGCTATCATCGCATTAAAGGTCAGTCCCAAGTTGGCGAAGTCCCATCCACGTATCGTTGTAATAAATGTAAAAAAGGCGGTCACTGGATTAAAAACTGTCCTTACATATCTAGCAAAGAACAATTTGAAACCAAACGGAATACCGGTATACCGCGTTCTTTCAGGGATAAAGCTGAAATGTCAACTGAACAGGAAGCCAGTAAATTTGTATTGCCTGCAGAGGAAAAGCAAGAGATTCCCGATGACTTGGTCTGTGGTATCTGCAGAGATCTATTTGTCGATGCTGTCATGATTCCCTGCTGTGGCAGTTCATTTTGCGATGACTGTGTGCGAACTGCGCTTTTGGAGTCGGAGGAAAGTGAGTGCCCGGATTGTAAGGAGAAAAACTGTTCACCGGGATCCTTAATTCCAAATCGTTTCTTGAGGAATTCGGTCAATGTTTTTAAAAATGAGACTGGCTATAAAATTGTAGCAAGCAAAACAGGTAAGACCTAATTATTTTTAGTTGTCAACGAGATTATCTGTATTTAATATTCTATTTAAAGCTAAGAAAGCCACCACTCCTGAACGAAAGCCACAGAATGAGGAGGTGCCGCCGCCTGCAGAGAGTAAACAAATTTTGGAAGCTGAAGAAAATGCTCAGCCTGCTATATCAGATGATATTGAAATGAAAGAATGCGATGAATCCAAGACAAGCTCAGAAAATAATATTGAACACACGCAAAAAGAAAAGGATAAATCCGATTCAGACTATGAAGATAATATAACAATTAAAATGCCTGTAAAAAAGCCAGAGGAGAATTCTGTTAAAATTCCCACCAATGAGGCAAAGGTAATGCTAAGAATATCCCCGAATATTTTACGTTCTAAAGAGTACAATTTACAGAAATCCCCTCCCCATGGCCATAACGATCATATGAAATCCAGCAGCCACCGTCATGGACACCAGGACATGTACAATAGAGAGGAAAAAGAAATTAAATCGCATCATTCATCGAATTCATCAAAAACGGAAAATTTCAAAGGTCAAAATGAGCGTAGTCTTTTGCCCACACCGATAAGTGTGCATCATAATTACCCCAATCAAATGCAGGAGCAGCCAATGGACAAATCCATTATGAATGCGGATATGGGCAATCATCCTCACAGAATGAATCCATATAAGCCTCCATATATTCGTATGGTGCGAGGCCCGCCCATGCACATGATGGGGCATCATATGCAACCATTCAACAATGGCTACAACAATATACCGCCTCGACCTCCAATGGGGTATGTGATCTAACAAATAACTATACTCTTTTCGAAGAAAAATATGGCTCTGAAAGCTCTCGTTCTCTCAGCATTTTATAATAATTTTAAGTGACCCATTTCATCGATGTTTAACCCGATAAGTAGACTATAAATTATTTATGTTATATAAACACTTCGAAAAGAGTATTTAAAGACCTTCAAAATTGTTGCTTCTTTTAAACGCTTTATTTGTTTTCTCAGAATATATCCCTATCCGAATCAACCTATGCATACAATAAGGACTCCTTACATACCTCCTGGAAATGTCAACATAAATCCTTCACAGTCATTTCAATCCACAAATTTGGTTTCCATCTATCAAGGAGTTGCAGCCAAAGTTGGTACTGGGTGAGTCTAATGCCTAGAATGCGCTCAAAATGAAAAGTATTAATGTGTATTTGAAAATGTCTTTGCAGACTAATTGATGATCCCTTGGAGGCCTTTAACAGGATAATGAAGGAAAAGGAGAAACAAAAAGTCGAACGACGCCGTAGCCCAGACCGACATAGGTCCAGGTCACCGGAGAGGACGAGACACCGCTTCAAATCGCCCATCTACGACAGGGAGATGTCTGCTAAAGATAAATCAATTAGATCCCGAGATCGTGATCGTGATCGACCCCGGGACTTTAGTCATGAACGACGCCCTAGTCGCCTACCCCGTCGCTCACCGCCCAGGAGATCCATTTCGCCCAATGATAAGAGAAAGAGGTTACTTGAAAATCAAAACCCTAATTACTTAAGTTTAAACTATTCCAAATATTATATATCGATCGCTTTGAAAATTCTCAAACAAATCTTTGTTATAATTATTTGCTTTTTAATTTAATTATTCAAACGTGATTTGCTATGTTTTCAGAGTAGGCAAATTGGTAAATTTTTTTTGTTGATATCCTCATGGTTAAATTTATTTCTCTTTCAGACCGAATACCCGACGCTCACCATCGCCGAAAGCTGGATATAGATATGCCACAAAAGAAAAGGAGAAGCCCCCAAATAAGCCCTCCTCATATGGTGGCTCGAAAATGGATTCATTCGAGCCACCGCCACCCGGCTTTGAGGGCCTGCAATTCGAAGGCCTAGCAGAAAATGAAATTCCAAGCAACAATCGGATACTTTATCCAGGTCCCATCACATCGAAAGAGTCTGTGAAAACCCATCCTGCCAAGCATCCTGACGACGAGGCTGTGCTCCGCAAACGCCCCAGGCGCTCAAGCAAACATGATGATACTCACGATGGTGGAGGTAACGGTCCGGCTGATAATTGTTACCGCAGCCTCACTCCACCCTCAAAAATACATGCTTCGAGCAATGCTAAGAGTCACAAAACTATCAACGATCATCACAAAATGTCTCCCCGAACCCCAGAGAGGAGGGATTCTGATTTCGAACAAAGGCAAAGGCCAAGGAATCCAATTGTGCAAAGACCCAGTCCCGAGCCCAACTCAAATGCCAGGAAGTCGGAGCCAGAGCACTCGGATACAAATCAGCATGTCGACAAGGAGAACGAGATCAAATCCGATCATCAGCTGAAGGAACGAAAGAAGAAGAAGAAGGTGAAATCTGAACGCAAAAAGAGCAAAAAAGACAAAAAAGAAAAGGACAGGGACAAAGAGAAGCGCGATAAAGCAAAAAAATCAACCTCCCCAAGTTCCAGAGTCGGCAAAGATGATCTTAGCACTTCGCCGCCTCAAGACAATTCGAATAATTCTCCCGAACACTTAGTAGGTAACATAAATTCCAAAACGAATCCAACAAAGTCCAACGAGCACTTGAATGAAGAGAATGAGGAAGCTGATCCGAACAAATCGTTAACGACGAAGAACTTTGAAAATTTACCACTCGAGAGATTCCAGAAAAATGATTCGATTTTGGAAATCGAAGGCTATGAAACAGATTTCGATGAGGGGAATTTATTTGGCAAGTCTAATAAAAGAAACGATATTGAGGCCATGCATCTGTCTAAATGGGATCTGGAGGATAGCAGCAATATGAATCCCAATCTGATAGATTCAAAGAACGATGAGTTAGATGAGCAGAATGCCATAACATCGGATGTTTTACGTAAGGCAGAGCATGCGATATTTGCAAAAGCCATCAATGCAATAAGGCCGGTGGAATTCAAAGTGACTATGGATGGGAAGGGCAATAGTAAGGAGTCTCCAGCTGCTTTTCGGAATGAACACAAAGAGCGCTCACCTTCACCCAAATCAGCGACGAATAAGTCGGTTAAAGACAGGCTGGGCAGTAAAGTGGTTCGGGACAGGGCACACACGCCAGACCATGCTCAGGAGAAGAGGGATAGCAAGGAGAGTGCCAGCCGATATGCCAAGGATGATAAGCACAGCTACAATTCGCGAAAACGATCGAATAACTCAAGGGAAAGGGTCAGGGATATCAGCGGAGATAGGCGATATGATAATGAAAGGGGAGGTCATAGAAGTCGGCAGTCTAATGAAAAGGATGGTGAAGCTCGGCAGCAGAGAGATCGAAATCGCGGCTCTAGTTTAGGCAATAGCTATAAGAATAAGTCTCATGCGGCAGGTAATGGAAGATCAGGATCAAGGAGTCGTCATCATTCACCGGAACGGGGTGCTCGCAGGGGTTCGAGATCGGGAGACTCGCGTTTTATTTCATCGGTGGCATCGAGACCGGTACGACATGATAATCCATTTAGAAAGTTTAGTGATGGCTTCTTGCCGGGTAATCTGAATTCGAAACGTGAGAAGAGCACAAGGCAGGAGCAGTCAACAGACTCAAATACTGAGGGTGAACAGGAGAAGAGAAAACATAAGGATAAGAAAACGAAGAAGCATGCTAAATATTCATCAACTGAATCGCTGAAAAGTGAAAAGCGAAGAGATTTGAAAAGTAAGAGAAAGAGTAAACTGGTGAAAAAGAAGAAAAAGTCAAAGAAATAACATTTTCTAATGTATAAGAAACAATTGTATTAAAAATTATTAATATATACTTATATTTAAAAAAAAGCATTATTCAATAAAAAAAAAAAAATAAATAATGTTAAAAACAAACTACATTTTTTTTATGAAAGTGAAATCCGAATTTGAAGAAGTTAATGTTGGCGCCAGTAAAGCGCCACGGCAGCACTTGCCGTCTATAAATGTTGTACAACACTGGAAATTCTTATCCATTGTGCAGCACACCAACTTTTGGGAACCAGTTCTTTTGCGTGAGCCCAAGTTAGTACCGGAACAAGCAATCTTACCGTCAGTAAAAATGATTTAAAAACATTAAAAATACGTACAAAAAAATGGATATTGAAGCGTCATTATCTGAGCTCGGTGGTAATATTTTCAATTTCATTTATATACAAGTTAAAACAACCGGCAAAAGCAATTCGCAAACACCGAAAACGCTTGCAATTCGTTTATTTACATACATATGCGCATTTGCCATGTACCATAAAATATGTGCGTGCAATTGTGTGTTATGTACATACTCAAATAATTCTTAATAATTGCAAATATTTATTTTATGATTTACCAAAAGTTTGCTATCTTGCAATACAAATTTGTTTTTCTCCAAAAAAAGAATGTGGAGTTTCACAAAGTTTAACAATTTGCGTCTGTGTCTGCTTATTTACATTGTCAGACGCATGTATGTATGTATATGTGTGTACATTCGTAAATACATATGCATATAAACTATTGACAGTCTCTATATAAATGGAGCAAATGCACATATATACAAACAAAAACAATATTCATAATTTATTATTATAAATTTTATTTTAAATCTATTCGGGAAAAAAAAACTATTGCCAAGTTCGGAAATATCTATATTTCTTTCATAACTTGAAATAAACATTTTTGTTGATGCAAGCAAAATATTTTCTTATAAGCAAAGCAATTTGCCTAGGACTCATTCACGGGCTTAATGTTTATTTCAAGCCGCCTACTCAAGGTACGTGGCAATAAATTGCCCATTAGTCAGCAATTGTTTCATTTATCAATTGAATTTTACAATAATTGTTTTGCTCATTTTTAATTGTTTATGAGAAAATGTGTTTTTGATATTCTTTCTTTGTAAGTCTGTTAGGTTTGCGCACAAGAGTGAATAAATAACGAGCCGGCAAAATCGTCTGGTCAAGGAGCCAAAGTTTATTTAATTTTTTTTTTTTGTTCATTAATAAATGAGAGAAATAATTAATTAATAATGGACTTTGTTTCAGACATAGCCACCGAGAGCTGTGTATCACGTCTAAGACTACTCGAATTAATTTTAAACGAACATGCTTCTTCATCGGGAAGCGAAAAAAAATCAATATCAAAACTAAAATTGGGCAACAACCCCAACGGACATTTGTTTTCCTTGGATGCTTTGTTGGACACTCTAATTGTCTTATACGATGAATGCAGCAACTCATCTCTACGACGCGAGAAAAGCGTATCGGATTTTCTTAAAATCTGTAAGTAAAAACAAAAAATTGTTGAATAAAAAAATAGATTTAATTTATTTTTTTTTATTATTTTCAGCTAAGCCGGTTGTGCATTTGGTTAGAAAATTACGTCTCACCCGTGAGGATTTTGATATATTGAAAATAATTGGGCGCGGTGCCTTTGGTGAGGTTTGCGTTGTTCAAATGGTATCAACGGGCAAAATTTATGCTATGAAGATTTTAAATAAATGGGAGATGCTGAAGCGTGCCGAGACTGCTTGCTTCCGGGAGGAGAGGGATGTTCTCGTTTTTGGAGATCGCCAATGGATTACCAACTTGCATTACGCTTTTCAAGACAATATTAATCTCGTAAGCGAAAATTCTTTTATAAAAGATTTTAATTTTTAATTGATGCCCTTTGCTTTTTGTAGTATCTTGTCATGGACTATTATTGCGGTGGCGATTTGCTAACCTTATTGAGCAAATTCGAAGACAGACTTCCAGAGGATATGGCCAAGTTTTACATAACCGAAATGATTTTGGCAATTCACAGCATTCATCAGATTAAATACGTCCATCGAGATATAAAACCCGATAACGTTTTATTGGACAAAAACGGTCATGTGCGATTGGCCGATTTTGGCTCATGTCTGCGGCTAGATAATGATGGGACTGTTCAATCGAATGTTGCTGTGGGTACGCCCGATTATATTTCCCCCGAAATTCTGAGAGCCATGGAAGATGGCAAGGGCCGCTATGGCACCGAATGTGACTGGTGGTCCCTGGGAGTTTGTATGTACGAAATGCTGTACGGCGAAACGCCATTCTACGCCGAAAGCCTTGTCGAAACCTATGGCAAAATCATGAATCACCAGAATTGCTTTAATTTTCCGCCCCAGGAAAATGTGACTTATAAAATCTCCGACTCTGCGAAAGATTTGCTATGCAAATTGATTTGTATACCCGAGAATCGATTGGGCCAAAATGGCATCAGCGATTTCAAGGAGCATCCCTGGTTTCAAGGCATCGATTGGGATAAAATCAGACAGGGCTCGGCCCCATATGTCCCCGAAGTCTCAAGTCCCACAGATACTTCGAATTTCGATGTCGATGATAACGACGTTCGAATCACAGACACCTTGCCCCCCTCAGCGAATCCAGCATTTTCTGGCTTCCATTTGCCTTTCATAGGATTCACATTCTCACAAAACAGCTCGCTCTCCGATATGGGCAAAAAGGATGCCAACACGGAGGACGAAAGCTTTGGCAACACAATCTCAACAGAAGACTTGCGAAATATTCTACGCACCAACGAGCCCACGCCCAGCAACAACTCGGAATACTCATCGGATTTATACCAGGAAAATCAACTCAAAACAGTCAACGAACAATTAATTTCAGCAAAACACGAAAAAGGTGAAATGACCAAGCAATATAATGAGCTGCTCGAGCGTATCAAGATACAAGATGCTGAGCTCAAAGATGCCATATCGCAGCGGAATCTGGCCATGACGGAGTATTCCGAGGTCACCGAAAAATTATCCGAGCTACGCAATCAAAAGCAGAAACTCTCCAGACAAGTGCGCGACAAGGAGGAAGAGCTCGATGGCGTCATGCAGAAAAACGATAGCCTACGAAATGATCTGCGCAAGTCGGATAAGAACAGAAGGGAGCTGGAGCTGCGCATCGAAGATGCCCTCATTGAGGTTGGCAAGGAGAAGAAATTAAGGGAACGTGCCGAGGAATGCGTCCGGCAATTGCAGGTGGAATTAAGAAACTCATCGAATCACTCGGCCAATCTGGACACAAATATACCAGCAAACCTTTCCTCCGATATTTCCACATATGAAATCGAAAGGCTGGAAGTTCAGTATACTGAGAAAATCAATAATCTGCATGCTCGCTATAACTTGGAATTGGATGCTCTGCGAGAGCAGCTCGCCGAATCGGAGAACTCAAACGCCTTACTTCTGAGGGAGCTGCAACAGGCCCAAGAAAAGGTAAAGCATGCTCAAATGGAGTCCATAACGGATTCGGCCGAAACTCTTTCTGAGTTAAAGAAGAAGCACGAGCTGGAGAAGTCCATGTGGTTCGAGGAGAAGCAGCGGATTACTTCCGAAGTCAATCTCAAATCAAAGAATTTAAGGGAATTGCAATCCGAGAATGTGGAAATTTTCAAAGAGATGCGCGTGAAACGCGATGCCATCAATCAATGGGAACGACAAATGGCCGAGATCATTCAATGGGTCTCTGACGAGAAGGATGCTCGCAGCTATCTCCAGGCCCTGGCCACTAAAATGACCGAGGAATTGGAATATCTCAAGCATGCCGGCACATTCAACAACAATGCTGTCGATCACAAGAACTGGAGGAACCGACGCTCCCAGAAGCTGGATAAAATGGAGCTACTGAATCTACAGAGTGCCCTACAGCGTGAGATCCAGGCCAAGGCCATAATATCCGAAGAACTGAGCAAGACACGATCCGATCTTATTTCAACCCAAAAGGATCTGCGAGACTATAAGAAGCGTTGCGATACCATACTCTACGATTTGCAGAAAAAGGAGACCGAGCTGCGCGACTTCCAGAAGGGCGATGGAGAATATTCAGAGTCCTATATGGACAAGTCCTCGTCGCATGGCCTGGGCAATTCTCTGTTCAAGGATATTTCGAAAAATTCGGAAAACGCCAACACTCCGGACTCGTTCTTCACCGATGGCGGCGAGAATTTTCTATCCAATTCGAAATTCTTTCAAAATCAAAGCTCTGGCATCTTATTCGATTGTGATTCAAATTTCGCCTTTGCAAACAATCAAAATAAATCAACGAAAAACTCAAACTGCAATGATGTGCCTCGTGCGGAAAGTGAGACGAGTTTTGTGGAACCTCAGCGAGTCATTGAGAATGTTTCAGCCATCCATCAGTTCCTCGTGCGCACCTTTAGTAGTCCCACAAAATGCAATCACTGCACCTCCTTGATGGTTGGTCTAACGCGTCAGGGCGTTGTGTGTGAGTTGTGCGGCTTTGCCTGCCATACAGTCTGCTGTCAGAAGGTGCCAACCGTCTGTCCGGTGCCTGTGGACCAGACTAAACGTCCCTTGGGTATTGATCCGACCCGGGGCATTGGTACCGCCTACGAGGGCTATGTGAAGGTGCCCAAATCGGGTGTGATTAAGCGCGGCTGGATTCGTCAATTCGTGGTGGTTTGCGATTTTAAATTATTTTTATATGACATCTCAACGGATCGTTGTGCCTTGCCGAGTGTGAGTGTGTCACAGGTTCTGGATATGCGTGATCCCGAGTTTTCGGTTGGCGGTGTGCGTGAAAGCGATGTCATTCATGCCGCTAAAAAGGATGTGCCATGCATCTTTAAGGTAAGAACTAATCTTTTTCTTTTTGTTGAATGAAACAAAAATATATCAAGTTTTATTTTGCAGATTAAGACTTCACTTATTGAGGGTGGACTATCCCTAAATACCCTTATGCTGGCCGATAATGAATCAGAGAAATCAAAATGGGTTATTGCCTTGGGTGAACTGCATCGAATTTTAAAGCGAAATAATTTACCAAATACTGCCATTTATAAGGTCCATGAAATATTGGATAGTACATTATCTCTCATACGGAACGCCCTGTGTTCCGTAATTATCTACTCGAATCAAATCTTATTAGGCACTGAAGATGGCTTATTCTATATCAATTTGGATCAATATGGTAAGCACTTGTGACAGCTTATTTTTTTAAGAAAAAAATAATTTATTTATGCTTCTTATTATTGTAGAAATTGCGCGTATTGGTGAGAGCAAGAAAATTCTGCAATTATGGTATATCGAGGAGGAGCAAATGCTGGTTATCCTTTGCGGTAAACAACGTCATTTAAGATTGCTGCCCATACGGGCTTTAGAGGCTAGCGACGTGGAATGGATCAAGGTTATGGATTCGAAAAATTGCATATCTGCTTGCACTGGCATCATACGACGTTGTCCAAGTATTGTTTACTCATTGATCATTGCCTTGAAGCGTCCCAATAACCATACGCAGATTATCGTATACGAAATTAATCGAACGCGCACAAGACACCAAAAGACTTGCGAATTTACTATCGGCTATTTGGCTCAGCATTTGCAAATTCTGTCGGATATGCGTTTGGTTGTGGCACATCAAAGCGGCTTCACAGCATATTTCCTGAGAGGCGAGGCCACTGCCATGTGTAAGTGTAACAAAATTATTTGTAAATATCAATTTGATTAATAATTAATTAATTTATATTTATTTCAGCCCTGGTGCATCCCGAAAATCAATTGTGCGCCTTCTTGAATTATTCCGGTGTGGATGCTGTACGAGTTATTGAAATACTCTGCCCAGGCGGTGGTAATTTTGGTGAATATTTACTGGTATTTCAAACTCTGGCCATTTATGTGGACTTGCAGGGCCGCAAATCAAGAGATCGCGAAATTATGTATCCAGCAATTCCAACCTATATAAGTGAGTTGGTTATGAATGCCACAGTCCTTTCTTCTTTTTATTACTTTTAACTTTTTGCTTTTAGCTTATTCTGACGGTCATTTGCTAGTCTTTTCGGATACTCATTTGGATATATTTAATACACAAACATCTGAATGGGTACAATCCATTGGAATCAAGCAGTCAATTCCACTGAATAATATGGGCAATATTGTATTAACCTCAGTGAACGATACCCCGTTGGTAATTTACTTAGCAAATATACACACAAGTGAGTAATACATTTTACGAATCAATCAATCAATAAATTTAAAAATTAAATTTTTTCTTTGTATTTGCAGAGGGCTTATTGCAGCCGCGAGATGGTGATCGTAAGGGGCTTGGCAATATTAAACGACGATTTTCAATACGTGAAATAAACAAAACAATAAAAAGGTAAATAAGGAGTTCATTTTTTTTTCGTTATCATAAAATTTTGAATATTTGCTTTTAGTGATCGTAGATCCAAAATGATTTCGGCCCCCACAAACTTTAATCACATTTCGCATATGGGACCAGGAGATGGTATTCAAAATCAGCGCCTTCTGGATTTACCGACAACCTTGGAGACTGCTGATCAGACTAGCAGTCAAATTATATCCGCATTGCATGCGGCGCCCTTAATGTCTTTACATCAAGCACGAAAGTCAAATTTTTCCGATCATGGTAACAACATTCTTAAAAATTCGAAAAAAAAAATGTTTTGAAAATGATCTTTTTTTTAGCTGATGGAATCTCTCAGGATTGTGGCAATGATAATAGAAATTCTAGGTCCCCCAGTCCTCTTGGCATAGCTTCGTCACATAATGATGGCCTAAATATTATAAATTAATTTATTAATATTATGCTACCTATGTAATCTCCAAAAGTTACGAACAAATAATTTACAATTTGGAAATTAAACACTTGCCTTTTCTTTGGGTTTGAAATATAAAAAGTTTTGTTTTTTTTTTTTTATTTCTGAAATGAAAACAGGGTTCCCAGAATGTTAACATTTTTCTAAATGTTTCGAAGAATACAGGGTGGGCCGAAATAACTGTCGCACTTTATTTTTTGTGTAAAATTAAAACTATAGGATATTTTGAGCTCTAAAACAATTTTATTTATTAGTAAGACTTGTATCTTATATTATTTGTGCTTAAGTTCTAATCTTTCACCTTTTATTTTTTTTACGAGCTTTAAACGTTTTTGAAAACTATTGCAGGCGGCACGCAACACTTCTTCCGGAATTTCATTCCAAATTTTAGTTAGGCGACGCTTGAATTGTTCCAATTTCATATTTTTTAGTTTATTAAGCATATAGCCCCATATGCAGTAATCCAATGGATTTAGATCCGGGGAAGATGATGGCCATTCATCAACAGGAATGAAGCATGGCAGATTATCCTTGCACCAGCGCTGAACAGTTCTTGCTTTATGAGCCGGAGCAGAATTTTGCTGGAAGCAATATGGTTCACTGCCGAAGAGCTCAGATACTTGAGGATAAAAATGATTAACAAGCACTTCATCCAAATAGAATTGGGCATTGATTTTGACTCCTTTATCAATAAAAAGAAGAGGAATCTTGCCTTTTGCGGATATGGCTCCCCACACCATGACAGACGTACTGTTTTGATATCTCTCAACAGCTAATTTATCAGTTGGGATATCCTGCATACTTGTTGCATAAACGCGATCATTTTGTAGGTTGTGCCTTTTTTGCAAAATGAAAAGTTTTTCATCAGAAAACACAAAATTGCAACTTGCGTGCCGCCGAAGCAACTCACCACTTCTTTCCTGCCGCATTTTTTTCTGGCGCTCCGTAAGACCATGGATCCTTTTTCTTTGTAAGGTTTTTGCCCCAAATCGTCTTTTAAAATCGTTCGAATAGTTTTGCGGCTCACATTCAGCTCCTTGGCCAGATTTCGAGTGGATCTTGCACAATTTCGCCGAATTTTCTCGCGCACTTTCTTCACTAGTGCAGACGTTCTTACAGTTTTTTTTCGGCCAGATTTCTTGGATATTTTAACAGTTCCAGTTGTCTTAAACCGAGCCACAGTGCGTTGAACAAATCTACGGTTTACGTCTATGTTTTTTAGCGACTTAACTATGTCACTTGTCTGTTTGCCTTGCAAATGCAATTTTAGCACCAGCTCTCTTTTTGCTTCCATCATTCGCAAAAGTTTATTTATTACTGATTATGTCGAAACCATACAAAGTTCAACTGAGAATTAAATAAAGAAGGCAACAATGTGATAGAAAGACAAATCTATGCATGTTCACACAAATAACGGTGCTTTTACAAAGTGCGACAGTTATTTCGGCCCACGCTGTAGAATACTATTTTAACATAATTGAAAATTTAGTAAAACAAATTTAAGATTTGTAAGAATTTCTTATTTTTTCAATAATCATATAAGAAACAATTTGGTCAAAATTGCCTAAATGAGCTCGAATTGAACAAGTGAACTAGTTCCCACTAAACAATGAACTGGTGATTGCGAATCAAATAAAAACAGATGTATCGTACCGCTTCAGCTAATTTAATTATTTAGTTTCAGTTGTAAAGTACACTGAAATGAGTAACATTTACATTCAAGAGCCTCCCACATCGGGCAAGGTGCTGTTTAAGACAAGCGTGGGAGATGTTGACATTGAATTGTGGGCCAAGGAATGTCCGCTGGCTTGCCGCAATTTTATACAATTGTGTTTGGAAGGATATTATGATAATACCATTTTTCATCGACTGGTCAAAGGATTCATTGTTCAAGGCGGTGATCGCGATGACAATGGCGGGGAATCAATATATGGTCAGCCATTTAAAGATGAATTTCACTCAAGACTGCGCTACACTCGCCGCGGCTTGGTGGGCATGGCAAATTCAGGAAAGGATGAGAATACGTCCCAGTTTTTCTTCACATTTGCAGCCACACCGGAGCTGCAAAATAAGAATACGCTTTTCGGAAAAATAACCGGTGACACAATTTACAATATGCTGAAGCTGGAGGAAAGCCTAGTGGATCACAATGAACGACCCATGTATCCGCATCGTGTGATTTCCACAGAGGTGCTCAACAACCCGTTTAATGATATTGTTCCCAGATCTGCACCCAAGGCGGCCTCAAAAGTGAAAAAGAAGAAGGAAAAAGGCGTAAAGTAATTAACTGGTTTTCAAAAATTATTTTTTCTTTTTTATTGTAAAATTTTTTTATTTTAGGAATTTTGGTTTGCTTTCGTTTGGAGAAGAAGCCGAAGGTGATGAAGAGGAAACAAATATATATGTAAAAAA
Source organism: Scaptodrosophila latifasciaeformis (assembly GCA_037075145.1). NCBI lineage: Eukaryota > Metazoa > Arthropoda > Insecta > Diptera > Drosophilidae > Scaptodrosophila > Scaptodrosophila latifasciaeformis. The sequence continues at coordinate 1,064,868 of JBAMCM010000158.1, forward strand.
GAATGCTGGTAAAGCAAAATCCCTTCATGATGTAATAGACGATCCGAAACTGAGTAAAGAACCGATAAATCTGCCGTCCAAGAAAAAAGATGCTAGCGAAGAATCTTTGTCCGAAGATTGTAGCGAGCCCGAAGTTAAGTCCCCAAGTAAATCAACAAAATCTACGGACTTGATTAAAAAGAAACTCTCAAAAAAATCAGCAAAGCCTATTAACCCAGAAGTCAGCGACTCCGAGGATGTGCTTTTGACCAGGGAGCAAGAAAAAAGCCTTACAGTTGAGCAAGAAAAGTAAGTCAAACTATCAATACCAAAAATGAATTTTAACCGATTTTTGATACCAATTTTCAGATTGAAAATACGTGAGGAAATCGCTTCGTTAAAGAAACAATATCAAACAGATAAACAGGCCAAGGACAAGCTTATCTCCAATGAAAAACCTAATACAAAAACATCCAAAATTGCAGAGCTGAAGGCGGAAGCCAGTAAAAACCACTATATCAGCGAATTTATACAATCCAAAGAGGAGTATACAGCAAAAACAAAACCAAATCAGGTCAAAGGGCAAATGAGGTATTTGATTTGTGTCGAAAAAAAATCCACCGTCTGTATTTATGTTATATTTTCCAGAGAAAGCTTCACTTTGGAATTGTTATCGAAGTTTCGCAAAAAGCTGGATAATCTGAAGCAGAATTCCGCAAGCGAAGCTGAGGACTTGCCAGCAAAAGCTACCGATGACAGCGTTATTGAAAACGAAATAAGTGGAGATGACTGGCTGGCCCATAAGCTGAATTTCAATAGTGTCACACCGGTCTTGGCCAAGGATGCTTCCACCAAGTCCGACGACTGGTACGATGCTTATGACCCGCGTAATCCACTCAACAAGCGAAAGAGAGGCGCTGACACTCATGAATCTTCTGGTAGATCTAAGAAGGGCAAATAAAAATATTTTTTCTATTTTACTTTCGAACTTGGTTTTTTTTCTGCTCGAGCGACATCTACCGTTTGTATTCGTACTTTGAATGTTTGTGTTTCTTCTGCTCGAGCGCCACCTAATGTTTATATGCAAATTATGCCCACAGGTGGCGTGTTTGTAAATGTTGAAGTTGATTTGAATTAAAGTAAACAAATCATTCTGTTTTTTTGCCTTAGATAAAATAATAAAAGAATATTGTATACCTTTTGATTTTTATGTTATAACGAAATAATGTCAATTTGGATTACACGTAGATAAATCAAAATAAATAATTTTGATTTATTAAATACCAAGCCAGGCCAGTTGAACAAAATTGTACAAAATGTGGGAGGAATTGGAAAAATATCGCAATCATTTTCTTCAACACGAAATCAAAGGAACCCTTCAATCCAGCTCAATTAATCAGCAACAAATCAAAGGTAATTTAAGGTGGTAAATTTTCAAAAAATAATCTGTAATTTTTTGCATAGAATGGAATGTGTTTATGGGCAAACGTGACTGTTGCAAGCGTTTTCCCCAGCGTTGCACCTGGAGTTCTACTTACTTCGAGGATCGAGCTCAGTTGGCCTACGGCTGGTTTGCCTTGCCCAAATTAATGAAGGAATTGGATAGTGATAGCCAATTAACCCACTGGAGGGCCGTGGTCTCACTCTCAGAATTTTTACTGAATCCTCTCAACGTTCAACGAGCTATTCTCGAAGCTGATATTGTGAGAAAGTATGTGGCAATACAATTTGATATTTAATATATTTATTTTTTTCCCCCTCAAAGAGTGAAGAATGCTTTTATGCGAATGCGCTTGAAATATCATGAGGAAAAATATCGTGAGGTGGAATACTATTTGAGAATATATAGTAAGCTGAATCCTTTCAATAATTAATGAAAAATAGTCTAAAGTAAAAAAAATCGTAGATATAATCTCACGCGAATTGAGTGGAGCGGAGAAAATAGCAAATCGAAAATGCCTTATGATTGAGTTCTATAAAATTTTAAAACAAAAAGAGCCCCTTAAAGAAGATCTAGCAGCTGAGATTTTAAGAAATATGTCCGGAAAGCCAAAAAGTAATGAAAAAAAAATTTAGTAAAAATGAGTAATTTGTATTTTCCTGATGTATTTCAGTTCTTGGAATTCTGATTAAGGACTTGGAAAATATTTGGTCAGTTGCCTCAATCTTTAAGCAGGATCCATGCCAGCCGCTTTATCCTCAACATTTATGGCATCATTTGTGTCACTTCCTGGAAGTGATACCTGAACAAGGCATTGAACTGGGCCTATTTGAATTCCTGCATTCCAGGATAGTAAATCGTCTGCCCAAATATTGGGATATGACTGCCAAGGCTTTTGCTCTCTTGTTGCGCTGTGTTGAGGGTCAGCGACGCTTCGATCAAATCGATGGCGTCAAGCTGATCTACGAAATCCTATTAGACAAAGATGCTAAGGACAGCAGAAAGTACCTGTTTCAAAAGGTTGAAAACTATGAATATATAATCCTAATTTTAGTCAACGGCTTGCATAGTAAACGTGCCCTTTGGCGTTGTCGTGAATTCACACCTCTGCCCTGTTTCGTAGGTCGTTTAATGTCCACCAAGAATAATCCTCGCCTACAATTGTATTGTCTCAAGGCCCTCCGTGAGCTGGGAGTGATGCCTTGCATCAAACGGTATATCATTGGCAATTGGCTGGAGGAAATCCAAACTCTCCTCTGTCTTGATGCTACGGCAGAGTGTGCCAGAGATGAACTGCTTCACTGGCTCCGTCGGGATATTGCAGATAGTTCATAGATCCGAAGGGAATAATAAGACAATCCAATTAATTCGAACTGATTTTATTGTTCAGGAATTTGGTAGATTTTTATTGTGATTTTGTATTTATCTTATAAAGAAATATAGAAAATTGCCTCGTACAATATGAAATATGAAAGCTTAAGTGTTTTCCCCCCAATTCAATTGACTTAAACCGTTGCGAAAAGCTTGCTGAAACGGTTAAGAGAGAAAGCTCTTTGCCGAGAGAATGCCAAAAACAAAAGCTGGAGAGTCCTCTAAAGTCAGCTGTGCTCGAAGCGTGTGACTAAATTAAGAAGAAAAATCCCAACGTTATCTTCGGGGTGCCGAAGATTACAGACTCTTTTCGAAGTTGTTTCTGCCGTAAATCACATGAACGGGGTTGGTCAGTTAATAGGGCCGATTTCGATTTGTATGACAGCTATATGATATAGTAGTCCGATTTTAATAAAATTAAGTACAAACGCGTATATTTATGTAGAAAACGTGTTTGCCGAGTTTTGAAAAGATCAGTCAATAAATGTGCGAGTTATTCCCTAAACCGATTTAGGTTCGTATGGCAGCTATATGATATAGTAGTCCGATCCTTACGAAATTTGGTATATATATTAATTGCTATAAAAAACATATGCGTGCTTAATTTGAACAGGATCGGATAATAAATGTGGGAGTTATTGCCTAAACCGATTTAGGTTCGTATGACAGCTATAAGATATAGTCATCCGATCCGGGCAAAATTTGGTACAATTATCTATCGTTATATAAAACATACGCATGCCAAATTTCAAAAGGATCGGATAATAAATGTGGAAGTTATTGCCTAAACCGATTTAGGTTCGTATGACAGCTATATGATATAGTGGTCCGATCCGACCGATTCAAACTAGTGTACTACCTAGGTAAAAAAGAAGGCTAAATACCAAGTTTCAGCAAAATAGCTTTTAAGACGACGGAGTAAATCGCATAGAAACAGACGGACAGACGGACAGACGGACAGACGGACAGACGGACAGACGGACATGGCTATATCGACTCCTCTAGTGATTCTAAGTATTCTAGATGTAACTTTTGTGGGTCTACGATGTTTGGTTCTGTGCGTTACAAACATCAGAGCAAAGTGAATAGACTCCTTTTTCTTCGAAAAGAGTCTAAAAAGAAAAACTATTTCAAACAAATGAACCTATCAGATTGCATTGAGATTCTTAGAAAAAAGATGCACGGCTTTTTATATATTGTTAAGTTGATTTTACTTTAATTGAAAAGGATTTTATTTTTTACACATTTTTATATTTGAAGTTGTGAAAAATATATTAAAGACAAATTGAGTGACCGCTTCATTTTGCTTTAATATTATGCACGTTAGATGGAGGAAATAACTTTTCCAATTTCCGTTTTCTCTAATGGCAAAGGCTACATCGATATAATGAGAAAGGACCGTGGTCCTGTGAAAGAGCAGCAAAAGTAACAACAAATACTTTAGTTATAATAACCACAGTTTGTTGGTTACTGCGGTTGCCAGGCCTTTGCAATATATATATTTTTTACTCTCTTTTATATTTTTATTTTAGTGGTGACAAACTTGGCAACGAGTTGCATTTCTCTTTTCTTATTTATTTTTATAAAATTTATTCACAGTTACCCGTAAACATTTTGCGGCGCCATTTGCCTGAACCCAATTGAGAAGTTTTTCCCTGTCATCGGTGGTCGTCAGTTTGTCGTTTGTTTGGTAAGTTTGGTTTGGTTTGGTTTGGTTTTGAGTCGAGTCCAGTTCCCCGTCTTTATTTCTGTTTTTGAGTCTTTATTCTTGAACTTTTTAATTGCACCATGAAGCTCTTCGTATATATTTTTTTTTTGAAAGAAAAAAGGATGACTTCGTTCAGACTTGTTTATGAAATATTCTATAGTAAAATGTACGCAAAAGTTGTTTACTCGACTTCAAAACTGTCGCTTAGTTGTGTGTGTTTTTCCTTTAACAAAGTTATTAAATCAACCACAACAACTAATTGCATAACTAATTATGTTGATAAAGCACTTAGAATTTCGCTATCCAATAAAGTTATAATTCTCTCAGAATTATCCATTGTGTTGAAATATTTAAAAGCCTCCCCATCAGAGTCCATTAAAAAGTTTGGTAGCTCTATAGGCCAGTAAGGGGGGGCGGGAAAACTAATTTAAGTAAATGTTACTTAAAATTTGTTGGTCCCATTAATAAAGCCTCCACAATGAATAAATTTATTTAATTGAAGAAAATAATCTTCCAAAAATAATTCGTATGTTTTGTACAAATTTGTTTTGGGATTTGCAAGATTTGACTTTATTGATTAATGTAATGTGTATATTTTATTGGGAATTAATTTATAACGGCTTGAGTGAGCGAACAGATTCAAATTAGAGTTCGTTCCGACAGTTTTTCGCTTAAAAGTTACAAATTGAAAAAAAAAAGAAACACGACTTAATCAAATTTGAGCAAAAAGCATTATTTTTTCTTTTTAAAAAGATTATTTTTTTCTTTTTGTAAATTTCAGTTGCTTCGAAGTGAAAAGAGCAACAACCAACCTGAAAAGTCATGTAAAAAATAATAAAGTCATTGTTACAAAGCGTAGTAAAACAAAAAAGGTAAAACTAATTTGACTTGACATTAGATGTGGTGATTAGGATGCCGGGGGCCTTGCCTGAGCGGAAAGGTAGAATCCCGGTCACATTGTTAACGGAGCGAACAGAGGAATATTCTGTTACACTTTTGCCCACAAACGCCACTTTGTGCGGGTTCCTGGAGTTTTTTTACGGCAACATTATTACTTTTTATGAGAAGATGGTGGTGCTGGTAACGGTGGTGGTGGGTGGATTGGTTGCTACAAAGGTTAAGGTCGGCGAATGGCGAATCCTGAATGGTGGGTACGCGTTGTATGTATGGCCATGTTTAAGCCTGTTAATATAAAAACCTCCTCCGGCTGCTTGGTAAATGTCTAATGAAATCTAATAAATTAAAGAGATTTATAAAACCGTTGCCTTCGGCTCTGTGGGTGCTGTCTACGCTTAGTCAGCCAGCTTAATTTTTGGCCAACTGCAATACACACAGCAAGGCTTCAGGCAACCAAGAGATTCGCTTGGAGGCTGGCTCCTTTTCCACTCACTCCAATTATTGACTTTCGCGTTGGGGGCATATCAGCAGACCATAAATTTAAACAACAACATTCACTGCCTTCGACCCAAAGAACTTTGCGTCCACCATTGTCTTCGATGCTCTTTGTTCTACGGCCTCACACTAAGTTGACAAATATCTTTAAACTTTTGCCGTAAGTTCTCACACTTGATGGCCTTCTTCTCACAAAGAAATGAGATCAAAGATAATAAACGAAACGGATGGCATGGGCATTTTAACTGGAACATCAAATTTTAGCCACGGTTCCTTGAACACAGGAAAAGTGAAAGGAATTCTTAAAGCATTAAATTTCGCCAAAAAGTAAATACTTTATTAAAGTCTTAAAAGTAGCAGTACTTATGCCAAAAACTCCCTGGATCAAATTTTGTAAATTAAAACAATAAATAAAAGAGATTGAGCTGATGACAAAATATCCTAGAGCACAACGGGCCTGATTTGGCCTGAATGTGAGTGTTGAGAAACGGAAACGGAGCGGTCGTTCACGATCGCGAACTTCGCTTTAGTTCTCAAAAAATGAAAAAAGTTCAGTTCGCAAAAAATGTTCACAATGTGCTTTCTATAAAATTTAAATTGGTTTTACATGCATTTCAAAATATAACAAATTTCTTTTTGAGATTTGGTGAGATGAAAGTATAAGATTAGCTTAGAATTATTTACAGAAACTTCGTTTAAAATTTCCATTATTTTGCAAAGGCTTAAAAAATTAGCACAAAATTCTTGAATCTCATATTTTTGAATCCAAAGCGACCACCTTTATGCAGATTCGCTATAAATCTTTTGTGTTAAAGGTGCAAGTATAAAATATAAAATGTGTATGTGTGTGTATCTTAATGTTTTTATGATTTATGTGGCCGGAAAATGTCTGGAGAAACGGAAGGAAAAACGCATGTGTGAAACGCACAAATACTTTCAAGAATGCCGAGAGGCTGCACAGGGTGTTGCAGGGTGCCAGAGTGAAGCCACTTGACTGTTCAAGTGTTCAGGTACCAAACAATTACATTCCCAACATGGAAATGGGGAGACGAGCTTGTTACAATTTATATTGCATGTTTCGAAAGGTAAATAGTACATAAATTTTACAAAATTACAAAATCGCTTTGTCTTTGTTGGATTCACCAAAGAAATTTCCAAAATGTTCAACCATGTTTATATTTCCAAAGCAAATACATTATTTTCGGTTAAAGAAACAGTAACTATGGAAATTGCTGGAACTAGCCTGGTTCTCTTTAGAGTTTCAGCATATTTTTTAAATTTGTTAATATTTATTTCTTAGCTTCTCATATTTTTCATAGACATAATAATAACAATTTCTTGTGAGGCTGAGGGTAGTCGCTTGTGCCAGTTGTAATGCAAATACAGATAGCTGGAATAAGCGAAAAGCACTCTGAAGAAGATTCTCAAATTGGGTGTGAAAATACCGAGTAGCTTGAGACGAGGAACAAAAATGGAACGTATAAAATCGTTTCCTTGCAACTGTATACGGATTAAGCTTCTGCGTTCTAGCCAGCCATGCTTGGCCAGGACCTCGTTGAATTCCAAAGACTTGGCCACACATTGCCATGAAGTATCGTAAGGCGAAGCTGTAGCCCGAACCAGAGAGTCCAGGGATTGAAAGAGTATTCTTATCCCATTGAAAAGTATGCCGATTTCAATAAAGTACTTCCAGTTACGTGATAAGGCAAAAATCATGGTCAGATTATAAACGACAATAAGCAGTAAAATAAAACCCAAGCAGTCCAAAATATTCTCAGTTAACTTGCTGTATTCCACATAAAGTTTCTGTATACGATTTCGCCGTATCTGTAGGGCCTCCAGACCGCGATAATCCTGCTTCATAACCGATATGGCCATATTTTCGGTAACTGCTGCCAATTCATCATTCAGAAGCTCGAATGATTTTTGCAGAATATTCAAAACAATACTGATAAAATGAGTGCTTATATCCAGGCTCCAAAGGGCAAAGGTAGCGGGAAAAAGAAAGAAAAATATAAATAGTAACTTAAACTCTAAGCTATGCGGCATCGCAAAGGCCATGTAATAGAGCTTTAGGGTATGCAATTTTAATAGAAACTGTACCACTAGCAACCAGGGCATTTTCAGCTTTCGCCGGCTCAGGCGATACAGATGCGGCGCCAGACACAGATATCGATTGATCAGCATAGTCCAGCGTTCATATTTTTCCTTCGGTTGCAATAGCAGACAAGACATGAAAAATAATGTCTGTAGATGTAGGAATCCTCTATATGGAGTCAGAAGTGTCACACTTAGGAGATACAGACATGGTAAAGCCAGAAATCGCGATACTGTCAGGCTGTGTGGAGTTAGACGAACAGCGTTGGGTACACGTTCGTATCGGAGTCGTAGCAATCCCAGGTAATAAAACTGGGCGGCGTAGAATCGTAAGAGTAAGAGTGCATGGCTGCTGATATAGTGATTCGTCTGGCGGAAAGCGCGAAAAAAGGCCATTCCCGAGGTATCGGAAATGTGTGACTGGTGGTACGTCTAACCTGAGACTACATTTTCTCTAGCTAAACTAATGCATTCCAATTAATTTCGATGACCATGCAAATGCCTAGAAATTAATTTAAATTATTTGCTGTTATTTTATTGATTAAATGGACCATATTAATGGACTTGGAATTATATGGTAATGACCAATTTTATTTGACTTTAGTTTCAGGTGATTGAATTTATTTATATAAGTTATATAGTTATATGGGTTTCTTTATACCCTCGAACTTAAATTAAAAATGGTATACTAGGTTAGTACCAAAGAGCAGGAGAGATCTGAGACCACCCAAAGTATGTTCCTCGTGACTAAAGATCTTGTTCGGCAGTGTGAACACCTCGATCTTAGAGATGACTTAAGAATGAGAGATCGGGTTACATATAGCACATTCGGGGTAAATAAATATCTTTACCTGTTTTTCTGTAAGATATCTTCGATCTCAGAGATATTTGAAAAATTCTTAGACCATTTTATTTTTATTTTTTATCCAGCTTATTTTATTTTCATTTTATAAAATTTAAATTTATGAAGTTTGTGCCTATAACATTTAGCTAGAGCTCCTACAAACATCCGGTTGCAGGGTTATGGGTTTACCCCTATAGGTGAGATCGGTGTATAAAAAAAGGTTACTCTTCTTTATGTTTGATCTATATGCTCGATCTAGATCACATTGAACAAGTTCATATACACCTGCCACGTCCTCCACTTCGATTCAGTCCGAATTTAAAGTTGTTTCTCCATTTTTTACTGTTTAGATTTATGATTATTTATAATCCGATCTTAAAAAAATATATATATATTTTTTTAATTAACTTCCGCTTTAAGTGAAACCCACATAAATATATTTGCTATGTTAAAATATAATTTTATTTTTAATAAATCCATTTTTAGTAACTGACTTTAATCCACTTAATATATGTGCAAGTAACTACATACTTATTTGCAGGCATGTTATTTAGATCACTCCACATGAATTACATACTCAGGGATGCCGTGCATATAAATAGAAGGTTAAAATACAAAAAAAAAGGAAAACGAAAGATGGGAACGAAAGAGGACAGACAAAGGCAACAACGCTGTAATCAACAAAATTACGCTAAAATACAAAAATAAATTTTGACATGAGTGTGACGATGACACAAAAGCGTCATATGAGTGCACACACATACACACTGACACAGGCACACACCCACACACCCACACATATGAATTTCAGGTTTATATGGTAAAAGTAAAACAGGACAGAGCTCGAAGCCAACAATGTAAAAATGAGCCCCAACCATGGCAGTCTCACACTCACACACGCATACTTGCATAGGTGTGTGGGTGTGTATTAGCGTGTTTTCATGTGTGTTCGTGTGTTGTCATGTGCGACACTTTGTAACATATTTTTTGTCATTTGCTGGCATCGTCCGCCTTTTCTGTTTTTTTTTTTTTTTTTTTTGATGTCAGTCAGCGTCTCATCGGCTGTCACGTATGTGGGTATTTGTTTAGTTGTGTATGTTGTATGCATGTTTGTGTGAGGTTGGGGGATTTTTACATTGTTTTTGGCACGCAGCTCGACACGGAGCTCACTTCTTCCTGTTGTCCTGTGGCCGTACCTCTCACGCCCCCTTCTCTGGCAGCTTACGTATCAATCAGTTGAAATATTTTTACGCCTTCATGGCAAACAACTCTGTTCGAAGCAGAGTTGCCACTGTTGACATTGTCTCTGTTTTTGTTGTTGTTGTTTTTATTGTAATTTTTATTGCTACATTTATAACATTTATTTATATTTGTTGTATATTTTTTTACGATCTGTATTGTCTCTCTGCTCTTTTTATTATTATGTCTCACTTTGTATTTTTATGGCCAACGTTTGCCTAATGGCAATTTAACTGTGTGTGTGTGTGTGTGTGTGTGTGTCCGGTATGGGTCTCTCTCTCTCTCTCTGTGTGTGTGTGTGTAGGTGAGCTTTTGTTTTCGTATGGTGTAGGGTTTTTGCTTTGATTGTCGGTTTTTCCTCCGATAGAATCTTAATTGTGGTTATCAGTTTTTATATAACCTCTAAAAACTGCTAACTAAATTAAGCAGAATTTGTTATTCCGCTTCAATCAGCTCTTCTTCTTTAGTCTTATTTTATCTGAGACCCATTTATTACGTTTAGAAATTTAACCCTAAAATGAGAACGCCAGTTTGACAGAGTTTTTTATAAAAAAAAAAAAATAATAAATTTTCCGGCTTCATTGTCATATTTTCTGAGTGAGTCTAAGACAATGGCCTATTGTTTTTATTTTGCAAAAAAAATTTGTATTTTTCTATATTTCCAAGAAAAATAATATGCTGCGGTATCTGAGGGTCTGAGTTGAAAAACTTCCTCAACAACAAAATATGCATTATTAAAAGAAAGGAAGTGCAGAAAAAAAGGCGACGAGACCAACATAAGAAATAAAAAAAAGGAAAAAAAAAAACTATGAGAAATGCGAATGGAATGCGAAATTTTATGAGTGGAACTCCTGGCAAGTCCAGTCGAGACCACGGTAAAGAGAAAGGGAGCTCTGATAGAAAGAGATGACAAGTAAATGAAATTGAAGTGCTACAGAATTTATGCTATACAAAAAGAATGCTTTTTTTTTTTTTGCCTTTTACAAATTGAATAGAATACAATGAACACCACAATGTGCAATGTGAATTTTGCCGTTGGACATGGAAGGACGAACTATTCAAATAAATGAATGAAGAGGGTGAGAAAATAGGTGGAATTGTTTTCTCTCAAAATAAATACTCTGCATATTTTCCAAGTGACAATTGGAAGGAATTCAAAAGAGATAAAAAAAGAGTCAAAAATTAAGAGCTAAGCAAAAAACTAAACGAAATGGAATACTCAGAAATTGACGTATAGCAGTGCAAATATTTAATGAAAATATTTTGTTACACTCTCAAAAAGGATCAAAAAGTGTAATAAATATTTTAGTAAAATGAATTTAATTTCTGATTTATTAATTTTTTTCTTCCATAGTTTTATTTTCACAATAGAATTCAATAAAAATAAATTAGTAAAAATGAACTCTACTTTTTATGAAAGTATTTTTTGTGTTCTATTTTGAAATAGCTCTAAAAACCACAATCAGATATTAGTTGTATAAATAAAGAAAATCTACAAAACGTTCATTTAATGTTCATTCGAATGCAGCGACCAGAGAGTTTAGCGCCATCAAAATGTTGTAAAAATTTAAACCGGTTTGCAAACTAAATAACAACGAGGCATGGGCTAAAATTCCTTCCTAGGATATATAAAACAAACCGCCATTATATGCAGCATTTTGCAGTCAGGCTAAATGTTAATTTTCTGCTTAGTGTTGTGGGCGGTGGCGTATACGTAATTTTCGGAAAACTGATTTTAGTTGCTAGTTTTGTGGCGCACACACTCACACACACACACACACATGCATATGGTACAAGTGTATGTGTGTGTGTAATTGTACTAGCCACATTTCTATGAGTTGATTTCACAGTTCATTCACCAAGTTGACCAAAATTGTAGTGGTTTTTCAGTTTTTTCTCATTTTTTTTTAACAAGTTGACTGAGCAGGGCTCTTTCATTTTTAGATTTCTGTTTTAGCCATTTAATTTTTGTTTTTTGTGTTGCCCAAAACAATGTGCGGACGATTAGCTAAAATGTTAAATGACATGTTCTTGTTGTCGTATATAGCTGCTTTATTTTCCTAGATTTAAGATATTGCCCAAGTTCTAAATAAGTTTTTGATTTTATCAAAATGAATTTAATTTTTATTTATTTTGTTATTTTTTATTTCACACTTAATTTAAAGGCCCCCAGAATACTAAGTGTAAGATGGCATCCTTGTAGTGATACGAGTTGGCAGCCCTCCTGTCTGAAAACTGGTCACTCTAACGATCGAACAGCAGCAAAAGCAGAATAGCGAGCCTCAGCAAAGCGGACAGTTTGTGTGACTCTTTAACTTTGATATTCTAAAGGAATTCGAAATTTCTAATTCAATATAAAAATAAAACTTTATATGGTCAAATATTTTCCTCAAATATTAAAACTGGAATATTTTTATTCAGACTTAAAAAGGGTTAAAACTTTTTAAAAGAATTTATTTTGTGTCAAGATCATAATATAATATAATACTATATATATATGAACCATAAATATATATATTTTCTCGGATTTAGTTTGCTGTGAAGCTTTTCTCATAACCCAAGTTTGGCTGTAAAGCAAAGTAAAAGTAACTGCGTTTAGTGGCTGATAAGAAAACAAAGAATAAAATTGCAAAAGGAAAATAGGAAAAACAAGTACGTAATGGCAATTTTTGTACAATTGCAGCACTTTAATGGCTGGCATACCATTTACCACACATGTACACAATACCATTCAGACACTTCAATGTTAGTTGTCGTACTTATCAGAGTTCTGCTTGGACTCCTCATTCTTATTTCCCTGGCGTTGGCAAAGCCAAAACACTCACGGTCATTTTCGGTCATGCCAATGGCCAATGGCCGCCATTTTGTTAGGTTCTGTTGGATTCCATTTTTTGGTTTTCGGTAAAAATGGAAAACTAGTCGAAAGGGTGTAGGGCTTTGGAGTCGAAGTCATAGTTGTAGTCTTTGTTCAGAGCTGAATATTATCAGGGGTGAATTGTGGAACTGGCAACAGATGTTGTGCTTGGCCAAAGTCAAAATGCTACGACCAAACTAAATGGCCAATTAAGATGTCTGTTGACCTCTTTTCATGTCCGATGCTGTGATTTTGTTGTTATGGTTGCCGTTTGTGTGATTTTAATGTGCTGATAATTTCTATACGTGATTTCATTTAGTTGGCTTAATTTTTTTTTTTTTGTTTTGTTTCTATGGAAAAATAAGTTATCTTCGCCCCGAGAACTGTCTCCCCTAGCTCAGTCAAACTAAAACATATAATTTCATTTTCATTTCTTTTTTTGTGTTTACTTTAAGTCTCATAAAAATCATCATCATTTATCATCATAACAGCTAAGAAAACGCATTCAGAATGCCAGAAATAGCTGGAAATTTTATGAGAACAAAGTTAATTTTTTTTTTGTATTTTTTTTGTATTTTTTTGAATGGAAGCACAAATACAACAACAAGAACACCTCTGTTACAGCATAATTCATTAGCAAGTTTGAAGGAAGCAAAGCGGGACGAGCGTGACTAAAGTGAAAATGTTTACGACCATTTTCTTAGCATGCAGTCTTGCAGTCCACTGGGACACGATGAGACCAAGAAAGTGAGAGGAATAAGAAGACAGAAAAGTGTTTTGGCTGCCAAGTAAAATTCACTAGTTGCCAAGTTAAATTTGCAGCCACGTTGCTTTCTGCATACCAAGAGAAAAATACTACAACAACAACAAAAAAAAGGGGGGGGGGAAAGAAAAAAGGAAGAAAGAAACGAACAACTAATGCAACAGAAATAAAAATGAAACAAACCGGGCTAAAATAGTCCTGAGTCCTGGCTACTGGGTACTGGGTACTACTGGGTGGCTAGTACAGAGCACAGAGTGTGTACACTAAGTATGATTTATGTTAGTTTTAGCAGGAGCTCTTTAAGCGCATACCAAATATATAAATAGCAAAAGCAGCCACCCAGTCAAATTGAAATTTATACACGAGAGCAAGAGTTGAGGTGCAACAGAGAGGCACATGACCCAGACAGACAGCTTTGCGCCGGAAAATCCTTCAAAGTCTCTAGGCGTTGCTTTCCAAAATAATACAAAAACAAAAGAAGAAGAAGAAGAAGAAGAAGGAGAAGAAGAAGAGACAAAATAACGTTTAGCAAATATTAAACGTCAAATCTTTAAGATTGCCTTTCGGTCAGACTCACCGAAGCTGGGGTCACATATGTCTGAGATATTGTATTTTCTAGATATATTCAATTTACGGTTTGTTGTCTTAGCAAAGGTTTCGCAAAATTAAATAATAATTCCTTTAGTTGACATAAGGATAACTTGTTTCTGGCTGAGATTTTCACAAAACATAATTTAATTTGCTGCATTTTGTATTTTAGTAGTAAGTAAGATCTTTAAGCTTTTTAGACTCTTTTCGAAGAAAAAGGAGTCTATTCACTTTGCTCTGATGTTTGTAACGCACAGAACCAAACATCGTAGACCCACAAAAGTTACATCTAGAATACTTAGAATTACTAGAGGAGTCGATATAGCCATGTCCGTCTGTCCGTCTGTCCGTCTGTCCGTCTGTCAGTCTGTCCGTCTGTCCGTCTGTTTCTATGCGATTTACTCCGTCGTCTTAAAAGCTATTTTGCTGAAACTTGGTATTTAGCCTTCTTTTTTACCTAGGTAGTACACTAGTTTGAATCGGTCGGATCGGACCACTATATCATATAGCTGTCATACGAGCCTAAATCGGTTTAGGCAATAACTTCCACATTTATTATCCGATCCTGTTCAAATTAAGCACGCATATGTTTTTTATAGCAGTTAATATATATTCCAAATTTCGTAAGGATCGGACTACTATATCATATAGCTGCCATACGAACCTAAATCGGTTTAGGGAATAACTCGGACATTTATTGACTGATCTTTTTAAAACTCGTCTAACACGTTTTCTACATAAATATACGCGTTTGTACTCAATTTTATTAAAATCAGACTACTATATCATATAGCTGTCATACAAATCGAAATCGGCCCTATTAACTGACCAACCCCGTTCATGTGATTTACGGCAGAAACAACTTCGAGAAGAGTCTGTAATCTTCGGCACCCCGAAGATAACGTTGGGATTTTTGCAGTTTAGAGTTTGCTTTAGTTTGAGGAACTCCACATTTGCCACGAACTCAATAAATATTATCTTAATTATGTGTGTTTTATTTATTTCCCCCAACCAGCTAACACTATTGTACTTATTAAGTTTCCCTTGACAGTATTTTTCACTTACTTGACAGCAACTTTTAACTGAGACCAGCAGAGCAAACAATGGCAAAAAGACAGAATGATATATATATATATATATATATAGTATAGTATAGTAAGTAGGAACTAACCAAATAGCAACGCGCTTTTAATAAAAAGCGCTTAACACGTGCAAGCTTCTTACTTATCGCCTTTGCCATCTCTTTCTTCTCCATCAGGCACTATCTCTATCTGTGTCTTTTCTGTCCCCCCACCCAGTCCGGGTACTACACTATTAAATACTTATCGTGCTCGGTAACAAATGAAGTAAGACAATACAAAAGCTGCTTATGGCAAGGACCTTGGTTACTTTACTTTTTCCCTCACTTTTATACATACATATATATATTTTTTTCTTTCGCTATACCTTACTGCTACCACCCCACCCCCCTGACCGGGTCTATCTGGTGTTCTCTCACTTGGTTCCTGTATCAAAATCGCATAGCTTGCGGCTGAGAGTGGCGGTGTTGGTGTCATTCAGTGGAGCAGCAGCTGCTTGGCTACTTAAATGGCATTGAAAGACAACCTTTTGTGAGGTGTTTTTTTTTTAGGGCTTTGGTTGGGGGTATCACTATTATATGGTGTACTAGTAAAGAGCTAGTAAAATATACTACTATTTTTAGTAAACGTTTAGATGCTTTTAATAGCTTGCACACCCAGATAGAGGAGAATATAGACACGGCCCTGTTAAGTATGTGCTCACTGCCATCTGCCACGTGTTTGTTGTCGTTTTCCTTTTTGTCTTCAGACATTTCTTTAATTATCCAATTACAATAGCTGTGCGACACAAAAGGCAAGAAACCTTCTGAGTGTCTTCGTTGGGCGCTAAGGAAACGCTAATTTTCCTTACCAAAAATTTCATTCCTCGGGATTCCATCGCAACACATATTGGCCTTTTATTTTATTTCTTGGCACATTTATTTTACAGGTTTTCACTTTATTTCTCGGCATATCTCTGTTTTTATATTTAAGCTCAAGTGTCACTTAACTTAAATAAAAACTGCGAAAGACAACTTTAGTTTTAAAGAATTTCGGACTTAATATAATGTTTAAGAAGTCGACGGCCTTTTCGGTCAGCCATGGAACAATGGCTTGAAAAATTTTCTAAAGTTATGTCAAAAGGCTTCAGGCACGGAATATAATTATTTATTTCTATTATAAGCCTGAGTCTAATGAAGAGAGTGATGAATTTAAGCTAAGAAATTGCGGGCTCCACACTTTTACGCTTTGTGGGCAAAATAATGAACTTAGTTCATAATAGACTCAGTAGAAAATCTTGGGACTGAGGTGTCAGAACTTAGTAGATATACATTTAAAATATTTCCTTTAAAATGAAAAATCTCGGAAATGTGGTATCAAAACACATTTGGTATTAAAGAGAGATCTTGGGACTGTGGTCTCAGAACTCAGTTGATAAGAGAGTCCCTTTAACAGAAAGATTTTTGGGATATGGTAACGAAAGTCAGTAGATATAACTTTAAGGGTCCCTTGAAATTGAAAGATCTAGGGATTGTGAATATCGGAGCTCCGTAGATATATTTTTAAGAGGGAAAAATCTTGGTAATGTAGTATCAGAGCTCAGTAGATATAAGTTTAGCAGAGTCTCCTTATATAGAAAGGACTTGGGACTGTGGTATGAACACTTAATGGATTATATTGAAAGGTCTTGGGACTGTGGTATCAGAGCTCAATAGATATAGCTTTAAGAGATTGTAGTATCAGAGCTCAATGGATATACCTTGCTTTAAAGAATTCAGTAGATATAAGCTTAAAAAAATCTCTATATATAGAGAGATCTTGGAACTGTGGTAACTTGTGTTATCTTTGATAATACTTAAAGTTAACTAAAATATTAGACTAAGCTTTAAGATCCATGATGTAAATAAGACTATGTACCGAAATAATTATAAAGACTTTTACTTATACTTGTAATCTTTTCACTTACTTATTGCTCAATACAAAAAGCATCTGGAAGTTGGCAGGCGAACTAATAAATTGCCTGCCTGAAATCCAGAGAAATTCATTTTCCAACATCATTTATCTGGCTGTCTGGCACAGCAGGAACAAGTCCAGCGCAAAATATCAAGAGTAAAGAGAATGGCAATGGCAACAAGACCAGCTCATTAAACTCTTAGGGCATAAAGTATAATCTTTATATAGCCGAGGCATTAAAAGTCAGCCCGTTGCAGCCGAGAATTTAATGCCGTAAATTGACTGCGTGAAATGAGGTTAATGCTCAATAATGCATATGGGTAAATGCAAAAAGCTCGCCAGAGCTTTGAGTCCATGTTGCAATTGTTGTTCTCTTGGTTTTTGTTGTTGCTATTGTTGTTGTTGTTGGTTTTGATATTGGTTGGGTCGTTGATTGGTTGCTTCGCTGGTTGTCTGGTCACTTGTACTACGGTTTGTTGCATTTTGTTGTCGTCTGTGGGATTGGGGTCGGATTGGATTATCGATGAGTTGACGGAAATGCTTTCTGCCCACTTTCTTTCTTTTGCCTAAAGTGACTATATCGATATGGAAAGTCATGATTTTTTATAAGGCTATTTTATGGATAATCACAATCATATGGATCTAAATCTATTTTAAAATACATAAAAATTCGATTTCCTTGTAACAGAATTTTCCATCGAAGAAGCTCAGAAATAATCTATTTATATACATATTTTTCAAAGAAATATAGAAGCTTGAAAGACATTATTTTCGCCCACAGTGCAAAACAATTCCCATAAATCAAGTTGGAGAAAAGTTTTTACAAAAATAAAAAATGAAAAAATGGAAAAAAAAACTGAAAAATTCAACCGAAAACAGCTTAAAATTATATTAACACCTGCAAATGGATTTGCGGTATGAAAATGCGTCAACATTTAAATAGTTGCCGCTTTTCCCAGGTATGAAATAATTTGTAAAGGTAGCAAGACAATTTCATGTAAAACAAAGTCGAAAGGGTGTTGTTTGGTGGAGGTCGAAAGAATTCAAGTTAAAGTATTAAAAGGATTTGCCGTATATTGTGAATTTATTGCATATACAAAAAGTGTCCATAATGTCCTGCAAATTGTGTATATTTTTCAATTTAATGAGGTGCTTATTTTAAATTTACACATGCCTGCCCATCAGTAACACTGCCACACACACACACTCAGACAGGCCGACCAAGCGAGAGAAAGAGTGAGAGAAAAAGTGTGAGAGCTCTTCATCTACCCAACCCGTAGTGGCGAGGACCAGACAAGGATGAGTTAGTGGCTCAGTCAAGGAGAATGCTGCTAAAAAGATGAGATGAGGTCGGTGCTTTTAGCCTGGCTGGTTGTCTGCCTGGCTGTCTGGTTGGCTGGGTCGGCTGAAGTAGCCCAGTGTGTGCAGTCTTGTTGCCTGAAATGCGAGTTGCCTATCTTTGTGGTTTTTGCGCTCCATGACAGCCATTAAAATGGTAAAATGTTGGCTAAAGTAGGAATCGAAAAAATAAATTACTTTACCATATTTATTTTGTTTTTGTCTCTTAGTTTTTTCCATTTATGTTAGTGCACACTTCAGTGTCTTCTGATGCCTTTGTGATTTTTCCAAATAGCAATTTGGGTTTTATCGCAAGTAAGCAACTCATTATGCTTACGACTTTGGCAACAGCCGAGATTCTAATGCCATTAAATTGACAATGACAATTCCCTTCACCATCGTCAGTAGACCAGCCACTTCGACCAGGCAAACACATCATTATGTGCACTTCCTTACTCTCAGTCATGGCCATCCATCCACTTTCATTCACCCTGAAGTGGGTATGTGCGACTCTCTTTGAGGCACATAAACCTACTCATAAGCGTGTGTGAGCTGCTGTAAAATCCCAGAAAGCAACTGCACTATGCAAAAATTGTGGCACAGTTTTAAGGGAGCCGCCAGCTAGGTTTGATGGTGGCAAGAAATCTCTTGATCTCTTTGCAAATGTTGTTACGTTGAGTCCATGCTGTATAATTGAAAGAAATGAATGGAGCTTTTGGTAAAAGGAATATTCTGTAATTGGTTTCAAACTAAAAGGATCTCAAGATTAAAAATGCACAGACTAAATCCTGAAGGCTAGGATAGACTAATTAATGAACGTTTGTATAGAAGGTGTGTCACTTTCTGTTGTAAGAAACAAGTTAATTAAAAGGATGGCTCGAAATAAAAACCGAGACCAAAGCACATAGTGTAACTAATCTGGGGCTCAAACTACTAAGACAGCTTAAGTTCACAAAAAAAAATTACCCAATTCAGAAAGTGGAAAAATGCAAGAATTGACACCTTTAATATTAGTCAAGACCAAAAGACTGTGTATTGGATCGTGATAAATATTAAGACTCTTTCATTAATTGTCTTTATTAATCAGCTGGGACATTTCAGTCAACCAATTATGTGAAAACAATAAAAACAAAAATTAAATGAAGCCAAACGAAATGAATCAGACAGGCTTAAGGATATGCGAATAAACAACCAAGTGTTAAAGAGGGAACAGACATAAACACTTTTAACTACTTTTCCCCACAAACAGACAAATAAATAGCCAGACAAGCCTTATAAAAGTCAAAAGACCAATTCAACGACACACAGGAGCTGTAAAATTTTTAAGGGAATTCCTTTTTCATAAGTCAAGAATAAAAAGGAACTGCAATGATGGAAAAAAGTCCAGTAAAATCAAAGCCAAGATTCGAAACCAAAGTGAAGCTGAACTAGTTCATTTTCTGAGTGCCTCCATTTTTTTATATCGATACCTGATACCGATACCAGATACCGATACCAGTATAATTAAAAAACAGAGGCCACCAAAAAGAGTATTTGATTTGCATTGTTTCGCTTTTGGTTTTTTGTAATTTTTCTTTTTTATTATTTTTAATTTATGGCCAACACTATGAGCTCATTTGAGTTGATGGGCAAGAGGCCAGCAGGTTGGGGATATTTCGGCTGGCTGCCAGTGACTGAGTTGATTTAAATTTTAAAATGTGTGAATATGTGTGTCTCAGTTTTTTTGTGATTTCATTTTGGCCACTTGATGACGCGTCTGTGCGTGAGTGTTTGCAAGTAGTGTGTACTCCAGAAGGCGGCATGTGTAAGTTTCACGTTTTGAAGACTTATAAAAAATTAAATTAAAATTTTAATTAAAACAAGCACACTTGTCTCGCAGCTACCATTGTTTTTTTTTTTTTTTTTTTTTTTGCAAAAATGAATGTGGCTGTGCTTACTGGCCCTCTTAAGCTGCTGACTTTAATGAGCATTTTAAGTCGTCAGTAATCTGTTTTGCCTGCAACAATGAAAAACTCCCGACAAGTCAAAAAGAAAGCAATGCTAGGCAACACACACGCACATATACACAGAGGAAATCTATGGAAAGCCTCACCATGATATGGCTGAGCCTGACTTGGCAATGATGCACTGCAGCCGAAGGCTGAGCGCTTTCTCTCAACTACTCAAATGTCAACTTGAGAAACTTTTTGATGGTGTTTTAAATCACCAACTTGGGCTCGTGCATGTATGCTGGCGAGCTTATTGTCGGTGTATTCGTTTGTGTGTATGAGAATGGCGGGAGGCGCCATTGTCTGCGCTGCGCTGCGCCTTTGACTGCCATTTTGGTTTGGTTTTATATATTTGGTCCTCGAGTTTCAGGCGGCGCGGTTTTTATATGTGTACGAACGAATCATGGCCTGGCGTTGACGTTGAGAAGAGCTCGCAGCGTGAAGTGCAAAATGAGTTGAAAAGGTAATTTATAAGAGTACTGAGGAGCAGCTTCAGAAGCAGCGCAGAACACAAGGCAAGTGTGCAAAAAATAAATATACCGGCTCACGATTGTTGGCGGTAGCGGTAGCGGGTTGGAGGGGTGTGTTCTGAGTGTCTAAAGAAAATATCACATATTATGTTAATGGGTGGGCGAGGTTACGGATTCTTATGCCATCATTCATGGTTGTGAACAATACGACAATGCACAAAAGAAGACCGGGGCAACTGAGGGCAGAGATTGGTTATAAAGTTGGGGAAATAAAATAATATTTTCAAACTTAATGAGTGTACATGTGTGTGTGTGTGCGCATCATAGTGATGAAGGAGTGTTCAACTTAAAAAAAAACAGAACTGACTGAAAATAATATTCCAAGTGTCAACAGTCTTCCATTTCAAATTGAAGCAAGACTTGAAATTTGTTTAAATAAAATCAGGCAAACTTTCTATTAGACTTTCAAAGTAAAACTACAATAATGGAATGGTTACATATTCTGAATCTCAATGAAAGTAATAAGGATAAATCTAGAAAATAAAAGAGCTGCATTTGAAACCAGCAAGGTTTGATTCTTTTGAGTTTGAGAAATTCTGAAGAAATAAAGTAGATTCTCAGGGGTTTTCTTTCATATATGCTTACCGCTCAGTTGGGATTAAATCAGACCTTATTCCAGTTCCAATTGAACCAAACCTTCTTTGTAGATAATCTCTTAAAGAATAATCTCGAAGAGGAAGGTCTGGAGACTAGTAAGATTTTTTTTTTTTTGGGTGTCAGAATTAGAGTAGATCCTCAGGGATGAGAGATATACCATGAGAGATATTACAGATCCGATTAAACTACACCAACGTTGGAGATATTTAGAGTCTTTTAAGTCCATTTTGAAAATTAATTAATTTTGTCCAAAGGCATAAAATAAAATCATTTCGATCGACTAACAGAGTCCAAAAAGTAGTAAAAAAAAATAAAGCTATTACTGTTTTCCACAGAGAGAAAAGAATGTCAAGTACAGACTTATGAACAATTTTTTTGGTCATGAACTAAACCTTTGGCCAATTTATTATTAGAGGCAGTCGATAAGAAGCCAAACAAGCAACTAAATTGGCGGTATGAGCACAGCTTGCTTCCAAATTAATTGCCATTTTAATTAGGTCAGCGCGGTTCAATTGAAATTTCAGTTGTATTGTAAACAAGTGATTTTTATACTTTTGTTATCTATATATTTTTTTTTCACATAAAATGTAGAATTAAATTACAGAAGATTCAAGCTTTTATGCTGAGAAATATTCATAACCTCAATGCAGATATAACCTCAATATGTCAAGCCACAGAATACCAAACAGAAATAGCAGCGATTGGGAAAAAAGCTAAAAAGGAAACAATAATTGAATTGATTTCTCTACCCAATACGCTTAGCAGTTTTTCCAATGGCCATCTTCATATTTCTTCTCCAATTCTTTGGCGTGCAAAATGAAAATTGAAAATGGAATCGCCATGGCGACACAATACGATGGTGGCCTCCATTGAGTTAGTTTCTGCCATTTTTGTTTTATTTCTTTTTTGTTTATTTCTACGATTTGGGGTCACAATGAAAAATGGGAGAAATGCAATTGGGTTTGTGTTGAAAAATGTAACGACAAGCGTGAAATTATGATGGACCTCTAACGGAAACGGAAATAAGATAAGTGCATTTTAAGGGATTCCCTTGATTGGACAGGACATAAGCTCGAGAACAATGAATTTCATTCAGGAATGAATAAGGCTTATTTCAAAATGATTTTGACTGGATTTTTCGAACCGAATTTTACCAAAAAATATATATGTTCTATTCCATTCAATTTTCTGGCTTCGCAGCTACAGTTTCAATTATCAGGCCCTGGACATAAATTTACAAGGACCAGTCAGAGCTTGTTGGCACAAACTACTTTCAAATCCTACTGCATTTGGCCCGATAACATGAAAATCGCTACAAAGTCGCTTGTTTACTCGCATGTCTATTGGAATCTCGACCACCCACATGGAGCCATGGCATGTCCACTTTTACACTTCCTCTGGTGAATGTTGTGGCCACTCATAGTCTCACAGTCTCACAGTCCCAGCTGTGTTGCCGTTTGTAATCCTGACGCGGTGCTGCTCTTGTAATGCGGCTTAAAATGTACCCAATGTCCTGTTCCTCTGTGGTGCACTAGGCCTTCATTTTATGTTTTTTGTTTTTAGTTTTCGAGCAGAGATTTTTTTCTCATTCTGTTTTCGCGTTTGTTTTGAATACATTTTTGAATTGGGCCAACTCTTTGCCGTTCAGACATATTGCCCCCATGCAATTCTCTAACCTTTTCAAAGCGTAGTCCTTTCGACTTGCAAATAATTCAATCGTTTTTCTCTACTTCAGCGTTGCCACAACTGTTAAGCTGGGATTGCCAGATCATGGGTATTTTTTTTGTGAAAACGTCAAAAAATTGAATAAATCGAAATTTTTTTTGAACAGAAAATGGATTTTCTTACACTTCATTCACATGCCTAGGCCATGCCTTCAGATACTGAACTTCAGGCACGTTGGTTTTTCGGAGGAGTTGCGAGTTCGATTGCTGTCTTGGTCACCCACCCTTTGGACGTTTTAAAAATCTTATTACAAACCAATACGGATCGGAGTTCAAGACAAGCGGTTGAAAGGCTCCAATTCATTCTAAGACGCAATGGAATTTCGGTGCTTTACAATGGCATACGATCTGCTGTGTTACGCCAGTTTACTTTTAATCTTCTACGATTTGGCATATATTCAGTAGTGGATGATTATATAGATATTGAGTATTTTAGCAATAAAATTTATTTGGCTGGCTGTGCCGGCTTAGTGGCTGGCTTTATCAATTCTCCAAATGAATTGATTACTGCTCGGCAGCAATTTGATGCTGCGCTGCCTTTAAAAAAGCGACGAAAGTAAGTTATCCTATTCTATTGAAGCTTAACTCTGAAATAATTCCAAGTTCTTAGCTATAAAAATACATTCAATGCTCTGCATCGCATATGTAAAGAAGAGGGCTGCTTAAAGCTTTTTCAGCTAGGTCCCATATCGGCATTACGAGGTTCTGCAATGACAATAGGTCAAATTGGTTTCTACGAGGGGACCAAGTCCGTTTTATTGGATTACGGTCTTAGTCATAAGGTATGGATCTGTATAGTTTCCTCCACTGTAGCGGGGATTGTGGCAACTATTTTAACCCAGCCAATCGATGTGATAAGGGTTCGTGCGATGAATGCTTCACCTTATAAGTATTGCAGTTTATTGGACGTCTTTATAAAGACATATCAAGAGGGAGTTTCGGCTTTTTTCAAGGGTTTCACACCAGCATTTTTCAAATTCGGCCCACATAATGCAGTGATGTTTTTAATATTGGAATATTGTACCAAAAATTTTGGTTATATCTTGGAGAAAATTGAAGAAAAAAAAGCTTATCGTAAGACCTAAATTTGTTCCAAACTTGTTTGTTAGCTGGAAAAATAAAAGATTTTCTATTTTGATTTGATGCTTCAGTTTGAAACTTTTTCGTTTCGTTTACTTTCAGACGAGTTTCATTTGATTTGACTTAAGTTTCGAGTATTTCATAAGATAATTTTCGAAATTCGAAATAAAAACAGAAAATGTCAGAAATAAAATCAGAAAATGGGTAGAACTGCTAATATTTGATATAATTCACAAGACATGACGTTCGATGCAAAACGCTATTCCCGTTGGATTTTCGGAGGTTTCGCTGGTTCCGTTTCAGTTGTGGCTACATATCCTTTAGATGTTTTGAAGGTATTACTGCAAACACATACGCATACTGAAAAAGAATCGGCCCTTACTCTGGTTCGAAAAGTCGTGAAGAGGGGCGGGTTTCTGGTGTTCTACAAAGGTCTTTGGATGGCCATATGCAAACAGTATACCTTTAATCTAACCCGATTTGGCATATATGTTCTGGGTGATAAATATGTTATCAATTCGTTCACAAACAAGGTTTATCTTTCGGGTTTTGCTGGTTTCATTGGGGGAATTGCAAGTGCTCCGAGCGAAATGGTCACCTTACGTATACAGAATGATGTGAAATTGCCACGTGAAAGACGTCGCAAGTAAGTCTTCCTCAAATTCTGGAAAAATATGGTCCATGGTTTTGAATTCTATTTCTATTCGCAGTTATAAGAATACAATAGATGGAGTTACTCGTATTTATAGAGAAGAGGGATACAGGGTGCTCTTGAAATCTGCTCCAATTTCAGCGGTGCGTGGAGCCCTAATGAGTATCGGGCAAATCGGCTGCTACGAGCATACCAAGTGTTTACTCTTGGACTACGGCTACAAGCATAAGAAAATAATCTATATAATTTCCTCGGTTGTGTCGGGCGTTATGGCCACACTATTCACCCAGCCATTAGATGTGTTGAAGACCCGTGCTATGAATGCTCCACCAAATATGTATCGCAATGTCCTGGATGTATTTATAAAAACTGCCAAAGAGGGTCCTTTGGCCTTCTATAAGGGTTTCCTCCCGGCCTTTGCCAAGACAGGACCCAATACGGTAATAACGTTCCTTACATTGGAATATTGTTGCGCTAAATTTGAAAATGTTCTAGATAATTTCGCAAAGCAAGA
This sequence comes from Scaptodrosophila latifasciaeformis, assembly GCA_037075145.1. Taxonomy (NCBI): domain Eukaryota; kingdom Metazoa; phylum Arthropoda; class Insecta; order Diptera; family Drosophilidae; genus Scaptodrosophila; species Scaptodrosophila latifasciaeformis. The sequence goes on from JBAMCM010000158.1 coordinate 1,090,578, forward strand.
TAAATAAATGTAAAATAGTGCACTGAAACCCAAAGAAGAGTATACACTCTGCATTATTTTGATCTAAATGATAGCTATTTTGTTTTGTTGTTCGTTCGCTGTTTTAACTCAGTCAGTGTAGGTTTTATGCTTCATGCGATTTGTGTACTTCCGGCTTAGTGGCGCTGGCTCGCATGTGTGGCCAGTTGGACTGGCTATGTTCTACCCGGCTTTCCATTTTTTAGCCTCAAATCTGAAGTTCAGTCCGTCTGGTTTTAATTGCAAGGGGCGCTCAAATAGGATTTGTGCATTGTTTTCTGTGGTGAATTTTATATATCAACTTTTTTTCTTTTTTTTTTTTTTGCTCAGCATTAAATGGAATTGGAATCCCAGTATGCCATTTTTTCTATTTTAATGTTAGTTTAATTCAATGCCCATCCGGGCGGCCACTCTCTGAGGTCTGAGAGTTTCTCTAATGCGTTTGGGTGGACAGGCCATTATGTCTTCTCCCTTATCCCGTTCTCTGTGCCTTCAAATGTAATTAAATTGTAACGCAAAGTGTGTGTGAGTCGAGTCGAGATTTTATCTCTTTTGTCAAATGAAATGGCACATTTGGTTACTCAACAGTTTTAAAATTGTGATATCACTTGCTGGTGTAGTTATTCAATTCAAAAGTTTCAACATTTTCTGGTGAGGAGATTTTTAAGAAATCTCCAAGCCACTGGATGAATTTGTATTAATTCATTTTTTTATCGATTTAAATCAGTGAGAATTGAAGATGGTCCACTTTAATTGTGGCCCCTTGGAAAGGTGGCGACTTGAAAGAATTTGTATTTCCTGGAAAACCTGAAATATTTCTCACCTTGTTGGCTTCCTTTAAAAAAGAAAAAAATTATTCCTTATGTTAATATTTAAAGTAAACACATCCTGCAGGCAGATTGAATGCCTTTGCAACAAAGGAATCGAGCAGGCCGTCTGGTTACAAAGAAGATCAAAAATATGGGGAAAAACAAATAACATTTCTAATTTCATTTAAACATTTACAAGAAAATGGAGAATTTATTTACATACACAAGCGTATTCAGTTTCAATGGGAAACAAACCCGAAAAGACAATAGGTGCCACAATCAAATTGGTGAGTTTATGTGTGCTGTATGAGTATTTGTTTTTGTGTAAATTTTCATGCGTGAGGCTCTGCACAAATAATTACAGGGTCTTATAGAAATTCAAATAAATATTCATAATATTTCCGCTGAAAATTTGCCAAAGGCAATTCACATGTTCGCCGAGTTGAGTTGTTTTGATTTTTATACCCTAAAACAAAAAGGTTGTACTGACCAACTGGGCTTGTATGTAACGTTGAAGGCCCCCAATTAGACTAGCCAATAAGAGTCGAGACAAGAACAAAGAACAAGCTTATATTTTTATTTTGATCGCACCCTTAACTAATAGTGAACATATATGAATCTCAACAAATATAATAGCTATATCTTTATGAAAGAGAAAGGCGGAAAATTCCCAATGCTCTCGGACTTAATTTCTTAGTCCTACAGTTTCTTTAACTTTAGAATAATAGTAAAATTGTATACAGAAAAATGTAGAATACGGAAATCGATTGATACCGAACACGATTAAAATCGGACCAGATATGCACGAAACATCAGAAAAAATATATCATTATCAGATGAAGCTTTAATTGCTCGAATATACCACTAGATAACTGACTGGATTTTTTTTTATTTATCATTCATGAATTATTCTTGTATAATTAGAATGTAAGTTCTTTTTTGAGTATAACAGTAAATCTGTCCCGGTTTCTCTTTCTCGGAATTCTGGAGTCTCATTGAAAGTTCTCAGCTTTTTACTTCTAGTGGTACAGCATATTTAAAAGTCCGGAGCGTACGAGCTTAGTCCAGGTATAAAGAAACACCGCAAAAAAAAAAACTAATCTCATCCCGTTATCAAATTTCCACAAACCCCAAAGAGGGTTGGATTGCGAACGAAGCGTGGAGTTAGGGAGCGAAGCCTCTAGCTTATTCAATTTTCCCGCACTCGACATAAATCACAGTTGTATTAATTTTCCTGCGGTTATGAAAATTTTTTCCGACTCGAATATCGCTAGGAAATACTTTGTTATTTGAATATTATTTAATCCAAAGTTGCCAGAGAATTAAAAATAAAAATCGTAAAATGCGCAATTTAATTATTATTAAAAAGTATTACATTACGAGGGCCAGCCAAGAGGCAGAGTATTTCATAAATGCTTATATAAATTCTGATTTAAATTTGCCAAATGAAAAGAATATTTAAATGTAAATAATGGGATAAATTGACATTTCAATTGTAATTAATGTGTAACATTTTAATTTAAGCGCTATTAAATTGAATATTTAAAACTCTCTCACAAAGGGATTCCAAGTTTGTAATTATTAAATTGGGAGGTAATGAAAACCTTATATCAAATGAACTACCAAAGTTCCAACTTATTAATTATGGTTTCTTTCCACTCTCATTACGATATCAAGGAGCAGCAGAGATAGTTTTGAAAACTTTCGAAATTAAAGCAAAAAGTCAAAGGGAAATGAAGGTAAAATTGTATCGAGGTAAAGGAGAAAAGAAAAAAGACATTGTACGAGTGTCGGGGAAATGAATACCTTGAAATACCTGAAATGATACGCCTGACAACAGCAGAATTAAGAATGGCGACAACAACAATGGCAACAACCAAGGCAGATGATGTATAAAAATGTCAACGGTGACAGGGCAAGTTGTAAGTGTCGGTGGCAACGACAAGATGCTGCGCTGGGTCTGCGAAGGGGAGCTGGTCGAATGGTTAACAACGAAAACTTTGGGTATGGTGTCAAAGCGTGATAAGGTAGATACAAGTCAAAGCTGGGTGGTGGTGGCGGCTGGGCGGGGGTGAAGGAAAAAGCATTTGGCGCTGTTTTTGACACCTGCGCCAAACAGTTGCTTTTTTCTTACTGCCGGAAATAAGAAAATAAGCACAACAAAATAACCAGGCCAGGTGATAAGAAACTTGTCCATTTTCAATTTTGTTACAAAAATGCCTTACTTTTGATGTGTCCATCAAGAAAATAAAAAAGAAAAAATTTCCCATAAAATTACTGTTTTTATTTTTAGCTAGAAAATGTTTAGTCTCGATGCCAAAAAGTAGGCAATAAATAGAAATAATTCCCTTTTTTTTTTTGAAAATTGAAATGCCCAAACTCATTCATCATTCTACTTGCTCTCTCTAGTATGCCATTTATTTTTGTTTTGGAAATGAGTTAAGCTCACCTTCAGCTTGTATACAGACTTATATAACGTGGCCAACTGCTGAATAATCTATGCCATAGACAGAAGCACGTGCACTAAACTACGCGCCAGTTAAGGCAAAAACAAAATGAAACACAAGTTCGAACAGCTGTTCGTGCGTAAACAAACGCCATATGAGGGAGCGGTTCCAACTCTCTCTCTCTCTCTACCTCTCTCTGTCTCTTTGGTCTTGCTCTCTTTTTAAAGGGCGAATGAGAGCGGATTCGAAAGCTTTTTCAGCTCAGACAACTGTGACTGTAACCGTTTCGCTCAGAGCTCGGCCCAATCGGCAACAACAGCAAAAACTCCATTTCACTTCACTTTCATTTTAGCAGCTTGCAGTTCACCGTGGCAAGTCGAAGCTTAAGGTTGTCGTGAGTCGTGAGTCGCGTCTCTAGTCTAGGCCATCGGCAATCTGGCCAGTGCAGTTAAAATCTCGAGTCGAAAAGATAGTACGCTCAGTTGGTGGCCAAACGGCAAGAGGATAGCTAGTCGTTCGCACGCCGTTTTCTTGGCTTGGATTATGCAAAAAAATAAAAAAAGTAAATAATGTGAGTCGTCTTTGCCGTCGTTGCCGTCATTGTGTAATAATTTTAACCGTTGCTGACTGTCGGGACACTGAAATTAAAATTTAAATATTTTCCTACGCGCATCAAAGAAAATAAACGGAGTTAAATTTGTACTTGTGTGTGTGTGTGCGTGTGTGGTGTGGTGTTGTGTGATGTCCTGTGGCCATTGGCAGTGCGGCTACGTGATTTTTTATAAAGTGTCTCGCAGCCTCAAATAAAAATAATAAGAAAAAGGTGCGCGTGCTGCTGCAGCCGTCAATCTGCCTTCGCTTTATTCTCACTTTACCCTTCACCCGTTGGTCATTGCTTGCCTTCACCCATCTCTCTCTGCCCGCCACTCTTTATTGTTATTGTAGGCTTTGTGTCTGTGTATGAGTGTATGAGTGTGTGTTTGTGTTATTTTTCTCTGTTTTGTTCTCTACGCCATATGCACGGGCTGGCAATGTGCTCTGTTTTGATTTTTATGGCTACTCGCAGCCAGTTACCCTTGCCTTTTCATTACATTCCTTTATGCCTCTTATTTTTGTTGTTTACTCTTTTTTTTTTGTGTGTGTGTGTTTTGTTTGCGAGGTCTCCACTGCTGCCCTCAACTTTTACATAAATAATTCGCGCCCCTAGCGGTGCAATAAAAGTGAAGCGCCTTTTGAAATATTGAACAAGAGATTTTACTGGCATTTGCTTGCCGTCTATGCTGGTGCGAAAGAGATGGCATATGTGTATGAACGTTGTTATTAAAATTTGAACAAAACCAAACATGCGAGAACTTGCAGAAAACAGACATCAAAAACAACACATACCAATCAATTTCATCAAACTGAGTTCAATAAAAATACCATTTTTAATTGAAACAAAACAAGGCAAAAAAAAAACTGATATTTTCTATATATTTTTTTAATGTGTAAAAAAAAGGAGACAATCAGTAAAAAAAGTAAAAAAATATTACACGGAATTCACGGAATTCCTAAATAATGAAAAAATAACTAAATAATTTAATTAAAAAGCTTTCCCTTTAAATAATCACCATAATTTTGATCATTTTATTAAAATAATCAAATGCTTTAATATCGAGGCGACCACCAGGTCACAAGACCAGCCAATTTATGTTTCTCAATTTCACCTAAACGAGCCAACCTAAAATGCGGACAGAACCCAAATGTAATAGAAACCAAAAATTGTGTCACATATTTTTTGGGGAAGTGAACACACGTTGACCTCCAAAAACGCACTAATTGCAGCAATTTTTCAAGCTCCCGGGTGTCCTCCTTTGGAGCCTCAAGCTCTGTCCTCGTTCGGTCTGGTTTGCTTTCTGTTGGTTTGGGCGGCAAAAGGCAAAAGGAAATGGTTCGCAGATTCTCTGCACGTTTCGTTGCCAATTTTTATGGCACTGCCAGGAGAAGACCAAAAGAAAAAAAGTGGAATATGGCCTGACCATTTTTTTTTTTTTGTTTATTTTCTGGACCAGTCTGCCATGGCTAAAGTCCTTGACTTGTCAACATTTTTAATGAAGAATGATGAGCAGGCATAAAAAAAATATATATTTCTTTCTCGAAACCACTTGGCCGACTATATGAAAATACCGACGGTAAATACTCTCGAGATCACGAGACCTCTCAGACTATGAGGCATTTTATTATTTTTTAATAAATTCGATTTGACATATTATTTATGATTTAATTTTTTATTTCTTTGATTCGAAGTCGTAATCGACATCGGAATCATGACCCGATTCAGAAATTGCTTTTTAATTAATAACAAATATTGCATAAGCTGAAAGGCTCTCCAAATCAAATGGGACACTGATATACACACAATTAAAAAAGGATTTCGCTTATATATATATATTGTTTGTTGTTGTTTTTTTTTTTGATAGATTTATGCGAAGTGCAATTTAACCAACCGCAAAAAATTTATATTGAAAATATTTTAACCATTTTCATAGGAACAAAAGCAGGCACGGCGAAAAAAACTTGATATAAAAAAGTCAATGTAAACTCATTGGAAGCACTGAAGTGTTGAATAAAATTGCCATAATATAAATGAAAAATAATATCAAATCAAAAAGGACTGAGAATTTGTTCAACAATGGAGAAATTGTTACAGCAAGTCTAACAAATTAAATGGTGAAAATGTGGTGACAGTCAAGAGGCATCAATTCGTTGCAATCCCCGCGCAAAATAAATAAACCTGGCATCGATAAAAAATAAAGTGTAGTGCATAAATAATAATAATAAAAATATCCATTCAATACCAACCAACAAAAGTCACCGTGAACATGAAGGAAAAGGGCAAAAAAACCATTCAAACGACCGCACAATACGGTTGTGTGTTCCAGGGTCTGATGATGATTCTCCTGCTTTTGGGACAACATTTGCAGTTGGCACATTCGGTGCCGTCGCCATCGATGCAGCCGCCACAAAAGCGAGGTAAGTTCATCGCCGCAGGGCCTTTCGACCCAATCCAGCCCGCCCAATTCTGTCAGCTTGGCTTGAAATTTCAAATACTCGTAAATGTCAATAGGTAACGGTATTCCGCGTCGAAGACCTCAATAAATAGACCACATTTTTATATTGCTATTTGCCTACACAAGGCAAATAAACAATGAATGTTATGTCTAACAAATTTGTAATATTAGAAGACCCTGGAGTTTTAGGGGAAAAGGGTAGTAAGGCCTAACAATCTGCTAAAAGAATTGGTAGATCTGGGTCCCATCTTAATGGGGTATGTAGAATCAGGGTAACCTTGCTCCATCTCTAATTTTGCTTTGATTACTTAAAAGTTGCGAGTTGATGATGAAGTCGAATTGGTTCAGCGAGGGATATCTTTCGAATTAGTGAGTTCGACTTAATTGTCTTTACTCCAATTGCTGAACAGATGAGGATGGGCTGTAAGCTTCAATACAGGAAAACAATGGGCCTCAGGGCCTCCGGTTAATCCAAACTGGGCAGGGAACTGTTCAACCTAACCTAATCTGACCTAATCTACCGTCAAAGTTGTGCACACCCAGAATTGCTTTAAGTTTGTTGAAAATATTTTTTAATTTGAAGAATCTTAAAATCACGAAAGAACTTATATTAGAAAGAATATCACACCGATACCTTAAAATGTAACACTCTTCGATAACTCGATCGATAAATTCTGAGCACTGGTTCCAGTGAATAAATAGTTCGCAAAAGAAACTAGACTAAACCCTTTTTTCTAAGTAGATCTAACTTTGTGTGGATACAATTATAAATGCTTAATTAAAGGAAGAAGAGTATACAAATGAAAGCTTCATATTCTTTGTGATTTGCATTTCTTTGGACATTCTTTTATATTTCCTTGGTGCCCTGTAAATGACAGAATGCAAAATTAGAGGTCGCTGGCTCGGTCTGTAAGTGATGTAATTAAGTGGACCGACGAAGTAAAAGCAATGCCATATAATAAATGATGAAATGAAATTGGGTTAAAGTGAAAAAAGGACAAATAAAATATGCAATAAAAGAACTGAGTTGATAAGTAAGTTTATGACAATTTTCCAGAGACCAGGCCATGCTTAATGTTTTCCCTTTTTGAAAATGAAAAATTGTGAGCATATTTAAATGACATTATTTACAGACCAGGCCCAAGATAATTCCTTTCTTTTCCAATTATTACAAGTACGATGGGCCGGCCAAGTAGCCAAGTAGTTACCCCAATGGAATATGTAAATTAACTTTTAACTTTAAAAAATCACATGAAAATTAAGCAAAAGTAAACGTCAAAAAGCCACACAGACAATCGAAGATTTTTCTGAATGCTACGTGACTCGAGTTCCACAAGCCTTGGCTAAAAAAAAAAAAGATCCAAGCTCAAACTTCTAAATAGATTCGTATATCTTTGTCTATGTGGCAGTTGCCAGGCTACCAAGTTCCTTCTGCCTCTTTGTCTTGGGAGCTTTATTTGCGCGCTGGGCCCTGGCTGGTTGACTTCTGCTGGTCCTGCTGCCTTGGCTGGGTCTGTGAACTTTTGCTTTCATTTTACGCTGGGGAACAATATTGTGCCATAGATGGCAGACAGCTGGAGCGCGGCATAGAGCTCGTCTGTTTTTTTCTATATTTTTTTTTTCTCTCATCTTTTGTTGCTCATCTTGTGTGGTAAGCAAAGCGAAAGAAGTTTACTTTTGGGCCAACCAGTCGAGTGGTGCTCACATAATACAACATGCTTCATTTTATTATGAAGCAAACAAGTGCAAAAAACTTGTTTAGCACAAGAAAAGCGAAAAAATAAAAAAAAAGAATAGAACGCTTGACGCGACATTGTCGTAAATAAATAGGGGGAAAATAAGAAAGTTTTCTCTTCATTTCTTCTCATTCTTTCCATACACAAAATGAAATACATATATAAAAAGTCTTGGAAATGAATATGATAAGTTCAGTCTTGTTTATGTGAAAGGGCATCATAAATTTTAGTGCTAATCCAATGACGGCATAGGTGAGTTGAACTTTTCGGATAGAAAACTTTGGCGATACATCGAGCATTAAATAAGCCAAGTCAGCCAAGCCTTAGACTATACGCTTGACCTCAAAGAAACGCTTGAGATAATAAATTTCCAATATCGTCATTATAAGCAACATGGATGGGCCAAATATTGACCAGACTATCACACGCATGTGCGTGTCCTCGCTGATATGCTGATGGGTATTGTATCGTGTGTGCATATATTCCTGTTCCCTCTTGATGGCTACCATATGGCTAGACAGTTCACTGATAGATACTTGAAGCTCCACCTGATCAACGACGCTGTCCGGGCGCTTTGCGGCGCTCATATAGAAGGTCAAGGGTCGCATTACCTCGAATTGAAACATTACAATTTTGGGAGTCTGCGTAGAGTGGTGATTGTCGAAGCAAAGTGTATAGTTGCCCTGTTTGGTGGCCGTGAAGGTTAAGCGTGCTGTGGTCTCCTTGTCCAAAGCGTACAGAAGCTCTTCGTCGGGTGCATGAATATTCAAGCCAATGTCTCGGAATCCGCCATCCATCACCTCAAAGCTGAAGCTAATTTTCTCATCTTTCAAAGCGCGATCATAGAAACAGGCTATCTCATCGGCATCCAGGGTAATGATGAATCCCTGGGTCAGTGTCCCAAGCAACGCCAGTATGAAGAGACTCTCCTTAATTGATAGAAACATTTTTCGAAACTTAAAACAAACAGACGCTCTAACAAATTGATTAAATTGTCAAGGCAAGCAATAATCATTCGGCTGGACTAACTGTCATTTTCAATTTCATAGTTGTCTTTGTTGAACCCTAATTAGGCAGACAACAAAAGATGGTTTTCTCGCAATTACAAATAATAAATAATTGATTTCTCTGTTAATTTTGCACAAGCATGCCAATTTTACAAATATGTGAAACTAATAGTGGAATTGCCTCGCCAATAATGATGGGCAATTTCTGACTCACATAAGTCTCTTCTCTGCATATTTAATGTTATCGATTCTGCTTCCAGTTTGCTCCGCAATTCTGGGGAATGGCCATCAATTGTCAAATTGTCATGCATTTTTAAAATTGTCTGGGGATGCTTTTATTGGTGGGCGGTGTTTTGGGAGGGGTGGGCGGGGAGTTACTCAAAAATGTAATTGACTTCTTGCTGGCTTGGTGTATTTGTGTTTATTTTGTTATTGATTTCCCTGCGGACTTTTAGTTGTTCCTTTCTATTTAAATTTAAATTAGATTTGAAATATTTGAAATCATTATTAAAACTTTTGTAATTTTACGCAAATAACATATTTATTATATTCCTATTTCAAATATTTATTCAACAATTCATATTAAAAATGTGCGAAGCTAAAGTTGGGAATACTCTCTGATTCGACAATTAAATTTTTACTTTTTGTATATAGAAGAGTATACTGAATCTGGCAGAGAAGTGGACCTCTAGGATTTACAGATGGTTTTTTTTTAGCTCTCGATGGATCCATGGATCATATCACTGTAGGACAGAGCCTAGTCCGGCCCTGTGTATATCTAAAGAATCTATAAATCAATCTCATTTAAGTGATAGATCTGAATATCTTATGTGTACCGATTTTCACTGGATCAAATACCCAAAACATTAAGTGGCAAATCAGTATATCTCCTTAAAGTAATTTTATATGAGACAGATTTATTTGCTTAAAAAAAACTCTCTAAAAAGTCTATAATCTCCGGCGTATAGATGAGGACTTACCCACCGAATTTATTTACTTGCTTTGTTATTAAAACTGTTTACATTTTGTTTAGTATAGACTTACACTATTTTTTTTAATGAAACTTTTATTTTTTTTTTTAAATAATTTTTCAAAACATTCATTAGAATACTTGTATCATTAAAAATAGTTAGAAGGGATTATAATGTATTTCTTAGTCTACAAATTATTTCGCTATTTTTCAAAAAAATATTGCGTTGGTTTTAAAAAAATATTTATTTAGCTGGTATTTGAGATGCATTTGAAATTGGCTCAAAATTGATTGGTAATCAATTGTGAAAACTTAAGCATAGGTGGCCTATTAAATCAATTGAATCAGTTGAGCAAATTATTGCAAAATATTGCATTTCAATTTGAATGCTTTTCGGCATGTTTTGAATTTTCCCGAATTATTTTGCATAATATTTTTGCCTTACAAAATTTGATATTCTGAATAGAAGTTTTAATTTAATTGAACATTTGTTTTGAAAATGTGGGAAAATAGTAAATCTGTGAAAGAATTTAAATGTAATTTTTAGTTTTGTAATTTTTTTTTTTTATTTGAAAAAAATGGGAAGTCAAAATTTTACATCAACAAATTTGGTTTCTTTTCAAAAGAAATTAAATAAAAATAAAATAATTACAGAGGAGAAAATCGAAACCTTAAAATATTTCATGCGAATAAATTATTTTGAAATGATTTTTTAAGGCATTTGAAGATTTCGAGGTATTATTTTTCATATGGGATATATATCTCTAAATGTCTTAGACCTATTTCGATCTAAATGACATGCGTACCTATCATCTAGATTTGCTTGATTTTTAAGAATAAATAGGAATTAGGAATATATATAATATAGTGATTCGATCCTGAGGGCAAGCATAGACACAAGGCAACAAGTCTAAATAGACTCGTTCGGTAGAGTCGATCGGTCTGATGGAACTTGAAGATCTCATAGGGACGCTCTTATGAGCTCAAAAAGAGTATACAAATAAATCAAATAATTGGCAAGCACGTCTATGAGATCGAACAAATAACACTTGAAATCAATTGTCTTTAACAAAAAGTTTCTTACCCATTTGCAACCATTCAAATGAAGTGAAAAGAACAAGTTTACCACCTCCCCAGCTCTCTCTCTCCCTCTCTCTCTGTCTATGCCGTTAACCTTAAACGTTTTTACTCAACAGACGCTAAACTATTTCCAACAATACCAGAATTTCCACATACATACGCAAAATTCTTTTGGAGTAGTCGTTTATACGCTTATTCGCTTTTCTAGAAAACATTTTACAACTTTTTCCTTTTTTTTTTTTTTTGCTCATTCGTTCTTGAGCTTTTTTTTTACTCTCTTTTTCATGCTCGCTTCACTTTGAATATATCCTTTATGATATTCAATTTCAAATTCTAATGCTTTAAGCGATTAAGTACACGCTTTACGCCACTTAACTTTCTGTCTGCGGTGTGGGTGGTGTGTGTGTGTGTGTGTGAATGTATGTTTCGACCTCTCCTTCATTCTGATGGCCTGTCTGTGTGAATCTGGCTGTGTGTGAGTAGTGAGGGGGAGCTGTGTCGCCGATGTCGACTCCAGTTACTTGGGCCATGCATGGCGCTTGACACTTGACTCCTTTGGCTGCCTATCGGCAACCGCTTTACCGTTATATCGGCTTGTGCTTAGCCATTCGCGCTGCGACATGGACTTATCCTCGACATCACTGGCAACATGACATGGACGCACTCAAGTGCCGCAGCTTCTAGTTCTGCTAGGCCAAAAGCACGAAATATTTTTCTTGTTTTTCCATTTCTGTTTTTTCCTTTTTGTGCCCCCCTTTTTTTTGGTGTTTCGTGCTCAAGGACCTTTAGTCTGAGTTGAGATAAAGGAAGATAGAAAAAAAAAAACTGTTGGATTGAGTTGCTTTCAGCTTATGCGTGCAGTTCAGCTTCTGAAGTTGATGTGCTCTCAGCATTTGTGACACATTGGGCTGTGGACAGGTTGGCTCAAGGCAGATTAAATTGCGTATACGCCCAGTGTGTCTGAAGTGTCCAGAGTGTTTTTAATGGAACCATAGCCATATCTATTTTGTCAGTTCCACCCATTAGGCATTTTTGATGTCCTTTTGCTGTCCCTTCATTAGTTCTGTCTGTTTGCTCTTTTTGTTTGCGTTTAATTGGAAAGCATAGAAAGCACACTGACGAATATATATATATATATTCATTTTTTTTTTTTTTTGGTTAATTATCGAATTTGACAAGTTTATTGGAAAGATGCAAATGATTGATGAGAAATTATTGCCTTGCTTTCAGTTTGCTTAAGTGGCAATAAATTTGCTGAATAAATCTATACAAATTTAGAGTGGTTAAATCAAACAAGATACGAGCAAGGTCTGGTTGAAAAGTTAATGAATTATTATATTTTATTTTTAGAAAACTAAATGCCGTAGACTTGAGATAAATGTGGTGAAAGTTCGAGTATTTTTAGAACACACCGTGAAGAGCTTCGAGCTGCAAAATTGAGCTAATCTCCACTTGTGAGGCAATTTCGGCAAAGAAAAGGCAAAGAAAAGCGAAGGAAATCTTTGGGCTAAATAAGGTTTAGGCATTGATAATACCAAAGGCAAAAGCAACAATACACATATACACAATAATGCCAGTGATAGGCAATGTGTGTGCGTGTGTGTTTGCCAGGGACAACAAATTGGCAAATTTTGTGTAAAGATTTATTTCAATTGAAAGTGCCGCCACGAGCTGTCAAGAGAAACGAGCTGGCTACATCTTCCCCAAAACCCAAGCCAACCCAGGAACAAACCAGCCATAACCATAGCCAATACCAATAAAAAATATAATAACAAGAAGAAGAATAGAAAGACGAAGACGAAGAAGAAGAAGAAATAGAGAACAAGCCAAGTTCCATAGACCAAGTCCTCTGTAAGCTTGTCGCCTTAGCAGCTCTGTTCGCTCTAAGACAGCTAACGAGCTTCAATGAGGCATGCCAAGTATTTCCGGCACGCACACACTCATACCCAAACTCTCTCACACACACACATGCTTACGCACACATGGACTTGCATAACAAGTACTGAAAATTGCTGCCGACTTCTAGGCGCTGACGCAGAGCCATCTTGACTTGACTTGCTACTCACAATAGCCAAGTAGATGCAAAATTTTTCTTATGTGCTATAAAATTAACATTAGAATTTCCGCTTTTTTCATTTAACAGGAATTTTGTTATTTATTAAAAAAGGAAACAAATTAAAATGAAATTAATTCAATTATATTTTAACTTTTGTTGTTTATTTATTTTCTCGTTCTTACAAAAAAAAAAAGATTTAATCTTTTATAGCTTTGAATTCAATTTATGACTTTAAATATTCAAATTAATCAATATGAAACTAAGCTATTGCTCGGGGTCGTCCTCACCCATTTGAGGAGTGAAAGGCATTTCCATTTATCTCTGTCTAGAATACTCATAAGTTTTATTCCAATTGAATTTAACAATTAACACCATAAATATTTAAAAAAAAAGTGGCGCCATCTTGCGGACGATTTATTTAGGACATAAGAAAAAATAAATATTTTTTTTTTGTGATTCCAATCGCAATTATTAAAATGAAATTGTTGCTTAGTTTTTATCTTGGATTAATTTATTAGCTGAGTTCAACTCTTCGCCGTAGACTCCATCTCTCTTACTGGCTCCCCCTCTATATTTGTGTAGGAAAATCTGTCTATGACATGCTTCAGTTGTCAATGCTGTCAACAGTGTGTTTCTTTTGCGGGCTTACTCAATTAGTCAAAGTCAAAAGTCTGGGATTGTGGCTTTCTGGCTGGGCGTGGGCCTAAAATGCCCAAGGAACTTTTGAACCATTTCTAAATAGATACATATCGTTTCAGAGGCAAAACCCATCAGCCAGCCACACCCCATTCATTGAAGTTGACAACTGCAATTTAAGTACCGTTTGCTTAGGTCACAAAGGCTGTTTGCGGTTGTCTGTGGCTTTCTGCTGTCACTTTGTGACCGTTGACTGGACATTGACATTCATTTGAGTGATTTTGATTGAGTTGCAAGTGATGATGCCAAGGCCTGTTGTAGAATTTGAATTTCGATTTTGATTGCTTGTGGTAACGAACAGATAACTTTAAACGAATACCAAATAAATAAATGTGAATGGCAAATAAAATGCTTGGATAGCTTAGTATGCCTATTATAATTCAATATTGGAGATAAAGGAAAATATTTATGCAGCAGTTGACACCAATCTTATGGTCCTGGTTGGGTGTTCATTGGCGTACTAAAAGATTCAGCCAGAGAATAATAGCGAAGCAGAGTTGAGTTTTGAATCGAATCCTGACTTTTTTTTTTTAAATCTTTCAATAAAATTTTATGGAGCATTACGATATGATGGGATCATATTGATCATCTGATCTATTGTCCCAGGGTTGTATTTGAGTTTAATTGGGGTTCACTGATTTACTGAGAGATTCAGTCAGAGAATAGAAACTAAGCACACTAAGGGCTTTGAACCGCATCTTGACTTCTTTAATGAATCTTTCGATAAAAAATTCATGGAAGACGATCATATGATGAGATCAGCTGCTACCCTTTATATAGGGCCAGGGTTGTATGACAAAGTACAGTCACCCTGAAAGTTACAGCGAAACACAGTAAGGCTTTGACTCAACTCCCGATATTCTCAATAAATCGATAAGCTCTTAAAGAAAATACAACAAAATAATGGACAAAGAATAATTTAAAATTGAATTCAACAAAAATTGTTTTGTTTTGATAAAATTTGTCAAAAACACAAATTGAATTTTATTTGTTGCAAATTTAAATTTCAATTTATTTTTATTATTTCAAGTATAGTTAATAATAAATTGTTTTGAGATTTACTTAATCTTAAATAATAAATTGAAAAACATTATTTATTTTTCAATTTGATTTAATTGAATCAATGAAGCCAAATATTTGTGGTCTGAATTGTTTTCAAATTTAGGTCACGTATTAAATTGAATTTGTATTAGTTTTGAAGTCAGAATATAATGCAATCGAGCCAAGCAGAACGAAGCAAGTCAGAAACATAACAAATGACAAGCCCAAGTATCTGAAATATCTCTAATTAAGTAGTGGAAAATTAATTACTCTGCAGTTTATCTAATTTAATGGCAAATTTGACTGTCACAAGATTTCAGCTAGGCAATAATTTGCTTGCTGGCTTTCTTGAGCTAGGCATAAATTGTTGGCTAAATGCGATGATAATCTTCTTGTGGGCACATTTGGAAATTTTTGGAAATTCCGAAATTACAACAATTGCAAAAATTTAATTAAAAATTCTGCTCAAGTTGTTTTGAGAGTCTGGAATATAATTTCGAGTTTGGATGGGGCTGAAGATGGGCAAATTAAATTAAATTTTATTGTACCGCACTTTTCACGCCCACAAAACGACGATGCTTACACGTAGTAATCCACAAAAAAATAGGCACTCACACACACACATATACACACACAAACATGGTCTGACACGTTGCCAGACATTTGGCAGAGCCACGAAAAATTTAATTTTCTCACATTACTTTTGCATACTTTGCCAATGCTGGCGGCAATGAAACAAGCAAACCAAAAATTGTAATCTGTAAAAAAGAAAGGAAGGGAAAGTCTGTTAACAAAAGCACCTTATGTGTTTTTCACTTTACTCTTTAATACAAGCACATACGTATACGTAATTTCGAAACAATGTGAAAATTACACATACGCACTGTGGGGCTGCCTCAAACAAATGCCATGCAGGGAGCAAAAGGATGAATGTGGGTGTGACTGTGCTTGTGTCTGTGGCTCTGTCTGTGTTTGTGTGTGTGAGTGTTGCGCGTCAAAAGCCACGCCAACAATACTTTTTCATGGCCTCGGCATTACTTTATTTGATAAGCAAGTCATTTACATATGGCAAGTTGACAGAAGAGGGCGGGGGAGGGCGAGAGATTTGCAGTCTTCCAATCTTTGCCTTAATCAACACCAAGTCAAATATGTTGACTATTTACGAGAAACTTTAAAAACAACTTGAACACTCCGAACCGTACGCCCTTTTCGGCAACGTTCAGACTTCTCATATGAAAAATATGACTACCTTATTTTAGACACCCCTGACACCTACCGACCAAGCCCCCCCCCCACTCCCTTCAGAAATAAATAAAAAGTAAAAAAAAAAACAAACTGAAATAACTTTAAAGACATTTATTCCCCCAGCATATTTCGTTGTGAAATGTTTATGAAAGCCTTCGCGCTACTGAAAACTGGGCCGGCAGCATATTTTCCAACAATTTGTTTGCTGGCTTGCAAAATCCAAAGTCCTTGGCTTGCCTTGTGTATAAAATTACAATAAATCCTTGAATTTTAGCTGCAAATAAACAAAGATTTGCAAGCCAAAAGCTGCAGACGAAACTCACTGCTAAAAACAAAACCGAAAGAGTACAATTTTCTGTTACCAACAACCAGCCAAAGTGCATGCAAACTAGCATTTCAACGTTGCAACTCTCGAGTACAAAGCCAAAACGAAATAAGTACAAAAAAAACAAAACAAAAAAAAGGAAAAAGAAAAAGGAATCAGTAAAAACAAAATGAATCAAGTAAACCAGGGGCAGGAGCCAGGGCAGAAGAAGAACTAAGAAAGCAAGAGAGTCGCAAAGGATTTTGGGTGAGGTCCACTTGCCTGGCTGGCTGGCTGGCTGGCTGGTTAGTTGCTTGAATGGCTTGAACGTTGGGTTGGCTGGGTTGCTTGTTTGGCTGTTAAATCAACATGTAAGCATTTAATGCCGCGCTGCGAAGCTGAAAAAGCGTAAAATTCCCCAAATGACCATAAATTTGTGCATGTTCTTTTCTTGCTTTCTTTTTTGTCAGTTTATTTTTTTGTTGTTGCTTTTGTTATTGTATTATTACGGAATAGTTTACGCTTGCAAAATTTGAACGAGCACTTGTAAAAATAAGTAGAAATCGTATAAAAACAAAGTATTCATGACCATGAAACACACTTTACTGCATTGCCAATTAAAAGAGAGTTTGAATGAGCTTGTTTCTATATTCGGCGATCCTGGTTCTAGCAGTGAAAAGAAAAAAGAAATGAACACAATTTGTTTGGATTTCACCTAGCAATTGCTAATTAAGCCCGATAGATGGCAGCATATAATCATCGGAAACTTTAAAAGTATCGTTGGTTTTATCAAAATCATTTGTCATAAGACTCATCGATTTATTTTCTTTGCTTCAAATCATATCTGGCTGTCTGCATTTTTTCCAATTAATAATGAACCATTTTCATCTTGGGGACTTGCCATATTTTAGCTTAAGTATCGGTTGGTTTTTGTATCGAAAACCTTGTAGAAGAGAGGAAATCAGAATTGCTTTCTATGTTCTTCTTTTTTATCCATTAAGCGGATTAGTTGGGTCCAGATCGGATTGATGTATACTTTTTATCATCTTATAATCTTCCTAAGATTTAACCTTTATTTGATGACAATTTCTTGAAGCTGTTTCAGTCAATTTGACTGTGATACAAATCTATAAATTGATCGTATTTAATTTTACTTTGTTTTTCCTAATTAATTTTATGTTTCGAAAAGAATTTCAGTTAAATTGTTAAACCCCCAGGGGGTTGACAGAAAATTCCCACTTCCTTTGGAGCTGGCAGAGGAAATTGCGCTTTTACTACTTCTACTCGACTGTTGTGTTGAGTTTTTGAAAGGATTTTTTTTGGTGCTCAAAGAAAGGTACTAAAGAAAGAAGAACCAGAGAATACAAGAAAGCGGAAAAATCGAGCTCTCTGAAAACACCGACAATGGGCTTGCCAGTGTGGATTTCAACTCATATGTACAGTCAAAAATGAGAAGGAGAACCTGCTCAGAATCGAGCATATGCAATTCCGAGTGCCGACGGCGGAGCAAAGCGGAAAAAAGAATCTAAGCGAAAAAGGCTTTCAAAAGCACACGCGGCTTTGCTGTGCTTTTAGCTCTGCATTTTTCGGTGCGGGGTGAATTGCGTATGTATGTGTTGTTCGGTCTTTATATTGGAACATGTGTGTGTGTGTGTGCGCGCGATATGTCAAAGTAAAAGTTTTCGTTCCTCGGGGCTGCGTTCGGTGTAATCTCTCGCTGGTACTGCAGCTGGTAAGCTGATTCTGCCTTGCTGCTGCTCTGAGACCCTCCGCCACCTGCCTCAGTCACAGGCAATCATTGTGTTCCCGCTGGGTTGCCTTTTTGGCTACTTTCTGTGTATTTTTATATCACTTGTTTTGTGTTACTTGTACAATTTTTTTCCCCTATATCTTTCCCGATTGCAAGCTCGTTTTTATTTATTTTATCGTCTGTTGGTTAAGTGGGCAAAAAATTAAAACGTGCACTAAAAAATTATACTTTTTTTTTTTGTTTTTGTTTTATTATTTTGATGAGTCTCCTGTGTGCATGTGAATGATGATAAAAGCCAAGGGAAAAAAGTGGCAACTTTGTGTATTTTCTGATTTTGCTTTTAACCACCTGTTAAATTTACATTTGCTGGGAACATAGTCAATCTGGTTGGGACCAAAAAAAAAAAGGATCTTATATTGATTTTTTTTCACTATTTTTTTTTTAAAGGTCTGTAATGAAAATTGTAGCCATTTTTTGTGGTCCTTCAACTTATTTTTTTTTTTTGCGAATTCATTTCAAATGTTGATTAAAAGAGAAAAAAAGCCTCAAAGACTTTTGATTTAAAATCTTTGAGTCTTTAGTATTAATAACAAGTTAAAATCTATTTGACTTTGAATCGAAAATAATTCAACCAAAATGAAAAATTTTCTTGTTGGTTTTGTTAGAGAATAAAACACTCGCGCAATGTTGAATTGTGAACGTTTAATTAAGAACTGACTGTAGAAAGTGTAAATACATAAGAATGTGCAAGTCATACGAGAATACAATGTTGCCAGATGGTTGGTATGAAGTTTACAAGATATTCGATATTCAACAAAAGATATTCGATATTCAACATTTCTTATTGGAATAATTAATTTTTGGTATCAAGTTTTCAAATTCTAAGTTCAAGAAATTTAACCTATTATGCATTTGGTTACTCATATTGCAGAATAAATTTCGCGAATAATTTCCAGAAAATTAATCCTTGTCATTGTTTATTGCTATTCAAACTGAAACACGTGTCTCAATTTGCAGGGAATTTTGATGTGGCAACGTAAAAGTTCTATCAATTGACCCAGCTGGTTATGAGCAAACTTTAAACAAATTACACCGTTTGTGAAAAGCTTTAAATCGCCCACAAAAACACATACACACACACACATGCAAACTGAAGGACTTGACACAACAAAACTCTCAGCACGTTTTGGGTCCAGAGACAGCATAGTTTTGCTTAAGGCTTCACATACCACAATTCAAAACTTTAATAGCACTCAAATTTTAGCCCATAACACGAAAAGTTACCACAACCAAAAAAACACACACACACACACAGCAAGAGAGAGAGAGAGAGAGAGCGAGAGTGGGAAATTGGGCGAGAGAGAAAAAATGATGAAACCTTGAAGTAATTTGCACAGTAATTGAGTATTAACCTAGCAGAACAGGAAAATAAATGGGCATAGTTTAAGGCACGTACAGAAAATGTACAATTTTTGCGGGCAATCGTCTGGTCCTGGTTGGCAGGAGCTTGACTGGCTGGACTGGATGTGGATGTGTTGGTCAGTCCGTGGTCAGTTAGTCTCACGCATTTGGCACGACATGTGTTCTTGAATTTGAGAGTTTTGGGGTGCAGACAGCCACTGGCTTGGTCGGTGATGGATTCATTTTTTATTTGACTCTTTGGAGGTGAATTTGTGTGTGGTCTCTAATGGTGGCAGACAAGTTTTTATTCAAAACGCTACGCTCACTCAGAGTTGGCTCTTTTCGGTTTCAATTCAACGCGTTTGGGGCAGTTGAAAATGCTGTGGCTGTTTTATTTTTGTTTGCATCATTTTTGAAGGGAAACTGAGTTGGCTGTGAATCCTGTTGGCCTTTATTTGATATTAAATATTAACAAAATGGCCTCAATGTGCAACACGGCATGTGAGTGAGTGTAAACTTTGTGCTTTATCCTTAAGCACACAGGCAAACAAATGTTCACGCTCACACTCGTACTCAGATCGTTTGTGTGTATACCCAAATGTCTGCATATATGCGATTCGTTTATAACAGTACATTTTACATACACATAAACAGATGTAGCCAAAATGAGAATGAGAGAGGGGGAAGGGAGGCCCTCTAAAATTGTAGGGGGCCCAGAAAAAAAACCATGACGCTGTTGGGTTGGCAACTCTGTCAATGGCACAATGTTGTGCTTTTGTTGCTGTTGTTGTCGTCGTCGTCGGTGTTGGCATTGCCTGTTTGCCCAACAAATTTTGTATTTTCATTTTCTGGCATTTCGCATTTTACTTTGTTGATGTTGTTTATTTGCTTGAGTGACGCATTGCTGCGATTTTTACCCCTTTGCTGCTGCTGTTGTGGTTTTTATTGCTGCTCTTGCACGCGATACTGCTGAGGTTGGTTTGGCATTCACCCTACCAATTAGGGCACATCGACTAGAATCAGTTGGCTAAATTTCAAAAATTAAACAAATCCATATTTAAGAAAATTTTAAATAAATTTTAACTTATTATCATAAGGTGTAGTTGTAGCATGAATTTTCTGGTATATAATCAAAAAATAAATGATTCTATCCCGGGGCTTAAACCATTTCAATTTAATGTTGCATTTGTTCTTGAGAAAAAAATTTCACATAGAAAAATAGTCGGTGACTTTGTATTTTTAGTTAGCCCAAAAAAGTAGGCTACACTTTTTTTCTCGCTCTAAAATCTTTAATTAGTCTGGCCAGTCATTCCACAAGATGCTTAATGAAAATCTCAATATGCAATAACACAAGCAATTATAACTAGCAAAGAGAAAGAAAAAAAGCGAGAAAAAATTAGACCGTATGAGTGTGCTTGTTTTGTGTGTTTTATAATGAAGTTGTGTGAGCTCGATTTGTGCTTTTTATGTTGGTCTGCTGCCTGCCGGGATGCCCAGCTTGGTCTTGTTTTATGTATTTTGAAGAGCCGCAAAGATATATATATATATATATATATATATGCACTCTCACTCACACAGAGTTGGCTATATCAAGTGGCTTTATTAAGCGGCCTGGTAAGGCGAGAGCAGCTGTTGCTGATAATCACATTTCGCGAGTGCTCTCAGCAGTGCCTCTCATACGTCCCGTCGTTCAAGTTTGGCGCCAACTTTTACTCACACACACACATGTGCTGGAATTTAAGTTAATGTTTGCTTATGAATAAGCAAACAAGCGCCTTCAGTTTCAGACAGAGATTGGTTCTGGGGATGAAAGCAGTCAGAACGAAACGGGATGGGTCAGCTCGCTGTGAGTGATGGACTGGACTGTTGGACTTTTGGATTTGCCAGCGTTCACATTTTGAAATGGCCAACACGTGTCGGTGTCGACAACGGGTGTCTGGCCAAGCCCCGGAAAACCACGTCTCTCTGTTTCTTTTTTATTTTTATTTCTTTTTTTTTATGTGGACTTGACGCTCATTTCAATTTCCCTGTGCATTTCGATGCACAAGCCAACGGACGGTGTGTTTTGGGAGGTCAAACTTTATGCCTGGAGTTGTTGTTGTTGTTGTTTTATTCATGCTCTGCGCTGCGCTGTTTTATTATTTGTTGTTGTTGTTTTTGTTTTTTTTTGTATGCACGTTTTATACGATTGTGTGCAAAATACTTTTGCCCTGAACCGTTTGCTTGCATGTATTCGAGTGGGTGTATTTGTGTTTGCGGTGTTTGTGTAATTAGCATGTGCTGTGCATTAATATTAATTAGTTAGTTATGCGCCGTCTGTTGACTTTCTACAGGCCCCTCCCAACCCAACCACCCTCCTGGTCTGTATTACTGTATTGCTCTTTCTGTGGAATATCCTGTTGAAATGCTACCCTTTTGAGAGCACATCCCCCTGTGTCAGGTTCATTCGTTGTGTGCATTTTAATGAACTTTTATTAGTTAAACTTCACTCGCAGCTTTCGATAAGCTGTATTAAAGTCTAGAATGGTAGAATCCGCAAAAATTTGATTTATTCCTTTGGACTTTTTCGGATTCGGAATTTAAATTCACACTGATTGTGCTAGCCAAGATTGTTTTTAAGTTGTGTACGATTCCAACTAATTGCTCTTTATAAAGTTGTAAAATTTTAATTTTTGCCTTTGTGCTTATATTATTTACAATTTCCATCCGCATTTGTGTGGCCATTTATTGCATTCACTTCAGTAAATTAAGCAAAACAAAACTAATCTCTAGAAATAAAATATTTATAGATTTTATCTATTTATTTCCATGTGGAAGAGGAATATTTAAAATATTTACTTCCCGAATATCCCTACACTACTTGCATTATGTCAACACAGAAAGCCAAGGCATTTTTCCCCCGAAACATTTAATTGCTTAATATTTCCTCAATCTCGTGAGTTTCTCTTCAAGCCCTTCGGTGCTCTCTCTCTCTCTCTCTCTCTCTCTCTCTGCCCTGATTTTGGCATGAAACTTGAGACAAACATTAAACTTGTGTTGAACATTTTGCGAAACTTGAAACAAATACTAAAATCCGATTAAGAGTGTGTGAATGTGTGCACAGGTTCCGGCAGAGCTTAAATACCTAAAAGTTGAACTTTGTGAGTCACGAGATTTTAATGAAAATGCAAACAAATAAATATGAATGCTAAATGGCTTGACAAATAAAATAATTTCCAAGGACAATTTTTGTAAATGACCGGGCAACCGAAGGGTCCGAGCTGACCGACCGATGGGACCGACAATTGCAGCAATTGTAAATAAAATAAACAAGAAATGAAAAAGTATAAATAATAATGGGTCCAGAGTGTCGGCAGAAAGGCAAACAGGCCAGCAAACAAAGCATTTAAGGGTCAACAGACCCACACAGCCTAGGAATGCTGCTGTCCTGGCTGGGATGTGGCTGGGGAAAATGGAAATGGAATTGAATTGGTTGGGTTATTTGCTTATGGCTCGCTTTTAATTTATATATTCCATTGTAAAAGAATGTGTGTGTGGATCGAGCTTGAATTAAATCAGACCAATCAAGTGTTATTTATATAGATACTTACATTTGAAACTGATTCACAATTATAACCAAATATCTGTAGATATTGACTGTGTAAACTTTTGAAAAGTAAAGACTCTTAAGTTGTATGAAGTTGTTAAGGATTACAGCAAGGATAAATTTAATTAAAGACTAGCTAAGCTTGTGATCTTTAGCAATTCTC
Organism: Scaptodrosophila latifasciaeformis; assembly: GCA_037075145.1. Classification (NCBI taxonomy): domain Eukaryota; kingdom Metazoa; phylum Arthropoda; class Insecta; order Diptera; family Drosophilidae; genus Scaptodrosophila; species Scaptodrosophila latifasciaeformis. The sequence goes on from JBAMCM010000158.1 coordinate 1,113,937, forward strand.
ATACTGGAATTTTTATGTCTCGAGAAACTTTTTCTGATTTTTATTTCAAAAAGTTCCTTAATTACCTGAAGTTGTATTCCCATTAAGTTGTTGTCATAGATCACTTTTAGAATCTAAAACGATTGACTTATATACACTTATTTAACTCTGTTTGCTGACACCTGCAGAGTTTTCTCAGTTTATTTCACAAATGTTGCAACCCAATTTGTTTCCCCCTACCCCTCTTTGTATATATAATTCATCGAATTTGTCTGGTCTGAAAACTTTATAAAATTGAATTTTTTTGAATAATTTTTTAAATTGTTTGTTTGTGACTTTGCTCTTTGATTTTTGCCCGTAACAATGCCATATAAAAGGATGCTCTTTTTACCCACCCAACTCAGGCATCCAGTTACTTCAGCTTTGAATGAGACCCATTCCCTGTGACATGTAGCTCAAAACAAATATGCAAATGGTGGCAAACATTCTCAATAGCCAGGACCCTCTGTCCTACGTCCTGTCATTCCCTGTCTGCTGTCTGCCGCCTGCTGTCAGTTGTCGATAAAAATTCAATGGCATATTGTAGTGACAGGCTAATGGCTGCACGTGCATGGCAAGGAGGAAAAAAGGCAATAGGAAAACAAAATAACAAACTGCAAAAACGTAATGCTAAAGGTTGAAACATGGCAACGCTGCTGGCTGCTGAGGTAAAAGGCAAATGGCAACAGCAATGCCAACAATATCTAATCAAGTCGCACTCGAAAATGGCAAACCGTCAGAATGCCGAGAGCAGAGAGAAAGCCGAATTCACCGTTTCACCATTCAAATGCAACAACGTTTGGAAAATCCAACAGGAATCCGTTGCCCACACAACTACCCATAGCCACCCGCAAACATACGGCCCCTCTGTCGTCTGCTCCTTCGTCTACAACTTTCACAAATTTCACTCCCTTCTCTCTCAATTCAAGCGTTGGCAGTCAACTCGTTTTGTTTGCATTGACATTTGCCAGCGAGTCCATTGGCACGTTTCGTTTGCTCTTCGTTTTGCATTTGAATTAACAGTTATTTTTGGCACCGTTCATTCTTATTCTGGCAGTTCTGGAACTCTGAGCTTCTCCGATTCTGATGTTCTCGGGACCTATAGAAACTCTGTGTATGCCAGCTTACCTAGCTCATCTGCCAAGCAAAATATTTCATGACTACCAGACAATGCTTAGTGCCAATGAGAGGTGAGGAAATGAATGTGTGCTGGAGTGTGAGTGTGAGTATGAGTTTGTTTGTTGTTTAGAATGTGCTGGGCAACGGCTTCGAATGTGCCATTGCCCCTACTAATCTCATCTATTCAAATTGGCTAGCTAGCTGAGCCAATTGTCTTACCCTGACACCTCCCCTTGTTCTCTTCTGATTTTATGAGGTTTGTGCCAAGGTTTGCCAAGAACTAAGGAAAACATCGGACTAGAAATGAAAAGGTAGCACTTAAATATTGATATCGGGTAGACGAACTTTAAGCTGGGCAACTTCATTTTATATTTCTATCTGCTTTGCCTCAAAATGGAATTTTTCCTTTTTCGACAAATACCAAATTTTCAATTTGAACTAAAATTTTAGTTAGGCTTAAACTTTTAATTCCCAGCAGATATTTTTGGTAAAATTTACAAAAACATTTGCATCTTATTTTTACTTAATCGTATATAAATTATATTGATACAGTTCATAAATATTTCAAAAGTTCTGCTAATGGGGGAAAAAAATTCAAGGAACCGAACCGAAAAATCCGTAAATACGATGAAAGTATTACCAAGACTATTGAGCCATTCATAACGTACTTGAGAGGAGCTCAAAAAATATATAAAGAGCCACAAATATTTAATCCTGACGAAGGCGAAGAGGAGGAATGCGTAGAAGCAAACAGGAGTGTTTAAAATAAATAACCACAACATAAATAAGACAAGTTTTGTGGTTACTTAATTCTCACTTTCATTTATTTAAAATTCTATATAAATATTTGTCAGGATTAAGAAAATTTGTCCATGCAAAGGAAATCCTTTCTACTTTTTATTTCTTCAAATTAAAATAAACAACATGACTACTTAGCAGACAAGTCCAAGCTCAACTCTCTAAACATTTTAATCGTAAACTTTACCGCAATGCCTTGAGAACACAGATAATACTTGGAAAATATACAAAGACAGAATGAGAGTGAAAGAGCGGAGGAGACTAGAAAAATCCAGTTCAACAATTTTTAATTAACAAACCAATTAGTTTTGCGTTATTTCTTGTATCTGTGAGCTATAAAAACAAACAGCATTGACCCAAATCAAGTAAAAGATATGAAAAACAGAGAGGAAAAAGCTACCATTAAAAAAGTAAAGAAATTTCAAGAAACAAAACTTCGAGCAGGTGGGCTATTGGACGGACAAAGCTTAAGGTCGGCAGCCACATTCTTTGGGACTCGTCTTCCATTTTTTCTTCTTTTTTTTTTGGCTGTGTGTGGCAATTTAGATCAACTTGTTTTCCGTCTGCTTGGCATTGAGACAAGAAGCATCGCAATAAGAGAAGACGAAAAAATAGAGGGGGGGGAAAAAACAAAGTTGTATGCACGTCCTTTTGTCCTTGCCAGAGGTACACAATACATCAGCCAGCCAAACAGTGCAAATTTACCCAGTTACCTGAGGTTCCCAGAGCTTTTCGCCGTCTTCCTTTTTTTTTTCTTTTCTCAATTCCATTGAACTTTGTTTAGACTTTGACCTGTGATTTTACCTTGCGATACTCTTTGAACTGTCCTCGTAGTCTGTGGTCATGCATCGAGGACTCTGACGTTGATAAGGACAAAAACATTTCGAAATCCTATCAAAATGGAAAGTGAATTGCCGAGTTGATCGTTGATTTGGTAAACACACTCAACTCCGACCACTCGCATGCCTTGCTCTTTTGTGTGGCTTTCGAATTGTGTTTTCATTTCAACTCGGTTTTATCTACAAGATTTTTTCTATGTAAACATTCGAAAAATAAATACGCAAACAGCAGCTGCCAGTCCATAGTCCAGGCACATAATGTTTTCATATGCCTCACATGTATGCCGTGCTCTGGTTATTTCCATTTTTAAATGTGAGTGTTTCTTCTTCTTCTTCTTGATTTATCTGGCCACGCTGTGGTCGGAATGTGAAAGTCTAAATATTTTTGTGAGCATTGAACAAAATATTCAGTTTAGAATTTGCTTTAATTTTCTTTTAGATTTAATTTATTTAATTTCAATTTTCTCCGATTGTGAGACCAAAATATGTGTCTTAGAAATAGTTCGATGTATACCAATTTAGATATTTTCTTAAAAGAAAATATTTTCCTTTAATTGTGACTTAAATTTACTAAAACATTTTTCAAATATTCTTTTCTTTGCAGGTATGTTAATGGAAACACAAATAAAAACTACCAGGTTTGATTTACTTAAGAAACAATCGATGTGTGTCACCTTAGTTCAATAAATGATATAAAAAGAGTGTTGTTTGTATTACTTTATTGTTTGCGATAGATTTTATTATTTTTTTAAATTTTAAGCTGATTCTTGGGTGTTCAATTCCACTTCCATTGAGCTCTTATTGCTGGCTCAGTGTTACCATTAGCTTGGCATTGCCAGTTTCACAGAACTGCGCGGCATTGCCAGCTGAAGACATGTCCAGTTGAGCGGCATTGCCAGGTAGAAGCTTTTCATTTTAAAGATAATCCATAAATGTTCGGGCTTACTGCTAAGAGTTTTAAGACTCGAGGCTTTCTTAACAAAAGGATTTTTCTTCTATTAGTTATATTTTAATATTTTTTTAAGGGTTGAAAATGAAAATTGCACAATTTTAAATACTCAGCTCTTTCCTGTGGATGAGAATCGTTATAGTTATTAAATTCAAAGAAATTGTGTATTCAGCAAAAGACCGTGGCTTTAACACAAAGAGAAATGAAAAAGTCGAGCAGAAATAAAGAATGGAAAGCCACTCAACGGTCTCAGAATTCACATGAAATTCTCAAATTATGCAATTAACCCATTTTCACGTGGCCCAGGCAAACGGCAACGGTAACTGCTACATGAATGGCTACAACCACGGCCATAAAAACAATAACAAAGGCTGGGTTCTGGCCAAGTGGACCCAGAACGACTCTGGTGGCCCATGAGTGCTTCTGTCAGGGCACAGGGGCAGGGGAAGGAGCAGGGGTTGAGGCAGGGAGCAGAGGTTCTGACTTTCTGGCAAATGATGTGTGAGCGTAAAAATTGTGCGCCTTTTAAGTTTAAATATCCGCAAGCAGGCAAATCTTGTTCATAAATTCGCAGGTACAACGAGCCGAGAACGTTGCCAAGGATGAAGGCAAGCAACCTACTCTGCTTTGCATATCTTTGCTTGCAGAGTTTGGTAGTGTGCATCCTCTTTCTTTGCCTTGCTTTTTATTGCATCAGCAGAAACAGTTAACAAAAAAACTGAATCTCGGTTAAATTCAAACTGACGCTCCAATTAAGTATAATGTCCTTGCCAGGATAACGTTAAGTGGCGCGTGAAATTACATTAATCATTGAAGGGATTTACATGCAGCCGAAGGTTTCTCAGTCGCCACATCGCCACCACTAAAGCTCAACCACATTTTCACTTCAACTTCTCCGAACTGAGCGAAGCGGATTGGATCGCAGAAGAGCTGAGGTGAGATGAGATAGGAAAGGCTGAATGCGGAGAGCGAATTGCATTTTTTGGGCAACCCACGCGATGTGCTGACATTTTGGGCTTACTTTGTGGCATGCTGTGGCGGATTATAGAGCAGAGTGCTTGCATTCATTGAGTAGAAGTAGAGGCAAACAGAAATCGACTTGGCGGTCTTGGTGCAAACTTTATAAATTACTCAATGGGACTACATGTTGCTTTTGAGCGAATTAACTTAAGTAGGAAGCATGCAAATTTAATGGATTTTGTCTTAAAAGATAGTCACATTGAAAACTTAAAATGCATTTAGTTTCTGATGAAAATTCTCTTAATAGCTTAGGTGTCGGACAGGCTTAGTTCAAGGCATTTTAAATATATAATATATTCTCAGTAGTCTAAGAAATCTTGATGGATTTTTTTGAGCTTCTACAACAATCTGGTAACTCTAAAAAGAGTTAAAGTGAACAATGCAATGGTTGGAATAGTTCTTGGAATTTGGGGATTGTAATTACTTACTTATAATTAACTTTATGCAAACAAAAATTTACATCCTTCAAATAAAAAAAACTAAAGCTCCAAAGTAACGAAATTTAATACATTTTTTTTTTGAAATAAAAGATAGAATTTTATGTTTGAGTAAATCTATCTTTTTAATTTTGGTCTGAGAGTTCTTGAACTGCACATAATATAACGTGAAATTGAAAAATGCATTCCACATAGTCGACCAAGTTAATTGCTTGAGAGAGAGAGAGAGAGTGAGCAGAAAATTGATAAAGGGGTGATGTAACCCTTGCTATGTTCGATTTGCATTTTTGGAATATTTCACAATTTTGTGTGATGTTCAAGCCGCTCTTGAGCTATGATTGCTCAAAGTGAATGAATTGCTGAAAAGGGTAACGAGATGGTATTCATAAAGTGGTGCTGAACTGGTTCAATATCAAAGAATTCGAAAGCCATGATTTAATTTTTTTCATAAATCAACGAACGATTCTTGGCAATAAATTTTGCCTTGTCGGGCAAACAACCAATTTCAATTATCGAACATATTATAATTGCAAATGTGAAATCAACCCGCGTGCATTCATAAAAGTTTTCCAGCCAGCATATGCAAATTTTACAATAGACAAAAGGCAAACATCATTTTGGCCACAATTTGTGAAAGAGGGGGAGAGAGGGCAAATGCATTTGAATTGATTGGAAAGCCACAAGACCAACATTTCGAACAAATAGAGATTGACAAATGATTTTTCCATTATTCTATTAAAATAGACAGACTCATGTAACCACTTATGGATGCACATATTCAATAACTTTAAAATATTACGTATACGCCACCGAAAATGTAAGAACAATGGCAAGTGGATGGATCCGTTTTGTGCGATAGTTTCCAAAGTTACCAAAAAGGAAAGTCTTGTAAAAGTATAATATAATTTATGTTTTCGCCAACTTTGATAGACCAAATGATTTGGTATTGTTTTAGTTTTCGCTTAAAACTTTTGGAAATATCAATAATTGTTCGCAAATTTTAGCAATTTTCATAAATATTCAGACCTCCACAGATAACAGCTTAAATAGAGAAATTTTAAATATGTACAAATTTCTGAGCAATTCAGAGCAGAGTAATAGATGTGCCCCTTTTTTGTGGTCTTGTCTGCTATTTTTTCAATTCCTTCACGCCCTGACAGAAAAGTCGGACATGCTGGTTGCCCTCCTGTTGTTGGTGTAGGCTCTCTTGGCAACGAGGAAATCATGTGTGTGCAAAGCAGGAAGCACTTGTGTGACATAATACAGTCATGCCAGCTCATCCTTGAGCCTTCCAGTGACTACCAGGCAAAGCCCTCCTTTGCACTTTGCCATTGCCTGTGCCGTGCCTTTGCCTTTGCTTTGCCTTCTTTACACTTCATGTTCATAAACATTACCCACTTTTTCTGCTTTCTTTTATCTCCCTAGAATCTCTCTCTCTCTGTCTTTACTTCCATTTGAGAGTGTGTAGGGTCCTCTTTCAAACCTACTGTGAACAGCAGCTCAGCCTGCATTTTATGCTTTGTCAACAACATCATCAAGTAGACGACCGCAAATGTTTTCTTTTGTAAGCCAAGGCAAGAGGCAACAACCAGAATGAAGAAGAAAAACAAAAAACAAGTTCATATATGGACTGCCGAGTAGTTGCATTTAAAGGCCTCTTCACTGTAGGCAGGTGGGCGTGGCGTATGATATTCCATCAGCATAGAGAATACAGACTCTTTCAATAGCAAAGCAACGCTTTCGTTTCCTTTCGGTCAAACCGAATTTCTATTCCGAAATGCAACAAAATTGTTTGAAAATATTTTATCTTTCTTGTTTAAGAGGCATTCAGTTTTTTGGTTGGTTGCCTACTTGGCTGTTTTTTTTTTTTGTTTTCTGTTTCAGTTTTTATGGATTTTTTAAAGTGCAGAAAGTTTGTCAAATTGTTGCAGTGAGTTCTGTTCGCATTTTTTCTAATTAGATTGGCAATCCAAAATGCGTACAAAGTACCATAAACAATCAGAGAGATCTGAAAAACCAGATTCAATTGAACCAGGCCAACAAAATCAGTTGAAATTTAAAAAAATATGCTTAATAGATTTCTACATTTCCATCTTTAAAGTTTTCATCTTTACCTTTTGAAGTTTTTGGGTCCTTCAGACCCCTCTTGATGGAGGCAAACAGTCGAAAAACCAGACACACACGAATACAGAAGAAGAACTCCTGCGACCACAAGAAATTCGAAACATTTCCAAGCTAGTTACATAATTGCACGCGCTGTTGCAAAATTTCGCCGAGCTTCATCAAAATTTCAATTAGCGCTTACACTCAATTACGAGGCAAGAGGCTGTCCTAGAGAAAGAGTACAAACAAAAGCAAAGATACCCACAACCAAGCCTTTATTCACTCACACACTCTCCATTCATTTGAACAACAAACTGAAGACCCGAAACTGCTGCGAGTACATTAAAACTTTTGCTGAATTTCACAGACTATTCAAGGGTAGTTGGGTGAGGAAGTCACCGAAGTAGCTGACTGGATATCTGTGTGTGTGTGTATGTGCGTGTGTGTGGGCTTTTGTGGTAAATAGAAATAGAAAACAAATACAAAGTAAGGAACCATCGCCAACACAAACATCCCTTTATCTTCTTGGGCGGCTGTAATAAAAGTTTTGAGAGCCAAGTTGAAATATTTTAAAGTCACTCACTCACCAAGGTTTTTCAATTGCCTTCGAAGGGAAAATATTGCTTGTTTTTCTAATGGCGAAAATTCATATTCATAAGGCAGAAACAAAAACCAAATTGCTTTGCCAAAGTCAACATTGCCAGCATCCAGAAACATCAGCGACCGAGAAGTGCGAGCAGTTCCCCATTGATGGTAAACCACTCGTGGGATATTGAAACTGTCTGTAATTACACACACATATACTTAGTCCTAAGGGCAACAGAACTGAGGTGTCTCATCTGAGCTCTTAATTGTTACTCGTGTCTGTCATATTCAACAATTCCAATGGCAAATATGCCCTGATCCTGTTGCCAAGCCCGACAGTCAGACACACATTCGGTGTCGCACTCACACAAGCCGTTGCTGTATTTATAAGACCGGATGCTCGTACATATAATTTCATCAACGTAATACGATGAATTTTATAATGAAACGATGCGTAATTTATGCATCATGCCATATCAGATTTTGAGGCCAACCAAAATCCAAACGCTTCATTATACACATGTAATTAAGACACCCTCTATTCTATTTGTACACGTGTGTTGGTGAAAGGACATGTTAACTATGGTTAATTTAAGGGCTCCATAGAATTTGACGGATTTCAAAGAGGAAAAAATTCCAGTGCCTATATCCAATTTTGTTTCAAAGTAATTGATTTAGTTCAGTTCTCTTTTTTTTTTAGTCAGAATAAAAATGAAAATAGCTTAAAATAAAAAAATGCAACAAGCTTTTTGAAAAATACAATTTTTATACTAAATTTGGTTTAGTTTGGAATGAAAAAGATTTTCTTTTATTTGGTTCCCATCAAAAAGTGTATGCAATTTTTTGATATCTCTAAAGTCCTCAAGGCCAATTAAAAGCTTTTCAAATACTCATTTAGCCTCAGCCGGTCAGGATGTAAAATTTAATGAGCTGTATACGAACAGCTCTCTGCCCACTTATCACCAGGCCCAGGCAAAAAAAAAAAAAATATATAAAACCGAAAAGGTCGGACACCTTAAAATGTGATAAATGTTGGATGTTCCCTTTTTTTCGTTGTTGGCCATAAAAAGGCGCAAAGTGTTTAAATGTGTGAAGGGAAGAAGTTTCAGTGGTTGAAAAGCAGTTAAGTATAGATTTTTATAACCAAAGTTTGTGACCTAAAAAATTCTCCACTAAATGTAATTGAAGTGAATGCTGAAGACTGAACCGAAATAAAATTGCAAATACCTTGAAGGAGCCAAGTGATATAAAATCCAAAGCACGCATTGATTGTGATTTTATAGATTTCGGCTAAATGTAATATTAGGAATATATTTGGAGTGCCCTGAAAAAGCTTAAAAATTTTAAAAGGAAATGAGATCACTTAGTGAAGGATTCCAGAATTCCATTTTGATTCTGCTGTTCATGTGAATTTAAGAGAACAAGAACAAGTTTATTCGGTGAACTATTCCAGCACTGGTTCGCTCCAGTTTCTAACAAGGTTACCAGATTGTTAGTCAACACTGAACAATTTATATCCTTGCCATTTATGAATCTATTGTTTATGCCAATATTTGCTGAGCTTCTGAAAAGTAAATCCTTAGATTTATTGACATTTATGAAAAGGAAAAAATTGGAATTATTGGCATGAGCTTTAAAAGCTTTTCTGTGTAGTGCTATTATAATTAAATTAATTGACCATAAACAAGCATTTTTACTTCAATCGTTCGCATTTCATTTGGCATGTGATATAAAAAAAATCTTTAACATATTTATTTCATATTGAGTTGTATATTGATTTCTGTTCCACATTGCAAAAAAATTCTCCTCTGTTGCTGGCAAAAAAAAGAATAAATAAAAAAAATTAATACACCTTAAGCATTCCAATGTAGTTGAATGCGTGCAAAATGCATCATGGCCTGACATATTTTCAACTGAATATTCATATACATATATTTATGCATATTTTTTTCATGGGAAGGTGGCAAATGGAAAAAGGATTTCATCTTTTTATATACACATATAAATAAGCACGCACAATGTATTTTAATTTTATTTTATCTCGTGGGAAATGAACAATTTTGTTGTAATTGATTTCTTTTTTTTTTGCCTTCTTTTTCTCCAGCTTCCTCTTTCATTTTTTATTGGCTGCATTGCATTCAAAACGTTTTGTTTATAGACTGCTCTGTGAACTTTTTATATTCATTGCATTTTTGTTGCAATTTCAATTCATTTTCAGCAGCGACAAAATGGCGACAAATTCAAATGCAATAAATTTTTGCCCTCATTTTTTATTTTATTTTATTTTTTTTTCGTGTCGTGTTTGCTGTGATTTTTAACAATTTGCTTAAATAAACAACACTGCCGAAGTGAGAGTGTGCGAGTGTGCAAGTATGCATTTGAATGGAACCATTCTGTGCCCACTGGTTATTTACTTTTCTGATTATTACGTGTTGAGCTTTAATAATTTGATTTATTTATACAACTCGTCGGCTGCACTATTTGCTTTGAATTTGAGTTTGTTTATTACGAATACGTTTTTACACACACAAGCCCACACGCACACACACATAGGGACATGCCATTGATAATGAAATTTTTAGAAAATTGGAAAATTTTATTTAGTTTGCCCGAAGGCTATAAATTTCAATGAAATATTTGTGCTTCGCTCATATATAAATTTTATAAAATTTGATGAAATTTTTGCATATCGATAGAGTTCTTTTTTGTTCTGGAGTTATGGGCAATATTTCTTAATTGGATTGATTGGTATACCGGACGCTTTCAAAAAATTGTTTAGATGGAGACCCCAGCAATGTAATCACACATCGAAAACCCTCAAGGGTAACCTCCATATTGGTGTCTCTCACTACAAAATTCAATTGAGCCTTGTCCGTCTGTTAATATGCAAACTAGTTACTCATTTGGCGGACCCGCCGTATCGGATTACCATATCATATAGCTGTCATATGAGCAGAAATACAATTTTGGAATTTGTCCAGGAGTTACTGACTGATTGCCATAGAATTTGCTAGTTAGGATTCTTCTAAGAAAACTTACAAGTATGTTAAATTTTAGTTGGACCGGACTATATAATTCAGTTGCCGTTGGTATTAGGAAGATCTGTAGTGTTTACGGATCAAACTGGCAACCCAAAGATACTGCTGGGATTCTGAAAAATAAATAATTACTTCAAACGAAATTGCAAGATAAGATGAAATGTTTCATTTAAATTGAATAAGAGTTAATAAGGCATTTTAGTTTAAATACTTAAATAGAGATCAGGTTAACCAATTTGAAAGTCGTTAGAAGAACTTGAGAGTGATCCGCAACTCTTTCTGCAGGGTCTCAGGATGGGTTGGTAGCTTAATTTCTTAAGGTCTTTGTCAATCGAATTGATTTTGTCTTTTGTGATTAGTATTTTCTTTCCATGAATTCGAAATTGCGTAGTAATCCTTTTCAACTTTAGTGCTCACCACTTAACCTGATACATAAACATTTCTTTTGCTTGGGAGTGGTATAGTTTTCTAAAATCCTCTATCATCATACCAAATGCATATTGTTACGCATCGCTAGCTAAAAGCTTTACAAACACTCAACTTTTCTTGGAGTAATTTCCTGTCAAACTTTTTGTATTGTAATTGAGTGTAAGCAAAACTTTGCCTACAATGTTTTTATTTCTGCGTAGCCTGTAGTTTTTTTTTTTTTTTTTTTTTTTTTTTATTATTTCTTTGGAGCTTGTAAGATGCCAGGGACTTTTCTCAGTCTACTCCAATCCCCTTTTGTCTTAAGCTGCATTTTGGCTCGGCTTGTCTTGGCTTACTCAACTATGTTCAAAGCCAAAGCCGCAATTGAGGAAGCCACTCACAAAAACTTTCATAAACTGTGGCAAAGGCAGTCGATACCACACTTGCAGACCCTCACTTCTTATATGGTGGCTATGGTGGGTGTGGACCTCTGGGGCGGGTTGTCTGCTCATAAAGTTCAAGAGCAACATATGTTGTGGCGCGAATTTATGTTTCGACTTGCCAGGCATACCGGCCTTCGAGTCTCCCTCCAGAGACCGCTTAACTGGTTAGGCCTTGTTGTTGCTTGGTTTGTTCCTTATTTCGTACTTCTTTTTTATTTGGAAAACCAAATTATGGTTAGACTTTTTAACTTGTTTATTACCAGAAAATAAAACAAAATAAAATACGAAGGCTTCCGACTGGCTGTCGCCCTCTCCCAAACTGAAAAGTTATGGGGAAAAATAAGTTTTTTAATTTAATATTTGATGAAAATATATGATTTCTTTTACACACTCTTATAAAAAAAAGCAAGTGAAAGAATATAAATCATGAAATTTTTCTTTTATTGGTCTCAAAAGTTTTGTGGTTGAAGCTCGGAATATCCTGTTAAGATCTCCACTACCAAAATGCGGAGCCATAATTTTTAATTAAAATTTAAACAAGATATAGAGAGGAACTCAGGCCATGGAATGAATGAAAAGATAAAAATGAAACAGTGACTAACAATATATTGGTAATTGTATTCATGCAACATTAAGTGAAATGCATACCAAAACGCAATTAACCATAAATTTTAACAGCTTATCGGGCTTGTGAATCATTTAGACAAATACAATTTAAATGATTTCAATGTATTAAACAGAGACATGCTGGTAGAAGTGCTCGATAAATATTCAAATGGTTAATGCTAGGACAAAACAATAACAATTCCATTAGATTCCTCCAGGCCTTCTTCAGATCATATACGATAGAGGTGGAGGGTAAGACAGTTTGTCAAACATATTGGAGATGAAGGCACACGGCTTGTTTGCATGAAATGCCAAGTAATTTCTGCTCATCGCATCACAATTGCGACAAATTGCATTTACTTTGCGCTACATAAATGGTTGCATGTAAATGTGCTGCTGACACAAACATACACGTTTCAAACGGACAAACAGACATTAAGATAGACCGCAGCTTAAGCACTACAACATGCATCATCATCAACATAATCAGCAACAGCAACAGCAGCAACAGCAACAGCAGCAGCAGCAACAACAAAGGCAACAACACTGGCAACTGGCAGTAACAACGACTACAAATACCGTAGGCAGTTGTCACTTCAGTACACTCGTGTCATTCACCCGATATCTCCGGTTCTGGACTAGAACAGAGAGGCGGATTACATAACATTGACGAACTGGGCGGGGCATTCAGCTACCCGCAAATGTTGTATTACATTATTGCAAATGAGAAATGAGGCAAAGTCTGGCTAAGACCAGACCTATATAGCTATACCAATAAGACTAGGAAGAGTCTTTAAGTTACCTTTCATATATTTTATATATGCTTAAAAATAATGATTCCTATAGGAATCAAATTCAATTTTATTTTAGTTCAAGAAATTTATCTGATCTTAGTATCATGTGATCTATATTCAGTCATACAAAAATGGCAGATTTAGAGTATCTGAAATTCGACCAAATCCGAGACTCAAGCTTGATATGTTTGTTGTTGTTTTGCGTACACAGAAATCCCCCATGTTTGACTCGGTGCGTGGACTCTGTAGACCTCTCTGGGCTCCCTGACTCACTTGTCAGTTTGTTTGTTCTTTAGGTTTATCTGAGTATGCGTGTGTGTGTGTGGGAGCCCGAGTGGCGGCTGGTGCTTGCTGCTCCTGTTGTTTTTGTCTTTCCTCTCATATTCAACTGTTTTTATTTGAAGCTTTTGTTTTTCTTTATCCACACGTGAGCATTCAAGTCCATATATGTACGTTTATTGTTACTTTTTTATGCGCTTTTGTTGTTGCCGATGCTAAATTATCTTCCTTAGGCTTTATTATCTCAGCACAAACACACCAGAAAATAACTCGGCGAAATTCATGGGACCAATCGTGGATACCAAATTAATTGAATGGGTTGCATATTATTTTTATTATTCCCCTAAAAGAAACTAAATAAAAATATATTTTGTTTCATTTTTTTAAATTTTTTTATTAATTTAAAATAATTCTATTACTAATCACATTTTGATTTAGTTTATTTCTTTAAGATTCGAAGACTTTAAATTTTTATTTCCTACAACAAGGAATCTTTTTCTTATTCCATTTCACTTAGCTCACGCAACAATTTCCTTAGAATTTTTTTTTATTTTTGTTTCTAAAAGCATCTTTGTATCTCAGTTTCCATAAATTTTCCAGCTTACTTATAAGCCATTGACACCCAAGTTGATTTGGTAGTGCTTCCCAACTAACTTCCGACACGCAACTATTTCCGTTAAAGAATCCGAATGCCCCAGCCATGCTTTCTTATTCCTTTTTATGTAATTTTATTGTAGCTTCATTTATTTAACCGGTTTGCATACCTTTGGCAACCACTGTGGCGTGTAGCTAAGAATCATGTTAGAGCTGACTGAAACTTTGCCTTGGGCACACATTTTCCTCTGACAGGATGTCGCCAAGACGTTTGCTTCACACTCACACAAATTCACAAATAAGCTTGCCTTTAAGCCCAGACTCCTACGACTAGCCACGTAGACAAGCAGATAACGAACGAGTACACTTCGTGCTATGCCAAGCCATGCCATGTGCCGTGCCGTGCCGTGCCGTGTCGTGCCAAGCCATGCCGTGTCTTGCCGTAGATGGCGTGCCGTGCTTGGGGTTGCCTGATTGTCTTGCGTACCGACTCGGACTGAATCGCCTACAACTGCCACTGCCACCGCCACCAGCGCTCCACTCTGCTCTACAGCCAACAACATAAATTTGATGTACTCATATGTGAGCCAACGTCATGCATTACAATTTTTTGGGGAAGACTGGCAAGCGTGTGGAATTGGACCAGAGATGCTGGGGAGATGTGGAGGATGGTGGGGAGTGAAGCAAAGCACTCATTCAACGTAAATTTCATGCAATTTGTTATGTTTTATGTGCCTGCTGGTCTGCCGGCAATTTTGTTGGATGGGGTTGATGACGTTACTGTTGGTACGCCTGGGAATCTCAAAATGACAGACTTCAATTTATACAATTTATTTTATTAAGTCAAACATTTGTGTGGATATTGTTGATTTGCTTTTGAGTGTGTTTGTACATGTGTGTGCGTATGTGTGTGCGTGTATGTGTGTATGCGTTTTATTAACAAATTGATGAAACAATTTCCGTAGTATTTATAATGGGAACATTTTTTATACATTTTGGATTTCCGTTATTTCATTGAGTTTCGCTCCACCAAAAACTGAAAAAGAGCAGCACTGGACTGGCCCAGCATTTTTGAATCTCTTTATGGGACGTTAAATTTTCATTTTTTTTCATAAAATCTACGAAATTGGCAAATTTCAATTGCCTATACAATATATATATATATATATATATATATATATATACTGGGGGGGGGGGGGGGGGGGGGGGGGCATCAGTGTCAAGCCAGGGTTCCACAGGATATACCGCATCCTCGACCGCCCGAGCATATAAATCTCAATTTATGTTTGGCCATTTAGACATTTTGGGCACGCAGCAACCATTTAGAGAGCCTCGGTGAGGACGGCAGACGCTTTAGGCTTCAAAATTATTGAATCTAATTAACTTAAATGAAATGAATGAAGACTACAAATGTTGAGGCATAAAATGCCAAAAAGGCCCAGACCACTTTCTCGCTGAGTATCGGTTTGGGGCCGCCAGGTTGGGACTTTTAATTTATGTATTTCTATATATATGAAATTCATTTTAGCACTTTAATTGCCTCTAAATGGTTGCATGGAGTATCAGCAGAGACTCGTAAGATTTTGGCTTTAATGGTCTGCCGTTAACCAAGGTCATAGGATTGATGTGTGCGGGTGGTCTAATGGTCGAATGGTCTTATGGTCGGGGCATACCAAATACATTTTACCTGACCTGGACTCTGGGTGAATGTTCGTTTAGTCGCTTATTGATAATCCCGGAGTAGCTCCCTTATAGCTTCTATGGCTTTAAATTGATGGCGGTCCAAAGTGTTCCTGATATCATATAATTAATCATTTAGCTTGAGCGTGTGGGTTTTGTTTTGGCTCGATATTTATTGAGTGATTTAGAATAAGTGGTTTTCAAGCTAGCATTTTGAAAGGATATTTATGTGAGATATAGGAAATCCTGTCTGAATTTAAGGCTTGTGGCCTAATCATCTAAGAGGTTTTAAGAATTTGCACCAAAAACAAAAAAAAAATATTTCAATTAGGTTGATTGAAATATTTTGCCTTATTTCCACCATTAAAATGGCGTTTTCGAGATTTTTTATTTTGAACTTTGCCAAACTTTAACCTTAACTCGAAGAGTTAAGTTCAAAAGTTACCTCTTTCACAAATTCTTCTTCAGTTAACTTTGGATATTCGCTAGAAAATCACAATAAAATTTCAACTGAAATCAGAGGACTTGTCAGTAACTAGAATCCTACAACTCTCAGCCACGGCTTGAGTGAAAAGAAAACTTTTCACTTTGTGTCAATACAATATTCTAAATAAATACAAAGTTGCCTCAGGTAAATTTCCTGTCTGAAGATTCTTTTTTGTCAGTTTTGAGCGAGCTCTTCTTCTCA
This sequence comes from Scaptodrosophila latifasciaeformis, assembly GCA_037075145.1. Lineage (NCBI taxonomy): Eukaryota > Metazoa > Arthropoda > Insecta > Diptera > Drosophilidae > Scaptodrosophila > Scaptodrosophila latifasciaeformis. Next base: position 1,130,335 of record JBAMCM010000158.1, read on the forward strand.
TTCACAAAATAAACTTAGCCAAACAAATCAATTTTTAACATAGTCTGTTTGAACCCTTTTTCCTCATTTCCTCTTTCTGCAGCTTTAAGCAAATAAATAAAAAAATAATAGCAACAACCCAGACAAACATAAAAAGGCAAAAGAAAAAACGAAAATAAAAACCAAAATAGCTTCATAAAACTAATGCTCAAGAAAAAGCCAGGAAACATTTTTCTATTTGTCACTCGTTGCAAACATAAAAATGTCAACACCAACAACTGACTGACTACAACAACAGTAAATTAAGCTGCCTTCTTTATTTTCCCCTCCTCTCATATTACAAGAATTTGGCCGAAAAAATGCAAAAATCAGCAAAAATCAGTCTGGGGAAACAGCCATCGGGTTGAGATTGAAAAAAAAAGGAAAGCAAATTCTTACGCATCAGAGCACAAAGTGACCCCGAGAATCAGAGACCCTGACCGGACCTGAAGTAAGCCGATATTGTGAATACAAACGTGTTGTAGCCTTTTTTTTTTGGGACAGATTGGTGGACAAAAAATGTAGAAGAGAAACTTTTTAATGGATTTTCATGTTGATAAAATTATCACAGTCAAAATAAAAATAGCAGCAAAATATTTCTAACTCAGCGTCCTCGAAATACTCTTAACTTTTTCAGTATATAATTTATACTTTCACAGAAAAAAAATCCCAAAAACTATAGCTTAAAAGTTGTTTATATATTTCCATCAATCTTTAAGCAAACTTCTATCTATTTCTCTGTAGTGTTGAGATACAAAACTAATAAGCTCTCTGATTCTCATAGATGAAGTGTATTAGAAAAGGAAACGGCTCCGGAAGTTTTTAGCTAAAAAAAAAAAAATATGGTGGGAGGCTTTCAAGTTTTCATGTTTCGCCATTTACTGTTCCCTCCTGCCTTCTCTGGTTTGGTATTTAAATTCTAGTTCTTTGTTGTTTTTCGGTTGAGCCAGGGGAAATTTTTGGTTCGTAGTAGCAGTCAATCTGACAGTTAGTGAGTCAATCATTCATTCCGTTTTACTCTGTCTTGTTTGCGTGTGAAATTTAAGTAGGCTATTTTAATAATTTAAGTAAATGATCCATCACCGTTACAGTTAATCTATCAACAACAGAACATCCAGGGACCGACAATGAAGACCCCAAATATTTCGGTTGATTTTGTTGGCTTGGTTTCTTTTTTTTATTTTCATTCACTCATTCATTCATTCATTTTTTCCTTCTCATTTTATAACAAATTGTGTTGTGAAAAGTTTGCTCTGGCCTTGCGGCAAGAGAAAAGCCAAAAGTAAGTTGGAAAATGTTTCTGTAAGATAAGAAAATTTGTTGGCTATTAGTATTTAAAGCGTTAAGTCATTTATATTCATTTGGCTTTTGCTTTTCGATTGTGAAGCACTTTGCAAATCTGCGAAACTGTACATCTTGAGCTTAATTCTCCGGGGGAAGACTAGTGATATGGTTGAATTAGTAGTCCGAGGTTAGAGTTGCTGATGTACACATAGGGTTCAAGGTTATTAGAGGTCAATCTTTGAACTCATACAACTTTTCAAAAGTCAATGTAAAAAAGAAAAGTATAAAAAGTAATTTTGTTTCTTTGGCTTCCCAGAAAAGCACTTTATGTCATGCTTTGATTAAACCCTTCTTTATGGTTCTTAGAAATATAATTTCGCAAGCCCTCAACAGACCATAAGAAATATGTCAATTTCACTTAATACCCTTCACGAAGCAGTAAAACTGACTACAAAATACCACAAAATATGCTAATTTTCTATTGTGTGCCTCAACATAAAATACAAACACCGAGTCCTTAAGGCGTTTGTGTGTGTGTGTGTGTGTGTGTGTGTGTGAATGTGCGTGTGTGCTTCAGTAGTCACATGGTAAATCACTTATTTGAATAAGTCAATTTCATTTTTGAGGAGTCCCAGGAAAAGGTCAAAAATCATTCCCAACTCAAACCAATTCATCCATTTGAGTTAGCTGTTAAGTGAATTTCAAAATAGGCAATGTCAACAAACTTGTATTTCAAACACTGAAAGCGAAGCGAAAGAGCCGAGCGAGCCCCAAAACACACACACACACTCACACACGACAAAATCCGTCTCTCAACCATTGTGGACCGGAACTGAGCACGTACATATCCACATGCAGATCCAACACCCAGTAACAAATAGTTGAAATCGCTTAGGCACGAAATTCTATTAAAATATTTATGCAAAAATCTACGAAGCGACAATTTAAGTCCTGACAAGGCACTCGACCGAGCAAGAGTTTGCAGGGGAAGCTGTTGGATTTAAGTCAAAGTATTTCTGCGTGAAAAATTTCAAGAAACGATTTTCATAATCGATTTTCAGGGCTCACTCCAAAACCCCGAACTCCAATGACTGCTGACAACAACAAAAATAAGACTATCCATCCAGCTGCTGGGCCAAAGCCAGGCCTTGTCAACCTTTATCAAAACAGGGTATATACAAACAAGAGACCCAGGAGTATGGGGGCCAGGCGAGCAGCCTGAGCGTCTGTGTAAGCAAGTCTGCGGCCTCAGAAAAAGCCGAGACAAATGCTATGCATGTCTGTTGACAATATATCAACATGTGAATGCTGATATGGAGGAATAGAGCAGAGCTAATGGGGAGTGGGAAAGGCGTTATCTGACTGATGGTTCCTCTTGGGCTGGATGGGGTGCACGCTTGTTTCAGTTGAAAATGTATATGCAAAAGACTTTTTGTTGTCGTCAGTATTTTCTCTTTTCCTTTTGTACAACAGCGAACAATTTTTCTTTCTTTCTTTTTGACTTTGACTTTCAATGTGTTCAGGTCAAGTAATCTTTATAATATGCTCTAAGTGTATGTTTCTGTGTGTCTGTGTGTGTGTGTGTATAAAAAGTTTCCCTCTGGCCACATAACGGCTAAGCTGGCTGGCGTCTGGTGCCTGATACTGGTGCCTGAGCCTGGTCGATAGTCAGACCAATCAGCTATTATAGTCAACGTACTCATCGTCATTCTCTGTCCCCATTGAAAGGTAGCAAAGCGCGTCTAATCGATTCGTTTGGAGTGCAAGGCAAGAGAGGCTGCCAGGTCGTTATGGGTTTGGGATTGAGAAGGCTTTTTCTGCTTTCATTTATTGCCAGTTTTGTTTTCCCCAGTTTTCTTTCTTATTCTTTTTTGTTTTTTTTTTTTTTTTTTTTTTTTGTATTTGCAATACTCTCCTAACTCGTTTAGTGGGCGTTTCAGCATGTGACAATAGTTGTCTGAGCCTCTTCTATATCCTCAGCCATCCTCTCAAAAAACAGCCGAAGGTTAAAAGCGACTTAACATGTGAATTGTACCAGTTGCGTCTTGTTAGTCACTCGAGTGTGTAAATCACGACTGTGTTATGGGTCTGAAAAAAAAGAAGGAAAATGTAACTGCTTATGTCCCGACAATAGGTGGCTGGCTAAGTGTTTGCCAATTGAACGTGATATATATTTAAGCCTCTCAATGCCTTGATACAACCAAGTATCTTATTAATCTCAACGAGGTGTTGCAGGGTGAGGAATTTAAGTTGAACTTTACTTGAGGAGAGCGTGAAAATCGTTCTTATAATCGTGTTAAACAATACACTTAATCACTTTTATGTGTTAAAGTTAAATACCTTAGACTGTACTATTCGCGAGACCCTAACTACTCTGGCTTTTACTTCATTTTAAGCATACTTAGCAGCTTCAAGGCCTTGGAAACACCCAAACTGTTGTTCCCACCCAGCAAAGTAGAATGCAAATGAAAGCAAGGATTATTAAATAATGCTAACTTGGCATAAATTCAAGCTATTTAATAATAATGCACAGCCTGGTAAATTCTTAGAACAGCTCTGAAAATATGATGAAGATTGCTTTTCTTTTCAAATTAAAGTCATTTTTATGGTCTGTTTTTGCTTTTAATTAATTTATGCGATTTTTCAAGACCAGTCGTCAAAATAATTTGGATCCTTATCTGTGGAAAATTATCAAGATGGCCAGTCGACAACTCTGGGTCTCGATTATCATTTTTCTAATTACCAAAGAACCAGATTCTCTTTTGTTTCTCTTTGAAGGCCGTCAGAAAAGTCAAAAACCGCAGACACACCCTCAGTCCCTTCGCTTCACATAATATAATGCTGATAAATTAAATAGATTTATTATAAGCATGTTGCCATCCATTTTACCACTCTCCCATCCATCAGTCTTTGACGAAATTTTACCGAAATTCGAAACGACTTTTAAGAGCAAAGCTCTCCTGGCTCTGCTCCTTTTAGTATTCCATATTTAGTAAGTTTGTTGTGGTTTCTCTTGTCTCAGTCGTCGTTTTTGGGGTTCGTTATCATTTCTTGCTGTTCTGCTCGAGCGCGTGTTGCGTTTGTGGTTTCTGCGGTCTGGGTTTGAGCAGGATGGTATTGGGTAGGATGGATAGGATATGGAACCCTCCAGCTGTAAGCTTAAAGAGCCCTCCTGACGGGGTTGACTGGTATATTTAATTTTAATAAAACGCGTATCTGAACTAATTAATCATTTACGTTCCTTGAAAATGATTTTAATGACTGTTTTTGACAACCTTTCTTAATCAAATAGTAATTTGAGTGATTCTAGTAATAAGATTGTATTTTTGACAAATGGTTATTTACTGGAAGCAAAAATCCCAGCTCCTTAAAGAAAGAAGTGAAAGTAATCGACAAGTTTAGCAAACTAGTAGAATACATTTCAATAGCTCTCACATTCAGCTTATATATGGTAAAGTACTCTAACTGTATAACAGCTCAATCAACCTAATTATGTACGACTTAATTGGGGTTCCATTTAAATACAAATGCAAACAAAGTATGAAATAATGAATTTGGTGCATGTCACAGAGGAAATCTCATGAACTTCTCTACCTCAGCATCAGCCATAATAGTTTCTTTATCGTTTAGAAATATTGAAAAATAAAAAAAAAAAACAAAAGCTATATCCTGACTTAGGTTCGAATGTATAAGCTTCTTTTTAGGAAAACTTTTTCAAACGACTTTCAAAAATCCTTGAATAATATCCCTCGCTTTTATCTTCCTTGGCATAATTAATCAAAATCTAAAGAGGACAATTGTATCCACTCAAAAAGAGGCAAAAAGAAACTTGAAAAGTCCCAGGACAATTGACAACCACAGAAATCAACACTAATTTCGAGCATAAAATAAAATCAGAGGACTCCAAAACAAGAGCAACAAAAATAGAAAGACCAAAAAATAAGAAAAAAAAAGAAGTCAAATCCACAACCGAAAAACAATCATAGAAATGCAAAGGCGAGAAGACAACCAAACAAAAATGTTGGTCACGTTTCCTTTTTTTTTTTTGCTTCTTCTTAATTTTTTTTTCCTTTGTTTTTATTCTCAAATTGTTTTTTAGGTTTGTGTTTACATAGACAACAATAAAAACAACAACAACAACAACAAAAAGAAAATCTTTTAGCCTTAGCTTCTTGCTCATGATTAAAAACTTGAGTACAGAAAAATAAAGCAATTGTTGAAAGAAAGAGAGCGAGTAGGACAGCTGAGAAAGCAAAGCAAAAGAGATGGGGAATATTTTTGCATTACCTAACCTAACAACATGGCCGCTGAGGCAGACGGAAGACTGCGTTTGGGTAATTTATATACACACCCACATTCGCAGCATGGAAAAGCCACACAAACATACTTGAAAATTTTACGCGCCTTGACTGCTGGAGAGGCCAAGGATGACAAGGATGCTGGCAATGGCAACGTATTCTTTGCCGGCGGGTCTCGGCCACACAGTTTGGCGGAGACCTTCGTCTGCTCTCGCTGCCAACGTCTGGGTCTTTTGCATTTGGCCCACCATCAAGTGAAGTAGTAAAGAAGGCGATTCTGACTGAGAGAAAGAGGATTTTTCTGTCGAAGGAAGAGAAAGTTGTAGGTGGCGGCTGGGGTGTCAACAGCCAGACTTGAATTACAAATTCAGCACAATGTCCTTTTGTCATTTATGCATTCGTAGAATAAATTAAGCACAATGAATTTCCAACGGGACCGGCATGGCTTAGCCAGGCTTTTCTTGGCATTCTTCGGCTTGTCTGGCCGCGGGGCACTCTGCTGCCTCAGCATAAGGCCAAGTTAATGCCGAGTGCGTTGGCCGTAAAGTACGTGTTGTTAAAAAAAAAAAATAAAAAATTGTTGCTCTTGCTAAACTAACATGGCTGTCCATTTAATAAGTTGACTTTTTTCTTGGTTCCTTGGCTTTTCAGGTGGCAGTGGCAGCGGTGGAGGCAGCGGTGGCGGTGGAGGTGGCGGCGGCGGCGGTGGCTCTTCAGACATATCCAAAGACCACTGCAACAAGACAGTTGACATTTTCGAAGACATCAGCTCACCGGATGTTACCAATCAGAATCTGGGCAGACCGCTCACCTGTTGGTATCGCTTTCGCACACTCAAAGGAGCGCCGCGTGACTTTGTCCTCCGATTGCGCTTCAAAAAGTTCAAAGTGGGACAATTACTGAATGCCACACACTGTGACGGTGGCTACTTGCAGGTGGGTACATACCATTTTTCTTACACTTGCCCTCACCCTCCCAACCATTTCAATTCCAACTGATTAATGGCAGACAAGCCATCAAATTAAATTTATATGTCTTGCATATGAATGTATCTTAGAATTTGCTGTACATTCTCGCCGCACCCCCTTTAAATGATGACATATGTGCTCTCTGACAGCTTTATGGGCAAGGCGTTTGGTGAATTGTCTCTGTTCTAATCCCAATTTATGCCCATCCACACTTGCTCGATTTGACCTCTATATTCTCAGTAACTTATTATATGTTCATGTCCTTTGGTATTCCCTTTGCAGATTGTCGATGGCAATGCCAAGACGGATGTTTCGAATCGCCGCGAGCCAGGCATGTTTTGCGGTGAAGCCGAGCAGCCGCAAACCTTCATCAGTGAGACGAGTTATGTGAAAGTGCTGTTCCACACCGACAACTTTACGGATCAGGTGAGTTGCCAAAGGAGTGCGGAGTTGGAGTGCCACAAGTTGATTGATGTGAAAATGGTGAAATGTGTTCTTGCTTACTTTGGTATAAACATGAGGTTTCACAGTGACACTTTCAAACTTAAGAGCAGAGGGCTCAAAGAGTTCAAAGTAATTTCGAATATATTTTTTCTGATTGGAAATGCTGATTCCTTTTATTTTTTCCCCACCTGTTTGAGAATTCGCTGGGGGCAAAGAAACTGTGAGTTTTTCAAACTTTTTTCATGGGTGGAAAATAGATGTGCTCTTGCTATTGTTATAATCATCTTTCCATTTCAAATATTATTATTATATTATTTCACCTGATTTTTTTTAAATAAATTCTTAGTTCAACGATAAAATAGTTTTAATTTTGTATAAATTTAATTTTTGCATTTGTTGGAATTTAAAATTCTCTTTGCTTTCGCAAATGGAAACATTTAACTTTTTTATTCTATTTAATTGAAATAGTCTTATAATATTTTCATTTAATTTAATTTGTTATTTTTTGTTGAACAAGCTAGATAATGAGAATTCTATGTATTTTATTATTTTTAGTGTTAAATGTTTTGCAGCATCAATTTTAATTTAAAGATTTCTGAAAGTTTGCTCAGTTCGTGTCCAACAAGTTGCATGAATTAGGGCTTCCTTGTTTCAGATCCCCTTTTATCTTATTTATTTCAACACCTGCTGAGAGGTTAACTCCATTTATAACATAACTCCAGAGAATTCCAATTACGGTTACAAAATATGCAACAGAAAAATAACAACAACAACAGGTCTGAACCTGCAGACGCCAACGCACTTAGAGTAATAAACACAAGTCCATCTCCAGCGCCATTTGCAACTCGGAGTCCTTCTAAGTTCTTCTACCAATAGCCCCACACCCACTCGGTGGAGTCCGGAACTTTTTCTCTTATTTTTTTTCCTTCGTATGTGCGAAGCAGTGATGCGTTTGCCGGTCTACCCACTTGCCAGCGTTATCCTTCCTATATGGCGGGTCCTTCCAGAAGTCCGGCCGTCCAGCACACATCGTATATTTATATTTATCACATAATTTAAAGAAAATATTACAACACACAAGTCTTGGCTGTCGTCGTCGTGGTCGTTGGTTGGTGGTGCTTCCGTGGCGTGGCGTGGAGGGACTGCAGGATCTGGAGTACTTCACCCGCATTGTGCGAACACTCTACTACCTCCAGTGTGTCATTTTTATATTTTTTCTCCACTCTGCATTTTTTTATTTACTTATTTTGTTGTTTTTTATTTCGTCTGCTTACTTCCTTTTGCTATGTGACCCGTGGATGCATTCCCTTAACCCGTCCAGCTCCACTCCATTCCACTCTAGTTCTATGCAACTCACTTTCGCACTTGGTGCGATTTATGTACATATATGAATCTATATATCCATATATACCTCTCGTATATATCTTTTTATTTTCCATGGATTCGTTTTATTTCTTTTTTTTTTTGTTGTTGTGCTTTGCATGCATGCATTATTCAAGTGTACCCAGGCTGGCTGTCTGTCTCACTTTTTCCCTTCTTGGTCTTCTCTCCCCCCTTTGTCTGTCTCTTGTACTGATCTGGTAAGTTCTGTACCGGGTTGTTGGGTGCCGGGACGCCAAAGTCTCTTCTGTTCTCATCATTGAACTCACTCTGCACATTTTGTCGTCGTGCTGTCGCCTCATGCATGCTGGCGGGGGTGAGGCCCGGGGGTGGCCAGAATGAGCTTGAATGTTGCAGTGTGGTGTGGTGAGGCCCGGGGGTGGCCAGAATGAGTTTGAATGTTGCAGTGTTTGTGACTCTGCCCGGTGTGCTGCCGCGACTCAATGCCGCCAGAGCCAACGCCGCCTTTGCCAAAGTCGTCCTTGCCGGCTTGCTGCTTTTTCGCACTGCTCCTCTGAGAGAGTTGGATTCTTTTTCTGTCTGCTGTTTGTAGTTGTTTTACATTTATTTATATTCTTTTAGATTTTTATGCCCTGCTTGGATATTGTTGATCTTATACAAATTATGACAATCTTGTTTTTAACATGGGCATTTTTATGGAATTCAAAATCAAGGCAATCAATTATATAGAAAAAATTTGGTAAACATTTTCCTTTAATTTCAAAAGTCTAGCTTTTCTAACTTTCCCCAGTTTATTAAATTCACCCACACATACAGACACACGCTAGCAGGAGTTTTCAGCGTAGCCAGCTAAAATCCTGGATGTCTGCTTCATATGCGACTTAGAAGAGGAAGGATTTAACAGAGAAATAGAGAGAGTATATTTCTGTCTCACCTGGATACCCTCTAGAGTGTCTTATGCACACCTTAATGGAGTCATAAATATTTATGAAAACTCTTCCGCTGCCGTGGAACTCTTCTCTTTTGTTTTGCCCTTTTTTTTCAGTGTTTTCAGTTTTTTTTTTTTTTTTTTGCTTTGGTTTTTGTTTTATTTCACGCAGATTTTCCAAGATTTTGCTTTAAAGCAAGCTAGTTTGTTTTTGCCAAACTTGTGAGTCTGATTTTTTTTTTTTTTTGTTTTGCTGGTTGCTTTTATTGTTATTTGGTGATGGTTTTTCTTGATTTTGTTATGCGCCAAATTCTTGCCACTTATTTTGCTCGAGCGCATCGAGAATTGCTTTCATAAAAACAAGGAATGAAAAAGTTTGACGTAGTTTCCTTTTACTACAGAGGATTATGAGTTTTTTTTTCCTAAGCCGAGTGTTTCAATATTTCTGGGGGGGGAAGTTATTCTAAAATGAGGTGCACCAAATTAACAAAAAAAAAAAATCGATCAATCTAAAAATATGATAAAGTCTTTAAGGAAATTCTAAAAATATTTTATGTTTATTTTATTAGCAAAAAGCTTTTCGTAAATCGGCTTAATCGGCTGATTCGGATTGGCTGAATTTAGGAGTGCTTCAAATGAAGATGCAAAAATAGCTTGAATATAATTTGGCAAATAAATTTGTGACCATCAATCAGCCAACCAGTTAGTCAGCCAATCAGTTTGAGCCAGAAATGTCTGCCACAGTTTTAGTTGTTGCTGCAACGACCGAGTCAGTGGCTGCATTATCCTGACTGATTTTTAATTTATTCGATCACAAATTTGCCAGGATATTAACAGGGGCCATCCGACAATGACGATGGTAGCGAATCATGATATTCTCGTTGTCATAATGTTGCCCCTGCCTCCATGCTGCATCCCATTAATACCAATGGCAGTGGCAGCAACAAACAACAACAACAACAACAGCAGCAACGACACCAAACATCAGACCATGTCTACTCATGACTCGTCATCGTTCTTCTCATCGTCATCATGGGGGCAAAATATTCAATGCATTTAAAGTCCCATAACGAGCTATGACCAAATGGCTTGGATAGACCAGATAGACCAGAGGAGTGTCGCCCGAAGCGTGGGTATTGGCAACGGAATCAGGGAATCGGGGAATCGGGGAATCGGTGTGGGTGGTGTAGGTAATGGGCGTGCCTGTGCGTCAGGCAGACAAACATGGTACACGTTCCGCATGCATGTGTAGCATCTGTAGCAAGGATGCTTGGATGCCTGGATGACGGGATGACGGGATGCCTTGCTGCCTGGTTGCGTGGCTGCCTCACGTTTGCTGCATTGTTCACATCGTTAAGTGGCGCTAACGTCATTGACGCCGGTAACGTATTTAATATTGACATGTGCATTACGCTGTGAAAACTCCCAAAACGATGGCAGTTCCCAATTGGAAACGCAGTGAATTGATTATGTGGATAACAAGAATTGATAATAGCGTGAATAGTAAGCCAAATAGTTTTTTCATGTTTATAGCTGACATAGAAATCGTTAAGAATTTGCATAGACATTTCGCAATATTTCAAAAAATTCTTATTGAAAATTGAGTTCGTCTTATTTATGCAAAAAGTACTCGTTTCCAAATATTAAAATTGAGTTTTTGTGAAGCGTTCACCTTTATCTATATAGCAAAGGTAGTTACGTTTTCTCAGATCTTGACAAAATAAGATAATCTAAGAGAGGGAAATTTATCAGTTAGCCAAATTTTTTCTTGGACAATTATAAGACAATCCTCACCTTCAATAAATCATTCATCAAGCCTGTTCATTTTTCACATGAATTTCCAAGTGGGTGCAGCCATTGAGGGAGTTGGCAGAGCAAGAGAAGGGAAACAGAACAGCTTCCAGAACTTGGCACCAGCTGCATGTCCCTAACTAAATGTCGCCCGGCTATGCAGTCCTTGCAGTCATGTCATTACCGCTGATGAAAAACAAGGATGCCAACGAGCAATGAACAATGAGCAACCAGAAGCAAAGCACTCTTCGGTCTGTTGCCAAACAGGCAGGCAATGGGTGCAAAACTGCAATGTCTTCTTGATGGTGTGGACCGCGCAGATCTCCAGAGCCCCCCTGGGGAGCCAGCGAAATGCTTCCACTCAATGACAATGCAAATTTGCATGCATGGCCTGGCTGGGCTATGGTATTGGGATAGCTGGGCAGGGTAGAAGGGCGTGACAGGCTAGCCGGATATAGGCCGAATTTCGGAGTTGGACAGAGCCGTGTGACTGAACACGCAATTGTCTGGGGTGCCAGGCAGTGCGATTTTCGTAGATTTGTGTGTGCGAGAAATGTTTTTTTTTTTCTTTTTTTTGTTGGCGTGACAGTGTTCGGGGAAATTGGCAAAATTCATCAACTGTGGCTAATGGCATAGAATTTAGTTTGCGCTTAAAAGCATACACGGCGCATACGTGATTTGCGTTAAGCAGTCAGGTAACCGAATTGCTAGTTAAACATAGGAAATCACATTAAAATTCAACAATAAACATTTTCGATTTCCTTCTTACTCACACTTAATTTGATCTTTTTTTTTTGTGCTCTCTTTGCAGACGTACTTCACATTCGATTCACGCGCCGAACAACAAACCGAAGTCTATTTACGTTATGGCCAACATCCGGAATTATATCCAAATCGCCGTGGCGAAGTTGTGCAAGGGTGCGTATACGCAATGTACAATAGCATTACAATAATAAGTGGCCTGCCAGATGTGGGTGTGATTGGGTTGCCAGCAAATGGCCCGTCAGATAGACCGCCCACAGAGCCATACAGAGAGAAACTCATTTCGCAGCCCCCCACAACCAGCGACCTCCCGCCAGCCTGTGGCTTATCGATAATGTTTAGCGCCTTTGTGCCTTTTATGAGGCATTGTCGTCGTCTCTGTCTCCTCCTGTCGCCTCTTTTCTTGTTCTCATCGTCGTCATTGGATTCCTCATCCCAACTGCCCCAACTGCCCCAACTGCCGTGGGACAACTGAGACACGCCCCGGGAGCCGGGCGTGGCTGTGGCAATGGCCACTGACAGTTACTACTTTGTAACCAGCCACGCGTTAATTTAATTTTATTATGTTGCACGCAACTTGAGTGCTCTGGCTCTCTTCCATTCTCACTTCGATTGCCTTTGAATGTCTTTGGCATTTTCGAGTCAAGTATCCCCCGCGACCAGCATTTCATAATCATATGCGGTGCTTTTGAGTGGATTGTAAAATACAACGAGGCTGAGAGAGGGTAGGATGGGTAGGGATGGAGGGTGAACAGTGACAGAAGGTCGCATAAAATTGAATTACAATTTGACGGGGTTGGATGTCATGGCAATTGCAAGAGGATTGAGTTTTGCAGGATATTTGGGGCATACAATAAATTCGGCAAAATCGCTGAAAATGCGCAGCAGGCGTAATGCTTTCCCACCTCTATCTCTTTATTCACCGCTGATCCAGAATACCATGGCTGCTGCTTTGGCGCAACGACAATTCAGTTATCCGAAAAACTTTGCAGACATTAAATTTTATTTGATTTTTTTTTTTTATTCTTTCTTTTTTTTTTTTGCTGGTTTTATTTTATTTTTGCTGCTTGGTGCTCTTTGGCTATGCCATTCTACCGTTCTGCCGTCTAACTTTTATCTTAATAAAATAAATTGCAAGTTTTTTAGCATTTTTGGTTCATGGGATTTATGTGAGCTATTTGCTCATATGCGAAAGACAGAGATGCATTAAGAAGGACTGGGGGAATGAGAGGGAGCAGCTGTCAAATGGCAGAACTTTTCGCTAGGCAATGCTGCGTTGTGTCACTTCAATTAGATGATATATGATGGAGTTGCGATTTGAAGTTTATAGCTAAAGCTATATGCAAATTATAGCGGTATTTCAATTGTCGGAAAAAATAAAATATTTTTGAGACAAAAAGTTTTTGCCAAATGTTTGTATAAGCGAAATCGTCAGAGATCTGAAATCACATGTTTTATAAATTTGACGGTGACACTAAAGCTTAAAGGCTTTTCTAAAAGCTCATTATTTTCAAGGTCGGAAATAGGTTCAATTAAGTCTGTCTAGATGACCGATAAATAAGGCCCTGATCTTTAAACATTGACAGGTCTCAGGTTCTTCTTTTAAGTGACAGACTGTACCTACAAAAGAAAATATGCAAATACATTTCATAATAAGAAAAGTATTTATAGTTATGGCCTGAGCTATAAATAGTTATCTTCTCCTAAAGATGACACTTTTACTGTAGTTTTTCTATAATCTGATCTGATAGCTTCAATGGCCTATCCTAGCTCCTCTCCGTGTTGATTTAGTATTCAAATATCAAAGAGCAGTGAATTCAAGTCAGCCATTTTCATAACCGTTTCTGGTCTCATCAAAGCTATTTGCTGACAGTGGTAAACCGCCTCCGTTTTTTTCTATTTTTTCTACTTAACAAAAACAAACCGCAACTCAAATAGTATCCCACTGCCATTATGTCTCTTCCCGTCTGTTCAATTGTGCCTTTTTGCTAAAGCCTTGGCCAATATGATTTTTATGCTAATTTGCGGTCACGCGCTGGGAGCTCAGAGAAAAAAGAAAAGAAAGCAAACCAGGCAAAGCGCAAATGAAAAATCAACTTATACATACGAAGGCAAAAAGTACAAGTAAATAGAAAAAAAAACAATTGAGAGCCCCACTGTCCATTCGGAACGACCTTTCTATACTCTAAACATTTCACCAAATACTCTCAAAAAGTCTACTTATTTTTTATAAAGCATAAACAAACTCTGATAAGGAAACCTAAAATGTAAAGGAACCTAGTCTTAATATAAAACAGAGTACAGGGTATCTAGGAAATTGTCTATGTATATAGAAACTTATATGCATATAAAGTATGTTTTTTTTAGAGGAAAAGGATAATTTTTTATGTGGCCGGCAAACTGACTGATTTGCCTTACTTAAACAAATTGAAAATTATACCCAGGACCACACCCTGCAGCAGCATAGAATCTAGCGATTTGTCGATCCGTCAACTGGTTGGACCCATTGAGTTGACTGGCTGCTTTTACAAATTTACAGTTGTTTGTTGTAATTTAACAACAATTTTTTTAACATTTCGTTAGGGAAAGTAGGTGGTAGCAACAACAACAATAACAATATGGAGCCAAAACACACAGAAGAGAATTTGAAAAAAAAATATACAAAAAGAAAAGAAAAGGAACCTTTCCAAATCAGTGAACACAATTTTCTGCTTTTGTTGCTTCCTTGCGGCCTTGCGGGCAATTCTAGCTATTAATTTGTTGGATATCCACCCAAAAGGGGCAGGACGAGACAGACGGAGTCGCGACGGACTAAGTCGCGGGTGAAGTTGAAATGCTGTTTACGGATCGTTTAATGCCATGTGACGCCTACCGGGGACATTTATTGTATGGACGGAGGGAAGTTCGGAATGTGCTGGCCGAGAAGATTTTTCGGTTGGATTGGGCTAAACTCAAACAATATCAAAACTAATTTAATTTTTGTTTTTTCAAAAAGAAATTTAATTTCATTTTCTACTCCTCTAGTCATCGCATTCTTTATGACGCTCCCACTCTCTCTCTCTCTCGCTTTATTCCACAGCTCCTACTGCGAACGGGAATACCGCGACTGTCGCCTGCAAACCTGCTACGTCCAGTCCCCGGCATATCCCGGTCTATATCCACGGGCTCTCAACTGTCGTTATAAATTGCATACGCGTCAGCCGTACATCAAATTATATCTGCAGAACGAACAGTTCGCGGTCGATGGCCAAAGGTAAGTCCAGAAAATAATACCAGCGAAAGCAAAAATAGTCTGAGAAAATTTCAAAAGGCAAATAACTACAGCCCTAAAAAAAAGTTACTCGAATTAGGGAATGATTTGATCATATATTTTAAAGAAATAAATAGCTGTGATTGTATAAATTTCTTAAGAATATTTAAGAACTCTTTTTTATTTTATATTTGAATTGATTGAATCCTCTCTCAGCAGATAATGCCAAAATATTTATTCGAAATATATTTGTCTCATTTTGTCACGTCACCTTGGTGACTCAAAATATACCGTGATATATTTGTCTCTTTCTTTAACTTGGTAAGCGTGACTCTTCACGGGGATTTTGCCCATCTCTAGCAATGGAAAAAATTCAAATTTCTGTTATATAAAACTGAGAAATTAGCGCCAAGTTAACACCCTGTAATTTGTCATTTTGGCACGTTTGCCATTTGAATGCAACGTTTTGTGTGTTTCACTCTGATTTGGGTTTATATATTTTTTTTTTTTTTTTGGCTTTAATTTTTTTTTTTTTTTTTTTTTTTGGTTGGAAGCTATATCTACCGATAAACGTCAGCATTCCTGCTTTAGCTGCTTTTTTATTGTTGTTGTTGCTGGTGCTGGTGCTGTTGTTGTTGTTGTTGTTGAAATGCATTTGGCATGCTGACAATGACAATTTGACAGTGCGCTGGAAAAATTGGCACCAATTTTCCAGTAAAACGTTGGCGACATGTCACAGTCACAATCGTTGCTGCCAGGGCTGCCGTGTCCGTTGGCTTTTGCCGTGACTGGCTTTGTCGTGACTACCATCAGACTGCACTCGGTCTATGCGATTGTCTTTCTGTCTGTCAGCATTGAAAATTGGCTAAAGGATTACGTTTTGAGAGAGTTTTTGGCTGACTACAGATTTCGGAATAAACCAGGGCAGGAAGGTGGAAGATGGCCTGTGTGCGGTTCTCCAAGTCCCTGTGATTGCGACTGTAACTGTATGGCTGCTTTGTATTATTAATGTGAAAATGATGAAACTGTCTATCCGTCCGCTTGTCTACTCAGTCCAATTGTCTGTTTGGCAAGTCAATGGCTGAGGAGCAAGTCGGAAACAGGACACATTGGGTATTAGGATAATGGTTGAGTCAGACAATTGATGGGCTTTAAAATTCGTTGTCACAAAGGTAGACGAAAGGGAATCTGCAAAGTGCTTTAAAAGTGATTGCAATTTTATAAGCCAAGCACATCTTCTCTATCAAAGCTCTGACCTTTTCCTTCAGGTAATTTAATATGTCACTGAGTGTGCCAAAAATTAAGAGTAAATAGGAAAAACAAATTCATTTTAATCTTGCTTTGTAGAGACTTAAGAAGATAATCAAGACTGATATTAATTTAATTATGCTCTGTGAAATTGATATTGAAAGTCACAACTAAATTATTTTATACAAAGAGTATTGAACTGAAAATTTCCAAATGGTAAAAAAAAAGTTTCTCTAATCCAATAGTCCGATTAAATATTTAAGCTATTCTTTTTCGAAATATTAAGAGAAGATTTTCTTACAACATCGCTTAATTAGGTTTATTAAGAATTATTTTTCCCTCCGTATCAAATTTTTGGGTACATATAATTTTCAGTCTGTAAGTCTGCAAAATTAAATCAATTTTAATCTTTCTCCAATCAAAGTCGTTTTGAGCCCGTGGTTTCTCAGCCTATCGTCTTGATAGCCTTGATTACTAAAATACCAGGGGGAATGTGTTTACTTTGTTGTTGTTTTTGTTGGTATAAAATTTCCTTTGATTATCTCAAACTGGTGGAATTATCTTTGGCACAGCTGTCAAGTAAATACCAAGAAAACATCCTTTTAAGTTTGTTCTAGTCAAAGGATTAAATGTAGTCGGTCCCCTTTTCTTTGCTTGCTTAAAAAAGTGAAAAGGGAAATCATGCTCAGCGGCTTCCATTAGCTCATTTGTTGAGTTTGTTTGTCTAACTTTCATTTGCTTTTGACATGCCTAAGTCATCAAAGCCGTTGAAAGATGTGAAGCCACTCCTACTACCACCACCTGCCCAATTGAACTAGATTAGTAGGCGGGGCACTTTGTATTTTATAGTTGATTCCACTTTACATCTAACCCAAAAGTTACTTAGACTTGCAAATTAATACGCACTTCAGCAAGAAGAAGAAATGGAAGAAGTTCAAACTAACCTGGTTCCGTCAAGCGTATGCCAAACTGAAACAAACTCAAACCTTCATCCGAACCCTAACCAATTTCAAAGTAATTCACCGCCCATTGACTTTCTCTTACCCAAAGTTCAAATCTGACTCTGACTCTGACTGATGCTGGTCCTGTGCTGTCAATGCGCCAAAAGAAGTAACTTTTTTTTTTGTTTTTTTCTTTTTTGGTACATTTCAAGACTTTTACTCAAAAGGTAAATATTCAAATTGAATCTATAAAAATAAATTGAATGTTGCTTATCTAATTCAAAGTTGGCGGACTTTTGAAGTGCACGTGCAAATGTCTAGAGTCGGCAAATGACCGACCGAGACCTCCCAAGGATCGCTGTCTCACCCAAACGACCAGTTGGAATATGCTGACTGGCATTTGCACATCAAACAAACTGGGCAATACCTGGGTGCCATTCCCAATCCCCTGACTTTCTCAGAGTTGAGAAAAGTGTGTCCAGAACAGAAGTGTTAGAAGCAACAAAGACCATCGTTTCGTAATTTGGGTATTTCAAAGACCGAAAGCAGTAGAAGAAATCTCTTAACCGCCAGACACAGAAGAGAGTGAGGGAAGAGTGGAGTGATTGAGGTGTAAGTGCTTGTACCGTTACTAATGTGCCGTTAAGGTGAAGTAGTGCTGCGGTAAGAAGAGGCGGGTGAGGAGGGTGAGTTTTTCAATGATGAGGCAGAAAATGTAATGAGTGAGCCGCAAGGTTTGGGAGAGGTCACTCGAGCTTGCTGCTGGCAGGAGACAGGAAATGTAAATTGTATTTGGCAGCTGGTCAAAGACGAATCATCTTGGTTATGTGGGGGGAATGGGGAGTGGGGAGAGAGTTGGGGAAATTAAGGTATTTAGGTGTTGAACTGGCTGGGTTATTAAATATTTAAGCTTTGATTTAAAGCGTAAAGCGTGGTAGGCTTTTCAGAGATTCCGTCTCAGAGGAGTGACTAATTTGGCCTAAAGTGTTGTTGAGCTGGTCAACAGAGATTTCGAATTACCAAAACTATGCCTCGGGCTGGGCTTAAGTGTGCCAAATTTATTAATTCATGATAAGCTTCATTCAAAGAAAGAGAAGCCAAACAAAAAATACCAATACCCATTTGCATTAATTTAGCCTGCCGCTAATTTAATTGAATTGTAAATCAGGAAAGTTCTGTCTTTTGAAAGCATCAGCTTAAATCATTTAGTTGCTTGACCGAAGCCATCAAATTCACCAAATGAAATACTTTTTGATTACGCATATTTCTCGAGGCTTTATAGACTAGGCCAAGTTAATGTGGCAACTTGCGAGACTTCGAATCGTTTACCAACGTGTTCGTTCGTCTTATAAATCACTTCATTTTATTACGATAATTTCCAGTCACTCAGTCTCCGATATTTCCACGCCCTTTCTCTCTGATGTTTTTGAAAACATTCCTCTAATTTCTGCGTCTCTCATACGCTTCCAAACAGTCAGCAAATATTTTGCCAGCACAGCAGTTTTGTGACCCCACAACAGCAACAAGAAAATCAAAACAAAAAAAGAACAACAACCTCAGAGGCACAAAAACAACAAAAATCCTTAGAAACTTATATGAAAGTTTTCCTTTTTTGATTTTTTTTTTCTTTTTCTTCTTTTTTTTTGTGGGTTGGGCCACACAAATAAATGCAAAAGTCATCGAGAGTACGACAGGGCCAAAAAAAAAAATTAAAAAAAATAAGGGACTGGAAAAAGAAAAAGTTTTTTAATATGCCGAAATTATTACCAGTCAGTTATTTTATTATTTTTTTTTCTGATATGTTGTCAGAAAGTTTTCTCTTGTTGGCAACAAAGCAAGTAGAAATAATAAACTTTTTCCTCCTTACACATTTATTATCAATAAGTTGAATTACGTTGAACTAGAAAAAGCTCTGCATTATCCCATAAGAAAAAAACTTGAGATTGCTGAAAAAGTGATTAAATTGAGTGAATCGAAACAACTGACAAACTGTCCAATTGAAATGAGAATATCTTTCTTATTTTATTTATTCTGCTCGATTCTGTTTTTCCATTTTTTTTTTTGTCGACAATTTTCGCTTTAGAAAGCTTTTACAGTTTTCGAGCTGGCTTGGTAAACTTTTGTCAAAAACTTTTTACTGGCTTCAGTCAAAGGCTCAATGAAAATGTCAATTAAAATTCTATTTTTGTAGCACTTTCAAATCAAATCGCTGGCCTGTTTCAAGTCCCGAACGTAATTGCCAAAGTTAGCTTTCAATTAAAAAGTTCACACGGCTTTCATACAAACACTCCCATACTCTGGCTCGTCCACTCAGACGGTAGTTAGCGTAGTTAACAAAAAAGAAAAATAAATCCAGAAAAAAAAGGAAAGGCGTTTCATTTCATTTGCCTTTTGAACTGCTACCGACCCATAACCATTCTCACTTCCGCCTCTACCCGCCCATGCTCGCCGCATCTGACTCTCAGACCCGATCCCTGTCATCCTCTGTGTCTGACTTTAAAGCCAATTCCATAGCCAATGGGTAGCCGTCAAATGGTTGCTGTTGTGGCTGTGGCCGCTCCTCCTAAAAAAAAAAAGGTCCATACAGAGAAAGGCGGCTAGCACAAACTCCTACACAAAGGTCACTTTGTCTGCCTCCACAACCAAGGATATGGCATACGGCTCTGGTTTTTGTTAACGTGCTCTTTCCTTTGTCAGTGTTAGTCAATCCGGAAGAGAGGGTCCGGTGGCAAAGGCAGACATTTGCTAAAAAAAAAAAAATAGCCAACACAAGCACAATGACCAGAAAGATATTGCAATAAAAGTCTAAAACAAACGCTTCAAATGATTCCATGTTTTAAGAGCCTTCAAGCCAGACAATAGAAGTCTCTCAATCAGTTTTTTTTTCTCCAAATAATCAAAACTTAAAGATTACAAATTAGCAAGGCAAATATAAACCACAAATTTTTATACAACTTAATTAAGCTTTATCTTCGGAAAATTCTGAAGTCCAAAAAAATAATAAATTTTTTTTTTTTATTATTATTTATTAAGTGAAGAATCCATACATCATAATATTGTATCTTAACATCACAGGGTGGAGATATATTCTTAAGGATTACCCAACACTATATCAAAATAAATGAAATAGAAAATAATAAATAATTTTTAAAGTTCAAGCAAATATTTAAAGCTAATGATGATTACCTATTTTTGGAAATAGAATTTTGCCTGAAGTATTTGCTGGCTTCAAAGATTTTCCAAGACTCCGGATTCTCCCAAGGCATTGAATGTTTGCCTTATTATGTATTAATTTTGTATGTTTACTTTTAATATTTCAGTCGATTGCATTTAAGATCTCGGGATGGGGGTTCTATTCAAATAAATATCTTAATAATTCAGTTTTCTTTGCCATTAAATTAAGCATCAGAAATTTGCTTCACCTACCTCAGAAATGCATATGTGTATGAAGTTATGTAATACATTTCATTTTCATTTATCAATGTTGTTTGCAGATGTGAAAACGTGATGACCTGCCCCATACGTCCCATCGGTTCAGGCAATGAACATTGCCCATACGACTGGTTGGCCGTATACGACGGACGCGATGAGCATTCTCCGCTCATAGGCAAATTCTGTGGACTGGGTAAATTCCCATTTAGCATTATTGGTGAGTATTGAGTCCGACTACAAAAGGGTGTACTCTATCGGCACTACCCCTCTTTATTGATCTCCTCACTTCTCTGACCAACTCTCTCTCTCTCTCTCGCTCTTTCTATTTACCTGATTCCATAGGCACTTCACAATACATGTATGTGGAGTTTGTAACATCGCCAGCGGGCCCACTGCTCAATACCGGCTTTCATTTCAATGTTGGCAATTGGCCAGGACATGTGGAGACGGCCGGCATCAAGCATGGCGTCTGCGATTGGCTACTAAGCTCTGACTCGCTAAAGGACAGCAGTGCCAGTGAAGGCATCTTCCTCAGCATTGCCCATTGGTATCCACCGAATACATCCTGCAGCTATCACATTAAAGGACGCGTCGGTGAAATTGTCCGCTTGTATTTCCCGAGGTAAGCATTACCAGAATTTTGAATGTGAAATGGCCATGCCGTCCATGGCTACCATGGCCTGACCCCTCATGGCTCATAAATCTTTTGTTCGACTTCTTGTTATTTACAATTTTCAGCATTTCGAGAGGTTTTGTCGTCTGCTTAGTTTTCGTTTTTGCATAAGCCGCTGCCCTCAACGCCCCGCTTCCCCCTCAACAATACCAAGCCAAATTTAATAATGTAAATAGTCTGACAAAAGCTACGGAGAACTCTAAACCAAAAGACCCAAGCACAATCCAAATGCCCTGGACTCTTGCTTGAAGTCCAAAGTTTTTAGTTGGCCTTGTGCGTGGGCATTTCTCAACCAACTGCGGCGCTTTTTGGTTCGGAGGTTGGCGGGATTTTCGAACGCGCCTCTCCATTTGTTGGAGCCTTTTGCTGAAAGCGTTTTTAATGAAATTTTTCGCCAAAGATTTATGTGACATTTTAATTTAACGTGTCGAGTTGAAGTTGTTCTTTATACAAACACTCACAGCCAAACAAAAGCACAGGCACAGGCACATCTATACGTCTCTATACTCTATATTCATATAGTGTGGCAGAGGAAATTTGCCATAACCACTGCAACCACCGCCATCGGCTGCCTTGCCGCCAACACCACAACCACCGTCACCGCCATCGCCACCGCCAGTTTTGTTGTTTTGTGTCTGATTGTAAGTCTGAACTTTTGTGGCAGGATCTGTTTCAGTCTCTGCGGCTCTGCCGCACTCTCTTCCACCTCGAAGGACGCGCGTATGCATGGGGTAAATTTTATTACACTGTGGCTTGGCTGGCTTGGCTGGTTTGGCTGGCTTGGATTTTGGTTGAGCTGGCAAACAAGTTTTCCTGGCAACGGGCAAACTTTGAAAGCCTGTGACACATTGATGGCTGCAGAAATTCAATTCTACTTGCACATGGTATTCCTCTATGGCTCACAGTGTTTCAGTTCTACTAAGCCGAATCCGACAAAGAATTTCAGAATATAATATTTTTGCAATTTCCTAAAAGGGCAAAGAGACGCCCACACATTTTTCGGTGAAACATTAAAATAATTGAGAGTTGAAATTCTTCTTGCTTCATTTTTAGTTCACAAATTTTGAGTTTCTTTATTGAAATTTGAAAGTTCTCAATTTAAATATTTGGGAATTGATATTTCTTGAAAAGGACTCAAAAAGAAGGATTTGCAATCTATAAGATATTTTACCTTTTGCTACAACTCCTTTCGTGTCCTATCAAAACGAATACTAAATCACATTTCATGTTATCAAAAGTATTTTTTCGTGTTCTGTTTTTCTCAATTTAACTTTGAGATTGTTTTTATCAATTGACCCGTATGTTTTGGTTAAACTTAAATGTTTTTCGACAAATTCAAAGCCAAGGATTTTGAGCACAGATACACACGTGCATGTACAATTCTATTTAAGTTATTTCAAACCCCATTGACCTTGTAATTTATGCACAAAATGCTGCAAAACATTGAAAAGTTTTGTACTCAAAAACTTAAAAGTACAATGAAAAAAATAAATACAAAAACAAAGCAAAAATAATAGAAACAATGTTGTACAAATATTAGAAGAAAATATCAAACAAGTTTCTGTTTTTTTTTTTTTTTTTTTTTTGCTTAGAAGATAAATATTTATGTCCAGCTGTAGAAGGAGTTAAAGGTAAAATCGTGTACTTTTATCTATCTCAGCCAATGGGTGAGTCTCTCCACTGCTCTTTAAAGTATCTAAGAGCTGGGAAGTTGTGCGCACGTTTACACCGATTGCCATTAAGAGTTCAGAAGTGGGGAACATGATTGCGTGATTACAGTGCACAAAATGCATCAGTACACACGCATCCACCCAGATAGAGGACACAGAAGGAGAAAAACAGTAAGCAGAGAGAGGGAGACAGGGGGGGAATGTCAGACAGTTGGGTGGGCTGTAGCAGCTGTGGTGCCATTAAATTTACGTGAGGATCGCAATCGTTGAGAAAAGTTCAAAGTGGACGAAAAATGCAACAGCAAACTAGAAATTTTCTACTTGTGCAAGTTTTTGTCTTTACTACATTTTGTTGTGCCTTGTTGTAAGTATTTTGTGTCTATTTTGTTTTCCTCCCTACTTTATTTTTTTGTCGTCTTTGGCTGCCAACTTTGCTTGAAGTTGCTGTTGTTGCCATTCCAACGCCCACGACAACAAACTCGCCTCGCTCCGCTTTCATCTTCATTTTGGCTGGCTTGTCTATCCAACTGTCTCTTACTTTACTTTTAACCACTCCCCACCCTCCCCTCCCCCCTCCAGGTACCACAACTGCAGCCTTCATTCGGTTCGCTTCCAGCTTATGTGCATGTGTGAGCAACTGCTTGGCTCGGTCGTCTAGACGCTGTCGACATTGTTTCTAACAAAGTTGCTCATTTAAGTAACATGTCATGGTTTCTTTTTTCTTATTTTCTTCATTGTGTTTCGTCCGTGTGGTTTTTTATTTCGCAGCATTGTTTTTTTTTTTTTTTTTTTTTTTTTGTGGCCCTGGATGGCTCTGTCGTCCAGCTTATGTTTGTTTGAGGCTTAAAGTTTTTTAATACCCAATGTATTTTAGTTAATTTAAAACCAATCGAGAGTTAAACAGAGACATTGCCTGCCTCACCAAAAAAAATATGCCACACAAAATTTACGTCCAGCACTCTTGATTTATGACCTCTCTTCAACGGTCTATCAATCCACTCCTCTTTTTAGTATTATTGTACAATATAAACTACAAATGCTTATTGATGGCCCGCAGTCTATTTAAATCACCAAACTTTTTGCCATTTAGCAGAAATTTATTTCACCATAATTTTATAGTTTACGTAACAAGACCAGGCCAGAGTTCTGGCTAAGCATTTCATACAATTACATTTGGCCTGTCCAAAAATATGACATAATACAACGTTTTATTAACCCACACAGTTGGAAAGCCAGAAAAAGAACACAAAAATCACGACTTCCCCTCGCCGCTCAGAGTTTCTTGGTGCTACCGTCGCATGCCCTGCGCTGGCTTGGCACAAATTCATTTCATTTTTTATTTGCGTTCCACTTGCTCTGACTACTATATACTACTTTTATTTTCTTCTTCTTCTTTTTTCGTATGCTGGTGCTATTCATACGGTACAGTTACTATTCTGTTTTTCTGCTCCTCCTTTTTGGTGCGACCCGCTACGTGCCCATGTCGCTATTCACGTACGCCCAGACGAAAACTAAGCCTGACGCCCTGCGGCATGTCCCCATAATCCGTTTGTAGCCTAGTTATGCTGACTCAGTGGGAGTGTATTAAGAACAAAAAAAAAAGGAAAGAACTGAAAGAACAAAAAAAAAAAAAAGTGACATAAGCAAGAAGAGAAAAAAAATATAGTGTACTTTGTGCCTACCAAAAAAAAAAAAAAGAAAGAAAAAAAAAGAAAAGAAAATATATATACATATACTCATATGCACTGTGTCACATTCAAATAATGCTCTGTACTTGGTGAATAGGCCTTGTGCATACCCGCTTTGCTCGATTAATAGTCTCTTTTCATGCCTGGACTGTGCGATTGAATCTGAAATCCGCTAGATTCAGCACACTTGGTATGGCTGAAATGACAGCTCATTTGTCTATTTGAATTATCCCAGTAGTCGTGACTTGATAAACTGGCTCAAGCAGCTCGCGAAATATATATCGAAATGTCAAATCAAATCAAATTGATATCGAGGCATTCCCAAAACTATCGGAGCTAAGCCTTTTAGATTGATAGAATTTGGCTTTGAGCCATTTAGAATTTCGTAGTCAAAGTGTATATTGGCTTATGAGTAGCCAGGAATATTCAAGCATTAAATCATGCTATAAACTTCAAACGAAAAAGGCTTAATTAAGCCCCTCACTAATATATTTTCAAGCCCTCTCGTAGCCTTTTACTGAAAGTCCTTAACATTGAGTTTGGTTCGAGTGTTTTCAAGGTTTAACCTTCTAGAAAAGTTATATGCAGAACTATTTCAAACATATATATGAAATATATAGAAATAAAAGTTTCGTTAAATTTATTTGAAATGCAAGTTGAATAGCATTCAAGGCAACTATAAAAATCTCCCCACTCCCAACAGCTTCGCCATGACTTTGATGATTTTTCAACATGCCTGCCAGAAACGGTTTTGCCAATGTAATTTGCAGCCATTTATTGCGTAGCCTACTGGTGGCATGGGGTATGGGCAAGTGGCAACCACATATAGACTCGCTAGAAAAAATATAGAATGGGGCCTAAAATGCAACTCACATCTGGGCGCCAAATCAGACGAGGCTACGTGTGCGAATGAAAAGTGAGATTTACCTGTTACCGAGGAAAAAATTCCCTGTGCCTTTTTCTATTTTTTTTTTTATTAAACTGATGGTTCTGCTACTCGTGATGTTGGCTTGTTTGTTGGTATTGTGGGCAAAAGGTCATGCTGCCATTGCAGTTGCCGTAAAGTTTCCAGACTCACACACACGCATTCAGTTCCAGTCGAGGCGCCTATGGTCCAAATGTGTGGGGAATTTCGTAGCCGGGCTATTTTGGCAAGTCTGTGGCCCAAGTTGTGCTGTGGTCTGGCGCAATGCCAGTCTCTTCAGATGGAGAGGGGCTGGTAGCAGCTGGGAGGCTTATTTCATTAGCCGACTGTTGCGCAATTCATTTTATGAAGGGGAATTCGCCATCGAACAGTAACTAACTGGATAACTGGTTTTCTCTTTTCGTTTTTTTTTTCTAGTTTCCGCATCAACCGCATTGAATCGCCCATTTTGAAGTATGAGGGTGACTGTGGCGAGTCGTTGACTATCTATGACTCAGATCGGCCGGACCCGGCGCGCATTATCAAGACTTTTTGCGACACCTTCTCTCGGCCCATGGAAAAGGTGGACTTTGTCAGCACCAGTCCCTCACTCTATGTGCAGTTCGAGTCCAAGACTGGCAGCTATAGCGGTAGTTCACTGTACTACTGGGCCCACTACGATTTCTTCAACAACACACGCTTCGGGGATCCAGTGCCGAATACACTTTGCGATGAGGTCATGTATGCCTGGAAGCATACGGGAGGCCGTCTCCGTTCCCCGCTCAATTCGCTGATCTTCAAGCGCACCGGTGGCAGTGATGTACGCTGTCAGTATAAATTCATCACCGATCGGCGGCTATATGCCCGAGCCATTATTGAAGTGAATTCGGTGTCCTTCAAGGAGCTGCCCTATAATAGCAATGCTTGCACTCGTTGCCATGAAGAGCGTGTGGACAAGCTGGTAATCTGGGAGGAGCGTGACAAGTTCCAAAATAATTTGGCCTGCTTCTGTGACAATATACCCCGGGCCGTTCGTGTGATCTCCTCAGCCGATCAGATGAATCTGGAGATGATTGTTCAGGGCCAGCATGCGATAACTTCGTACTTCAAGAATCCAAATCCTTTGTTTGAGGCCACCTATGAATTTGCCCATGGCCCACTGTGTGGACCCATCACTTTGGGACCTTCACCTGACGGCGAGCTTGTCTTCCCCTATAAGAAGGCACTGGCCATGGTGGCTGGCCCCATGGCACCGCCAGAACATCATTATCGGCGAGAGAAATGTATCTGGGAATTGAAGGTGGCAGCCCAAAGAGATCTCTGGCTAAATCTTGAGAAGGCCCGTTTCGGGGATCGCACTTGCGAGAGTGCCAAGATCGAAGTGTATTTGGCCGGGCGTCTGGAGCCACGCTTTGTGGTCTGTCCGGAAAATATTTCACTGGCTCGAGACATGCCCATATTATCGACTGCAGAACTGGGTGCCACTGGGGCTGATCAAGAGCCACTGCCCGTGCTCATCCAGTACACCGGAGATGGCCAGCCTGGCAAGAATATTTTCCGCCTAGTCTGGACTGAGCTGTTCCACTTACCGCGCAATCCCGACGGTAGTTTAGCCGCGTCACTGTTGCAGGATGGCGGCTGCGACTTTAGGTGTCCCGGCAACACCGATGTCTGCATACCACGCCATCTACTCTGCAATGGCATCGAGAACTGCCCCAATGTGACACACTCATCCACGCTGGCCCAACTAACGCGGCATATTGAGTGGAATCTGGAACAGCTCGGCCTGCTCCATCACGCCAATCAATATCAACAGCTGGTGCTGCACGACGAATCCCCTGAGATCTGTCTGCGCAACGATCTCAGTGAGCTACCCTATGGCAAGTTGTCGCTCATTACCCTGGGCCTCTGTCTGATGTTCGCCCTGCTGTTCGCCATACTGAGACGGATGTGCCGGAGAGTTCCGAAGCATCAGAGGCATCAATTGGAAGACGATTACTAGGGGTAATTAAAAATTGAAAAAAAGACCTTGCAAAGCAATTGCCGAAACAGTGGATCACAGATCTATCAAGGAAACCAATGGGTACAAAATTTCAACGATCACTGTTCTTTAAAAGTAATCCTGCAGTCTCGAGTATCTCTCAGTAGTATCTTTCTCTCCTTTGAACAGGAATATCTATGTAATTAGAATTTTTCAAAACTCAAGTTACAAGAAATCTAAATTTCCAAGCTCTGAATACAGCGTGACAGCTAAAGGAAAATAAAATGAAAATAATTGTACGATAAAGGATAAAAAAAAAAATAAAAAAAAAAATGAAAAGAAAAACTAAAACATATACATAAATGTTTAAAAAACAGACAACACATACTGCCCTGAATAAAATGAATAAAAAAGTAAAATTGTCACGTGATAATTGTTGATTAAAAAAGAAGAAAAAAAAAGGTGGAAGAAAAAGCGATTATAAAGAAAAACTAGATTTTAATTAAGGTAGCCAGGTTAATGAAAAGTAAATAAAATTTGAGTTCAAGAAATAAAAAATTGCAAGTGAAAAATAATTGTTAATGGTTTTTATTGATTATAATTATTGGCAAATTGTCAAGAGTAAAATTCAAGGCGTATATAGATGCATACATGATTATATATGTATATAATGTACTATATACAACAAACATACATACATATATATTTTTTGCACATAGATTTACCTAGACCTTAAAATTAAAGTAAACAAATCAAGATAAAAAGAATCCATCAAAATTAAATAAAGTAAAAAGTATTCATTAAAATTGCCCAAGTTAGGGGCAGAGAAATTAAAAAATAAAACTAAAAAAAATAACGTATACAAGAATGATATTAAAATACAGAAAACTTGTAATAGGAAAACAGGAAAATAAAAAACAAATTTATATATAATTAAAAAGATCCCTCAAGAAATTGTAAAGTTGACTAAAATAGGTCGAAAAATTGGCATATTTTGTGAAATATTAAAGTAAATTTACATTGGAGTTATTAGAGATCTTAGGGCTTGAAATCCCAATTTCCATCTTCCAATTTAGATATATTAATTTGCCCAACTTTAATCCGAATCTCAAGTTTCTCTCCAATGTCCAAATAATTGCAATCTTATCGAAAAGAATCCCACTTGGAAAAACCAACCACAAATAAACTGTATTGGAATAATAAATTGAGACACATATTTTAGTGTATGTCAAAAATAAATGTAAAAAAAAGTGAAAAATAAAAGTCCCATAAATATAAATTGAAATTTTCAAAATTGCGATTTTAATGCAACAAGTTGGCAGCGCCTTGGCAGAAAGTCCTGCCAAAGAAGAAGCAGAAGCAAAAGCAGTATCGTTTTCAAACACTTCCGAATTCAAAACGAATCAAAATGGAAAAAGGAAAACGCGACAAAATTCAAGATGATGACAACGCCGATTTATATGTCAGCTGACCAGCCCGCATACTGTCGTCAACGCACCATAGCAAGTTTAGCAAAGGAACTGTCAAAAATAGATGAGACTGTTGAAAATTGTGCGAGAAGCAAAGCAGACGATAGGAACGCGAGTAAAAAAAAAAAAATAAATTTTTTTTTTCAACAACGAGAAACGAACTTTACGAGAATTTCAAATAGCCGTTTTGTTTTACGGTAATAAAGAAACCTAAGCGAGAAACTACAAAATGGAAAAAGCAACTATACCAAGAGGCAAGCGTCCCCGCGTACAGGTCTCGCTCGACGACAAGGAAAGGGTTATTGCACGCATACGCAACGGCGAAACAAAGGCTGGCATATCACGCGAATTGGGAGTGCCCGAGTCGACGGTGCGCGGCTGGGTTAAACGGGCTGAGCAGCGCCTTGCACGCGAGGCTCTTGGCATACAATCAGGTGAGCAGTTGATTGAGTCTTTTCTTACTTCCGTTTTTCTTCCCAGCATTTCTAGCTTGGAGTATCTATTTCAGTACCCAAGGTAACAAATAGTCAAGTCTCACCCACAACCCGACTGATGCCCATGGCCCTGCAATCACTGAAGATGCCACAGAAGCGCGACCACAATGGCCACATACGCACAAGCAATGGAATCTCTTTTGCTGCCGGACAGCCGACCCAATCAGCCCTGCCAACGCCGGTGCCCGTTGCTCTGCCCGCGTCAATGCTCAATCAGGCCGTCGACAGTCAATTGCAAGTCTTTGGCTGGCTGAATGTCTTCAATGCCGGCATATTGAACTTCACACTAATTGCCACGGCTGCCTATCTGCAGGCACGGGCTCGTGGCTCCATCGAACACCTATCGCTTTGGGAGATAATCAACGAATTTGTAGATGAGGCCGGACAGACAATGGCCGGCAATGGTGGATATTTTGCCCCAGTACACAATCGGCCCCAGGCGGTGGCCAGCCCCCGTTTACGAGTTGTCCCGAACCGAGGCAATTTGGTGGTGCCACGGATTCACATTACCGCCGAGGACGACGATGAGGAGGCTAAGCTGTAACGTTTATCACAGAGACACTTTGCAAATAAAATGACTGCCACTCGGATTATGTTGTTTAAAGCAAATAATTGCATTTTAATTAGCAGCGAAATAAGTGCGATAATTGGGCCCGCCGGTCCGGCCGCAGAGAATGAATTTGTTGCTGGGTAGGTTATATAGGTCGTCGGGGTATGGAATGGGCAGATGGTGGTGGTTATTGCGGTGATTTTGTATGTGAATCCATGACCATTGTCCAGTGGCTTTATTAACCATATTATTATTTCATCTCAGTAAATGTCATGCAAATTTGCATTTGCTGTTTCATTATAGTTCCCATTCCGGCGCCCATCCTTCTCTCCTTTCAGGCTCCCTCAGCTCGGCTCTAGTGTGCTCTGTTCTGTTGTCGTCCGACATTCGAATCACGTAATTAAGCGGTTTTATTTGCGGCTTTGACACATTAATTGGTTATGTTAAATGGGAAATTCGTTTTGCAGCCGTCACTTTTTTGTTGTTAATATAAATTAAATATATTCATATTGGTGACTTGTCCATTTTTTTGTATAAACATTAACTTCTCGCTGTCAAATTTGTTAGTAATACTTAACAAATTGAATTGTGGGAAAGGAGCTATTTAAAATTGCATAAGACTGGTTCCAACATTTTAAATTTTATGCAATTTTTCTGAAAGCTTTAACTCGTTTTGAAATTAAAGCAAACTATTTTTTTTCTTTCAATCTGAAATAAAAACTTATAGTTGGATTTTTAATTTACTACCCCAAGGGGGTACGTAGGCTAAGATAGGATCTCTCTAGGGTATTTGAAACTCTTGAGGGTCAGACCAGTTTTAGCTTTTCTAGCAACCCAATTTTTTGAGGTTACCATTTAATCGGAAAATAAATATATACCTGTAACACTCTCCATTTACTTCCTAAGATATAACTTTTCACTTTGGCAGTTCTTTGAAAAGAGGTCAGTCCTTATGCTGGTAATTGTATTCTTTCAATCAGTAAAAGACCTGAATGTCTGCTAGTACCTCTTGCCCGTTCAATTTATATTTATCTTTTAGGCTAGCTAAAGAAATCTACCTAAATGGCAAAATGCGCCAGTCCATCCCAGCTCTGACTTCATCGTGGAACTCAATTCAATCTAAGCCGCAACCCAAACAGTAAAGCCCGATTATCCGAAGTTCATCAATGGTAAGACAGAGCGACGAGTTACTTTCCCATTTTTATTTTGGCCCAACCAACGAAAGTCCATAAAACGAAAATATGGAAAAGACCGCCGCAATGTGCCCTGAATTATGTAACGCGGATAATTCGCTTTTTCGTTTCGTTCATTCTTTCGAATTTTATCAATAATTTTCAGCATTGGTGGTGGTGGTGGTGGGATGCGGCCGCCAAGCTGGGATGTGGGGACTATCAAAAAAATGTATCAAACTTGATTATCGTTGAATATTTTGCAACAAGGTCGGCCTGGATTACGCGCTTAGTGTGCGTGATTTTTCTTTGCGGCCTGGCCTGATTTGGGCCTAAGCTGTTTGGGATTTGTGCATAGATTTTTGCCTTGTGGCTTGTTTCTTTCTTCCTTCCTTTTTGTGAGATATTTGGGGCAAATAATGTATTTTTGATTTGCTCCTTGAGGACTTGATAGAATAACTGCTGGGAAATTCAACTCGCATGCCAACGAAAACAATAAAACCTCTTCATTGAAATGGTCACAGTTCCTCTGGTGCATAGCTCTGGAAATTGTGCACTGAAATGGAAACGAAAATCATATGGCTTTTAGAAAGGTACATTGTCATTTCCATCTATCTCTCCATGACCATTTTCCCCCACTACCCTCCTCCGCCCCAGCCACCTCACAGAAGGAGCCGTCATAAAGGTGCTGCTATGCTTTTATGGCCAGAGAACAAAAACCTTGACTGACGCAGCACGTGGCCACACTGCGGAACCAGCTGCAAATAAACGCATTAGAATCGAACGTGGACGTGAGGCTGCAGTGTGACTGTTTTTGTGCAAATGCCCAGTCATTTGGACAGCTTCTGGCACCCCCACAGTCGCACTAACATTGTGGGATTTTCTGACCAGCCATAAATCATATACGTTTAATTAAACTTGGCTTGCGCGGGTTTTATGTGCAAAACTTGCAGAGCTGGTAGAAATGCAATTAAAAGCGACTGGCCAAAAGTCAAAGAAAGTTGCATTGCGATTAGCGGTTTGGGGCGACAATTTGAATTAATTAATATTGTAAATAAAACGCCCAGGTGGCTGTGCCACAACGAAATCATAAAAGAATTAAAAAATAATGAAAGCGTTAGAATTGCTACAAATTAGTGTTGGGTAACGCATTTAGTAGGCGATCAGCTGTTTTGCGGAACTTGGCTTAAGTAGAACGAGATAAGAAATGGGAATTCATAAGAAAAGTTTATAATTATAGAAACAAAAGTTGAACTTTTGAGGGAGCTGAAATCTTTATTATTATTTTAATAAAATCCTTTCTTATTTGAAAGCATAAAAAACATCTCACATTTTTTGGACTGTGGGCGTAAGTTTCTGCGGTTTCCGCTGCACTCCTGCTGCTATGGCATGGAAATGGAATCGTCTTCGTTATTTCCTATGAAAAATATATGATTTTAATGTGCAATGCATGTAAGAAGGCGGTCACCGACAACCAAAAACAATAACAACAACAACAACAAGAATGAATTCTTTGCACTTCTTCTTTTATTCGGCATTTGTTGTTATACAACGAAAAATAAAATAAGTATGTAAAAACAGTTTACAGTTGTGTCCTGTCCCATTCCCATCCATTTTTGAGTGTCTCCAACGCCCGCCACCCACCACTGTTGTCGCTTGAAAGGAAATCACGCAATAAACTACCGACGAAAACAAAACTTTAACTACTTTTTCCGTTGGCCGCAAAACTCAGCAGTCAGCCCAGTAGAAAAACTTTTTGAAACAATACAATTTATATTTATGCGCACAGGCGGCAGTGGAGGTAGTGGCGGTAGCCCAGCCTGCTTGGAAAATGACCCAGAAAAACGAGTAGAAAAGAAACTGAGCCCGAGCATTTGGCAATGCTGTCCAAACCCAAGCTACCCACCATACCGGCTCTCAGTCCTTCATACCAGAACCATTGCTCCATGGTGTGCAGGAGTTTATTTAAGTGTTGAAAATTACTTGACCCAGTTTGCCTGTGTGTGTGTGTGTATGTGTGTGTTTTGAAATGGTGTTGATAACCATGAGAGAGGAAGAGAATAAAAGAAACGAAGTTTCGTCTAGGCAGTCGCATCAGTGGCAAACTGTGTTCTACCAATTCTGGTTTCAAAAGTTCCCTCTATGGCCTTTGGCTCACTGTTATGTGGCTATTTTACAAACATACAAACAAGTCCTCGACTATACATACATATATACAAAAATTATAAAGTATATAAAACTATTGCCGGAGTTTACAACAAATTAATTGCATTTGAAGCCACAAAATGCATTGGCAGTGGTCATGTTGGCGTTGGTACAGTTCCGTCAAAAACATACGCATCATGCGGCACGCTTCACTGCACAAAGCCCCAGCTAGTCTCCTCCTGCTGACAAAGCATGTTTGGCAATGGACCACATAAATTTTGGCAATTTCATACAAAACAACATACTAATTTAAATTTAGTTTATGACTCGCCAAACGCACAAATGGTATTGGCGGTATGGTCGACCAGGGGTTAATTAGTCCAGCCAACACAAGGCCAAAAACAACTCATATTATGACATTTCGGGGGCAGGGGCAGGGGCGTCGACTGGGATCCGTGCTGCTTGAATGGCACATGCAAATTAAACTATCGTATGTAAGTTGTTAATTAGTTTCAAAGAAATCTTATTTGTTCTTGCCAGGAGGTTGGACCGTGCCAGCTTGTTCGTCGTGCTTTGGACTGGGTTTGAGGCCATACGTCATAAGCAAAACTTTGCCATCAATACACATGCTTAGCCAATTAGTATCCACTCCCTTTCCCCAGAGACTAGGGCCTCTGATGTGGCCAAGTCACAAAGACAGCAATGGCCAAAACAATGTGTGGTTTCAAATGACTGGCGGATGTTGATTTAGTGTGCATGTGTGTGTGTGTGTGTGTGCGTGTGTGTGTGCTAGACCGACTCATAATGATCCAAAATCCTTTCAGCTCAAATGAAACTCCCCAGTCGTGCGTATAATTGGAATTAATACAAAAAGCAACTGAGAAATATTGGCCATCCAAGGATTTGAAGAGTATGAGTGTGGATTTGGTACAGCACATAGACAGATACATCTGTTGTTGTGGTTGTTGTTACGCTATTCCATTTGCCTGGAGAAGAATATTTAAGAGGCTTCACTTCCGCTACGAGTAAATTGAATTTCTATCTTGTCTTGGTTATTGGAAATCAGCTGAACCCTGGGACTAAGGGTAGGGGCAAAACAAGGGAATAAATGAGTTTATAAAATTAGATTCCATTTGCCAGGACAGACTGTAGCTGTTGGTTTTTAGTGTCTTGGCCCCTAAAATGAGGCCATTTTAGCACAGAATCCTTAGCCGTATATTTCACTTTCCTTGAACTTTAAACCTAAATTGAACTAAATCAATAGCACAATGTGTATAGCATATATTAGACAAGCTATTGCACCTCGGCATATGAAGACTTAAATAGTTTAAAAATTATTCAAAATCCTGGAATATTTAACTTCTTGATACCTGATAGACCTGAAGACCGCTTTCTAAACGATATTCTGACTAGGTCCTAGTAAAAGTTATTGACTACTTATGTAATTCTTTTTCCAAGTTTCTCACATTTTAAACTTTGAGACGACCACAACACACTTAAATGGAACTCAAAATCTAAGAATATATAAAAAGCTGTCCTATTTTTATAATCTGGACTTAACGAATTCACTCTAGCCAGGCGAAAAAGCTAATATAAGGAAGTCTTGCCCGGAACTAACTAACCAGATATTTCTAACATAGCAGTTTTTATATTGATGAGTTAGCTAGGCAATTATGCATGAGTAGTTTCGTGGTTAGGACGGATTGACGACACCCTCCATGAATTATTATAGCAATGCATATTCGATCTGATTATGGCTAATAGAATTGACAGCTACACTGAGCAAAATCAGTAATGGGCTTACCTGTTATACAAAAATGAATATTGAGAATACATTATCAAATTATTTAGAATCATTATGATAAATATGTGAATTAATGGAGTATTCCTGATTTTATTTCAGTGTATTCGTATTCCATACATTCCGCACTAGATTTTAATCAAGTTGAAACAAACATCCTGGCTTTACTTTGGAAAATTATTTTTATTTAAGCGAATTGATTCGAGAATTAATTACATAAATTCAGTCACACTTCATACGCCTTGAAAAAACCATGTACCGACCCTTAAGTCGAATGTTAAAAATGTACTACTACCAAGCTCGCTTCCACGCCTTGGTTCCGCCGTATTATTACCGTCAGAAACAAATCGGTGTTCGAAAGGTGCCGCGCTTCTATTTGATATACAGTTTCTTTTATGTTATATCCTTTACTCTACAAATACCGTATTTGCTTCTTCAGGAAGATCTGCCTGTGAAATTAGTGCTGCGATGGGCCCATTTAGTGGGAAAGTCGCTTAGCACTTTGTGTGTGTACAGTTGCTATGAAATGGTCTGGAGAAGAAGACATGAGATGCTGAAATTATATAATGACATGGTACATCACTGGCAAAAATTCAATAAAATACAAAAGAGATTCGTTGGGAATACCAATTTGAAAGCCATGCAAAAATCTTTGGCTACTATATTGTGCTATAATATGATAATTAATTATAGCTTAGTGATTTTGGGAATAGTTTTGGTTTTCCACGGAACTTCCATCCGTAGTGATCTTAAAATAAATTGGTTTCGCCTTTTAATTCAAATCCCTCATTGGAGTGTGGTGCCATCGGCCAGAATGGGATATATCTCAACAATGATATTTCTGGTTCATCAATTTAAAACTGTTCAGCTTGCCCTCGACAGTTACTACAATTCTTTAAAAATACATCATAATGCGGGAAACCTTTATTACACTAAATGCATCAAGCGGTCTATCATAAAAGACCTACGAGCCATAGACAATCTCCACAGGGATTGTTTTCGGATTTCGAAGCGTATTTTCGGGATTTGTAGGGTGTCGCATATCCTCCTCCAAATCGACTTGTTCGAATTTACCGTGAAAGTTCTCTACTATGCTGTTTTGTACATCAACTCTACCATTAAAGCAGATGGCTGGCAAATGCTGGTTGGCTTCTTGTTTACAAGTTCCACCATATACTGCTCCTGGATGTTTGCCAATTCTTTGGATCGTGTGCAAGTACGGTGCAATGAGGCTGGGCTATACTTGCGACAGTTTTGTGAATTAAAGCTAAAAAGCAAGAAATTGGAACTTGAGGTGGGTACATGAATATAATTATTTATTCCCTTGATAACCTATCAATCTTCTTTTAGTTGGAGATTATAGCAAATAACTTCCGAGTTCGCAGGCTTCAATACAAGCTTTTATATTGCGTAAACATGAATAGACCCGCTTATCTTGGCTATATCTCCTCAATCCTGATTTATCTCATTATGCTAGTGCAATTCGATATGAAAATCAATAAGTAAATAAGTATAATTTTTTGAAAAATGTAATAAAGAAATATAAAAAAGTTATTCTGTCCTTTAATTTAAAAATGTAATTTAATGAATTCAACAAAGATTTTTGATTTTAGTTTGAAGTTCGTTATGGAAGTTTATAGCTAAATATTCCTAAAATCTTATTAAGATTGTGTAATACATATCCCTAGAATCTATTTTAATATGTTTTGTAATTCGATCCAGGTATATATCATATCTACAGAGCACATGGGTTCAATTGGTCAGAGTTTGTTACAAAATATCGAAGCCTTAAGCTTCCTTATCGAAATAAAGTAAGAGCAATTATTTACTGTAAATTCTGTTAGTATTCAACCATAACATCTATATATCTAGACCCTCAGTGCTTTTAGTTGATTACTTATTCCAGGTGTGAGGGCTAGGCAAACTGTCAACCGGCATCGTTTAGTTTCCGCAAATATAATAAATATGTGTCAAGTTCAAATTCAAGTGCCGTTGAGTTAGGTTGGAATCCCTTTAGTAATGGCTTTAAATTGTCGGTTCGTTTGGCTACTGAGACTAGTTTATTTTCAAGTTCTTCTCTTTGCCTTGATGGCAAGACCTCTGAGTCTACGTAATCCACTAAAAATTAGGCATCGACTATCTCCAGTACCGACTATTTATCTGTTATATACCCTGTGTTGCACTAGCCTTTTTCTCATAGAACTGCCCTATTTGGTGCCGCGCGAGACCTTTGGAGGTTATATGTATCGCAACATTGTGCTGCAGAGTGGTTTCTTTCTACTTCTTGGATTACGCTTCCTAGCCATTACCAGTTGCTACGTTTTGGTCTGGCTAAGTCGACGCAAGCTACTTAAGTTTTACAGGGATTTTGCTGCCCATTGGTACTCCTATTGTCAATTCCAAGAGCGCTGGGCCGACTCGGGAGCCTTGGATCGGTTGCAGCTGGTGTTGGCAGTGATGCTGCGCCGAAAACTATTGGTCAATTATGGTCTTATCGCAACTTCAATATATGTCCAGCTTTCACTACTGAAAACGTACAATTTTGAAGCTCTTTTCCCCTTCGTTCTGCGCTTGACTCAAATGACACTTTTAATGGTGGTCAAAATCGGGTTTTATACTGTTCTTCTTCTTCTGATTTATCAGTTTGAAACTGTCCAAGTGGCTTTGACGAGTCTGTACGAGTCCCTTGCGGCATACGAGAAAGCAGGCAAACTCTACTACACCGAAGATAATTGGCGGAACAGTCTAGTTAGTCTACATTGCATATCAAGGCTTCATTTGAGTTGTTACAGCTTGACGAAGCGTTTCTTTGGAATCTATCAGTTGCC
Source organism: Scaptodrosophila latifasciaeformis (assembly GCA_037075145.1). Lineage (NCBI taxonomy): Eukaryota > Metazoa > Arthropoda > Insecta > Diptera > Drosophilidae > Scaptodrosophila > Scaptodrosophila latifasciaeformis. The sequence continues at coordinate 1,168,412 of JBAMCM010000158.1, forward strand.
AAACTCTCCAGTTTTCCTCAATATGTTTGTGGCCAATGTGAACATCTTCTACCATGCAGTGCAGTTTCACAACTCCACCATTCAGTCAGATATCACCGGTATGATTATGGGAGGACTCCTGACTTTTTGCAATCTTTATATGTGCACGATGCTTCTGAATATGATAGATCGTCTGCTCAGAACCTGCAATGATATGGGACAGTTTCTCAAACAATTCAATGGGCTGAAACTGACCAGCAGAAAATTCGAATTGGAGGTGAGTGAGTAAGCCATTCCCAGCATTGTCTATTATATATTTTCCTTAGATGGAACAGGTGGCACACAGCATGCGTAGTTGCCGATTGTCCTACAAGGTCCTGAGCTGCGCAGAGCTCAGCAAGCCGGCCTGCCTCAGCTACATCTGCACCGTTCTTCTCTACGTTATAGTGCTGATTCAGTTCGACATAAGTCGTAAACGTAATTAGAACGAGATCGATTAAATTAAACAAATTCAGTGATAGAATAGAAACAGGAGAAATTAATATCTAAAAATGATTGATTCATTTATTTCACTTTCATTTGTTGCGCTCTTTGTTTGTTCTTATCAAAATACGTTTGTTTGTATGTTTATATTGTGTTTAGTTTTGCATTCTAAATAGCGTTGATCTCTAAATTTTAAACTTATAATACCACAACGAAAAATTCATTAAGCGTCATAATCCATTAACTAAATACACCACATGTATTTCATTCATAAAGCAAAAAGTTTAAAGAATGGGAAAAAAATAATCAATAAAATGCTGGCTTATTTCCTATATAAATCACACGACAATCTTTTGTTTTCTTTCTTTTTCACTTTCGGTTTCCTGGCTCACTACCCATTTCGTTGTAGCTGGCTAAAATTGATACAGAGTCTAAAACTGTAAGAGCTGTACAAATAATATTCATGCTATATAAATGGTATGTTTCTTGCTTTCTTTGAGTTTAAAAACATCTCCGCGATTTTCATTTAGCACATTCGACTACTAAAATTAGTAATTAACCTGTTGCTCAGCTTTTTCTGCATTTTGTAGTACTTAAGACTATTCTTTATTATTTTTTTTTTGTTGCTGCTGTTGTGGGTCAACAAACTATGCCACAATATGACTATTCTTGTTCAGATCAGTGAGTAATTCTGCATCCAGATCCTCCGCTTCCAGCAAATCGTTGCAGGCATCTCCATTCAGGGAATGTGGTATGCTGGTAGAGAGTACCATGCCACGTCCACTGCTTAGGCCCGAGCCAGTTCCGATGGAGATGTCATCGGGTGGAGAATTACGCCGGCGTTCACGTTCGCGTACAATGTGTGGGGCCTCGTTGAATTCGTCCAATTCATCCATGCCTAAGAAACGATGATTAGCACTACGTTGGAATAAATTGTTGTTCCAAACTTACCCGCATATTTTGTGCCCGCCAAAAGCAGGTACTGACCTGTCCTGTTGGGCCACAGCAGCCCCGTCATTACACAATAGGCCATGCAATCGGCCGAATTGGTGATGCCCTGCAACAATTTATAACGCCACATGGGACTCACTTGTAGTGCGACTATGGCGACAATGGGCAGATAGATGAACCAAACCAAGCTCGAGGCTCCCAAGTGCAACAGGAAATCAAGCTTCTTTGTGGAATGTTCATACTTCATGGTATTGCGAAGCTCGTAAAGAAACCATAGCATAAACGAGGTGCTGCAATGAACGTAGGTATTGAATTCTGGCAAGGAGCATGTGGAATGGTAGGGACTCACCGCAAAATCAAAACGATCCAGCCGGGCCAGGTCTGGTATTCATCGATATCGGATACAATATCCACTTCCGTCTGAAATAATTCTTCAGTAATTTTAGGCTTATTTGCATTTAGAATAACTTACTCGATCCCAAATGTATAAGAATATGTGAAACGCACAATAGGGCACCCAGATGGACATGAGTATGATCCAGCCGGTACGGCTTATCTGTTGCCTTGTCACAGCCCAGCCCTTGGCTAGCAGGAGTAGGATCAACATGAATGTAGTGCGGCTGAGAATGTCCAAGACATCTCCAGCTGCCTCGGCAGTCGGTTCGCCCACACCATTGGCCGCAAAGTATATTAGATGCGCTGTTATCAGCGACAAGCTGACGAATTCACTGAGTAGACTTAGTGTGAAGAGCTTGGTGACTGGATGCTTCTGTAGACGCACAGCATAGATTTGCATTGGGAGGAGCACAACATAGACAAGTAAAAAGATGAGGTACATTTCGAGTAAGTTTTGCTGATCATATGGGAATTGGAAAGTGAGAGGATGAGCTGCCGAGTTGTTGGGATGATTGTTGACCAGGTGAATGTCGTAGTGCAGTTTGCTGCCTAGCAGGGCCTCCAACGTGGTGGCGTTGGTTTTGGGTTTGTGTACGTTTTCATAAGAGTGCCATTGGCAGGTTGAACGGTCACGATAGCAGGCCACAAGTGCCACGTACCAAAAACTGTAAAAAGAGAGATGAACAATCACTTCTTATCAATGAACTGATAATAAGCAAGGGCACTTGTGCTCGATACTTACCGTGGTTCGGGCTCTAGGTTGATGACGTAGGTAAATTGATGACCCACCACCACATTGGCTGGGGCGTCTTCGTCGCTGCACAGTTGACCTCTGGGACAGGGCACATGTCGCAAAAAGTCTCTTTTGCCATGGCTATTGCAGTCGGCGTCGTAGGCCAAGTGTTTAATACGGGCAAACATGCGAGCGCAGGCATGATCCTTATTTTGAATACTGCGATTGCCGTAGAAGTCGACAAAGGTGGCCTTGTCCAGCACTACGAGCGTGATTGGTTCCGTGAAGTTTTCAGAGGCCGTGATGTTGCCGTATATATAGCCATATGAGTGCGTCTGGCTGGACGGATCGGCCTTTTGAAAGCCGAATTTGTTAAGGAACTGGAAGAAGTCGGCCGTGTGGAAGTCACCGGCAATGTGTGTGCCCGCCACGCCGCTCAAGGTCCAAGGCAACAGACAAGTCAACAAGAGTAGACTGGCTGCGGGGGAAAGGCGGGTGCAATTGTAAATGGAGATGGGATTGTTTAACGAATGCTTTATCACATTTCGTGGAATTTTTTTGTTCATAACTTTTGTTTTTGATTCAGAGCTTGTCCACTGATAAGATTTTGTCGCCAGTGAATTTGTTACAGCCGCTGTCGTGGCAGGGCAGCCACATAGCCAGGGTGGCGCACTTTTATGCATTATGTGCTTAATGCTTCGTTTGCAATGATGTTTTTTGTTTTTTTCGTTGGACGAATTCCCCTCCTTTCACTTTTTCTCCTTGCTGGGGCGCTGGCAAACGGCCAGAGCTTGTTAATATTTGGCACTGATACGGTTGGTTGTGTTGAGGGTTACAGAAGCAAGTTCACATTTTAAATAAAAAAAATAAACATTTTGTTGCTTTTGTTTATGTACAATTTGCACATAAAATGCAATCGAATCTTATTTTGGAGACTATCGATATATTTAAAAAATCGATAAGAGTTGTGATATTGGAATTGGGATTTTTTAATACCTCTGTTATGGAACACATTTTTTAGGAAGTTCTGATTTTAGTCATCTTCCAACACTGCTCGTAGCTAGTTTGCGCGTTTGCAATTGAAGAAAATTATTCTGTGCAATTATTATTATTTTTTTTAGCAGTGAGTGCGTGTGTCAACAAAACCCGAATAAGAAAAATACGTGATGTACTTAAATTCAATTGTTTGGCCATCGATTTTTAAAAAGCCATTCTTGCTTCTAGAAGAAATATTTGGCTCGCGAAGCAAACAGAATTTTTACAAAATGCAGTAGGCGCATGTGAAAGCTATGCAAAGCCTCCAACATTATGCCAATGCGCTAACATGTAAGTGAATTAAGAAAATAACACAAGTATGTAAGTAAAAAGTTAATTTTATGTATTTCTTCAAATTCTTGCTGCAAAGCATGACTTTCAATTTGTGGTAAGTTTGGCGGGGTATTACGCGCTTGCTATAGCATATTTTTACCGGTTAAATTCGAATCCAAGCAAATTTTTCTTCTTAAAATCACGCAAGGGCGCCATCTAGCGGTGAGTTAACACTACCGGTTCAAGTCTGTGCTTAATTATTTCAGCGAAATCCGATAGATGACGCTTAACGAAAAATTAGAGCTTCCTTCATTTTAACAGATTTCGATTTTCAAAAGTTAATAAGCGAAAATGATAATATTATTTCTTAGGTTTTAAGTTTTTGACCAATTTTAAAAATTACCTTCCCATAAAAAGTACAATAGTACCTGAAAAGTAAAATAAAAACAAAACATGCCACAAAGATAAAAAGAAACTATTTTACAGTAAATTTCCTTAAAAGTAAATTTGAAAATATTAAATAAAAACTTTTATCGACTTTCTCAGATAAATTCTGCTTGACGGATTGTGAAAGTATTTCGTAAAGCTTTTCACTTTTGCTGCAAACTCGCAAATGCAAATCCGCTTTATACTTAGCCACGTGCTGTCATTTATTATTCTATTTACAATAGACTGCATATGATAATGCCTGAATTATGACTCCATATGAGAGATTATCAAACAATAAAGGTCATCAGCGCGTGTTCCCCACTGGTTGCATTACTCAAACCCAATCCCTTTCCACTCTTTACAATAAATTTCAATGATTCCCAAATTTATGCGGAAACGAATTCATCTACCCTTTTTGTATTTCCTTTTTTTTTATTTCAAAAGATTTTTGGGCGAAATCTACAATACAAAGACCAACTTCAAAGCGTAGTTTGAGGTATTAAAAATATACACAGACACATACTCCAATACCACCAATACAACCACACATATGTGAGTGTGTGTGTGTGTGCGTATAATGCAAGCCAACGTGTTGGCTGCGGCGACAACCCCCCTGGGTCTTGTGGCTTCAGCTTTTTCAAGGTGTAAAAAGAGTTCAGCTCCCCCTGGCGATCCCTTCGAGGTTTGTTTGTGGCAAAGCCTTTTCTGAGGGGTCTGGCCTTTTGGGTCTTGCGGCGGGGGTCCAGCGGGAAAGTGCGAAATTATCATCAGCTGTGGCAGCTATGAAAAATATGAAATCTCTTGTATTTACAAGGCCATTTAAATGCAGATTTTCACTGGGCCTTGATTTTTCATTTTTCACATCAGATTATCTATTGTTATTGTTGTTGTTGTGGGCTCCATTTAAAGAGTAAGAATATTCTGAAAACTTTGAATCTTCAGCTCCCTTTGTTGACCCAAATAAGTCTTATTTTTCTATATAAAAAGAAGCCATATGAGTGGCTGAATTATTCCCAACGATTTGAGTTGAAATAATCGCACAGTGCTTCCAAATTGGGTTGACAAGATGTTTCATAAAAATGGGCATAAATTTTTTAACATTTTGAATATACCAAAGATTTTGATAATCCAAAAAAAAAAAAAAAAGTTATGTGTGTGGAAAACTTTGAGCAACGCGAAATGCCTGAGCACAGCAGATTTCCAGACAAATAAACAAATCAATGAACAAAACAACTTTGCTCGAGCCCGGCGGACAACACAAATATTAAACACAAGACAAAAGTTCATTTGATTTCAACAATGACAATGGGAGTGGAGAATGGAGTGGAGGAGCATCTTGGTCATAATAAAAATCGACAAGGTTAGCACAAAAACACAAAGGCCAACAAATTCGGCGTGGGGTCGGAAAATTTCTTACTTCATATGTGTGACAAGTCAACACAATTGCGGTCAACAAAATAATTATTAAATTTTGAGAAAGTATTCAAGTGGCTTCCAGAGTATGACAGACCTATAATTTTGACCTCAGCTGTGAGGGCTGTGAATGTGACATAATTTGTCGGCGCTGACAATTCGAAGAAGGAAGAGCAGGAATAACAGTACAATTCATTCAGTTGTTCATTGAAATGCCAAAGACGAACATCAGAGTCAACATTGTTGGCTGTGAGTAGCCATTCGTCTGGTGTGGCCGGGGCAAGTGGGGATGCTTTCAGTTTCTTTTTTTGCCAAGTAGACATAAAATTGTAGTTTTATTATTGATTAGGCGTATATATATTTTTTTGATATTTTGAGTTGGTCTATGAATAATACATGCGTCTGATAAATCGGGCTGTGAAATAGTAAATGATTTCGGTAAAACTCAGCGCGCTGCAGCCCAGAAAGAAGCCCACCAGGCCGCCTATATAAACTAAAAAAAAAAAGAGAAAGGTAGAGTCAGGGCAATGAGTGGAAAATTTTGAAAAATAAAATAAGCTTACCCAGGACATCGGCAAAGGAGAAGAGAACATCGCGTCGTAATTGCATTTTCGGATAATCTATGATGCCCCATTGCAAATTAGCTCCCAAAAACCAAACTCTCGAACGCTGTGGGAAAAAAACAAAAAATAATGTAAGGATAAGCAGATATAAAAATAATAATAATAATAAAAAAAAAAAAAACACCAACAACAAGAATAGCGAAAGAACTAGAAAACAAGACAAGTAAGCAGAAATTATTATTAAATGTAAAAAGTTTTTGCTTTTTATGCTAAAGACGAAGCCGAAGTCGCTGCTGTTTTTGCTTCAGAAATGAAGCAGCGCCAGAAAGTTAAACAAAACTTTTCAATAGTACTAGACGGACTTTGCCCACCCTCGAAAACCCGTCTGCTTTGCTAGTTTTGCTGTTGTTGTTGGCGACGCAGTCGCTTGTTCGCCGTTTAGCAGAAATAATTGCATATTTCAAGGCGCGCGCGCACAACTTTTTCCGCACTCTTCCACCTCAGCCAGATTATTATTTTTTATGGGAAAAATTTAGTATTCGGAATTCTTTGAGTTCTTTTGATTCGAACAGCATCAAACAAGCGTTTAAATCGTCAGTGTCTGACTAAACGTTACGGCCGCTAGATGGCGCTCTCAAGCACTCACCGAGGATTGTACAAAGAAATTGGAGTCATCACAATTGGCCAGACAATTGCAATCTATCTGATGTATATCCGATTTTAAAGATATTATTTCTCCTGAAAAAAAAAAAATATTTATATGAAAAATATAAAAAAAGTTCAGCAATTTTCTAAATTAATATTCTAATTTTCCAACGAAACGTGCGCTTTCGATTTACCAACAAATTGAATAGGTCCTTTCTTATCCAAATTGGAGGCATTAGCATGCAATGAACAAAGTCGGCAATCGGCAATTGGAAAATTTCATACTGACCCTGACAAGAATTGATAAATTCATAGATATGCTGGCATTAATAAAATTTATCTACTTTTCTCATAAAAAAATTCAAATTCTAAACGGATTTCAAATGACCCTCGAAATATTTTCAGGAGAATGAAAAAATAAACTCACGTTTAATTTTCGCCAAGCAACCGATGCCCTCGAGACCGCAAACTGGTAGACGTCGTCCGTTCCGCACTATGCAAAGGGGGATAATCATAAAAAATGGTAGATAAAAAAACATAAAAAAAGAATGAGAGAGAAGGAAAAAAGCGTTAACAGTTTTAAACATTTTATGGTGAAATTTACACTCTTCCATGGGCCACGCCAAGTGGGAAGCGCTCATCAACACATAAAAGTTAAGTTTAATGAAACCAATTAAGTTGGCAACTATGTGAATAAAGCACGGCAGGAGAGGGTGAAAGCAGAGAGGAAGGTATAGGAAAAAAAAATGATGATAGGGATATGATTAAAGCTGCAAGGCAAAAACTACACAGACAAACAAAACTGTCCTGGCCATGTGGAAAGTTTTTAATATTTTCCCGACATTTCTCTCAACAATTTCGGCCATAAAAGTGGTAACAAAATTGGTTGGTCTGCCAGTCGGCACTTACAGCGATTACGATAGAAATGCGGAACGCATCCACAGACTCGCAGTGCAAAGAACATGCGACACTCGGAGAGGCAAAGACCAAAACTATAAATGGGGGCAGCCAACATATCCTCGGCCTCATAGTGGAAACGGCATTTGCGTTGCTTCGTATTGAAACTGCAACATTAAAAACAAGAAAAAAAAAAAAAAAACAAAAATCCCATTCAAATTCAAATTGCAATTTTAGAGGTACTTACGCCCTGGCCTCCTCATTCGTATAGATTTCCAAGGCTATCAATTCAACGGTTGTGTAATCGCTTTCGGGAAACGTATACCGTTGCTTGCTTATGCTGGGGACATCGCCGGCTCCATGAAAGTAAACATCATAGGCTGTCGATAGATTAATTATTTGGGCATAGATTTCGCCATCCAGAGGATGGACAGTCACAGGGCCGCCATGATCCAAAATACTCCAATCGCCGGAACGCCAGTAACTAAAGTAAGTCTTGAATAATGCAAATTCGTTTTCAATTATAACTACCCACTCATAGGAATTATAACGGGCCACCATCGAATTTACAGAATGGCAAATGCCAAATTCAGTATGCGTTTCATAGATGTACATTTTGACAGTGGCGCCGCTGCTGATTTCCGGTTCGAAGGGCCACTTCAGTTCATAGAGTATGTCCAAGTAATTTTCAGCGGATATGCCAAAGGTCTTATTGAGAGGCAAAACGTCTAGATTCTCATAGGTGAGACTGGCTAATTTGACAATGAAATCACGAAAGGCCTCCTGATCCTCTTCGCTCTTAAATTGCTCGGGATGGCTTCTGAAGTTTAAATTACTTGAAAGGTGAATCCTTGGAAAGATATTTCATCTACTCACTGCATATATTCCTCCACTTTGAGTTCATCGATGCGCTTGTGTGGACAAACCGTTAGGGAGGGAAAACTTGTGTTCCAAACCAATTTGTTGCGATCCATGGAAATGACCATAGGCGAGGTCTGGTAACGCATCCATGTACGATGACTTAGCGAAATAATGCTGAACAGGGCAATACTAATGAAGGCAAACCAAAGCATTCTGCATCAAAAAGAGTAACCAAAGTGAGAGAATTCTTTAGACCCAATATAATCTGTCCATAGTCTTCCAAAGAGTATGAATTATATGGGTACGAAAGTTATAGAAATCAGAAAGACCACTACGCAGACTTTTGAGTACTACCCTGTAATTTTTCGAAAAAAATAGTGTTCCAAAGAACTCCTACCAGAAATGATATATGGGTAAAAGGAGTATGAAAAAAAGCTATAGGAATCAGGAAGACTTTACTGCATAGACTCCTGAGTATATACTATATTCTCGTGAAAAAATTAGTGCTCCAAAGAATTTCTACCAAAAATGATAAATGGATATGAGGAGTATGAAAAAAAGGAGTATCTTTCTTTGTGCAGTTGTTTTGGGAATTGCCAACGCACATAAAAATCTATTGCGTGTAAATTTTTTTGCAAATATTATGGGGAAATATGGCCGGAAAAAGAATTATGGCCAAGTAAGTCAGAGTCAATGAACGCTAAAAAAAACTGAGGACAACGACAAAGAGCAATCCTTCCGCTGAAGCCATTTCCATTTTCATGGATTTTATTTCGCACAAGAAGAAGTGCAAATGCGACAAAAGGCCACAGACCGAAGACGGAAATGACAGCGACTTTGAGTTTATAGTGGAAAAAAAAAATGAAAATTTTCAACTAGAAGCCAAAATCTCTGCCACCATTTTTGGCTTCCAAACTAAGAGGACAAGGCGTCTCTGACATTCAGTCGCCTAGGCAATCTCTCAGATGGCTCTGACACATTGACAAACATTCTAAACACACAGAGTCACTCACTCATATGTGGCATAGTTGTTTTTTTTTTTTTGTTTTAATTTTCAAATATTTTCATACCGTAAATGATTTGGAATTGTAAAGTTTTCTTGGTTTCTTCATTTTTTTTTATATGCTCTGTCATTTTCTTTTTGGCATTTTTTATTGTTCGAATGGAATTTTCATGACTGACGCCAGGGAGTCGGCGGCGAGTTTTGTCAACTTTTTGAAAATGAAATGTTTTGGAAATGAAAAATCCACTAAAATTCCTTGGCCGTCATATACAGACATTTTCTGATCCCTCTCTCTCTCTCTCTCAATCTGTTTCTCTGTCTGTCTAGTTGCTGGTGATGGGCTCAATATTATCCAACATACACATACTTCTGTTTTATCATGTGAAGTAAAAACACTGCGAGCAGGGGGAGAGGGGCTGAAGAATTGGGTTCTGGCTTAATGAAACTGGAATTGTTTGTATGCATAAAATTTGTGCGTGAATGAAACTCACTGATGCATATTCAAGTTGTAATGAGTGGAATGCGTTTGTGTTCCCATAACGAAGGGTTGATGTGCAAATATTTAGTATCTTCCACTCCTCTTTGTAGTTTGCTTGGACTTGCTCATTGGCGTGATCTTCGGATTGAAAATCAATAAGAATACAAAGGAAATTGACTGAATGAAATGAAAAGCATAAAATATCTTTACCATTTGAGGAATCAAATTATCATATAGTAAAACCCATACTTTAATCAATAACTCAGGTTCCAAAAGAGCTTGAAAATGAGAGCTGAAGAGCAAAGACCCAAAGCGAACAGTTTGATTTTCATACTCTTATGCGATACCAAGAGAATAGCTAATATAAAAATATTATTAAAGACAAGATTTTTTGATCTGAGCTAAAATTAAAGTTCAGGTTTTAAAGGTAATCCAAAAGATTCAATTCTTTCAGAGCGCTCAATTAATTCTAATCTGAATCTTAATTTCCGCTCTCGCCCACCTCAACAAAAATTGTTATATCATACTTTAGTTTCCAGTTTAATTTATTTACAAGCTAAATTAAACTCATTAGGGCTTAGCAGAAAAACATCAAGCGGAAAAGTTTACTAGCGGATAACTTTCACTTTGGGTTTTACGGCAAAAAACTAGAAGCCAACAAAACTATAAGTCGACGACTTAAAACGTTCGAAAGCGCGTGCACGTGCCCCATTGGACGTTGGCCTGGAGGTCTCAACCCCTTTTTGGGGGCGCTGTCTGATTTACTCCTCGTACTCCCAATTTCCCATGCATAAAATTACACAGGAGAAATAAATTTTTCCACATCTTTCGGTTTCAGTGGCAGTGTTTTCATATTTTGCTGTTGGAATTCCTTTCATTTGGTATTTGTAAATAAAGACTTTCACTTGGAGCAAGCGAGGGAGATAGTAGATAGTAGAGTGTGTGAGCAAGATGAAGAGCGGCGCAATAAATCCTTAAAACTGACATGACATGACAAACAGGATTACATGCAGGCAGAGAGGCAGTTGGCAAGCATGCCAGCCTGGATTAAATTGGTAACACACTCGGAACACACTACACCAGCTGGTTGAGCTCCCCCACAGCTGACAGCTTTGCCTTCGTCTCTTCCACTGTTACTCGGCGTGTGTGATTGTTTTGGGTGGCGGCCAGTCCTGTCAGGCATAATAAAAATGGACCAAAGCCAAAAACCAAAGTATTTTGAGGGTTAATTAGTGGATAACGTATTCGAAAGCCTAGTCAGAGAAGGCAACTACATAGACTAAAGGTTACTCTTTATGGGAGTAAGAGTTTCTTTGAAATAAGCTCTGGATCTCAGTCCAAATAAGTTTTCTTTTTATTTCAGAGTATACAAATTCTGGCTTGTATAATTTCCTCATAGTCAAAAAAATTAACTGACAGGTAGATGGGGGAATAACGACTCCTTTTGCTGCGTGTGCCACACGCACCTTGTTTTCCTCTCCTTCTCCAGCTCTTCATTTTAATTAATAAATCTTGCTACAATTTTTTCTCGTGCTATTTGCGTTCAGCATTGCCATGACAGAAAATCAGCTTGGAATTCTGTATGTGTTTTATTTTAATGCAATCAAAAAAATAACTTCCATTTTCGCCTCAACTAGATCTGCTTTAATCATCTCTTATTTTTATATGGGAAAATATGCATCCACTTTTTTTTCTAAATTCTTTTTTACTTGTTTGTTTTTTTTTTTTAGTTTGTAGTTGAATCTGTTTTATGGTTTATCCTCTTTTCGCTCTTTTGCTAAACATTTACCAGATTCTTTGAAAAAGTGTTGGTATGGCAACTTTCTCCCATCTGAAACAACAATTGTGAATGTGTATGAACTATAAGGGCAGAATAAGGGAGTGTCAATAGGAGAAGAAGAAGTTTGTCAAATCGACGCGAGAATAGCTTAAAGAATATATAACTTGTCCCTATATAATAATATAGATAAATAAAGCCAATTTCTAAGCAAACTAAAGTTGTTCTGTCTGGAAGTAAATGAATTTCAATTTAATATTTTAATTGCAATTTTATATTTTAATAGATCTTGGATTTCTTCTAGGAGCTTTTTGCTAAAACATGGCTTAATGGATTCTTGAGGATTTAAGAAAAAATCTAACCTTTTCTGAATAGGAAGTTTTTTGTTTTCTTTTCTCTGAATTTGGTTCGGAAACATTCTAAGCTCTTTAAACGATTTTGAAGCTGTGACAGGTCTTTTACTCTTTTGCTTTTGTAAAGTTCACATCGTCGATGTCGGGTCAAGACTTAAAATCATAGTGGGCTGCGTTTTCACAAACAAGTTGCGATTTGTGTGCCTTTGCACCTGCTTGCCTTCTGTTTGTGCTTTCCAAAATGACGCAATGATGTATCAAAAACTCACCGCTCGACAAAGTTTAAGCCGATTTTGGCCAAATAGATGAAGCCGTGTATGGACGAGCCCTGCAAAAACTCGATTATGAACGCTCGAAACTTGGGGCAGGCTGTCTTTCCTTTGTTGTTTTCCAACTGCCCGTCCTCTTGCTCGGAAAGATCCTCTTTGTCAGCCATCAACTCTTTGGATTTTCGTGCATCTGTCGTTGTTGTTGTTGGTGTTGCTGTTTGTGGTGGTCGCCACAACGGTGGTCGACGTATGCAGCGTACGCTCCGCTGATTAATGGCCATGTTGTCATCATTAGAGTCGCCATACCAACCGGGTTCGCTGCTGGACTTGGTCCGTTTCTGTTTAGTTTTGCCAGCAATGGCAGCAATAGGATTATGTTTCTGATGTTGGGGCAGCCTTTGTGCAGCACCTGGGAAAAGCAACAGACCCTGACGCATTATTCCACCTGCAAGTGAGACTCCTTCGTCGGCTCCTATCGTTGGTGTTGACTCACGGCTCCCAAAGCTGTGGGAGTTGTCATCTCCACTCCCTCTCCCGCTTCCAGAACTCTGGTTATGTAACATTTTACACACTGCCTCTTACTGCAATTGCAATTCGAATTGAAATTATAATATAATTAAATAATCCTTAATAAATCTTGTGCTTCTCTCTCATTAAGAGCTCATCATGTAATTCTATTTGTCCATAATGAAAGTTCATTACTGATGATGATTTCTCTGTCTTCTGTCCACTCCTTCACTGCATTCGTATTAATCAGTGAATTCACACATCAGTTGAACTTTCAATCTGAAATCTTTTCACTTCAATATTTAATATGACCATACAAAAGCGAGCACGTACGCGTAAATTAATACTTTAGCATGAAAAAAAAAAACAATTGTAAACAATTCATGCGACGATTGTCGAGAACTCTTTTTCATAAGTCTGGGAATTTGGGATTTTCATTATGACAGCTCAAACTTCAATTGATTCCAACATTCATAGGTTTATTTTTTATGAAACCAAATTAAAAGGAAAATTGAATTTCATTAAAAAGAGCAATGAGTGCCTCTTATATGGTAAAAGCTTTGAATAATATAAATATTCATGTAGAGAGATGCAAATGTGAAATAATAAAAATGTATAAGTCGGTAAGTAATTCAAGTTTATGTGTAATTATTCGGAAATTAATTTTGCCATAAACATTTTCTGTGGTTCAACGTGAGATATAATTTCAATTTTCCAAAGCTGAAACATTTCTCAGAAATCAAGTTGGCTTTTTGATTAATTTCAATACTTTTGAAATTTCCAAGAAAACTTATTCAGACAGTTACGAGTAGAGCATTCGATAAGGTAAAATAAAATTAGAATAGAATAGATATTACTATGCCTAATAGAACCACCTACCAACAGTCTCGAAGCTAAATGTCGGAGGAAAAGCTATATTTGTGCTCCAGTTGTTTTCGCAAATGCTTTTGGGTAGAACTTTCGCCACAGGAGCATCGATGTTTGCAGTGTCGACTGCCCGCAAAGACCTGTGCCATATGCGATATAAAGTTCGAGCCACGAGATTGTGAAGATAGTTATTGCAAACGCTGCGAGTTCTATCTGCTTAGGCATACAGCTGTGATGCCGCCTGAACTACAGAACGATGATCAAATGCAGACCAAGGCGAATAGGAATTCAAATCCTACTGCCCTATTTCATGTGCAAGATGAGAAGCAACGAAATTATCTCCCTCCAAAGGTCAGATCGGTAGAGGAAATTGATTAAACAGTATCCTTCCAGTAAGATAATGTGATCATTATCACAGTGAATAAGTCGATGAAAATAAGAAGTTGTAGGAACCTATTAGTGATTTGAATTATGCAAGATAATAAATAGAAATCAACCATGCTTCCGAAAAACTCTTCAAATTTATATTTTTTGTTTTAAAAAGGCGCTAGAGAATCCTAAAACCGATTTAGGCTGAGCTTTACCATAAAGCAGTCGGATCCGACTGAAATTTTGAGTACTTTTATATTCTTCCATATTCTAAATAGAAATAAGAAAATAGTTTGCATAGATGGGCAGACGGATATGTCTCAATGGGTTAGTTTAGTAATAATTAATAATCTACAATGCTGTATATGTTCGATTCTATATTCAAAATGAAACGAAAACAAAATCATTTTCGTCTTCGAATATAATTTTAATCGGCTATTAAATCTGTTAATCATAAGCTGAGCAAATTAGGTTATCAAGGCAAAACTAAATTCATTTATATAGTTCAAGGCAAATGAAGCCAATTCAAATCAATATGAAAGCCTTTGGAGAATAAATAAATGTGAAATTACAAGAAATTGAAATATTCTCCTTGAATAATAGAAAATTGATTATTTTTATCCAGATCTCAAGGGAGGAGATAAACAATTTGAATTACTTAGGTATTTATTTGAGATCAAACACTCAATTTTAAAGCGTTGCATTTAATTATCTTTTGTGAAGGTTGATTTACCCACTTCTTTGTGGGTAGCAAATCAAGCTATTTTCGGTTCGGCCAGCTTATTAACTGGCTGATCTGTAGGGAGGCATGACTTGCATCTTTTGTATGAAAGTGTATGGCATCAATTGCAGTCTTCCAATCCACCACTTTCTTGCTCCCCCAATTTAACTTTATCGATGCAGAGTATGCGTAAACGGCTCAGGCACATCAAAGGCTCCACGGACCCATGTGTATTCGAAGGAGTGCAAGTGTGTGTGTGTGTGCCGACTGGTCCTTAAACTGGATTAAAATTTCATTTAAATTTGCATTTAAATGAGCCCAACAGCGTACTCAAAGTAAATAACCCAGACCACTTTATTCCCTCGGACAAAGGACAAGAGCACATGGGCCACATTAAAAACTCTCTCTCTGTTTCCTCTTTGCACATTTCTTTTTTTTCGTGTGTGTAATTTTTTTTCTTTTTGGTTTCCCCGTTGCATTCTCTGGTGTTTCTGGCCGGGCTCTTGGCCCTCAGTTGATTACCTTTGTCAGTCGATATGTAATGTATCAGGCCTGCGCCGAAGGGCAGCTCTGGCGGTTCTGTCAGACCCAAATCGAGAGCGATTGGTGGCAGACTTAAGTAGGAATGCGTCTGCCAAGAATTGCTCTGAGCTGGCCTGTCTGTCTGTCTGTCTGTCTGTCTGTCTGTGTGCAGTAGCCAGACTACATTTTAATGGCTCTATAGGTATTATTTAAAAATGTATATTTTACAATTATATAAACGGCTTTTGTACTCTTATGGTGACCCAGGGCCCAGTCCAATATTTGCCTTGATACAATTGCAAAATTTTTTATAATTGCTTCCTTTGCTTTTGCTGTTGCTCTGCTTCTGTTTCTGTGTGGATCATGTGTATTTTCTACTTTGTGTGTTAATTAAATTGTAAAATGCTTAAAGGACATTTTAATTGGCCTTCATTTGGTTTCCTTGTTACTTTTCTCTTTTCTGTTTGTCGTCTCTGTGTTTTTATACTCTCTTCGAGTGCAAACGAGTGCAAAGGTGATGACTAAATCGGACTATGTTATAACAATATCTCCAATATTTATATCCATCAAGTTTGGCAAATAAAATACTTAGATCTACATTTCTGGACTTTTTAAATTTTTTAGAAATTTCATTTTCCAAATAATTTTTAATTACAAAAAGAGTATCCAATCTACGACAACTCTAACATAGGCTGGTGTTGGGGAAAATTGCATTTTGTTTTCATTGTTGGTAGTGTATTGCAGATTATTACGATCTCTTTAAATAAAATTTTATGATACGGTTGGTGTCCTCCTCAGTCAATTGGAACAATATCGCCCATTTCGATAGAGTCAATTGCTTTGTTCAATAAACATTTTTAGTTTGTTTTTAATATTGCCAAGGACTGACTACGGTTTTTTCAAATAAAAATAAAATAATTTTTCTCTTATATTTTAATTCAGGAAAACTCAGTTTCAACCTTAAATAATTTAGCTTCAAATTGGTTTGATTTGGAGAATTTTTAATAACTGCAAAAATTTACCAAATTTTCAAATTAAATGAAAACAATAGAAATCCCTTCTGTTTGAATTGAGTTTGCTTGTAAACACTAACAGGCTGCTTCATATTTTATTCTTTGGGCAAAAGTTGAGTTGACAAGTTAACAAAGCCCCAGACTGGCAGCGGAGGCCACAATTCTGAATAGCTCCAACTGGTCCAAAATAAATTCTACAATATTCTCATACAGATCAACAGACAAAACATCAAAGTGTGATTTCCCAATGTTGGGTTTGGTTGTTCTTCAACTGAAATAACAAATTTTCCAATTTGTTTCTTGATTTATTTTCACGCCAATTTCTTGTAGTTGGCGCCGCCAACTTCTTCGCCACGACTCGACTCGATATAGCCAAGAAGTAACTGGGAAGAGCAAGAACTCTGCTGACATTTGTTTATTTATTTGGCTTCATGTTTTGTCTGCTGCCGTGGTTGCGTGAAATCACGAATGACTGAGCGAACGAATGATTTGGCTGGCTGGTTGGTTGGTTGGTTGGCTGTCTGGACCCGAGTTGGTTGAGTTGAAACGTTGCGTTGGCCAGCTCAACCGCATGAATATTCATGGTATCTCAAACACAAAAAACAATACCAGAAACAACAACAGCAATGGAAACAACTTAAGCTGCATTTCCGCTCTATTCGCCAACAATTCGCAGCCGCCATTTTCTTGCCCAGAATTTGCTCTTCTCTTGGCCTGTCTGGCCGAGTGGGCGGCCTGGGCTTTTGAGTCCGATTTGGGAATGTGTGTGCGCAGCTGTTTCTTCCAAACGGTTGTAAATTACTTGCCTTTCGATCTACTACCCCAGCCACTTTGGCTTCTCGATTAAACATTTTGTTTTCTGGTTGCTTTGGAAAGCAACAGTTTTCTTTCAAGCAGACAATCTTGGTTGACTATTCTTGAGCTGCTTGCATTGAGCCGGAAATTTAATTAAAAGCTATCTGAGAAACGTTTCCCAAGCATTTCAATAGTCTTATCCTATCCTTGGAAATTAGTACAGGATCAAATTTTAACACCACAACTGCAATTACACTTACTAGTGTACTGGTCCAAGTAGTGATCAACTTTGCTAGTTCTCTTTTGGGCGGATGGTTCCGGCTGCCGTTGTCACTGCCAACGTTTTCACTAACGAACTGCAATCACCGGAAGACTGCTTTTGGCTTTTGTAAAGGTTTGGCTGGCAGCTTGGTTGGTTAGTCGGTGATTCTTAACCGAATTCCATGTGTGTTTTGGCTCATGAGAACCTTGGCAGCTGCCAAGCTGGCACGAATCAGGCTCACTCTCTCAATTTGATTGCTTATAACAATGGCATTGTTCTCACCCCCCTCTCTCTCTCTCTCTCTCTCCTACTTTCACACGAATATCAGTGCAGCCTTTGAAAATGGCACGCATTGCTCACTCTATGAGTCTGATTTCGGTGCTCGATGCACAAACCCAGATTGTATTGATTTTTCAACGCTAATTACCAGACCCGTTGGACTTTCGCAGAGTCGATGTGATGCATGTGGGGACTCAGGGAGAGTCGATGTGATGTATGTGGGGTCTGTGGGAGTTTCAGCTGTGCCCCTGTACAGTCGATTGCTTATGTAATTGTGGCCTCAAGATAAGAGATCTGTTAGTGGCACTACAACTGGCATTCAGTCCTTCAACCTCATTTATTTCTGTGAGTAATGAGATGTTGGAAAGAGTGAGATTGTCCCTGGTAGATGTCTGCATAGGATATTTGAGCTGTTACAGCAATTTGATGGAAACACTGAGCAATCTGAGAAATTAAAAATTTAGTCGCAATTCTATGGGAACACTTAAGCTCTTGAATATTTTATAGTATGCATAATAAGCCCAAATGATTAGATAATTAAACTGTTAAGGCTTGACAATTATTCTTTTTCTTAAATTTATTATTTGCTCTATTGACTCGATATTAAATAAGCTTAACTTTTCATTTTTGCAAGCAAGAAATTGTAAATCATTTCATAATTTTAAATGCGATTATTCAAAAGACCGAAACAGAATTGCTGAGTTCAAAGACTTCATTTTAATTTAAATGCTTCTTTTCTTTGTGCAGAACAAAGCTTCAAAAATGATTACATATTTCATAAGAATCTTTGAAAATTTCCAGTAAGTAAAATTATTTATTTAATAAAGAAAGGTAAGAATTGAAGATCTCTGAAACAGTTTTCCATCAATTTCAAAAGCTTAGTTCGCCTGTGCCCTGTCTTTATGCCGCAGGCAACCAAATAGATTGCCAAGATGGAAATGGTTAGCCTTTTTTTTGATAGATTTCATGGCGTGTAGCGCATGTAAACATCGGCTTTTGTTAATCAAATTAAGTGCAAGTTAATGGCATATCCAACATGGCTCTAACCAGAATCCATCCAGACTGGAACCAGCGCAACTCCCCCCGCTTGCAGGCAAACCACGTTAAGCCCAAGAGTTATTATACATCATCATGGTGGGTGGAGCTTCTCATTTCTCTGCTTGGTTTTTTACTTCGCTGCTCAATAGCAAATGGAAAGGAAAAGTTCTTTCTCTCTCTCGTTCTCTTTTTGCCCTAGTGTCTTTAGTCCTGAGCAACACCTCTTTTTTTTTTTTTGGGGCACTGTTTGCACACTCGAAAATGATGAATAATAAATTGCTAATCATAAATATTGCGAAATCAGGCGAGCAACTTTACTGGGAGTATCGGAAAAGGACCGACGCCTGGGTCGCGTGAAAAATGGCTAAAAGAGAATCGAAGCCATTTCCTTTTCATTTTTTTTTTTTTTGTCTGTATGTGCTTTTTTTCTGTTGAGTTCACGCTAAAAAGCAAAACAATACCAAAAGTACACATTGTTAAATTGAAAGGAAACAAATGTAAAATTTATACAGCTGCAGTGCCCGGCTGGTGGTCTATCCTCTTCTGGTTTATTCCCTTGCTTCCGTCTAGTTTCTATCATTCCTCCTTGTTATGCCTTTTCTGAGAGCAAAGCATGCAAAATCAAAGATTACTTGATGGCTCTGTAACACAGAAGGCGTACGGGAGAGACTTCCTCCTAATGGCGGACACCATGTTTGCCATTGCCAGTATATTTGGCAGCTGAGTCCTGGGCTTCTTTGTAAAGTAATGTTGTGTTAGTTAATATTTTCTCTCTTTTTGGTTTCTGAAGTGTAGGCAGTTGGTTCTTTTTTCTACATTTTATTTGAGTCCTTATGATAAATGTAGCGTTGAAAATTTGATTGGACTAGTGTGGTTAAGATAAGCCAAGTTTGTTTTAGTGTTTGCTGATGGCAATTTGATGACTTGTCTGGTCTGAAGCTGTTAGTAAATGAGTTGGTAAATTTACAGTGAAGGTGAGCACAAAGTCTAGAAAAATACAATTGAATTTGTTTAGTTGACTTTGATAAGCTTTGATAAGCTTACAAGACCCATTGAATCTGCAATGAATATGTAGAGATTTCAGTACTAAATACACTTTTTTTTTAATTCTTTTACTAAAGCTTTTGACTACCTGAATACATTCTATCTATAAATATAATTCCTATAAGACATTGAAGAGTAGCTAAAAATTACTTCAAGCAGATCTTTTGCTTTGGCTTATTTGCACAAATCATATAGAATATATCCTGGTATAAATCCGAAATAGCAAGAGAAGACCGAAATGTGTAGGTTTCAACAATGCAATCATCATAATCATGACAGTAACGTCATCAAAGCCAACATCATCATCATTGCCAGATTCATGGCCATCTCCATTGCCATCATTGGTATATGATTATTGCATGGTAACACATCCAGAGAATCAGCATCAAATTCATGGGCTCTCTGAGCGTTCTGGAATTGAAGTCGTAAATTTGATTGTTATTGTATAATTTTTTGGCATAAAAAAGTCGCAAACATCCACGTTCACTTATGGACACTTGCCACGTTTACCGTGGCATCCCACATTGGGGGTGTCTTCTAGTTTCCTTGTTATTTATTTAAGCTGAGGCAGCCGGGCAGACAACGGCCTTCTGACTCATAATCCGCCTCCACGGACCTTTTTCCCGGTTTATTTTCTAACCCCTCTCAGCATCTAAGCCGGCTATGTCTTGGGCAAAAGTTATTGTTATCCTTTTGTTTTAGTGTGTTTGAGCTTATTTTATATTTGGGCAGCCACGGCCTCCTCTTTGTGCTGTGACCCCTTGGGGATTTTGTTGGCATGAAACATGAAATTGTTTAACCGGTGAGTAATTTTGCGAGTTCTTCGCACGCTCCACGCATTGATTCATAATAAATACAAATATTGCGTATACGACGCTTTGGTTCACTTGCCCATAAATTCTTATAAATGTGCAAAGAACACACACACACACACGCACACACGCATACTGGTACAAAAGCGAAATACGCCAAGTCATCAATCTTTTAGCATTTCACTTATAGATATAAATAAATTTATCTCAACTCAACCCCAAAGTCCCGATGCTATTCTCTTTGTTTATGCTTCCGTATTGATTTTACTGGTGCCTTTCGCCTGTTATTGTTGCTCCACACTTTCAATATTTGTATATAAATATTAATATTGCATGACTATGTTTACTCATGCTCCCTCAATTCCCCTCAGATCACACTCCATCGATTGGTCATTCTATTTTGCAATATTTTATAAGAATCGAAGTCTTGGCGACAAAGTTGAGTCTGGAAAGGCCAACCTCCAAGTCTGGCTGAGAATAACATGCAAATGTCTTTGGAAAGTAAAAATTTGAAATTGTTGTTGAGTGTCTACTCCAGCCAAAAAGTGCACCCCTGGCGAAAATGTCCCGTTGGCTGGCTTACAAATCACAGCCACATGTTGGCATATTAGCTTCAAATTACAGACGCCAAGGACACCCAAGACACTTGGAGCGACGGAGACCATCACTATAGTGAGGAAAGAAATAGCGCACTCGAAAAATACAATCAAAAAAAAAAAAAAAAAAAACGACACATTTTATTGATGTTAATTTAATGCAAGGGAAATAAAACAAGGCGGTGGCCTTCTGTTGGGAGGCTCGAGGAAATGAAAAGAAGTCATCGCCAACAAGGAAGGATACTGAAAAAAATTATTTGCATACAAACACACACACAGATACACACATATTTATATATACATATGTATGTATGTACATTAAGCAATTTACATAACAGACGGACCAAACTGTCATTGCCAAGGTTTTACATCCGTTTGCCGCAATCATCGTCTGTGTCCTGTATGGGCCACTGTGAGTGGGCGGGAAAAGGGGAGGGAGTGGGTCGAAGTGGTGACTTGAAATAGCTGTGGGTATTGAGTCCTTTTGGGCGGTTGTTTCTCGCGTCCGTCTGTTCAATAATATTTATTGCGTCGGCTGCTCATTCTTAAAACGATGGCAGGACATATGTATTGCTCTATTTTCAAGTGGATTTTATTATATTATATTGTCGAATTCGAAGAAGGAAGCAAGCCAAGCCAAAAAAAAAAAAAAAAACAAAAAAAATGAGAAAAAGTAAAATAAAATGTAAATCGGCAAATAAATGGTGAAATGACTGTGGGGTTGAAATTTATTCAGGCCCCTCCTCTTCATATGAGCAAAATGAAAATCCATTCTTTTTATACTGTCACACACTCCGTGTTCGGCAACTTTGCCCATGTTGTCACCACATTTCCAATAATTTAATGTAATTGAAAATATTTAAATTCAATAAGTGAAAGAATAAGCCAGCTTCTTCAGGCAGGCATAAACTTTTTAATGTGCCTAAAAGCAGGCAAAGAGAAATTCATTTCCTCATTTGCACATTTGCCAGGCTTGTCTCAACTTTGGGTTAACTCTGTCATTATGTTTGTATTTTTATTATCAACCATTTTGAATCAAGTATATCTTAAGCCGAGCAGGCTTGTAGTCAAAGCAAAACTATAATAGGCTAATGCATAATTGAGTCAGGACTAATTTAGAATATAATTAAGCTAATATGTTTTGAGTGCATTAGTTGGGCAAAACTAGTTTTGGCTTGTAACCGAAGCAATTGTCCAAGCAAGGCTTTCGGCAATTCTGCTTGATGTTTGACTTTGTGCATTCGAGCAGTGATGCACGCATTTGGCTAGGGGAAAGCGAAGAGAGCGGGGCTAGCGGGGCAATAGCCAGCTACAGCCATTTTGCGGCGCACTCACACTCGACGTCAACTGCCACTTGTGCAACAACTTACCTCAGGTAAACAGTTTTTGCTCTCCTCGCTCTTTTGACTACTCGGCCACGGATGGGAAAGGGTTGCCGACAAACGCAACTTTTAACATCGACAAGCGCTGCTTTTGACTATTTTGAGCTTTGAACCATTTTTTTCACATTTCTCTTTTTTCCGTGTGTTTTTTTTTTTTTTTTTTTTTTTTTGGTTTTACAAACTTTCCACTTTGAGAAGCAACGGTGTGTATAACTTTGAGGGTCGCTCTCTGTACATGTGGGTGGTTTGGGGGGGTATTAGGGAGAAATTGCAGCCTGAAATGACTGAATGTGCATTCTTTGTCGCCTTGTATTTGACTTCCATTCGAGAGTTTGTGTGTATATGTGTATGTGTGTGTGTGTGTGTGTGTGGAAAGCTTTTCAAATTCCGTTTTGTATGCAACGCCTGAGCTGCCAATTGTAACGCTTTTGAATTGCCAGTGGCAGAATGGCAGGCTAGGAAAAGCGTCAGCTTGCCATTGAGGCGTGTAAATTGCTCGGCTAATGTGCCTAATTCTTTTCCTTTGATAGTTGACAGTTGGCAAAAGACGCCATGATTTCAGTTCCGTTTCAATTTCTCACAAAGTGATTGGCAAGCCCAGCTTGTGGCTGTTTTCACTGCCGTTGATTTGTGGCTTTCCACGTGGCTGAATGCTTGCTTGCTGGCTTGCTTGTCTTTGCCTCCTCCAATCAGGGTTCCACAGAAACAAATAATCTTCATTAATATTTAAGCAGCAAGACAGATACATGTACCACAATTTGCAAGTCACACGTGTGCCCACTCGAAAATGTTTTTAGCATTTCATTTCACTTTTATTTCAGACTTTTTTTTTTTTTTTTTTTTTTTTGAGTTCACCTCCATTTCAAACAAATTATGATAATGATGTTGGGTGGTTCTGAATAAAATTGTGCTCGAGTATATGTGTGTATGTTTTTCTTGTACTAACGAGCTCTTCAACTCTTCGGGGAACAAGCATACGCATTTTCTGTAAATGCATTTCATTAATTTTTTGTCACCCTTTTTGGATGGAATATTTTTTTACGAGTCTGCATATGAATTCATTTGGACGAGATTGTAGGTTCATCAGAAGTCACTTCAAGTCAACCCCCTGAAGAGCTTTCCCAGAGCAATTGACTTTACAACCCCACATCGAAGGCCAAATAAAATGGTTGGATGCCAAGACGAAATTCTTTTCATAAGTATGTCTGTATAAATCGTACTCATTCTATATGATTTCCGACGAGATGGACTCTTCATAAAGATACGAAAAGATTTCCTTTCGCATAGCCAATTGATCAGTGCTAGCGAGTCTTTTTGGCCTTTTTTTATAGGAAAGAAAATTAGTAAATAAGTCTGAGAGTCTAAAACTACTTTTAGACTGTACCAGCTCTTATGCAATTTCTAATAACTTTTTTGATCTACTCCCTTAGGGCTCAAAGGGATTAATTACTTGGCCAAAGAAATAGGTATGATTTGATAGCTTAGCGGCAAATATGAATGGGTGATTTAGACTGTACCAGGTTTTTGCAATTTTAAATAATATATTTGATTTACTCCCTTAGGACTCAGTGGGATTAATTACACGGCCGAAGAAATAGATATGATTTGGTCCCTTAACGGCAAATATGAATGGGTGATTGGCTATGACTCTGATTGTGTCGGGACTTCCAATTCGGACCTTCTTGGTGCCTATATCAAGCCCGAAATAAAAGTAGTTCATTAAGTGTTCAGAAAATATTTTACTAATCATTAAGCTTACCCATTATATTTCCAAACGTACCAGTGGCTCCGAATTCATCAATCTCAAGGGCACTGGAGTGCGCGATGGTTCCAATATTTAAATCATTGGAGACATTATCTGAGTGACCCGTTAATGCAGCAAATTCATGAGGCTCAAAGAGATCATCAAGCCCTAGAGGTATTAGGACCTTTTCTAAGGGTAGACTTGTCTTTATTTTAAACTTTGGTAACTCCAAGTGAATATATGTTTTCTCTAGGCGTAAGCTAATTGCATTCAAGTCCATTTCACTTATCACTTGAGTTAGTTTGCCTAGATCGTTGCCTATATTATTGGGCAGTATAATCAGCATACTCAAGTCGTCTTCATAGGGTATTTCAATGACTTGGCTTTGGAGGTCGTGTGCATACGCATAAGGATACCAACCTTTGTTAACCATTGTTTGAACCATTGTTTGAACTTTACCATTGATGAAAAAAGGTGACCTTTTGGTATTTTCCACTGGAAAGGGGTTTTGCCATTTGGTGTTTAAGTTGGCGGCGTTCACGATGACAAGCTTAGTAGTATTTTTAAAGCTTCGGCTATTGATAAGGTCTTCAACCCGGTTTAGTGTAGATGCTTTTACGAATTCATTGATTTCATCGGCTGCTTTATCAGCATTGCTAAAATCTATTTTACTTGCTGGGGGTCCCGCTGAATCATAGTCATGCCTGTAGTAATTCGATATTAGGACAGAATTATCCACGTATAAACGATTGGCCATATTGACAGGTCTTGTCATTATGGGTCCTTGTTCTATTGTGTCCAAGATGCGTTCTAGCTCATCAGATCTTTGATGTCCCAAGCCAGTGTAAATAAGGCCCAAAGCGAGATAGGCTGTTGCAGGCGATATAACAAAGTTTTTTCCTGATTTGAATTCACCAGCCTGACTAAAGAGTTGACTGGCAAATTCATTGGCCTGACTTTCACTTAAAAGACTCAGCAAGCCGCAGGAAAGCCACAATATTTCTAATGCATATTTTCAATTAGCAACGGCCAAATCCAATTTTTTAGGTATACTCACTTATTTTCAGCATTCGAAATGTCTTGATAGTTCTAGGAACTTTAAGCTAATAGCATTAATATATTTATATTTAACAAAGTGAGACAATTGTAATTTTCAATGGTTGGTTAACTATTTAATCAACCTTGTATTTGATATTGGTTCGGCTTACTCAAGAAATCGTAGCCTCTCAAACGGTAAACAAATTGTCTCATTAAAAAGTTTAAGACTGCGAAATTTTTATAAATCTTTTAAAATAAAATAAGTTACTTAAAGAAAAGTTGGACGATTACAAAATTATAAATGGTAAAGAAATAAAAATATGTATAATTGGGCCCTATTTTTATTTAGGGAAGTTTCCCGCCTAGCTAAATTTCTGTGGGATTTTGCACTAACCCGTAGAAATAAATATGGTTTGGATCCTTCACAGCAAATACAAAAGGCTGATTTACTTTGAATTGTATCGAGGACCCAGTTGCTTTATGTTTTAGGATCGGCTTATCTGTAAAAAACAGACACAAATTATCAAGTCCCATAGAACCATTCAATTTACTTACGTGGTTTTTGAGCATTTAAGATTCTCGTTCCGAACTCATTGACCTCGATAAGACTGTGGTGAGGAATGGATCCAATCTTTAAATTCAACTTACGACTGTTTCTATTGCCTGTCAGTAGACTTAAGTCTGGAGATTCAAAGACATCATTAACTCCCAAGGACTTTAGCACATTGTCCAGCGATATTTTATGCTGCACTGCAAACTTTGGCAACTCCAACTGAACGTATTTTGCTTCCATCTTTTTGCTGAGCATATTCAAGTCCACCATGTTTATAACTTTCCTAAGATGATCCGAGCCATTGTACATATTTTTGGGTAAAATAATCAGCATCCTCAGGTCCTCTTC
This sequence comes from Scaptodrosophila latifasciaeformis, assembly GCA_037075145.1. Taxonomy (NCBI): domain Eukaryota; kingdom Metazoa; phylum Arthropoda; class Insecta; order Diptera; family Drosophilidae; genus Scaptodrosophila; species Scaptodrosophila latifasciaeformis. The sequence goes on from JBAMCM010000158.1 coordinate 1,194,840, forward strand.
TGCATAGGGTATTTCAATAAGATAACTTTGAAGCTTGCTACACTCGCCAAAGGTATACCAGCCCCTGCTCGTCATTGTATCAACCAATATTTTACGCAAGGGTCCCATAATCGAAGGTAAGTAAAACGGCAACTTTCGGGTGCTTTCAACTGGAAATGGCCTTAGCCACATGGCATTCAAATAAGCAGCATTCGCGATAAAAAATTTGGTGGTATTTTCAAAACTTAAATTATTAACCAAGTTGGGAACTTGATTCAGTGTGTATGTTTCCACAAATTGGTTGATTTCGTCGACTGCTTGATTTACATTGTTGAAGTCAATTTGGGTGGCCGGCGGGCCTTCACTATCATAGTCATGCAAATAGTAACTTGAAACTGGAACAGAATTATCCACAAATAGCCGATTGGCCATGTGGACTGCTCTCTTTTCCACACGTCCGCGTTCTATGGAATTTAATACTGCCAAGAGTTGAGGGTAATTTTGATGGGCTAGACCACTATAGATCAGACCCAAAGCCATATAGGCTGTGGCCGGCGAAACAACATAGTTTTTATTTTCAGTCATTTCGCCAACTTTTTTAAAAAGTTGACTGGAGAAATAGTTGCCATAACTGAAATGCAAAAAACTGGGCAGGAGCCAGAGAAAACACAGTGCACCTGACGAGTTGTCTTAATAAGAATACCTCAAGTCAAGGATTCGCTTCACCGGTTCACGGTTCTACTCACCTGATTCGCTCATTTGAAATAAATAAAACGAACAAGACTGCTGCTCTATTTGGAATGTCACGGAAAAGGTGGTGTTTGTGGGAAAAGTGGAACAAATATAATTTTAGATGCCTGCTTGTCTATTTAGTTATAGTCTTAGTAACTTTTTCCCTACTCGAATGAAAAACACGAAAGAAACATAGAAAGTTGTGGAGTCAGATAATCTTAGATGCACTCAGCCAAGACTGAGAAGCTTTTATTCTGGGGAAATGCAGTTGCCATTTTTCTCTTGCTTAGTGTCATGTCACTCCTATTAACCTCATACTCTTTTGAGTATTACATTTTATTTCCCACTGCCATAAGCTCGGCTTTTTCTTTCGTTGACACTTTTGTATTTCTGTGCTTTTGGTGTCTCCGTGCTTGGCTTCCCCAAGAAATCAGTCTACGACAAAAAGTATTTCTCATTCGACTTGAAGCTTAACATTTTTATTTGTTCCTCCTCACTTTTTATATGCTTTTGGCATGTGTGCTAAAAATGTTTTTGCTTAGTCTTTTTGTTTTTATTTGTAGTTGAGAGAATATAATTTTTGTGTTTTGTTGAAAATTTCCCAGCTCCGTCTTTCCATGGTCAAAGTGCCTTTGCTGTTTCAAAAGTGCTATCATCTCCTAAAAATTGTTTGTATTTTTTTTGCAAAAATTTAAAATTATTTTAAAAAATTCATAGTTTTAATGGATTTCGTTTTCAATTGTTGTTTCAGTTGTCAACTCTACTTGTTCATTTGGAATGTCCAGTTGAGCCAGCCAAGTAGTGAATATCCGCAGTTTGCTAAGCTTGCGCTTACCATGGCGTTCTATGACCTTTTGCCATTCCTTAGAAATAGCCTCGCGCTCGGCATTATTTGACAGGGATCGTAGATACGAGTGTATCATTCGACCGGTAGATCTCATCAGAGTATTCGTGCGTTCCTTAATCGTACGCTTCCAGCGATCCAAGCCACACGCCTCGAGGGTTGACTTTGCCACAAGTGTTTCACTGCTGTAAACATTGCCCGGATCTGTATCCAAAAACTCCAGTATAAGATCATAGAAGGCTTTCAGATCGTCTTCAGTGATTTCGCCATTTTCCACCACGGGCCTTATACGCTCATTAAAGGCGTTAAAGCTTTGGAGATACTCTGTAATTTTGGGATTCTGCGAGTCTAGTATAGTTAGATCTTTAACGAAATTTTCAGAAACTTCAAGCGCCAATTTCACAGCCTTTTGACTTATATTTTTCACATGGCAGTCGACATAATTTATTATTTCAGTTCGTTTAAGATCGATGGAACCGAGGCAGCTTCCAATCTAGTAAAGATTAAAAGGTCATTACCTTTTTATAAAGCCACAAAAGTTACTCACAATTATAAGGACAAGTGTAGTAAAAAAATAAATGATCTTCATGGCCCTTGTCGAGTTGTTTGTCTAGCGAGACTAATTGGGAGACTGATTGATCTGTGTATTTATTAGGTAATCAGTGGGTCAGTTAAAGCTAAAAGCTGTCGCGATAAGAACAAAAAGAGAGACTTTTAACGCTCTTAAATAAAAATAAATATTTTCATTTAATTAATCATTCCGGCTATTCGAGAGTACTGGGCCTGGAATCTATTTGAAATGGGTAGTTGCTCTAGCCAAAGGTGGTCAATCCGACTAGATAACAGTCAAAGCCCCATAGAAATCATGATGGCAAAATAAAAGTTCACTCAGTCATTTGAGTTGGCAGCAAGTGGCACTAAGGCAGACAAGAGTATACCAATACAGCAATATGGCACTTTGGGCATGGTGCAGCTTCGGGCTAAGCTCATGTGTGATAAATGCTTGAACTGGGTCAGTCGAGAATGTCGACATAGCCTAGAGCGTTGTGATATGTTGGTTGGCTCAGCAAAAAAAAATAAAAAAAAATTGAGACCATTGCACGATTAGTCTCTCTCTCCATGAGTTTTTCATCGGTTTTGATTTTTTTGTTTGAAATGAAAGCCGGGTACTTGAAATGACTGCCATTTGGAGTTTTTATTGCAAGTCCCAATTGGTATGAGAACTGAAGTGATGAGAAATCAACCAACCAACAACAATTTAAACTTTGATAAGCAAAGCTTTAGCGCAGAGAGCGAAAAATATGGCGAGCTGACATTTTAAAATAATTCAGGGCATTACGAATATTCTATACACTTCATAGAGGAAGAAGCTCAAGCTAAACTGAAATTTATCATTGATATAAAAGGTATTACCATTTTTACCTACGAGTATATTTTACGTTGGAATGAGTAAAGAGGTAGAGTATTTAACTGTCACTTAGGACTCAGTACAGCACTTTCACTGGTTTTGTTTATCGGATTGTGGCATTTCATACCCAGTTACGGTGAAGTCCTTTTTTTTAGAGCGATTGCATAAAATACGCGAGAGATCAATTGCATAAAACTCTTAAAGAATTAAGAAAAAATGTATTAATTAAATTGACTTATCAAGAACTTAATGGATTTGTGATCATTCGCAATTATCTGGCTAACCTTAAAATTCTTTCCGAAGTCGACAAAACAATTACACCCTTGGAGACAAGATTTATTTTTAGATCCTATTGATATCAATTTGTATGCAAAAGTTCACAGATTTATTCGGTTATGATAAATGGTAAAGCCATAAGGAACCTTGTTTAATACCAATTTTCCTATGCTATCTTTTTCGGTCTCTCGGTCTCTCCCTCTCGTTATCATAAAAATAATAACAAAACAAAAAAGCGCAAGTGTTATAAATTGCCAAGAAACGCTTCCCTCTCGTACTGCCAGCGGCAACTGGATAACTGTATGCATAAAAATTTCAATAACTTACAACCCTTCCTTATAACCAGGGCGGTGTGCAACAACTGACACTGAATTACAAATATGAGCGAAAGCGAAGAGAAACAAAAACACACGCATATACCTACTCCCGCTCTCATGGCAACAGCAGAAAATCAACGAGCTTCGAAAAAATATTTGCATACTTTTAGGGATGCTTGGCAGGAACAAATGCTGGCAAATGTGGTGCTAAAGTAAACCCAAAAGAACGCGGGTGAGATTCACATGTGGCGTGTTTGAATCAAAACACAGAAAAAAAGAAACGAAAGAAGAAGATTGGAGAAAACTAAAAACAAGCCGTTACACAGTTCAAAGGGTGTAAACACAAAAACTCCTGCTTCGTTAAATTGCCAGTCCCCTCCCCTTTGCCGCATTCCCCCACTGTCTCTCAAGTGAAACGAGTTATTTATTGCATTTGCAAATTTCACACAACATTTTGCCGGGCTCTCCGCCATCTACGTGAAAGGTTTAACTCGAGTTTATCGGTGAAAAATATTTTAACAGGTCTCGGCAATGAGGGAGTGGGGAGAGTAAGCGAAATTGATTCGGTTTATAAAAGGTATAAGAAAATGAAGGTAACCGTTACCTCTTCCGCCAACCTAACCAGACTTGTTCCAAGTTCAATGAAGCCAAAAGGTGTTTCGCCTCTTACACTTTCCACAAATCAGACCTAAGACGAAGGTGGGACTGGATGTGGATGGGTTGGAACGAAGTACAACTTGAAGGCGGGCAAAATTGATGTGCAAATATTTTCATAAATTTATTTTCTATAGCCTCAAAAAGTTTCAGGTGTCATGTTTTTGAAACCTGGCAAATATTCAGAACATACACAAACGCCAGCAACAACAACAACAAGAAAAACATATGAATAACTTATTTAAACAAAACAAGGATCGAACTCGTGCGAGTTTAGAATTTGATTTTTTGTGGTTGCCGTTCACTCAGAAATTTGTACTTCAATTTTCTCTTGCTTCATTTGTTTTTGTGGGTTTTGTGAAAAATTGCTGCAGTAATTTTTGCTGTTGTTATTGGAATTTGTTTAACCATAAATTTATTACAAGAGTTCTTTGGCAGCTGCCTGATAGATGAGTAAGATTGCATTTGTAACTTGAATGTTAAATGGAAATATTTTATTTTTTTTTTGTAAGCTTAAAATAAATATTTTTTTCTCCTAATTTTATACACAACTACATATCATGTTTCTAAAAGGTCTTAATTGTCTGTTTCCTCATTTGACTTGTGAACTACATTTCTCTATCTTTATTTTTTTTCTGGATCTTATAAGAAAGATCTTACAACTGCTTAACTATCTATAGTTTTTTTTCTGGGAGTCCTAAATTTAGCAATAGACAAAAATCATTTATGGATAGTTCATACTGGATCTTAGTTTTCAAATTAAAAGTTGGGAAAGATCTTACCTATATTTAACTATTCGACGTTACAGAGTATTACAAAGTCGGAAATCCTTCAATTCGATTACATCATTAGCATTTAAAATTAGGTTTATCTCGCGTTGGATATGCTTGTACTTCTAAGTTGAACTAAGTAATAATTTATTTTTTATTTTCCGACTCCAGAGTGCAATGGTTCTTTTGAAATTGTGTAAGTGCTGAGTTAAGTAAAAATATTTGCAAAAATTAATCGCATCTTCATGTAGTGTTCTTTGTTGCTTCTGGTTTTGGCTTGATTTGCACTCAAGCCGAGTTCGCCAGTCAATTGTACAGTCAAGTGGCGAATACTTATGGCTCAAAAAGCTATCCCCAATTGGTAATCAGTCCGGAGAGCTTGAGGCTTGCTTTAGCTGGCATTTATAGTGGCCTAGGGGGTCCAGCAGGCAGGCGATTGGGCAATTTAATACACCTCGATGAAACTTGGAAATATGAAATTTTAGGCTGGGTTGCCCATTTCAATTCTCACAATGCGAATCATATTTTCAAGGTGCTCAACGTACTAGTTGTGGGAAATGAGTTACAAGTGTTGGACAAATACGAGAAATTCATTAATCAAAATCTTAATATAAATCTAATTAGTGTGGATTTTTCGAAAAAACAAAACCTGAATGATCAGTTAAGACAATATGTGAGGATGGGAACTAAAAATGAGCTGCAACTGCTTACTCTACCGAATGACTTGAATCGTAACACGCAAATGCTGCTCGTCAGTGCTGTCAATTTTGAATCAAATCTGAATCTTACTTATGTGCCCAAGTTGGTCAAATTGTCCTTTTTCAACGGCAATGATCAACCTGAGGGTATCGAGGCTTACAGAATAGTAGAAAGGCTGAAGTACGGACATTTGCCTGAACTGAATGCGACTTGCTTAGAAATACCATTGAAAGACTCGAAGCTTTCCTTCTTGGTTGTGCTACCCGATGATTATGATGGCCTCAAAACTCTCGAAAGGCAAATAGCAGATGTAAATCTGCTGGACCTAAACTCAAAGCTCAAGCCAAACAAAGTTATTGCCACATTGCCTAAGATTCAAATGAGTTTTGAGACGCCACTGAATAGTTTTCTCACAAATTTGGGACAACAGGACTTATTTGGCGTTGAGTCCAACTTTAGTCAAATTAACAGTGGCACAACAGGCGCTATCCTGAAAAATGTTTTGCACACTATCAATATTAATATAAATCCTATTAAGCCAACTGGTAAGTAATATTTAAGCATTACAAAATTCAATATTTTTCCAAAACTTTTCTCTAAACAGCTCGTTCCTTACATTTGGTATATCGCGCCTATAATGCACCAATTAAATTCACCGCCAATCATCCATTCTTATTTGTGATCAAAGATAATGTTCACATATACTTTATAGGTCGATTCTCAAGAGCCCAGGGAGATTCATCTTTGACCAATTGAAACCGTTCAACATTTTTTTTTTGGTAAAAGAAAAGAAACAATTGAATTTTTTAATTTATAAATAAACTCTGCGTTATGAAAGGTTTTGCATTCTTTTAATATGAAAAGTATAAAATATGGGATCTTGGAATAAACTGAGATTCTCACAATATTCCATAAGCCGCAAAAGCATAAATCCAATTGCCACTTCTGATAAGATCTTTCAGCGGGCATTGTATAGTATTCTCGGATAAGAGCTCATAATCCAATTGACACAAAAAAAATTTAGAAAAGAAACAGTGCGCCATCTAGCGGTATATTCATGCAACTGGGTGTTTGTTTCTCGACATTCTTGACCCATTTTGAAAGACAGATTTGCTCGGCAATTCAAAATCTTTTTTGCTTAACACGCGCCGAACTTCTGGTCAAGATATAAATTGTGCGATAATATATGCCATGGGTATTCATTGTTTGCTAGAATTAAATTTATCTCCCAGGCACAGGATTTAAAATATGCAAAGTCGAACGAAAATTTGAATATGTAGAGGTGTAAAATGATTTTTTTTGTTTTACAAAAAAAACGTACGTAGACACATTGCTTTACCTCAGATGGGACTCGAACCCACAATCCCCAACTTAGGAGGCTGGTGCCTTATCCATTAGGCCACTGAGGCTAGATGTTTGACGCCGACCAAAGTGCTCCCACATACTTACGAGCGAACCTGTTTGAACGAATTTAAAAATAGAACCAAATGAACACAAAATATGAACAAATGAACGAACAACTGTGTAAATACAAAAACAATTTCCATGCTCCAGCAGGGTCGAAGTCACATTTGCTCACACATGCGCTCTCTTTCGGAACGAATAAATGAAATCAGCGTTGTTCACGCTCAATTCAGCGGGTGGGTGCGACCGGTCCAAAAAAAAATATGCGCTTTGAAACCAAAAATGTTTATTTAAATTTTTTTACTGCATTTCTTAAAGTATGGCATTAATTCTACAATCGGTATTATAATTTTTGTTTTCCATTTACTTACATTGCTAACTGCAGTGCCCAAAGCAGGGTATTTCATAGGAAACATGAGTTTAATAAGGGATAGAGCGTTTGCTTGGTATTCCGGAGATATTGAGTTCTATTCCCAAGCGAGGCAACAAAAAGTATTTATTTTATTTTATTTTTTTAGGTGATATTATTAATAAGAGCCATTTTTTTTTTTTTTATTTTTAGGAAATACATATTTTGGGAATATTGAGTAAGCTAACTAGAACGCCAGCAAGCTGAATAAACAAGTTTCTTCTTTACTCTTCTGTTCTCTTTGAGAAATAAATATTTTGCTGTTTTTAAATGATTTGTCAATGTCATTTGAACAAATTCTGTATTCACTTAAGTCAAGAGAAAATGCTATTTAACTTTGTTACCGACCAAACAAAGAACAAAAAAAAAAAAAAAAGAAAACACCAAGTGAAAACGTTTTATAGCAAATCACTCAGGCATACAAACGAAGACATATCATTTATATCAATTTAAATTACGACCTTTCAATGTCTTACTTAAGATAAAGAAAGGGAAAGAGGAAAAGCAGAATCCCTTAACCAAATGCTTAAAAAGCTCACACACACACACACATGGAGCACCTTTTCCATGGTTGGGGGATTTTCAGAATAAGCAGGGATAAGTTTGGGGTCGAAGCTAGAAGTTCACTTCATGCTTAGATGGATGGTCTATGGCTATTGACAGTTGTTAGCCATAAACCACAGAAAATTGGGCATTATATTATTTAAGATGCTGTCAAGTTGAAAGATATCGGCTGATTGGTCTAGTGTTAGTGGCTTCGGGTTTGCCTAGAGTGAGGGTTAAATTTTGGTTCGAGTGTGAACTTGAAGAAAACTGGGCAAAGCCAACTAGATTAGGGATAGTGTAGACGTATTGCTTTCAACGACCTGATACACTTGGACGGACATATCGACTTTGGCTTTGTGTGTTCACAGCGTGACCAAAGCTCTAAACTTGTTAGGGTTGTCGGTGTGTGTCTGTGTGTGTGTGAGTGTGTGCTGCTAAAATGCCGTTTGACAGCCAACGAAAGCCAGCCCTAAACAGAAGTGTAAAAGTAGAAAAGCTACCCCGCATCTCCGCGATCCAGGTCCAACTGGCCAGGAGATAAGCAAACGCATTCATCTTGTCTGGTGGGCAAAAGTTGGTTTCGCTTGGCCAGAATCTGTTGTGTGGTCGGTTCGGTCGGCATTAGCCAAACTGTAGCTTTAAAAAGATTTCAAAATCTTGCTAGAATTTCACTCTTTGCAGCTTAAGAATTTCATTTGACTCGAATTCATTGGAGCACGTTGATTTCTATGCAGATTTTCCCCCCTTTATTTTTTGTTTACAGTTTTGCCGGTTGTTTTTGTTCTTTTTTTTTCTCTCTAAATCTTCTTTTGTATTTTTTGGTCTATTTTGTTGGCTTATCTAGCACCCAATTTTATTGTTGCTAGTTTGCGACTGTATTTCACAAACTATCCCAGATAAGAGGAATAGTTGCGGTTGCTTTTTGTTTTCTTCTCAGAGGTGCCTTAATTTCCGAAAACTGTTTCCAAAAGACAGCTTTAATTTTATTCCTATTTGTGGCAAAATGAAAATTTTATTTCACTGAGCATCCCACAAATTTTTTTTATGCCCAGCAACACTTAATTTTATTATGTATATGAATGTATCTGTATTTGCAGAAGAAATTTATATATTTTTATTTTGTCATAAACTAAAACGAGCAATTCCAGTCCGCAATTAAAAAAGTAACCATCTTATAGCCAATAAAAAAAAAAATTATAAATGTGTTTATCTCACAGCTAGAAGCTGCATTTAATAGGCAAACAACTCGTCGAGTGATTTTGGGTTAATTAAAGTGTCGATCAATTGTCAGGCCCAACCGAACGGGCCCACCATGATGAAGATATTTTCTTAAAAGCCTACGGTAAAAATATTAATTACTTGACATAATTCAAGTCGAACAACCCCCTCCCAGGGGAGAATCCTTTCGCATCTGTCAGACTCAGGTGCCTGGCTAAGTCATGGGATTTGCTTGATGAGCTCGCGCAGGAAAAAGAAAGAATCAGTACAACAAGGACGTGCTCTCCCACTGAAACTTCCTTTGCCGCTTTGAATACCGCTTTTGGCTTTACAAATGCGCTGCAATCATTCAAAGCCTACACAACGGAGATTTGCTGTGCCTGCCCCATATATAGATGCCGCATCATTTCTCACCAAGAGTTGAACAACTGAATGAGTGCTTCTGTTCCTGCTGATTCCTGGAGAGGGGAAGGTATTCAGCTTCGGGCCTGTTAATTATTTAGAAAGCATGTAGATTTATTTATCAAATTGTTCAGTCTCGCATTGTTTGCTCTTTTGTTGTTTGGATTGCATTTTTTATTTTTTCAAATTTTGTTGTACTTCATTTTCAAGTGGACATTGTTGGTGCGCCTCGAGGCATGCGGCAGTGTTGGCTGGCAAGTTGAGAATTCAATACGCTTTTCCATTTAAATAGTCTTTAATTTCTAAGATTTTGTCTAACCCCAGCAACCTGTTGACCTCCTTACCAGGTCTCTGTCAGCTTCACTTCGGTCTGGTCATATATCTTCCCACATTGGAGGCCAATCGTCTGGCCCGGCTAGTGGGCGTACTCGGCTACTTTTGTGTAGAACAAGTACTTGTCTCTACCCTCAGATTTATGTTGTTATTTTCTGCAGTTTATTTGGCTTGTTTTTGCCCACTTCTGTGTGCTCTTTGTTGGTTCTGCTCGGCCTCGGCTACTTTGCTTGATACTGTCTGAATAACTGCCTACAAATAACTGTTGGCCTGGCTAGGATTTCGAAGGGGAGCACAAATAAATTGCTGCAAATCTGAGTCTTTTCGGTTGACAAAATATTGCTAGTAAATCAAGAATTTACCCAAGTATCTTGGTTTATTCGTATCTTTGAGATATTATTCGTACCATGTGAAAATTTAAGCTTATTAAAAACAAGAAATAGAAACTCACTTGGATGTTTTTTTAGTTTTTATTACATTTTTATTTGCTTTATCATTTTCTTCTTCAGTCTTCGTATAAGAAATAACATTTTTTTTTATCATTCATTTTATTTTTATGGGCTTGCTAATAAATCAATTAATTTGCTTAAGTTTGAATGCTTAGTTTCAGATGTGGTTAATATTTTAGTTATTTTTCTTTTTTCTAACCAACTGTCATTCTTTTTCTAATAAACACACAAATTTTCTCATACACAAACACACAAGACAGCTTAGGAAATATATATATATATACATATATATTTGCAAATAAATATTTCCGAGTCTGAAAGTTTCTGTTTTTTTCAATTTTTAATTTTCTGTGTGTTGTTTTTTTTTTTTTTTAATTATTACTCGCTTTTAGTTAACGAATGCATTGTTGTTTAGCATTTTCTTGTTTTACTTACTTGTATTTATTTTTGTTTACTTGTTGTGGATTTTTGTATTGTTTTGCTTGTGTCCTTTTTGATTTCATTTAATTTGTTGAGTTTCACTAACGTATTTATTTATATTTAAAACAATTTAAATGCAAATGAAACTGATGCACTGGCCGTGCTTATTTGTTTTGATGTTCAATCAACGAATTGCAAATCAGAGAACAACATTTAAATTATTTCAATTTTATATGAAAACTTTATAAAAATAAAACTCAAACTCATAGAAATGAACACAATTTAAGCAATATTGATATTTATTTTATTGTTTTTTTTTTCCTACAAGGCTTAAAATAAAAATTAAAAATAAAAATGCTTTCTTATTCTTTTGACTCAATATAAATGCAATAATAAATTATTTACAATAATTATATGCAAAATGTGCCAAGTTTTGAATTTAATATATGAGAAGGTTTTAGTGCACTTTAGTTCTTAATTATACTTTAATTATTTACAATCGAATTTCTCAGAATTTTAAACAACTTTTGAAAAGCTTAGCCAACCAACGCCAGAGTTTTGGTTCTTCTCCCTCAAAAATTAATTAAAAATCCAAGGCTGAAGCAATTTTGAAGATATTCCTAGTTGGTTCAAGCCAGGGCAAGTTGACACTATGAAGAAAGAGACCCAAAGACATTTGCTCTCACTCTCTCATACGCACAGATCGACTAGATCTTCTTTTTCTATATTAACTCAGGTTTGACTGAACCGAGAGCATACAAGGAAATTATGGGTAAATTTTCTTTGACTTCATGGAATATGAAAAATAAACCGAGAGAACCACTGGCTTAGAGCCTTGAATAAATGAAATAATTTTCTTGGCTTAATTTCCTAGATTTTATTTAGTATATTGTCATTTTAGATGTAATTTATCACTTAATGAAAAGTATAAAATAAAAATTAAGAAAACTAGAAATATCTTGGGCTACTTTTAGTTTTTAGAAATCATTTCGATTTGGCTGATCTGATTTCTGGCCTAGCTGGAATATTAATGCTCTATTTTAATTTAATTCTTAACTGGACTGTTGTTTGCCTATTGGTCCCAAGTAGCCAGACTGCCGAATCAATTCATAAAATAAAAAAAATAATAATAATTTTAAATGCGAAATAACCACAAATTTATTGCAATTTCTTTTTAGTCTGACTGACTCTGGCTCACTGTTGTTTCCGCGAAAGAGGTAGCTCAAAGAGTTGTAGGAAAGTAAGTAAGGGTTAGAAAGAGACAAATATAGTACATTATTTTAGAGTTGCCACATGTGATGAATAACTTTTAGTCTTGTGAGCAAAAGTCAACGCAACTGTACCACTAAAAATAAATTAAATAAATTATACAACATCAAATGAAATCTAAACAAATTACTATACAATTTTTTCCTTTTGTTTTAATTTTTGCTTAATAAGTTCTTAGTTTAATTTAATAGTTATTAAATTCATTAATTTATCTGCTTTATTTTTTATGAACCTATTTAACTAATCGCTAACTAGGATGCTGAATGTTTCTTGCATGAGTTGATACTCATTTCATGAATTCTGTTTTTGTTTTTTTTTTAAAGAAATTTGCTCTTAACCTAGTTTTTCATATTTTATCTTATTTAATTATTGTGTGGTGGCTAGTTGTTCTTGTGTTTTCGCAATATTTCTTTGAAATTTGTTGATTTTTCCTATTTTTATAGAATTCGAAAATTATTTTATCATTTTGTATATTCATTAATTTTAGATATACATATAATAATAATCATATATTTTTTTATTTTTATTTTTTATCCTGCTATACACGTAGACATATCCCTTGTTTCATTTGACGCTTGTTAAACTTTGTTTTTGTTTTGAATTAAATTGCTAAGAATTTTCTTAATTCTTTAAAAATTAATTTCAAATTAATTTCCCATTCTTCTCAATCACTCATCGTATTTGAATAAACCTAAACTCTGCCTTTCTCTGCGATTCCCTGTTTTTTTCTTGTTGTTATTCTTGTTTATTGCTCTCTCCCTCGCATTATATATATCTTTCATTTGATTAGAACTGACCCTGGCCAAATCCAGCCTTGGTGCACTCCACATAGCTGCGATAGTTGTTGTTAGTCAGGGTCACCATCTCCAGAGCATCGGGACGTGCACGTCATACGTAGACCACATGGGGCTTGCCACCCGGAGCGTTGCCACCATTGCCAGTGCCAGCCTGGAGGGCAGTTGCTTGCTTTAGTTTGGTCATAGTTTGCGTGTCGGGGTATTCGTAATGATCGAAACGTTCGTAGAGATGCTCGGGCTCATCGTCTGTCTCTTTGACAGCCAGCTCCCAGGGCTTCAGCGCGCGGTATTCGTTGGCAATTGTCTGTGCCGCCAAATAGTGCTCCAGGTCGAGCTTGTCTAGCTGCGGCAGCGTGGTTTGTTGGTACTCATGACCATGGCCATGAAGGGGTTGTGCCTGCAGGGGCATGGCCTGGTGATAGTGATGATGCGCCTGGAGGGTTTGCGCATGATGCGGGTAGTTCAGGGCCATTCCCATGCCACCGGAGCCCGTTCCCAGTGTCAGGGCGTGACCGCCCGTTCCCAGAGGCTGATGCTGCAAAATTCTATCGTGGACATTGATGATGGACTTGCTGGTACGCAGTTGTCCGCGTTCATGCAGCAGCTTACGTCGTCCCTTGACAGAGCGCAGATAGTAGGCCAGACTGATGCCAATCAACACCACCACCACGCCAGTGATGATGGCGCAGGCAATGGTCACAATGTGGGCCGGGCAGGTGATCTCCCCCTCGCTCATCTCCATCAGCTGTCTCCGAGTTCGCACATTATCCCGCCAGATATCACAGCCGATCTGCTGCTTGTCCAGCCTTAAGTAGGCCGCATTCGAGGCAGCGGCAGCTTCCAGGCGCTGTTGATAGGCGCTTGGCTCGGTGGTATGCAGGGCATTAGCAATATGCTGCTCAGCTATGTAGGCAGCCAGAGCAGCCACCCCATCGTCCGCCGGAGTGGTGTCATCCTCCTTAGCTAGGGCGGCCACAGCCCCACCTGGAGTATGGGTCAAGGGATCGGCTCCGTTAAAGTTGCCTGTGACCAGACGCCAGAGCCATAGCAACGAGCAATTGCATTGCAGTGGGTTGTCCCCCAAGTACAGTTTCTGCAGCTGGTCCACTGGAAACTGGGCCGAGTAGAGAGTCTCCAGACTATTGCTCTGCATATAGACCTCCAAGATGTTGGGATTGCCCTGGAAAAGTCTCATGGGTATATCACTGAGCTGAGGATTATAGTTGAGTTGCAGGGTCTGAAGATGAGTGTTGTCCACAAAGGCTCTGAAAATAGAAGCACAAACAGAAGGAGGTTAGAAATGCAAGTCTGTGGACAAGTCTCCAGCTTGGCTGGCTTATCAGACCAATTAAATTATATTTGCATTTTTAATGCACTTAAACCGAATATTTGTTAAGCCAATTTCGGTCTTGTGTTCCCTGTCAAAGGCAAGTTGAGGGCATTTGAGGGTAAGGGAAATGTACTTGCCATTGTTTTTAGGTTGTAGAAATTCAGGCAATACGATGTTCTTTTTAATTATGCACAATGCGATGCATCAACGTTAAAATTTTAATGCAAGCCAATGAAACTCAAACAGAACAAACAAACCAACAGACGACAGCAACAACTTAAGCGACATGGATTTATTTAACTTGCATTCTATCCTAACTTAATAAAAGCAAGAATAACTCACACAGTTGCAGGGGCGAGCTACAAGCGTCGGGGAAATCGCTCAATAAGGAAGGCAAGAAGGACATGAGAAGCAAGCAGTCAGGGAACCAACATCCGTTGCCGTAAATCCCTGCCAAGTTAAGTCAACGCGCTAAGTCGCTGACTAAAGCAGACTCAGCTGCCAGAAGCTTTCTTAGATGGCGAGTGCATTACCCGCTTTAGCCGCAGACGTTCTTATTGTATGTTGCCAGAGAATGAAATAAGTGCAACGTGGCGTATGAGCAACTAACTTGTATTTTATATACTGAAAAACCTCGCCTGTGCCTCTGCCTGTGTATGTATATGTGTATGTGTGTCTACTCCTGCTGACATACTGAAATTTGTCGCTTTTAAGCGGTCTCCTCGAACTCGAAATGTTGCTCACACACTACACGTAGCTTTTCATTTCATTTCTTAAGTTGCATTTCATGTTAAATGAACGTCGCATTTATAAGAGTTTCTTTTCATTTCGAGTGCATTGATTTGATAAGTGGCCATGTTTTGTTACCAGTCAGCCTGACTGGTTACTTTTTGCTTCTGTCCTATGTCTTCTCCACAATTTGTTTAGCAAACTATGCATTTTATCAAGACTTCTCGTACTTGCTTGTCAGTGAAAGAAATCGACTGTACCAGGTTTAGAAATAATCGTATGAATTTTTAAATTTTTTTTATATATTTTTCAAGTCGGTGCTGTCTGTGATTAACGCCTACCTTTTGTTATAAAAGCAGGAAACACCGAGGACTCAATGAGGCGTATGCGTAATTTAAAACCGTTTAAAAAGACATTAACAAATTTCTTGGAAAATTTCAGTTGATAATTTGTATGGTTTCCTATGCCAAATACTCTGTATTTATTTATTTAGCACACGTGCTTATCTGGTAATTAGCCAACCAACCCAAAAAGGTGTATTATCAAATATTCTATGATTTAATTTCTAAGCAATTTCTAATTGAGAACTTTAAAAAGTTCACTGACCACAAAGAAAATGAGAAAAATACCACAACTTTCCATTCAAATGATATGAGTTTGTCAACTGCCAAAAGGGACACTAAGAGACTATCCTTTCGTTTAAATGAAAGAATGTTTCTACCTATCAGTATGTGAGCAGTCATATCTCAATTTTATTGTCGTAAAAATGTCAATCAACTGAAAAAGAATTCACAGAAAAGTCGATGAGTCTAAAAAAAATAAAAAATATTGTATATATATTTATGTGTGTAAAGTGGTAGGGAAAAGATCAGAGGGAAATTACATTGAAAACTATCAAAACTCACAACGAGTTGAGGTTTGTTTGAGTCCCAGTGCGAGTTCATTGAGTGAGACTTTGAATATTGTGGACAGGAGACAGCGGGAAAACAGTTTGACAGCCTGGCTGACTGACTGATTGACTGGTTGGTTCGTTGGCTGACTAAAAGACAGATGGTCTGACTGACTGTTGGATTGTCTGTTTGCTTGATGGAGTAATAGTCCGTGCGAATGAACTCTCAATATTTGAGAGAGCCCGTCGACGGAGGGGGAGGAGGAGCTAGTAGGCAATACTCGTCTACAACGGAATTGTGCTTGAACTGAACATGGACAGCAAACATTTCAATCGGATTTCGAGCAATTCCAATTCAGACTCGAAAAAACACACACACAAAACAATTTGCATATGAACCGAAAAAAAGGGAAACAAGCCAAACATTTGCGCCTGCAATACTTACAAATACACACACACACACACACACACATACTTGGCAACCATTTCCGTTTCCGCACGTTTGACGTTGGCAAACGCAACTCCAAAAAAAAAAAAAAAGAAAAAAGAATGGAATACAAATACAAAACCAAAAGAAGAAGAAAAAAATAAAACGCAAACGAAAAAGCAAAAAAAAAATGGAAGAAAAGTAACGCAAAAAATCGAGAACCGCTTGAATGGCACCCACAAAGAAATGAAGTTTTGCTGTGCACAAAAATCTCGCCAAGAACAGCAAAAAGGCTGGCGGAACCCAAACCAAGTTTACACTTTTCCCCAGCCAGCTCCATACAATTTTCCTGACAGTTTTTCCTCTTTGTTTTGTTTGTTTGTCACTCGCTTAGGCGTCACCAATTGCGTTTGCCGAGAGTTGCATTTGAGGGGGATGAAAAAGACCCCAAATTGTTGCTGGGTCAAGTGGGGGGGTGAAGGTGAAGTCTTTGGCACTAGTTAGGGTTGCCTGGAAATTTTGCAGCAACAGTTTAGATTGTTGACTACCTGCTGTGATAACCTGCCACTTTCAAGCTGCTCTTCCGAAAAGCCTAGCAAAAAAATGGAACCACGCGACTCTTGAATACCCTGAGAAATTCAGGCAAGAAAAATTTCCCCAGAAGGCCACAACTGTCTAAGCTTTTCGACTTGGCCCTTTTACAAAGCTTCCCTTAGAATTCAATATGGCCCAGTGAATCGTTCAGTTTGGCCACATTGAAACCAAAACGAAAGAAATCCAAGTCAAAGTCACGTTTCCTGGGGAGCGTTGGAGTTTTAACTATTTGCATAATATTTGCACAAATAATTGAATTTATTTATCTTTTTTTTCTGCGCAGAAATTATTTTGGTGGCAACTTGAAGTAGTCCTTTGGGGGAAATCTTGTTACGGCAAGTTTTTCATTTGAACTTTTTCTTTTTTCTACTCGATGCTCAACTTGGCGTGAAATTGACAGTCAGTCGTCTATGTTATAAATTTATTTGACTCCAAATGGTATTTTCTGTTTGTTACGTGTGAGTTAAGTTTGCTGAAATGACTCATGTGGTAATGCGGTAAAGTCTGAAATATTATTCTCTTTTCATAAAGCCAAATACGAATCAATAAAATCTCAAAATTATATGAATTTCGTTTTATTTGAATGCCATGAATTCCAAGCAATTGTCTGCAAATTCAGTAATTAATGTGGTTTTAATATTTAATAATAAAAAAAAAAAAACATCATTGTCTTTGAATGCGAATCTGTTGATTATGTTTGAAAATGAATTAAAATTTCCTATAGAAATATTCTGTGCTTTGTTTTAGATCTCTGAATGTGTTTATTTATTTTACAACACTTGTCCTAATTCTAAACAGCTTTCAATGATGCTTAAAATAAAATAAAATTATTTTTATACACATTTCAAAACAAAAGAAATTATTCAAAGCAATCCGAAGTTTGAATAATTTATTTATTTATTAGTTTTTAATTGTTTTTATTATTTGTCGAGCACAATATGTTGTTAAATTTATACGTTTCCTTTTGTTGAGAGTGAAAATTTAAAATGTAAAAAAATGCTTGTTGATGTGAATGACAACTCACAGATTTTTCTTAAAATTTAAAAAAATGGAAATTTGTGAAGGAGAACGCAGTTTTGTTTCCCCAGCAAATGAGCCAACAACAGCGACAAAATGTTAATAAACGACAGCAAATAAACAAACAAGCCAACAATGAAAGGCAAATGGCAGGGCAGGGCAGGGCAGAGCAGAGGGAGGAATGGGGGCCAAGTTGGCTGAGGGCAATTCAAGAATGGCGTTGAAGCAGCACGAACAGCTGCCGGTGGCATTGGCATTGTTGTTTTATTTTTCTTGTTGTTGTTTTAGTTGTTCAGCTGCAGCAGAGCTCAAAAATATGCAATGCATAATTTTATGTTTATATTCCAGCCAACGCAGACATTTTAGGCTTGGTAGAGGGTGGGTGGTGTGTGAGAAAGCTTAAAGAAAAGCCAGAAGAAACAACAGCAGCAACATGGCAGGCAGGCGGGTAGGCGGGCAGGCGGGTAGACACATCAAGGACATGGCTGGCGAGCAAGGCATTTGGAAAATAAAAGCAGGAAGAAATAAAGGAAACAGGAAAACATAAACATACTGCTGAGGCACAAGTCGAAGAAATGGTAGCAAAGGCAAAAGCAAAATCAGCAAAAGAAACATAAACAGAATGCGATGCTAAAAGTATTTTCCACCTCTTTGCCAGTTTTCTAAAAGCAGCCACCTTCACTTCTTCATAAATTATGAGCTAGCAAATATTTTATGGCAACACTGGCAGCTACCCCATGCCTCGACTCTCTGCATATGCGTTGTTGGAATATACCAAGACAATCCCTTCATCATTTACGGTTTAAGCTATGCTATTTATGCATATTCATGTACTGATACTCTTCTCATGCCCCGGCCCCCGTGCCCATCAAACAAGAGAGCCGAGTCGTACACATAATAGAATGCATTTAATGAAAGAGCCAGTTATCTAGTATTCTGGAATTGGAGCTTCCAGCTTACGCTAATTGGGACTTGAGTTGCAATGGAAAAGGAAAATTCCTCGAATCTTTTTCGGATTATGTTCGTATGGATCGCAGTTTTGCCTGATCTACAATTTCCCGACTACCCAACCATCTATCCAGGCAGGTTAATGGCTTTTCTCCTTCTCCCCCTCTCCCCTTTTTGTTAACTTCATTTACACAAATCAGTTGCCGGCCAAGTTAACGTACACACACAAAGTGCATAAATTTTAAAACAATTAGTTTCAATTTTGTAATCCACCACAATGACAAGCCACGCCAACAAGCTTGACAGGGACAACAAGAGCCCCGGAATAGCAACACCTTCCGCAGTGAACTGAACCCTTTTTTTGTTTTGTCTCCCTTCTGTCACACACTCAGCGACAATGGAAGCTGGAGGTAGAATTCTGCCGGGGGAAATGCTAATGTGGCGTATGACTTTTTGCTATTAAGTCATGTTCTGGAAAGAGATACCGACCGCACAGCAGGACAGACCAGACCAGACCAGACCCCGCTAGAGCAGAGCAAGATGAGTGGTAGAATAAAAACCTGTGGCAGGTTTACCCAAACGAGCAGTGTAAAAATTTCACTTAATATTCCCTTTGATATGCCCCGCGTCTTTGGCAGCTCCTTCTCTTGGCTCGACTGTATCAACAACATTTGGGGGCGTGCATTTGTTGGCTTCCTTTGCACCTTTGTTGGAGGGTTGTTATCATGGCTGTTGTTGTTTTTTGGCGCCAACATCGTGCTTCTGCTTAATGAATTTTGCGAGTCCTGATTGTTTAGGTGTAAGGTTTTTATAATGAGCAAAACATTTCCACTCACCCCACCTGACTGGATGTGAGAAAAGGCGATGCATGTGTAGCTGTGTCTGTATCTGTATCTAGAGAATTGCGAAATGTATCTAACGTAAACTTTGCTATCAATGCGAGGCCATCGCATCCGCCAAGAGAGAGAGAGCCAAAAAGGTCTCATCCGCCAACCCTCAGCGATACGGAGTTTCCATTAACGCATTTGCATAAATATTTACATGTGTCGCTTCCGTATTTTCCCTTACGCCCTTCAAGCCAGATTTTGTCTAGCCCAGATGATAGATTCGGGTGGGTGTGGGCTTTTGGTTGGAAAACTTTAAACTTTTCATAACTTTAAAATGACAACACACAAACTTGACGAGACGGGAGACGGCTAAATAAGGTTGGGCATCCCAACAATTTGTCCTTCTTGTTTTCGCTTTTGTTAAATGAATTTTACATCAGGTCGGAGATAACTTGCGATCCAGACAATTCCCCACAGATGACACAATATTATTTCCCTTTTGGTTACGAAATGTTTTCATTTTGATTACCATTTTGTCGAAATAAAAGTGGGCATAAAATTAAACTAAACCAAACAATTGAAAATTAACTAGTTCTGAAACTTTTTCATTTCTCTTAAAGCCCACAAAAAAATTAAACCACTTTTCTTATTTTCCAACTAGAAACCAAAGTGTAAATCCAAGTCTGAATTAGCATAAAATTTTTGTAAGTTGCGAGAGGCGGATTCATCAGAAAAATTTAGTTTGCAAATCAGCCTGCCATATGTGGGGGTTAAGGCTTTTTCAGGGGTTGTCTATGCAAATTTTCAGGGCAAGCAACAATTTGCCACTTATGCTGCTTCGGAGAGACGAAGGGACTGGAAGTTTGTCAGACTTGGAGCCTGTTAAGTTTACACAAGACTGAATTGCTGAGACAGACTGAAATCAAGTCGAAACCAAAAGCCAAACAAAAAGTGAAAGCAATTACATAAAAGACACACCAACAGCCACGCCCACTTTTCAATTTTAGGCGTAGAGAAATTGAAGATAAATCAAACGAAATTAGAAAATTAAATCGCTTCGATAATATTTTGTATTGGCTGCTTCATTCGTCTGTTCTATTCTGTCTGACTCTGTCTTCTTTTGTACAGTCATAGAGTTCATGCTAACGTCCTTGTATGCATTGTAAGCCCTAGCAGCAGGACAGGATTTGTGAGCAAAAAAAAAAAGAGATTCTGTCTGTCTGATTGTCTGCGTCTGTCGATTATTTCACTGGTGGTTGATTGACAACCGTTCAGAGCATTCGATCATTTGATATGAAAATTGCCTGGAATTATTGAATTAGCTTATGCTTGAATTGAGACCAAGTATTTCTCATTTCCCCCCTTTCTCTCTCACTCTCTCCGTTTGGCCTCTTTGTCTGTTTGTGGCATTGTGAGGCGGCAATTTAACATTTTAGAGGGTGACTCCGATATGTGTGTGTGTCTCTGAAGTGTGTGTTTAGGCATCTTATTACCAAAAGCGTATTACATATGATTGATTGCATTGAGCAATAATGATTTGTGGCTTAGTTCTGCCTGTGAATAATCGAAAATTATGGGGGAATCCCAAAAGCATGCTTCTCTGACTCAAATGACTTGGCAATTTTACGATGGGCAATTCTCATAATATTAATTGTATATTTGGAAAGACAAAATAGTTGAAATTCACACCAATCGAAGGAAATAAAATAATAACTTTCATTTAAATAAATATTGAATTATTATTTGTAGCTTCTGCATTAAATAGGTACCGCAGCTGCCAAGGGAATTAGTTTGGACTTGCCTATTTTGGCTGTTCAAACAAGTTTCATAAGTTTCGTTATTCTTATAAGAAATTAAATTCTTAATAAAATACTTGTCAAAGTTGAATAGTAAAGCAAAATCCATGTAGACAGGGCCTTGGCTCTATCTACTTCTTTTTTTCTGACTAAATCAGGGCTCCTCAGAACACACAAGTCCTCCTTGGGCGATCCGAATCTTACTTAGTCTAATTCCTTACTTAATTATTTAGATATCCTTTAAGATTTTATAAACATTAAAAAAGGATGAATTTAATTGAATTAAATTTTCTAGTCACACAACGTAATCAATTTTAGTTTCGTTGAACTTCAATTTAATTTGGTTAGTTTTAATAAAATAAAGTTTTTTAATTTCCGCCACATTTTATTTCTTTCCTGACCTAGAGAATTTGTAAGAAACTTACCTGGAATCGATGCGCTGCAAATAATCCAAACGACTTAAATGCAATTCCCGTAAATGAAAGAGATTTAAGAATGCCACGGCTGGCAAGCTGGCAAACCGATTGCCGCTCAAGTTCAAATAAGTGAGATTTGAAAGTTTTGAAAGTTGCTGTGTGGGCACCATCTGTGAAATAAACAACAAGAAATGGAGGAGATGAGTAAAAAAAAAAAAAATAAGCGCAGAGTTGAAGATAAAAAAGAGAGTCTGTAAGCATAAAAAACGCTTAAAACTCAAGTCGCTTAAGTAAAGTAAATAAAAGTTTTTTGTTTTTTTTTTCAATAGATTTAGTTTTGTGAGTTTTTGAACAGGCAAAAAAAAAAAACCAACACACATTTTATGACCAGCAGCCATTCTGGGAGAGAAAAGCTTTTCTGGCAAGTACAAAATGCTTCTGCGGTTAGTTTGCTAGCCTTGACAACAACAACAACAACCACAATGACTTGGGACTAT
Organism: Scaptodrosophila latifasciaeformis; assembly: GCA_037075145.1. Classification (NCBI taxonomy): domain Eukaryota; kingdom Metazoa; phylum Arthropoda; class Insecta; order Diptera; family Drosophilidae; genus Scaptodrosophila; species Scaptodrosophila latifasciaeformis. The sequence goes on from JBAMCM010000158.1 coordinate 1,217,236, forward strand.
TCCATAAGGCAAGAGTAGTGAAGGGCTGCAGGAGATGAAAGCACTTTTCCACCATTTGTTTCTAAGAGGGCAACGAGAGCATAAAAATGCCGCCAGTTAAACCAACGCGACCTGAGCAACTTAGCTCACCATTGTTGTTGTAGTAGTTGTTGTTGTCCGTATGTTGTGAGTGTGTTAAAAAATTCAGCAACAAATACGACGAAAGCATAGCGTGGTGACTGCAACGGAAACGGAAACGTACGTCATGTACATCCGTGCGCCATTTGTGATGCCGCTGGTAGCAAACTCCGATCCCGCCCTCTGCCAGCCATGGTCCCCTGGCCGATTCACTTTAACTTCCTGCTGGCATTGTGTGTGTTTGTTTTTGGCAATAAAATCAATCTTGCAACAAATTTGTTAGGGACTCCAAAAAATAAGTCGGAACAACAACAACAAAAAAAAAGTGCTAACACTAAAAAGAAGTTAAAGGGTGGAAGGGGGTGCTGAATAAGAGCAGGGAGGTTTAGTGGTTCCTTGGGCCTGTAATTTGCTACAACCTTCCTGGCAACTCCTCTAGAGTCCGCCTCCCAAAAGTCAACCATCATCAGTGTGGCGTGTCGGAAGCTACGTGCCACGCGCCCAACACGAAATCGGCCGCCCGCGATAACGTAATGAACTTTCACAGTCAAGATGGCCTGGCCAACCCCAAAGAAACTCTGCCCCTCGGCACCCAATTCTTATACCCCTGAGCCAACATTTATATTTGTTTTTTTTTTTTTTTTTTGTTTTTGGGGATGGCAAAGTCATAATAAAGAACGAAAAATCAATGGTCTCCCCACATTACGCATACGCTATGTGGGCCAAGCATTTTAGTCCGCCAATTGTAGAAATTAATATTTTACACACACACACACACACACATAAAGTTTTTATTTACTGGAACCCCTTCTAAAGCCTCTTCGGTGTTTGTGTTGCACTTCAAGCGTTTTGCAAGGGTGGACGACTAATTAAGAGTCAAAGAGAAAGCTGAGAATAACAGGGAGAAAGCGAGTGGGTCACTCACTGACCGAGTACCGAGAAAAGAAAGCGAAATAATATTGACTTTGATTTTTAAGTTAATTTCTTTTTTATGCTTCCTCTTAATTTATATATTGGCTTGAGAGAAAGGGTTCGAGGATGTGGGAGCAAACACAAAGAAATCTTTAATAAATATTTAAACGCTAAGTAAATTTATTGTTTCAAAGAATTTTTGGGAAAATACAGAGAGAAAGTTTATTTTTGAAAAAGATTAATTAAATCAATGTTGGTAATTGGATTTTAATTTGTAGTTGAAGCAAAAGGCAATAGAATTCTTTATTTTTTTTTTTAACTTATTGGATACACTTGCCAATTGAAAACAAAATTAAATAAGTAAAGAAAATTTCTGAAACATTTTCAGACAAATAAATTAAAAGAAATAAATTACTAGTGCAGCTCCCCACAAATTAATAAATTATTTCCTGTTTATTTTTTGAGTTTTATTTCCATTTCAAATTTTTTTTTTTTTTTGCCACTCACTCTCAATGTTATTGATAGAGGATTTCTGCTATTGTTGCCACTGACCAAGAAAAGCGGGGAATAATAAATTATTTATTATAATTTAATGGTGGAATATAATTAACAATGATAAAGTGCAATAAATAGAAGAAAGTCTGAAAGCCTGCCAGAAAATTATATACATATATTATTTTAATGTTTATTAAGTATTCTCAAAAAATAATAACAATGAAATATAAAACTCATATGACTCATCTAAAATTTAAATATTGAATGCAAATCAGAGATCAGATTGAAAAATTATTCGCTTGGTCAATCTTGCTTTAAAAAAATTCGTCAATCAATTTCAAATAAACAAAAATTATATTTTCTTTTAATTCATTTTGATTTTTATTTAATTAAATATTCATATCTTATGACTCAAAGACTTAATTATAGATGAATGTAATAACATTAATTGATTTTACTATTTTTTTATTTTGTTCTCAGTAAATTTGTATACGTATATCACATTTTAATCGGGATAGATAAGGAACTTCTTTATTATTATAAAAAGAGCACAACTACTTCGAAGAAAAATGTGAAAAGATTTAAGATTATAATTTTAGTTTCTTACGTATCGAATAACTGTGTCAAATTTTCGAAAGAAGAACTAATAATATAGCTTTCATTAGGCCGATCGAAAGATAAATAGTATTTCAGTTTCCTGGCTGAGTTATTTAAATATCGAAACACAAATTAGTTTTCTTTTGACATTTATCACGATATTGAATTTGAATAGAATTTGAATAGCTTCCATACAACTCAGGTTAGATGCGATATTCTAGCTTCACTAGAATCAATAATTAATATTCACAAGAATTTAGGAGAGGTTTAACTTTATAGTATAACTCGAATCGGTCTAAAATACCGATTTTATATATATCAATTTATACCCCTTTTATAGATGGCATCAATTGGATTCAATATGCCTAGTCATCTGTAACTTTTGCTCAATAAATTAAATAAATGGAAAGAAAAGATTTCTTTAAGGACTTACAGCCACTATTTTATATTTCTAGGCCAATTAATTCAGTTTAAAGCATAAACACGTCAACACAGTGGGCAGGACCATGGGAATAATCTTGTGCAAGGCAAAAGAATCTATATCCGCAGCTGTGGGCTGGGTAGACTTGTGTTGCGCCAGATCATCTTTGTTGTAAATCTGACTTGTTCAAAGTAAAATGCATTGGATAGGATAACCCAAGGCAGGCCATAGAATGCAGCTGGACTTCTTTGGCCCGGCTTGGGATGTTCTTGGGGTTTTATGTTTGTGCTTGCGCAATCACAACAACAGTTGATGTGGATGAGTTGGTTGTTGTTTTATGCAAACAGCCAACAGCTTTTCTAAAATAAAAGCCAAAACAACCGATGCCTCGCAGCTGACGGATGCAGCTAGCCAAACAGCCAACCTGTCTGGCTTTGAAGGGAAAGACGGGAAGGCGGATGGTTACATGCACGCACACATATTTATGGTCGTTAAAAACGGATAAGGGGTGGACTAGGGCTGCACACATAACGTCTACGGCAGTTCTGAATGCCTGGCATTTTATAGAGAAGCTAAGCAGGTGCATGTCGCAGTACTTCTAGGTTCCTGGTCTTTGGGGCTTGCTGCGTAGTCAATGGCAACGGTGAAATGGAAAAATGGAAAAGGAGTAAGCCGAAAGGCGGTGGCTTCCGTTTAGCCATGAAGGAATTTATGGCGCTTGGAATCAGTTCGAAACTACTTAAAATACCTTTTGGCATTTTGCAGTTGAAATATGGAGACCATTCATGGATGTTGCACTTGTTGTTTTTGTTGTGTAAAAGCAGCAAAGTATGCAACGGTAATGCAGTTAGTTGTCTGGTATTTTAGAGCTACCCACCGACTAGACTAAGCCGAAGTTCATAGAATACCTGGTCATGCCTTAAAGTGCAAAAGGCTAATGCATATTTCTGTGTATGTGTCAGAGTAGCCTTTTGCATTTACCGCATGTTTCATATAAATTTCCAAATGCCATTCTTTATATTATTACTTTTTATGGTAAGAAATAGTAAGTGCACTTCCATCTGAAATTTGGCAACATCGCAAGACTTGATATATATTTTCGATGTTGATAAATTTTTTTATTGTATTTCATAATTATTATTTTTTTTTATCTCAGTCCTGCATCATTATTATTCAATTGACTCGTTTGACTTAAAGTTATATTAAAAAGTGTATACATTGTTAGGCTAAGAATTAATGATTTTATTTATCTTGATTTATGCCACATTAAATTGTTCTTGCATTTTGTTTTATATGCCAGAGCCCCAAAGATTATATAGATATAAATATACAAATTGTGGTTGATGGTATAGCCAAGAAGAGCTGGACTGAAGTTGAATTATTTTTTTCACCCTTGAAAATCCAAAAATTTCATAAATTTGAATTTGTTTAAGGTCTTTACAAATTATAAAGAAGCTTAATGTTTTCTTTTCGTAACGAAAAATAATTTTCTCACATATAATTTCCCTTCTAGAAAATCTTTGTCATGCTGATAATGAAGTCCTTAAACAAAAATACTGTCAAAAATCTCAAGCCCTGAATAATGTAACAAAAAGGATTTAAGAACGGAAGTCTATAAGCTGACTTTAAAACACAGATTTTTTCGTCGAATACAAAGAGGAGTTTTCTCAAAATTCTTAAAATAAACCGAAGGCATATAGGAAAAGTTACAGGACCCAAGAGCGGGTATTGTAAGCACATGTGGGCCTGCACAAATAGTCGGGGCCAAGCTGGTTGGTCTTCCTGCCCACGGGGAGAGGGTGTTGTTAAGCGTATTTGTTGGTCAGGTTGTTTCAGTACAGAAGCACACAACATAAACCACAACAACAAGAACTTATGGTTATTAATTTTGAGTGTATGCAAAAGGGCGAACAGTTCCAGGAGGTGCGAGTGCGTACCGAGCCGGTTTGTTTTAGTTTGTCGACGTGTCAGAGTGGGCTGAAATCCGCTTTCGGTCGAATTGAGTTGAGACGAGTCGAGTGTTGGTCACAGGATTCAGTTGAGAGCAACAGCATTATGGCGGAAAGGCTCTACTTTATGTATGCCAAATAGGATGTGTATATATGCGTAGATGTGCGAGACAGCAGCAATATTTCAACTGTTTTGCTGCCAACTCGTAACAACACTTCAAGCCACTTCCGGTCTGACACCAGATTCTTGTTGGCCTGTATGTAAATTCAAAATTATTTGATCAAACAAAGGAGTGGCTACCAGAACAAAATTTAAATAAAGTCAAGTCTCTTCCTAGGCAAACATTTCAACAAACATACAAGTATCAAAAGTATCTTAGAGTACTCTCCCTTATGTAATTCTTCATCAGGTACAGTTGTGCCTTTGATTTAGTAGTTAGAAATGTTCTAAATTTGCACTTCTGGATTAGAAATATTTAAGGACTTTGAGTTTTCTATTCACATCACTATCCTTTCATATTAGCAAAAGAATTTAATAATAATTTTTATAGAATTCTTTAATTTCACTTACCGTTAGATTATTATCCGCCAGATCTAAATGTTTTAGAGAAATCAATCCCTCGAAGGCCCCCAGATCCAATTCTGACATCACATTGCCACGAACACTTAAAGCCAGCAGCTCTTTTAAGCCTTCGAAGCTATCGTTTCGGACAAACTCCACCAGATTGTCGGACATATCCAGACTCTTGAGACTGTGTAAGTGCCAGAGATTGCTGGCTGGTACATCCAATAGTCGATTATTGCGAAATACTAGAACCTCCAGGGACATCATGCCCTTAAAGCAGTTGTCCTCCAGACTCACAATATTATTGTTGGTCAGATCGAGCTCAACCAGAGCTGCCAGATCGCCTAATGCTGTGGCATGCACTGTCTCAATCCGATTGTAGCTGAGATCCAGCAGGAGCAGATTGCTCAGACCTTTGAAGGCGTGCTTGTGCAAGGCACTGACCAGATTTCTACTCAAATTGAGAGTGCGCAGCTCTGTCTGATATTCGAAATTCTTGGAGCCCAGAGTCTCGATGATATTTTGAGACAAATCCAGCACCTCCAACTTCATATAGAAGGGCAGGGTGAACTCCAGATTACGTATGCGGTTGAGCGTGAGGTTAATATATTTGGTCTCTGGATTCAGCTGGATGGGCACATCCTCCAGGGCGGCGTCTACGCAGAGGGCTCGACTGTTGGCATCGCCGCCGAGGCATTGGCATTTGGAGGGGCAGAAGGCAAGCGTCCGTGTGGTTAGCAGGAGCAATTGAGCGAGTGTTACGAGGGCTACCGAGGTAGCAGCAGGTGGCAGCCATTTTGTGTTGTCTCTGTGTCTGTGTCTCTGTTGACTTGTCTGTCCTGTGTTCTTGGTCATTTTGTTTGTCTTTTTGACTGCAGTTATTGACTATCTGAGAGTAGTTGTTGTCTCAGCTTGATTGGCTTAGCTTCGCTTTTGCATTGATCTGAAAATAAAGAGTGGGAATTTAAGATTTATTTATAAGAATAACATTTTAATTAAAAAGAGAAACTCTTTAAAACTTTTCATTTTCAATAACCAACTGGTTGGAGTGGCAAGCGGAGGAGGCCAAAGAATTTGCAACAACTTCCAACTTGTTGGCTTTTGAGTCCATCCAGAAATGGTGCACTATCAAAATATTTGCCACAATGAAATTATATGTATTTCTATGTGGGTGTGCCATATACACTTCGCCACTGCACAGCTTCGGTCTCGGCCTGAAAGCGCCGACACTTTTGAAAAGCAAAGTTCGGCAGTGGCAGCGGCGGCGGTAGCGTAAGAGTCTGGGGCAGACAGAATGGGTAGGAGGGAGCGAGCAAGTGGAGAGGTCGGCGTGCGAAAGTTTATTAAAACTTTTCGCTTTTTTTCCCACAAACAAACTCAAACCAACACTCACACAAACAAGCCGGCAACGTGACTGGCACACACTCACTTTTTGCGAAAATATATTGTAAAAAAGAGCGAAAGAACACAAAATAGAGAAAGGTAGTAAAAGACCAAAAGGAGCAAAAAATTTGCCATGTGAAACTTAATAATTCACACGGGAGTGAATTTTTCACAATTTTCACATTTTCCTGGCACAGAAAAAGGCAGTCAGTTGGTTCGTATGGGTGTGTGTTTTCTTCTTCTTCTTTACTTTTTTTTTCGTCGATTTTATTGAAGCGTAAAATATGAGCCAAGACCTCGCTGACTGTTTTCCAGGTCTGCGGCCTACAAAGTTCAGACAAACAAATGCTCAAATGTGGTTGAGTTCAAGCTCGCCTATGTATGCACGTGTGTGTGTGTGTATGTGTGTGTTTGTTTAAAAGTTTTGTTGACATTATAAAACCTCGAAAGTTTGCGCTACTGTTTTATTATTTGTTTTAGAGCTAGTTAAGACCATTGTTCAAATTGCCGACGTATGTGTGTGTGTAGGTTTTTGGCCTTGTTCATATTCACATAGATATGAGTTTTTGTCTGTGAATCTGTTTGCCTATTTGTGCTTTTGTATGCAAATCACAGCCAGAAAGATATATAGACAGATAGACAGACAAACAAACACACAGACAAACCAAAAGGTCCTTTGGCTTTGTAGTCAATGTGTGTCTATTTGTGTGAATGAGTGTGTGTGCGTGTGTGTGGTTTTGACAAAAGGATTTGCTGGTAATTTGTTAATTACTTAATTGAGTGATTCCGGCGGGCAAATATTTAATTTAAATAAATGCTTATGACTGGTTTCGAATGAGCTGGAAAATCTTTAGATTTGCATCAATTGGTCTGGCTAGCCGAGCGAACTGGTTCGTATGGAATAAAATCTCTTCATCGATAGAATATTTTAGGAAAATATTTATTAATTTTTCTCAATTGAGCTAGTGATTCAGATCATCTAGGACTTGCACTATCAGAGCAATGATTTTTGTGTGTAGACAAATTAATGGGCCGCCCAAAAGTAGGCTTTGTTATTTTGTTTTGCCGAGACATAAGATAATTAAATGGCTCAGCCTAAAAGTCTGCTGCATATTTTTTGTATTCAATTAAATTCGCATTTGCAAAGCCGCAACTCAAATATTATGAAAGAAAACAATTCAACATTAATTATTGTAAGATTTTGCCTAAGCCAGCCTGAGAATATTTTCATCTTTTTTGGGCTCAAAATTTGAAGTTTATTTTGATAATTTGAATGCATATTTAGCAATTATAAGCACAATGCAAATAACAAGAGCGTAGAGCGCACCTTCACAAAGTTTGAGCATTTTTCCAGCCTAGGGAAATTCTTTTTCTTTTTTAAGTCTACACACTTTCATTGGCTGCAAGATTTATGTGCATAAGTTGGGTAACTAATATTTCATAAAAGTCGAGACAGGACCGGCTGAAGTCATGATGGCATAACTGAGGCTCTTTTTGAAAAGTGCTGACAACTACGATGGAAAGTTGCTGACTTTCCAGACTAAGCTGCTCTGACTTGACTCGGTAGCCGTGAATGCATTTTATGGTTTAGTTTTTTTTTTTTTTATTTCGCTCTAAAAAGATGAGGTTGGTTAAAAAAAAAATGCGGCTGAAAGATCTGTAAATGCCATTAATACTCTGGCCAAAAAAAAAATATAAAAAGTTTTCGTAATGCAGTGTTGAAAAGTAATAGAGCTCTGGCCTAGAGTTTTGCCTTTGGGTGGAAGGCTTTCCTGTCTAATGCATAGCCATGAGTATCTCGCAAAAGTTGGAAAGAAATTCAGACAAATTATTTAATAATGAATTAAACTTTTTTTTTTGTATAGTTCAAGCAATTCGATAAAAAAAAATCAATTTATCTTAAAAAGTAGCTTAAAATAAATTGACTGGATTTTGCCTGAGTACTCAAAATCTCATAGAATATAGAATTTTTTGTGTATAAAACAAACTGCTTCACTTATTAAATTTTTAACTGTGGCTTATTTATTTTTATAGACTTTCATTTAATTATATTGACATTTTTCTTATTAGCCATTTCTTTATATAAAAACCAAAAGTCACTTTAATTTGAAGCTTGCGCGCAGCCAACAAGGAAAACAAAACTTCCCCAAGCAATCACTTCAGATATTCTCGTTTTAGCCAAAACAAAATCAAGTTCAACGAGTGACTTTCAGACACCGTAAGAAAAAGGGGGGAGACTACAGACAAAATCCAGAGAGTCGGTAAGCTTACAGGGCTATGAGAAAAACGATCCAAGATGCCAAAGGAGCCAACTTAAGTGCCATAAAAATTGAAAATAATAGCAGAACGCTGCCAGAAATCGTAAGAGAATGAGGAAATGGCATCAGCAGCAACAGCCAGCAGCCAGCAGCTTGAGAAGGAAAAAGGGAATAGAACAGTGTGAAAATCAAATGCTGATAACGTTGCGTACTTTTCACGAACTTCCACACACCAATTTCCCTACACCATTGCAGACCAAGCACACCTCTCGATTTGTACGCAAAAGTTTGCACATAAATTTAAAACAGCCAACGATGACGACGACAAAGTCGGCGAGCTTGGCCGGGTCTGGAAACACGCCGATGACTTTAAGGACCAGAGAAAGAGAGTGAGGGAGAGAAAGAGACAGATAGAAAAGTCAACAAGCAGGAAGGTAAGGTTAGGTCAGGTGAGGTCAGACGCGTTTCAAAAAAGGCAGGAAGCCAACAATCAAAGGTGAAAACTTTTGCCACAAACTATGCCCAGACCACGAGGGGGATAGGACAAAAGAGGCCACAATGAAAAAGAAGTCAATATTAATATTCACTTAGTATGGACAAAAGGGACAACAGAATCACAGGGGCAGAGCCGAAGGCAAAGGCAGAGGCAAAGCTATATTGATAATGGCCAACCAAATGCCAAACAAATTGAAAATGCTACGCAAAACGTGAGATGCTTCAACTTTTGCACCTCAACGTGACCGAGTGCGTTTATTTTTATCAAGATTAGCAATTCGCGCTTCTGCCATTCGATAGGCAAACAAAGGCATTTGACTCTCTGAACCCCTGCCCCTTCCTCCCTCCATTCCATTCGAATATTTCACTGTCTAGCCAGACAATATGCAAAATGTTAAGACAAAAACCCAGGAACGCTTTGAAGTGCAACACGCACTCAACTGGCCTGTCCTGTCCTGTCTGTCCGGCCTGCCCCTCCATGTCTTGAAGTGTGTGACTAGATCTAATAATTTTCAAAAGGCATCACAGCCGCCGACAGAAGATGAAGAATTGTTGTCGCGACAATTCAGTCGCCTTGTCACCAAATCCTCTAGCCAACTCGAGGCAGGTTGTAAATTGTGGGGTGCCGCTGCCCCACATAATTGACTGTCTGTGAAAGTTTTAAGTGTTGCCTTTTTCTACACAAACACACACACACACACATACATACAATGCCAGCGAAAAAGACACTTGGTCCGTGCCAATTTGGCAAGTGATTCACCCTCAAAAATGGAATTGCATGTCTCGGCTGGCAAAAGTGGAAAATTTCTCAAAATTAATGCAATATAATTATGAGAACGAGTTGGCCAAAAATTTCTTCAATTTGGCTAGCAAATCACTGCAATGCTATAACTGATTCTATAAGAAATTGTGTAAAATACTTGAAACTGTTTCAACTAATAAAAAAAAAAAAATTGGATAAGATTTTTATTGATTTTGTAATAAAATTCAAATCAAGCAATTGTGGGAATTTGAGCAAATTAAAAGAGCTTTCAAATATGGGCAACATTATTTGTTTCTAACAAATAGAATACAGATCAAGATGAGAATTTGCCGAGACCAAATAATGAAGCAAAAAGAATCTGGAACCGAGACAAATCCAAGTTTGGCAAAATTTAAGCAAATGAAAAGTATGCTGTTTTTTTTTTGTGTACTTTTCTGATTTTGATAATTCCTTGTTTCTATTTTTATTTATTTTCAAAATTTGAGCAGGACTGTCACATTGAATTAAAACCGTAGAAGCTTTTAAGTCCGAGCCTTGATATGAGAACATAAGTTGGAGAGTTCAAAATGTTTTCATTCTATTTTCTCTGTTTTTATGAGTGTATATATATGTGTATGTGTGTGTGTGAATAAGCACAAAAACTGCATATAAAGATAAAATATTTTTATTCTGTTGGTTTTTCTGGTTTGGCTCTTGCACTTAATGCAATTGTCGCATTATTTCTGGCCTCGGGCAGCTCAGACTTGCTCAGCCCCAACCTCTCTCTCTCTCTCTCTCTCTCTCTCTCTGTCGTTTTTTGCGCTATCTCTCTCAGTAAGGCAATATATATTTTTAAATACCTAGTGCACATTTCTCGTATCTTATGGCATTTTGTTGTTTTTGTTTTTGTTTGTTATTTATTTTATTTTATTTTGCCGCATGACGATGGCGGCGGTGATGGCAAAACTGCAGAAACGACCGCGTCTGCCACAACGTCTGCAACTTTTTGGGCATCTTTTAGTCGGTTTGTTGTTATTGCTGTTGATGTTTTTATAGTTGTTGTTCTTCTTTATTAAGCCATTTAAAAAAGCGTCGCTGCCGTTTTGGCAGAACCACAAAAAGAATTATATGGCCACTCAAATATAAAATGAAATTCGGCCCAATCTGACTGGCTGGGGAGCCGTCACGTTTGCCTGGTCTCTGGGTAACCACCCAGCCACAGGTCAGACGAGGTTAGGCTTACCAGGCAAAGGTCTGCTTTTTAATTTAAAAGCGCCTGTTTCTTAGTTAAGTCCGCCCTAAATATTAGCATGCCAAACAGGTAGTCCGAACTTCAATTTTTCGACGGAGCTGCTGGTGATAAATATATCCAAAAAGTGCTATTCCTCTCTTGAACTTTGACCCAAATTGTGGCACTCATTTGCATAGAGTGGCGGGACCAGCCCACTCAACTGACACTCTGACTTACTAACCAACTCCCCATTGGCTGAAGTTACCAAAAACCAAAAAAAAAAAGAAAAATGGATAAACCCTTTAAAATAAATTAAAAAGGGAAATCTACTTAAATATTTAACGCAAACAGTAAAAGAGAAACTACGCATATGTGTAGTGGCCATTTCCATTAACTTGGCGTTGCCCATTTTGTTGAGTCCCTCAAGTGACTTTCGGTTGGCCGCATTCGTTGGAATGGGTAAACAAAAGTCTCTGCCCGTAATTGTTATATGTTTATCCGAATCGCAAATATAACTAAAAATATTGCATATGTGGAATTATCTCGACTTTGCTCTGCTCTCTCGGTTGGACTAAAGTTTATTTCCTTAGTTATGGTCTTCCATTAGTTATGCGCTTGGGCGCCATTTTTACCCGTTTGCTGCCATTTGCAATTTTTTAATGCGAGCTTTCAGTGGCGTCGCTTCGCTGCCAGTGGCTCTCAAAATTTATATCACTTAATTTTTTATGTTTGTACATGCAGGAAGGAAGCCGGCGAACCGAATGTATGCGTGTTTCCCCCCTCCCCCCTTGCCTACTCTTCCCCTCTCCCTTGGTTTATAGTTTGGTCTTTTTCACTTGGTTATAGATTGCCCACTGGCGTCGGGCAGTCAAAAAAGGTTTGCGTGCCAAATTATTGTGCCAGTAGCCTAAAGTGTTTCGTTGTTATTCTTTGTTGGGTTTTTCCTTTTTCCTCTTTTGGTTTTTTTTTTTCTTTTTGTACATTTGGCAACTGGGAGACCATAAAGTGCGTTGTACTTTGGGATGGCTAATAAAAATCAATATCAAGTCAAATAGGTTTGCATTTGTGTATGGATTGCCTGGGATAACGTTATTTATGTTCATGTAGGCTCCGAAGATAACAAAGTCTGAAAGAATAACTTAAGTTGTCTTGTCAGAAACAAAAAAAGAAAAGGATTGAATTGAATTGAAGTGAATTTTGTAGGGATTTCCCAATTTTTGTCTTACGCCACACAATGGAAAATATTAATTATTATTTCTTCAGAAATTTATTTTTATTACAAAATGAAATCTTAAACATTGCCATAAATAAAATTAAACAAATGAACACAATGTTCTGCCCAGTCACTGGCAAGTCCAAACCAACCCCAAGAGTCAGTTTTTTATATGAAAAGAATCCAAAGAATTTAACCTGTACACATAAATTTTCCAATTTACCCCCCTCAAGGAGAAGAGAAATGAAATAAATAAAAAAAACAGAATGCCTTAGAAAATTCAACAAATGCTCATTAATATGCCCGACACAACAACCAACAAAAAAAGAAAACTGAATTTAAAATTTATTAATTGGCATCTAAATAAGTCGCCGGAATTAACACGTTAATAATTTTATTAGCAGAAGAATGGCTCGCCCGAGGCCCGACAGCTGCCACCACCGAAAAAAAAAACAAAGAAATTTTAAATTCCACTTTGTCATAAAATGTGGAAATAATGAAAAATGTTATAGACACTTTAAGCGGCAAGCGGGGGGCCGGCGGGGCTGTAAGAAAACGCAGGACTGAAGTGTCTTTGCTAATGTTATTTTAAACAAGGCGCAAGTAGCAAATAAAATTGTATATAAAACAAAATAAAACTGAAATCCCCGACTGTGATTATATTTAGCTGGCACTGCTCTGCCGCCAGATGTCGCCAGTAGAATCGATAAATTATAATCACTTCGCTGCCTGCGCCAACTTTGAAAGGCAAAAGCAAAATGAAGAAAAAAATAGAACAAGATTTTTTTTTTTATATATATAGAGTAAGTATTTCTCTTGAAAAAGAGCCACCGAAATAGCAAAGGCAACGTTGAAAATTGAAGCAGAGCAAAACAGACTGCGGACTCTCTGACCAGACGGCTAAACGGAATTTATTTCCAGCTGTTGAACACAATTTAAGTTAAGTGTTTTACTTTTGAGTCCACCACACTGACGACAGCCACACCCACTACGCCCACATGTGCCTGCCCCAATTCAGGGACCGGAATAAAATTCATTGCCTTTTAATTGCATTTGGCAGTTGTGGGGTGACAACAACCCGAAAATTCAGCTCGAAGAAATCGAGAGACCTTCGCTGCTGGTGCAGTTCAGTTCAGCTTTTTCTTTTCCTTTTATTTTCAAGCCATAAATTAAATTGTTAATTGAATGGAGGTGCTCTTGAAAAATGGCCAACGCATGTGGCTGACTGGACAATGGAAAGAACATGACCTAAAAATAAGAGACTACCGAAATGGTAACCTGTTGATTTGTGCTCTGATACAAATGGCGAGCCATTGATAAATGGTCCAGTGGCTGGAGCCAGTGATCAATGAAACAAATAAATGCCAAACGATTTGGTCTGGAAGGCCTGGGAAAAGCGGTTACAGCTTGGAGATTTCGGGTAAAATTTGAAATCATTTTAGAAGCATTTTTCGAGGAAACCTAAAATATGCAGATTGAATCATAAAAAGCAAAAACAAACCACAAATCAATAAATTAATTGACCATTAAAAAATGCAAAAAACCCACAGCCGGAAACCTTTTAAAAATAGATCCGCACCCACAGAAAGAACAGCAAAATCAATGGACTGGTTGACTGGCAGACGGGCAGACTTGCCTTTTATATTGAAATATTTTTGTTCAATTTAACCACAGAAATCACTTGCCTGACAACAACAGCAACATGGTTGAAGAGGCAGGAGTGAGGAGTGATGGGGACTTGAGCCAGAACTTGGTAATTGAATCATCATCTCGTGTGTTTTTATATGGAAATTTTATTTATTCATGATTCGTTTGACGTGGTGCCTATCAAAGCATAGAAAAGGCAAAGAAAAAGCACGTAAAAGTAATTCAAATTCATTTAACATTTTTGGCCAACAACAGAACGAAAAGAAAAGGAGACGCGTAGGTGCCTAAGCAAAGAGGCTGAAAGGTGAATCCTAGGCAACAAAATCATTTGGCAAACAAAAAAATCCAAATACCAGTAACTTTTTTTTTTCTTTTGCCGAAGAGTTTTTCACAAGTTTATTTTTTCTCAGTGATTTTGTGCTCTTTACTTTTTGTACGTATGTAAATAAACAAAGCAAATAATAAAAAAAAAGAAAAAAGCAAACAACAAGCCAAAACAAATAAATTTTGTAATAAAACATAAAATGAGCCACGAGTTGCCAAAGTCAAACTTTGACTAGATTGATATAGAAATAAAGTGGCAAGATAGGAGACGGTGAGAAAGAGGGGGATTGAGTGCAATATTGGCAGCCATTTTGTTGCCCAAAGTCAGTAATAAAGTAGATTATATATTCTATTTTGACCCCACACCTTCCACAGCAAATCGGCTTAAATGGAGTTCGCAATGAAAGTTGAAAGTTTAAGTTGAAGACTCTTTTCCGTTTGTGCAAAAAAGAAACCAATGCTCACTTGTTGATTATATTTTGCTCCGCTGCTTTTGATTTTGTTAGGCAAGTAAGTGCGAAAATATCACTGAATTCTGACACAATTTTTTGATACTCTTTTTGTAGCAAAAGAATATCAACTGTAATTGAAATTCTCGAAAGGTTTTAGACAAAATCCTAAGAGATATCTTAACTGAAGTCATTAATCTGAGTGGAGATGTCTTTAGGAATATAATTTATATCTTTTTGTAGCAAAATAATATCAACTGTACTGTACCAAAATTCCTGCAAGATTATAAACAAAATCATAGGAGACAAAGCCATCAATCTGACTGGAGAAATCATGAAAAGCTTCTCATAAAGATGAAATTTTATAAACCCAATAATATCTCTAGAATATCGAGGGATATAGATTTGATTTTGGGAATATCTGCAATTCCAAATTCTTTCGATATGTGGAATAGTGTCTCCTTATAAAATTTATTGGATCATAAATTTTAAATTTTAAGTTGGGAATATCTCCAATTCCAATTTCTTTCGAATAGTGTCTCATTCCTTTTAACCCATTCATTTCACATTCTAGTTAGCAATTCAAAAAGAGTATTTGAACCTCGGCAAGAATAACAACATATTCATATTTTTTGGGCAACCTAAACTTTTTGAAAAACTGTTTTTACAAGTTTAACATTTGGTAAGTTCCTCTTCAAAATTCTGGTTTCAGGAAATGAATACACCTTTTGGCAAATTCTAGTTTTTCTGCCTGGGCCAGTTGATTGAGAGCCTTAAATGAATTTCCGTGTTTCAGGAAATGTTGTCCACTTTTTCTTTTTTATCTCAATTGAACAGAAATAAAAGAGAGAGCGAAAAGAGTAAGACTCACCTGGATTTCAATTCTCTCATTATTTGTGTCATTCTGTTTCTGCAAAAGAGGAGAAAAAAAATTGATTAAATATTTTCTTCTAAATTGAAATTCAGTGCTCCTTAAAGTAAGGAAAATTTATATTTAGTATTTTGCAGGCGAAGCAAAGCAAAGCAAAGCAAGGCTTAGAGTCAAACAAGAAAGCTTATTTTCCAAGTTGGCTGAGGCTGTCAACCAAGTTTTCATCACTGTCAGCTGTGGCAACAACTTACTTAGGCTTTTAACTAGACGAGTTAAGTTGCATGTGCAACATGACGTCAGATAACCACACCAAAGGAACACGCACTGAAACCGGGCTGGTAATCGACCAAGCAAACGAACAACTCGCTCGTCTTGATAGGTTCTTGCCCTTAGTATTCCAGGCTAGAATGTGCCGAGGCACTAATCAGTACGTCAGATGTCAAGTTGCCTAACCACTGAGGTTTCCGCCAGAACATGACGCATGTTAACCTCAATACTATAGTCGAGAACCATAAGATTGCCTGGCAGTTTAGTTTCGTTTGAATTTAAGTGCTCCGGCAGAGGGATACCAAATATAGGGTATTTTCAAAGTTTCTGTGGAGCGATTAAGATCGTTTTAATTTCAGGGAAATTGGCCGAACCAAAATGTATCATTAATATTGAAGGAGCTTGCCCAAACAAAGCCAAACAGACAAGACACACTTTTACGAAACCGCAAAAGCCCCCTAACGGCAACCGAAAATCACAGCTCAGCTCAGTCATAGTCAACGTTGCGTATACTTGATCTTGTTACACAGATAAATGTCAATTTATTTGCCACACTCCAAAACACTAAGCCGACAAGCCATGCGTGCCCTCTGCCAGGCTCGTTGGCCTTCAGCGCCCGCATCAACGAGAGCCCCTACCTTCCCCACCACATATAACGGTGGTCTTAGCTGGCGCATGGCGAGATGTAATCGATAAAACACAGCACAGCTTGACGTGGCTCAACTAACTGACGACCTGACGAACTGTCATATTGACTGACGGCCTGGTCGACTACGGTTCTGTTGATTCTATTGGGAAACGAGATTGGAGGTTGGAGGTCGCAGGCCGGCAGCCGTTATAAGACTCTTGGCAATTTCATTGAAAGCAATCAAATTATGTTGAAATTAATGCGCCACTGCCAACTTTTTTAATGAGCATTATTCGAATTTATAATTGCCGCTTATGATGGTGCGAAGAGAGGAAAAATCCATGGATGAATTATTATTAAGAAATATTTCACATTTCTAGGAATCCGAGGTCTTGGGGTCTTCTGATAAGATAATCGCCATTGGACTATTAGGCAAGCTTAGATTCAGTTAATTGAACCTAAATGAAAATGTCAAGAAAAGTCAAGAAAATTTAGAACAACAAAGTACTTGTCTTTGTTCTTCGAGTGAATCGAAACTGAGGCGAAATCATTTTATTTAAAAATTCCAGGAAGCTTTAATTTGTTGGATATTTCCTAGTTTGTATTTCAGTAAATTTTTTGTTTGTTTAATATTGAATGTTTCCCATTAACAATTAATTTCTTAAATCCTTCCCAACCTCAATAACTTAAATATTTATTTTACCAAAAACTCTATTCTCCATCTATCGGTTTCGGGTCTATAATTTTCACTTGCGTGACTGTCTAGCCAAATAGTCAGCTCAGGTGCACTTTAGAATCGGGAACCCAGAATCGTTTAACCGGCAGAGCGTGTGGCTTTCAATAGACAAAAAAAAAAAAAAAAAAAAAAAAGCCCAACAAAGTCAGAAACATAATTCCAACTTTACGAGTATAAAAGGAAAACGCACAAACGAAATAAATAAAAGCGGCAAAAAGCCATGAAAATTGAAAATGAAAGTTAAAATGCAAACAAAAGTGGAAAGAAGGCGAAAGGAAAAATCCAAGGGTCCAATACCCACAAATACATTTCATATAGATACATACATATATAGTATACATATATATAGGTAGCTATATATATATATTTGTTTCTTGCTATTGTTGTTGTTTTCGTTTTTTTGTTGTAATGGAAAAGAGGACCGCAGACAAAGTTACATTGGTGGTCACAGCTGGCGGCGCTATTGGCGACGAGTTCGCCAAGTCAATAACGTCAATAGACGGCAAATAAAAATCCTTTTTATGGCTTGTGTGAAGGGTGGAAATATTTGTTTTCATTTTGTGTGTATTTTTTTTTTTTATTCTGCTTTTTCGATTTTGGGGGGCTACTATTATTGCCCAATGTCTGTGGTAGACAAAAGGCGTCTGGCCGGGCCACCAAAGGCAAAAGTAGCGGTAACAAAATGAATGCCAAAATCAGCCACGCAGCAGAAATGTTGCAAAAATTGCAAAAAATGCTTACAGAGGAGCTGGGAAAGTAAAAGAAATAACCGAAAGAGGGATTTGATTGTGATATTGTTTTCCTCAATGCCAAGTTAACGCCACTGACACAAACTATTAATACCAACTGAAACCGCCCAGAGTCTGATTCAGGCTCCGACCACGCTTCGCCACGATACTGACCCGGGCTGCTTTTCTACTCTTCATTGTTGACTTTGCCCTTTCATGTTAGTGAAAGGAAGACCGGAAACGGAAAAAGACACCACGCCGCTAACAAGAGTTCAGTCCCTGTCCGCGTGGTCATTTGTCTGTTGACTAAGGTTTTGATTTGCCACCCACTCACTTAATTTTTTTTAGCTTTGTCTTATTTTGTTTTGTTTTGCTTCAAGTCCAGACAGTTTGCTGATTGTTTCAATTCGAAACCAGAGAGACTTGGCATATGAATTGTAGGTGGGTAAAGAAACGATAGCCAATTATTTTAGAGCGTCAAGGAACAAATAATTGCCAAAAAGAAATAAAAAAAAAAAAAAGAAGAACTCAACTCTGTTGGTAAATTGTTTGGGGAATATTAAAATATCAGCGAAAAGTCCCCGAGCCTGTTAAGGCTTAGACAAATTCAGTCAATCTTGATCTCTCCCACTCTCCGCCCTCTTGCCAGTTTCTTTGGGCTTGTGTGGCTTTTGGGAATTTCCCATAACAGCCAGTTTGTACAGTTAGATTTATTTCCAACTAATTTAACAGCCATAAACTGACTTCCACCAACCACCAAGCTGACAGTTATAAATCAGGCAAAATATTCCAAGCTCACTGCACTGCACTGCTCCCCTCCGTGAAGCTCCTGGTAACCCGATACTCTCAATGGGTTGCTGGTTCATGGTGAGGTAGAGTATTTGGTTACCAAAGTGTTTGACATGCAGAAGCCGCTTAAGCGCTTTCCAAATCAAAACACACTGACATTTTCACTACTTAAATACAGTAGAGAATCAGAGACTACCTCTCTCTACCAAGAGCCCAGACAGTGTGCGACATGAGTGGCAACAAATGAACTCGAACTTCGTTGGCATTTCTTTCTTTATTTGTCATACGAGACACTTGAGAAAAAGTTGCTGCTGGTTTTTCGTTTTGGTCTTTGGCTGGTTGCTGGCCCCGTTAGCCGGTTGAGTAAATTGTTAAGTTAGTATGTGTATTTAACTTATTTGTTGGTTCGAGTCGCTGACTTTTCTAGACTCCCTTGTCTGCTCTTTGTCTGTGTCCCTGTGCTCGTTTTTGCGTGGGCTGTGTCATATTTCCAGCTTCATTTGTTGGCCATTTGGCTGGCATTACAGACTTTGCTAAGTGCTGGTTAATGGTAAGCAGATTTTAAGTGCAGCTTAGTCACCAAGGTGCCAAGTTATGAGCCCAACAAGTGTACTTATGGGTCAAATTCCGCACTTAGTTGTAGACAAGTCTTGTGCCTGGCTCTGCCAACAGAAGCCATAATAAATGATTCAAAAGAGACATTATTCGGCCCTGCTTCTTTCTAATTACCCTTAAACGAGTAGCGTGTGACTGAATTGAATAGCTTTTTGTTTATGAAATTATTTCAGTAGACTTGTCTAAAGTTTCTATTGGTTTTGATTCCTCACACTAAGGAATTTTCTGTTTCAAATCTTAATGGGTTTCTAAACTCCTTTGAATACAAAGGCTAATTGCGGGGCCATAAAATGTTAAGTCGGATTCAGAACTCTCAAATTGCAAGGCCCTTAAATTTCTCTCAACTGATAAAAGGGAAATTATTAAAGTCCCATAAAACTGGTAGATATAATCCAACCCATTAAAAAGGATTTCGAAATTTTCTTGGAAGCATTATAAATGAAGACCATCCAAGCACTTTAACTTGGCCATAAATCATACAGTCAAATACTTTATGAACTCAGCTCCACTGAAGTGCTTTTTTCATACCTAGAAAAACTCAGAGTACAAGTACGAGTTTGTATCATTTTGAATGCCTGTACATATGTAAAGGTCTCAAATTACTTTTCGCCTTTGAGCTAATGGCCGTTTGGACCACTTCAATGGGCCTGCAACCCAACATCAGCAGATATTCAATCTGTGCGAATGGGCTGACTGCCATCGCTGACAGTTGATTGAACAGTTTCGAAATGACAAAAACGCCCCCCGGGTGACATTTTTCAAAACACTTTACGAGCATTCGCTATACAGGTACAGACGGTACAGACGGATCTCAAGTTGAGGTCCAAGATGTGTACTGCTTCTATCTTGGGCTAGATTTGATGACTGGGCTCTAGGTGTTGCCAGTCTTGATTTACGGCCGGGCTGAACTTGACTGGCCCTGGGGCGAGGGTTAGCCAAAGACATGGCAAGGTGAAGGTAATAGCAAAGCGGATGGTCCAGGTGGAAAGAGAAACTCGGAAAAACCAGGGGCAATGCATCATTAAAGCGTCGACATGATAAGTTCGTTTGCAGATCGCATTCGCGGTTTTAAATTACCATTTTAATGTGTAATGCGCTGGGCTATTTTGATGGCAGCCTCAGCAGTTGATTGATGTCCTGAGAGCGCGCAGACAGCAGCTTCAAGAGAAGTGGCAATGTCAAAGCCACAGACGAATCGGCAGCATCATCATCATCAGGTAGCCCCAAAATGTAAATGACTTTGGCCTGGCCTAGCCTGGCCTGCTACAGCCCGAATGAAAGACGGGAGGTGAGTGCAATTGGGCTTGATGAGGCAACCTTTTGGCTTTTGGCTGCCTTTCTATTATTGCCTTTAATATCAGAGGCCGCCATTTTGGGCATAAAAATTTTAACAACTTTAAAAAACTCACCAGGTACCCCCAAACCGAAACAAGGAAGAAAAAGTACATTTTAACAGCCACTTTGAGACACTTCATTAGGCCCTCACTGTATGACTGGTGGTTGGCGAGGCACCGTTTGTCGATTTGAGTTATGTGATAAGTCATTCCGATCCACCCACCCACCACCAGCACCATGACCGTCCACTCCAAAACTTTGACACGCTCGCCAGGGCCCGGTGATTGAGCGCAAGTGCCGTGCTGACTGACAGTCTGACACTTTTGGCTTTTAAATGTTTTTTGCCCCTCTTCTGTCTCTTAACGATATATTTCTGAGTGGCTTTTAAACAGCTTCTGAAAGACGTGCACACGTACGCCTGGGCCACATCAAAATCAAAATATGTCATGTGGTCGTCTCCCAGTCCAGCTCGGTCCCCTAGCTCTGTCTGTCTGTCTGTTTGTCTGCCAGCCGAGTGAAGTGTATGTTAATGAGCTGTTAAAACATGGCCCAACCAGCCAGTCAACCATCCGACTTCAAATTAAAACTGTAGCAACAATCTTGTCTCCTCAATGCTAACTTCTTGCCACTGACAAGCATTTAACTTTTTTCCTACGGGCTATAAATAGTTTCATTAGTGCATTTTCAATTTGCCCGGCACCTTCATAGACAAGGTTCTCCCTCTCTATCTCTCTCTCTCTCTCTCTCTTTTACTCACTGTCCATCTCTTTTGTGAAGAGTAGGCTAGTGATTGTATGATAGTTGTACCCGCTATTTTTTTTCTAGATTGAAAAGACAGTCACTGGCTAATTAGTCTTGGAAAAGAAAATCAACATAAAATTTTCTAAAGATTCAAGACCTGAATAAATAAACTCTTGGGTGAGAAATTCTAAAACCAAAAGTTCTTTCATGAAATATTGGATTTTAAATTTCCTATAATGAATTGGTTTGACTTTATGAATAATTTAAAAAGGGAATAATGAATTCAGAATTTAAGCGGTAAAGAAAGTGAAAGTCTTCAAGCAAACCAAATATGGTCTAAAAAAAGAACTATCCACCCTTGGCTAAAAACGGTCTAAGGCTGATGACGTTGCCATGTGCCGTGGCGCCTTCAAATCAACAAACCCTTACAGATCAGACGCAGAACCAGCCGAGCCACCTATGCATTTCCTCTATGTTTCGCATTGACTTCCGCTTCCACATTTCTGTATTTTGTGTTTCAATGTTGTCGTTGTTGTTGTTGTTGTCGTCTTCTGTTGACATCATCTGAACTGAAATTGTGTAGGTGTTAAGTGAAATTTCTTAAGGCGGTTTCAAGAGTGTTCTGCTCTGTGCACTTGCAAATGCACCCGCCAGATACTCCCGGCTCTGACACTTGACTTCTGGCAAGAAAGACGCCTTGTCTGGCCCTACACAACAACATCAACAATAAGGGGAAGTGAGAAGATCTTTTCATATTTCTTTTGGCGTTGACATGATTGCTTATAAATGCAATTTTGTATATCATATCAACGTCGTTATATTCATCATCATCATGCCGTATGGGTAAATGTGGCAAAAGTCAACGACTAAATCTGATTTTGAGTATTCTGTTGCATTTGTTGTTGCTTTTTATTATTATAACAAACAGATTTCATTTGCATGTGAATACATCATTCTACATAATTTGGGATAACAGTAAGTCAAAATTATTGAAAATTGAATTTCCATTTCGATGATATAAACTGTGCGGGTTTGTAGATAAATATTTTTGAAAAGTTAAGAACATTTTTGCAAGTTCTTCGTTCCGATTGAATTTAAATTCTTAATTTAAGAATTTCTGAGGCCTAGCATTATCTTTAATTCATTTGAATAAAGAAAAGTTTTATATACTTCAAATTTTTGTTAAGGTAAGCTAAGATTACAAAAAAAAAAAAAAAAAAAAAATACTTAAGTGCAAATTTTATCCCAACTTGAATATATCTTTTTAGATATATACTTTTGCTACTTTAAAAGACTTGAAGAAAAGTTGAAAGAATTTGTTTCCTTGCTGACCAAGTTTGAGCATTAAAGAGCTCATGTGTCTTGAAGGTTTACAGCTTTAATTTGCATTTTCAGATTCCCCTTCGTATATTTAGTTTTGGGAGGTTTTCGTTTTTCGGCGTACGCTTAAATTGCTAATGACCCACATAGTCATTAACTTTGGCGCGATAAACGCGAGGCAAGGAATTTTTTCGTTCTCTCCTTCGGGGCTCGTATGTGTATTTGTGTGCGGACTGAAGAGAAATGTCGGAAAAGCTGTAGCGGAAAACTGTCAGCGAGGACTAAGGGAAACATCATAACTTTTAGCACGCAGACGGTAAATTCAAGGCAGTGGCAGGACATCCCGAAGCTCACCTCCTCCCCTCGCCAGAGAGGGTCTGGCACATTCAGCAGATGGACGTATGTCAGTCAACGGTGGCGGCAACGAGGACTCACATCAAAATTGCGAGCAGGCGTTGCAGGAAATTAAATAATTTCGTGTAATGAAAAAAAAAAAAAAAAACAACTCAAAGATGTGGAAAGGGAGCGCGCTAGGTTGCGGAAAAGGAAAGGAAGGCACATTAATGCATTCGTTGTTCGTTATCTGCTGCTGTTAATGTCGCTGTTGTTGTTGTTTTGCTTTTCCCATAGAGTCAGACCAGAAGTGAAAGGTACTAAAAACATAGTCATGCACACACACACGCACAGACAAACTCTCATCAAAAACTCACATTGCTTGCCCCAAAATGGGTGCGTTAAAAAATAAGCAAAAAAATATTTAAGCATAAAAAAATAACGCAAACACTCAAAATGATTGTTATCTGGCTAAATGGGTGTGTGAGTGTGTGTATGTGTGTGTGTTTCAGCACGGAACGCTTGCCAATATTTTTTGCCACGCCCCAAAAAGCACATAAAACAAAAGGAAAAAAATTTATATATACATATTATAGCATAAATTGAAGTGTGTGTAAATGTGTGCGTGTGTGTGTGCCTGAGTGTGTGTATTTGTGGGTGTCCCTTTGAGGTAAATAAATAAACGTGGAAACGCAAATGTGCGCACATTTCAATTGAAATGGCAAACACGAAAAGCATAGCTCAGTTTTTTTTTTTTTTGCCGTTTTTGTATTTTTGCTGCTCATGTTACCAATTGCAAAGGTGTGTGTATGTGTGTTTGTGGGTGGTGAAAGTATGTTTTCTTATTTTAGTGGGTGGGTTTGATTTATATTGCCATTTTCACTGGCCCATTATTATTATTGCCAAAAATGTTCTCGGAGTACTCCGAAATAGGTGAGGAGTAAACCCGGAGGGGCAGTGCATTTTCAAAAATATTCTTGCTTGCACAACTTTCAGAGGATATAGAATTTTTAAATATTTAATAAAAGTAAAAAAAAAAAATGCAAGTTAATATATAGTGGCGCCATCTACCAAATTAGCTTAGTGACAAAACAAATTTTTTGGATGACGTTGCAAAACGTGAGAGACACATTTGAAAATTTATAAAAAATATGATTATCTAAATTTAAAAAATATCCCAACATTAAAGTGGCGCCATCTACAGAATCTGCTTTATTTAGGAAAATTTAAGAAATTTAAAAAGTAAAAGGCTCTAGCTTAGATAGTAGAAATAATTATTTCAGGTTCGAGTCTGAGAGCTTACTAAAAAAATATTCGTACAGTCAAACAAGATGCAAAATGACAAATAATTATTTGCAAGTACAGTCACCACTTCTATCCATAGACTTGGACAGACAAAACTTAAGACTTACCGGCAAAACTCCCAGGAAAATATACTAAAGCTTTTTTCAGATATTTTCAATTTTATTCCTATTTACTAAATTCAAAACTGTAAAGCAGTTAGTCAAACTAAGGAGTTTCATCCGGTATGCTAGAATGGTCGTTAAGAAATAGTTAACATTGTAAAATTTTGTAGTCTAAAACAATTTGAATCAACCTCATAGAAATAGTCATTTGAAGTGCTCGCAAGAGAGTATATTAAATTCACGCCCTTTTTGTTGATCCATTTGTCAAAGGACCCAAAGTGAGGCAGTAATTTGTTGCCCAACAAGCAGTGAACTCCGAAACCGTGACCCAAACTCCAGCCCTAACCCCAAGCTCGACCCTAAATAAAAAGCAAACTGCCAGCTCAACATATGCTTGCACGGCTCGGCTAGCCCAGACTTTTGTAACTTTGGGGACTTCAAATATGGCTGACTTTGGGGGCTGCATTATGACATCTGCACGTAGTGGCCAGCCACAGGGGAATCCCAGACAGAGCCGTGTTGTTCAACCACCATTCCAGGGTCCGTGCGACAATTAGACAAAAGCAAATGGCAAATGTAGAAATGGGATGTGAAACGAGGTTTGCCTCAATTGCATGTCATTGTCAGTGGCAGGCAGTCGCTTTTATTATTTTGAAATTAAAAAGCTGCCATGAAATGAGAACTCGTTGAAAATTTGTCCTCAGCTTATGAGTTTTTATTATGGTACAAAAATGCACTGAACAATTTGCGTGGTGGCTAGGAATTTGAATTAGGGTTAGGGTTTTGTCCATGCTCGTTGCACATGGCTATTTTAATTGATTAAATGCATAAAAATTTTAATAAAGTGTCCATTCATATGGGAAATAATGGTATGATGATTGCTTTGATCTCAAAAGATATTTTTATATAAATAATCAGCAAAGCTGAGAGTTGATATGGAGTAATTTGGATTATAAGTATTTAATTTCAATATTCCAAAAATAGTTCAAATCGATCTGGCTTTAATTATATTAAAAATTTCGAAATTGACAGGCAAATGGAAAAGCTCAACAGAAATTAGACAAATGCTCCGCATCAGTTGGCAATTTTTGAAAAATTTAAAAAAGATATTTCCAATTGAGTGGGGAAAAAATATGTCGTAATATTTTGTGGGCTAACAAAAATGTTACACATCACCAAATAAAATTGTAATTTGAAACTGCAAAAAAAAAAAGAGCGAACGGCGTGAAAAATTGACAATTTGGAAATGTGAAAAAATTGCTTTTTAAAAATGCATATCGAAAATGCCAAAATAAATGAGAAAAAGTTGGAAAAAATATGTGTGTCTTTCCTTTTTTTTTTTTTTTTTGATAAATAGAAAATCAAACAAGCCTGGGGCTCTGTCAGCCCACACGGCTCCTGCGATTGGATGAATGAGTCTCGTTTAGCCTGACTGACTTAGATGCCACTTCCTGCCTGTCTGACTATTTCTTTCCCTTTCCCGTAACCAATCAGGTCTTTTTTTTCTTCTTCAGTTTTTTGAGTGACAAATTTGCAGTTTGTTTTGGCACTTGTTGAAGAACTTCGGGGGCCTCCGCGTATTCCAGAGAAAATCGTGAGCTGCATTAAATTTCACATAGAAAATTTATTACCATGTGATGAATTTCTATATATATGAGAGGAACCCTACCCAACTTGTGTGGGTTTCTTATTAATTTTTTGTGGTGTTTATATATTTTTCTCATTTTTCGCTTTGGTTCTGCTTGACTGATCTGCAAATGAAAGCAAAAGGTAGGCACACATTTTGCCAAGAAAAAAACCTCAAAGTTTCGTCAGAGATTGCTTTGGATTGGATTGTCTTTCTTTCTCTAATTTGTGGGAAAATTGCTTCACAGTTTTATTCAAATTCAAATTCACTATGCCTAAAAGTGTTTTGGTTTCTGCGAAATATTCAGTTTGTTTGAGCTTAATTGAATTCCAACCCAAAGGCTTTGATTCAATTTACTCAATTAAAATTGAACAATCTGGCTTTTATTTATTTCGTAATTTAATGTCAAAATTCTGACACCATAAAAATACACTAAGCAAATTCTTAGAAACACAGGAAATGAAAATAAATAAATATATAAAACTGTCAAATGCCAGATAGGAAATAAATATAATAAGAATTTGCCATTTTCAGAATCAATTAAAAGAGTAAAAATATTTAAAATAATTTCAGTCTGTTTTGGCATTAAAAGCAATTGAAGCTTTTGCCCTGAAATGAATTTTATCCATGATAATGATGATGATGACCATGATGATGTTGTTGACCAAATCCACAAATACCTCTAAAAAGTTGTCCATATCGAATTGGGGAGAAAGCGAGTGTAAAACACTGAACAAATTTAAATCCATTAACTGCCAACTTTATTGAAAATTTATGACCAACAGGCGGGCTAACATTGATGTCTGACCAAAATGGCCAAAATCTGCCACCACTACATCGTTGTCCTTTATGTTAGTTAGTTGTTAATGTTGTTCATTGCTGTTATTGTTGTTGTTGCTGTTGTTGTCTTCTGTGGTGGCACTGTACAATGCTGAAAATATTGAGGCATTTTTGGGATTTAGCAGCAAACCGCAACAGACCAGGAGACCTTGTTTGAATAAACAAAGCTCAACTCAAACCAACATAAACAACAACAACAACTGTTAAAGTTACAATAACAATAACAGTGGCAACAATCGCAACAACAACAACAGCAACAATATCAGTAGCTAGTAGCAAACCAATAAACCCACAAAATGTATGGTCGGCTCGGTCTACCGCCAGGCCTTAAATATTCCATAGGGCCTACACTTTAGGGCCAGGAGCAGCGGCAAACGAAAATAGTTTAGTTTGTAGACCGTTTGTCGAATGGAGTCGAAAGAATGACCAGAATGTCCAGAGTTGACGGACCTTTTTTTTTTGTCTTTCTCTGTGGATCCTGGCTACAAATAGACAAATACCGCATTGGGTCGGTGACTCGGCGACTCGATTCCGATGTTGACCCATTGAAGGTGGCGATGGCGAGGTGGTGGTGCCATTGATGGCAACTCGGGTCACAACAATGAAATTGTTAATTTACACACATGCACAAACATGATGGGCATTTTTTGGGACACAATATAGCTTGAAATAAAATAAAACGAGTGGTGGGGAAATGAAAATGTTAGGCCTTAAATATTTGATAATGTGAACCGAAACCAGAGCCAGCAGCAGTCACAATATGGGTTATTGGTCTACGCCAATACAAGTCTACTTCTGGACGGATGGGAATAGTAAAAGAGCCGGAGCCAGAGAGTGAAAGAGATGGCTAGAGGAAGGAAAGTGGGTTCCTTTGTTGGAGCCTATAAAATGAAGTTGTTGAGCTGAAAACAATTTAGCAATTTGAATATGAGATTACAATGTATGTAAATAGAGAACATGAAAATAATTTAATTCTAAGGTTCAAAGAAAATTAAAATTCAAAACCATTTATAGACCAAGTTATTTGTTAATATCCGAAGCAAGTCGTCAATTATCAACCTAACTGACTAAATAAATTATAAGTAAGATTCTTTTAATGTTTTCGGTTGACGTCTTCAGATTTGAATAGTTTACATTTTTCGGAAAATAAATAAACGTTTCCACCTTTCATAAAATATTTTGGTAATATTTAATTACAATTGCGTAAAAGTTTTGCGAGATATTAAAGTGAATTTCGTTTCACTTGGACATTTCCTTTTGATAAATATATTTCAAAGATATTGGTCTCAAAATAAAGGAGATTTACTCAAAAACAGATTTCGATCTAACCGGATTTCTGTTAAAAAATTGGTTTCAAAATCAATAAGCATATCCCATATCCTTTTTTTTCAAATCTACTGCCAACCTGTTCGGGATCTATTGCAAATTATAGCAATAAATATGACCAAAAAAGTTCAAGTCAAATGCCAGAGAAATAATCTCATATCTTTGGACAAGCACATAACTTAGCTGCTTTGAATTCAAAACGGCCACAAATAAATCGAATTCAGGTAAACTAAACCAAAAAGTCGAAAGAAAAAAAAAAAAATCGAAATAAAAAAATATGGCAAAGAAAGAATCTATAGTTCAAAACATTTTGTGGTAAATGCAAATTTATTGCCAAAAACAGACAAGAGAAAAAAAATCTATATAGAAAAAGAAGCAGCGGTTCGGGGGCTCGAGGAGAGAAACAAAATTTGCGTATGTATGCAAATCGAATCGAAGCAATCGAAACGCAACCACAGTGCCAAATCTGGGTCCTCGCTCTTTTAAGCCCGAAAGCCCCTACCCTTCATAGATGTGGCTGAAGTCGCCAGCCGCATTCGCATGCATGTAAAATATGCTAAAAGTAAATCCAAGTTGAATTAATGGACACCAATCTTTGGACGAATCTTATGCATTTTCAAATACACACACACACATACACACAAGAACAGAACCACAGAGACTTCATGTGAAAAGCAGAAGCAAACAAAAAAAAAAAAAAGAAAAAGGACCATTTGCATAACCGCAGCAACGTTTTAAACTGAGCCATAATGTGAGGGTGTGAAGAGCGAGGGGAAGAGAGAAATGGGATCGCTGGGCAACCGCAATTTATGCAAATTCAATCGCAAAAGTTTAGCCGCACTTTTGGTTGCGTTTTATGACGGCTTACATGGCCGATAGACCAAGGGGGGAGTGGTGAGTGGTGGGGGTGGTGAATCTCTCGCAGGGAACTGTTCGCCATTGAGAAATTGATGGCAATAGTTTTGTGGATACGAGCATGTGGGTTAGCTATGAGAATCTGGCTATTCAGGGTATTTGAAACTGATGCTGGTGAGTTATGTAATGGCCAAGCAATTGTTGTCAAATTGTGGTGGCCAAAGGCGAACTCAGTCTATCTCTTTCACTATCTCTCTATGTATATATATCTTTGTCTGTCTCTGCCTGTTTGTATGCGTATGTTAGTTTCATAGTGATAGCGAAATTTCTATAGAACAGGAGGCGAAAGTTTTGAGAAAGATTTCTCAACTTGACTATCTTTTTGCTGACAATTTGCTAGAAAATTGTTTCTAGTTTAAAGTTTTGAAAGTGCCCCAGGAGCTTTTGATTTCCTGGAAGAACTTCAACTCCAAAAACACACCTCTTTGCCTTATCACAAAAAACTGTCACAGAAGTTTTTCTACTATTATTATTATTTTCTCTCTTTTCCATTGGACACACTTTTTCTTCTTTAACAAGTTCTGCTTTTCACTTTTCATTAGCACAGTATTCTATGACCTCGAGTCTTGAATAAACCAACTCGATTCTATAAATGAAACCTAAGTGGTTGAAGGTCGTTCGAATGGATTTCAAGCCAAATCAATCTATGATTTGACAACATCGTCAGGGCCTAACCACATCACCAGAAACTTTCAATCAGCTCACAAAAGGTATTCAACGTTTACTTTACATTCAATTGCCTTCAATTCAATTTACAAAAATCACAAAAATAAGAAAGACAACAAAAAATGAGATCAAGCAAACAAAAAAAGAAAAAAAAAAGAAACAGTCGACAAATCAACGCCCACACAAAAGTTTCTTGAACAACAGAAACGTTTATTCCTTTACGTTTCCCACATTTTAAGTATGTGGAGGAAGTCAGTCTCAGACTCTTTATATGGAACTGCTGAAACATATGCCAACGAGTCTGTAGGTAATAATCACAACTAATGCGAAGTCTCTCAGTCTGTCAGTGGATTCGGTTCTGCCTGTTGTTGTTGTTGTTACTTAAGTAACTTTTCTGAAGTCGTTGTCAGGGCTTTTCACGGATTTAACTTTGGACTGCACAATAAGCAAGTATGTTGATAATAAAATAGCGAAAAGAGTGGAAAAGCTAGGTTCGGCAAATGAGGCCTTGAAATGAGCTGCTATAGGAACGCAAGTGCTACCCTATAAAGAAAGATAAAGATCCCAAATTATTTTGAGAAAAAAGTGAAGAATGATGAGTTTCGTAGTGTTGATGTAAGTTTTGTGATTATATTAGAATAAAATCTATGAAATGAGAAATTTAAATTTAATAAAAACCGATCGTAAAATGAGTGAAACCTTCCACAGTATATGAAGGTAAAATAATTTTTCAAAGCCTTTTAAAGTCTAGAAAAGTTCAACGAAAGCACAAGAATTTTATTAAAAATAAAGGTGAAAAGTCAAGGCACTTTCCTAATCTCTTGCGAGGTGCAAATGCCGAGAGAACTATTTGCTGAATCCAGAGTGTATCTCGTAAGTCTTGTGCAGTTTCCAGAGGACTCTCAGACTTTAAACGACTGCCAATAAAAGCTTGAAGAGTCTCACCCTTAATGCTTTTCAGCATGGAAAGCAACAATAATTCGAAATAGTTGGCAACACGACAAAATCAAAGTCAAAAGGAGCGGGTGAATTGCTAGCAATCTTACACATGATTGGCTTTTTGCCTTCGCCTCTCAATGACTATGATGACATTGTCAACGAGGAGTCGCAGCCCCTGAAGGAGTCGAGTGAGCGACAACAACATGATTACTTCTTGTTTATTGTTATTTTACGCTACTTTGGAATATAGACAGCTGGTTGAATAGTTTTAAAGTTTCTCAACTACATGGAAGTAAGAATTTAACCTTTTGTCTTGAGCTTATCTGAGAGTACCTCTAATGCTTTAAGAATGTCAAAGTCAGCTTGGGTGGCCAGTCATCTTAAATGCTTCAATAGAGCTACTGTTACCCAAGTCATTTGTATCTTATCGGTCTTTGGTTTTCAGAGCTGGGGCAACTCGCCAACTGCAGACACATTTAATTTTTCAAACATCATAAATCGATTAACAGACCGAGATTCCAACAGCCGTTGCCATTGCCATTGCCGCAGTCGCAGTCGCAGCATCATTAACAGTCGCAAAACTTCTAGACAGCCATTAGACCCTTTTCAAAATGAGTTTTTTCCATGTAGTTGTTGTTGTTGGTTCGTTGTTCATCGTGGCCTGTAACCGGAGGCACTAATTTGACTTTTTGTAACTAGTAACTCGGAACTCTGAACGATTGGCTAATGCCGGCCGAGTCAGGCGAACCGGCCAACCCACCAAGTAACTTTTTTGTCTCACAGTTTATTTGTCTATCTCTCTGTCTGTTCGAAAAACTTGTCCTGATCTCGTACTCTGCTCTCGACAGTTTTGGTAGGCAAAACTTTTTCACCCAAGCACCGTAGTCTGCCTGTCATATTTGACATTTTACGCTAATGCATTGGCCATCAAGGCATTTGAATATCCGTTGGTAACTCTAACCAAACTAGGTTAGCATTGAAACCAAGCAGCCAGAAGCAGCAGACTTTGGCGGACTCCAATTCATTCATTTCAATCTCAACGGTTAGTCCAGACCAGTCAGTTAGTCAGTTAGTCAGATATTGTGCCTTGGGTGACTTTTGCCATTAATAAATAGTTAAAGTTTCTCTTGGCACAAAAGGCGTTACATTTTGCGGTTGATTTAGTTCCGGGGATGTTTTTCATTTTTCTTCTAACAACACTGAGCTTTTCATAAATTTACAAAGTCTCAAAGACTTTCTGGCTGGAAGCGATCCACCATTGTTATGAAAATCTCAGCATCATTAGCCTGACGACTGAACCGATTCCAAATAATAGAGACTCGTCTAAGCTTGTACTTGAATTTGAGCTGAAAAAATATTACAGAGTTCAACTTTATTCTAAAGTTTTTTTGAAGCCACTGAATAGATTACTTGGCTGAACTGATTGAAGTGAAACTGTAGGTCGAGCTTGTCTGAACTGGAGTGAAGTCAGATTTTTTTTAAAGAACTCTCTTTGTGAATAAAAATCTAAATTTGATTTCATAACCGACTAGCTGAGACCTCTCCCATTAGATTTCCCCCAAACCTTCGAATCGAATTTATATATGAATTTAATGCTCATATCAAAATTTAACACATCACTTGACGCCCACTTGATTTTCTCATATATGTGCTGGGGTATTTGTTAAAGTATTCATAAATGTAAATGCAAAAATAA
Organism: Scaptodrosophila latifasciaeformis; assembly: GCA_037075145.1. Classification (NCBI taxonomy): domain Eukaryota; kingdom Metazoa; phylum Arthropoda; class Insecta; order Diptera; family Drosophilidae; genus Scaptodrosophila; species Scaptodrosophila latifasciaeformis. The sequence continues at coordinate 1,249,812 of JBAMCM010000158.1, forward strand.
TTTATGTAAATCACTTGAAAACTATTCCAAAACTCACTTATCAAACGGAGTGTGCGTGTGTGATTTGCGATTTATGCAACACTTTGGACGCCACCATTGAATGGAATATGAACCAGCAAAAATATGTACAAACCTGCAAAGATAACAAACAAAGTGAGAGAAAATTCCAATTAGCATATAAAGAAAACATAAGAAAATATCAAACAGTATTTTATGAATAAATTATGCTGAATTATCTGTATGAAAGAGGAAAAAATAAATAGAGTGGGTGGCTTGTTTGGTTAACCAATTAATTTTTTTTTTTGCTTTTCTGATTGAATTGATACGAGTCGATATGAGGTGAGCTAATTTTCATAATTTCAATTTATTGTTAATGATTTTAATGAGCTAACCAACACCAAAATATGCCAAGACCCACATCAGAGATCAAACCAAATTGCAACAAATGCGCAACGCCCACAATAACAACAACAACAACAACAACAACAGTTACTGAGTGAATGATGATTGGTGGATCGGACAATGCCGGGGGGCTTGTTGGCCACTTTAATACATGCAACATTTTCACTTTGTTGTGGTATTTACATTTTGGAGCATCGTCAACGCAGCGTGAAATTTTACGGCACCAAACAAAGTAAACAACAAGTTAGTGTGTGTGGACCACCAGCTGCGTAGAGCTGAGTGCCACATAAATTTGCGCCCCTGTGTCTAAGCTCATTTGCATGACACAAGTTGGCCAAAAAATCCCTAAAAAAAAAATTGTAGAAGCGAGCCATGAGAGCTCGCACCCAGCTGTCTGTCCATCTTTGAAACAGTCTCAATTGCCTTGGTTTCCTTCTTTGTGTGGGCGTGTTAATTATCCACTAATGTTGTCTGTTTAAAGCCCAAGAAATTAACCTAACCTTTGACATCTGTTCCATATGTGTTGTGCCGTCTAGCTCTACCCGGTCCTGCCCTGCCCTGCCCTGCCTAGCCAACATTCATATTGCACTTAAAGGCAAGCCCATTGGCAGTGCCAAGATAGACGACTCATATGAGCCAGTTGATTGCATTGTAATGTCTTTTGCCTGCCTGCCTGCCGGACTGCCTGCCTTGGCTGTCAAATTTGTTAAGTAACATGGCTTTGATGTAATGTCTTGGGCCCAATATTAATGATCTGCCGTTGAGGCGTAGCAAACGGGCGCATAACTATGTCTAATTGATTTCTTCTATGCTTATGGCCCTTTATATTTTTTTTGTATTTTTCTTCTTGTGTGGGTTGGGTCTTTAGATAATGAGCTAAAAGTAATTCACACAAAATTGCATAACCCACGAAACTAATGGTATCCAATAACTGCCAGCCTCTATGAGTAATTATACAGCATTTGTAATTTAGCGCATAATTATGGTCTAAGATATTTCATATTTATCTATTATTTTCTTTTACCGGCAAGATATTTTATAAATGAAAGTAATTTGAAGGGTGTCGAAGGAAGAAGCTGAGTAGACCCTGAAATACCCTTAAGCTGGAAGTGATCTATGGTATAAACTCAAATTAATGATCATTTTCGTTCATCGTTTCTCATGGGATCGTATATATTGGATCCTAATTCACCAAAGTTGAGAGGGTTAAAAAGTGTGCGGTATTTAATGTGTCTTGAGAAATCATCAGCCAATCTTTTAGTTAATTACAATACATTCCATTGTCTTGCCTTATTTTTATGGCATAAGGATTACTTTAATTCTCTGGCAGAACCCCTTTTCATATCCTTTCTGTAATACTGTAAATCCCCTTTTCAAATTGGGTAGCTAAGTATCCCTAGACTTCTAATTCACACTCATGGTCACCAGGATAACCTAAAAAATAAAGATTTAACTAGAAGAAAAAACCATAAAAAGAACGAATCCCACTGTCCAAAGCGCCATTTCAAATTACTTCATTGGAGTAAGAACAGAAAATCGCTTTGTCAACCAGGAGAGGCATTGGGGAAGATGAAAAAGTTATAGGGCTCAGTTTATGAGTTGCTTTTAAATTTTACAACTTAAATAAACATTAAGCTTAAGCCTTGGCCCAGTGTGGCTGGCGGGTGTAAAAAAAAAAAAAACTCAGCATGGGGTCCAGTTGGCTTGATTGTTGGTTTCACTGTTTCCTCTAGCTGGTGGTGTGGCTGATAATGGGCATGTTGATAATCACACAAAGCGACAACACACGCTGTCCAGAGACGAGTCCAGTCGATTCCTTTAGCCAAGGCTGATGTCGATTGCCTGGAAGCAAGTTAACTTTTTCTCATTACAGTTTGATGTGTTTGCATCTCTTCTGTGTCTCTTACAGTTTCGGCCCCCAACAGCTCTACGTTTATGGGGTTTTGCGGGCCGTAATCTACACTTATATTCATTGGCAATTTCAGTTACGCTCACGGCACCTCGCACATTTCCGCTTACTTTTGTCAGGCAGCCCACACCATCGCCCAGAGAGTAGTCCTTGTTTTTTCTTTTTGGTTTTTCGCTGTGTACTCTTTGCGACAAGCACACTACTGATGACACCAAATTCTCACTTACTATAACCCCGGGCAAGTCTTGCCAATTTACCTTGCACGCTCCTCATTACACGGCCACGCCCCTATTCATTCCTTCCTTCAATTTGGCGGCTCTTGAGAAGCGACCAAGTTTTGAGGAAAAACTCAGCGTTCGCCTCGCATTCTTTTCTATTACTAATCTTAATCTTTAACTATATACTTTTAGTTTTGAAGTCCTCTTTGCTTACACACGTTCTTGTTTAACTATCTTAATCTGCACTTAGTTGGCTTTTGATGGCGCCCTGACTGTGAAGTTCTTATTTTATTTTTGGATTTTTTTTCCTCGCTTAGATTCTGTTTTCTTTTGGCTTATTAGCAATTTTCCGAGCCATGAATTTTATTTATGGCAAATTACAAAAGTGAACTTGCGAAATCAGTTAAGTCTGTCTGCTCGACTCCCCCGATCAAGACCGGAAAAATAGAAGGGATTTTTCAATTTCTTAAATTATCTTAATAGTGATTGAAAATTTGAAATAAAGGCACACAAATTTGGATTAGTTGGGTGAACCAAAAAAGCTCTAGCTACTTGGGGTCTCAATAGTTTTCTTGAGACCCTGGCCAGGGTTCTTCGAATTAGTACTGAAATATTTAAGCATTTATATTATTTGTATTTATATGGTTCCCCAGCATGAGCTGCTATTGGGAGTGGAGTAATTTGCTTAAAAATAACTGAGAACAAAGACCATGACATTTTGTGGTTGTCGTTGGATATATCAGAGATCTATAACAATTGAATACTTATAAATGAATCGAATAAGAAATATACTAATATTATTTCAATTATTTCATTTATTTTCTATATTGTTTCTCTAATTTTATTTATTTTATTTTATTTATTTTTTTGTGAAACACTTGCAAACATACACACTTCGTGGCCATAAAAAAAAATGGAGAACGAGCATTTCCATTGACCTCAGGCATACCAATTGTGGCACTTTTAGTGGCCAACAACGCAGCGATGTTGACCTACGAATTTCTACAACAGCAACAAAAACTAATAAAAAAACTAAAAAACTAAAACAATTGCATTTAATACGCAACAACGCAAAAAGCCAAATGGCAGCAACAAGGCAATAGTAGGTTCAATGCTCAGCTGCATTAAAGACCAGGACTGGCAAATAAAAGGAAAAAAATAGAAGAAAATAATAATAGCAAACGCGTAACGAAGAGACAAAAGAAACACATTAGGAAGGCCAGGCCAGTACGGGCCAATTCAGTTTAGTTCAGCTCAGGCCAGTGCAAGCCAGTCAGTTGCCTGATAGCAATTGGCCAACGAGCCAATCGGCAATTGGCAAGCCAGCAAAGCTGCCGGCAACTAACAATTCTTCTGGAGTTCATGGCCATGTTGGCAAAAACAATTTTGCACACGGCTGCAAACGAAAATTGCAAGTGGCCAGTGTGAGTGAGGGAGTAAGGCAATTCAGGGGAAAAAGCGAGTAAGGCCACGCAGGAAACCAACTTGAAAATCTATAGAAAAGAGCACCCCGAATAGTCGATGAATGTTTTTGGTTTCTCCGAGTGCAGCTTTTTCTATTTTTTTGTTTCTTTTTTTTTTTTTGGTCAGGTTTGTTTAAGAGGTTTATACATTTTTAATATGATGACGGCAAAGACGATGTCGATGTGGATGATGAAGGGGCAGCTGGCAGAGGTCTGGACTAACTAACTACGAAAAGGCCAGACAGGAGCGGTGAGTTGGGGACCAGCTAAAAAGCAGGGTGTAGGGTCAAAGCAAATGCTGATGGCTGAGCGATAACAAAGACAACAACAACAATAACAACAGCAACAACCAATGCCAGCTATTAAGTAGCAAATGTTGTAGTTTTTTTTTTCTCTGAGTAGTTCACATTTCGTCGTTTGTAGGGCGTAACCACAGCCACAGTTGAGTGATGCACTGGGAAAGAGTTTGAGGCTAACAAGAAAGCACGCGCGTGGAAAATAGATTGAAAATAATAAAATACTCTATGCAGTCAAAAGAAGTAGCAAAAAAAAAAAAAAAGCTGACGGACGGACAGGCCGGCCAAACCAAAGCAAAGCAAATCTTTCAACTTGAAAATATCTTCAAATCTGATAAGGTGGTCGGCGAACTTTTACGGAAAGATACACTATAAGAAATGAAGAAGAATTGAGTAAAAGAGGCAAGAGGCTAGGTGCTGAGAGAGTTGTGAGCCATTCAAGCTTTACCAAAAAAACACAACAACTCTGGAAATAGCCAAACAACCAAAAAAGATAGACATCCATCCGTCCATCGAGCTCTCTAATGCATTCGTAGCCATACCGAAAAGAACAGAGTACTTTTTAAAGGGGGAGTACACACGTACATACAAATATATTCAGTCAGTATTGTATACGGTCTACGAAAAGGAAATTGATGATGTGGATGAATGAACATTGAGCAAAGTGATTAAGATTACGTTAGAATGATAAGGCCAACAGAACACACTCTACTCAAAATGTGCAACTACTTCAGAAAGGTAAGCAGAAGCAGACGAGGACGTCAAAGTTGAGAGAACTTATAAACTACGAAATAAGCAGAAAATGCATTTAAAAATAAGGCAAATGAAAGAAGGAATAAATATATATTTATTTATTTTTTTTTACTTTAAGAAATCTTAAAGCTGTTCCTATATCAATTTAAATTATACTACACCCACATGATTATAGGATACACCTTGGCTCTTCGATTCAGCCGAACCAATTTAAATATAATCATTGAATGAAAAATATATATGAATAAAAAAAATTCAGATATAATCCAATTAATCCTTAAACGTTTTCTAAAAGCATATAATTTAGACACCGTCACCAACAATCGGCCCAACCGACAAAGAAACCCAAGAAACACACACTCACACACACACACGCCCAAAAAGTCTGGCAAACAATGCCGAATTCGAGGCAAGAGACCGAGACTGAAATGGACGAACGGCAGGAGGGCTTGGACAGACGATCAGCAACCGCCGACGCACAACGCAACGGGTGAGCCAGCCAACCAAACAGCCAGACGGCTGCTGATTTCGATCAGGGAACGCGAGCTTGCTCAGACGGAAGGTGCGTGAACAATGGCAACAATCGAATATAATTAGGCTTAAGTGTAGCCCCAGTTCCTCCAGCCGCTAATTCAGTGATTCCAAGCGGAGATCTTTCGCGCAACGCAAATAAATTGTGGCGAATTTTTATAATTAATTGTATTGTCGTTGGGCCCGTTTATTAATCGCAGAGGGGAGTGGTGAGAGGGGGCTGCTGAAATGGAATATTTAAAATCAAGCAATGTTGTGGGCGCGGCTATAGAAATATGGTAGCTTCGTCATCATCAGAAACCGGCAGTAGTTCGAATTAAAAGCATATTAACAAATCCTCTAATCAGCTCTGGCAAATCAGCTGTGGGTGTGTTGCGGTTGTCTCCTTTGCCGGGTGCTCTTCCAGGCTTTAGATTGACTCGATTTGTTCGAATTACTCATTGTTTTTGCTATTGTTTTTTTTTTCAGAGCTGAGCTCTTTGGAGTGTGTAGGAATTGACTGAGCTGAATACACTGGAAAACTGGAAAAGAACATTCGAAATACTCGAAATAATTAAAGATTTCTTTGCTGATAATTCTTGGAAATTCTTAATAGATTACTGACTCCTATAGCTTAGGTGAAGAATCCATAGCTCTCGAATCGAAAAAAATGATCACATTGTTAACCACTTATTTTGCCAAGTGTAATGCCTTATTTTTCTTCATTTATCTGAGACTCGAGTCTCATGCCAAACTCAATCTATTAATAAAGCATAATAATTTATTGATTTCCCTAAAAGTCACTATTGACCCAACTAATCTACACAGAATTATCGAGCACAATAGGCGGGCTGAAGCAAGCAGTTTTGGCTGCACTAAATACTTCATAAAAGGGCACCACAGAGGCCAACAAGTCGCAAGCCAGCGCGAAAGTCAAAGTCAGGCAACCATACAAATAGTGAGAGAAAAAGAGTGGCAGGGGCACTAGAAATGGCATCGAGCAGCAGCAGGGGCAAAAGGCTTAACAAACTATTGTTTGGCTGAGGCTGCTGCTGCCGCTGCTGCTATGGATGTGGATGTTAGTGTGTGTTCCAAACGAACACGACTGCGGCCAAGCTGGATGGAGTTCTTTTGTGTAGGTTCGTTCCTAGGCCACTCGACGGTAATGTTGTTGGTAGTTTGTTGGTTGCCGGTGCCACTTTGCCAGCTATTGACAGGAGGGCCAACTTGGGGCGGCGGCAAGCCGGTGACGTGCTGCGGCTTGTGTCGTCCTCGTGGTCGCCCCCGCCCTGCTCCGCCAGGGCCCGCTGCCCCCCTCGAACTCATTATACGAAATACGTTTAGCTTCTGCTTGGCTGCCTTAATTCGCTCACTTTTTGTGCCTTAATAAGTTTGCTTTAGTTTGCAGAGAACTCAGACTGCCTCTCCTGCCGGGATCCTGAATCCAACTGCCCCGCCCCACTCCCTGCACATTTTCCTCATGTTTAGCTTTAGTTTCTTGCTTGAGCGCGTTTTGCCGTCAAAGGCATCCTTTGAAGTTAATCGTATGTTGTGCTAGAAAAATTACATTCACACACAAATACACACACTCGAGGCTTTGCCTACTCCAAGCCTGAGACACGCTCGAATCGTTAACATATAATTGTGTTTTAGCATTTAACTTTGGCTCCTTTTTGCCAATCCTCTTGCCTAGGCGGCTGTCATCTTTTGCCCCCTGCGTTGGATGTTTTGCCAGTTTCCTATTTTGGTAAGGCACTCGCCATTTCACCAACTCGACTTGCCATTGTCTGGCTAATTTCGTGCTGCTTGATTTGGATGACCGTACAACCGAAATGCATTTTCTTATTAATTTTAGTAATCAGCTAACCACAAAAGGAGCTTTTCTCTACTTAAGCAGTCGCTGGACTTAACTCCAAGGGCTTTAGGTTCCGTATTGAAATGATTATAGACCAAACAGCTTTGAATCTGTTTATTCTGATTTAATTGAAAGATTTATTTACTCAGATATTTTTATACAATAATTGTAATTTCTTCTTTAGATAATTTTACCTACTCTTTAGCTAGACAATTTCCAAGTCTTGAATATTTGCCAAGACCTCCAGTCATACATTTCATTGCCAATTTATACCGCCACACAACAAAAACACAGCTGCTTGAGTTTCTCTGTACAAAAATTTAGCATTTGGTAAATACTCCGGCGACAGCTTGCAGGTAATTTATCTAATAAAATTATTATTACCATATATTACAATAAATGGGGCTTAATAAGTAAGGCATGAGATTTTCATAGAAACCACCGAAATAGCATGTCGATTGGCAACACTTTCACATTAAAGAGCTCCGCGAAGACGACACGCTTGGCAAATAAAAAGCGACTTCAAAAAAATATTCATCTATGGGAAATTGCGTATGCCATGTGAGTAACAAATGGGACCAGAATGTGAGGTCTTTTCTGAATTAGCTATACAATTTTTATTCCCTTTGCTTGTCATAACATGACGCATAATTTCAGACTGCGGCAGCGACGCGTTTGTGGTGCAAACAGACGCCACGCCTAGTTAAACACTCGAACCTGATGCTGAGGTGAATATGGCTGAGGATTTCCATAGGCTTTTAGAATTTCATAAAATATAAAAGAAATCGAATTTTTGGTGAATGTGAAACCCAAAAAAAGGATGAATTATGAATTGAGGTAATCTGGTAATATTTCTAATGGGTGTTTCCATAAATTATATTTATACTGTCTGAATTTGTGAATTTTAATCTCAAAAGATTTTTAAGAATTATATTTTTCGCCAGAAGAATTTCAGCTTGAAACAGATTGAAACACTCGGAATCTAGACTGCTCTTGAAAATGTTTGGATTATTCTGATACCAGTTTCATTTAGTCATTTCATTTACTGGAAAGTTTTATTCAGTAAACGATTAGGGATTTGGGGGAACCCTGACTCAAAGCTCTTTAAAGCTTTAGTGAAGATTCTGACAATTCGATTTTCTCTAAATCGGTTGCCTTCGGAACCTTATTGACCTTCAAAATTAGTAGGCATTTTATAAAGCAACGTTGTCTCTCAATGAGGTAGGAACCTGACAAAATCGCCAGATAAAATGCTTTATTGTTTTCCAAAGCAAACAATTTAAGCATTACCAACATTTTTAATCATCATATTTAAAATTTAATGACTTCAGTGGAAGCTTTTTAATAGCTTTTGCATTAATTATGACTTTGGAAATTTACATAAATTTTTATGTATACTTTAAGGATTTCATGAGGAGCTTGAAACTTTGTTTAAATTCTTCAAGTTTTTGTCTTTGCAAATTGCATATGGTAATGCTTAAAGCAGAGAAAGAGAAAGAGAGAGAGAAAATTTAAATAAAAGCGCTTTCATTTTGCCAGTCACCCCCAGAAAGAAATCTTCTTCCTGACTAAACGGCTGGCTGACTGGGTTGCCTGGGTTGCCTGGGTTGGCTGGTTTAGTTGGCTGGATGACGATGAATTGCTTTCCCTCTCTCGCTCTGTAGTTTTGCTCCTCCTTCTGCTTCATTTTTGTACTGTACGTGCCGGCATGCCTTACGGGCTGGTTGTGTTTGTAGTTGTTGCTTTTGTTATTGTTATTGTTGTTTTGTTGTGTACTTTATGTGTCTCACTTTTTTAATTTATGACTAGAAATTTATTTAAATTAGGAACTCATTAGTTGGCAACGCCACCGACACAGAGCGCCGTCTGCACAAACCAAGTCAGAGCAGCTCAGCCCAGCCCAGCCCAACCCAGGCAGCCCGGATTGGCCCAACCAGAGGCTCCATCTGTGCCGAAGTGTGTTTGTCTACCTTTGTCATGGCATCGAGTGTTTCTCTTTTGCCATATACAGTTTTTTTTTCTTTCTCCCTTCTACTTGTCGTGTGTTTATTTTTGCATAGGAGAGGTGGAGGCGGTGCCGGTGGTATCCACGGCCGAGTAGGATGCCCCACATTAAGCGCAGTTTATTACATTGTAAAGTTGCCAAATTGAGTAAGTGGCTGACTGCCGGACTCAAATTGAGTCATGCTGGCCGCATAAAATTTTTTTTTTTTTTTTTTTTTTTTTTTGAAATGGGCCGCGCCGCCACATGCCAAGAATTTCTGGGTACTTGTCAAAAAAAAAAAAAATGTTCGATTCTATGGCAAAAAAATTGAAAGTGCTTTTTGGGACCACAAAACCCATTCAGCAATTTACAAAATTCAAGTTTAAGCAGAAATAACGAAAAACCTAAATAAACACTTGGTTGGTGAAAAGCTCGAAAGGCGAAACAAGCCCTTAAATAAAACTAAGCCAACAACAATAATAAAAGCAACAACAAATGAAAAAGTGAAAACATAAAAAGGTGCATGAAAAATTAGCAGACTTGGCCATAATACAAAATTTTCAATTCAAATGCAAACAAAATAATGGAAAACAAGTAAAGGCCGCTCTCAAACAAAACTGCAAGAAGCAAAATCAAAAAGGACTCGGCTATAGGCTCGAAAAAACAAGGCCTCGACAAACAAACCAAACAAACTCAACAATTTTCCTTTCTGACTGGACCAATAAAAGAAAAAACAAAGGGCGGCTGTTGAAAAGAGAAAAGTTTCGTTAACCGCAAAATTGTGGCGGTTAGAAAAAATTACAAAACGAAAAAAAAAAACAAGAAGAGAAGAAATTGGTAAGCGAAGCATTCAGGCGCCTAATGTGGTTTTGGGCGAAAGGGAGGCCATGTGGCTTGATTTGGTTGGACCAGTAGTTGTTGATTTTATTCCTGTCCCATCAAAAAAAAAAAAAGAGCCAGAAAAAAAGAAAACTTTGGTGGGCTATTTAACTTTCATGGAAGGTGAAGGGAGCTCTGCGGCTTTTCCAGACCCATAAAAAATTAGGACCAATTTCAATTGTGTCTACCTTCTTTTTTTCTTGTAGAGAAACTGCAATAAAAATGAGAAAATTAACATAAATATTTGTTGGCTTCTTGCTTTGGCAGTACAAATTTTATACAATTGTGGAAACAGTTGAAAATTAAGTAATTTGATTTGCTCTTGTTGAAGCTTTGAATGGTTAGGCTATTTAAAGGTGCCGAGTTTGGTTTGAAATTTCACCCTTTCTATTTTCCAGGAATGGAAAAAAAAGAATTTTATTCCTTTGTTTGAGACAGCCACTTGAAAAGGGCTGAATGTTAAAAATAACACATTTGAAGCTCAATAAACTTGAAGGAAATTAAAGAATAGAATTTCAAAGAGATGTTTGGGATCAAAGAATATGACGATTCCGAAACAAAATCAAGAAACAATTTATCAAATAGTAGATTAAAGACTTGAGCAATACTATTTCCTATAACTAAAGATTTGACTAGGTTATCTGGGTCCTACGCCATCTCTCTTATGTTCTAATCAATCATGTGAATATAGGATAGCTTACTCAGATATAGAGGTATATCAAGCTATTCTCCTATATAGAAGTCGGTCTTACCTAACCTCTAATTTAATCTGTACTAAGCTTAGACAGTTTTATCTATAATATTCAAATATTATTTAAAACATCAAACCTCTTCCAAGCTTTGTCTAATTGCACTTGATGAAAGGCTAGACTTTTTTAGATTTGATGTGGGAAAATCGCAACTCTTTGTTTGGGTTGATCAAATTGTTGATTTGTATATAATTTTGCTATGCAAAAAAATATAGCCAACCAATTGCTATTGTCATTCATTATAAACAGTCGGTCAGTCCTTTGGTTATGACCAAAACTATTTACAAATTTTACGGCTATGCTGCGGAGGCCAGCAATTCTGTTTATAACTAGCCAAAAGGTAAGGCAAAGGCACCACAGCTAACCACATAAATCAGTGCTGGCTAAATGCTATGACAGCTGCAACAACAACAACAACAATAACGACAATCACAATAATAAAAATAAAAAGACTTAACAAAAATCGCACTCTAAGTACGTGAGCAAAAAGTTGGCAAATACCAAAAGTCAATGAGCCATTGAACGCATGAAATGCAACGACAACAACAACAACAACAACAACAAAGACGACTTGTGTCCGCATCCACGTAGTCGTCATTGAAGCTGAAGCTCCAAAGATGGTCAATAAAATAGTAGTGGTTGTGGTGGACTCTGTGGTCGATGGGTCTTTCGCTGCACATTTTCGCTACGCCGCATTTTTAGCCAATTTAAAGTCTAATTTAAGCAGCGCATTTGTAACGCACGTAAGGAGCGATTCAGAATCGGCAAAAAGGATTGATCGGACCAGTCGATTGCCAGACTCGGTTAGCTAATTTTGAGCACGTACGCATATAAATTTCATCAAAATTCCAATGAAATATACGCAAGACAGTTTAAATACATCAAGAATTTTAACAGACAAAAGGATCCAACACAACCAAAGAACAACACAACCCAAAAAAAAACACACACACACACAAAAATGCATATTAAATAATGGATTTTTATTCCAGAGTAAAAAAGAATATTTTTGTTTTCTCTTTTTTTTTTAATTTTAGTTTTTGGTTTTCCCTTTTTTTTTTGTCATTGTGTGCGCATAATAAACATGTTTATTAGCATTTTGTTGCAAGCACACAATAATAAATTAAACTTTTGGGCAGACAGGCGACAGCAGTTGGGAAGATTGCTTTTTGCATGAGGCAACATGCTGTTGCACGCAACATTTTTTTAATTCGCAGACAGAGATAACAACAACCGAAACGAGGGAGAACTCTTTTCGAAATTTTTTTATATATTTGAATTTTATTGTAATTATTTTTATTATTATTGCTCATTTACAATTTCCAACTAATCTGAATTCGAATTTCGAATATTAAATATTATTCAGATTGGGCAATAAATACCTGAGATATCCCTGAAGCCAATATTAATCTGATATTGTATATTGATTCAAGTTAAACTCGGTGGGCATAAATGTATTAATATTATTAATCCACACATTTTAATTGAATGAATTTGGTAAAAAAATGTCTGAGTTATCTCAAACCCCTTTGATTCCTGATAAAGTTTTTAGATCTAGAAAATAATTAGAGACAGAAGATTTGTTTAGCGAGAGTGAAGGGCCTGTTGATAGTTTATTTCGTAGTCTTGTGATAAATGACAGATGAAGAGCCTGGAGAGGTTTCTTTCAAAACCTTATGATATAGTAATACGATCTGGCCAACAATGATGCCATTATCGATTAATATTAGCACTGACCAATTGTTGAGGAAGCTCCTTCACATGTTTGTAATGTGTATACAGTGTTTTGTCGAAAAGTGTATAACAAGAGAGCCAAAGGCAACAGGGAAATGAAAAATAAAAATCGGGCCAGATGATATACATGCTTTTTTTTTTTGGTACTTTGGTTCATTAAATAAGAAGTTGAGTGCTCCGGATCCCTAAGAACCTTTTATTGTATAAATTTTGCTTCTTCTTCGCCATTGGTTTTTGCATTAATTTCACATGCAATTTACGTTGATTTATTTGATTTGCGTTGTCGCTGCAATTGCCACTTGAAATCAGCGTTTTGCCTTTAAATTGGCCACAAAAACATCCGAACCATCCCCCTACCTCTCGGTCTATCCTTGCCTGTCTTTTGATTTGATCGATTTGTGTTGATTGCCTGACTGCCTGTCAGTTGCTTAACGGTTGCTTGGCTGTTTGGTTGGTTGCTCTGTCGATCTGTCAATTCTCTGGCTGCACAAAACACAATGGCTTGTGGGCCAGGAGATACATCGTGTTAGGTGTCAGCCGAGCAGTCAAGTGTTAAATATATCGAAACACACAAACGCACAATGCATAGCTAAAAAGTTACGTTAAATAAAAGTGCATAAAATGTAGTCAAGCCCTGACCCCAACTTGGACCACAACCAAAGTCCAGTCAGTCACTCATTCAGTCAGTGGCTCACTGAGTCAGTTTTATATAGAATTGATGGCCCAGGCTCAGACCATTGATGGTTCTTCCTCGGGCATCTGCCTTGCGTTGGCTTTGATATATGCATATGTGATGTGATGTGTCTGTGTATGTGTGTGTAAGTATGCAAGTCTTTTCTTGTTTCTTCACCCTGAGACCCTCGGCTGGTTGGCGTGTTACTTTGATTGGCTTTTTTGAAATCTACACTTGAAGTGTTTGAAATTTAATGTTGCGTGCTCTTTTGTTGAGCATCTCCTTTGTGGATCTTCAAGTCTCTGAGGCATATGTGGACTGTGCCTTTTTTATGGACTTATGCAAAAGGTCTTTTCTCTTCATAGGAAATCGTTTAGGCACAAAGATGGTGGAGATACCAAGGTAATTTAGCTTTGCAAAAAACATACCAACTGTTGACCTTTGTTCGAACAAAAAGAGTTCACAATTGGTTCATAAAAATGATTACTTTTAGGCTACTTGAAAAGAGATGTGAATCGTTTTTTGAATAAATAATGGGTGATTAAATTTTTCGTCTTGTACTTACTGATACGATAACTCAAAACATAAATATTCAGCTTACCTGCAAAGAAAAAGAAATATACAAAATATTTTAGGATTTTAGTTTAATTTGTTCAAAATAATTTTTTAAAATCTCAAGGCTTTTTGGGAAAATAATTTATTTCATTTAATTTGGAACATTATTTATCTCAAAAAAAAAAAGAAATTATTTAGACATAAACAAATTAAGAGTTGAAAATACCAAGTAAACATATGGTAAACCACAAAACTGTAAAATCAATTACAATTCAGTTTTAGTTTGGTATTTTTCGACTCAAAGAAAACCACATTTTTACCATAAATAATAAGCCAAGGAAAAGACCATTTTTTCTCGTTTAATGCCCAGCCATAGATAGAAATCTTTACGAGTCAACTCTGTTGGCCAAAGCCAGCAATCAAACAAAGTAGCCAGCGGATAGCCAGCCAACGATGGTGGTATCAATGCCGACCTGAAAGACTTGGAACTTATTCAGCCAGAACCCGCACTATTTTGATTGCATTTTGATCGACAGGCGGAAAAAACAGAAACGCTAACGAAGTTGGTCTGGCCTCTTGGTCGGTTATGAAATCATCAAAAAAGCAAAGGGGGAAAATAGAAATGAAAACAAAAACAAAAACACCGAATCGAAACCATAGCCAAAATCATAAAGAAAAAAAAACCTAAATCAGCTTAGGCAGAAAACGAAACCAACAGAATCCGACAAAAGGCCTTAATCAGATAAAAGTTAATGCAGTTGAGCTTTAAAGCCAGAAGCCTGTCGGCCCACAGAAACCAGAACTCCACAATAAATAAATTAAAAAATTCAGTTTCCAGGAATAAAAATTGATGCGCGAGTTATAGAATTCGGTAAATATTTGTATAGCTATTGTTTTTTCAAATATTTATCCATTTAATTTTTTTTTCTGATAAAAAAATATGCAAATAAAAATGTATATTTCCTCTTAATTCGATTACCCGTCTATTGAAAAAAATTCTATATTTATAACAGGTAATTCTGAGATGTATTTTTTGGGCTATTAAAACAAAAATATAGAAATGTCTGCAAGTTTCGTATACTCTTTTCATAGGGTGAAATCATTTAGTTGTTTCTTTAAAAAGAGTACAATTTGCTTGCCATATAAAAGCTGACCCCTTAACTCTTTTGGGCTTCTTCTTTTTCAACAAACTTTATTCATTTCTATGGAAAAATGAAATTGGTGAAGAGCGGCAAACGATTCGTTTCATTTCATTTTGAATTTGGTACGCAAGTATTCGATTTTGAGAGATATATAGATATATGTATATATGTATATATATAAATTTTACCCCTGATTTGAATTTGCATTTATATTAAGTTTCTTTTTGGTATGGCTTTATGGCAGAGACGGCATCATATGCATTAGGGGGCGTTGGGATCTATGGACTTTCGAGCTGTAATTGGTTTGATTGATACGGTTTTCTTTTGGACTTGTTTTGGGGCAAATAACTATTCATTGTAACTCTTTCTCAGGGGCTGGAGAGATTGGTTTTGTTTTGACTTTCACGAGAGCATTAGAAATGCTTTTCAAATATTTCAAAACTAAGCTTTTGCTGGCAGTGGCAATTTTTTTTTCATTGTTATTAAAAATGCATAAGTTTTTATTTGTGAAAGAGGGAAATGTATTCATTTCTACCTTTGGAATTATTATTATTATTTTTTTTTTTGTGGTTGTTGTTTTATCATTTCAGGAAATCGCCGACTTACCGCCTTGGCCAAAAGGGACTACGTGCTGTAATTTTTACGAGCCAAGTAAGAATTGTGATTCTCATCATCAGCATCAGCGAGCGAAGCAGACAAGCAACGAGGGCAGACACAGCTATCAGCCGGACTGGAAATTGCCATCACCATAATCGACATCTTTAGCCTTTGAGTAGGGAGAAAGATGAAACGAAATCGGAGACGGAGTCGGAGATGGAGAGGGAGATGGAGGTTGCAACAGCACATTTGGCTCATCCCACGGCGCATTGCATTTGCCGCCAGCGGCCCAACTTATCAAAGTTTAATAATCTGACATTTTAGGCTTAAATTGTGCCTTAAGATTGGCTCGACTTTACTTCAGCAATGAGCATGTGAGTTCTGGCGTTGGCTTATTTGGTTTATTTGCTATACGATTGCATTTAATTTGCTGCTTAAATGCGTCAGCCCCGTGACTGAGCTTTGACACTTTTGTGGGCTTATTTGTGGCTTGAGTGACAGGGAGACAGCTCTGGTTTTTGAGTGCGTGAGTGGCATGAAAATGTTGTTAAAACTCGATCATTGTGGCTCTTTATGAGTGCAGGAAGTGAATTTGTTGCTGTAGGTGTCTTTGTGCGTTGTCATTTTTGGGTCATTTGTGGCGTTAATTTTGCTTAAATTTGACAGGCTGATTTACGAAAAACTGAAATAGATTGCCTAAGTTCTCTGTCTGCGCCTCTGATTTCAAGTCGACCTTTTTAGAAATTACATGTTGTGCCGGTAAATATGCAAATATTATTCAGAAATAATCAAGGGAGTCAGAGAAAAACCTATAATTTGTAATAACAAGTAGAACGCCCTCTGTTTTAGTACTCTTTGGATCTCTTTACTCTGATATACATACAGCATATTTTAAAAGGAAGCCAACCAAGCGCCACCTTGGGCAGAAAAACCAAAAAAAAAAAAAAAAAATTACAGGCTTGGCAAATAAAAAATAAAGCGAAATTCTGTGTACCAAATAATTTGCATTTCTGCTTAAATTTCTTTAAAAGGTTATGGAGTCCAAGGAAAATTGTCTTAACCCTGTTTGTTCTTAAGGCCTCCAACTGATTTCAATTTCTGTAAATTCATTTCTTTTCATTTATTTATTTATTTTTTTATTATTGAAGGGATTTTAATTAAGAGCATTTTTTATTGAAGAGAGCAAAAGAAGAGAAAAAATTTCTTTAAAAAATAAACTACTGAAACCCTGGAAACCCACCAAATAAAAAAACCATGTGGTGTATTAAAAGCTGAAATAAATGAGTATTGACATATTCCCACATTTATTTTCTTTAAATAAAAAATAAATTTATTCCAAAGAAGTCTCAAAGTCTACAATATTTTATATATTTCTTTTTTTTTCTTTTAAGGAAATAAAAATTTTGTTATTTAATGTGTAGAAAATACTTTTATTAAAATTAAGAAAAAAACATGGGACTGATAATGGGTTACACCTAAAACCAACCTGTCTATAAGGGTAAGTATATTTTGACCAACACGTGCACACCAGTTCACCTCAAAAGGGCGTAACCTTTTTTGTTCTATGAATTATATTCGTCTAACCAAGCTCAATTGAATCGAGTATGTAATTAGAGTATGATTATCTAAATCAATTGGCCTGTTCTATCTAATGAAATAAATAATTTAAGCATAGATGACAAGCCAAAGAGTGCTGGGGAATCGAATAAAGTTGGAGCAACAAATAAAGTTGCAGTTCTCAACAGCTTCATTCAAATGTCCCGGGCAATGACCGAGCGAACACAAGTAATGAAAAAACTTTCCACAAATATGGCCGGAAACAGAAATGATTATATTCTCACACATGGCCGACTGCAGCTTCTGCAGATCTCAGCTGGGAAATGGCGTCTAGGCAACAAGAGAGTCCTGCCAGACTGGCAGTGTACAGGAGTAAATAATTTTCAGGTTCAAGTGGCATATCATTTTTTTTACTCTACATTTTGCTGTTGCCTTTTTCATTCTGGACAAATTACAACTTCTCCGAGTACAAGTACACTGAGAGTAGCATTTTACCACCCGCATAAATAACGCCATTAAACATGTTCGAATACGGCTGCCGACAAGAGCCACAAGGCGGGCAGGGGGCGCCGAAACAAAGAGCGAATGATTGGGGCCACGTTTCGACCCTCTTCAGTGTCTCCCAGCGCAATTTTTATCTGCCGCCCATTTCAAGTTTCTAAGCATTCCGTTTTTTTTGTGTCTTCTTTCGATAGCGCCTTGTTGTAGTTTCTGCTTTTGCTTTTATCCTGTTTCCTATTGCCTTGGCAAACACGGCAGGTCCTGCCTGCCTGCCTGCCTGGATTCATGTCTGCCATATATCAAACGAGCCAGCTCATGTGTCTGAGCCCTGTCGTGCGGTTCGCTTGGTCTGCCTCGGTGTCTGTTCAATGTCCTCAACGGGCAGCTGCTCCCATCAGTTTTTTCCCTCCCATCCCGAGTTGGGTTTTTCCTGCTCCACAATTTTGGTGTTGGCCAAGCTTAATTGCCAAATGTGTTTAGGTGCGGTTTTCAGCTATGTTGTTGTGTCCCTTTTCCCATTGTCGTGCTTAAACATTTTTCTCTAAAATTCACAACATTTCCCTAGCTAAACGAATTAAAAATGAGCCAACCACCCACTCAATTCTCTGAGCCAAGTGAAACGCACAATCGAAAGACTGAACTCTTTTTTTTTTTTTTTTTGCAACATTTCCGACAAATTTCCATAGTGCTTGGCTTTTCAAGAGTCTTTTGAAGTTTGGTAAATTGTAGGATTTCAGGAATTTAACATTGAAGTGGTATGGAAAAAGTTTCACAGTTTTAGTAAAAGAAAAATGAAAACACAGGTAAATTTTGATATTCTATAAAAATTACTTCACATAAAGAATTTTGTTTTCTCTAGTTGAATTTGCTCGGATATTGAAATGGTTTCATGGAAAATGTGTCATCATATTAAAAAGTTCGAAATGCTCTCAACATTTTTTACCGTCTCTTTTTTTAGTTTTCTGGTATTTTAAATATTCTATTTCCGAATATAAAGTTCACAACATTCAAAAAGAATACAGTCTAAAAATACAGAATAAATGCTGAGCTAATTGATTTCTCATGTTCATTTTGGCCAGGAAGTGCAGGCGAGCAAAAAAACAAGTTCAAAGCCACAAAGAATTAAGGCCAGCGACACCTGCTAAAAGTGCTGTTGTCGTTGCTCGTGTCTGCTCAGTATCTGAGGAGTCAACCAACTAAAATCTTCCAGCCTGGTGAAATGTCAACAAAAAAAACCAAAGCAAACAAGGCACCCAATGAATGGTAAATTTACGTGATAAACGCGACAATTTCGTGGCACAAACAAATTAATCGCGAATCGCATAAAAAATGAACAGCTTCGATAAAAATAACAGACAACAAAAAGAAAAAGAAGCAGCAGTGAACCTGAATAGAGACTAAAATAAAAGTACATTAAAATAAAAATAATAAGTGATTAAATAAGCGTAATTATCACCTTTCTGCTGGGCTGTCTACACAGTCTCTGTCTGATGTGACAACAATGCGAGAGGGTGTCCATTGCAGGGCCAGGATCAAGATACTCGCACAATGCCAACATAGAAATGACACACGCAATGTGATAGGTAATGAACCAAACAATGTGTGTATGTATAACATTAAAAGAAATTTTATTACTTTAATTACTTTATTTACATTCTGGCAAATAGAATATGGCATTAAACACAGGAAACCAAGCCGAGTGCCAAACAAAGGCACACGCCATGTCGGAAAAAAGGAAACCAAGTCGAAATAAAGGAGCAACAAAGCATACAATACAACCGTCGGTATTGCCGAAGGCTACATACTCTTTTTTCATAAAAATCTTTAACCGATTTTTTGGGTTAACTTCAAAAAATTTATATATTAATATGATCTAAACTGTTCTTTAACTTTGATTCAATTTTAGTTTTTTCCTGGATTTGTTGAAATATTTTCGATCCAACGCTTAAATATTTCTAACTTATCAATAATTAAAATAATACTCTCTACTCAGAATGTCTAATGTGATTGAGACCAGCTACAATATGAAACAGAAGATCGCTCCGACTCGACTCTGGACGTCTCCAACTGCACCATCTATATATTCCAAGATATAGAACAAAATGAATATACTATTTTTTCTTTGAAGAGAGTATAAAGAGCAGAACAATTCGTCGCTTAGTTTGTGGGGTAAACAGAAAAGTAGAAAATTTGATATGGACACCAAAACCGAACTGAGAGGGTGCCACAAGGAGTGGGAGTGTCTGGAGAGAATGGGTGGCTTCCGCTATTCTCTGATGAGCAATGTCATGCAATGTGTAGCTAAAGTCGAGTCCACTGACTCGGGAGGTACAATATGTAAGAGAAGAGAGATTAAGGAATTATTAAAAGGGCCTGAGGGCTGGGCGTTGTAATGTGTCGTTGTAACGGTACATTAACATAGTCATAATTTAATTAAAGCTTCACAGCCAAGTTAACGCTTCGTCTGGCATTCCCGAACTCTAACCTAAAAGCATAAAAATATCCTTGGAATATTAAGATAACCAACGAGAATTTAATTCTTTCAAATCGTGTCTTGATTACGCCATAATTCTATCGTCAATTTGATTGTCTTTAAACTTTTTAAGCTCAGCAAAATTCTTCAGTCGAAACTTTTATTGTATTTCTTTCCTTACTCGATTAACTTTTTCTCCAAACCCACAAAATGAATATTTTATGAAATTTCTTTTGTTTACTTTTTTTTTGTTTTTATAAATTCCTGCAAAAGAATCTTTTTAATTGCGTTCGGTGAAGACATTGCCAGAGGTATATTTTTTTTTAATTAATAAAAGATTTGAAATAGAAAATGTCGGATTGAATTTCTCATCAAAATTGGTTAAGCTCCCCCAAGTGCAATGCATGAATTTTAATCGATTAAATTAGCAAAGAGACCGCAACTTTTATATAATTTGATGATAATCACAATACACATATGAATACCTATATGAAAATCATACTTCAGTTGGTCGAAAACGAAGGGAAGAGGTCTGAGAAAATTAGACACACACAGCAAACGCGTTTTAAATGCGCTTTTAAAGACCATTACGAGATGAAAAGGTAATGGCCATGAGAATGCTTATTTGTATGGATGGATGGAGGGATGGATGGGCCGGGGAAGAGGGCATTTTCCCAGATGAACGAACAGGTGGCAGAAAGTCTTTTTGATTCGTTGATGACTTGTTGGCAAATTAGTTGCGGTTCCTCTTACAAACTAACGCATTTCAAGCAGACGCTTAGATTTGAGTTGCTTTGATGTTTTATTGATGATTTCAGTGATTAGGCTAACCGAGTCAAAGAGCTGCTTCGAAACAATCCGAATTAAGTTGTATTTACTATGCAAATAATTACTGACTTTTTCCTTTCAATTCCTCATTAAGGGTTGTCTTGGCTTCCCAGCATTAATTGCTTAATATGAATTTAATAATGCGCAAAATATTTGCCTTTAGGTCATCTGGTACATAATTACTCTCCAAAAGAAATTGGAATATTAATTGGTTTTACCAGAGGTATAAAATTCTTCGAACGATTCAGTGTATTTTCAAGGAATTTTTGATAAAATTATTCTAACATATAGAGTGCACTGAGGACTGTCTTAAGTACTTAATATCCTTCCATACCATCACCATTATATATCCTGCTTAATTTAAAAGGTCAGTTGAACTCAAGAATTATTGGGGCCATGATGGAAATGAAGCCTCAATAATTCTTTTAAACTAATTTTAACTCTCTCTTTTCTTGCAACTTCTGTATCCCTTGACAGTTCATCCTTTCATTTGTATATTCACAGATTCAGGAGGCACCTAAACCGAATCAAAATTTTACCCTTTTCTTCAAATTCAATTGCAACCCTGGTGGGAAAAATAGTGATACAGCTAAGCAATGTGATCCACAAATGTGAATATTTTAATATGGTTTTGAATGTATTCGAATTTGCAGATTTGAGTGTTATTATGTTTGCTATAAATTCCATACTTTTCAAAAATTTCATATTTAGAATGTTTTTGGCACATGTTAAAATATTCGAAACGTAATTGATATTGCAATTGTTGTTGTTGCCATTACCATTACATTTTGAATGTTTCACACCGCAATTTCCAATTAAAATTTATGAAACAAAACGTTAATACATACGTATATCGAATATTGTTGAGTGAGTGTGCATAAATTATGAAAATTCATAAGCACACATATACAGCAAATGGAATTACAATAATATTAGTTGAAAACAAAAGTCTTAACCCTTTGAAGCCGGCACACACACACATCATGGAACAGAATCCCTCTGAATATGGGAATATATAAAAAAGTTCCAAACTAAAATCAAATGCAGTCGGGGAACAATTCCGCATAAATATTTTCGTGAGTTATGGGCGTGTGTGTGTGTGTGTGTGTGTGTGTGTGTGAGTGATGTTGTTGTTATTATTGTTTAATGCATAAATATTTGGATACTTGCCACAGAAATGGCGGGTGAGAGTGGGAAGGAGAGCGGAAACTTCACCCTTTGTTTTTCGGCAACAATTTTCAATTAACAATTATTTTGTATTCATTTGCACAGCAGCAATGTCCCAGAGGGGCTTAAAGCCAAGCTGGCCTCTTCCTGCTCACATCCTGATCAGCTCTCATCCCCAATGCATTTCGAGCATTGATTGTTTGGGCTGATTTTGACGTTGGCCAAATTGAAATGTAATTGTTTTGCAGTCTAGCATGCAGCCCATTCCGTCTCCCCCCGTTCCTCATATTATCCCAGTCTGTTTGTTCAACTCTACTGCCGGTCTGACACTCACAGCCCCATAGTGCCCCCACCCTGCCCCCGGGTAGGCCTGTATGACCCTGGCAAACACTCTGCCATGTTAATGATGCAGCCCACGAGTGCAGTTTGCATATGTTGCCACTCCCATGGGTTCGTCACTGGATTGGCAGCCCAATGCGGTGTTCGAAGCCAACATCAAAGGCACATTTTGTTTATTACCGCTCATTTGGCTGGTAGTTATAACCAGAAATTCGAAATTTACATATGAATTGGCATTTGGATAAAGCGCACTGATTTTAATCACATCTTTGTTTCACCATAAATATTACCAAACATTTTAGGCCAGTAAAAAAGATTTATTTGAATTAAATAAATTTGAAATTTTTGGAAAAAAAAACGTATAAGTTTAAAGCTAATTGGAACTAACTTTACCTAATTCGAGTATTTGGCAAAAGGCTAAGCCGGCTTACCTGAAAGAAAAATAGAAAATATTTTATTAATTTTTGACTGAAAATATTGATAAGGCAAATAAATAAATAAATTATATTCATTCATTGAAAAGTTCAGCTCAAAAAATATTCAAATGATTCATTCAGTAATTCGAGGATTCAAATTTAAAAAATAAGCCTCAAAAATATTCAAAAGATACCTTTATATCATAAAAATCCGGTGGATTATAGAAACTGACTAGGATATTTAAATTCCGGAAATTGTTTGCAGCTTACTTCAAAATTAATAAGGATCAAATTTTTAATTGATCTAGATTGATTATCTTTTGATCTGGAATTACAAAATTGTAATTTCAAATGAGTTAATAAATTTGCATATTCGAAATAAAGTACTCAAGTTTACAAAAAAGCACACGCATGTTGGCTGCGAATTTAAATAAATAATTTTTTTTTTAATAATTTATTTTTGAGCTGCTTTGGGTTTGGCCCTTTTTGGAGTGTTTTTGGGTAATGTGAAAATGCTGCAATATTTCAACGAGCCCAAGCTGACAAGCCCCTCTACACACATTAGCATCCCTCACACATAAACACTCACACATACCAAGCCAGCACACACGGAACTCCCACTAACACAAAGGGCTGACTCTTTGAATACTTTCAGGTGAGTGCACATTATTCATTACCTGCACCCCGTGTATTCACACACACACACACACACACACACACTCAGGAAAGCACGCCCCCTACACCTCCCCTGACAGTGCTTAGGCGCGTCGTGTTGATGTGCATGTTATTATCCATTACAGCCCGACCAACCCCCTCGCACACACACACACACACACACAAATATTTCTATAGATGTTCCATTCGGTACATTTGACTTAACTCGTGCTTCGATGTAAGGTTGCTTTTTTGTGCTCCTTGTTGCCTTTTTAAGTATTATTAATTGTCTGCCATGTTTGTTCTTGCCGCAGGAACCATACACATACACACTCATATAAAAAGCCAAAAACAACAACAACAAACACAACAAGGAATAATGTAAAGCAGTCGGTTTTTGCTTATTTGTCTTGTCGTCGTTGCCTTTGCTATTGCCTTCACCGTTGCCGTATTTGTTCAGAATTTTGATAAAATCTAATTTAGAAATTCATACTGTTTACCTTTTTGGCTTAACGTTCTCGCATCTGTTCAGCTTTGAGGCTACTCATGAGATACTCGTTCGTTTATTCGTCATTGCTTTGCCTCTTGCTATTTCCCTTGATCTATTTTTTGTACTACTCTCTCGTTTGGCTTGGCTTGGCTTGGTTGCTATTTCATGGCTCACTGAATATATTTCGACTGTTTAATTTGCCAGAAAATAAGTGTCTAAGCTTTGAGGGGGTTCTGTGTGTCAGTGGACAAATCAAATCGAGCTATAAGGTCACCCAGATGCGTGGGCAAGGTCAGAGAGGTTAAAGTAAGAAGTTGACAAAAATATCCGCCAACAAGACTCGAAATTAATATTCATTTTAAATAGAACAGGTTTAAATAAAGAGAGAAATGAAGGAAGCTCTTTACTTGATTAATTAATAAATTTGAACCTAGATTCCGATTCAAAGCACTTCAAATCCATTGTTGCTTTTCCTATATTGCCCCCAGGAATACTTAAAATGAATTATATAAGTTAATGTTTTGATTCAAACACGCCTCTCTTAAGCCCTTCTAGGCCTTGAGTTGAACTTAAAACCTCATTTCCAAGAGCAAATCCAAATCATATATTAGGAATACAAGAGGAAAAACCACTATCAATTCGATTTTATTAGCACAGAACAAAACCTGATGCCAGCAAACGTTTGCCCCGCAGTTGAATCAAAAGTACAAATTATACAAAAAGCGTAAAGAAAAAGCAAAAACCGCGACCACTGCGGCTCAATTAGCCTGGACAATGTTGGCCCATAGCCCGAAGGACTGCGACGAAGACCAACCGATTTTCACAGCACATTCAACAGCGGATCGAGCGCAGCCAAGTCAATTGCACATAATACACAAAATTTATGCACGGAGCGGCAAAGATAACTGAGATCTGTGGACAGAACATTCACCAGCCTGGGTCGGTGTCACTGGCGCAGCAGCGGCTTTGGCCTTTTTAGCCTCATAAGTTGAAATGTTTATTTCTCATCTGTGGTTAAACTGATTTTGCAGTTGGAAAGATTTGAATATGCTTTTCGTATGAGGCATACAGCCCGGTGAATGGCTCATAATTTCGGCTTTCTAATCGCCACAATTAACTACTCTTCCATACGGATATTTATCGATTTGAGTATCGACTTTGGCTATGATTCGATAGACCGGTTGGTTGTTGTTGTGACATCTTGAGTGAGCCACTTTGCGATTGGAATTTATGCGTTCTGATTGAGAAGCCACCTCAGCTTAAAATAAATATTTATGCAATGGCTTGGGCAGATGTTGACGCAACTGTAGATTGCGGAGGCTCTTTGTCACTTAATGTCTTCATTTTGGGTGGCTAAAGACACCAAGTGATTTTACTCAAGACTACGCAAAAGACTGACGCAATCTGTCGTTTGAGATATTGAAAGACTTTAAATATTTAAGAAGAGAAATAACCTGCTCCCATGTCTGAAATATCTGGGTACCCTCATCATAATTTTGGTTTAGTTGGGGTTATTCAACGTCTTTCTCTCGACCAAATCATAATTCCTTTTGCATTCTTAGATACAAGAAAAGCAGAACCTGATAAAAGAGATAAACTAGCTTACACCTCGAGACCCTTTAATATGATTGTTAGGAATTCATATTATATCAAATAGCCACTAAGCAGCTCTCTCCCTCCCAAGACATGTGAAGGTTATTCGAAGGCCCATTGAGATCTTGATACTTATAAAGTACTCCGCAATTATCGTTTAAATTTTGTAACCTAAATTTTATGTCCAAGTCCACTTAAATTTAGATTGTAGCTTGCATTAATTACGTGGATTATATGACACAACAATGACTTGCTGAAAAGCTCACAGTTTATTTCCATTTGAGTAACAGTTTGAAATTTTCAAAGACTCACGTTCTCTGATTTTTGTACTCTTTTCTAACAATATAGATTTCCTATTAAACGGAATAATTTGGTAAATGATTTTATTAATTAATTTTTTAAATAAAAGCAAATGGCCTAATAAAAACATTGAGGAATTCCTATTGACTTTTATAAATATTTTTAGAAACATTTCAAAAAGTGCATACAATTTGCCATACACTGGAACTAACCCCACATGCTCTCTTTTTTTTCAAAGAGACATTTGAGAGAAACAAAACATAAACAATTCATTAACACCTGGGCTGAGCTTTAGAACTACGAAATGGGTTGAGAGTCATGAGTCAGTTTGTTTCTGGTCTCACTTGGTCAGTTCGACTGCAATCGGAAGATCTCCCGGCTTATCATTTTGTTCCTGTTAAGTTTTGTTTGAAGTGTTCAACATAATCAAAAAAATTATGGAATTTCGTCACCCCCTAAGCGAGTTACTACAGCAAAGAGAAATGAACCATGCCAAACAGATGAACTGATAAAAAAAAAAAAATAAAATAAAATAAAAACAAAAACGATTAGCTTATACGAAACAAGTAAGTAGAGCAGAAAGATAAAGAGAGCAAGTGAGTAGATAAAAAATCACAGAGACAATGAGTAAGCTAAATTATTATCTGACTGCTAATAGAATTGAGACTCACTGGAAAACTAAATACAAATGCTCATTTCAGTTCCACGGGAGAGCTTGGTCGAGTAAACTCATAACAAACAAACACATCCGCAAGCGCTTTCACTGTGAATTTGTCATAACACAGTCATTTCGTGATGACACTCTGGTGGGTGACAATTGGCTTGGTAGTTGCAATAGTGCTACTGGTGGCTGCTTGGCTGCATTATATTTATGGATATTGGGCGAGGCGTGGTGTTCTGTATGATGAACCGGTTTGGCTGACGGGAAATCTGAGTACGGTGGGCAAAACGACCACGATAAGGGAACCTCTTCGAGAAATCTACACCAAATACAAGGGAAAGGCCAAGTTTTGCGGCTTTTTCTTTGCTCTGCGTGGAGTGGCGCTGCTGTTGGATCTGGACCTCATCAAGCAGGTGATGATTAAGGACTTCAGTAACTTTCCGCTGCGCGGTAACTACTATAATGAGAAAGATGATCCGCTTTCGGCACATCTCTTTAATTTGGATGGTCCGGAATGGCGTGATATGCGGGCCAAGCTGACGCCCACTTTCACCTCGCTGAAGATGCATCAGATGCTGCCCACTGTGGTAAGTATTGCCGAGCGTCTGGTGGCCTTGGTGCAGAAGGAGCTGGAGACCTCAACGTCTGTCGGAGCCAAGGAGTCAGCACTGGAGGTGAAGGATTATATGGCTCGTTTTACCACCGATGTTATAGGTAGTTGCGCCTTCGGTCTGGACTGTAACAGTCTGGATAATCCGAATGTGGAGTTTCGGGTCTTGGGCAATAAGGTGTTTGCGGAACGTAGACACGGCAGCTTGAGCTTTGCCTTTCTGCAGGCCTTTCCGAAACTGAGCCGTCTTTTACATATGAAATTAACTCGAGACGATGTGAGTGCCTTTTTCTTACGTGTGACCCGGGAGACCCTGGAGTATCGGAAGAAACATAAGGTCCAAAGAAATGATTTCCTCAACTTACTCATGGAACTGGGCAAGGAATCAGAAGGGGGTCTCAGCTTTAATCAGATGGCAGCGCAGGCTTTTGTATTTTTTGTGGCTGGCTTTGAGACAAGCTCGAGTAGCATGGGCTTTGCTCTGTACCTGTTGGCCCTGCACCCAGAAGTACAGGAGCGCGCTAGAAACGAGATTCAAGAAGTCTGGGCAAATTATGGTGAACTAAACTATGAAGCCATCAAGGAATTGAAATACATACAACAAGTATTGTATGGTAAGTTAAATCCTCGGATTATTGATTATAAAACTAATGGACTTTTGTTTGTAGAAACCATGCGAAAGTATTCGATAGCTAGTCTGACTCTGCGTAAGGCCATCAATGACTATAAGGTACCCGGAACAGACCAGATCATAGAGGCGGGCACAACTGTTATCATACCCATCGATGCTATACACCATGATCCAGAAATTTATCCTGAGCCAGAGAAATTCGATCCTGATCGTTTTGCCCCCGAAGCAGTGGAGCAACGTCATGCCATGGCCTGGCTACCCTTTGGCTCGGGTCCGCGAAACTGCATTGGCCTGAGATTTGGAGAAATGCAGTCGGTGGTGGGCCTGGCCATGATGCTCAAACATTTCCGCTTCTCGGCTGCCAAAGAGACTTCGATTCCATTAGAATTTAATAAGAAAACAATCATTTTGTCCTCACTGGGTGGCATTGTTCTTAATGTTCAGCCTGTTTAACCATTCTAGGAATGTCTTTTTGACTCTGAGAATTAATAAATTATAAACACTTTCAATAGTTTGCTACCCGTGATGACCCTCTTTATGGTTAGCTCTCTGGATGTCTGTCAACATATTCCAGCTGAGTGGTAAATTATTTATCACATACGTTGGGCAATGCCAAAGCTCGAATAGCTACTAAAATTTGACTGTCAACATTACGGTTGACGGTTGACGACCCATCAAAACGAACTTTATGCATTCAGCAGGTAATTACTTATGCTTCAGGACTTCTGCTTCTGCTTCTTATTCTGGGGCCAAATGATTTGTCACACAATAATTTATGCAATTTCACATGCCAAAAATGAAGACACTAGACACTTGTGTGCTTCTCTACTCTGTCTGTGTGTGTTTATGTTTGCGTGCCTTTGTTCAATCATCATCAACAACAATAAAAGCAACAGAGTGCTCGACGGAGCAGAGGAAGCTTCAGTCAGCACGAGTGGCCCAGTGTCATACACTTTTATGTTGCCTTTTGCATACTAAATGCTCACTATCTCTGGTTGAGAAAGAGTATTGGTAGACTCTATAAATAAATAAGTGGATCAAAAAAAAGTTGCTGACACTGGACTCTCTCGAGCTATTTTAATTTCTAGGGGCTGAAAAATCCATCGGACAGAACTTATATATTTTTTAGAAAGAGTATACAGTAGTCGTTATCAGTGGTTTTATCTTAATTGCTCATGTTCATTGTAATGTTGATGAACTTGAATTATCACATGCTGTTTTATTGACTGCAAACACGCCAATGTGAATGTGGATCCGTGTAAATAGAAAACCTTATGACTTCTGGTTTTGCAAGGCAGTTGGCGGTGATGCCGGTGACTTTAACTATTGTCAGCGTTTGCCTTTTGAAGTCAAGTCAAGTGTGGACTCGGTGGCCATTGAAGATGCTCAATAGTGAGGCTGAGTGCGCGCCTGTTAACTTGATAATCTCCTGACACTTTGATGAAATGCTCTTATTTATGCTGGCATTGATAAATCGTAGTGCACAAACAAGTGACAAACACCGACAGCACTCCAACCCCATTGCTCCAACTTCCTCCTCTTGTTGTTGCTGTTGTTGTAGTTGTTGTTTTGGTATTCTGTTATCAATTCGTCGTAGAGGGCAACCCAGTCCATTGCTGACCGGGTATTTTTCTTTGTCCACAGTCTTGTTCTACATATTTCCGACTCGGACATTGATTAATTTCATAGTTAATTTGTCAGCATTAATCAGTATTAACTTAAATAGGCATCAACGCGTTCGTCTTTTGTGAGTTTTGTCTCCGGTTTTGGGGGGGCGAAAACTTGAAGGTTTGGTCACTTTATTTGTAAAATGGAAAAGTGGGAGGTATTTTTCTCTGCGTTTTTTTTTTTAGGGTTTTGTTCATGTTTTTCTATTATAGAGCTTTCAATTTAATTAGTGGAGACAAAGAGATTATTAAGTTGCTTTGCAGAGAGCTCTGCTAATTGATTGTCTGGGATCAGAAGAGTAAAGTGGCTAACGATGTAATTAAGTTGGTTGAGCAAAAACCTTTACAGGTCGAGAGTATTTACTCATTCCTTTGTTGTTTTATCATTGAAATATTATAAATGGCTTGATATATTCAAAAGATTTTGAATTAAACTGCTTGCAAAGGATGATTTCAAAATATTCCAAGTGGTTCCACGTGATCCTAACTTTGCTATTTAAATAAACAGTTATATATGGTCCAAATGAAAACCCTTCAGAGCTTTTTGGGCCAAACAGGTACTTCCTTTCAAGTTCTCGCCATTTTTATGTATACAGAAAATGGCGGCCCTGCTCGAAAGCAACGAGCCTGCTTGTTTCAGGTGCGGCCAGACATGGGGCTGAGAGACTCTGGGACTAATGCCACACGGCAAACTCAAGTACCAGAGACCTAAGAATGTAACGGTAAACATGGTAAGCGGTTTTTTCCGTTCTTTTTACTAAAAAAAAAAAAGCAGATAGACAAACAGAGAGCAGTGTGCTCTAAAAGTGTCTATTATTTTAAGACACTTTCGGTGAGGCCAAAGACCAGAAGCCACCGCCAAGGAAAAATGTTTGCCCAAGCAGTGAGGCAAGTCAGGAAAAAAAAAATTATATTGGACAGGCATGAAAACGACGTTGTCTTGATAAAAATGCAAACACTGCAGTGAAAGTGGCAAAAGATGAGGAGCTGGTAAGCTGAAGAGAACTGACAAGAAAGGTTCTGGCTGCCCAATTGTGGTTACTGTCTGATGCCGCCTGTCACAACGTCTCCTAAATTGACGGCTACTTGACATTTTCACTGCTGTTTATATAAGGCATTCAGCTCACAAAAGCTTCACAGCCCGGCCAACCAATGAGTCAGCCACGTGCAGTTAAAGAGAGCTCAACTTAGCCACACTTTTTTTTTTCGTTATCCTCTCGACTAAATAAACTCCATGTGACCCCAACACTTTGGAGAATATTTCCTGCTGGTGCTCTGCGGTTTCCAGACCGACTGTAAAAATATTATTTTAGCGTGTGAAAAGTGTAAAGTGCTATAATGATTGAAAAATATAACAGTTTTCCTTTGCTTTGTGTTAAGTGTGCTTAACACATACACACACACACACACGCATAGGGTAGCAAGTCAAACACACACTCTAAAGTACACTTGCCGTTCAACGCCCCCTTCGCCCATATGGGGAACTCTTGGCTTTGTATTACGACCACGTTACATGCTCGAATGTTGTACTTCATTTTGTTTGATTTAAGCTGATGGAATGAAGCAGTTTTATCACAAAGCAAAACTTTATGTTTGACATTTTAAAATGAAAAGAGAAGACTTTTCTTTGAAAAAAAAAAAACTGGGCCCCTTAAGATTATGTTCTGATTTATCAGATGGAAATAAATGAATAGTGAATACTTTATAAAATTTTGAATAATTTATTAGAACTTAAGGAAGAATCTAGAATTTAATATTTTAGAATGATTCTTATAGACAGATTTAATTTAATAAGAATCAAATTTTACGGCTTTGAAGTTTTTGATTCCTAAAGATTTTGAAAATAATGACTTAAAAAATTTTGAAAGATCTATTATTAGATATAATCCATAAAGAAGTCCTATAGAATATCCCCTATAAATGTAGCTAATTTCAGATATAAAAGATATTTCCTGAGCCTCGTTTTTGGGTTTCGAAACCCTGAAACCCTCTAAGATTATAGTTATATCTAACAGATAATCTTTCCGATTTTTAAAAAATCGTAACAATTTCTCAAAACAATCGCAAATACAAAAATAGTATTTCCAAGTCGACAAATGCAAAATCTATAGAGAAAATCACCTGTAATATTCATCATTGTCGACTTTATAGAGTTCTTGACACCCATCAACCGAAGCAATAAATAATGTTATCATTTGGCCAAATTCCAGCTGTCAGCCCAAACAAACTCAGTGCTTTTGGTGGGCGTGTGAAAATGTGATATTTTCAACCACAAATATGAAAATTTTACGATCAATTTCCGTTACAGAACAAGCATAAAACTTGTTACCCAAAAAAAGAAAAAAGACATAAAATTATTTCGTCTAGGGAAATACTAATAAATGCATATCATAGAATTCTATAAATGAACATTAGAAGTCATAAATATAAAATCATTAAAAATTCAATGAAAACTCACAAAATTTTCGTATTGAAAAGAAAAGAGAAATATAAACATATATTTATAAATTCAGATTAGGTGGAAAATCGGTATCCAAACAATAAACACAGCTGGAATTTTCTTTCTCTATTTTGAAGAAGAAGAGAAGAAAAAAAGGCCACACAAGAATCAGAATCCACAATTAGTCACAACGAACACCGAGAGGGGAAAATCGATGCATTTCCATTAACAACATCGACTGCGCTAGGCGTATGAAAATCAATGAAAACAAAACAAGATAAACAAAAAAAAAAAAAGAAAAGAAATATAGGAAAAATTTCATTCTTTCTTTATTGTGTTTTGGACATTTTATAGATAGTGAAAAACAATGAGCGGAGGAGGCCGTTAAAAGCTTTGGCGGCAAAGGTCTCCAGATCTGTTCCAAAGACTTTCGGACAGGTGTCGTTATTCTGTTTGATCTGCTTTGTGCGCTTGCGCAGCATTTTCAACATTTTTTCATGTTTTAAGTGTTCTTTTCTTTTTATCTAAATGAGCCTAACAAGCCTTTTGCTTTTAAGAGTTCTTATCAATTGTGTGGTTTTGTTTGTCATTTTGTCAGATGGAAAGTGTAGAAATTGTCAATGAATAATAATAAGGGTTCGGTGGCCTTTCAAAATTGATGGACCGAAAGCCATTGAATGTGTCAACAGTTGTTGTAATTGTCAGTCAAATTTAATTACAACAAATGCCAAAATACGAATGCTCGATTATGAGCAGTCCTACCCGCTTAAACATACCACAAATACTTCTCCCTTTTCTCGATAGACTCGAACAATTTTTGTATATAAAAGTGTTAATTAGTCAGCCCGCAAAAGCCAACATGTCAGGAATGCACATTCCATTCCCATTCAATGTCGGACTAAATTATGAAATGTCATTTTGTTTGGGTGTTAATTAAAATCACTCCAAACACAATATTGCCACATAAATTCTGACATTTGCTGCAAGAGACGAAACATAATCAAGGGATTTTAGTTTTGTGGCGAGGGAATAATGAAACCGAAATGTTTAGAATGATTTCGACTGTTGACTCTTGTTTATTGAAATGAGAAGCCATTAGAACTATTATTTAAAATCTTTAGTTTTTGAAATTCCAATTAAGTTTGCATAATTCCAAATTTACATTTGTTTAGTCTTGATAAGCATATCAATGCTTAAGCTAATAGGATATTGACAATTCCCAAATGATTTTTTTATACCTTGAAGAAAAAATATCTATATATTTCAAAGAAAATCGTCTTCTTGGAAAAAATG